>CP106722.1:113025629-114275629 GCA_025506655.1 Gossypium rotundifolium
TGCATGAATTACTAGCTTAAAAGTGCTGAAAATAACTCTATATTTAAGAGTTATATCACCCCTAAACTTAATTCATTGCTCATCCCGGGTAATGACACTTTATAGAGGCAAAAACACATTATTGTAACACACTAAGCATAATTAATTCTTCATTTGGTCATGCATCAGTGAAATCATACTGTAACAGCCCATTTTTAGTCAAATCAGAACAATAGTTTCGGGACCACAAATCTGAAGCTGAAATAGTTATTTTATTATTATTTTAATGTTTACAACATGATAATATGTTTATGTGAAAATTTCGTTAAGAAATTTTATCGTTTGATTAGTCAATTTGTAAAAGACTAAATCGTGTAAAGCGCAAAACTTGTGTTCTAATAGCTAAAGGCATCTAATAGCTATGGAATCTTAAATTAGAGGTCCTTATGTTATAATTAGACCATTTAAAACATGAGTGGACATAAATGGACATATTATTAAGTGTTTTAATGGTTATTAATCAAGGTTAAAATAGTAAATTAGTTAATAAAGAATAAATAAATAAATAAAAAACAATTATCATCTTTTTAGTCTTCATCTTCAACTGATTCTAGGGCTTGAGAAGCCATTTTCATTCCTTTTCATTCGGTCAAGCTTCCTAGCTCAATTGTAAGTCCATTTTTGTCCCTTTTTAATGATTTATATGTTTTTGAGATCGTTGCAGCTTCGTCTAGCTAGCCTAGGGACTATTTTGCAAAATTGTTAAAGATTTAGGAAGTTTCCATTGATGAATAGCATGTGTTTTGATGATTGATGAGAGATTATGAATGTTTGATGATAGTTATACAAGTTTTGTTAAGTGATTTTTAGTGAAAATGTAAATTAGGGATTAATTTGTGAAATGTTGAAATTTGGTGATTAAATTTTGAAATAAATGAAAAATATGGGCTGCTAGGGACCTATTTATAATTCAGCCATGAATTTTTGTTTTTATGAAATAAGGACTAAATTATAAAAATGTGAAACATTAGGGGCAAATGTGTAAAAGTGCCTTAATGTGAGTTTTGGATTAAATTTAATAGGGAAATAATTAATTAAGTTAATTTTGATTACATATAAATCAAGAAAAACGAAATTCGGATCTATATCGAGAGAAAAACAAAGTACTCGACTAATCGACCTATTTCGTTGTTTTTACATCCGAGGTAAGTTCGTATGTAATAAGTATTGTTATAATTATGTTTTTAACGCTTTGATATTGTATGAATTGTGAATACGACTCCACAGACACGTTCGATGAAGATTCGACAAGTGTGAAATCCTGGTTGAACCTTAGGAATAGATTAGGATACGAATGACATGTCATTAAGGCTTATTGTGATTATGAGATCTGGGTGCTGGTCCTGTACATCCTACCAGTGGCTGAGTATACCAGCATGTGTTATGGTTACTTGACAGCTTGTGTGATCAGCACCATGTAGCTACGTCTTGATCCACAGCTTGTGTGAGCAGGCCTGTTGATAGCTCGAGAGTGAGCATATATGTGATATGAGATTGAGAAAGCATTGGCTATGTATGTGGCACTTCGATGCGAGTTTCCCAAGTATCCAATAGTATTCTGAATGGTTCAACGGGTAAGTGAAAGATGTGGTTGAGTATGAGATTGATGTGAGATGGTACTGGTATGTACATGAACCGTATAAGCCTTAAATTGAAGAAATTAAGAAGTTTGCATATAATCTTATAATTTAAAGATGTGAAAGGTTTGTTAAATAATATAAGCTATATATTCATATATTTGAATTGTTAAATGTGTATTTATGATTTCATTGAGTTTATTTCATATGAGCTTACTAAGCTTTAAAGCTTACTTTGTTTATTTTTATCACGTTTTATAGTGATTTCAAAGCTAGCTCGGATTCGGGGATCGTTGGAGATTTCGTCACACTATCCAACTATCACATTGGTACTTTTGAGCTTATGTTTTGGTTATATGGCATGTATAGGATTATGGTCTTTATGATATGTATTTTGGTAGTGAGCTTTGTCATTTGAATTGGATTGCAAATGTTTATGTTTTGGTTTGTATATATAGATATGAGGCTTGGCTTAATTTGGTTAGTTTGGTTATGTATATATATAAGTGTGCATATGGCTTATGTTATGTGATTGAGGTTGGTTTTGTGATGTTTATTGATAGTTGGTATTGTGAATGCCAAATGGTTGATATTAAAGAAGATATATGTTTGCGAAATTGAGCACATTGATGCATATTTGAAAGTGTATAATTAGTTGAATTGTATATGTGATTTTGGCATAAATGGTATGGTCTATTTTGTGACTTGTGTATATTGAGAAAGGTGGTATAGAATATGCATGATTGAGGCTTGAATTAGTTTTTTTAAATGCCAAATTATGCTATGTTTTGGTGCCATTTGAGTTGTTGTAGGTGTGCGCAAGGTTGGGTGGCAAAATGACTTGGTAAATAACCTATTTTTGTCCACACGGGCGTGTCTCTCAGTCGTGTGCGACACACGATCATGTACACGACCGTGTGTCCCTAGGTGTTGATTTAGAAACCAAGTCAGTATACTCCACACGGCCTCACACATGGGCATGTGACTTAGCCGTGTGGCATAAGTCAGTATACCCTACAGGTTTGGCACAGCCTAGCACACGGCCTGGCACACGGGAGTGTATGGCCATTTGTAAGGCACACAGGCTAGCCACACGGGCGTGTGTGTTGGCCGTGTGACCCAAGTCAAAAAGTTACACAGGGTCAGACATGGGATGGGGCACGGCCATGTGCTTCCATTTCTAATGTTCACACAGCCTATGACACGGGCATGTCTTTGACCGTGTGAGACACACAACATGGCACACGGGCGTGTGTCCCCTATTTTTGAGAAAATTTTCTAAATGTTCTAAGAGTTTCCAAAGCTATCGATTTAGTCCCGAATCATTCCCAATGCATGTTTAGAGTCTCGTAGGCTCGCATTAGGGATAATATGATTAGTTGTGATTGAATTGTATTTGAATTGATTAAATTTTATGTAAAATGTATGTTTAAATATGTGATAAGTTCGGTAATGCTCTGTAACCCTATTCTGGTGTTGAATAAGGGTGAGGGGTGTTACATTTATTGGTATCAGAGCTACAGTTTAGTTGATTCTAGGATTAGCGTAGCGTATGTGAGAGTCTAGCTATACATGCCATATATAACCTCTGATAGTGTGATAACTCCTGACAATTTAAACTGTGTTTTTGTTTAGCAAATGGATCCCAGTCGAGCTGTAGCTGATGATGTTGAGAGTAATACGCCTGTAACACCCCTTACCCGTGTTCAACGTCGGAACATGGTACGAGCCGTTACCTGGACAATAACACTTGCAACTGAACAAATTCAAGGTATAAATTTTCGTTTGAAATTTAAAACTTTTATCTTATATCATCAAGTCCCTAAAACGGGCCTACGAGGCCCAAAACTTATTTTGGGAGCGATTCAGGACTAAACCTAGAACTTTTAAAACTATTAGACCATTTAAAAACTTTTCTTATTTTGGAGAGTCACATGCCCGTGTGGGCAAGCCGTGTCCTCCACACTGCTAAGACTCACGGCCGTGTCTCTGCCTGTGTGGCTAAGAAGTTGGCTATTCTCCAAGCCAATTTTTACCCTATCATGCCCATACTTGAGTATAACTTGAATGACACATTTCATGACATATTAAAGGTACCAAAACATCCACCACACACACGTAACAAGTCATAGCATACAATTTACTCAACCATGGAATGCATCATCATGTGTTTATAGCATAACCAATTTATCGACCACATTAAATGGCCTTATACAACAATGAACTCCAAATATCATTAGTCATTATTCTAGGACAACTCATAGTAACATATGCACATGACCAAGTTCCCTATACATGCCATAACCTTAAGTATAAAATCAACGATACCTAAATTGTAAGCTTGATAGTGTGATAGGTTCTCCGCGACTTCCAACCCGAGCTAACCTGAGTACATTATAAACACGGAAAACAATGGAGTAAGCTATAAAGCTTAGTAAGTACGTATGTAAATAATAAACAATTTATTACCATGCTTTTAACAATCCTCATTATAAGCTCTCAAGATAATACCATCATTATTGCATAAAATTTCACAATTCATTTATGTTCATCTTGAGTTGTTTACTCGAGTTACAGTCACTAAATTATTTTTATCCGGAGTTACGGAACACCAAATTAATATCCACTAATTTTCCATGAAATTAGACTCACATATCTTCTTACCATAAAATTTCCAGAATTTTTGGTTCAACTAATCAGTACAGTTTATTCTTTAAAGTCTCTCTTATTTCGCTGCCCGACAAATCCAACCCCTCTTCACTAAAAATAAATTATCTCATTGTACAGTACTCAAATGACGTTCCTATTTGTTTCTCTTGAAAATATAATCATTAAGAAATTCAAGCATATAAATTTTATCCCATGATTATTTTTGTAAATTTTTAATGAATTTCCCAAGTCAGAACAGGGGATTCCGAAATCATTCTGACCCTGTCTCACTAAAATCCAAATATATCACCATATGAAATTATTTTGCTTATTCTGTTTCTTTTATGTAGAAATAGACCAAGATTTAATTTCATATCTCATTCAACCTCTAATTCAATTTCAACCATTTTTGGTGATTTTTCAAAGTCACACAACTGTTGCTGTCCAAACTGTTTTATTGCTAATTTTACTCTTTCATGTTTCCTTTATATTAATTTTCATTTACACACATATAACGCCAAAGTATATCCATGGTTAGCCATTCCAATAATAAGTCATTATCAAATATTTACAAGCCATTCATTGGCCAATTTAACCTATACATCAACAACAAAGACTTGAACATATCATTACTCAATTTAATTTAGCCTAAAAGTCTCACACATGATCATCAATCATATTTACCACATATTCATACGTCATAAGCATGGACTTATAATCACAAGGTCATTCTCATAGGTATAACTTACTCGTTTACATTCTTACCAAAATGAGATCACATACTGAGCACATTGCTCCTGAGTGTATGCATACATATACCTGCACTTGATCGTCATATATTCATATTCATTCACACTTTAGTCATTTTCCCGTTGAACACATCAGAATATTAACGGATACTCGAAACGCTTGCACATACGTGCCACATATATGTAGCTGAAGCTACCTCTTATCACATTTCACATATATGCTCGTTTTCGAGCTATTCACATTTACATTCTTGGGTCTGCTCACACAAGTTGTCAGTCATACGTAACTACTCAGTGGTGCTCACAAAAGTTGTCAGGTATCTGCAACACATGCCAGATTACCCAGCCACTGGTAGAACTTATAAGACCAGCACTCGAATCACTTAACATTTACGGGTCTGCTCACACAAGCTGTTAGTTAGACGTAGCTACACAATGCTACTCACACAAGCTGTCAGGTATCCATAACATATGCAAGACTACCTAGCCACTGGTAGACGTACACCCAGACATCACATAATCACATAACACACATAGGCTCGTTCTCGAGCTATTCACATTTACATTCTCGTCCGCTCACACAAGTCGCTTGGTCATACGTAACTACTCGGTCTTTGCTTACACAAGTCGTCGGTATCCGCAATATCTGGAATACCCAGCCACTGGTAGGACGTACTAGACCAGCACCCGGATTCACTTAGTCACAATTTCACATAGTTTTCACATTGTCACACTATGCCATGGTTCGTCCATGGTCTTTTCCGTCAAATTATCATTTAGCACTGAACAGAATAGTTCAACCTTGCATTTACTTGTTCGAACATTAGTTTCCAATATTCAACAAATAATACTAGTAATTTCATAAATTATTTGTCGATATAACAAATAAACAGTAATGTTTACCATACGAACTTACCTTGACTTAAAATGGCAAAAGGGACCGAGTCGTCCAATATTCGTCCTTCCCTCGTTCTAAGTCTGAAAATCATTTTTCTTTATCTAAAATATCACATTTGAATTATTAAGTTATTATACTATTCAATTTATTCCAAAAATCATATTATGGCAAAATTACATTTTGCCCCTAAACTTTGTCATATTTGTACTTTTTCTCTTAGGCTCGTAAAATGATTTTTATTCAATTTCCTTGTATTTTAGGCCTAGCCGAACCATTTTCATAACTATAGCAGTCCACAATTTGCATTCATTCACATATTTTCATACAGTTTTCAACTTTTTACAAACTAGTCCTTTTATGCAATTTCATCAAAAATCACTTAGTAAAAAGTCATTTATTACACACCGAGCATTAATATTCTACCATTAGACATCAAAACACATGCATGTAATCCATGGGTAAATTTTTAAACACAAACCCTAGCTCAAAATAATGGTAGAAATAGCTAAACTGAGTTACGGGGATCTAAAAAATGTAAAGAACATTAAAAACGGGGCTTGGATGCACTTACTATTGAGCTTGAAAGCTTGAAAACCCTAGCCATGGTGTCCATAGCAACATTCGGCCAACACATGAAGAAGATGAACATATTTTTGGCCTATTTTCCCTTTTTATTTCTTTTAATTACCAAATGATCAAAATGCCCTTCATTAAAACCTTTAGTATTTTATCCATCCTTATCCATTTTTTTCCAAACTAAAATATAATGGTCTAATTTCCATTTAAGGACCTCCAATTTAAAAACCCATTCAAATAAGTACCTTAGCTTCTAGAACTCATATTTTTTACATATTGCAATTTAGTCCTAATTATCAAATTGGACACCTAATCGATAAAATTTCTTAACAAAAATTTCACACAATCATTCTATCAAACTATAAACTTTAAAACTTAATCACAATAAATTTTTATACTTCAAATTTATGGTTTTCAAAACCACTGTTCTGTTTAGGCCCTAAATTGGGCTGTTACAGCGCCAGTTCCTGCTCAAGGGACAGTGCCATCTGAATCTAGAAACGTATCGAGTAGTTATGGAGGAGAGGCTAAAGAAGCCTTTTTCCAAATGATGAATGAGTGGTTCATGGAATTTGTTCGAATGAATCCGTCTGCTCAACAACCTCCACCCCCACCTAATCCCTAACCGGTTCCTGTAGCTCCTCAAAATGTGAAACTTTTACGATTAAATAAGCCGCCAGTTGATAAGATTCGGAAGTACGGGGCCGAAGAGTTCAAAGCTACTGTTGACGGTGAACCTGATAGAACTGATTTTTGGCTTGAAAACACTATCAGAGTTTTTGATCAACTTTCTTTCACATCGACAAAGTGTTTAAAATGTGATGTATCACTTCTGAGGGACACCGTGTATCAATGGTGGAATACTTTGATGTTTGTGGTACCGAGAGAAATAGTTACATGGGAATCAGATTGAGTTCCGAAAGAAATACATAAGTCAGAGGTTTCTTGATTAGAAGCACAAAGAGTTTCTAGAATTGAAACAGGGCCGTATGACTGTGACCGAGTACAAATGAGAATTCGTAAGATTAAGTATGCATGCTCGGAAGTATGTTTCTACTGAAGAAATCATGTGCAAACAGTTCGTTGATGGGTTGAATGAGGATATTAAACTTCTAGTAGGAATTCTAGAATTGAAATAATTTGTTTTCTTGGTTGATAGAGCTTGCAAAGCCTAAGAGCTTAGAAAAGAAAAGAGAAAAGCAGATTCAGAGGCAAGAGACTCGAGAAAAAGATTGATGAATAAATCGTACCAATTTGCTTCAAAGAAATCTAGAGATTCGTACACTCGTTCAAATGCTTCAATCGAGTATTAGAACAGAGACCGTTGAAAACAATATTCAAATCCTAAAGCTCAAGCTACATCAGTATTAAGTGTTGGCAGTGTGAGAAAATATAGACTTGAATGTCAACGATGCGAAAGACGACATCCTAGTGAATGTAGAATGAATAACCGGGCTTGTTTCAAATGTGGTTCATACGAACATTTCATACGGGATTGCCCTGAATTAGATGAGAAAGACAAATTATAAAACGCAAGACTGAGTAACACAACCACTAGAGGAAGGCCACCGTGAAATGTAGGAAATGTGACCAGTAGTAGAGGAACGACTAAGGATTCCGCTATGGGATCCGAGGCCAAAGAACCTGCTAGAGCTTACACTATTCACGCTCGCGAAGATGTGTCATCACCAGATGTTATCACCGGTACATTTTCTCTTTATGACACTAATGTGATTGCTTTGATTGATCCTAGATCGACTCATTCGTATATATGTATGAATTTGGTGTCTAATAAGAGTTTGCCTGTTGAGTTTATTGAATTTGTGATTAAAGTATCGAACCCCTTAGGCAATTATGTTCTAGTTGATAAAGTATGCAGGAACTGTCATTTAATGACTCAGGGTTACTATTTTCTGGCTGATTTGATGCTTTTGCCATTTGATGATTTCGATGTAATTCTGGGTATGGATTGGTTGACCCTGCATGATGCCGTTGTAAATTGTAGACGAAAGATTATTGAGTTGAAATGTCAGAACAATGAAATTCTTCGAATTGAATCAGATGAGTCGAGTGAATTGTCGATTGTAATTTCATCTATGTTAGCTCAGAGATATGTGAGAAAAGGTTGTGAAGCTTATATTGCTTATGTTTTAGATACAAAAGTGTCAGAATCTAAGATTAAATTAGTGCCAGTTGTTTGTGAGTATGCGGATGTGTTTCCAGAAGAATTACCGGGGTTACCTACAATAAGAGAGGTTGAATTTGCTATTGAGTTAGTACCAGGAACTTTACCGATATCGATAGCTCAATACAGAATGGCTCTGATAGAATTGAAAGAGTTAAAATCTCAGTTGCAAGAGTTAACAGATAGAGGTTTTGTACGACCTAGTTTTTCACCCTAGGGTGCACCAGTGTTATTCGTAAAGAAGAAAGACAGATCGATGAGAATGTGTATTAACTATCGTCAGCTTAATAAGGTTACGATAAAGAAGAAGTATCCGTTGCCGAGAATAGATGATTTTTGATCAGTTGAAAGGGCAATAGTGTTTTCAAAGATTGATTTACGGTCTGGCTATTATCAATTGTGAGTTAAAGATTTAGATGTGCTGAAAGCTGCGTTAAGAACGAGGTATGGACATTATGAATTTCTTGTTATGCCTTTCGGATTAACTAACACTCCTACTGTTTTTATGGATTTGATGAATCAAATTTTCAGACCATATTTAGACAGATTTGTTATAGTTTTCATTGACAACATTCTAATTTATTCACGAGATGAGTCTGAGCTTCAAACCTTGAGAGATAAGAAACTGTTTGCTAAATTCAGTAAATGCGAGTTTTAGCTTTGAGAGGTTGAATTTCTGAGACACATTGTTTCAGTGGAAGGTGTACGAGTTGATCAGAGTAAGATTTCAGTAGTTATTGATTGGAAACCATCGAGAAATGTATCCGAAGTCAGTAGTTTTTTGGGATTAGCTGGCTATTATCGATGTTTTGTTAAGGGATTTTCAATGATTGCTAAATCGATGACTAGATTGTTACAGAAAGATGTGAAGTCTGAGTGGTCTGAGAAATGTCAACAGAGTTTTGATCAGTTGAAGGCATTGTTAATTGAAGCACCAGTTTTGGTTCAACCTGAGTCAGGTAAAGAATTTGTGATTTTTAGCGACGCGTCATTAAACGGTTTGGGTTTTGTTTTGATGCAAGAGGGAAAAGTTATAGCTTATGCCTCTAGACAGTTAAAGCCATATGAAAAGAATTATCTGACACACGATTTAGACTTGGCCATTATTGTATTTGCATTGAAAATTTGACGACATCATTTATACGATGAGAAGTGTCATATTTTTACAGATCACAAGAGTTTGAAATATATAATGACTCAGAAAGATTTGAATTTGCGACAACGGAGATGGCTCGAGCTCTTGAAAGATTATGAGTTAGTAATTGATTGTCATCTGGGGAAAGCAAATGTAGTCGCAGATGCTTTGAGTAGAAAATCTCTGTTTGCTTTGAGAGTAATGAATACAAGACTGAATTTGTCCGATGATGGTTCAATTTTAGTAGAGCTAAATGCTAAATCGGTATTTCTCCAGCAAATTTGTGAAACTCAAAAGTGTATTAATGAGTTGTAAGCCAAAAGAGAGCAATGTGAGTCGACTAGTAATTCTGACTATCAAATCGAATTTGATGATTGTTTAATGTTCTGAGGTAGAATTTGTGTACCAAAGAATCCTGAACTTATTCATAAAACTCTACACGAAGCACACAATAGTTGTTTATCTATTCACTCGGGGAGTACCAAAATGTACAATGGCTTGAAACAATTGTATTGGTGGTCGGGTATGAAACGAGTCATTTCTGAGTTTGTATCGAGGTGTTTGATTTGTCAACAAGTCAAAGTTGAACATCAAGTGCCTTCAGGATTACTACAGACTGTAATGGTACCTAAATGGAAATGAGATAGAGTTACGATGGATTTCGTATCGGGATTACCCCTATCTCCTAAGAAGAAAGATGCTATTTGGGTTGTCATAGATCGACTAACAAAGTCTGCACATTTCATCCCAGAACGTACAAACTATTCACTTGATAAATTGGCTGAATTGTATATCTCTAATATCGTTAGATTGCACTGGCTGCCAATTTCAATTATTTCGGATAGAGATCTGAGGTTTACATCACGATTTTAGAAGAAATTGCAGGAAACACTGGGTACGAGGTTGAATTTTAGGATAGCATTTCATCCGCAAACTGACGGCCAGTCTGAGAGAGTAATTCAGATTCTTGAGGATATGCTTCGTTGTTGTGTTTTAGAATTTGAAGGCAACTAGGAGAAATATTTGTCGTTGATTAAATTTGCATATAATAACAGCTTAATATCAAGCATAAAGATGGCACCGAATGAAGCTTTATATGGTCGCAAAGGCTAAACTCCATTGTATTGGACTGGACTGAGTGAGAAAAAGATTTGCGGGGTTGATTTGATCCAAGAGACTGAAGATAAAGTGAAAGTAATTCGTGACTGTTTGAAAGAAACTTTAGATCAACAGAAATCATACGCGGATCTAAAACGAAAAGACATTGAATTTCAGATAGGTGACAAAGTGTTTCTAAAAGTATCTCCGTGGAAGAAAATACTTCATTTTGGTCGTAAAGGCAAATTGAGTCTGCGATTCATCGGACTGTATGAGATTATTGAATGAAAAGGGCTAGTGGCATATCGGTTAGCTTTACCGTTAGACTTAGAAAATATCCACAATGTATTTCATGTGTCGATGTTGCACCATTATAGATCAGATGCATCACACGTAATTTTGTCCGACAAAGATTGATATTCAACCTGATATGACATACAACGAAGAACTGATCAAAATTCTAGCTCGAGAGATTAAAGAATTGAGAAATAAACACATAGTTTTAGTAAAGGTTTTGTGTCAATGGCACGATGTTGAAGAAGCTACGTGGGAGCCCGAGGAAGCTATGAGAAAACAGTACCCTAACCTCTTTTCTAGTAAGATTTTTGGGGAGGAAAATCCCTAAGGGGGAGAGAGTTGTAACAGCCCGTTTTTAGTCAAATTGAAACAGTGATTTCGGGACCACAAATATGAAGTTGAAATAGTTATTTTATTATTTTTTTAATGTTTACAGCATGATAATATGTTTATGTGAAAATTTTGTTAAGAAATTTTATCGTTTGATTAGTCAATTTGTTATAAAGGACTAAATCGCATAAAGTGCAAAACTTGTGTTCGAATAGCTAAAGGCATGTAATATCCATGGAATCTTAAATTAGAGGTACTTATGTTATAATTATACCATTTGAAATGTGATTGGACATATATGGACATATTATTAAGTGTTTTAATGGTTATTAATCAAGGTTAAAATAGTAAATTAGTTAATAAAGAATAAATAAAAAAATTATCATCTTTTTAGTCTTCATCTTCAACCGATTCTAGGGCTTGAGAAGCCATTTTCATTCCTTTTCATTCAGTCAAGCTTCCTAGCTCAATTGTAAGTCTGTTCTTGTCCCGTTTTTAATGATTTCTATGTTTTTGAGATTGTTGCAGCTTGTCTAGCTAGCCCAGGGACTATTTTGCATAACTATTAAATATTTAGGAAGGTTCCATTGATGAATAAGCATTTTTTTGATGATGGATGAGAGATTATGAATGTTTCATGATAGTTATACAAGTTTTGTTAAGTGATTTTTAGAGAAAATGCAAATTAGGGATTACTTTGTGAAATGTTGAAATTCGATGGTTAAATTTTGAAATAAATGAAAAATATGGGCTGCTAGGGACCTATTTGTAATTCGACTAGCATGGGTTGTAGTTGAATTGCATGAATTTGTGTTGTTATGAAATAAGGACTAAATTGTAAAAATGTGAAACATTAGGGGAAAATATGTAAAAGTGCCCTAATATGAGTTTTGGATCAAATTGAATAGAGAAATAATTAAATAAGTTAATTTTGATTACATATAGATCAATAAAAAAGAAATTTGATTTCAGATCGGGGGAAAAATAAAGTACTCGACTAATCGACCTGTTTCGTCGTTTTTACATCCGAGGTAAGTTCGTATGTAATAAGTGTTGTTATAATTATGTTTTTAACACTTTGATATTTTATGAATTGTGAATACGACTCAACGAACACGTTCGATGAAGATTCGGCAAGTCTGAAATCTTGGTTGAACCTTAAGAATAGATTAGGATACGAATGACATGTCATTAGGGCTTATTCTGATTATGTGATCCGGGTTGTAACACCCCTTACTCGTAATTTCGCCGAAACTAGGCTCGAGGCATTACCGGATAAAAACCACATGATCGCCACTTAGGCTCATCGTGACTACTCTCTTAAGTCACCTCATCAACCTCATTCTCGACTTACGAGACCTCACTCATACACATGAGGCTCAGAACTTTTTCAAATCTTAAAATTTTCTCCATCTAAACAAGGACTACACGCCCGTGCTAAATGAAAAACTCCCGTGGGTAGTCACATACGCCCATGTTCACAAACTGAGCATGAAAACTCAACCATTCTGCATATGCCCCACGGTTAGTGTAACACCCCCTACCCGTATTCGTTGTCGGAATAAGGTACGAGGCATTACTGGAGTTTACAATTTTTTTTTAAACCGAGACCATTCCAATTCAACATATTTTCAAAATAAAATTCATGCATATTTATAAGATAGCTTCAACACATAATCCATATCAATAGCTGACCTTATATTCATTTCATATTAACATTTATTTTATTAGCTTATACATGCCATTCATTTTCAAAATAAAGTTTCTTTAAATACTGAAGTCTTGGGGTTGATAGTGTGATATGTCTCCGACTGAATCCGATCTCCGAGCTCTTAACACCACAAAACAGGGAAAAAGGAAGTAGGGTAAACACTTTGTGCTTAGTAAGCCCATGTAACAAGAATTATACTTACCTAATATTTTCAATACAATGTAATAAACATTCATATATCCATTCAATGCATTATTACCCTAACATACACAAGCTCAACATTCAAGTTAGTTCAATAATTTCCATGTACCAATAATATATACCATGATTGATGAGCTCATCAATATCATGGTTTTCCATTTCCTTGTTATTTTTCCATATTTATCCGGTTGGATTACTCGGAATTTCGATGGATTTTCGAGGTACACTTTAGTGTACAAATCCGAGTCCGTTAATTCATATTCATGTGCGCACATTTTCATTTCGAGAGAGCACACTCCATGAACCTCATCCTTACAAAGGGATTACGGTCGAGTTAAATCACAGAATATAAACTCATAGAGTATTGTCGGGATTACCACGAGCTAAATCCTGCAATGACAATTACTCTAATAAGTTTGGATCTGAATTACCGATCAAAGCTAAATTCAGACCTTAATTCGGATTACCGTCCAAGCTAAATCCATTTTCCACATATTCTTCGAGGGCTATATCAGATAGGATCACCCGTCCAGCTAGATCCTTTTATCGTCAATTCCTTTTCAAAGATCCATCGAATTTTCCTTTCATTCAACTGGATTTCTTCCCTTTTATCAAATATACCAATGTTTTATCAATCTTCATACAATGAACATTCAAATTATATTCACATCAATAACATACATTTCAAGCATTTAAGAAGATAATTCAAGTTACATGAACTTACCTCGATACTTGTTCGTACACAAAAATCTACTAATCTGAGACTTTTTCCTTTCCTCGATCTAGCTTCGTATTTGAGTTTTCCGGATCTATTAAATATCCAAGCTTCAAACTTTCAATTTTCCATTTTCTTCTTTCTTTTCTCTTTTTCTTTCTTCCCTTCACGTTTGCTCTCTGTTCTTTTTGTTTTATGCTTTTCTTTCTTTTCTCCTTTCTTTTTATAATATATATTATTATTAATTTATAATAATAATTATCTTTATAAAAATCTCAAATTTTATACAATACATTTGCCTCAACTTTACAAAATGGCATAATTGCCATTTTGGTCCTTTATAATTTTTTTAATCTATAATTCAACATTTACTTTCTTTTCAATTTAGTCCATTTCATTTAATTACCTACCCATGCATTAAAATTTTCTAACTAAATTTTTAATATCACATTACTAACATTTTATAAACATTTATAAAAATATTTCCTATCATATAAATATTCTTGCAAATATATTGAAATAAATTTCTCTTTAAATCGGATTTATGGTTGCGAAACCATTATTCCGATAACCTTGAATTTAGACCATTACAACTCTCCCCCCTTTTAAGAATTTTCGTCCTCGAAAATCTTACCAGTAAAGAGGTTCGGATATTGTTTCCTCATTGTCTCCTCCGGTTCCCATGTCGCTTCCTCAATCCCATGCTTTTGCCATAATACTTTCACTAAATTTATCTTTTTATTTCTAAGCTCCTTTATTTCCCGTGCCAATATCTTGACCGGTTCTTCACTGTAAGTCATATCCGGTTGAATCTCAACTTCATCGAGAAATAACATGTGAAGGATCGACCGATATCGTCGTAGCATAGACACATGAAAAACATTATGAATTCTATCGAGTTCCAGTGGTAATGCCAATCGATAAGCGACTGGTCCAATTCTTTCTATAATCTCATATGGCCCAATAAATCTTGGACTCAATTTACCCTTTCTATCGAACCGGAGAACTTTCTTCTAAGGAGACACTTTTAAATACCTTATCACCCACTTGAAATTCAATCTCTTTTCGTTTAAGATTGGCATATGATTTTTGGCGATCCGAGGCTGCTTTCAAACTATTCCGAATGACCTTTACTTTTTCTTCTGTTTCCTGGATCAAATCAACCCCATGTATCTTCTTTTCACTAAGCTCTGTCCAATATAACGGTGTTCTACACTTTCTACCATACAAAGCTTCATAGGGAGCCATTTTAATACTGGACTGATAACTGTTATTGTAAGCAAATTCAATTAAAGGTAAATATCTCTCCCAATTACCTTCAAACTCTAGTATACAACATCGGAGCATATCTTCCAATACCTAAATTACATGCTCAGATTGGACATTTGTCTGAGGATGAAATGCAGTACTAAAATACAACTAAGTACCCAAAGCTTCGTGCAATTTATCCCAGAAATGAAACATAAATCGGGGATCTCTATCCGATATAATGGAGACAGGCACTCCATGTAACCTGGCAATCTCAGATATGTATAGTTCAGCCAATTTATCTAAATAATAATCCACACGTACCTAAATAAAGTGCGCTGACTTTGTCAATCGGTCAACAATCACCCAAATAGCATCCTTTTTCCTCAGAGACAACGGTAACCCCAATACAAAATCCATAGTGACTCTTTCCCATTTCCATTCCGGTATAGTAATTGGCTGAAGTAACCCCGAAGGTACCTGATGTTCTGCTTTGACCTGTTGACATATCAGACATTTTGATACAAACTCAGAAATATCATGTTTCATACCTGGCCACCAGTACATCTTCTTAAAATTATTATACATTTTATTACTTCCCGGATGTACAGACATAGTTCCACTGTGAGCTTCGTGTAAAATTTTTTGTATGAACTCTGAATTATTGGGTACACATACCCTACCTCTAAATAATAAACAACCATCAATTCCAACTTGAAATTTAGAATCAGTACCTGACTCACATTGTGCCCGTTTAACCTGTAACTTCTTATCATTCTTCTGAGCTTCACATATTTGCTGTAGAAATGTTGGTTTAGCTCTCAATTCAGCTATGATTGAGCCATCATCAACCAAAGACAATTGAGCATTCATAGATCGCAAAGCAAACAGAGATTTTTGACTCAAAGCATCAGCCACAATATTAGCCTTACCCGGATGGTAATCAATAATCAAATCATAGTCCTTTATCAATTCAAGCCACCTGCGCTGTCTTAGATTCAGATCTTTCTGTGTCATCAAATACTTCAAGCTTTTATGATCAGTATAAATATGACATTTCTCACCGTACAAGTAATGCCGCCATATCTTCAATGCAAATACAATAGCAGCTAACTCAAGATCATGTACCGGCTAATTTCTTTTATGTGGTTTAAGTTGTCTTGAAGCATAGGCTATTACTTTACCTTCTTGCATCAAGACACAACCTAAACCATTTAATGAGGCATCACCAGTAAATAACAAATTCCTTACCCTTTCAGTTTGCACTAATCTTGGTGCTTTCATTAGTAGATCTTTCAATCGGTTGAAACTTCTGACATTCATCATCCACCCAACTTTACATCTTTCTGCAATAATCGAGTCATCGGAGAAGCTATCATAGAAAATCCCAGTACAAATCTTCGATAATAACCAGCTAAACCCAAGAAACTTTTAACTTTAGATACATTCTTCAGTGGACTCCAATTGACAATAGTTGAGATTTTACTTGGATCTACCCTAATGCCTTCAGCGGATACAATATGTCCAAGAAAATGCACTTCTCGAAGCCAAAATTCACATTTACTGAATTTAGCATATAATTGCTTCTCTCGTAAAATTTGCAACACAATTCTCAAATGTTCTGCATGTTCTTCTTCATCTCAAGAATAAACCAAAATATCATCAATGAAAACTACCACGAACCTGTCTAAATATGGTCTGCATATCCGATTCATCAAATCCATAAATACTGCAGGTGCATTAGTTAGCCCAAACGGCATAACCAGAAACTCATAATGCCCGTACACGGTTACGAAGTCGTCTTTGCACATCGACTCCTTTACCAGAATCGATAGTAGCCCGACGGAGATCAATATTTGAAAATCAAGAGCACCTTTTAGTGATCAAATAAATCATCAATCCGAGCAACAGTACTTATTCTTTGTAGTACTTTATTGAAATGCCGATAATCAATACACAATCTCAAAGACCCGTCTTTCTTTTCACAAATGTAACCGAGCACCCCAAGGTGAATGACTCGATCGGACAAAACCTCTACCAACAAGTTCACAGAATCGTGTCTTTAATTTCTTTAATTACAGAGGAGCCATTCTATGCGGAGCTATGGAAATCGAGTAGTTCCTTAATCAAATCTATAGAAAATTCTACTTCTCTTTACGGTGGCAACCACGTAACTCTTCCGAAACACATCAGAAAATTCGCATACCACTAGCACTGCTTGAATCTTCGACTCAAATACCTTGGTGTCTAATACATAAGCAAGAAAAGCATCATACCCCTTTTTGACATACCTCCGGCGGTAATAATCAAATCACATCGATAATCCTTCCATCGATCGATTTAACCATTCTTCGAATTATTTACACATTTCACTTTCGATTGTACCTATTCTCGAGCATATTTACTCAACTGAACAAATTCTCTTTCATACTCAGATACCAATCTATTGCCCTATTTCAGCTCAAGAAATTCTTTTTTTTTTATCAAGAAATCTCTGACTGATACATTTCTTTTTGAACTCGGTCTGGAAGAATTTCCATGTAATTTCTTCTCTCGGGACAACTGAAGCATTAGTATTCCACCAATGATAAGCTGTGTCTTTTAGCAATGAGACAACACATTTCAGACATTCTTCTTGTGTATAGGATAAATCCTCCAAAACCCGAATAGTATTTCTAACCAAAATTCAGCCTGTTCGGATCATCATCAATCTTTGCTTGAAATTCTTGACCTCATATTTTCAAATTTTATCAACCGAAGCTTTTCTTTTTCTGACAGATTCAATACCTGTACCCTGTGGAATCTCGGGAATCGGTGGAGGAATAGGAGGGGGAGTTTGAGTTTGCTGCACTATAGGGCAAGTTCTTATGTACTGAGTAAACCATTCATTCATCATTTGAAAGAAGGATATTTTTGCCTCCTCCCCTTGACCCTCTATACCGGGCCTTCTATTGCTAGTTTCTTCTCTTTGTACTGAAGTCGGAGCATGATTCCCAGCTTCTTTGGATTGAGCTCGGTCGGATGACATTACTATAAAAAAAACTCAATTTAAATGGTCAGGAGATATCACACTATCAATAATAATTTAAATGGCATGTATAGCTAATCCGTATTTGTTATGTCGGTCCTAGAACTGGCTAAACCGTAGCTCTGATACCAATAAATGTAACACCCCCTACCCGTATTCGTTGTCGGAATAAGGTATGAGGCATTACCAGAGTTTACAGTTTTTTTAAACCGAGACCATTCCAATTCAACATATTTTCAAAATAAAATTCATGCATATTTATAAGATAACTTCAACACATATGCCATATCAATAGCTGACCTTATATTCATTTCATATTAACATTTATTTTATTAGCTTATACATGCCATTTATTTTCAAAATAAAGTTTCTTTAAATACCGAAGTCTTGGGGTTGATAGTGTGATATGTCTCCGACTGAATCCGATCTCCGAGCTCTTAACACTACAAAACAGGAAAAGGAAGTAGGGTAAACACTTTGTGCTTAGTAAGCCCATGTGACAAGAATTATACTTACCTAATATTTTCAATACAATGTAATAAACATTCATATATTCATTCAATGCATTATTACCCTAACATACACAAGCTCAACATTCAAGATAGTTCAATAATTTCCATGTATCAATAATATATACCATGATTGATGAGCTCATCAATATCATGATTTTCCATTTCCTTGTTATTTTTCCATATTTATCCCGTTGAATTACTCGGAATTTCGATGGATTTTCAGAGGTACACTTTAGTGTACAAATTCGAGTCCGTCAATTCATATTCATGTGCACACATTTTCATTTCAGAGAGCACACTCCCGCGAACCTCATCCTTACAGCGGGATTATCAGTCCAGGCTAAATCCCCTATAATATAAACTCATAGAGTATTGTCGGGATTACCGGTCGAGCTAAATCCTCGCGACAATTACTCTAATGAGTTTGGATCTGAATTACCAGTCCAGGCTAAATTCAGACCCTAATTTGGATTACCCGTCCGGGCTAAATCCATTTTCCACATATTCTTCGGGAGGGCTATATCAGGATAGGATCACCCGTCCGGGCTAGATCCTTTTTACCGTCAATTCCTTTTCAAAGATCCATCGAATTTTCCTTTCATTCAACCGGGATTTCTTCCCCTTTTTATCAAATATACCAATGTTTTATCAATCTTCATACAATGAACATTCAAATAATATTCACATCAATAACATACATTTCAAGCATTTAAGAAGATAATTCAAGTTACATGAACTTACCTCGATACTTGTTCGTACACAAAAATTACTAATTTGAGACTTTTTCCTTTCCTCGATCTAGCTTCATATTTGAGTTTTCCGGATCTATTAAATATCCAAGCTTTAAACTTTCAATTTTCCCTTTTCTTCTTTCTTTTCTCTTTTTCTTTCTTCCCTTCACGTTTGCTCTCTGTTCTTTTTTGTTTTATGCTTTTGTTTCTTTTCTCCTTTCTTTTTATAATATATATTATTATTAATTTATAATAATAATTATCTTCATAAAAATCTCAGATTTTTATACAATACACCGCCTCAACTTTATAAAATGGCATAATTACCATTTTGGTCCTTTATAATTTTTTAATCTATAATTCAACGTTTACTTTCTTTTCAATTTAGTCCTTTTCATTTAATTACCTACCCATACGTTAAAATTTTCTAACTAAATTTTTAATATCACATTACTAACATTTTATAAATATTTATAAAAATATTTCCTATCATATAAATATTCTTGCAAATATATTTAAATAAATTTCTCTTTAAATCGGATTTATGGTTGCGAAACCATTATTCCGATAACCTTGAATTTAGACCATTATAGTTAGGGCACACGCCCATGCTCACCACCCATGGTGCATACTGACCACCTCACACTGCCTTGAGTCTAGGCACATGCCCATGTGGCTAGCCCGTGGCCTACACTACTCAATTCTACCAAAGTAACACGGCCAATGCACACGCCATTGGGCTGGCCGTGTGTCACATATGGCCTAGACACATGCCCGTGTGCCTGTCCACATGGATAGGAACAAAGCTATTTGCCATGTTCTTTTCACTCCTCACCCAAACACAACATGCACTCATCCAATCCTTCTATAATCAACTCATATTGAAGCACAAACTCACATGGATAACTACATTATTTCATATAATAAAATAGCCAACAACTATGACATTATACAAAATAGATTATCCATCTAAAGGCCAACCCATCTTAGCCATTTACAAAAAAATTTACTAACTTGTCTAGCCTCTATACATGCCATATACAAAACATCAAGTCTACTATACCAGAGTAAGCTGATAGTGTGGGCGATCTTCCGATTAATCCAAGTATCTCAATTCAACCCTCTTTCTCTATAAGACAAGGGAAAAGAAAAGGAGTAAGCCTTAAGCTTAGTAAGTTTACACATAAACAATTTAAGCATTCTAGTATGAACTAAATAACAATTAGCATTATACTACCAAATAAATTCACATCCACAATTATGCTTACTCTTTCTATCCCTTACCACATTTCCAGCACATCATGAGTCACATACTCATAATCATTGACATGCACCCTTGCACTCAATATCACATTTACTCAATATACAACACATCATTATTCTTAATAATACATCCACACAGCTAATTTCTCGGTGATTTCGCACTTAGCCCACCACAATCAATTTATAGGGTAGTATCGCACTTAGCCTACCAACAAAGGTATTCATAATGGTTTCGCACATAGCCCACTAAATAATATACTTAACTATGGTATCGCACACAACCCATCATTGTTTAGTATTAAGGTGGTATCACACTTAGCCCACCATCAAGCATTATCACTACACATTCACATATCTACTTGTAATTCATTCATCCATTCACAATTACTATCTCATTCATTCCTCTAGAACCGCATAGGTCCTCAATCATGCTACACACTAGCTAGCATTAAGAATGTAAACGCATATATGCATCGTTTATACGTAAACTTACCTCGGTACTCAAAAGTATTGAAACATGCAATTTTGTCCACCACCTTGCTCTTGCCTCAGTTTTGATCTGGGCTTCGTCTTTCTTGATCTATAATGATAAATCAACTCATTCAATACACACATTGACTAAATTGACCATTATCTCATACTTTGGCAAAATTACCATTTACCCCTAAACTTTCTCATATTTACTCATTTGCCCCAAGGCTCATAAAGTGATTTTCATTCAATTTTCTAGTCTTTCATGCTTAGTCGAACCATTTACTCAACTAAAGCAATCATCAATTCTCACTAAATCACACATGTATGACCAAACTCAAGACTTTCACAAACAAGTCCCTACATGCATTTTTCATGGAAATCACTTAGCAAAAGATGTTTCTACTACATCAAGCTTTCATATTCTTCCATAAAACATCAAAATACATGCATGTCATACATGGGTACATTTTTTGAACATCCATCCTAGCTCAGCATATAGCTAAAAATAGCTTTATCATGTTACTAGGGCATCAAAAATACAAAAAATATCAAAAACGGGGCTTGGATGCACTTACTAGCAAGCTTGAAAAGTTGAAGAGCCCTAACAATTGCTTCTTGAAAATTTCGGCAGCCTTGGAGAAGAAGATGAATGAAATTCTATCATCTTTTCCCATTTTAATCATTTAATTGACAAATGACCAAAATGCCCTTTTTGACATTATAAAGCATTTCATACAAATAACTTTTAGAATGTCACTTTTTTCAAGTTTTGCAATTTAGTCCTTTTGGACAATTCAACCGCAAGTTTCACAAAATTGCTTCATGAAACTTTCACACTAACATGAAAACATGACATAAACATCAAAAACTCATACATATACCTCGGGTTTGTGGTCTAGCACCACTATTCCAACTAGGCCCTAAATCGGGATGTTACACTCTCCCCCTTTAGAGATTTTTGCCCCCGAAAATCTTACCAGTAAAGAGGTTTGGATGTTGCTCTCTCATAGCTTCTTCCGTCTCCCACGTAGCCTCTTCCACACCGTACTTTTGCCACAACACTTTCTCTATGGCTATGTTCTTATTCCTCAACTGTTTCACTTCTCGAGCAAAAATCTTAATCGGCTCCTCTTCATAAGACATATCTGATCTTATCTCAATTTTCGTTGAAGGAATCATATGAGAAGGATCGGAGCGATATCGTTGCATCACTGGCATATGGAACACATTATGAATCTTTTCTAATTCCACCGGCAAGGCCAAACGGAAAGCCACTGGTCCAATTCTGTCGATAATTTCATACGGCCCTATGAATCTTGGACTCAATTTCCCTTTTCGTTCAAATCTCATGATCTTCTTCCATGGGGATACTTTCAAAAACACTTTTTCACCCACATCAAACTCAATTTATTTTCTTTTCAAATCCGCATACGATTTCTATCGGTCCAAAGTAGCTTTCAGACCATCACAGATCACTTTCACTTTCTCTTCATTTTTTTCACTAGATCGACCCCATGGATTCGCTTTTCACCAAGCTCGGTCTAATACAAAGGAGTCCGAGACTTACGACCTTACAAGGCCTTATACGGAGCCATCCATATACTCGACTGCTAACTGTTGTTGTAAGAAAATTCGACCAAAGGTAGATATCTCTCCCAACTACCTTTGAATTCTAACACACAGCATCGAAGCATATCTTCAAGGACTTGAATCACTCTTTCAGATTGACCATCAGTTTGTGGATAGAATGTAGTACTGAAATTTAACCTCGTACCCATGGCTTCTTGCAACTTCTTCCAGAACCTCGAAGTAAACCTCGGATCCCTATCCGATATTATAGACACAGGCACACCATGTAATCTCACTATTTCTGCCACATACAATTCGGCTAACTTATCCAGTGAGTAATCAAAATGTATTGGAATAAAATGAGCGGACTTCGTCAATCTCTCCACAACAACCCACACAGCATCTTTCTTTTTCAAAGTCAAAAGTAAACCCGTCACAAAATCCATGGTAACCTGATCCCATTTCCATTTGGGTACCATCACAGGCTGAAGTATTCCCGAAGGCACTTGATGCTCAGCTTTCACCTATTGACAAATCAGACATTTTTCCACAAACTCTGAAATGTCTCTTTTCATACCCTGCCACCAATAAAACTTTCTCAAATCGTTGTACATTTTTGTACTGCCCGGGTGTACTGGCAAATAACCACTATCTGCCTCATGAAAAACTTTTCGGATCAACTCATCATATTTGGGTACACATATTCTATCATGATACATCAAACAATCATCCAAACTTACTCAGAAATTAGAATCACTTCTCGATCTACACTTAGCTCTTTTAGCTTACATTTCATTGTCATTTCTTTGAGCCTCACTTATCTGATGAACAAATAGTGGCCTAGCTTTCAACTCGGCCAATATAGTCCCATCATCAAACAATGCCAAATTCGTGCTCATGGCTTTCAAACCATACATGGATTTCCTACTCAGGGCATCCGCAACCACATTCGCTTTTCCTAGATGGTAATCAATGATCCACTCATAGTCCTTCAATAACTCAAGCCATCGCCGTTGTCGCAAATTCAAATCCTTTTGATCCATCAAATACTTCAAACTCTTGTGATCAATAAAGATTCGACACTTCTCACCATATAAGTAATGTCGCCAAATCTTTAATGCTAAAACAATCGCAGCCAACTCCAAATCATGAGTCAGATAATTCTTTTTATGCGGCTTCAGCTGCCTCGAGGCGTAAGCGACTACCTTACCCTCTTGTATCAAAACGCAATCGAGACCATTTAACGATGCGTCATTATAAATCACGAATTCTTTCTTTGATTCTGGTTGAACCAAAATTGGTGTCTCAGTCAACAATATTTTCAAACTCCCAAAACTCTGTTGACATGTCTTAGTCTAATCAAACTTGACATCCTTATGCGCCAGTTTCGTCATCGGGGTAGCAATCATGGAAAACCCCTTTACGAAACGTCTGTAGTACCCTGCTAGTCCCAAAAAGCTTCTGACTTCTGACACGTTCCTCGGTGGTTTCCAATCCATAATAGCCTAAATCTTACTCGGGTCAACTCTAATACCATCTCCCGACACAATATGTCCTAAGAATCTGACCTCTCGGAGCCAAAACTCACTTTTACTAAATTTAGCATACAATTATTTTTCTCTTAAGATCTGTAAGACGATTCTCAAATGTTCCGTATGATCACTCTCATTCCAAGAATAGATCAATATATCATCAATGAAAACAACCCCAAACTTATCCAAATACTGTCGGAATACTCATTTCATCATATCCATAAAAATTACAGGAGCATTTGTTAAACCGAATAGCATGACCAAAAACTCGTAATGGCCATACCTCATTTGAAATGCAGTTTTCAACACATCCTGCTCTTTCACTCTTAACTGGTAATAACCAGGCCTCAAATTTATCTTGGAGAATACTGTAGCTCCCTTCAGTTGGTCAAATAGGTCATCTATCCTTGGTAAAGGATACCTATTTTTCACCGTCACCTTGTTGAGTTGTCTGTAGTCTATGCACAATCTCATCGACCTATCTTTCTTCTTCACAAACAATACCAGAGCACCCCACGGTGAATAGCTCGGTCTCACAAAACCTTTATCCGTTAATTCTTGCAATTGAACCTTTAGTTCTTTCACCTTTAAGGGTGCCAACCTATACGGAGCAATCGAAATAGGTGCCATTCCTGGAACTAACTCAATCCCAAACTCGACCTCTCTCACAGGAGGTAATCCGAGTAACTCCTCTAGGAATACATCCGGGCACTCACATATCACCGGCTCTGATTCAATTTTCACCTCAGACTCTTGAGTATTTAATACAAACGCGAGATAGGACTCACATCCCTTTCTCAAGCATTTTTCAGCCACTAAGGAAGAAATCATCACTGGTAGACTATCCGATCCACCTGATTCAACTCGAATAATATCTCCATTCTCACATTTCAGCTCGATAAACTTACGACCACAATTCACTAAGACACTATGTGTAGTCAACCAATTCATGCCAAGGACTAAATCAAACTTATCAAACGGCAACAACATCAGGTTTGCCAAAAAACAATGACTCTCAATCGTCAAAGGACAATTCTTACACACCTTGTCTACTAACACATGCTTACCTAACGGGTTTGACACCTTAATCGCAATGTCCGTAGACTCAACGGTCATACTCAAACTAGATGCTAATCTCATGCAAATATAAGAGTGAGTAGACTTGGATCAATTAAAGCAATAACAAAGGTGTTATAGAGAGAAAAAGTACCCGTTATCACATCTAGGGAGGATGCCTCTTCGTGAGCTCGTATGGCATACGTCCTTGCAACCGCTTAGCCCTCCGGTCTCACAATAGAATCTTGTAACGCACCTCTACCACTAGTTCCCCCTCCCAGGTTCTTTGGTGGCCTATCTCTTGTAGGCACATTGCTAGACCTTATCTCTTATTTCTTTTTCTTGTCGTCCCTCTCGGGGCAATTTTGGATAAAATGGCCGAGGGAACCATACTTATAATAGTTTCGACTTTTACCCTAACACTCTCCAGTATGATATCTACCACAACTTGGACACTCTGGTTTGTTCTTCGGACTTCCCACACTTTTCATTGAGGTGGCTTGGACTCTTGAACCCAAACGAGTGTTGCCTTGATCTCGCGGTGAATATCCAACTGGTGTAGTGGTACGAGGATTCGCCTCCTTGGATCTTTTCAATTGAGCTTGGTGTAATTTGCCCATCGGCCATTTTCTCGTATCTTGGGCCTCACTCAGCACCCTCCCCTTTTCCTTACTCAGTTTTTCGACCTTAGTTGCCCTATCAACTAACACTATGAACTCTTTTAATTCCAAAATACCAACCAGGAGTTTGATATCCTCATTCAGTCCGTCTTCAAACCTTTTACATAAAACGGTCTCGTCGACACACATTCTTAAGCGTATTTGCTAAGCCTAACAAACTCGCACTCATATTTTGCTATTGACATTCTTCCTTACTTCAACTCAAGGAATTCCTTCCTTTTTTGATCAGTGAATTGTTGGCTTATATATTTTTTTTTGGAACTCTTCCAGAAAGTAGTCCCACGTCACCCGCTCTTTCGGGACCACTGACGTCAACGTTTTCCACCAATGGTATGCCGAGTCCCTCAGCAAAGATTCGGCACACTTCAAGCTCTCTTCGGATGTACATAAGAGTTCATCGAATACCCTCTTTGAGTTCTCTAGCTAGAACTTTGCCCTCTCAGGGTCATCATTTGCCATAGCTCTAAACTCCTCAGCCCCGTGTTTCTTAATCTTATCTACCGGGGGCTTAGTTACTCTCACTACTTTTATACCTTAAGGAGCCACTAGGACTGGTTGAGGTATAGAAGGAGGTTGAGCATTAGGGTTTGCTCGAACATACTTCGAGTACCAGTTATTCATCATCTGGAGAAAGGCTTTTTAAGCCTCGTCTCCTTGACCCCTAGTCTCGGTTTCTCTATACATAGGCACAGTCCCTTGCGCGGGAGCTGGCGCATTACTAGCGACGTCATCAGCAGCCGATTGATCAAGATCCATATACTATATAAAAAGAAGTTTAAAATCATCAGAAGCCACTACACTATCATTATACGCTTATGGCATGTATACCTAGACTCTTACACCTGCTATGGTAGTCTTAGAACCGACTAAACCATAGCTCTGATACCACTAAATGTAACACCCCTTACTTGTAATTCTTGCCAAAATCAGGCCCGAGGCATTACTGGATAAAAACCACATGATCGCCACTTAGGCTTATCGTCACTACTCTCTTAAGTCACCTCATCAACCTCATTCTCGACTTACGAGACCTCACTCATACACACGAGGCTCTCGATACTATATTAGAACTTTTTCAAATCTTAAATTTTCTCCATCTAAACAGGGACTACACGCCCGTGCTAGATGACCACACCCTGGGTTGTCACACATGCCCATGTTCACAAACAGTGCATGAAAACTCAAGCATTCTGCCTATGCCCCACAGTTAGGGCACACGCCCGTGCTCACCACCCATGGTGCGCACTGAACACCTCACACAGCCTTGAGTCTAGGAGCACGCCCTTGTGGCTAGCCCGTGGCCTACACTACTCAATTCTGCCAAAGTGACACGGACAATGCACACGCCCGTGGGCTGGCCGTTGTCACATATGGCCTAGACACATGCCCGTGTGCCTGTTCACATGGACAAGAACAAAGCTATTTGCTAAGTTCTTTTCACTCCTCACTCAAACACAACATGCACTCATCCAATCCATCTATAATCAACTCATATTAAAGCACAAAATCACATGGATAACTACATCTTTTCATATAATAAAATAGCCAACAACTATGGCATTATACAAAATAGATTATCCATCTGAAGGCCAACACGTCTTAGCCATTTACAACAAAATTTACTAACTTGTCTAGCCTCTATACATGCCATATACAAAACATCAAGTCTACTATACCAGAGTAAGCTAATAGTGTGGGCGATCTTTCGATTAATCCAAGTATCTCGATTCAACCCTCTTTCTCTATAAGACAAGGGAAAAGAAAAGGAGTAAGCCTTGAGCTTAGTAAGTTTACACATAAACAATTTAAGCATTCTAGTATGAACTAAACAATAATTAGCATTATACTACCAAATAAATTCACATCCACAATTATGCTTACTCTTTCTATCCCTTACCACATTTCCAGCACATCATGAGTCACATACTCATAATCATTGACATGCACCCTTGCACTCAATATCACATTTACTCAATATACAACACATCATTATTCTTAATAATACATCTACACAGCTAATTTCTCGGTGATTTTGCACTCAGCCCACCACAATCAATTTATAGGGTAGTATCGCACTTAACCTACCAGCAAAGGTATTCATAGTGGTTTCGCACATAGCCCACTAAATAATATACTTAACTATGGTATCGTACACAACCCATCATTGTTTAGTATTAAGGTGGTATCGTACTTAGCCCACCAGTAAGCATTATCACTACACATTCACATATCTACTTGTAATTCATTCATCCATTCACAATTACTATCTCATTCATTCCTTTAGAATCGCATAGGTCCTCAATCATGCTACACATTAGCTAGCATTAAGAATGTAAATGCATATATGCATCGTTTATATGTAAACTTACCTCGGCACTCAAAAATATTGAAACGTGCAATTTAGTCCACCACATTGCTCTTGCCTTGATTTCGATCCAGGCTTTGTCTTTCTTGATCTATGATGGTAAATCAACTCATTCAATACACACATTGACTAAATTGACCATTATCTCATACTCTAGCAAAATTACCATTTTGCCCCTAAACTTTATTATATTTACTCATTTTCCCCAAGGCTCGTAAAGTGATTTTCATTCAACTTTCTAGTCTTTCATGCTTAGCCGAACCATTTACTCAACTAAAGAAATCATCAATTCTCACTAAATCAATCATGTATGACCAAACTCAAGACTTTCACAAACAAGTCCCTACATGCATTTTTCATGGAAATCACTTAGCAAAAGATGTTTCTACTACATCAAGCTTTCATATTCTTCCATAAAACATCAAAATACATGCATGTCATACATGGGTACATTTTTTGAACATCCATCCTAGCTCAACATATAGCTAAAAATAACTTTCTCATGTTACTAGGACTTCAAAAATACAAAAATATCAAAAACGGGGTTTGGATGCACTTACTAGCAAGCTTGAAAAGTTGAAGAGCCCTAACAATGGCTTCTTGAAAATTTTGACAGCCTTGGAGAAGAAGATGAATGAAATTCTATAATCTTTTCCCATTTTAATCATTTAATTGACAAATGACCAAAATGCCCTTTTTGACAAATTTTATATTTTAACCCATCCATGCCCAATTTTGTCCAAAAATTAAAAATTGGGAAAATTGCTCATCAAGGACCTTTAATTGATATTCTAAAGCTATTTCATACAAATAACTTCTAGAATCTCACATTTTGCAACTTTTGCAATTTAGTCCTTTTGGACAATTCAACCACAAATTTCACAAAATTGCTTCATGAAACTTTCACACTAACATGAAAACATGACATAAACCTCAAAAACTCATACATATACCTCAAATTTGTGGTCTCGCACCACTATTCTAACTAGGCCCTAAATCGGGATGTTACATGGGTGCTGGTCCTGTACATCCTATCGGTGGCTAAGTGTACCGGCATGAGTTGCGATTACTTGATAGCTAATGTGAGCAACACTGTGTAGCTACATCTTGACCGACAGCTTGTGTGAGCAAGCCTGTTGATAGCTCGAGAGTGAGCATATATGTGATATAAGATTGAGATAGCATTGGCTATGTATGTGATGTAACACCCCTAACCTGTATCCGTCGCCGGAGTAGGTTTACGATGTATTACCGATCAGTACACTTCGTTTAACATACATAACTCATACATTTATGCATCCATACTCAAATAGCAATTAATCACAAACACATTGTCCCTATAAGGGCCTACGAGGCCTTAAACAAACTTTAAAAGTGGTTCGAGACTAAATCGATAACCCGAGAAAATTTTTGGAAACTTTGAAAAATTTCAATCATATAAGGGTCACACGCCCGTGTCTCAGGCCGTGTGGAAATAGTGCATACATACTGACTTGGGTAACACGGCCAACCACACGCCCGTGTGCCTAGCCTTTGTGCCCTTCGAAGTGGCCACACACGTCCGTGTGCCAAACTGTGTATTAGGCCGTGCCAAACCTGTAGGGTATACTGACTTATGCAACACAGCCAAGTCATACGCCCGTGTGCTAGGCTGTGTGCCATTTAGGGGTATACTGACTTGTGCCACACGGCCAGTCACATGCTTGTGTGTGAGACTGTGTGGAGCATACTGACTTTAATTCAATTTCAACACCAGAGGACATACGCCATTGTAACATGACCGTGTGTCACACACAGTTGAGACACACGGCCGTGTCTCTGTCTGTGTGGACAAAAATAGGCCATTTGCAAGGCCAATTTTCCACCCCATTTTGCACATACCTACACAAGTACAAATGGTACCATTTCAAGGCACAAATATGCAGCCAAATCAATCCCAATTCATGTACATTTCATGCTACACAAATACAACCATTTCACTTACTCAAATATAAACCAAAACAACATCAACAATATGGTTCATTTACCATAATTCACATATATAATTCAATTTACTAATTCATTTCAAACATGCATTATCATACATTAATTCACAAACACATAACTTTCAAATTATCTACTTTAATCACCTAAATTAAGTCAATTTATGAAACTCAAAATAGAATCATTTGCACGTTCATAACATCATTATGTTCATCATATTATGCCAAGCCAAATGGCCAAAATACATATCCATCAAACATACCAAAATGACACAAGCCTATACATGCCATGTAACACCCCTTACCTGTATCCAACATCGGAACAGGGTATGAGGCATTACCAAACTTAATCTCATGCATATGTACAATTCTGAAACATAAAAGTCCATTCAACTTTAAAACTTTTCAAACTTTCTCTTGACAACCTTATTATAGGCTTACGAGGCCCAAAACACATCTTAGGAACAAGTTGAGATTATTTCGAGTTCCTTAGAAAACCTTAGAAAATGTTATTACAAACAGTGAAGAGGGACACACCGTGTGGGCAGGCCATGTGATCACACATGCCCACGTCCCTAGTCCGTGTAGGTTTTATTTTTTATTTCGAACCTACCGGGGTTTTCACACTGTCGGACACACTCCTGTATCCCTCACACAGCCTAGACACGCCTATGTCTTAACCCGTGTGTAAAAACTTGACATTCTATTTCTAATGTCATCATCTTAATATGGTCACATGGCCAAGGCACACGTCCGTGCTCTTAGGCCGTGTGGTGAATTAAATTCCCAAATTTAGGTGTAGACTTCACACGGCCTGAGCACATGTCTATGCTCTATGGCTGTGTCTTCCACACGGTTGAGACACACAGCCGTGTCTCAGCCTGTGTGCTTACTACTGGGTATTCTGACTTGCCAAAGTAGCATGCAGGGGGACACATGGCCTATCAACACGCCCATAGGGCTGACCGTGTGTCACACACAGCCTAGACACAAGCACGTGTGTCTACCCGTGTAGACAATTGTAAGGCTATCTACTAAGCCAATTGCCACCCTACAAAACAACCACACTTATACCATTCAAATGCAACATAGCACTTCTAATACCCAAAATCAAGACATCCACACATAGTTTTACACTACATTCCTCATTTGTATACTTTACTCATTACTCATCCCATCACACAAGCATGCGCTTTATGAACTTCATCATTATTGAATATATGAACTTGTCAAGTATTGGCCAATTTCCAATGACCATTTACAAAATGAATTTAAGGACATTAATAGCCACACATTGGCTAATAAATATGATATAACACAAAATAATCAAGTTCCTATACATGCCATACTCAAAATTAATCAAACTTTGCTATACCAAAGAGAAGTTAATAGTGTGATTCTGAACTCCGACGTTCTACGATCCCTGAGTTATCTTGGCGATACTACAAGGAAAAGGGAAATGAGAGCGGTAAGCATAAAGCTTAGTAAGTTTGCGTGAAATAGATAGCAACATAAAAGTTCATGATAACATCCATTCATCACATTAGATAATACATAAATTCTCAAGGTCATTAGCTGATAAACCGTAAAAGTAACAAATTTTAATCCCACATTTAGTATGCTTTGGGATGAATTTATCCTTAATTTATGTAAAAAGGTGCTCTTAATCCTTTCTTTTCATGTCTTATACTCAGGAAAGCACCCAAGGATAAAAAAATGCAAAATGGGCTTAAAACGAACCAAAGTTGACCGATCTAAGAAGACAGCACGGCCTGGACTTCATTCCACACAGTCGTGCCTCGATAGTCATCTAGACCACGGCCTTACCTCGATTCACATAGTCGTTTTTCCAATAAACAAAGTCTACGCACGGACGTGCCTAGTGATCTACATAGTCGTTCCCAAAATGGCAGAATCGAAGTATGGCCTCTACCCATATATTGCATGGGCGTGTCATAGCCGTGCCTAAATCGATAGGATGGAGACACGGGCTGGACCACCATTTACACGGGCATGTCAAGGCCGTGCCCCTGCCGTAGAAAAGAGCAATTTCACTCAAAATTGGATGCTTGTTGCCCAAGAAACGCAATCCTAAGTCGACTCAAACACTTAGGATGAATTATACCCGAATTACGAGTACTTAGGAGTGAAGTAAAGCATCCCAAATGGTTATATAAACAAATCGAAGGTAGTAATTCAAAGGCGTCAGGTTTTGCAGAGTTTTCTGCCAGAGCTTTACTCGTTTAGGGAATTACCCGAAGATAGCCAATTGATCCATCTCGAAGAGCCAGAATTCTACTAAAGATGGAGGATCTCCTCTTCAATTCCTTCAGGGGGTTTTAAGGATTTCCTATGTTTTGTTTTATCTTCTCTCTTGAGATGTTTTCTTGTTTAATCATGAACTAAATCCCTCAGATACCTGAAGGGGATGAAACCTATGATGGATTTTGTTATTTAATTCTTTCGATTTATATGATAAATACTTAGTTTGTTCTTAATTATGTTGCTTAAATTTATCTGATGTGCTTAGGTGGAGGAGGAATAGACCCTACCTAAGAGTAGATCTAGCATAATTAAGCGGAGTTGATCGGGTGCCTAGAGATAGGGTTACGAGATTTTGCCAGATTAGGGTGAAACCTCATATGGGAGTCCATTGATCGATTCTTGCTTCCTTAGGGGTTATTATAAGAGAACGAGAGTTCCACTAATTAACCTAAGGTTAGACGTTATTCACTTCGAGAGAAGGTTTAATATAGGTTAGGGAGTCTCATGGATCAAGCTAAGTAAATGAAATCATATGAATTGGAAGTTAGATAATAAGTGAAGTCATAGGTGGATTCTTCCCGAAGGTATCGTCTTTATCGATTGAGTTTTCTTTAAAGTCTTTTCCCAAAGTTTCGTTTCTTTTGTCTTTGCAATTAGTTTAATTATTTCATTTGTTTAATAAACCAATCACTCCATATTTTAGGCTAAATAATAGAAAGAAAGTGAGTAATAGTACTTTTAGGTTCCTTGGGTTCGATAAAGATATTCTTGCCTAAGCTATACTACTGTTCGATAGGTGCACTTGTCTCTATCGTTGTCGCATTCATTCTACAGGTTCGATCACTCTTTTATAAATATTAAAACTAGACTGTTTTGCAGCGATTAAGTTTTTGGCGCCATTGCCGGGGAAACTCTAAAATATTACGAAGGCTCTATTTTGATTACTTTAGCCATTATTTCTAATTTTTTTATTTTTATTAAATATCTAATTTTGCTAATCCTCTTTATTAAACTTGCAAGGTACCTCTAGTTTATGACTAGAAGAAACCCTAGAGGACCATTAGAATCTGACAGTGATATTGAAGCTACCGCTCAGAGAAATTACGGAGAAATTAAGCGAGCTCTAGACTACCAAAGAGAAGAACAATAAGAGCAGATCCAATCCTCTTGAAGGATGGCCAAAAATAATCCACTTTGATCATAAGATCGAATGCTCGCGTACTATGTATGATTATGCTAAACCTAATTTGGCGGGAAGCGTAATCTAGTATTGTTAGGCTGCTATAGTTGCTAATAATTTTGAATTAAAACCTAACACAATACAAATGATTCAACAGTTTGTTCAATTTGATGGATTGCAGGACAAAGATCCAAATAATCATATAGCTAATTTCTTAGAGTTCTGTGATACTTTCAAAATAAATGGCATTTCTGATGATGCCATACGTCTTCGGTTATTTCCTTTTTCATTAAGGAATAAAGCAAAGCAGTGGTTGAACTCGTTACCACGAGGGTCAATGAAACACCCCAAACCCGACCCACAAGCCCTGACCGGATCTGGCATGCTTCTAGGGAAAAATCTTTCGAAACTTATTTGAAGTTTTGCCAAAATTTTGTGTGTTTTGAAGAACAGTTGATTTGTCTTGATTAGGTGTCAAAAATTTGATCTTTGTTCTTAAGAAAATTACTTGAACTTTAAAATTGATAAAAATCAAATCGTCCCATACTAAAAATAATTAAAATGCATGCATAATCAGTTTAATACTTATAACCTTATTACATCAAAACAAATCCGAAATAGTCCAAAATACTTAAGTATTGAAAGTCCAAAACAAAATAATTTACGAAATGAGCATGGCGCCATAAAGCTCCTACCGACAGTCCATTCTTGAGTGTCACTGAAAAAGATCCCACAACGGGTGAGTCAAGCAGACTAATGTGTAACCACCAAACACAAACTTTCAATCAATTTAGGTATGTCAAATCACACATATGAAACACATATAATCAATGATGCAAACCCAACCCAAACCTAGATAACCATCCGCTACACATCACCGTACCAACCATCACATCGTGGGGACTACTAAGTCGACCCTCCATCCGCTACACATCATCGAAGGCGATCATTGCAGACGACATGCTCATCGCCTTTATATATATTGTGGCATAGCCACGGATAATCATTTGTGACATAAGTCACCACATTCGATTTTTGTGACATGAGTCACCACATTCAAATATTGTGGTATAAACCACCAGATCACTTCCCCTTTAAACAATTTCCCATATGCCCCATGTCATACAAATCATGCAACATCATGCCTTATGCCTTATTTCACATTCTTGTCAATATTCACATATGTGCCATATTCCAAATATTCCTATCATTTATTAACATAATGTTAAGGTTACGTACCTGAGTATTTTGTACCATTGCATAGTACCTTTGGCCACATTTCACATATATTAAATTGATGCCGTAAATCTATTAAAAGTTAGTGTGGGGTACACACTTGGTTCACTTAATGAACTCACTAAAATCCCGAAAATCCCGATCTAATGCTTTAGATCCTTAGTTCCTACATTCGGCCAACCTTAAGTACTTCAGTAAAAAGCCATTTGGCTAAATAATCAAATCCCGAAGGATTAACGTAACCGAAATCTTACCTTGCTTGTCGATTTGATTACTAATCAAATCCCAAAATTCTGTGATACTTCTTCCTTGAAATCGGCCAACACTAGTTCACTGGACTCGGTTAGTTTTGGCTTTTTGAATAAATACGAAATAGATCTGAAACACCAATTATGGCCTTGGCCGAATGTACATAGTCACTTACCTTATGAATCTTAAATCCCGGAAATATATCCTTGGTTGTGGTATTTGTCGAAATCCCTATAGACACATGTTAGATCAATTCCTAACCTTTAATCACAACAAATGGCCCTTGGCCGAATACCACATATTACTTACCTTGATCACACCAATCCCGAAGATTGCCTCCTTGAAATCGGCTACAATAGAAATCCTGAAACTTCCTTCATAGTTTTGGCCATGAACATTAATGGGGTTAGATTTCATCTTTTGGCTAAAGAAAATAAAGAAAAGAATCAATAGTTGATCCTTACCCTTATGACAGAAGTCGACTGCTCCTTGTTGAACCCACAGAGATTCGGCTATGTAGACTTAGATAGAGATCAACAGGTTTTTGGCTTTTGGGGTTTAATGGACAATCGACTAGGGGTTATTGTTTTATTCGGCTTGAGTGAATTTGCAAAGAAGAAGGAGAAGATGGATGATGGAGATTGGCTAGAACACAAGGTATTTCGACTTGACAAAATAAAAGAGAAGAAGAAAATTTGCTAAAGAATTGGCGGAGGCACAATTGAAAAGAAAAGAATGAATATGGCCTCACTTCTACCCTTTGGCCGAAAATACCACCCAAGAGAGTCCCTTGGCCTACCAACTCTCCTCTCTCCATTCAATCCCCTTTTCACTCTACCTTAGCCGAATCTTTAACTCTTTTCATTAATCTATACCTCCTTCCTCCGAGTCCATATGTCAGTCCCATCTTTGCTTATCCTTGTAGCAAAATAAAACTCCTTTTTGCTTCCCTTGTGATTCGAACCTAGGCCCTTCCCCCTTTGCTTGTGGCGTCACTTACTAAGGCCCTAAGTGGCGCCTCCAAGCCACTTAAACAATCCCATTTTAGTGGCATATTTCCCTTCAAATTTTCTTAAGGCCTCTTAGGCTTAGCTCCTACTTTTAAACTTAAAATTAAATAATTTCTAAGGCATTCTCCTACCTTCTACTGTTCCCGAAATTCATAAAGCACATTCATAATATACACAGGCATACAATCACATGCAATTGAGCAAAAATGCACAAGCCCTAATTCCCGGATATTACAGTTCTACCCCCTTAAAATAATTTTGACCTCAAAATTACCTGGCTAGAATAGGTGGGGGTATTGCTGTCGTATTGCTTCTTCCGGCTCCCAATAAGCTTCCTCCGATCCATGGTTACGCCATAACACTTTGACCAAAGGGACCGACTTCCTCCGAAGCACCTTCGCATCTCATTCCAGAATCTGAATCGGCTCTTCCTCATAAGACAAATCTGGCTTTAATTCCACCTCCTCAACTGGTACTACATGAGATGGATCCGATCGATAACGACGTGGCATAGAGACCTGGAATATGTCATGCATCTACTACAACTCCGAAGGCAACACCAACTGGTATGCCACCGGTCCAATTCGCTTCAACACCCGATAAGGTCCTATAAACCTTGGGCTTAGCTTCCCTTTTTGACCAAATCTCATCACCTTCTTCCAAGGCGACACTCTAAGAAACACTTGATCTCCCACATCAAATTCTATTTCCTTCCGTTTGAGATCTGCATATGACTTTTGCCTGTTAGATGCCTCCTTCAACCGTGCCCGAATTATCTTAACCTTCTCCTTGGAATCTGCCACAATTTTCGGACCCAAAATCTGACGTTCTCCCAATTCCGTCCAACATGTAGGAGTGCGACACTTCCGTCTATACAACACCTCGTACGGTGCCATTTTAATACTTGCCTGATAACTGTTGTTGTATGCAAACTCAGCTAAAGGTAAATATTCTTCCCAACTTCCTCTGAAGTCTATCACATATCCCCTTAGCATATCTTCTAACACTTGGATTACTCGTTCAGATTGACCATCCGATTGTGGATGGAAAGCCGTACTGAAGTCTAATCTGGTGCCTAAAGCCTGATGTAGTACTTTCCAAAATTGAGACGTAAACCTCGGATCCCTATCCGAGATAATCGACACCGGCACTCCGTGCAGCCTCACAATCTCCGCCACATACAACTTTGCTAGCTTCGGAGAGAATAGTCAACCCAAGACCGAATGAAATCGCGGACTTTGTCAATCGATCCACTATCACCCATCTGAGTCCTTCTTAGTAGGCGTAAGGGGAAGCCCACTAACGAAGTCCATGGTAATTCTCTCCCACTTCTACTGTGGAATCTTAATCGGCTGAAGTAACCCTGACGGAACTTGGTGTTCAGCCTTAACTTGCTGACACGTTAAGCACTTGCCTACAAATTCGGTAACTTCCCGCTTAAGACCAGGCCACCAAAATTGTTCCCTTAGATCTCTATACATCTTATTTCCTCCAGGATGCATAGCGCAAGGACTACTATGCGATTCCTGAAGAATCTTCTGCCTTAACTCCTCATTCTTTGGCATACAGACCTTACCCTTAAAACACAATACTCCATCGCCATTAACACCATAATCCTTCAACTCCCCACTCTGTACTTGCCGTAGCTTAGCACTTAGATCATTATCTGCCAACTGACTCTTTTTCACCTCATTCAACCACGTCAGCTTAACTTACAACTCTGCCAGTAGACTTTTATCGTCATACAAGCTCAGATGCACAAACATCGCCCTTAGATTTGACACTACTTTTCGACTTAGAGCATCTGCCACTACATTCGCCTTGCCCGGGTGATACTCCATGGAAAAATCGTAGTCCTTCAACAATTCCACCCACCTTCGCTGTCTCAGGTTCAACTCCTTCTGAGTCAGCAGATATTTGAGGCTTTTGTGGTCGTGTAGATTACAGACTTCTCTCCATATAAGTAGTGCCTCTACACCTTAAGAGCAAAGACCACTGCCGCCAATTCCAAGTCATGCGTCGGGTAGTTAACCTTGTATGGCCTTAGTTGTCGAGACGCATAAGCAACTACCTTCCCGTCTTGCATAAGGACACCTCCCAATCCTGTATGGGAAGCATCATAGTACACTACAAAATCCCTCCCTGCCTCAAGCTGAATCAAAATTGGAGCTTCAGTCAAGACTCTCTTAAGCTTTTCAAAGCTTTCTTGTTGCTTATTTGTCCATATGAAAGGTACTTCTTTTCTCAAGAACTTCGTCAAAGGTGCGGCTATAGATGAAAACCCTTCTACAAACCTTCTGTAGTAGCCTGCCAAACGCAAGAAACTACTAACCTCAGCCACAGACTTAGGGGGCTTCCAATCTAGCACTGCCTCAATCTTCCGAGGATCCACCCTTATTCCTTCAGCAGACACCACATGTCCTAAAAACGTAACCTCCTTCAGCCAAAATTCGCACTTGCGAAACTTGGCATATAACTTTTTCTCCCTTAACACTTGCAACACGACTCGGAGGTGCTCATCATGTTCTTCCTCAAACTTCGAATACACCAATATATCGTCTATGAACACAACAACGAACCGGTCCGGATAGGGTTGGAAAACTCGGTTCATCATGTCCATGAACGCGACTGGGGCGTTTGTCAATCCGAACGACATTACTAAGAACTCATAATGCCCGTACCTTGTTCGGAAAGTTGTCTTATAGATGTCAATCTCCTTCACTTTAATCTGATGATATCCAGACCTTAGATCTATCTTTGAGAATACTGTCGCCCTCTTAAGCTGATCAAACAAGTCGTCTATCCTTGGCAATGGATACTTGTTCTTGATAGTCAGCTTATTCAACTGACGATAATCTATGCACATGCGCATAGTTCTGTCCTTCTTCTTCACGAACAAGACCGGTGCTCCCCATGGAAACACTCTGGGTCGAATAAACCCACGATCAAGTAACTCTTGGATCTGAGCCTTGAGCTCAACCAACTCCTTGGGTGCCATTCTGTACGGGGCAATTGATACAGGAGCTGTACCTGGCAATAAATCAATTTCAAATTCTACTTCCCTATTCGGGGTTATTCTAGGTAATTCCTCCGAAAAGACATCCACAAACTCCCTTACGGTTCTAACTCTACTAACTCCCCCTTCTTTCGCATCCAAAGCACTAACGAAAGCCAAAAATGCCTTGCACCCTTTTCGAACCATCTTATCAGTCTTTAATGCCGAAACTACGTTAGACAAGTAGTTTCTTCTTTCTCCTATCATAATTACCACCTTATCCTCTGACGACCTTAACTCCATTCGCTTAGCCGCACAATCTAATACAGCCCGATGCTCCACTAGCCAGTCCATGCTAAGAATAAGATCGAATTCTCCGAAGGGTAGTTCCATTAAGTCAGCAGGAAATACCGCTCCTTGAAGCTCCAAAGGTACACTCCGAAACATCTTATTCACCACTATAGTTTGACCTAATGGGCTTACTACAGTCATCTCCCTACTAGAAAGTTCAGAGGCTATTCCTAGAGTTTCAACTACTCTACATGCAACATAAGAGTGGGTAGAGCCAACATCAATCAAAGCAAAGTAAGGCTTGTCAAATATAAGGAACGTACCGGTTATGACGTCCGGTGCGTCTCCGTCCTCCCTCCGACGTACCGCATAAACCAAACCCGACTGCCTTGCCTCTATATTATTAACACCTCTGTCCGGGGTTCCTCGTCCCTTTCCAGCACAGTTTCCTCTGCCATTCAGACCACGGCCCTGCTGAGGCTACTGTCCACCTCTTCCAGCCTGATTAGAACCTTGGCTTACTAGTCGACCCCTTTTGTTCTCATAGGACAATCCTTAATCATGTGGTCCTTAGACCCACACTTAAAGCATCCTCCCGTCTTTTTCCAACACTCCCCCAAGTGTATCTTTCCACACTGGGTAGAAATGCGATCTTGCCCTCCAATGGCGACTTAGCGACCTCGCGGCCCATCAACTCTAGGCCTCTTTTGCTCATTCCTTGAAGGCCCTGATGATCCAAAGCCTCTCTTTTGCCTACTCCGGTCTGTATTCTGTCTCACCGAGTCCTTAATCCCTTTGGCTACCTTAGCCTTCTCCACCAACACGACAAACTCTCGCTCTTGTTGTGGAGCTATCAACAATCTTAGATCATCCTTCAGTCCGTCCTCAAACCGGACACACCGCTCATGCTCTGTTGACACAATACCTCGAGCATAACGGCTCAGCCTTAGGAATTCCACCTCGTATTCTACTACAGGCTTATTTTCTTGAACCAGCCTCAGAAACGCCTTCCTCTGCGCATCAACATAGCTAGTTCCAATGTACTTCTTCTGATATGCCGCCTTGAAATATTCTCAAGTAAGATCGTCTACAGCAGCACCTTCTCGAACTATGAGCCACCATTGGTATGACTCATCACGAAATAGCGACACTATCTTTTTCAATTTCTCCTCGGCAGTTAGGTCCAAGTCGTCCATAATCCGCTCCGTCGCTTCCAACCATTACTCAGCCGTATTGGGTGCCACACCGGATACTCCACAAAAAAACTCAGCTCTATTAGCTCGAAGTCGCTCAGGTATCGACTTTCGAGCTCCCATGCCTTCGCCTGCTTCAGCCACCCTTTCCATAACTCGCAGCATCGCCTGTGATACTGCATCATCCCCCGTCTGATCCTGATATTCCACATCAACGACTGGTGGTGGTGGCATCTCATTTTCGGACCCTTGTCTTGACCTAACGGGTTCCGACACAGCCATTCGGCCTCTACCACGGCCACGCACGTTACGACCACGTCCCCTAGAGTTCATACTTCCAAATCGCGTTTATCTGATTTAAGAATTTTATAGATTAGTTTTTGTTTCACTGATTTATCACGAACAGTCTTATGGTCAATAGTTCTAGGGAGTAGTTCTTTCGATTTCATACACATCTGATCTCAATTCATTCATTCAATCACATTCATGAACTTCGTTCATTCTGAGAAAAATGTTGTAGTTGTCATTGTTTCTTGTTTTCCACTACCTAAGGGTATTTCTGTAATTTTATCCTATAGGGGTATTTTGGTAATTTTCCAAATTAGGGTATTTGAAAATGTTGCAAAATAGAGACTTTTGGTATCTTTACAAAATTGAAATACTTGGTAAGAAAATTTCAAGGGTAAAATGGTAATTTTATAAGCTGAGGGTATTTTCGTAATTTTTCAAACCAGGGGCATTTTGGTAAATTTTTTTTGCAAAATATGATTCCTGGTGACTTTTCAAAACAAGGGTATTTTTAGAAATTTTAATTTGAGGGCACTTCAGTAACTTTCCACACTGAGGGTATTTTGGTCATTTGTACAGGTTAGGGGTAATTTGGTCAATTGCAAACCAGAGGTATTCTGGTCTTCTTTAAATCAAGGGCACTTGGAGTTTTAAAATCATGGTTTAACTTTGGAATTTCACAAAATAGGGTAACGGTCCCTTTCGGGTTTTAATTATTGGGTTTAGCTTTGTGGTTTGAGTCCTCTTGGTTAGGGTGAACCGTCACTCGCACTGAGTAGGATTCGACGGTGAGGAGGTGAGTCACTAGGGCGCTTAAATACCAAGCTCCACCAAATCCAATCTTAGACATCGCTGCAGGTTGCCACACCTTTAACTTCGTGACTTAGACATAGGTTTGTTTGGTTAGACTTTAAGTTTTATGTAACTTGGTGTTGAAGTAGACTAATCCTAGGTTTAATATCTCCTAATCTACTAATCTACTACTAATATCGTCCTATGATTTCCCCATACAAGTCACAGAGGAGTTAGAGGTACTTACAGGTGGACTTGAATTGGAGACTCGGTGCCATGCCAAAAACACGCTTATTTCTTAGAAAATCCAATTTCAAAAGAAAGAAAATGTTTTGGGACCAAAAAGCCCTCAAGGCCGAAGTTTTGAACAGACTCGATACCAAATCTGAAACACCCCAAACCCGGCCCACAAGCCCCAACCGGATCTGGCATGCTTCTAGGAAAAATCTTTGAAACTTATTTGAAGTTTTGCCAAAATTTTGTGTGTTTTGAAGAACAGTTGATTTGTGTTGATTAGGTGTCAAAACATTTAATCTTTGTTCTTAAGAAAAATTACTTGAACTTTAAAATTGATAAAAATCAAATCGTACCATACTAAAGATAATTAAAATGCATGCATAATCAGTTTAATACTTATAACCTTATTACATCAAAACAAATCCCGAAATAGTCCAAAATACTTAAGTATTGAAAGTCCAAAACAAAATAATTTCTGAGCTGAGCATGGCCGCCATAAAGCTCCCCGCCGACCGGTCCATTACTAAGTGTCACTGAAAAAGATCCCAGCAGGGGTGAGTCAAAGCAGACTCAATGTGTAACCACCAAACACAAACTCTTAATCAATTTAGGCATGTCAAATCACACATATGAAACACATATAATCAATGATGCAAGCCCGAACCCAAACCTAGATAACCATCCGCTACACATCACCGTACCAACCATCACACCGTGGGGACTACTAAGTCGACCCTCCATCCGCTACACATCATCGAAGGCGTTCATTGCAGGCGACATGCTCATCGCCCTTATATATATTGTGGCATAGCCACCAGATAATCATTTGTGACATAAGTCACCACATTCGGATTTTTGTGACATGAGTCACCACATTCAAATATTGTGGTATAAACCACCAGATCACTTCCCCTTTAAACAATTTCCCATATGCCCCATGTCATACAAATCATGCAACATCATGCCTTATGCCTTATTTCACATTCTTGTCAATATTCACATATGTGCCATATTCCAAATATTCCTATCATTTATTAACATAATGTTAAGGTTACGTACCTGAGTACTTTGTACCATTGCATGGTAACTTTGGCCACATTTCACATATATTAAATTGATGCCGTAAATCTATTAAAAGTTAGTGTGGGGTACACACCTGGTTCACTTAATGAACTCACTGAAATCCCGAAAATCCCGATCTAATGCTTTAGATCCTTAGTTCCTACATTCAGCCAACCTTAAGTACTTCAGTAAAAAGCCATTCGGCTAAATTATCAAATCCTGAAAGATTAACGTAATCGAAATCTTACCTTGCTTGCCGATTTGATTACTAATCAAATCCCAAAATTCTGTGATACTTCTTCCTTGAAATTGGCCAACACTAGTTCACTGGACTCGGTTAGTTTTGACTTTTTGAATAAATACGAAATAGATCTGAAACACCAATTATGGCCTTGGCCGAATGTACATAGTCACTTACCTTATGAATCTTAAATCCCAAAAATATATCATTGGTTGTGGTATTTGTCGAAATCCCTATAGACACATGTTAGATCAATTCCTAACCTTTAATCACAACAAATGGCCCTTGGCCGAATACCATATATTACTTACCTTGATCACACCAATTCCGAAGATTGCCTCCTTGAAATCGGCTACAATAGAAATCCCGAAACTTCCTTCATAGTTTCGGCCATGAACATTAATAGGGTTAGATGTCATCTTTCGGCTAAAGAAAAGAAAGAAAAGAATCAATAGTTGATCCTTACCCTTATGAAGAAGTCGACTGCTCCTTGTTGAACCCACAGAGATTCGACTATGTAGACTTAGATAGAGATCAACGGTTTTCACTTTTGGGGTTTAATGGACAATCGGCTAGGGGTTATTGTTTTATTGACTTGAGTGAATTTGCAAAGAAGAAGGAGAAGATGGATGATGGAGATTCTGCTAGAACACAAGGTATTTCGACGACAAAATAAAAAGAAGAAGAAAATTTGCTAAAGAATTGGCAGAGGCACAATTGAAAAGAAAAGAATGAATATGGCCTCACTTCTACCCTTTGGCCGAAAATACCACCCAAGAGAGTCCCTTGGTGGCCAACTCTCCTCTCTCCATTCAATCCCCTTTTCACTCTACCTTAGCTGAATCTTTAACTCTTTCCAACCCAATCTATACCTCCTTCCTCTAGAGTCCATATCTCGTCTCTTCTTGCTCATCCTTGTAGCAAAATAAAAACTCCCTTTTTGCTTCCCTTGTGATTCGAACCTAGGCCCTTCCCCCTTTGCTTGTGGCGTCACTTACTAAGGCCCTAAGTGGCGCTTCCAAGCCACTTAAACAAGCCCATTTTAGTGGCATATTTCCCCTTCAAATTTTCTTGAGGCCTCTTAGGCTTAGCTCCCACTTTTAAACTTAAAATTAAATAATTTCTAAGGCATTCTCCTACCTTCTACTGTTCCTGAAATTCATAAAGCACATTCATAATATACACAGGCATACAATCACATGCAATTGAGCAAAAATGCACAAGCCCTAATTCCCGGATATTACAGTCAATCACCACATGGGACCAATGACCGAAAAATTTCTTTTAAAGTATTTTCCACCAGCCAAAACGACCAAATTTAGGAATGACATATCTTCTTTTGTGCAGAATGACGCATAAACATTATATGATGCATGGGAAAGATACAGGAATCTCCTAAGAAGATGCCCACACCACGGATTACCTTTGTGGCTTCAAGTCTAAACTTTTTATAATGGTGTGGATTCTTCAACAAGGCAAATGATTGATTCATCATCCGGTGGAACTCTAAACAACAAAACTCCTAAAGTGGCCTACGATTTTATTGAAGAGATGTCATTAAACACTTATCAATGGCAAATCACAAGGGAAAACCCGACAAAATCAGCTGGAGTTTTCAACATAGACGCAGTGACAATGCTGTCAACACAGGTAGAGTTAATGGATAAAAAGCTTGATAATTTATGTTCTTCGCAGGTACATCCAGTAATGCAATGCGAAGCAAACGAGAATGTGGCGAATGCTGAGTACCCACCCTACCAACCAGGAGTAGAAAACGAGCAGACAAACTATATAGGTAACAATTTTAGATCCAATAATAATCCTTATAGTAATACTTATAACCCAGGTTGGAGGAACCACTCAAATTTTTCGTGGGAGGACAAGGAAATCAAGGAATTCAAAGCGACAACCTTCTCCAAATTATCAAAATCAGCCCTACCCACGGGAAAAAATCAAGCCTTGAAGAGATCTTGACAAAATTCATGGCGACCACGAATCTCGTCTTCAAAAGACTGATACAAACCTTGATAAACAACAGAAGCTGATGAAAGGACTCGAGAATCAAGTTGGAGAACTTACTAGGTTAGTGGGACACCTAACAAAGTTAATTTCTGAACGCCAACAAGGATGTCTACCAAGCAACACAGAAATAAACCCAAAAGAGCAAATCCAAGCCATTACAACTCAAGAGGGTACCGAAGTAGATAGACCCACATCAGCGCAAGAGAAGAAGGATAAGATCGAGGTAGCTCAAGAAAAGCCACAACCGGTAATCAAAGAATACCAAGCTCACATACCTTATCCCGAAGCATTGAAAAAAGATGATTCAGAAGAACAATTAGGTAAGTTTCTAAAACTCTTGAAGAAATTACATATTAACTTACCTCTTCTTAAAGCTCTTTTTCAGATGCCCGATGCAAGGAAATTCTTAAGCAAGCTCTTGACGAGCAAACGCAAAATAGATGAAGAGCACCATGTGGAATTCAACGCAACATGCTTAGCTATGCTACAGAACAGGCTACCAAAAAATTTAAAAGATCCATGGAGTTTTACGATTCCATGCTTAATTGGTAGTTTGACTATTGATAATGCGTTAGCTGATTTAGGGGCAAGTATAAATGTTATGCCTTATGCACTATTTAAACGACTAGGTCTAGGGAAGCCCAAACAAACTAGGATGAGTATTCAACTAGCCGATAAAAGCTGTCGAGAATCCTAGGGGCATTATTGAAGATGTTTTAGTCAAAATCGATAAATTTGTTTTCCCAGTAGATTTTGTTGTTTTAGATATGGATGAGGAAAATTCAATCCCTTTAATTTTAGGAAGACCTTTTCTTGCAACTGCCAAGACTAAAATCAATGTTGCCATAGGAGAACTCATACTTCGTGTAGGAGATGAATCAGTCAATCTTCAAGCTCTCGCCCGAAACACAGAAGATGAAGGTAAGAAAGACGTTTCAATAGATAATCAAATTATTCAACCTCCATCACAGGAAACATTATGAAACATCAAAACTGAGCCAACACAGACGCATACGATCAACAATTTAGAAGAGCAGAAGATATACACCAAAGAAAAGCCGGATCCACACGAAGTAAAACCCAAGGAACCACCAGAAGAGCTCATAGGAACATCCAATCACTTTAAAATAGTAGACCAGGTTCTGTTAGACAAAACTAGTCTTCACATCACTTCAATGGACTCGAGGGCAAAGGAAGAAATCCTCCCCAAGGTACACGAAATCTTCCTCCACAACACAGTCGAGGTAAGTAACCCAAAATTTGGCAAATTCGAGGTAAATGCTTCTCAATTCCAATCTTATCATGAGAATAAAATCGCAAGTATGAGGGAAGATATTCAAACCTTTAAACCTCCCTGAAAATTTTCAAACATGAGGATAGTCTAGCTTAAGACTATAAATGAGCGCTTCTCGGGAGGCAACCTGAACATTAACACTATTTATTTTCAAATTTATTTTCAGTTCCTTTTCTGTCCATCTTTCTTTCCTAGGTATTTAGTTGGAAACTAACATAAAAGTGTAGATTTCCAGACCACACGGCTGACCACACGGCTGTGTCCGTGGCCCTGTAGACCACCGAAACCATCACATTGATACGAGCAGGGCCGTGCAAGTCAGCCCAACCACTCCCCGATGTCACGAGCCCAACAACCCTAAAACACGAGTATCGACAAGAACAGCACGGGCGTGCCTATGAACCGTGTGAAGCTACTGAATCCCTCAAAACGAGCATGGCTGACTAAGAAACGGGCGTGCAAGAAGCAACACGCCATTAGCCATGGCCATGCTAGGCAGCCGTGTGAATCAACACACCCTCGGTACACGGGCGTGGGAACATGCCAGATTTGAAATCATATTTAAACCCCCACAGCCCTTCCTCTTTTTCCCATCTTCTTTCTTATTTCTTCTTCTCTATTCTTTCAAATTTTTCTTCCGAATCATAGAAAAGATCCAAGACACTTGAGCAACACAAAGACCATGCCAAAGAATCGTAAGCATCATATCCTTAAAGGAAACCTCAACATGAGTTCATGCCTGTAGCTTCACTTAATTGACACGCCAAGGGTCTCAGAAACCTTTTCGGTTCTACTTTTCTTTTCTCGTCTCCTTTATTTTCCTTATCTATACTTCTTTGATGCTTAATATAATTTATTTCATATTAGATTCTTGATTTTAGGTTCTAAAGGCTACTAGGGAATCACACAACACAGCTTTCGAAGTCACACCCACTTCACAAACCATCCAACAATAAGGACTCCTTAGTCCATTAGTCTTTTCATTTAATTTCAGTTCTCTTCTTAGTCTCCTTCTTTTTATTTTCTTAATCTTTAAATTTAGTATTAGTATATCATTATTATTTCCATATATCTCTTGGTTATATCTTCACAGGCTACCCAATTTCTTCATCTAGCAAATTGCTTCTCGGTAGCCACTCCACCAGGCCCATAGAAAACACCATCACCGCCACCAAAGACGCCAAGGATCATCCAGATTTTAGGGAGTATTATTTTCGCCACCTATCTTTTTGATTTAGCACATAAATTTCATTATCTATCTTTGTACATTGAGGGCAATGTACATCTTAAGTGTAGGGGTACTAGTGCCTAACTTTTTTCATAATTCTCAAAACCCTTAAATTAGTCTTGATCTTAAGAATTATTCTCATATTATTAATTAGGATGAAATTTCTAATGACTTATGATTCTTATTGAAATGTTTTAGAGTAAGTCATAGTTAATTGTGCATTGATGATTAAATTTGAAGAATACTAGAGAATCAAGCATGATAAGTCTATTTTTCAAAAATAAAAATTGATAGGTTGTCGAACTAAATCTAAGTATTACTTTGAAATTTGAAATCTATAGGGATTGATGTCAAAAACACCCATAATTTTTGGTGAGATTTTCAGCCATATAGAGCATATATTCTTTTTCTTGCTCATTTTATTGATTATGAGTATGTCAACTTTGAACTGTTATTCTAGAACTTGCCTCGTTTATACATGTCGAGACTACAATAATGATTTGATAAACTAAAATGATAAAGGCACCTAGGTTTAACCCATTCACTCCACTAAAAAGCCTACCTTCACAAATTAACCCCTAGTGAACCCCGTTGAATCCTAATAACCTTTTTATTGACTCACCCGCTAATATCAACCCAAAATCCCTTTATATTTGTTATCACCATTCTTTTGACTACCCTTTAATCGAGGTTCGATTTGATTAAATTATCAAATTATATTAGTTCCGTAGTTACATTTATCATTTATGATGTAATATTTTAGTTTATTCTAAAAAAAATATCAATCAAAGTTTAGTGCTCATGTATCTAAATTCCAATTGTTGAAGAAGAGCTCGTATTGAGGTATTATAATATTCCTATTAACTTTTAATTGATGTAAGTACATATATTAGTTCATTGTTTCTAGTTAGGTAATTGGTTAATTCAATAATTGGTTAATTCAATATCAATTCTAACCTTCTAATTCAGCCTTTATCCACACCTTTCACCCTAGCCCAGTTACAACCCTAATAAAGACCTTTTGATCTGTCTATCATCTCATATACAGTGGTGGAGATTTGATTTTCAGGCAAGCCTATGGGATTAACTTTTCAAGTTTGACTTAGAGTGCTTATTCTTGAACCTTAAACACTTTTCGAGTGATTTGAGTGAATCTTTAGTGAGGATGTCGGTCCTTGTCGATTTTGAATCAAAGGTAATTACTTAGATAAAGGGAGACACCTACGGTTCCAAGCTATAAAGGTATGACTTATCGTAATTGAAACTTTAGGGCACTTCCAGTTAAATCATCCATGTATAAATTATCTATGAATTATGATGAGACAATATCGATAGGAATTATGAATTATGGAAAGTTCGTTTTAATTGTAAGTTGAGAATTTTGCTTGAGGGCAAGCAAAAGCTTAAGTGTGGGGGTATTTGATAAACCGTAAAAGTAACATATTTTAATCCCACATTTAGTATGCTTTTGGATGAATTTATCCTTAATTTATGTAAAAAGGTGCTCTTAATCCTTTCTTTTCGTGTCTTATACTCAGAAAAGGACCCAAGGATAAAAAGAACGCAAAACAGGCTTAAAACGAACCAAAGTGGGCCGACCCAAGAAGACAGTACGGCCTAAACTTCATGCCACACGGTCGTGCCTCGATAGTCATCTAGACCATGGCCTTACCCTGATTCACACAGTAGTTTTTCCCATCGATAAAGTCCATGCACGGGCGTGCCTAGTGATCTACACGGCCGTTCCCAAAATGGCAGAATCGAAGCACGACCTTTACCCATATATTGCACGGGCGTGTCATAGCCGTGCCTAAATTGACAAGATGGAGACACGGGTTGGACCATGATTTACACGGGCGTGTCAAGGTCGTGCCCCTACCGCAGAAAAGAGCAATTTCACTCGAAATTAGATGCTTGGAGCCCAAGAAATGCAATCCTAAGTCCACTCAAACACTTAGGATGAATTATACCCGAATTATGAGTACTTAGGAGCGAAGTAAAGCATCCCAAACGGCTATATAAACAAATCAAAGGCAGCAATTCAAGGGCGTCAGGTTTTAGCAGAGTTTTCTGCTAGAGCTTTACTCGTTTAGGAAATTACCCGAAGATAGCCAATTGATCCATCTCGAAGAGCCAGAATTCTACTAAAGACGAAGGATCTCCTCTTCAATTCCTTCAGGGGGTTTTAAGGATTTCCTATGTTTTGTTTTATCTTCTCTCTTGAGATGTTTTCTTGTTTAATCATGAACTAAACCCCTCAAATACCTGAAGGGGATGAAACCTATGATGGATTTTGTTATTTAATTCTTTCAGTTTATATGATAAATACTTAGTTTGTTCTTAATTATGTTGCTTAAATTTATTTGATGTGCTTCGATGGAGGAGGAATAGGCCCTACCTAAGAGTAGATCTAGCATAATTAAGCAGATTTGATTGGGTGCCTAGAGATAGGGTTACGAGATTTTACCGAATTAGGGTGAAACCTAATATGGGAGTCCATTGATCGATTTACTGCTTCCTTGGGGTTATTATAAGAGAATGAGAGTTCCACTAATTAACCTAAGGTTAGATATTTTTCACTTCGAGAGAAGGTTTAATATAGGTTAGGGAGTCTCACGGATTAAGCTAAGTAAAAGAAATCATATGAATTGGAAGTTAGATAATAAGTGAAGTCATAGGTGGATTCTTCCCGAAGGTATCGTCTTTATCGATTGAGTTTTCTTCAAAGTCTTTTCCCAAAGTTTCATTTCTTTTGTCTTTGCAATTAGTTTAATTATTTCATTTGTTTAATAAACCAATCACTCCATATTTTAGGCTAAATAATAGAAAGAAAGTAAGTAATAGTACTTTTAGGTTCCTTGGGTTCGATAAAGATATTCTTACCTAAGCTATACTACTGTTCGATAGGTGCGCTTGCCTCTATCGTTGTTGCAGTCAGTCTATAGGTTCGATCACTCTTTTATAAATATTAAAACTAGACTGTTTTGCAGCGATTATCAGCATAACTTACTCATGCTTACTCTTGCCAAATCACATAGCACATTTTGCGTTTATTACTCGTAAGTTACTCATGGGTACCTGTATCACTTCATCACATAACTTTAGTACTTTTACTCTCTTGAACATAGAATCAGCTCATTGGCATCTTAAACGTAAACCTAGCTCTTTACCCGTTGAACTAATTGGAATATCGAAGGATACTCAATCTCAGTATACATGTAACACGATGCCAATGCCATATCCTAAATATGGTCTTACATGGAATCACATCTCGATGCCGATGCCATATCCCAAATATGGTCTTACATGAGATCTTGTATCTCGACATCGATGCCATATCCCAGATATGGTCTTATACAAGATCATATATCGATGTCGATGACATGTCCCAAACATGGTCTTACACGAGATCTCCCTTTGGTACCGATGCCATGTCCCAGACATGGTCTTATACGGGACCTTCTTTATCTCATGTTGTGATAATGGTATCCTTACTATTCTTAATGTTCAACCGGGGCATCTACTCAACATAATAACATTATACTTTCATTGAAGCATCATTAATCAATTTCGTAGAATTACTAAACATTGCTCATGATATTAAGCAATTAAGAATATAATAGCATTATGTAGCTTTAATTTCACACAAACTTACCTCAGTACCAAAATATATAGGAATTGTTTAATTTAGTCCATGACTTTGTCCTTGCCTCGGTTTCGGTCCGGGCTTCTTGTTTCTTGATCTATAATAACAATTTTACTTGTTTAATGACCACACTAATCAATACATTTCAAAAATCATACTTTGGCAAAATTACCATTTTACCCTTAGAATTTCACAAAAATTACGATTTTACCCCTAGGCTCGTAAATCAATTCTAATCAAATTTCCTCCTCTAACAAGCCTATATCAACATTTATTACTCTTATAGCAATCCCAAGACTCATTATTTGACACATTTAACACCTATTTTACAACCTTTATAAAAAGGTTCTTTTAGGTGTTTTCATGGAAACACCTTTCACAAAAGTTGTGTATTTAACACCCAAGATTCAATTTCTTTCATAAAAATTCAGCGAACAACATAATTAATCACATGGAAAAACCCTAGACTCTTAAACATTTTGCAAAATAGTCCCCTTATTAGCTACTCAAGCTACAAGGGTCTCAAAAGTACAAAAATCATAAAAAATAATCATCAAGATGACTTACTTGTGAGGGTGAGGAGTTGCTGAAAATTTCAAGCTTTCATGGATATTTTTCTTGGGAAAAATAGATGGGGAGAAGGATGAGAAAATATGATATCTTTCCTTCTCTTTATTTCATTATATTACATCAATTTAATCATCTAATTTCTACCAACTTTGACTCTTTTTTCAACTTTTTGTCCCCTATGGCCGGCCAACCATCCTAAACAAGGCCTAATTGCACATTAAGGACCTCTAATTAATATTTTACATCTATTAGCCACCTTTAGCTTGTAAAATAGAACATTCGTACTTTATGCGATTTAGTCCTTTTTCGCAATTAAGCATGCAATCGCTAAAATTAATGCACCAAAATTTTCATGCACTCTTGTAATCATACTATAACTCATAAAATAATATTAAAATAATTTTCTTCAATCTCGAATTAGTGGTTCTAAAACCATTGTTCTGACAGCCCTTAAATCAGGCTGTTACATGCCATATACCATATTTACACAACTCAAAAGTACCAAATAGATGTCCGATAGTGCAATGAAGTTCCTGACGATCCCCGATTCTATGCTAGCTTCGATTTACTATAAAAAATAGAAGGAAAATAAACAACGTAATCTATAAAGCTTAGTAAGTTTGTATGTATATATGAAATAATGAACATCATTCTTGAACAATTCCAAGTAGATACATAATTTGCAATTAAAACCTCAATCAATGAGATAACATAAAGTTTAACTATAAAGAAACTCATAAATTCTCATCTTCTTATAATTCATCATTTGAACAGATTTCTATACATACCTATATTGATACATATTTATTCTCACCATTTTGTTTATCGAATCACTTCGAGTTTATAAATGCTTACGATATAAGTACGTCGATTCTCCGATGCCATAGTCCAACTATGGTCTTACACTTACATTTCCAAGGCCCTTCCGTGCTCTTTCATTCACATGCCATAACCCGGTTATGGTTTTATTATCCGTTTTTGCCACAGCCTAGCTATGGTCTTATTCAGCACCTCGTATGCTTAAATCATACATTTAATTTCAAATTCATCATATTTAACTATAAAATAAATAGAATCTTAATACCAACCATTAGTTGAATAAATACACATTCAAGTTCAATTATACGAACTTACCTCATATACGGAAATGACAGATCGGGTCGACTACTCGATAACCTTACTTTCCCCTCGATCTAAATCTAAATTTATTCTTTCTTGATCTATATGAATTCAAAATTAACTTATTCAATCACATATTCTTTCAATTTAGTCCATATCACACTTTAAAGCACTTTTACACTTTTGCCTCAAGTATTTCACAACTTTTACAATTTAGTCCTTATTTCACAAAACACAAAATTCACATAATTCAAGACTAACCCATGCTAGCCAAATTACCAATATACCCCTAGCAACCCATATTTTTCATTTATTTCACATTTCAACCACATAATTTATACTTTTTACAGTTTAATCCCTATTATGCATTTTAATCAAAAATCACTTAACAAAACATGTAAAACTATCATCAAGCTTTCATATTTCAACATTAAACATCAAAGATAACATAGATTCAACAACAAAAACTCTCAAAATCTTTAACAGTTTCAAAATTAAAGGTACAGGCTAGCTAGATTGAGCTGCAACGAATACAAAAACATAGAAATCATCAAAAATCGAGCTAAAACCGTACCTTAATAACGCTAGGAGTGTGCCGAACCTAATATACATAAAAATGGTTTTTTTCACCTTGGAAATTCAGCAATGGCAAAGATGGATGAACAAAATCATGTTTTGTTATATTTTATTAACTTAATTAATCAATTTACTTATTTACCCTTAATGAATAAACATAGAAATTTATAATGCATGCCCATTAATGTCCATTAACATTTAAAATGGTCTAATTACCATTTAAGGCCATCATATTTAGAAGCCAAATCTATTTGACACCTTTAACAAGTAGAATGCAACTTTTGCATTTTACCCGATTTAGTCCTTTTTATCAAATTAATCAACCAATCGATAAAATTAGCTCACGAAATTTTCACACATATCACATAACATGCTATTAATCAACCATCGTCTATTTATCATATGGTGGGATATGTGCGATACCACCGTAACTATCCTTTTGGTGGGCTATGCGCGATACCACCCTATTACAGTTTGATGGTGGGCTAAGTGGGAAACCAAGGTAATTGGTATTATGAATGGTTTATTGAGAAATTATGATGTGTTGTGTCATGTGACTTTTTGGTGTTAAGTGCAGGGATGCATGTTAATAAATGTGAGCATTAAGCTTGTGGTAAGGTTAGAATGTGGTAAGGGAGGAAATGAGTAAGCATGATTATGAATGTGGATTGTTCTTGCTTAGTATGTAATGCTATTTATTATTTAGAACATACTATAATGTTCTTTATTTACATGTAAACTTACTAAGCTTAAAGCTTACTCCCCTTTCTTTTCCCTCATTTTATAGTGTTAAAGAGTCGGGTCGGGATACGAAGATAATTGGAAGATTCACCCACACTATCAGCTCATATCAGTATATCTAGACTTAGTGTTTTTAAGTATGGCATGTATAAGGGCTAGACTAGGTGAATTATTTTGTTATTTTGGCCAAGTGTGTATTGGCTCCCTTATGGATGAACCTTTTTGTATATTGCCATAGTTGATGGCTCGTTATGATTAATTTATGAAATATGAGGTTATTCAAGAAAGTGTTTGTTGCATAAATTGGTTTTCTTGATGATTTGTTGTATAGGATCTTATTATGTGGGATAGGGTGACAAAATAGCTTGGCAAATAGCCTTGTTCCTATCCACACGGGTGGGCACACGAGCGTGTGTCTAGGCCATATGTGACTCACGGTCAGTCCTATAAGTGTGTGACCAGGCCGTATGTCCCTTGCATGTTAGTTTTTCCAAGTCAATAAGCTTTGTAGTAAGCACATCGGCAGAGACACGACCGTGTGTCTCAACTATGTGGAAGGCACAGCCACGGTGTGCCCAGGTAATGTGAAGCTGTACCATGAATTTGAATTTAAATTGCCACAAGGTTGAAGCACAGGCGTGCGACAAGCTGTATGGATTAAGTCAGAGGCGACCACGGGTTAGCCATATGGGCGTGTGCTAGGCCGTGTGTTACAAGTCAGTGTCGACCACGGGTGTCGAACATGGGCATGTGAGATGGCACACGGGCGTGTCATTCCCTCCACACGGGTGTGTGGCCCCTATTCAAGTAAAATTTTCCTAAGTGCGTAAAAGTTTTTGATTAATTCCCAAAACCTTCTGGAAGCCTGTTTAGGGCCTCGTAGGCCCATTATAAAGATAATAGAGGTGTGTATGGAAAAGTTTTAGTTTGGAATAGAATTTGATAGCCCAAAGTCGTATGACCATGTGAATTAAGTTTGGTAACGCCTCGTATCCAGTTTCGGCGTAGGATACGGGTAAGGGGTGTTACATTTAGTGGTATTAGAGCTATGATTTAGTTAGTTATAGGACTACCGTAGCGTGTGGTAGGGTCTAGCTATACATGCCATAAGCGTATATGGATAGTGTGGTGGCTTCTGAAAATTCTAAACTTTGTTTTTATATAGTAAATAGATCCCAATCAAATGGCTACTGATGACGTAGCTAGAAACGCAGCTCTCTTGAAAGGGACCGCGCCTGTAGAAAGTGGACCCGAGACTAGGGTCAAGGAGAGGAGGCCTGGGAAGCCTTTCTCCAAATGATGAGCAATTGGTACATGGAGGACATATGAGCAAACCCTAATGCTCAACCTCCTCCACCCCCTTTTATACCTCAACCAATTCTTGTGGCTCCTCAAGATGTAGATGTAGTGAGAAGAACTAACCCCTGGTAGACAAGATTTAGAAGCAAGGGGCTGAGGAGTTTAGAGCTAATATAGACGATGACCCTGAGAGGGCGGAGTTCTGGCTTGAGAACTCGATGAGAGTGTTTTATAAACTCTCTTGTACACCTGAAGAGAGCTTAAAATGCAATGTCCTTGCTGAGGGACTCGACATACCATTGGTGGAAAATGTTGACGTCGGTGGTTCTAAGGGAGAGAGTGACGTGGGACTTCTTTTTGGAAGAGTTTCAAAAAAAGTATATAAGTTTGAGGTTTGTGGACTAGAAATGGAAAGAATTCCTTGAATTGAAGAAAGGAATAATGATTGTGGTAGAATATGAGCGCGAGTTTGTTAGGCTTAGCAAGTATGCACAAGAGTGCGTGTCTACAGAAGCTATCTTATGTAAGAGATTTGAAGATGGGCTGAATGAGGATATCAGAATTTTAATTGGGATCTTGGAGTAAAAAGAGTTTATAGTGTTGGTTGATAGGGCATGTAAGGCCGAAGAACTGTATAAGGAAAAGAGGAAGGCTGTGAGTGAGGCCCGAGATGCAAGAAAAAGGCCGATGAGTAAATCATACCAAGCTCAATCGAAGAGGTCCAAAGAGATGAACCCTCGGACGACTACGTCAGTTTGATATTCACATCGAGATCGAGGTAACACCTATTCAGGCCCGAGAGTTTAAGCCCCTTCGATAGCAAGTGTGGGCAATCCAAAGCCCAAACCGAAATGTCTAAGTTGTGGTAGACATCACATTGGGGAGTGTTAGGGAAACAATCAAAGTTGTTATAAGTGTGGTTCCCCGACCATTTCATCTAAAATTGCCCTGAAAGGGATGAAAAAGAAAGGAAGTAAGAGGTAAGATCAAGTAATGTATCTTTAAGGGGTAGGCCACAAAAGAACCCGGGAGGTAGGACTAGTGGTAGATGTGTGCCTGAAGATTCTACTAGGACTAGTGGGACTGTGAGACCGGAGGGTCGGGCACCTACAAGGACTTATGCCATTCGCGCTGCGAGGAGGCATCATCTCTAGATGTGATAACGGGTACTTTTTCTCTTCATGACACTTCTGTTATTGCTTTGATTGATCCGAGGTCTACCCATTCATATATTTGCATGAAACTGGCATCTAGTATGAGCATGGTTGTTGAGTCTAAGGAATTTGTAGTAAAGGTGTCAAACCCGTTAGGCAAATATGTGCCAGCTGACAAGGTGTGTAGGAATTGTCCTTTGACAGCTAGAGGTCATTATTTTTTGGAAAACCTTATGTTGTTTCCGTTTGATGAATTTGATTTAATTCTTGGCATGGATTGGTTGACTGCCCATAATGTTTTAGTGAACTGTGGTAGCAAGTTTATTGAATTGAAATGTGAAAATAGAGATGTCATTCGGGTTGAATTAGGTGGGTCAAATAGTTTACCGGTGATGATTTCTTCCATGGTGGCTGAGAAATATTTGAGGAAAGGGTGTGAGTCTTATCTCGCCTTTATGTTAAATACTTAAGAGTCTAAGGTAAAGATTGAGACAGTGCTGGTGGTAAGTGAGTATCTAGATGTATTCCCAGAAAAATTACCTAGATTACCTCTCGTTAGAGAGGTCGAGTTTAGGATTGAATTAGTTTTGGGAACGACACCTATCTCAGTTGTTCCATATAGGATGGCACATTTGGAGTTGAAAGAATTGAAGGTTCAATTGCAAGAGTTAGCGGATAAGGGTTTTGCAAGACCTAGCTTTTCGCCGTGGGGTGCTTCGGTATTTTTTGTGAAGAAGAAAGATGGGTTGATGAGATTATGCATAGACTATAGGCAACTCAACAAAGTGACGGTGAAGAATAAGTATCCTTTGCCAAGGATAAATGACTTGTTTGACCAACTAAAGGGAGCTACAGTGTTCTTCAAGATAGGCCTAAGGTCTGGTTATTATCAATTGAGAGTTAAGGAGCAAGATGTGCCAAAAACTGCATTTCGGATGAGGTATGGCCATTATGAGTTTCTTGTCATGCCATTTGGTCTAATGAATGCTTCTGCGATTTTCATGAACTTGATGAATCGCATCTTCTGACCGTACTTGGATAAGTTTGTGGTCATTTTTATCGACGACATATTAGTCTATTCTCGGGATAAGAGTGAACATGAGGAGCATCTAAGAATTGTTTTGCAGATTTTAAGAGACAAGCAGTTGTATGCTAAATTTAGCAAGAGTGAGTTTTGGCTTCAAGAGGTCGGATTCCTAGGGCACATTGTGTGAGGTGATGGTATTAGAGTTGACCCAAATAAGATCTCGGCTATAGTGGAGTGGAAACCACCAAGAAATGTGTCGGAAGTCAAAAACTTTTTGGGTTTAGCGGGGTACTGTAGACGATTCGTGAAGGGATTCTCCATGATTGCTACCTCGATGACGAACTGGTGCATAAAGATGTTAAGTTTGAATGGACTGAAAAACGTCAACAAAGTTTCAAGAGATTGAAAACATTGTTGACTGGTACAACCTGAGTCGGGGAAAGAATTTGTGGTCTATAGTGATGCTTCATTTAATGATCTTGGCTGTATGTTGATGTAAGAGGGTAAGGTAGTCGTTTACGCCTCGAGACAGCTAAAACTGCATGAGAAGAATTATCCAAATCATGATTTGGAGTTGGCTACAATTGTTTTCGCCTTCATGATTTGGAGACATTATTTTTATGGTGAAAGGTGCTGAATCTTTACGGATCATAAGAGTTTGAAGTACTTAATGGATTAGAAGGATTTGAATTTTTGACAATGACGGTGGCTCGAATTGTTGACAGACTATGAGTTAGTGATTGATTACTATCCGGGAGAGCGAATGTAGTCACAGATGCCTTGAGTAGAAAATCTTTGTATGCTTTGAAAGCTATGAGTACTAACTTAGCATTGACAAATGATAGTGCCATATTGGCCGAGTTGAGGGCTAGACCACTATTCATTCAACAAATTTGTGAAGCTCAAAAGAATGATAGTAAGATACAAGCTTAGAGAGCTTAGTGTGAATTGAGATTGATACATATTTTTGGGTGAGTCCGAACGATTGTTTAATGTTCCATGATAGAGTTTGTGTACCTAAGGATGATGAGTTGATTCGGAAGATATTAAATGAAGCACATCAGTACATCCTAGTAGCACAAAAATGTACAATGATTTGAAGAAATTTTATTGGTGGCCGGGTATGAAAAGGGACATCTATGAGTTCGTGGTAAGATGTTTGATCTGTCAACAAGTGAAAGCCGAGCACCAAGTACCTTCGGGATTACTTTAGCCGGTAATGGTTCCCGAGTGGAAGTGGGATTGAATCACTATGGACTTTGTAACAGGATTGCCTATGACTCCGAGAAAGAAAGATACTGTATGGGTTATTGTGGATAGACTAACGAAGTCGGCACACTTTATACCGGTGAGTGTTGACTATGCTCTTGATAAGTTGGCCGAGTTGTATATTGCTGAGGTGGTGAGATTACATGGTGTGCATGTATCTATTATCTCGGATAGAGATCCGAGATTTACTTTGAGGTTTTGGAAGAAGTTGTAGGAAGCCTTAGGTACAAGGTTGAATTTTAGTACTGTGTTCCTACCTCAAACTGACGGCCAATCTAAAAGAGTGATTTAGGTTCTTGAGGATATGTTGCGATGCTGTGTGTTAGAATTCAGAGGTAGTTGGGAAAGATATCTACCTTTGGTTGAGTTTTACTACAACAATAGCTATCAGTCGAGTATACAGATGGCACCGTACGAAGCCTTGTATGGTCATAAGTGTCAGACTCCCTTGTATTGGGCCGAGCTTAGTGAGAAGCGAATTCAAGGGGTCGATCTAGTTAAAAAAATCGATAAGAAGGTAAAAGTGATCCATGATAGTCTGATAGCTGCTTCAGACCGACAAAAGTCGTACGCGAATTTGAAAAGAAAAGAAATCGAGTTTCAAGTGGACGACAAGGTATTTCTGAAAGTATCCCCGTGAAAGAAAATATTGAGATTTGGTCAAAAGGGCAAATTGAGTCTGTGATTCATAGGGCCGTATGAGGTTATCGAGAGGATTGGGCTAGTGGCATACCGGTTGGCTTTGCCAGTAGAATTAGAGAAAATACACAACATGTTTCATGTGTCGATATTGCAGCGATATCGTTCTGATCTTTCGCATGTAATCCCTCTAACAGAAGTTGAGATACGATCTGACATGACTTATGAAGAAGAGTCGATTAAGATTATGGCTCAAGAGGTGAAATAGTTGAGGAATAAGAGTATAGCATTAGTGAAAGTGTTATGGAAAAAACACGGTGTGGAAGAGGCGATGTGGGAATCGAAAGAAGTCATGAAAGAAAAGTATCCAAACCGTTTTACCGGTAAGATTTTTAGGGTGAAAATCTCTAAAGGGGGAGAGTTGTAACAACCCAATTTTGGGGCTAGTCAGAACAGTGGTTTCGAGACCACTTAACCGAGGTTGAGAAAAATTATTTTGATGTTATTTTATGTGTTATGGCATTAAAATATGGCTATATAAAAATATTGGTGCTTTAAATTTTGCAATTTTATGTTTAATTGTGAAAAAGACTAAATCGCATAAAGTGTGAAAGTTCTATTTTTCAAGGTAGATGTATCTAATAGCCAAAGAATATTAAATTAGAGGTCCTTATTGTGAAATTAGGCCAATTGGGGTGTGTTGGGTGGCCATGGGAAGCAAGGGGACAAGGGCGTTAATTTTAGTTAAAAATTTGGTGACATTAGGTGATAAAAAAAATGAATAAAATAAGATAAAAAGATGAGATGTAGTCTTTTACTATTCCTTCTTATTCTACCACTGACAATTGAGAGGAATAAGGGTTCTTGGAGTTCAAAATTTTCAGCAAAACAAATCTCATCCAAGTAAGTGATTTTGGTGGTTTTATTTGATAATTTTTGTACTTTTGGAGTCCTCAAAGCTTAAGCTAGCTAATGAGGGGACTAATTTGCAATATGGTTGAAAGTCTAGGGACTTGCCATGAGAATATTTATGTTGTTTTTTGGGTTTTTATGGAAGAAAATGAATGTTAGAGAGATGAGAAACAACTTTGGTGAAAGGTGTAGTCATGAAAACACCTAAATGGGACCAAGTTGTAAAGTTTGTGATTTTGTAATAAATGCATGAAATAGTTAGATTTGTGAGTAGTTGAAAGAGAATTAAATGTTCAACTAGGCTTGTTTATTGAGAAAATGTGTTGAAAAATGATTTACAAGCCTAGGGGAAAAATCGTAATTTTGCCATAGTACAATGGCAAAATGGTCATTTTTGCCTAAGTAGAGGTTACAATGTATTATGATTGTACAATGTTGTAAATGAGTGAATTTTGTTGTTATAGACCAAGAAGACACAGAGTTCACCTTGACTGAGGAAAAGGCAAGGTTACGGAATAGACCGTTGATCAATACGTTTTGCACCGATGTAAGTTTATGTGTAAACGATACATTTTATTGATAAACCAAAAGTAACATATTTTAATCCCACATTTAGCATACTTTTGGATGATTTATTCCCTGAATTGTGTAAAAAAGTGCTCTTAATCCTTTCTTTTCATGTTTTATACTTAGGAAAGCACCTAGGGACGAAAAGAACGAGAAACGGGCCTAAAACAGACCAAATGGGTCATATCACGAAATCGACACGGCCTAGACTTAACCAAACACGGCCGTGCCTCTTAAGAGAAGTCCGAACACGGCCTGACCACGATTCACACGGCCGTACCTCATTAACAGGCTTGCACATGGCCTAGCCACGAAACACACGGGCGTGTGCCCATGGGCGTGTCCCTGCCGCGGCCAAGAGGAGTTTTGCTCGAAATAGGGTACTTAGAAACAAAGAAACACTTTCCAAAACCTATTCAAACACCCTAGTAGGAATTCTACTTAAATTAGGATATGTAGAGGCCATGTAAAGCATCTCAAAGTCTATATAAACACCCTAGGGGGAAACTTAAAAGGGGAGTTTGGCAGAAACCTTCTGCCAGAGCTAGCGGTTCAGCAAGGCCAAGGAGCCGAGCCAGAAAGGTCAGATTTGTGGGAATCACTCGAAGATAGCCAGTTGATCCATCTCAAGAAGTCGAAATTCTACTCAAGACGGCGGATTTCTCCTTCAATTCCTTCATAGGGTTTTAGGGATTTCTTATGTTTTGTTTTATCTTTTCTTCTGAGATGTTTTCTTTTATCATTATGAACTAAACCCTTCAGATACCTGAAGGGGATGAAACCATAGATGAATCTTGTTATTTTTTTGAACTATATGATAAATACTTGATTTGTTCTTACTTGTGTGTGCTTAATTCTTGTGTTAATATTTCTGGGATATTGATTCAAGTTGATGTGCTTAGGTGGTGGAGTAAAAGTCCCTGCTTAAGAGTAGATCTAGCATAATTAAGAGGAGTTGCTCGCGCGCCTAAAGATAGGGTGACTAGATTTTGCTGGATTAGGGTAAAACCTAATATGGGAGTCCATAGATCGAGTTAATGCGATTCTAGGGGTTTTAATTAGAAAGAGATTTCAATTAATCAACCTAGGGTTAGACGTTATTCACCTCGTGAGATGGTTTAATATAAATTAGGGAATCTAACAGATCAAGTCAAGTGAATAAATCGTCTGGTTCAGTGTTAGATAATAAGTAAGTCTAGGTGGATTCTTCCTAAGGGTATCGTCTTAGTCAACTGAGTTTTCCTAAAGTTATTTCCCCAATTCATTCTTTTTGTCTTTGTATTTTTAGCTTAGTAGTTAGTTAATTTAGATTAAACAACCAATCACTTAATATTTAGGCTAAATAATAGAAAGAAGGTTAGTATGAGTACTTTTAGTTCCTTTGGGTTCAATTCGGTCTTGCCTAAGCTATACTACTGTTCGATAGCTGCACTTGCCTTAAGTCGTTGTCAGAGTTAGTTTCCAGGTTCAATCATTCTCTTTATAAATTTTAAAACTTGACAAAACAACAATCAAGTTTTTAGCACCGTTGCCGGGGAACTAAAATATTAAGAAAGCTTAATTTTTCTTACTTTAGCCATTTTTTTATTGCAATTTATTTTCACTATTATTATTATTATTATTATTATTTTACTTTTCTAATTTTTCTTCTATTTGCTTTTGGTAGATAATTTTAGTTTATAGAGAAGATGGCACTGAATAATTATCAGTGGCAAGCCATGAGGACAATTCCTATTAAAGCAGCCAATGTCTTCAACCTCGACGTGGTCACTAAGTTATCTAATCAGTTAGAGATGATGAATAAAAAAGATTGATGGTTTGTATAGTCTCTCGTAGGTACACCCAAAAATGCAATATGATTCGAATTTAGGAGGCGTGGCAAATCCTGAGTATCCACCCTACGGATATGGCATGGAAAATGAGCAAGCTCACTATACGGGTAACTATCCTAGACCTCAAAATAATTTTTATAGTGACGTTTAAAATGCAGGTTGAAGGTACCATTCCAATTTCTCGTGGGATGATCAAAATAGCCAAAGATAGGAACTTCCTCCAAATTTTCAACAATCGCCTCACTAATAGGAAGAGGAGTTGAGTCTTGAGGAGATGCTGACAAAATTCATAGCAGCCACTGAATATCTAAATTTTCAACAACCACCTCACCAACAGGAAGATGAGTTGAACCTTGAAGAGATGTTGGAAAAATTCATAGCAACCACATAAAATAGTTTCCAAGACACTGAGACAACACTTAAAAACCAACAAACATCGATTGAAGGGATCAAGAACCAAGTTGGGAAACTTACTAAGTCAGTTGTGGAAATTACTAAGTCAGTTGGACAACTTGAAAAGTTAATTTCTAAACGACTGCAAGGGTGTCTTCCAAGCAACACTAAAACTAACCCAAAAGAGAAAATTCAAGCCGTAACAGCTCATGACAGTGAAAGGTTAGTGGAATCTGACTCGAGGCAAGAACCCGTGGTAAGTGAAGGTAAGGTTGAGGTAAGCCAAGATTTACCAAACCCGGTAATTACAGAGTACCAAGCTCGTGTGCCATACCCCAATGCAATAAAGAAAGACCACACAGAGGAACAATTTGGTAAGTCTCCTGAACTTCCAAAGAAATTTCATATTAACTTGCCATTTCTTGAAGCTCTTTCGTAGATACCAGGTCTTAGACCTCTTGTCAATAAAGAAGAAATTCATGAGGAACGAAGGCTTTGAATCGATGAACTAGACGAGTAGAAGACACACTTAAAAGAGAGACTAAAAACACATGAAGCAAAAACAAGGCAACTCCACGACAAACTTAATAGTGGGACAACTCAGCTTAAGATAGGAGATCAGGTACTTAAAATCTCCCCAGATGGAACAGTCGAGGTAACTAGTCTTAAAATTAGCACCTTTAAGGTAAACACTACTCGACTTAAACTTTATATCCATAACCGAGTTGATCGGATGAGAAAGAATTTTCACCTCCTCAAACCAACATGACCATACAAATAACAGGTAAGTGTAGCTCAAGACTTTAAACGAGCACTTCTTGGGAGGCAACCGAGCATTAACCCCATTTTTATTTTTATTTTTATTCCCTTCTTAGCATTCAAATAAACCAAAAGTGCAGATTTCCAGACCACATGGCCTTGCACACAGTCGTGGCCGTGGCGTGTGGGCACCATAGGTAGGTAAAAGGGCGTGGCTGTAGACGTGTGGCAACAAGACAAAATTTTTCCCAAAACACAGGCTGCATCTCTATTTCAAACCCCCTTTTCCTTTTTCTTTTCTAGTTGTCTTTCTTCTTTCATTTTCCATTATTTTTTTATTTTTTATTTTCTTTGTTATTTTCTTCTTATTCTTCATGCAATTTAGATTTAGCTTAGGAAACAATAAAATCAGAACGGCTGCTTCGAGGATTCAATTTCAAACGGTTCGAGACATTTCCCCACGTTCACCTCCAATCTTATCCGGTTTCTTTTCATTGACTTCATCCAAAATTCAGGAAGTGTCACTTCTCCCCTTCTCTTTTGATTTCAGTATCACATGATTATTTATCTATCTTTTTACATTGAGGGAAATGTACATATTAAGTGTGGGGGGATAAAAGTGCCTAACTTTTTGCATTATTCTCAAATCCCTGAATTATATCTAGTTCTTAAGTAATTTCCTCATATTCCTAATTAGGATGAAATTTCTGATGATTTATGATTCTTACTGATATGTTTTTGAGTAAGTCATAATTAATTGTGCAATGATGATTTATATTTTAAGATACTAGGGAACCAAACATGATAAGTCTATTTTTCAAGAATAAAAAATTTTCTAGGTTATCGAACTGAATTTGAATATTACCTTGAAGTTTGAAATTTATAGGGATTGATGTCAAATACCCATAATTTTTGTGAGATTTGAGCCTTTTAGAGCGTATATTCTTTTCCGTGCTCACTTTATTGATTATGAGTGTGTCAGCACTGAATTGTTATTTTAGAACTTGCCTCGATTATACATGTCAAGACCACATTTTTGATTTGATATACTGAGATGATAAAGGCACCTAGGTTTTAACCCACTCACTCCACTAAAAAGCCTACCTTCATAATTAACCCTTAGTGAACCTCTTTGATCCTAACAACCCTTTTTATTGATTCACCCACTAATATTAACCCAAAACCCTGCTCGTATTTGTTATCACCATTCCTTTGACTACCCTTCTATCGAGAATCGATTTGATCAATTGCCTAATTACTTTATTTCAGTTGATAAAGTTCTTTCTTATATTATGTAAATATTTGATTTGTTCTTTAAAAAAAACGAAGTACATTCATTATTAGTTCTATGTTCTAAGAGCTTGTATGTTTAAATTCAACATCTTGAAGAAGAAGCTCGTATTATTAGTATTTTAAATTTTTATGTGATATAATTATTTAAATTATTAGTTCAATGCTTTTTCTAAAGTTAGATAACTTGTCAATTCAATCTCGATTTTAACCTTCCAAATTCATCCTTTATCCACACCTTTAACCCTAACCTGTTACAACCCTAATAAAGACCTTTTGATTTGTGCATCATCTCATATTACAGTGGTGGAGATTTGATTTTCAGGCAAGCCTATGGGATTAACTTTTTAGGTTCGACTTATGAGTTCTCTTTTCCTGAACCTTAAACACTTCGAGTGATTTGAGTGAATCTTTTGTGAGGATGTCAATCCTTATCAGTTTTGAATTAAAGGTAATTATTTAGATAAAGGGAAACACCTATGTTTTCATGCTACAAATATATGACTTAGAACTGTTTGAATCTTTAGGAGTCTTTGAGTTAAATTATCCATGTATAAATTATCTATGAATTACGATGAGACATTGTTAATGAGAATTATGAATTGTGGAAAGTTCGTTTTAATTGTAAGTTGAGAATTTTGCTTGAGGACAAGCAAAATCTTAAGTGTGGGGGTATTTGATAAATAGTAAAAGTAACATATTTTAATCCCATATTTAGCATACTTTTGGATGATTTATTCCCTGAATTGTGTAAAAAGGTAATCCCTTTTTTTTCATGTTTTATACTCAGGAAAGTACCTAGGGACGAAAAGAACGAGAAACGGGCCTAAAACGGATCAAATGGGCCATATCACGAAATCAGCACGGCCTGGACTTAAGCTCACACGGCCGTGCCTCTTAAGAGAAGTTCGAACACGGCCTGACCATGATTCACACGGCTGTACCTCATCAACATGCTCATACACGGCCTGGCCATGAAATACACGGCGTGTGCCCATGGGCGTGTCCCTGCCGCAGCCAAGAGGAGTTCTACTCGGAATAGGGTACTTAAAAACAAAGAAACACATTCCAAAGCCTATTCAAACACCCTAGTAGGAATTCTACTTGAATTATGATATGTAGAGGCCAAGTAAAGCATCTCAAAGTCTATATAAACACCCTAGGGGGCAACTTAAGCGGGGAGCTCGGCAAAAACCTTCTGCCAGAGCTAGCGGTTCAGCTAGGCCAAGAAGCCGAGCCAGAAAGGTTAGATTTGTGGGAATCACTCGAAGATAGTTGATCCATCTCAAGAAGTTCGAATTCTACTCAAGACGATGGATTTCTCCTTCAATTCCTTCAGGGGGTTTTAGGGATTTCTTATGTTTTGCTTTATCTTTTCTTCTGAGATGTTTTCTTTTATCATTATGAACTAAACCCTTCAGATACCTGAAGAGGATGAAACCTAAGATGGATCTTGGTATTGTTTTCTGAACTATATGATAAATACTTGATTTGTTCTTAATTGTGTGTGCTTAATTCTTGTATTAATATTTTCGGGATATTGATTCAAGTTGAATGTGCTTAGGTGATGGAGCAAAAGTCCCTGCTTAAGAGTAGATCTAGCATAATTAAGCGGAGTTGATCGCGTGCCTAGAGATAGGGTGACGAGATTTTGCCAGATTAGGGTAAAACCTAATATGGGAGTCTATAGGTCGAGTTAATTCGATTCTAAGGGTTTTAATTAGAAAGAGATTTCAATTAATCAACCTAGGGTTAGACGCTATTCGCCTTGAGAGAGGGTTTAATATAAATTACGGAATCTTACGGATAAAGTCAAGTGAATAAATCGTCTGGTTCAGTGTTAGATAACAAGTGAAGTCTAGGTGGATTCTTCCTAAGGGTATCATCTTAGATAACTGAGTTTTGCTAAAGTTATTTCCCCAATTCATTCTTTTTGTCTTTGCGTCTTTAGTTTAGTAGTTAGTTAATTTAGATTAAACAACCAATCACTTAATATTTAGGCTAAATAATAGAAAGAAGGTTAGTATTAGTACTTTTAGTTCCTTTGGGTTTGACAATCTAATCTTGCCTAAGCTATACTACTGTTCGATAGGTGCACTTGCCTTATGTCATTGTTAGAGTTAGTTTCTAGGTTCGATTCATTCTCTTTATAAATTTTAAAACTCTACAAAACAATGATCATTTATATACACATGTTGTTACTATTTGGTGTGTTGCATGATTGAGAACATGTATGATTTAAGTGGACTGAATTTGGTAGTTATTGAATAATTTTCATATGAATGACGAAATAGATATGTAAAAGTGAAACAACATCTGTAGTAATAAATAGTGGGCTGTGTGTGATACCACTATAACAACTCTTGATGGTGGGCTAAGTGCGATACCACCATAGTTCTTAATTACGATGGGTTGTGTATGATACCATCGTCTATTTATCATATGGTGGGCTATGTGTGATACCACCGTAACTATCCCTTTGGTGGGCTATGTGCGATACCACCCTATTAAAGTTTGATGGTGGGCTAATTGGGAAACCACCGAGTAATTGGTATTATGAATGGTTTATTGAGAAAATATGATGTGTTGTATCATGTGACTTTGTGGTGTTAAGTGCAGGGATGCATGTTAATGAATGTGAGCAATAAGCTGGTGGTAAGGTTAGAATGTGGTAAGGAAGGAAATGAGTAAGCATGATTATGAATGTGGATTGTTCTTTCTTAGTATGTAATGCTATTTATTGTTTAGCACATACTATGATGTTCTTTATTTACATTTAAACTTACTAAGCTTAAAGCTTACTCCCCTTTCTTTTCCCTTATTTTATAGTGTTAAAGAGACGGGTTGGGATACGAAGATAATTGGAAGATTCGCCCACACTATCAGCTTATCTCGGTATATCTAAACTTAGTGTTTTTGAGTATGGCATATATAGGGTCTAGACTAGATCAATTATTTTGTTATTTTGGCCAAGTGTGTATTGGCTCCCTTATGGATGAACCTTTTTGTATATTGCCATAGTTGATGGCTCGTTATGATTAATTTATGAAATATGAGGTTATTCAAGAAAGTGTTTGTTACATAAACTGATTTTGTTGATGATTTATTGTATAGAATCTTGTTATGTGTGATAGAGTGACAAATGAGCTTGGAAAATAGCCTTGTTCCTGTCCATAGGGGTAGGTACACGGGCGTGTGTCTAGGCCGTGTGTGAAACACGGTCAGTCCTATGGGTGTGTGACCAGGCCGTGTGTCATTTGTATGTTTGTTTTTCCAAGCCAGTAGGCTTTGTAGTAAGCACATGGGCAGAGACACAATCGTGTGTCTCAGCCGTGTGGAAGGCATAGCCACGGACATGGGCGTGTGTCCAGGCTGTATGAAGTCTGCACCTTAAATTTGGATTTAAATTGCCATATGGTTGAAGCACACGGGTGTGCGACAGGCCGTGTGGATTAAGTCAGAGGTGACCACGAGTTAGCCATATGGGCGTTTGCTAGGCCGTGTGTTACAAGTCAGTGTCAACCACGGGTGTTGAATACGAGCGTGTGAGATGGCACACGGGCGTGTCATTCCCTCCACACAGGTGCGTGGTCCCTGTTCAAGTAAAATTTTCTTAAGTGTGTAAAAGTTTCTGATTAATTCTCAAAACCTTTTGGAAGCCTGTTTAGGGCCTCATAGGCCCATTATAAAGATAATAGAGGTGTGTATGGAAAAGTTTTAGGTTGGAATGGAATTTGATAGCCCAAATTTGTCTGACCATGTGAATTAAGTTTGGTAACACCTCGTATTCAGTTTTAGCGTAGGATACGGGTAAGGGGTGTTACGTTTAGTGGTATCAGAGCTATGGTTTAGTCAGTTCTAGGACTACCGTAGAGTGTGTTAGGGTCTAGCTATACATGCCATAAGCGTATATTGATAGTGTGGTGGCTTCTGATAATTCTAAACTTTGTTTCTATATAGTAAATAGATCTCGATCAAATGGCTGCTGATGAAGCAGCTAGTAACGCACTGGCTCCCGCGCAAGGGACTGCACCTGTAGAAAGTGGACCCGAGACTAGAGCTCAAGGAGAGGAGGCCTGGGAAGCCTTTCTCTAAATGATGAGCAATTGGTACACGGAGTATGTATGAGGAAACCCTAATGCTCAACCTCCTCCACCCCCTCCTATACCTCAGCCAGTTCTTGTGGCTCCTCAAGGTGTAGATGTAGTGAGAATAACTATGCCCCCGGTAGACAAGATTCAGAAGCAATGGGATGAGGATTTTAGAGCTAATGTAGACAATGACCCTAAGAGGGTGGAGTTATGGCTTGAAAACTCGATGAGAGTGTTTGATGAACTCTCCTGTACACCTGAAGAGAGTTTAAAATGCCGTGTCCTTGCTGAGGGACTCGACATACCATTGGTGGAAAACGTTGACGTCAGTGGTTCCAAGGGGAGAGTGACGTGGGACTTCTTTTTGGAAGAGTTCCGAAAGAAGTGTATAAGTCAGAGGTTTGTGGACCAAAAACGAAGAGAATTCCTTAAATTGAAGAAAAGAAGAATGACTGTGGTAGAATATGAGCGCGAGTTTGTTAGGTCAGCAAGTATGCACAAAAGTGCGTGTCTATAGAAGCTATTTTGTGTAAGAGGTTTGAAGATGGGCTGAATGAGGATATCAGACTTTTAGTTGGGATCTTGGAGTTAAAAGAGTTTGTAGTGTTGGTTGATAGGGCATGTAAGGCCGAAGAACTAAATAAGGAAAAGAGGAATGCTGTGAGTGAGGCCCGAGATGCAAGAAAAAGGCTGATGAGTAAATCATACCAAGCTCAATCAAAGATGTCCAAGGAGATGAACCCTCGGACGACTGCGTCAGTTGGATATTCACATCGAGATCGAGGTAACACCTACTCGGGCTCGAGAGTTCAAGCCCCTTCGATGGCAAGTGTGGGCAATCCAAAGCCCAAATCGGAATGTCCAAGTTGTGGTAGAGATCACATTGGGGAGTGTTAGGGAAACAATCGAAGTTGTTATAAGTGTGGTTCCCCCGACCATTTCATTCGAAATTGCCCTGAGAGGGATGACAAAGAAAGGAAGTGAGAGGTAAGATCAAGCATTGTATCTTCAAAGGGTAGGCCACAAAAGAACCTGGGAGGTGGGACTAGTGGTAGAGGTGTGCCTCGAGATTCTACTGTGAGACCGGAGGGTCGAGCATCTGCAAGGACTTATGCCATTCACGCTCGCGAGGAGGCATTATCTCCAGATGTGATAATGGGTACTTTTCTCTTCCTGACACTTCTGTTATTGCTTTGATTGATCTGGGTTCTACCCATTCATATATTTGCATGAAATTGGCATCTAGTATGAGCATGGTTGTTGAGTCTACGAAATTTGTAGTAAAGGTGTCAAACCCGTTAGGCAAATATGTGGTAGTTAACAAGGTGTGTAGGAATTGTCCTTTGACAGCTAGAGGTCATTATTTTCTGGAAAACATTATGTTGTTACCGTTTGATAAATTTGATTTGATTCTTGGCATGGATTGGTTAACTACCCATAATGTTTAAGTGAACTATGGTAGCAAGTTTATTGAATTGAAATGTGAAAATGGAGATGTCATTCGGGTTGAATCAGGTGGGTCAAATAGTTTACTGGTGATGATTTCTTCCATGGTGGCTGAGAAATATTTGAGGAAAGGGTACGAGTCTTATCTCGCCTTTGTGTTAAATACTCAAGCGTCTGAGGTAAAGATTGAGACAATACTGGTGGTAAGTGACTATCCGGATGTATTCTAGGAAAAATTACCCGAATTACCTCCCGTTAGAGAGGTCGAGTTTGGGATTGAGTTAGTTTCGAGAACGAAACCTATCTCAGTTGCTCCATATAGGATGGCACCTTTGGCGTTGAAAGAATTGAAGGTTCAGTTGCAAGAGTTAATGGATAAGGGTTTTGCAAGACCAAGCTTTTCACCGTGGGGTGCTCCGGTACTTTTCGTGAAGAAGAAAGATGTGTCGATGAGATTGTGCATAGACTACAGGCAACTCAACAAAGTGACGGTGAAGAATAAATATCCTTTGCAAAGGATAGATGACTTGTTTGACCAACTAAAGGGAGATACGATGTTCTCCAAGATAGACCTAAGGTCTGATTATTATCAGTTGAGAATTAAGGAGTAAGATGTGCCGAAAACTGCATTTCGAACGAGGTATGGCCATTATGAGTTTCTTGTCATGGACTTGGATAAGTTTGTGTCATTTTTATCGACGACATATTAGTCTATTCTAGGGATGAGAGTGAACATGTGGAGCATATAAGAATTGTTTTGCAAATTTTACGAGACAAGCAGTTGTATGCTAAATTTAGCAAGAGTGAGTTTTGGCTCTGAGAGGTCAAATTCCTAGGCACATTGTGTCAGCTGATGGCATTAGAGTTGACCCAAATAAGATCTCGACTATAGTGGAGTGGAAACGACCAAGAAATGTGTCAGAAGTCAGAAGCTTTTTGGGTTTAGCGGGGTACTACAGACGGTTCGTGAAGGGATTCTTCAAGATTGCTACCTCGATGATGAAACTGTTGCATAAAGTTGTTAAGTTTGAATGGACTAAAAAATGTCAACAAAGTTTTGAGAGATTGAAAATATTGTTGATGAGGCACCGATTTTGGTACAACCTGAGTCAGGGAAAGAATTTGTGGTCTACAATGATGCTTCATTTAACGGTCTTGGCTGTATGTTGATGCAAAAGGGTAAAGTAGTCGCTTACGCCTCGAGGCAGTTAAAACATCATGAGAAGTATTATCTGACTCATAATTTGGAGTTGGTTGCAATTGTTTTTGCCTTCAAGATTTGGCACCATTATTTATATAGTGAAAGGTGCCGAATCTTTACGGATCATAAGAGTTTGAAGTACTTAATGGATCAGAAGGATTTGAATTTGCGACAACGACGGTGGCTCAAATTGTTGACGGACTATGAGTTAGTGATTGATTACCATCCGGGGAAAGCGAATGTGGTCACGGACGCCTTGAACAGAAAATCTTTGTATGCTTTGAAAGCTATGAGTACTAACTTAGCATTGACAAATGATGATGCTATATTGGCCGAGTTGAGGGCTAGACCGCTATTCATTCAACAAATTTGTGAAGCTCAAAAGAATGATAGTGAGATGCAAGCTTATTTTTTGGTTATATGGCATGTATAGGATTATGGTCTTTATGATATGTATTTTGGTAGTGAGCTTTGCCATTTGAATTGGATTGCAAATGTTTATGTTTTGGTTTGTATATATAGCCATGAGACTTGGCTTAATTTGGTTAGTTTGGTTATGTATATATATAAGTGTGCATATGGCTTATATTATGTGATTGAGGTTGGTTTTGTGATGTTTATTGATAGTTGGTAGTGTGAATGCCAAATGGTTGATATTAGAGAAGATATATGTTTGCGAAATTGAGCACATTGATGCATATTTGAAAGTGTATAATTAGATAAATTGTATATGTGATTTTAGCATAAATGGTATGGTTTATTTTGTGACTTGTGTATATTGAGAAAGGTGGTATAGAATATACATGATTTAGGCTTGAATTGGTTGGTTTAAATGCCAAATTATGCTGTGTTTTGGTGCCATTTGGGTTGTTGTAGGTAAGCACAAGGTTGGGTGGCAAAATGGCTTGGTAAATAGCCTATTTTTGTCCACACGGGCAGAGACACGAGCTTGTGTCTCAGCCGTGTGTGACACATGATCATGTACACGATCGTGTGTCCCCTGGTAGTGATTTAGAAACTAAGTCAGTATGCTCCACACTGCCTCACACACGGGCGTGTAACTTGGCCGTGTGTCATAAGTCAGTATACCCTACATGTAACACCCCAAACCCAGCCTAAACGTTACGACCGAATCTGACGTGTCACATCAAAGTGTTTTTTAAAATCAGGCTTGTTGAGAGAAAATTGTTTTAAACAATTGCCATGTTTGTTACTATTGGTTTCTTAGTGCGTTAAAAACCCGCAGAAGCTACTCTAATGAATGTCATTTTGAAATTTGAAAATGTGTGTTTGTCTTTTAAAACAGTTATTATTTTTGAAAACTTGTTTGTATTAGTTTGGTAGTTTCAAAATAAGAAATTAAACCCAATTAAAAGAAACTAAAATCACTAGAGGCCTTATTACATAAATACCAACCTAATATAAAAGTTTAAATAACCAGGTCTAAAATAAAATATTAGCAAACGTGTGGCCACCTCTGAGTCCCTCGTAGCTCCAAATCATCTAAAATTTGGGATTACCTATCTGATTAAAAGAAAAGGGCGATTACGAGAACTCGGTGTGTAATCCCTATCATGCGATGTGATGCAGGGCTTGAGGCCTATTCGATGCTGATGACAGTGTGGGCCTTAGCCTATTATAGTAATCAATGTGGGCCTAAGCCCAATACAGTATCAGTATGGTGCAAATATGCAACCCATCCCAATCCAGCCAACACACCACCCGTAACAACCAACACACCATGTGGGGATAAAATTGACCCACCCAGCCAGCGCACCAATATTGTAGCATAGCTGCCAGTAACAGTATATGTAGCAAAGCCACTAGTAACAAAGATTGTGGCAGAGCCACCAGTAACAGTATATGTGGTAGAGCTACCAGTAACAGTACTTCCTCCATATCAGAATCCCAACCCCATGCAGTATGCCATGTCATAAATATTTCATGTATGCAATATGTCCTACTCAGTACAGTCATACAATAACATACATTCATCAGTCAACCTACCGCAGGGGGTAAAAGGGTCATTTCCATGTACTAGGGCTAAAATGGTAATTTTGCCCTTTAGGGGCATTTTGGTCATTTCACTTACTTTGGGGTCTCGGTGCAGTTAACAAACTCTCCAAAGGTCTACAGTCTCCTTAAGCGACACAGATAACCTATACGATCGAAACGGTGTAAATGGGCCCAAGGCCTAATATTCGGCCCAAGTGGGCCCACACGCTCGTGTGGCCCATTTAGCCCAAATTCCATCACGGCTATGCGAACTACATAGCCCAATCCAGTATTTGCCACATTTTGTGGATTTTATTTGTGTGGGGCCCACACAGCCAATTTCAGCCAATCGAGGCCCATAACGGCCCAAGTGCACAAGAACGTTCGTGGTGGCCTCTACAGTCTATCACCCATGATTGCAGGCTCGGTTTACCACACGAGCGATCGCACTCTCGTGAGGCCTCGATTGCTGGAGTTTTGGCTTTTCGACTTTTTGGCTTTTACCGATTCACAGAAAAGATAGTGTGATTACACACCTGATTACGATATTGCTCCACACTCCACGAGCACCCAACCTAGATTCAGACAAGATTCAAAGTTAGTCGTTTAACCAATAGGGTAAAGCACCCTCTTGTTGACGCTTAATCCAAAACACCCTTCTTACCTTGTTTGAATGAGGGTGACCTTAGTCCCTCTACGATCGCTGTTCAGAAACGTTCACATGCCCTTGTTGGTTTCCAATAGTACAATCAAAATCCAATTAGTAAGTGATAGGAAACATTCGGCCAATCCCCAAAGAACATAAGGTAACACTTTTACCTTACATGTACGTTGAGGACGAAAGTGTGACTCCTCCAAACCGTTCACACTTCACCACTCCTTGAGGAAGACCTTAGAATCGAAACGAGTATAGTACGTGAAGGGGGAAATGACAATCGGTTAGCAAAAGGGGTATTCGATTTTGGAAAAATAAAAAGAAGAGCATGGTGTATTCGGTTTTAAAAAGAATAGCAGAGGATAGATTTTGAACACTTACTAATAGTTAGAACCTTTGCAATAGATTGACGTAGAGAGGGATTAACAACAGTGATATTCGACCAGACTAGAACAGAAGATGAACAGAAGTTAAAGAAGAGAAAGGGAAGGTTCAGCTACGCTTTGAAAGAATCTGATTGTAGAATAAAAGGGGTAAGGGAAAGTAGATGTTAGGTTCAGCCAAGAAGAGAGGAAAAGAATAGCAAAGATGTAGAGAAGGAATGACACGAATGGTTAGTTTAGTAGCAAAAAGACAATTAAAGAGAACTCGAAATTCAAAAAGTGCAAAAAACCTAAACTGCCAGCAAGAAAATTCGACAGCTCTCCTTCAACACTCCCCAAAGCCGAAACAGAGAAATGGCTCCAATCGAAATTACCCTCTTTTTCCCCTAGCCGAAATCCAATATAGCATTAGAATCCCAATCGGCCACAACACCCTACCAACCTCCCATTTTTGAAATTCCTTGATTTTTTCCCCAATCTCCTCCTTGACTTGCTCCACAAATCCCTCCATGAACTGTTCAAACTCTTTTCAACAATGTTTCAGTCCAACTCTTCCACCTACACGGCACAAGAAGCAAAATAAACATTCTATTACGTAACCCAGGACTTGAACCTTATACCTCTCAGTTACACCACACGCCACCTTGCCACTTACACCACAGGATCTCTTAGTGTCATAAAACAAACATTATTACTAATAAAGCCTAAGTGTCAATGTCCAGGTTCATTTAAGAGAAAAACTAAAGTTTTGCAAAAGTCAAGGCTTGAACCCAGGCTACTCAAACACTCTCATACACAACCAAATCACTTACCCATTGAAACAGAAAAGCAAGTTATGTCAGAACATGCAAAATTACAGTCCCTAAATTTTTGGAGCGTTACACTACAGGTTTGGCACGACCTAGCACATGGCCTGGCACACGGGCGTGTATGGCCATTTGTAAGGCACACGGGCTAGCTACGCGGGCGTGTGTATTGGCCATGTGACCCAAGTCAGAGAGTTACACGGGGTCAGACATGGGCTGGGGCATGTCCACGTGCTTCCATTTTGAATGTTCACACGGCCTGTGACACGGGCATGTCTTTGGTCTTGTGAGACACACGGGCGTGTATCCCCTTTTTTTGAGAAAATTTTCTGAATGTTCTAAGAGTTTCCAAAGTTATCGATTTAGTCCCAAATCAATCCCAATACATATTTAGAGTCTCGTAGGCTCATATTAGGGATAATATGATTGGTTATGTAACAGCCCAATTTAGGGTCTAGTCAGAACAGTGATCTCGAGATCACTAATTCGGGGTCAGATAGAATTTATTTTAATGTTTTTTTATGAATTATAGCATGATTATATAAGTGCGTGAAAATTTTGGTGCTTTAATTTTAGCGATTTCAAGCTTAATCACGAAAAAGGATTAAATCGGATTGAGTGCAAAAGTTTTATTTTATAATCTAAAGGTGCCTAATAGCCATAGAATATTAATTTGGGGTCTTTAAAGTGTAATTAGACCCCTGAAAATAGAGTGGTCGGCCATAGGAGACAAAAATTGACAAAATTGGTCAAAGTTGGTAAAAGTAGGTGACTAAATTGACTTGTATTAATGAAATAAAGAAAGAAAAGACATCATATTTTCTTCTTTCCATCACCACCAAAAATTAGCAGCAAAGAGGGGTTTGAAAACTCAAAAATTTTAGCAAGCTTTCTTCTTAACAAGTAAGTGATTTTAATGGTTTTCCTTGAAGATAGTTGTACTTTTAGAACCCCTAGAGCTTAAGCTTTCTAATGAGGGGACTATCTTGCAATATGGTGAAAAGATTAGTGTTTTTACATGAGAGCTTTCAATGTTATTTGCTGCATTTTATGGAAGAAAATGAGTCTTAGTTGTTAGATGAACAACTTTTGTGAAAGGTGTTGCCATGAAAACATTTAAATGAACCTTTTTGTAAATGTTGTAAAATTGGTAGTAAAATGTGTGAAATGTTGGATTTTAATGATAGCCATAAGAGAAATAAATGTTCACCTAGGCTCATTAAAGGTAGAAATTTTATTAGAATTGATTTCCGAGCCTAGGGGTAAAATGGTCATTTTGCCAAAGTGTAAGGGCAAAATAGTAATTTTGACAAAGTATGATTATTAAAATGCTTTTATTAATGTGATGATTGAAACGAGCTAATTTGCTATTATAGAGCAAGAAGAACTAAAAATCAACCTTGATCAGGACAAGAATAAAGTCTCAGACTAGATTGAAGATCTAGCTCATTTTGAAATCGACGTAAGTTTGTATGTGATAAATTCAACATTTATGCTAGCATGTTTGAGAATGTTTGATGTTATAATGATACATGATGCTCTATGAAATTAAATATTTGGTATTGAATGAGAAAGTTGAGATAGATAATGTCCGGTATAAGACCATGTCGGGGACATGGCCTCGGTATCGAATTGAGATCCAGTATAAGACCATATCTGAGATATGGCTTCGACATTGAATATGAAAAATTGTATAAGACCATATTCAAGATATGGCATCGATATTGATGTGAGGTTCCGAAGACCATATTCGGGATATGGCATCGGTATTCAAAGATTATCCATGTAAAACCACATCTAGGATGTGGCATTGGCTTCGTGTTTATGCTAATGATAATGAACATGCATCTCTGAGTATCCTTAGTGATTTATTGGGATAAATAGTTTTTCTTGGAAATAGAAATGAGAATTGTATTAAAGTCATGTGAATGAGTGAATATAAGTATCCATGAGAAAAAATCACGAGGAATGTTTATAATATATGGCATGGTATGTTCTAGGTAAGAACAAGTACGAGTAAGTATGGGAAAGTGCTTATGACTTTGTATGGTTATCTAATGCTATGGATTGATGTCATTATGAGCTTATTGTTGCTATTTATTTTCATGCAAACTTACAAAGCTTTATGCTTAACCCTCTCATTTCCCTTTTCCTTATAGTATTGCCAAGATAATTCGGGGATCGTGGGACGCAAGAGTTCGTAAATCACACTATCAACATCACTTTGGTATAACAATTTAGACTTATTTTGAGTATGGCATGTATAGGACTTGGTATTTTGTTAGGTTGAAATTTTTAGCCAAAGTGTTGGCTATGTATGTTATCAAAGTCATTTTGTAAATGGTCATCGGGAATGAGCCATCACTTGTTAAGTTTATATATATTCAATGATAATGAAATTATGAAGTTTATGCTTGTGTGAATGCCATGAATTGAGTTCTTGGATGTGCCTTTGGATTATGAATGATGTTTATATGAGTTGGAGTTAGTATGTCTACTATGCAGGGTGCCACTTGGCTTGGAATATAGCCTTTTTATGTCCACATGGGTAGACACACGGTCGTGTGTCTAGGCCGTGTGGGACACACGATCAGCCCCATGGGCATGTTGATAGACTGTGCATCCCCTGCATGCTAGGTTTACAAAGTCAGGATGCTCAGTAATAAACACATGGGCAGAGACACGATCGTGTTTCTTAGTCGTGTGGGAGGCACGGCCTTGGACATGGGCGTGTGCCCAGGCCGTGTGAAGTCTACACTTTAAATGTGGAATTTAGTTCGACACACGGTCTAAAGACACGAGCGTATGCCTTGGTCGTGTACCTTAGTGAGGTGATGACATCATAAACAGGATGCCAAGGTTTTGGCACACGAGCTAAGACACGGGAGTGTCGAGGCCGTGTGAGGGACACGGGCTAAGGGCATGGGCGTGTGTCTGGTCGTGTGAAATAAGTCAGTGTCGACCATGGGTGAAAAACACGGGCATGTCTCAAGGGCACACGGGCGTGTCCCTTAAGCAACACGGATGTGTGGCCTCTGTATAGGCATAATTTTTCTAAGTGGGTAAAAGCTTTTGATTAATTCTCGAAACTTTCTGAAAGTATGTTTAAGGCCTCGTAGCCCTAGGATGAGTATGTTTTGGGTTTATATGGAAAGTTTTGAAGATGAAACGAAATTTTATAGCCCGAAACGTCATGTTTAAGCAAGTTGAGTTTGATAATGCCTCGTATCTGGTTCCGGCTTCAAACACGAGTAAGGGGTGTTACATTTAGTGGTATCAGAGCTACGATTTAGTCGATTCTAGGACTAACGTAGCATAAGCAAGAGTCTACCTATACATGCCATATGTAAGAGAACTTGTGTAATGATAGTGTGACAGCTCCTGATGTTTTAAATTGTGTTTTTATATATAGTCATGGATCCTGATCAGACTACATCTGATGATGTTATGAGTAATGCACCGGCTCCCGCCCAAGGGACCGCGCTAGTAGAAAGTAGCCCTGAGAAGAGGCCGGAGAAGCCTTTCTGTATATGATGAGAAATTGGTACACTGAGTATGTTCGAACAAATCCTAATGCTCAACCCCCTCCACCCTCACCTATTCCTCAACCCGCTCTAGTAGCTCATCAAGTGGTGAGGTAGTGAGAAGAGAAAGGCCTCCAATTGATAAGATCCAGAAACAAGGAGCCAAGGAATTTCGGGCTAGTAAGGACGATGATCCGAAAAGAGCAAAATTCTGGCTCGAGAATACCATCAGGGTATTCGACGAATTGTCATGCATGCCTGAGGAGTGCCTAAAGTGTGCGGTATCTTTCTTGAGAGATTCGGCTTATCGGTGGTAGAACATCCTTGTGTCGGTGGTACTAAGGGAGAGAGTTAGCTGGGAATTCTTCCAAGAGGAATTTCAAAAGAAGTATATTAGCCAGAGATTCATCGACCATAAGAGGAAAGTGTTCTTGGAACTAAAGCAAGGTGAATGACGGTGACCAATTATGAACAGGAGTTCGTAAGGCTTAGCAAGTATGCCTAGGAGTGCATGTCTACCGAGGCTATTGTAACACCCCAAACCCAGCCTAGACGTTACGATCGGATCTGGCATGTCACATGGAAAGGTTGTTAAAGAATCTACGCGTTCGATAAAAACATCAAGTTTTGTTGCTTGTGAAAAATCCAATTTGTTTTATAGTTCTCTTTGCAAAAACATTTTCATTGCTATTTTCAATGATCTTGTTTATAATTAATCCAACTCAATGAGTTTCAAAAAATGACATTTAAAATATTGTAGATATGTGATATTTTGAAAAGAGTTATAATGTTAAGAAAATCCAGAGTTTTATCCATTACAGTTTGTAATCCGTGTATTAATATTATAGAAAAAAACCATTGAGCATTCAAAATTAATAAGCAGTAACCGAATTAAAAGCTAAAACCAAAACAAAATACCAAAGGCCATATTACAAAACAAAAACCCAAATTTAAATAAAACATATAGTACCGCAAAATAGAATTTATTAAGCTACGATGTATGGCCACCACAGAGTTCACCTTGGCTCCAAATCTGCAAAGCTAGGGATTACCTGCAAAATTAAGCAGAGGGGTGAGTTACGAGAACTCAGTGTGTAATCCCCTATACGAACGGTAACTGGGCCTAAGCCCACAGAAGCACATTGAGCCTTAGCTCTCATAGTAATGAAATTGACCGAAGCCCATACAAGTCGAATTGGGCCGTAGCCCTAACGATATGGCATAAATAGTGAATGCAATGCAACCCAGCCCAACCTAGTTTTCCATCCTCTACACTCCACTTCGTACGTCCAACCTCAACACACCTAGGGATTTCTACAATCAACCCTCCATCCTCTACACTCTACTTTGGCAGTCATGCTGACAGACACACTGCTCAAAGATAATATAACGTGGCCTAGCCATCAATCACCATGTGACCAAATATAACGTGGCCTAGCCACCGATCACTATGTGACCAAATATAACGTCGCCTAGCCACCGATCAGCATGTGACCAAATATAACGTGGCCTAGCCACCGATCATTATGCGACCAAATCACCAATATAATAATGTGGCACCAAGCCATCATTTAGTGTGACAGTGTCACCGATATATGTGGCAGAGCCGCTAAAATAATAATATAATCAGCACACAGCCCTGGTAAATATGATTGACACAGAGTCATCAATAATTGTATTATGCTTGGCACATAGCCATCAACGACGGTAATATAATTGGCACACAGCCTTGGGTAAATACGATTGGCACAAATCCATAATCAAGATGGCACGGAGCCATATTTAGGTTTATACAGAATGTGGCAGAGCCATCGATATACACTTCTCCGATCATCAATAACCCAACCCCATGCAATATGTCGTGTATGTCATGCTCAATCATTACACGTGTATGCAGAATGACCATGCTCAATAAAAATCATTTAAACATGTAATAAAAGCATATCAATCATACAACCATAGCCAAACCGGTCATATTATAGCACAAGCCAATCACTTACCTAAAAGGGCAAATTAGTCATTTTACCTTATAAGGGTATTCCGGTAATCCTACCCATCAGGGGTAGTTCGGTAATTCTACTCATAACTAATTCCTGTATGCAGTGTATCTCAAACATAATCAATCATACAATTAACACATAAAACATAAGTACTACCACAAGGGTACAACGATCATTTTATCATTTAGGGGCAAAACAATAATTTTGCAAATTGGGGGTGTTTCGATAATTTCACAAATCAGGGGTATTTCGATAATTTTGCAAACCAGGGATATTTTGATAATTTCACAAACTAGGGGTATTTCGATAATTTCACAAACTAGGGGTATTTCAGTAATTTCACAAGCCAGGGGTATTTCGATAATTTCACAAATCAGGGGTATTTCGATTATTTTACAAACCAGGGTGTTAACGACCCAACAGAAGGTCCACTGTCGCCTCGAATGACTTAAGTATTCTAAACAGAGATAATGATGCGAATGGGCCCAAGTGGGCCCACACACTCGTGTGGCCCATTCAGCCCAAACCTAGCCACATATATGAGATTCACACAGTCTAGTTCACTATTTACTACTCAATCATACAGTTTACTCATATGGGCTCTCGGGCCCATTGGGCCATCGTGGCCCAATAGCCCACACCCACAAGAACACTACTGATGGCCTCAACTATCGCGTTGAAGCCCCATACGTGTGCTCGCATGCTCGTGTGGTTACTGTCGTCGTGTCACCGGCTTTTTGGCATATGCCGCTCTATAGCTAGAGTAGAGAGAATACACACCTAATAGGAATCTGAAGCTGCTAAACCATGCTTCGAGCACTCCTATGCCCAACGCCAACCAGGTATGCTCCTTCTCCTCCTAGGCAGCTCTATATATAGCTAGCTTCTCACCTTCCTTCTTTGTATCTTTCCGATGTGGGATCCCTTCGTCAATAGAGTTTAAATCTAACTCAAACTCTTCCCATCCAATCCGCAAAATAAATACTCCCATGCTTGTCATGAGATTCGAACCCAGGCTCCCCTGTAGCACAATCCACGCTGCTAGCCACTTTACCAACTAGCTCCTTGTTGTCCAACATCATGCGCAACTAAATATAAATCAATGGCCAAATTCTAAAGTCCATATAAAAAGAAAACCAAAATGCAAGAGCCAAGACTTGAACCTTGGACCTCCTTCCTTCCTTGTGGCGTCACCCCCTTGCCTCTTATATGGCGTCACTTTGCCGCTACACCACACACTCCACTTGTGTCAATCTCTCCACATTTTATTCTATAAGCCTACCTACTAACTCTCAGGGTTTTTTTTCACCTAAAACCAAAATTTCCTTAAAGCCAAAGTTTGAACCCGGGACTTCATAGAAGCCCTCTAACCTTTCAAAATCACTCACCTACTAGATCCAACTTGCATTAAAGCCGTTCTCTTATTCCCAAAAATTTTAAACGCTCCTACGTCTAAGGCCCAATGGGTCCAATCCTACTAGGCCCAACTTTGGGATGTTACAGCTATCATGTGCAAGAGATTCAAAGATGACTAAACAAGAATATCCATTTATACGTTAGAGTTCTCGAATTAAAAGAATTTATAGTGTTGGTAGATAGAACTTGTAAAGCTAAAGAGTTGGCTAAGGAGAAAAGAAGAGCTGAGATTGAGTCTCGTGACTCAAGAAAAAGAAAGCTGAATAAGTCACTCCAATCTTCATCTAAGAAATCGAGGGATTTTGCTACTCGACCAGTTACTTCAGTCGGGTTTTCAAACTGAAGTAAGGGCAAATAGTTTTCGGGGTCTAAAGCACAAACCACATTAGTTGCTAGTGTGGGAAACGTTCGACTGAGTAGACCGGAATGCCCATAGTGTGGCAGGCGTCATTCTAGTGAGTGCTGGGCAAATGAGAAGGCTTGTTTCAAATGTGGGTCCTTAGACCATTTTATCAGAGATTGCCCCGAGGTGGGCGAGAAAGAGAAGTCTCAGAATGCAAGACCGAAAAATGCTACTAGAAGAAGACCGCAGAGAAACCTGAGAAATAAAATGAGTAACAAGAATCCATTTAGAGAGCAGACTACAAGAGTCGAGGGTAGAGCACCAGCGAGAACATATGCCATTCGTGCTTGTGAAGATGAATCTTCCCTTGACGTAATCACGGGTATATTTTCTCTTTATAATACTCGTGTTATAGGTTTAATTGATTCGGGATCTACCCACTCTTATAAATACATAAAATTAGTCTCTAGCATGAGCACGCCTATAGAGTCTTCTGAATTTGTAATAATAGTGTCTAATCCCCTAGGCAAGTATGTGTTGGTTGATAGAGTATGCAAAGGTTTCCTTTTAACATTTAGGGGTCATTGCATTCCGGTTGATCTTATGTTATTACCGTTTGATGAGTTTGATGTCATTCTTGGGATGGATTGGTTAGTTACTCATGATGTACTTGTGAATTATGGAAAGAAGTTTATTGAGTTGAAATGTAAAAATGGTGATTTTATTCGTGTTGAATTAGACGAGCAAGATAGATCACTAGTAGTGGTGTCATCCTTGTTTACTCAGAAGTATTTAAGAAAGGGGTATGAAGCTTACCTTGCCTTTATGATAAATATGAAAGAGACTGAGTTGAAAATTGAGTCGGTACCCATAGTATGCGAGTATTTAGATATTTTCTCGGAAGAATTTTTAGGGTTACCTTCGGCTAGAGAGATCGAATTCGAGATTGAGTTAACTCCAAGTACTACCCCTATCTCTATTGCTCCATATAGAATGGCCCCAACTGAGTTAAAAGAGTTGAAAGCACAGTTGCAAGAACTAACGGATAAAGGTTTCGCAAGACCGAATTTTTCTCCATGGGGTGCTCCCGTTTTATTCATGAAGAAGAAAGATGGTTCTATGAGATTATGTATAGATTATCGGCAACTTAACAAGGTAACTATGAAGAACAAGTACCCGTTGCCGAGAATTAATGATTTATTTGATCAATTGAAAGGAGCCACTGTATTTTTCAAGATAGATTTGAGGCCCGGGTACTATCAGTTGAGAGTCAAGGACTTGGACGTACTGAAAACTGCATTTAGGACTATGTATGGCCACTATGAATTTTTGGTCATGCCTTTTGGTCTAATGAATGCCCCTGCCATTTTCATGGACCTGATGAATCGCACTTTTCGGCTATACTTGGATAAATTTGCCATGGTTTTCATCGATGATATATTGATCTACTATTGGGACGAGAACGAGCATGTCGAGCATTTGAGAACAATTTTGCAAATTTTGAGGGATAAAAAATTATATGCCAAGTTTAGTAAAAGTGAATTTTGGCTGAAGGAAGTTGGATTTTTGGGGCACATTATCTCGGGAGATGGAATTAGAGTCGAATCGAGTAAGATTTTAGCAATTATGGATTGGAAACCGCCGAGGAGCGTAACTGAAGTAAGGAGTTTTCTACGCCTAGCCGACTATTATAAGCATTTTGTCAAGTAGTTTTCCATGATAGCTACCCCGATGATGAGATTATTGCAAAAAGATGTGAAGTTTGAATGGACAGAAAGGTGTCAACAGAGTTTTGAGAAACTAAAGGCGTTGTTGACTGAGGCTCCTGTTTTGGTACAACCTGAACCAGGAAGAGAATTTGTGGTTTACAGTGATGTATCCCTGAATGGGTTGGGTTGTGTTCTTATGCAAGAGGGTAAGGTGATAGCATATTCTTCTAGACAATTAAAGCCGCACGAGAAGAGTTACCCGACCCATGACTTAGAGTTGGCTGCCATTGTGTTTGCATTAAAGATTTGGAGACACCATTTATATGGTGAGAGGTGTCAGATTTTTACCGACCATAAAAGCCTAAAATATTTGATGACTCAAAAGGAATTAAATTTGAGGCAACGAAGGTGGTTGGAGTTGATCAAGGATTATGATTTAGTGATTGACTACCATCCGGGAAAGGCGAACGTAGTCGCCGATGCTTTGAGCAAAAAATCATTGTTTGCACTAAGAACTATGAATACTCGAATGGCTTTGTTAGATGATGGTTTTATTCTAGCCGAGCTGAGGGCTAGACCATTGTTTCTCCAAGAGATTTGTGAAGCTCAGAAAGGTGACAGCGATTTACAAGCCAAAAGAGTTCTATGTGAGTTAAATATTGAGTCAGACTTTCGGATAAGATGGATGTTTAATGTTCCAAGGTAGGGTCTATGTACCCAAAAATGAAGAGCTTATTCAGAAGATTTTGCATGAAGCACATAACTAATTTTTAACTGTGCACCCTAGTAGCACGAAGATGTACAATGACTTGAGAAAGTGGTATTGGTGGCCTAGTATGAAAAAAGACGTTTCCGAGTTTGTGTCGAGATGCCTAATTTGTCAACAAGTGAAGGCTGAACACCAAGTACCTTCGGGTCTACTTCAGCCTATTATGGTTCCTGAGTGGAAGTGGGACCGTATTACCATAGACTTAGTGACTGGTTTATCGTTGACACCGAAAAAGAAAGATGCGGTTTGGGTCATGATTGATAGACTCACGAATTTAGCCCATTTCATACCAGTGCAGGTTGACTACTCACTTGATAAATTGGCCGATCTGTACGTGACAGAGATAGTAAGACTACATGGAGTACCGTTATCAATCATTTTGGATAGGAATCCGAGATTCACGTCACAGTTTTGGAAAAAGTTGCAAGAGGGTTTAGGCACAAAATTGAGCTTTAGTACAGCTTTCCATCCACAAACCGACGGGCAGTCAGAAAGAGTAATACAGATACTCAAAGACTTGCTTCGATGTTGTGTTTTAGAATTCCAAGGTAATTGGGAAAAATATTTATCGTTGGTGGAATTCGCTTACAACAACAGTTTTCGGTCAAGTATTAAAATGGCACCTTATGAGGCATTGTATGGGTGTAAGTGCCGAACGCCTTTAAATTGGATAGAACATAAGGAAAATCAGATACACGGGGTCGATTTAGTCAGGGAAACTGAAGAGAAAGTAAAGGTGATACGTGAATGTCTGAAAGCGGCCTTAGATAGAAAAAAGTCCTATTCGGATTTAGAAAGGAAAGAGATTGAGTTCCAAGTAGGTGATGAAGTGTTTCTGAAAGTATCATCGTGGAGAAAAGTCCTCAGATTTGGCCGGAAAGACAAATTAAGTTCGCGTTTTATTGGACCCTATGAAGATACCAAGAGGATATGACCGGTAGCTTATCGTTTGGCCTTGTCACCTGAGCAAGTAAAGATTCATGATATTTTCCACGTATCCATGTTACGAAGATACCCTTCGAACCCTTCACATGTGATTGTGCCATCAGAGGTAGAGATTCAACCAGACATAACTTATGGCGAAGATCCGATTAAAATTTTGGCACGGGAGGTCAAACAAATTAGAAACAAAAGTATAGCTCTTGTGAAAGTGCTATGGAAAAGATATGGAATTAAAGAGGCTACATGGGAGCCCGAGGAGTCTATGAAAAACTAATATCCCAACCTTTTGACCGATAAGATTTTCGGGGATGAAAATCCCTAAGGGGGAGAATTGTAACAGCCCGTTTAAGGGGCTAATCAGAATAGTGATCTCGGGATCACTAATTTGGGGTCAGTGAAAATTTATTTTAATGTTATTTTATGAATTAAAGCATGATTATATAAGTGCATGAAAATTTTGGTGCTTTAATTTTAGCGATTTCAAGCTTAATCGTGAAAAAGGACTAAATCGCATAGAGTGCAAAAGTTCTATTTTATAAGCTAAAGGTGCCTAATAGCCATAAAATATTAATTTGGGGTCTTTAAAATGCAATTAGACCCCTAAGAATAGAGTGGCCAGCCATAGGAGACAAAAATTGACAAAATTGGTCAAAGTTGGTGACTAAATTGACTTGTATTAATGAAATAAAGAAAGAAAAGATATCATTTTTTCTTCTTTCCATCACCACCAAAATTAGCAGCAAAGAGGGGTTTGAAAACTCAAAAATTTTAGCAAGCTTTTTCTTAACAAGTAAGTGATTTTAATGGTTTTTCTTGAAGATAATTGTACTTTTAGAACCCCTAGAGCTTAAGCTTTCTAATAAGAGGACTATCTTGCAATATGGTGAAAATATTAGAGTTTTTCTGTGGGAGATTTCAATGTTATTTGCTGCATTTTATGGAAGAAAATGAGTCTTAGTTGTTAGATGAACAACTTTTGTGAAAGGTGTTGCCATGAAAACACCTAAATGAACCTTTTTTGTAAAGGTTGTAAAATTGGTAGTAAAATGTGTGAAATGTTGGGTTTTGATGATAGACATAAGAGGAATAAATGTTCACCTAGGCTCATTAAAGGTAGAAATTTTATTAGAATTGATTTCTGAATCTAGGGGTAAAATGGTCATTTTGCCAAAGTGTATGGGCAAAATAGTAATTTTGCCAAAGCATGATTATTAAAATGCTTTTATTAATGTGATGATTGAAATGAGCTAATTTGCTATTATAGAGTAAGAAGAACCAATAATCAACCTTGATCGGAGCAAAAATACGGTCTCGGACTAGATTGAAGATCTAGCTTATTTTGAAATCGAAGTAAGTTTGTATGTGATAAATTCAACATTTATGCTAGCATGTTTGAGAATGTTTGATGTTATAATGATACATGATGCTCTATGAAATTAAGTATTTGGTATTGAATGAGAAAGTTGAGATGGATGAGGTCCTTGTAAGACCATGCCGGGGACATGGCCTGGCACCTAATTGAGATCTCGTATAAAACCATATCTGGGATATGGATTCGGCATTGAATATGAAAATTTGTATAAGACCATATCCGGGATATGGCATCGATATTGATGTGAGGTTCCATATAAGACCATATCCGGGATATGGCATCGGTATTTAGAGATAATCTAAGTAAGACCACATTCGGGATGTGGCATTGGCTTCTTGTTTATGCTAATGATAATGAAAATGCATCTATGAGTATCCTTAGTGATTTGTTGGGATAAATAGATTTACTTGGAAATAGAAATTAGAATTGTATTAAAGTTATGTGAATGAGTGAATACAGGTACTCGTGAGAAAAATTCACGGGGAATGTTTACGATATGTGGCATGGTATGTTCTAGATAAGAACAAGTACGAGTAAGTATGGAAAAGTGCTTATGACTTTGTATGGTTATCTAATGCTATGGATTGATGTCATTATGAGCTTATTGTTGCTATTTATTTTCATGCAAACTTACTAAGCTTTATGCTACCCCTCTCATTTCCCTTTTCCTTATAGTACTGCCAAGATAATTCGGGGATCGTAGGACACAGGAGTTCAGAAATCACACTATCAACATCACTTTGGTATAACAATTTAGACTTATTTTGAGTATGGCATGTATAGGACTTGTTATTTTGTTAGGTCGAAATTGTTAGCCAAAGTGTTGGCTATGTATGTTTTCAAAGTCATTTTGTAAATGGTCATCGAAAATGGGCCATCACTTGTTAAGTTTATATATATTCAATGATAATGAAATTATGAAGTTTATGCTTGTGTGAATGCTATGAATTGAGTTCTTGTATGTGCCTTTGGGTCATGATTGAGGTTTATATGAGTTGGAGTTAGTATGTCTACTATGCAGGGTGGCATTTGGTTTGGAATATAGCCTTTTTATGTCCACACGAGTAGACACACGCCCGTGTGTCTAGGCTGTGTAGGACACACGGTCAGCTCCATGGGCGTGTCGATCGACCGTGCGTCCCCTGGTTGCTAGGTTGACAAAGTCAGGATGCTCAGTAGTAAACACACGGGCAGAGACACGGCTGTGTGTCTCAGCCGTGTGGGAGGCATGGCCTTGGAAAGGGGCATGTGCCCAGGCCATGTAAAAGTCTACATTTTAAATGTAGAATTTAATTTGACACACGGTCTAAGGACACGAGCGTGTGCCTTGGCCGTGTGACCTTAGTGAGGTGATGACGTTATAAATAGAATGCTAAGGTTTTGGCACATGGGCTAAGACACGGGTGTGTCAAGGCCGTGTGATGGATACGGGCTAAGGACACAGCGTGTGCCTAGCCTTGTGAAATAAGTCAGTGTCGACCATGGGTGAAAAACTTGGGCATGTCTCAAGGGCACACGGGCGTGTCCCTTGAGCAACACGGGCGTGTGGCCCCTGTATAGGCAAAATTTTTCTAAGTGCATAAAAGTTTTCGATTAATTCCCGAAACTTTTCGAAAGTATGTTTAAGGCCTCGTAGGCCTAGGATGAGTATGTTTTGGGTTTGTATGGAAAGTTTCTAAGACAAAACGAAATTTTATAGCCAATAACGTCATGTTTAAGGAAGTTGAGTTTTGTAATGCCTTGTATCCGGTTCTGGCTTCGAACATGGGTAAGGGGTGTTACAGGTTATGATTGGTTATGATTGAATTGTATTTGAATTGATTAAATTGTATGTGAAATGTATGTTTAAATGTGTGCTAAGTTTGGTACTTCTTCGTAACCCTATTCCGGCGTTAAATATGAGTGAGGGGTGTTACACATACTTAAATTAAATTTTGCAAATATGCAACTCAAGTATGTACATTTCCAAATTTTTCTTAAGTACTAGAGTGTTATAAAATTTATGTAGTGAATTCCTTCTCCTCGTGAATGTGCACTAAGTTCTTTCCAATCAATTTTTGTTTCCTTCGAGTAATGCTAAGCAACAATGCTAAAGTTTAAATTATGTCTTCATATGTTGAGCTCAGTAAGTACTCTCCATTAATGTAGTAGGCATAAAAATCTAAATCAATAGGTCTTTATTATGGTTGTAATGTGGCTTAGGTCAAGGTAGGAAAAATATATATAATTTTTAGGCTAAAACCTTAGACTTAGCTTACCTCAGATCTTCCAAATGCAATTATCCCCAAGAACACCAACTTCTTTTCAATTTGTGTACACATTCTCTTTGTACATCTTTTTTCAACAACTGAATTTTTTAAACATATATATATATTTGCTCAGTGGATATAAAAATGACAAATATAGAAATACGTTGGAAAATACCAACCTCTTTTAAAGACAAAAACATTACAAAAACTCTCAAAATAATCTTTCGCTTTGAAATACACTCGACTTGAGACAATCAACATCAACTCAAACCAAAACTAATATGGAGCCCACAATAATCATCTCTCAACTTTCAAAAACGAAGTATTCCTTTTACTTGCTATTTCTAGAGCATCAGCCATAATATTTCATTGCCATTGAACAACTACGAAATAAACTCAGCACAACTGATCAATAGTACAGTTAATACCAATAACTAGATTCTACAACATCCACATCTATAATTTCTTTCCAACTACCACCCCAATGCCCACTCAAACTAGATTACATACTAACGGGACTTTCCCATGCTAACCATACCAATAATCAGCGCCAATGCAATTAGTACAAATAACAGAACACAAACCACTTCATATGTCTCCAGTGCCCTTCAAAAAAAAAATAATTGTGTTGTGAAAAAAAGGTAGAGTTGGATTCGTCTTCTTGTAATCAGGACCATTGTGTATTTTGACCCTATACCGATTCGCGAAACTTGATAAGTTCCCACAACACCATATTCAAATGACCAAGCTCTGTGTATTTTTTAACATAAATAGATGCTTTCTTGAGCATACAGCTTAACATTTTGTTCTTAAGCATCCAGTACTTCTCTTTAACTCCCCAAACTTAATCACAAAAATATTCTAGGTGAACTGAGTTTAAGGTTTGGGACAAATAGAGATAAATATTAAAGAAGTGGTGGCTCATTAATGTAAGGTTTAGAAGAATATATAGCTCAAAGTAGGGTTTCAAGGGATGAATATTTACTAAGGTTGGCATGAAAAGGCTTAAACAAACCAAACAAAATTCACCTAAATCATTTTTAAACTACCATGCCTCGTAGGGTTTTGCAAGGAAATTGCTAAGTCAATTCTAAAGACTTAAACTTTTATGCATGTTTAGTGTTTCTAAGGAATTACAAATTTTCATGGCAGCCCTTATACAAAATCACTAAGATCAACATACATATCACAACTTTAATTAGCATAAAAATACTTGAAATAATAAGGATTTATGCATACACTAAACCTAACATTATTGTGCAAAAATTTAAATTTTGAGAAAATTTCACTTAAAACATACCTTCATGAAAAAAATTAATTAACTTAGATTACAATATGGTCCCCCACCTAGTATGTGACACCCCAAATCCGACCGGGACGGCCATCCTAAATTTGAAGCGTTACATTAGTCACAGAAGCGACTCTCCAGCTACAACCACCTGACGCACACCCCAACCTTATAACACTTCATTAATGACTAATTAACTATCATTTATTAATGCAGAAGCAATTTGTGAACCATTTTAAACTTTTTCTAAGTATTTAAACCTAATGGTATTTTGGTCATTTTACCACCTAAGGTTAAACTATCTAGATTTTATTTCTAAATAGTTACAGACCTTCTTTTAGTCAAATTATGCAAGCCCTAAAAAATTCAGCTTAACTCAAGTTCATTTACTATGTCTAATTCAAGTTTTATTATTAAGGACTAAATCGTAACTTTTACAAACTTTTAGTACATTTTCCAAATTAAAAAAATTAAAAGTGTTTCTACCAATATTAATAGTTGCAAGTTTAATCCTAAAATATTACCAAGATTTCCTATCATTAAAGGCTTCAATTAATCTAATAAAGTGTTATGACTAAATTATAAATTAAGCAAATTAGAATACTAGATTACAAAAACCAAAAATCAAACCCCTAATAACCCACATGCCCATGTGAAAAAACACACACCTATGTGCAAACAACTATACCTATTTTGTCAAAAATTCGTTTTAATTACCCGATTTTACATATTTTAGATGTCCATTAAACTTGAAATAGCTATAGTTAATTACCATAAACATCCACACATCTCCAATTTAATTTATTTACAACAAATATGCAACGATTAATCAAAATTTAACACCCAATTACACGCTTAGCGAACTCCAATTAATTCAAACAAGCTACACACCTTAGTCACAAGCAATCCACTCCATGTTAAGCTTCAATTAAACATTGTTAGTATAAAATACATGCTTCATACACCGCGTTATCAACCACTATACGAACACTCATCAACATATAATAAACCAAACATCAATTAGACATAAAATCATGTATTAAAGCAATTATAAAATCACCAAAATTAAAGTCCAAAGTTGAATGTCCAAAGTCCATTACAAGTAAAATAACACTAGTCCCAAAAGCATTACAATGCCTCTATATAGTCTCTAAAGTAAATTTCTTAAGCCACTACCGAGCCTTATTCTTGGATCACCCTTACAGTCGTGTAACAGCCCGATTAGACTTTAGTCAGAATAGTGGTTTCGGGACCACAAATCTGAGTCAAAAAAATATTTTAATATTATTTTCCAAGCTTAAAGTATGTGAATTGATATGTGTGAAATTTTCGCATGAAAATTTCATTGTTTGAGTGCCGATTTGTGAGAAGGACTTAATCACGTAAATTATAAAAGTAGCATGCTATATGTTAAAGTGACTATTTGCTTTGATTAATTAATTAAGAAGTCCTTAAAATGAAATTTGGCCATTGGATAATGGGATGGATGGTAATAGATAACCATTATATGGTTTTCTAATTAATTTATAAAGGTTAAATTTGTAAATGTTATATTAATATGTAATAAATTAAAACAAAACATAAATCACATGCTTATATTCTTCTTTGTTGGTCGAATGTAACGAAAGAAAAAGAATCCATTTTCTTTGTTTAAGGTTCAGCACCTTGGAGATCAAATTAAGGTATGGATTTTGTTTAGTTTTTGATAATTTTTATGTTTTTGGGATCGTTACTTCGAGTGCTAGCAAACTGATGCTTTAATTTTCGAAATTTATGATGAATGTGAGATTTTCCATTGTTGATAATGTGATTAATTTGTTGTTTGATGACGAAAAATAAATCTTTGATGTTTGATTTTTATGTTTAATTAAGTGATTTTTGATAAAAATCCAAATTAGGGATTTATTTGTGAAATTTGAAAGTTTAGGGGTTTAAATGTGAATTAAATTAAATAAATGGGCTGTTAAGGATTTATGGAGCATTCGGCCTAACATGGGCATAGTGGAATTTGAATATTTGGTATTGTTTTGAATTAGGGACTAAATTGCAAAAATGTAAAATGTTAGGGGCTAAAATGTAAATTACCCATTTATATGTTCTTGGATGAAAATTGAATGAAATGTTGAATAAGTAAGTTAATTTTGATATTAATTATATTGGAAAAAGTGGAATTCAGATCTAGATTGAAGGAAAGTCAAAATATCAGATTAGTCGACTTAATTTGTCATTACGACGAACGAGGAAGTTCGTATTTTAATAGACATTACAAAATCATTTAGTAAATGCATATTATTTGTATGATTGAATTCAATGCTGAATGGTAATGCAAATGTATGAATTTTGAATAACTTATATATATATATATTATTATGATATTGAATTGTTCGAGAAGCAGAATATATGAATATGAGAAAGTTTCGATAACATGACGACATCCGAAAAGAACAGTACGAACCCTAGGAATAGTAGAGGATACATATGTCATGACATAGGATTCCGAGATATGATTTCATTTAAGACCATGTCTGGGATGTTGACAATGATTTGAGATATCGTGTAAGACCGTGTCTGGGACACTAGCATCGATTAGAGATTACATAGAAGGCCATGCCTAGAACATCAAAATCGTATATGATTTCGTGTAAGACCCTATCTGGGATAGTGGCATCGATATTTGATTACATGTAAGACCACGTCTGGGACGTTGGCATTGTACGAGCTTTTCGAGCTATCCAAGTATCCTTATTGATTTCGAACGGTTCAACGGGCGTTTCGAGAAATAAGTGATTAAGTGAATGACATTCTGGTTCAGGTACATTGAAATGTATACAATATTTGATAATGAAAGGTAAGTATATATGTGCAAAGAATGTTATGTGATGTATATGCAAATGAAATATGAATATGTGCAAATAAAGCATGAACAAATGAAAAAGATGTGATTTATAAAGTGGTATATGTGAAATTGTCAGATACTATATGAATGAAAGGTGAATTTGGGTATAAATGATGAAATGAGATTAATATGAAAAAGATATATGACTAGATATGCTATTTTCTATAATGCGCTTATTAGACTATATGAAAGTGTGAATTGAATGATATATGAGAATTGAATTGAATAAGCTATGAAAGCTAAAGTTAGTTAAATAAGCAAGTATAATATTGAATGATGATAATTGATAAATCGTACTATGAACATATTTTAATCCCACATTTAGCATACTTTTGGATGATTTATCCCTTTAATTATGGAAATAGTTGCTCCTAATCCTTTGTTTTCATGTGTTGTACTCAGGAGAGCACCGGAGGATGAAAGAATGAAAAACGGGCCAAAAATAAAGTAAATGGGTCGAATTACAAAATCGACACGGTCTGGGCCTAAGCCACACGACCGTACTTCCTTAACAAACCCAAACATGGCCTGGCCTCAAATACACGGCCGTGCCTCTTTCACAGGTTTGACCACGGCCTGGCCTCGAATCCTATGGGCGTATGCCATGGGCGTGTGCCATGGGCGTGTCCCTGACACAGTAAAGAAGAGTTTCATTCGGATTAGGATATTTTTAGGCCAAGAAAGGCATCTCGAAGCCCATATAAACACCTTAGGAGGCAACTTAAACGAGGGGGTTTGAGAGGAGTTCGATAGAAGCCTTCTCTCTGAGCTTTTCAGGGCATTCAGCTAGGCCAAAGAGCCAAGCCAAGGGGGCCAAATTGTGCGATTCACTCGAAAAAAAAGCCAGTTGATTCATCTCAAGAAGTCAGGATTATACTCAAGACTGAGGATCTCTCCTTCAATTCCTTTATGGGTTTTAGGGTTTTTTTATGTTTTGTTTTATATTTTCTTTTGAGATGTATTCTTTTACAATTATGAACTAAACCCCTCAAATACCTGAGGGGGATGAAACCTAAAACGAATCTTGTTATTGTTATCTGAGCTATATGATAAATACTTGATTTGTTCTTAATTATGTGTTCTTAATTCTTGTTTTGGTATTTCAGGATATTGATTCAAGTACTGATGTGCTTAGGTGGTGGAGCAAAAGTCCCTACCTAAGAGTAGATCTAGCATACTTAAGTGGAGTTGATCGCAACACTAGAAATAAGATGACGTAAATCTGTCGGATTAGGGCCAAACCTAATATGGGAGTCCATAGATCGAGTTAATGCAATTCTAGGGGTTTTAATTAGAAAGAAATTTCAATTAATCAACCTAGGGTTAGATGTTAGTAGCCTCGAAAGAGGTATTAATATAAATTAGGGAATCCTACGGATCAAGTCAAGTGAGTTCAGAGTTAGATAACAAGTGAAGTCTAAGTGGATTCTTCCTCGGGTATTGTCTTAATAAATTGGTTTTCCCACAAGTATTTCCCCAATTCATTCGCTTCGTCTTTACATCTTTAGCTTAGTAGTCAGTTAATTTTAGATTAGATAAACAAATCCCTTAATTCTTAGGCTAAATAATAAAAAGAAAGTTAGTATTAGTACTTTTGGTTCCTTTGGGTTCGACAATCTGGTCTTGCCATTAAACTATACTATTGTTCGATAGGTGCACTTGTCTCCATCGTTTTCTTAGTTAGTTTTCAGGTTCGATCATTCTTTTTATAAATTTTTAAGACTCTGACACAAGATCAAGTTTTTGGCGCCGTTGCCGGGAAACTGAAATATTAAGAAAGCTAAATTTTTATTATTTTAGCCATATTTTATTTTGCAATTAAAATTTTGTTTTTACCTTTCTAATTTTCTTTTTCTTTTTCTTTTATTGAAAGGTACCTCTAGTTTATAACTAGAAGGAACCCAAATAATCACTTGGAAAATTTCCTAGAATTTTGTGATACTTTCAAAATAAATGGCGTTTCTGATGATGCCATTCGTCTTCGATTATTTCCCTTTTCATTAAGGAATACATCCAAACAGTGGTTGAATTCTCTTCCACGAGGATCAATCACTACATGGGATCAAATGATCGAAAATTTTTTGTTAAAATATTTCCCGCCAGCCAAAATGGCCAAATTAAGGAATGATATATCTTCTTTTGTGCAGATGGATTTAGAAACATTATATGATGCATGGGAGAGATACAAGGATTTATTGAGAAGGTGCCCACACCATGGTTTACCCTTGTGGCTGTAGGTCCAAACTTTTTACAATGATGTGAACCCCTCAACCCGGCAGTTAATTGATTCAGCTATCGACGGAACCTTGAATAACAAAACTCCTGAGGCGGCCTATGAGTTTAGAGAAGAGATGTCACTAAACAACTATCAGTGGCAAGTTACAAGGACAAGGCCAAAAAAAACAGCCGGAGTTTTCAACCTCGACGAAGTCAGCATGCTATCAAATCAGGTAGAGATGTTAAATAAAAAGGTTGATGGTTTATGTGGTTCTTTGTAGGTACATCCAGTTATGCAATGTGACTCAAATCTAAGAGGTGTGGCGAATCCTGAGTACCCACCCTACAATCCGGGCATGGAAAGCGAACAGATAAAATATACGGGTAACAATTTTAGATCTCAAAATAACCCTTATAGTAATACTTATAATCCAGGTTGGAAGAACCACCCTAATTTCTCATGGGGTGGTCAAGGAAATCAGAGACAACAACCCCCTCCAAACTTCCAACAACAGCCCTACCTATAGGAAAAGAAGCCGAACCTTGAGGAGATGCTGACAAAATTCATAGAGGTGTCAGGAACACGTTTCCAAAACATCGAAACAACACTAAAAAGTCAACAAGCATCGATTAAAGAAATCGAGAACCAATTAGGGCGACTTGCTAAGTTGATCTCCGAACGACAACAAGGTAGCTTGCCAAGTAACACTGAAACTAACCCAAAGGAGCAACTTCAAGCCATAACAGCTCAAAATAGTGAAGGGTTAGTAGATTCTAAACCTGAGCCAAGGCAAGCACCTGAGGTAATTGAAAATAAGGTTGAGGCAAGCCAAAAAAAGCCAAAACCGGTAATTAAAGAATACCAACCTCGTACACCATATCCCGATGCGATGAAGAAAGAAAATTCAGATAAACAGTTCGGTAAGTTTCTTAAACTCTTAAAAAAATTACATATTAACTTACCGTTTCTTGAAGCTTTTTTGCAGATGCCAGATTCAAGGAAATTTTTAAAAGAGGTTTTAACAAACAAGCAGAAGTTAGACGAGAAGTCGCATGTAGAACTAAATGCAGTGTGCTCAGCAATGTTACAAAACAAACTACCACGAAAATTAAAAGATCCAGGGAGTTTTACAATTCCATGTTTAATTGGTAGTTTATCTATTGATAATGCTTTAGCTGATTTAGGGGCAAGCATCAATGTTATGCCTTCTAAAATGTTTAAACAGCTAGGTCTAAGGAAACCTAAGCAAACTAGGATGAGCATTCAACTAGCTGATAAGAATATTCGAATTCTAGGGGTATAATTGAATATGTACTAGTGAAAAATTCATATTCCCAATAGATTTTGTTGTTTTAGATATGGATGAAGACAATAATATCCCATTAATTTTAGGAAGACCCTTTTTAGCAACTGCCAGATCTAAAATTGATGTTAGTATAGGTGAGCTCATACTTCGTGTAGGTGACAAATCAATCGGTCTTCAAGCTCTCGACTCAGCTAGGACATCGAGTGATAAAGAAATATCTCATGAGAAACGACGACTTCAGATCGATGAGCTAGATGAGTGGAAGACATATTTCAAGGAGGAGTCAAAACCACACGAAGTGAAACCAAAGGAACCCCTAGACGAGCTTAAAGAAACATCAAATCACTTCAAAATAGGAGATCAAGTACTGTTAGATAAAACAGACCCGTGAATCACCATATCAAATCCGAATACAAACGAAGAAATACTTTTTAAAGTAATCAATATCTTAGCCTAAGGAAAAGTCGAGGTAAGTAATCCTATATTCGGCACTTTTAAAGTAAACTCTACTCGACTCAAACTATATAATGATAGCATGAGAAAAGATTTTTCACTCCTTAAACCACCGTGAAGGTACGAATGAGACGTAAGTCTAGCTTAAGACTTTAAACGAGCGCTTCTCAGAGGCAACCCGAGTACTAACCCCGTTTACTTTTATTTCTTTTCTTTTAGCACCAAACGACAAACTAACCAAATTAATGAAGCACAGATTTCTGCACCACATAGCCTCACATAAGGCTGTGGCCGTGTGGGTGCTACGGATCTTCATACCGACATGATAGAGATAGTATGAAAAAGGACAGAAAAATATCTTTGAGTCATTGGCTCCAACTAAACACCACGGCCGTGCGATGGGACCGTGGCCGACACTATTTTACAAACAGGGCAGAGGACACTCCCCACGGGCGCGGGAGAAGTGAACGAGACAATGCACGGGCGTGTAAAAATGGCCGTGTGGTGCAACACGCCCACATAACACGGGCGTGTGACACAACTAAAACGTGCCTAAATTTAAAATTCTTGAAAAACACAGGCTAAATAATGGGAACAAGGGCGTGGCCTCTAACCGTGTTCCCCACCCCTATTTAAAGCAAAGAGCACCCGTCTCCCTCAACCTACCAAAACCCTAGCCATTTCTCTCCAAAACCACCACCTTATTTCGACCACTAGCAAAATCCTCTCCTCTATTGACTTCTCCTATCACTTATCTCTCTCTTTATCTTTCACATACACATAGAAAAGCAGTCCACGCCTGTGCCGATGGTATACATACCCGCGAGACAGCCGTGTTCGTCCATATATTTGTAGCATACACCCGTGCATCACCCCTCCACACCCGTGCGCAGACGCTCCAACCACCATTTTCCATGCCCACGCGACCACCACTTCATCCACACCACATCTCTCCAAAGAAACACCACCGGTCACCACCCCTTTTCACATTTTACTTCATTAAACTATATTATCATAAGAATTTTTAGTTTCTAGTTAGTTTATCTTTTTGGCTTAATATTAGGTTGTTAATCCATTTAGACCTTGTTTAAGTAATAGCGAGTATTTCTGTTGATAAATGTTACAATATGTCTTGGCTGGAAATATTACTTGAATTGTTGAATATCTGTGATTTTAAGGACCGTAATGTTATCGTCCCGAGGCAAGAAAACTGTAGTCTTTAGTTCCAAAAAACGAAAGGGACCCGGTTCATCATCAGCCAGCGCATTCGCCGAAGTGTGCCACCCATTTTATAATTTTCTCCAGGATCCAAGAGGACCTTTACAAGATACTTCGCGCGCGACCCCTCGACGCAGGGAGGTGTATTGATTGGGCCACTTTGGAGCAGGTCCAACTAGTCGACGACATACGAGCTCTCCTAACTACCTGTAACATCCCGAAATTGGGCTTAGTAGGATTGGGCCCAATGGGCCTTGGGCGTAGGAATGTTTAAAATTTTGAGAACAAGAGAATGGCATTATTGTAAATTGGACTTGTTAGTTAAGTGAATTTGGAGTTTAAGGGTTTCTATGAAGTCTCGGGTTTAATTGGGCCTTAGGAAAAATTTGGTATTTTAGCACTTTAAGGAGAGATGGTAAGTAGCTTCAAGGCTTATTGAAATAAATGAATAAATGGTTAGCATGATTGAGCATATGGTAAAGAGGTTATGGCATTAAGTGAAGGACTTTGAGGGAAGAGGTTCAAATCCCATAGTGTGCAAATTTTAACTATTATTTTTGCACTCTTTCCCTAAGTGTCGGCCAAGCATGTAATTATGGCAAGGTGGACTTTTATTTTTATGGCAAGATGGCTAAAGAGAATAGGAAAGAATGAAGGTGAGGAAAGAAATCATGGAAAAGGGAAAGTAAGGGGAACAAGTGGCATTTTTCAAGGAAGATGTTATGGAAAGTATGGGTGGCAAAATGTTGACCCTTTTTGGCTATGTATGTGGACGGTTTTGGGTGTAAGAGGGGTAGCCGAATTTTTGTTAGTGTTTTGGTAGAAACTTTGGTGTTTGGTTGGTCAAATTCCTTCTTGCATTTTTATGTCTTTTCTCTAAAAAATTCTTCTCATCTTTGCCAAAACTTCAAGCCATTAGTGAGCATTTCTTTTCTTCAATTCTTTCTTGTTGCCGTCGGTACCAAACCATTGTGACCAAAATATTTTCATTCATCTTCTCTTGAAAACCAAAATTTGATAAGCACCCCTTCTCAACCTTTCTTTTCTTTTCACAAAATTCTCCAACTCTACTATCTTTTTCCTCTAATCCGTACCCTCATAACCGAAATTATTCTTGTTCATTTTCTTCAATAGCTGAAACTCACAATCCACAATCACTCCTTCATAAATTCTTTCTCGTTTGAGATGACATTCCTTCTTCGATTAAATCGGTAAGTGAATTATTTTCTATGATCATATTCTTTTCTCTTTAGCCGAATAAGTAATTATCACTATTCGGTTGTAAATCGTGATCGTAACCAAAAATGGTGTTATCCTCCACTTCTTCATGTTTTAATCACTCTCTTTTCGTAGTGCTTTAAGTGGGAGACCGTGTATTGTTCTAGCCGAAGTCAAACGGTGGTAATTGGACCTACTATTGATAAGGTACGGGGGTTCGTTTTTGGATTTTTTGTTATATCCCTATTTGGCTTTGTTGCAAATCAGATTGAAGTTTCGAGTAATCGACTATATGTTTTAGGTACTTAATCGCTCGATCTATCCCTCGTAATAAGAGACTCGGATTGTTGGTAAGTGATATATATTTTTAATCAATTGAAATATTGGTTGAAGTGGTAAATTGAGTTTTGGATTAATTGTTGACCGATTGTATCTTTAGGTGCCGCAGAGAATATCGTGTTACGGATTCCAAATAAGGTGCGTAATCCCGTACTTTCCGAAAACATGTTTGAAATGGTGTGTAATATCACATCTCTTTGAAAGTTTGTATGATATGTTCTGTGATTTGGTCGAAATACCAAAGAAAATCGAAATCGGCATCCGGGATCACTCGGGGGCGTGTAGGTTCATAATGGTAACCATGTTTTTGTAATAAAATAGTTTTGGTCAGTGGCAGTGACGTGATTTCGAAAAATCATGAAAAATAGGAGAAAGGGAATTAATAAAGGAATAAGATATCAAATCAAAGCTTACTGTGTCTATTTTGAGAAGGAAGAAACGGAAAAGGAAAATGAATTTTATACTCTGAGATATGTTAATTTTAGTGAGACTGGTTCTGAATAATTTCGTGGTTCCCTGATCTGTCTTGGAAAAATCGTATAAAATTGTACAAAGTGAATTAAGAGATACAGTTTATATTTAAATATTCCTTATTTTCAATAGAAACAAGTGGAAACAACATATGAAAACTGTACAGTGAGATATTTGAATTTTGGGTAAGAGAGGTCAGAATTGTTGGACAGTGAAACAAGAGAAATTTTAAGGAATAAACTGTACTAAATGGTTAAGCCAAAAATTCTGGAAAAATTGTAGTAAGGAGATATATGAGTCTAGTTTCAAGGAAAATTTGTGGATTTAGATTTCAAGATTCCTCACTCGAGTTATGGTCAATTTAGTCAGTATGATGCAGATGGACAGTTTCAAACTTTTATGCCCCAAATTAGTAGTTAAGCCTTGGTTACGAAATTACCATAATACCTTTAGAGGAAAAATTACCGAAATACCCTTAGTGGGTAAGATTACTGGATTACCCTTAGCGGGTACAATTTCCAAATTACGAAAATGCCCTTATGGGTCGAATTATGGAAATGCCCCTATTGGGCCGATTTGTAAAGTGTTAATGGGCCAAAATACGAAATTGCTTAATGGGCTGAATTGACATATTGCTTTATAGGCCAAATGTGATATTTGATATATGGGCCAAATGTGATATGAGTTATAAGGGCCAAAATGTGATATGGGCCAGATTGTGAAAATTTGATAATGGGCCGTATGTTTGTAATAATTATATGAATGGATTGTTGTAATTGAATGTGCATATTATATACAAAATTCTGGTGGCTTGTCCACAAATTGATATATGACTTAATACCCAGTTTGATATATGGCTTAATTCCCAGTTTGGTGTGTTGGAGGGGTGGGTGATTAAAGCTCTCCACAGGTGTGTTGGTTGGTACGGGTGGTGTGTAACGGATGGAAAACTAGGTTTGGTTTGGGAATTTCATATCACATGCATATTATATACATGTTTTTTTGTTATAATTGTAAATGGGCTTTGGCCCAATAAATACTTAACTGGATTTTTGGCCAGTGAACAATGGTAAGTAGGTTACACACTGAGTTCTTGTAACTCACCCCCTTTTCTCTTAACCCTTGTAGGTATTGCTCAGTGACAAGGACTTGGGGCCATGGATGACTCGATGGAGGCCATATTTCAGAAATTGGTGTTTCAAACTTTATTAAATTACATATTCCGTTTTATTACTTTTGCTATTATGGGTTTTATTTGTAATAAGGCCTCCGGAGTATTTTATTATTTGCTTTATGATTGATTTGCTTATATTTTGCTTAAATTACTTTAAAACGGGATTTTTCTAGAAACTTAAATATAAGTTTTCCAAAATCGATTAACATATGAATTTCAAATAAACTTTTTACAATTATTTTTAACACAAAAATTTTCTCTCGATCTATCAATGATATTTTTAAAAGTCATAGTTTTATAAGATCATTACTTCAAAGTTAGTAGTATTTTATCAAATGTTTCAAATCAAATTTGTTTTTCTTGATTTTAACCAATCAACACCTACTTTTGTACGAATACAAAGGATTTAACGTGTTTTTCTCATTTGACATGATTTCTTTATACGTTATCGAAAAACTTTTTAGTGTGACATGCCGGATTCGAGCCTAACTTCTAGGCCGTGTTTGGGGTGTTACACTACCAATCCATGGGACCAATTCTTTAATATCATTGATCCCACATATCTAGAGCTCACTTTGGAACTCTGTTCCACGTTCCACCTTCAGACGGTGATGACAAACCACGATGACCCCGGCATGATCCAATTCTGTCTCGGAGGCATTGTACGATAACTGAATGTGCCACAAGTTGGGGCCGCATTAGGACTCTATACCGATGAATTTATGGAGGAACATGATCTTTCAGACTTGCATCGCCACATCCATAACTCCCCGGTGAAATGTTGGTATAATATAGCCCCCAACTCAGATAGTTATGACCCTAGCCACTCCAAGCGACAACTCTCGCCCCATCCTTGCGCTACTTACATGCCATTTTAACTCACACCTTGACAAGAAGGCAAGAGAGCACCAGGGTCGTTAACACACATGACGCCTACTTCCTATGGTGCATGGCAAATAGACACATTTTCGACCTAGCATATATCATAGCTCGTGCCATTCAACATCAAACAGAGCAACATAGGAGAGGGGTCATATCTATGGGTCCATACATCACATGCTTGTCTCGATATTTTAGGCTCCTTAATACCGCCGGTCAGATCTCTTCACTCACACTGATAGGTCAGATGTCCCCACAGGGCATCCAGACAATGCTACACATGAGGATGATTCAACGTCGACGTGAGACCGATCCTCCCCAATGTTGGCTAACACCTACCATTGAAGAGGAAAATCTTGAGGACATTACTGATAATGTCCCATACACACATGAGGAACCACAACCGAGCCATCGACCAGTTCATGCGACTACTTCACTTTTGGACATCTCTGCACGTCTCACTCAGTTCGAGCATTACTATACTTAGCAATTCAATGACACCTCCCGACGATTCGATGGCATTGAGGCGACTCTTCAGCAGATTTGCAATCACTTTCACATATCACCGCCGCCTCCACCTACCGACCTAGCCGATGACGAGGACATTTGAGGACTTTTTAATTTTTAATATTTATTTTTCATTTTAATATTTTCAATTCCTTTTCATTTTTTTAATTAAGCTTTTTACTCATTTTGTTTAAAACTCTTATTAGTACAATTTGATTCCTTTTATAACTGGCTGTCTAGCCCTCAAGAATCTCTAACAACATCCATTAAATAGTACTCCCTAAAAAATTAACTGATGACTTCACAGTTTAAAGGTTCAATGTGCCACTCCGAGAATGTAAAACATCACTAGGAGTATTCACCACCACACTCACTTATGTTTAAGTCATCATCAATAATCATCCTCCAAGGATCTCATCCAAAACTCAGGAAGTTTCACTTCTCTCCCTAACTTATGATTTTCTTCTTATATGGTTATTATCTATCTTTGTACATTGAGGGTAATGTACATCTTATGTGTGGGGGGTGAAAATTATTTAGAAAAAGTGCCTAACTTTTTGCATTATTCTCAAATCCCTGAATGATATCTTGTCTTAAAGTAATTTTCTCATATCACTAATTATAATGAAATTCTTGTTGATTTATGATTTTATTGATATGATTTAGATTAAGTCATAGTTAATTATACAGTGATGATTTAAACTTTAAGATACTAGAGAATCAAGCATGATGAGTCTATTTTCAAAAAATAAAAATCTTGTTAGGTTGTCTACCTGAATCTAATTATTACCTTGAAGTTTGAAATTGATAAGGTTGTCATCAAAAACCATAATTATTTAGAGATTTTGAACCTTTTAGAGCATACATTCTTGTAACATCCTAGATTAAGGGTTATGCGTTTGTGCATAATTCATGAGTAGTAGGTTTTGGAAGTGTTTGGAAATGAATTAAGGGTTTTTAAAATCCTAGGATGGAAGAGAAAGCTTTGGACAATTATTGGTTTTTAAGTTAAAAACAAGAAGTGATGTGGAAAAGTGGCAAGGGACGCCACCTAAGGTGCAAGGGTTATGGCATCAAGTGAAGTACATTGAGGGAAGAGGTTCGAATCCCATTGTGTGCATCTTTGCTTAATTTTATGAAATAGCATGTTTACTGTGGTATGTTGTGTGCATTTTTAGAACCTTGGAAATGTAAGGAAATGTATGGAAATGTAAGGAAATGTATGGAAATGTATGGAAATGTATGGAAATGTATGGAAATGTAAGGAAATGTATGGAAATGTATGGAAATGTATGGAAATGTAAGGAAATGTAAGGAAATGTAAAATGGAAATGTTAAGTTCAAAGTGAACATTTTTGGAAACTAGGAAATGTAAGGAAATGATTTAGAAATGATTCAAAGAGGAAAGTGAACATTTCGAAACTTGGAAATGTAAGGAAATGTCAAGTTTAAAGAGCCAAACGAAAATTTTGGAAACTTAGAAATGACTTAGAAATATCAAGTTTTAAAGTTTAAAAGAGGAAATTAAGGCAAGGTGGCCTTAAGAGAAAAAGTATGTGAAATTTGACACACAAACAGGCTTGGAAAAGTGGCCTGAAGATGCCACTTAGGGCCTCTAGAAATGGCGCCACATGCAAGGGTGTTGGGCTTGAGTTCGAGTCACATGGGAAGAAAATAAAGGAGTTTTATTTTTGCTACAAAGAGCAGGGAGGTGAGCGGCACTAAGGAACCCCAAGGGAAGAGTTTTATTCTCTTTAAATTCGTCTAAATAGGAGATAAATAATAGATTTAATTATCATTATTTTTAGGAGATAATTGTTGGATTAATTCTTTTAATAAAGTGATAATTCAAAGGATAAAGTTATCAAAATAGAAGAGTGGTGGCCAAGTAAGGGATTCTGAGTAGTAAATTCGGCTATAAAAGGAAAAGAGAGGCCATTCAGCATTTTTTCTCTTCCTTGATAACCTCTGCCGAATTCTCTTAAGCAACTATTCTTTTCTTCTTCATTCTTCTCCTCTCAATATTCCAAAAGCCGAAACTTGTGTTACTACTCTATAGGTCTTAAGCCGAATCTTTGAGGACTCAAGAAAAGGGGGGCAGTCGATTACAAAGATTAAGGGTAAGGTCAGTAGTTATCGATTTCCATTCTTTTTCTTCTAAGATTAAAGCCGAAACTAGGAAATCTAACCCCATTATTGTGTTAGTCGAAACCTAGAAAAAAGGCTCTTCGAGATTTACTAAGTGTCGACTACAAGGAAGGAGAAGTTCTTTTCCCGAAGGTACACCATAGGCCGCGTGTTCCCTAGTTATTCGGTGAATTTCGTGATTTAAAATCCACAAGGTAAGACATGCAGTATTCGCCAAGGCCTATTTTGGTGTTTTAGATCTAGTTCATATTTATTCAAAAGCCAAAACTAATTTGTTAAAGTGATTTAAAGCTTTAGAATACAAGAAAGAGTATAGTGAAGATTTGGGATTTGGCACCAAGGTAAGTTTTAGTGTACTAATCCTACTAGGATTTGGATTTATGGCGAATGGCTTACTAAGTATTAAATGATTGATTAAATGTAGAGATTTAAGATCTAAGGCATTAGATCAAGCTTTTCGGATTTGGATTGGAAACCTTGCGAATCGGTGTGTACCCACACTAAATCTCAATAGATTTACTGGTTTTAATTCATTATATGTGTTAATATGAAAGTGTAAGAATATGGATAAGGTAATCGTGTGTACCCTACCCTAAGTTTTAATATGTTCATGGCTATGTTTTAAATTAAATGTGCATGTTTATAAGAATGTGAATATGGCTAAGGTACCATACTATGGTACAAAGTACTAAGGTACGTTTCCTACTCCTACTAGGAATATGAATATATGTTATTTTTAACATGTGAAAAGTGATAAGAATGTGAATTAAGGCATGATTTTGCATATTGTGTATGAAAAATGGGGGCATATGGGTTATATGAAAAGGAGAAGTTAATGTGGTGACCTAAGACCACGAAATCTGAATGTGGTGACCTAAGACCACGATAACTGAATGTGGTGACATAAGACCACGAATTCTAAATGTGGTGACCTAAGACCACGAATTTTTATAAGGGCGATGAGCACGTCGACTGCAGCGACTGCCTTCGATGGTGTGTAGTGGATGGAGGGTTGACTTAGTAGTCCCCACGGTGTGCAGGATGGTACGGGTGGTGTGTAGCAGATGGCATATAGGTTTGGGTTCGGGTTGCATCATATTGTTTATATGCTTTATGAACATGTATGATATTGTATGCCCAAATATTAAATTTTAGTGTTGGTTACACATTGAGTCTGTGACTCACCCCGCTGGGAATACTTTTCGGTGACGACCAGTGATGGACCGGGCCGGCAGATGCTTAGTGGAGGCCATGTGAAGTTCATATTTCTTTTATTTGGACTATTTTGCTTTAAGTATTTTGAATTTAAATTTTGGGAATTATTTGATGTAATAAGGCCTTAGTAGAACTATTTTATTCTATTTTTATTTATTAAGCTCACAAACTTTTATTTATTAAAAGATTAAGTAAATCTATTTTTAAAACAAAGCCCAAACGTTTTGTCACCTAAAGTAAAGGGTTTTTAACAATGAATTAAACTTGTTTTCAACTCAAGCCCAACCCAAAACAATCTTTCTTCCAAATCACACAAGTTTTTCCTAAGTAACCAAAGAATTTGAAACGGTTTACACCGGGGAACATACCAGATCCGGTCAAGGCTCGTGGGCCGGGTTTGGGGTGTTTCAATTCTTTTCGTGCTCACTTTATTGATTATGAGTGTGTCAACATTGAGTTGTTATTCTAGAACTTACTTTGATTATACATGTCAAGACCACATCTTTGATTTGATATACTGAGATGATAAAGGCACTTAGAATTTAACCCACTTACTCCACTAAAAGCCTACCTTCATAATTAACCCCTAGTGAACCCCGTTGATCCTAACAACCATTTTTATTAATTCACCCACTAATATTAACCCAAAACCCATCTTGTATTTGTTATCACCATTCCTTTTTACTACACTTCTATCGAGACTTGATTTGATCAGTTACCTAATTATTTTATTTCAGTAGTTGAAATTTTCTCATATTATGTATTTACTTGATTTGTTCTTAAAATAAAAAATAAAAAAATCAAAGTTTATTCATTACTAGTAATAATTAAGTGAGCTTATGCGTTTAAATTCAACATCGTGAAGAAGAAGCTCATATTATTAGTATTTCAAGTTTTCAATTGATGTAATTATTTAGGATTAATTTATTTTTCTAGTTAGGTAAATTGACAATTCAATCTCTATTTTAACCCTTTAATTCAGCATTTATCCACACCTTTAACCTAAGCCCCGTTACAACCCTTTTTAAAGACCTTTTGATTTGTGTATCATCTCATTTTATAGTGGTGGATATTTGATTTTCAGGCAAGCCTATGGGATTAAATTTTCATGTTTGACTTTTGGGAGCTTAATTTTGAACCTTAAACACTTTGAGTGATTTGATTGAATCTCTAGTGAGGATGTCAATTCTTATCGATTTTGAATTAAAGATGATTATTTAGGTATGGGGAAACACCTACATTTTTCATTCTACAAAAACTATGACTTTGATTGTTTGAATCTTCAGGACTCTTTGAGTTGAATTATCCATGTATAAATTATCTATGAATTATGATGAAACATTATCGATGAATATTATGAATTGAGGAAGTTCGTTTTAATTATGAGTTGAGAATTTTGCTAGAGGACAAGAAAAAGCTTAAGTGTGGGGGTATTTGATAAACTGTAATATGAACAAATTTTAATCCCATATTTAGCATACTTTTGGATGATTTATCCATTTAATTATGGAAATAGGTGCTCCTAATCCTTTATTTTCATGTTTTATACTCAGGAGAGCACCGGAGGATGAAAAGAATGAAAAATGGGCCGAAAACGGAGTAAATAGGCTGAATTACGAAATCGACACGTCCTGGGCTTAAGCCACACGGCCGTGCTTTCTTAACAAACCAAAACATAACCTGGCCCTCGAAATACACAGCCGTGCCTCTTTCACAGGGTCGACCACGGCCTAGGCTCGAATCCCACGGGTGTGTGCCATGGGTGTGTCCCTGACACAGTAAAGAAGAGTTTCATTCAGATTAGGATACTTTCAGGCCAAGAAAGGCATCTCGAAGGCTATATAAACACCCTAAGAGGCAACTTAAATGGGGGGTTCGAGAGGAGTTCAACACAAGCCTTCTGTCAGGGTCTTTCAGGGCATTTAGCTAGGCCAAAGAGCCAAGCCAGGGAGGCCAAATTGTAGGATTCACTCGAAGAATGCCAGTTGATTCATCTCAAGAAGCCGGGATTATACTCAAGACTAAGGACGTCTCATTCAATTCCTTCAAGGGATTTTAGGGTTTTCTTATGTTTTGTTTCATATTTTCTTCTGAGATGTATTCTTTTACAATTATGAACTAAACCCCTCAAATACCTGAGAAGGATAAAACCTAAAACGAATCTTGTTATTGTTATCTGAGGTGCATGATAAATACTTGATTTGTTCTTAATTATGTGTTCTTAATTCTTGTTTTGGTATTTCAGGATATTGACTCAAGTACTGATATGCTTAGGTGGTGGAGCAAAAGTCCCTGCCTAAGAGTAGATCTAGCGTAGTTAAACGGAGTTGATCGCAACCCTAGAAATAGAATGACGTAAATCTGTCGGATTAGGGTCAAACCTAATATGAAAGTCCATAGATCGAGTTAATGCAATTCTAGGGGTTTTAATTAGAAAGAAATTTCAATTAATCAACCTAGGGTTAGACGTTAGTAGCCTCGAAAGAGGTATTAATATAAATTAGGGAATCCTACGGATCAAGTCAAGTGTATAAATCGTCTGGTTCAAAGCTAGATAACAAGTGAATTCTAGGTGGATTCTTCCTCGGGTATTGTCTTAATCAATTGGTTTTCCCACAAGTATTTCCCCAATTCATTCTCTTCGTCTTTGCATATTTAGCATAATAGTTAGTTAATTTTAGATTAGATAAACAAATCCCTTAACTCTTAGGCTAAATAATAAAAAAAGTTAGTATTAGTACTTTTGGTTCCTTTGGGTTTGACAATCCGGTCTTGCCATTAAACTATACTATTGTTCGATAGGTGCGCTTCCCTCTATCATTTTCTTAGTTAGTTTTTAGGTTCGATCATTCTTTTTATAAAATTTTAAGACTCTAACACACGATCAAGTTTTTGGCGCCGTTACCGGGGAACTGAAATATTAAGAGAGCTCAATTTTTATTACTTTAGCCATATTCTAGTTTATGACTAGAAGGAACCTGACAGGACCCTTGATTTATGACAGTAATATTGAAGGTACAATTTGCAGAAATCGTAGAGAAATAAAGCGAAGCTTAAAATACACAGAAGAAGAGCAAAGAGATGAAACCAATACTACCGAAGAGATGTCTGAAAATAATTCGCTACCTCCAGAAGTGGCCGAAAATCATGCTCCTTGAACTATGTATGATTATGCTAAACCTAATTTAACAGGAACTGAGTCAAGTATTGTTAGACATGTTATAGCTGCTAATAATTTTGAACTAAAACCTAACACTATACAAATGATACAGCAATTTGTTCAATTTGATGGTTTGCAGGACAAAGACCCAAATAATCACTTGGAAAATTTCCTAGAATTTTGTGATACTTTCAAAATAAATGGCGTTTCTGATGATGCCATTCGTCTTCGGTTATTTCCCTTTTCATTTAGGAATAAAGCCAAACAGTGGTTGAATTCTCTTCCACGAGGATCAATCACTACATGGGATCAAATGAATGAAAATTTTTTGTTAAAATATTTCCAACCGGCCAAAATGGCCAAATTAAGGAATAATATCTCTTCTTTTGTGCTTATGGATTTAGAAACATTATACGATGCAAGGGAGAGATACAAGGATTTGTTGAGAAGGTGCCCACACCATAGTTTACCCTTATGGCTACAGGTCCAAAATTTTTACATCGGTGTGAACCTATCAACCTGTCAGTTAATTGATTCAGCAGCCAGCGGAACCCTAAATAACAAAACTCCTGAGGCGGCCTATGAGTTTATAGAAGAGATGTCACTAAACAACTATCAGTGGCAAGTTACAAGGCCAACAAAAATACCTGGAGTTTTCAACCTTGACACAGTCAGCATGCTATCAAATCAGGTAGAGATATTAAATAAATAGGTTGATGGTTTATGTGGTTCTTTGTAGGTACACAAGTTATGCAATGTGACTCAAATCTAGGAGGTGTGGTGAATCCTGAGTACCCACCCTACAATTCGGGTATGGAAAGCGAATAGATAAACTATACGGGTAACAATTTAAGATCTCAAAATAACCCTTATAGTAATACTTATAATCCAGGTTGGAGGAACCACCCCAATTTCTCATGGGGTGGTCAAGGAAATCAGAGACAACAACCACCTCCAAACTTCCAACAACAGCCCTACCCACAGGAAAAGAAGCCGAACCTTGAGGTGATGCTGACAAAATTCATAGAGGTGTCAGAAACACATTCCAAAACATCGAAACAACATTGAAAAATTAACAAGCATCGATTAAAGGAATCGAGAACCAATTAGGGTGGCTTGCTAAGTTGATCTCCGAACGACCAGAAGGTAGCTTTCCAAGTAACACTAAAACTAACCCAAAGGAGCAACTTCAAGCCATAACAGCCCAAAATAGTGAAGGGTTAGTAGATTCTGAACCTGGTCTAAGGCAAGAACCTGAGGTAAGTGAAAATAAGGTTGAGGTAAGCCAAGAAAAGCCAAAACTGGTAATTAAAGAATACCAACCTCGTATACTATATCCCAATACGATGAAGAAAGACAATTCAGATGAACAGTTCGGTAAGTTTCTTAAACTCTTATAATAATTACATATTAACTTACCATTTCTTGAAGGTCTTTCACAGATGCCAGATTCAAGGAAATTTTTAAAAGAGCTTTTAACAAACAAGCGAAAGTTAGAAGAAAAGTCGCATGTAGAACTAAATGCAGTGTTCTCAGTAATGTTACAAAACAAACTACCACGAAAATTAAAAGATCTAGGGAGTTTTACAATTCCATGTTTAATTGGTAGTTTATTTGTTGATAATGCTTTAGCTGATTTAGGGACAAGCATCAATGTTATACCTTCTAAAATGTTTAAACAGCTAGGTCTAGGAAAAGCTAAGCAAACTAGGATGAGCATTCAACTAGCTGATAAGACTATTCGAATTCCTAGGGGTATAATTTAAGATGTACTTGTTAAAGTTGACAAATTTATATTCCCAGCAGACTTTGTTGTTTTAGATATGGATGAAGACAATAATATCCCCTTAATTTTAGGAAGACCCTTTTTAGCAACTGCCAAATCTAAAATTGATGTTAGTACAGGCGAGCTCATACTTCGTGTAGGTGACGAATCAATCAGTCTTCAAGCTCTCGACTCAGCTAGGATATCGAGTGATAAAGAAATATCTCATGAGGAATGATGGCTTCAGGTTGATGAGCTAGATGAGTGGAAGACACATTTCAAGGAGGAGTCAAAACCACACGAAGTGAAACCAAAGTAACCCCCAGACAAGTTAAAGGAACATCAAATCACTTCAAAATAGGAGATCAAGTTCTGTTAGATAAAACAGATCTGTGAATCACCATATCAAACCCGAATACAAACAAAGAAATACTTTTTAAAGAAATCAATGTCTTCCCCTACAGAACAGTCGAGGTAAGTAATCCTACATTTGACACTTTTTAAGTAAACTCTACTCGACTCAAACTACATAATGATAGCATGAGAAAAGGTTTTTCACTCCTCAAACCACCGTGAAGGTACGAATGAGAGGTAAGTCTAGCTTAAGACTTTAAACGAGCGCTTCTCGGGAGGCAACCCGAGTACTAACCCTGTTTATTTTTATTTCTTTTCTTTTAGCACCTAACTACAAACTAACCAAATTAGTGAAGCGCAGATTTCTACACCACACGGCCTCACACAAGGCCGTGGTCGTAGCCATGTAGGTGCTACGGATCTTCATACCTATATGATAGAGGTAGTATGAAAAAGGATGGAAAAATATCTTCGAGTCACAGGCTCCAACTAAACACCACGATCGTGCGATGCTGCCGTGGCCGACACTGTTTTACAAACACGGCGGAGGACACTAACCAGGGTGTAGGAGAAGTGAACGAGGCAATACATGGGTGTGTAAAAATGGCCATGTGGCCTAACACGCCCACATAACACGGGCGTGTGACACAATTAAAATGTGCCTAAATTTAAAATTCTCGAAAAACACAGTCTGAATAAAAGGAACACAGGCGTGGCCCCTAATCGTGTTCCCTACCCCTATTTAAAGTAACGAGCACCCGTCTCCCCCAACCCACCAAAACCCTAGCCGTTTCTCTCCAAAACCACCACCCCATTCCGGCCATCAGCAAAATCCTCTCCTCCATTGACTTCTCCTATCACTTATCTCTCTCTCTTTCACATATACATAGAAGACCAGTCCACGCCCGTGCTGACGGTATACACGTCCATGACACAATCGTGTTTGTCCATATACTTGCAGCACACACCCGTGCATCACCCATTCACACCCATGTGCGGATGCTCCAACCTCCATTTCCCACGTCCGCGTGACCACCACTTCAACCACACTGCCTCTCTCCAAAGAAACACCACCGGTTACCTCCCCTTTTCACATTTTACTTCATTAAACTATATTATCATAAGAATTTTTAGTTTCTAGTTAGTTTATCTTTTTGGCTTAATACTAGGTTGTTAATCCATTTAGACCTTGTTTAAGTAATAGCGATTAGTATTTCTGCTGATAAATGTTACAATGTCTTGGCTAGAAATCTTACTTGAATTGTTGAATATTTGTGATTTTCAGGACCATAATGTCATCATCCCGAGGCAAGAAAATCGTAGTCCCTAGTATCAAAAAACGAAAGGGACTCGGTTCGTCATCAGCCAATGATTCACCGAAGTGCACCACCCATTCTTATAATTTCCCCCAGGATCCTAGAAGGATCTCTATAAGATACATCGTGCGCGACCCCTCGACGTAGGGTAATGTATTGATTTGGTCGCTTTGGAGCAGGTTCAACTAGCCGACGACGTACGAGCTCTCCTAACTACCAATCCATGGGACCAATTCTTTAATATCATTGAGCCCACATATCTAGGGCTCACTTTGGATCTCTGTTCCACGTTCCACCTTCAGACGGTGATGACAAACCACGATGACCCCGACACCATCCAATTCCATCTTGGAGGCATTGTATGAAAACTGAATGTGCCACAATTCGGGGCCGCATTGGGACTCTATATCGACGAATTTCTGGAGGAACATGATCTTTCAGACCTCTACACCACATCCATAACTCCCTGGCGAAATGTTGGTATAACATAGCCCCCAACTCAGACAATTATGACCCTAGTTGCTCCAAAGCGGCAGCTCTTGCCCCATCTTTGCGATACTAACTGATAAATCGTAAAAGTAACATATTTTAATCCCACATTTAGTATGCTTTTGGATGATTTATCCCTGATTTATGTAAAAAGGTGCTCTTAATCCTTTCTTTTCATGTCTAATACTCAGGAAAGCACCTAAGGATAAAAAGAACGTAAAACGTGCTTTAAAATGGACCAAATTGGGCCAACCAAAGAAATCGACACGGCCTGGACTTCAAGCCTCACGGCCATACCTTGACATTTATTTAGAACACGGCCTCACCCCGATTTACACGGCCATGCCTCATCGACAAGAGTCCAACACGGTCTGGCCACGACTTACACGGGCGTGTGCCATAGGCGTGCCCCTGCCACGGGAATGAGCAATTTCACTCAGATTTGGATGCTCGAAGCTAAAGAAACATACTCCTAAGTCTACTTAAACACCTTAATAGTAATTCTACGTGAATGAGGTACTTAGGAGCCAAGTAAAGCATCTAAGGAGCCTATATAAACAACCCAAGGCAGCCATTCTAGATAATCAAGGTTTGGGCAGAGTTTTATGCCAGAGCTTTTATTCAGGGAATTACTCGAAGATAGCCAGTTGATCCATCTCAAGAAGTCGGAGTTCTACTCAAGACAGAGGATCTCCTCTTCAATTCCTTCAGGGGGTTTTAGGGATTTCTTATGTTTTGTTTATCTTTTCTCTTGTGATGTTTTCTTATTTTGTTATGAACTAAACCCTTCAGATACTTGAAGGGGATGAAACCTCTGATGAATTTTGTTATTTGATTTCTAAATTATATGATAAGTACTTAGTTTGTTCTTAATTATGTTGCTTAATTTAATCTGATGTGCTTAGGTGGAGGAGGAATAGACCCTGCCTAAGAGTAGATCTAGCATAATTAAGCGGAGTTGATCACACGCCTAGAGATAGGGTGAGGAGATTTTTTCGGATTAGGGTGAAACCTAATATGGGAGTCCATTGATCGATTTACTGCTTCCTTAGGGGGTTATTATAAGAGAACGAGAGTTCTACTAATTAACCTAAGGTTAGACGTTATTCGCCTCGAGAGAGGGTTTAATATAGGTTAGGAAGTTTTACAGATCAAGCTAAGTAAAGAAGTCATATGAATTAAAAGTTAGATAACAAGAGAAGTCATAGGTGGATTCTTCCTGAGGGTATCGTCGTAATCAACTGAGTTTTTCCACAGTTTTTTCCCAAAGTTTCATTCTTTTGTGTTTGCATCTAGTTTAGTTTTTTTCATTAGTTTTAGATTAATAAACCAATCACTCCATATTTTAGGTTAAATAATAGAAAGAAAGTGAGTAGTAGTACTTTTAGGTTCCTTTGGGTTCGATAAAATAATCTTGCCTAACTATACTATTGTTCGATAGGTGCACTTGCCTCAATCGTTGTCATAGTTAGTCTATAGGTTTGATCATTCTTTATAAATATTAAAACTCGACTATTTGACACGATCAAGTTTTTGGCGCCGTTTCCGGGGAACACTAAAATATTAAGAAAGCTCTATTTCTATTACTTTAGCCAATTTTTTTTATTTATTACAATTTATTATTATTATTATTATTACTTTTTTTTTTTACTTTGCTAATTTTTTTTCTCTATTTTGCTTTTGGCAGAAAACTTTAGTCTATGGAAAAGATGGCACTGAATAATTATCAGTGGCAAGTGATGAGGACAATTCCTACTAAAACAACCAATGTCTTCAACCTCGACGTGGTCACCAGGTTATCTAATTAGTTAGAGATGATGAATAAAAAGATTGATAATTGGTATAGTCCCTCGCATGTACATCCAGAAATACAATATGATTTGAATCTAAGAGGCGTGGCGAATCCTGAGCACCCACCCAACGAATATGGCATGGAAAACGAGCAAGCTCACTATACAAGTAACTATTCTAGATATCAAAACAATTTTTATAGTGACACTTATAATGCAGGTTGGAAGTACCATCCCAATTTCTCATGGGATGATCAAAATATCCAAAGATCGAAACTTCCTCCAGATTTTCAACAACCACCTCACCAACAAGAAGAGGAGCCGAATCTTGAAGAAATGCTGACAAAATTCATAGCAAACACAGAAAATCGTTTCCAAGAAACTGGGAAAACACTTAAAAGCAACGAGAACCGATTTGGGGAACTTACTAAGTTAGTCAAGGTAGCCACTAATGCAGTCGAACAACTTGCAAAGCTAATGTCAGAACGACCACAAAGGCGTCTACCAAGTAACACCAAGATTAAACCGAAGGAGCAAATTCAAGCCATCTCAGCTCATGCCAGTAAGGGGTTAGATGAACCTAATCCAATACAAAAAGCCAAGGTAGACGAAGGTAAGGTAGAGGTAACACAAGAAAAGCTGAAACCGATAATCAAGGAGTACAAACTGCGCATACCTTACCCCGAAGCATTGAAAGGAGATGATTCAGAGGAATGGTTTTGTAAGTTTCTTAAACTTTTAAAGAAATTACATATTAACTTACCCATTCTTGAAGCTCTTTTCCAAATGCCAGACTTGAGGAAATTTTTAAGACAACTCTTGACAAACAAACATAAAATAGACGAAGAGCACCACGTGGAACTAAATGCAACATGCTTGGCAATGTTACAGAATAGACTACTGCAGAAACAAAAGGATCCAGGGAGTTTTACGATTCCATGCTTAATTGGTAGTTTAACTATTGATAATGCATTAGCTAATCTAGGGGTAAGTATAAATGTCATGCCTTATGCATTGTTTAAACGACTAGGTCTAGGGAAGCCCAAACAAACTAGGATGAGTATTCAACTAGCTGATAAAACTGTTAGAATTCCTAGGGGCATTATTGAAGATGTTCTTGTAAAAATCGATAAATTTGTTTTCCCAGTAGATTTTGTTATTTTAAACATGGATGAAGATAATTCAATCCCCTTAATTCTAGGAAGACCTTTCCTAGCAACTGTTAGAACTAAAATTGATGTTGCCACAGGTGAAATCATACTTCGCGTAAGAGATAAATCGATTAAGCTTCAAGCTCTCGACTCAGCCAGAACAACGGATGATGAAGGTAAGAAAGTCACTTTAATAGATAATCAAATTGTTCAACCTTCACTACAGGAAACATCACAAGGCATCAAACCTGAGCCAACTCATAGCCCCCAAATCGACAAAGATGAATCACACAAGAAACAAAACCTTAAGGTCGATGATTTAGAAGAGCAGAAGATACAAGTCAAAGAAAAGCCAGATCCACACAAAGTAAAACCAGAGAACCGCGAGAAAAGCTCGTAGGGACATCAAATCACTTTAAAATAGGAGACCAGTCTTCGTTAGACAAAGCTAATCCCCACATGACTTCAACAGACCTGAGGGCAAAGGGAAAAATTCTTCTTAAGGTACACGATATCTTCCCACACGAAATAGTCGAGGTATGCAATCCAATATTTGGAAATTTCAAGGTAAACGCTTCTCGACTTCAACTTTGTCACAAAAATAGAACTGTGAGTATGAGGGAAGGTATTCAAACCTTTAAACCTCCCTAAAATTTTCAAATACGAGGACAGTCTAGCTTAAGACTATAAACTAGCGCTTCTCGGGAGGCAACCCTAGCACTAACTCAATTTATTTTCAACTTTATTTTCAGTCTTTTCTTTTCATCTTTCTATTCTAAATATTTATTTTTAAACTAACACAAAAGTACAGATTTCTAGGCCAGACGGCCTTACACACGGCTGTGCCCATGGCTGTGTGGACCACCTAACCATCGCACTGATAGAGTGGAGGCCGTGCAATTCAGGCCAACGACCGTTAGACGTCACAGGCCTAACCACCCTTCCCTACAGGCACCAACAGATCAGCACGGCCGTACCCCTAAACTGTGTGAAGCTACTGACTATCTCTCAATGGGCGTGGCTGACTGAGAAATGGGCATGGGAGACTCAACATGCCTGCACCCACGGTCGTGCGACGCGGCCGTGGTCGACACTGACTACTCAGACACAGGCATGGCACATCAAGAACGGGTGTGGGCAATGCAACACGCTCCACACCATGGCCGTGCGAGGCGGATGTGTGAATCGAGACACCCTTGAACACGGGCGTGGGGACGTGCCAAATTTGAAATACTATTTAAACCCCACAGCCCTTCCTCTTGTTCCCATTCTATTTCTTCTTTCTTCTTTCTTTTTCCTTCAAAATTTTATTTCTTCCTTTAGAAAAAGTGTCAAGAATCTTGAGCAACACCAAAACCATGCCGAAGAAGAGAAAGAAGGTAAGCATAATCTCCCTACGGGAGACCGATCTACATAAGTTCATGCCGGCCGCTTCATTCAAACAACAAGCCAAGGGTCTTTGAGACCATATAGTTTTTATTTTTATTTTCTCTTTTACTTCAATTTCCTTCTCTTTAACAATCTTATGCTTAGTTTAGTTTATTGTAATTTAGTTTCTTAGTATTAGATTCTAAAGGCTGCTTGGGAATCACACCACCACGACCACCACCAGCACCTCCGTCGCCCTAGAAGCCAAACCCACCTTGCGAACCATCCTTCAATAAGGACTTAACAGTCCATTTATTTTTTATTTTCACTTTAGATTGTTTTCTATTTTAATTCTCGTCTTCTTTCTTATCTTCATAAATATACTTAGTTTATTTTAAATATGTCTTAATAATCCCTAGCTTATTTTAAATATGTCTTAATAATCCCTGGCTAATTCTCTACAAGCTCCCCAATTTTTCATCTAGCGCAAAGATCATCGGTAACCACCTCACTAGGACCATAGAAAATGCCACCACCGCCTCCTCCAACTATCTTCTACCACGACCACTGCCAACTCACAGAGCCATCCAAAAACCTGGAAGTCACTTTACCCCTTATCTTTTGATTTATCCCATAATTATCATTATTCATCTTTGTACATTGAGGGCAATGTACATCTTAAGTGTGGGGGGTAAAAGTGTCAAACTTTTTGCATTATTCTCAAAATCCTGAATTTAGTCTTGATTTGAAAGTATTTTTCTCATATTACTAATTAGGATGAAATTTCTAATAATTTATGATTTTATTGATATGTTTTAGATTAAGTCATAGTTAATTGTGCATTGATGATTAAATTTGAAGAATTCTAGAGAATTAGACATGGTAAGTCTACTTTCTAAAAATTAAAATTGATGGGTCGTTAAACTGAATTTGAGTATTACCTTGAAATTTGGAATTTATAAGGATTGATGTAAAAAACACCCATAATTTTTGTGAGATTTTGAGCCTTATAGAGCATATATTCTTTTTCATGCTCACTTTATTGATTATGAGTGTGTCAACTTTGAACTGTTATTCTAAAACTTGCCTCGTTTATACATGTCGAGACCACACTTTTGATTTGATATACAGAGATGATAAAGGCACCTAGGATTTAACCCACTTACTCAATAAAAAGCCTACCTTCACAAATTAATCCCTAGTGAACCCCGTTGAATCCTAACAATCTTTTTATTGACTCACCCACTAATATTAACGCAAAACCCCTTTGTATTTGTTATCACCCTTTCTTTTGACTACCCTTTAATCGAGGTTTGATTTGATTAAGTTACCAATTATATTAGTTCAAGAGTTACATTTATCATTTATGATGTAATATTTTAGTTTGTTCTTAAAAAAACCCAAGTATATTCAATATTAGTAGTATATAAAAAAAGCTTAGAGCATTTAAATTCCAATTGTTGAAGAAAAGCTCAGATTAAAGTATTATCAAATTTTAAGTGATGAAAATACTCTTTATTATAGAGTAATTATCAATAGTGGTATTATTAGTTTTCATTCGATGTAAATATTCATATTTAGTTCATTGTTTCTAGCTAGGTAATTTGTCAAGTCAGTCTCGGTTCTAACCCTCTAATTCAGCTTGTATCCACACCCTTAACCTTAGCCCCGTTACAACCCTGATAAAGACCTTTTGATCTGTGTATCATCTCATATACAGTGGTGGAGATTTGATTTTCAGGCAAGCCCATGGGATTAACTTTTTAGGTTCGACTTATGAGTTCTTATTCTTGAATCTTAAACACTTTGAGTGTTTTGAGTGAACCTTTAGTGAGGATGTCAATCCTTGTCGGTTTTGAATTAAAGGTAATTATTCAGATAAGGGGAGACACCTATGTTTTCGTACTACAAAGATATGACTCATCGGGATTGAATCTTTAGGACTCTTTGAGTTGAATTATCCATGTATAAATTATCTATGAATTATGATGAGACATTGTCGATAGGAATTATGAATTATGGAAAGTTCATTTTAATTGTAAGTTGAGAATTTTGCTTGAGGACAAGCAAAAGCTTAAGTGTTTGGGTATTTGATAAACCGTAAAAGTAACATATTTTAATCCCACATTTAGTATGCTTTTGGATGATTTATCCCTGATTTATGTAGAAAGGTGCTCTTAATCCTTTCTTTTCTTGTCTTATACTCAGGAAAGCACCTAAAAATAAAAAGAACGTAAAACAGGCTTTAAAACGGACCAAATTGGGCCAACCCAAGAAATCGACACGGCCTGGACTTCAAGCCACACGGCTGTGCCTTGACATTTATTTAGAACACGACCTCACCCCGATTTACACGGCCATGCCTCATCGACAAAAGTCCAACACGGTTTGGCCACGACTTACACGAGCGTGTGCCATGGGCGTGCCCCTACCACGGGAATAAGCAATTTCACTCGGATTTGGATGCTTGAAGCCAAAGAAACATACTCCTAAGTCTACTTAAACACCTTAATAGTAATTCTACGTGAAGGAGGTACTTAGGAGCTAAGTAAAGCATCTAAGGAGCCTATATAAACAACCTAAGGCAGCCGTTTTAGATAATCAAGTTTTGGGCGAGTTTTACGCGAGCTTTATTCGTGGAATTACTCAAGATAGCAGTTGATCCATCTCAAGAAGTCGAGTTCTACAAAAGACAGAGGATCTCCTCTTCAATTCCTTCAGGGGGTTTTAGGGATTTTTTATGTTTTGTTTTATCTTTTCTCTTGAGATTTTTTCTTATTTTGTTATGAACTAAACCCTTCAGGTACCTGAAAGGGATGAAACCTATGGTGGATTTTGTTATTTGATTTCTAAATTATATGATAAGTGCTTAGTTTGTTCTTAATTATGTTGCTTAATTTAATCTGATGTGTTTAGGTGGAGGAGGAATAGACCCTGCCTAAGAGTAGATCTAGCATAATTAAGCGGAGTTGATCGCACACCTAGAGATAGGGCGAGGAGATTTTGTCGGATTAGGGTGAAACCTAATATGGGAGTCCATTGATCGATTTACTGCTTCCTTAGGGGGTTATTATAAGAGAATGAGAGTTCCACTAATTAACCTAAGGTTAGATGTTATTCACCTCGAGAGAGGGTTTAATATAGGTTAGGGAGTCTCAGAGATCAAGCTAAATAAAGAAGTCATATGAATTAAAAGTTAGATAACAAGAGAAGTCATAGGTGGATTCTTCCTGAGGGTATCGTCGTAATCAACTGAGTTTTTCCACAGTCTTTTCCCAAAGTTTCATTCTTTTGTGTTTGCATCTAGTTTAGTTTTCTTCATTAGTTTTAGATTAATAAACCAATCACTCTATATTTTAGGCTAAATAATAGAAAGAAAGTGAGTAGTAGTACTTTTAGGTTCCATTGGGTTCGATAGGTGCATTTGCCTCAATCGTTGTCATAGTTAGTCTACAGGTTCGATCATTCTTTAAAAATATTAAAACTCGACTATTTGACACGATCAATTACACGCCATTTTGGCTCACACCTTGATAGAAAAGCAAGAGAGCATCGGGGTTGTTAACACACATGACCCCTACTTCCTATGGTGCATGGCAAACGGACACGTTTTCGACCTAGAAAATTTCATAGCTCGTGTCATTCAACATCAAACGGAGCAACATACGAGAGGGGTCATATCTATGGGTCCATACATCACATGCTTGGCTCGATATTTCGGGCTCCTCAACACCGCCGCTCAGATCTCCTCACTCAGACTGATAGGTCAGATGTCCCCAAAAGGTATCCAGACGATGCTACACATGAGGATGATCCAACGTCGATGTGAGACCGATCCTCCCCAATATCGGCTAACACCTACCATCAAAGAGGATGATCCTGAGGACATTACTGACAATGTCCCACACGCACATGAGGAACCACAACCGAGCCATCGACCAGTTCATGCGGCTACTTCACTTTTAGACATCTCTGCACATCTCACTCAGTTCGAGCAGTACTGTACTCAGTAATTCAATGACACCTCTCGACGATTCGATGGCATTGAGGCGACTCTTCAGCAGATTTTTCATCACTTTCACATATCATCGCCGCCTCTACCTACCGACCTAGCCGATGACGAGGACATTTGAGGCCTTTTAATTTTTAATATTTATTTTTCATTTTAATATTTTTAGTTCCTTTTCATTTTTTTAATTAATCATTTTACTTCTTTTGTTTAAAACTCTTATTATTACAATTTTATTCCTTTTATAACTGGCTGTCTCACCCTCAACAATCTCTAACAATATCCACTAAATAGTACTCCCTTAAAATTTAACTGATGACTTCGTAGTTAAAAGGTTCAATGTGCCACTCCGAGAATGGAAAACATAACTAGGAGTATTCACCACCACACTCACTTATGTTTAAGTTATCATCATTAATCGTCCTCCAAGGATCTCATCCAAAACTCAAGAAGTTTCACTTCTCTCCCTAACTTATGATTTTCTTCTTATATGATTGTTATCTATCTTTGTACATTGAGGGCAATGTACATCTTAAGTGTGGGGGGTGAAAATTATTTAGAAAAAGTGCCTACATTTTTACATTATTCTCAAATCCCTGAATGATATCTTGTCTTAATGTAATTTTCTTATATCACTAATTAGAATGAAATTCCTGTTGATTTATGATTTTTTTTGATATGTTTTAGATTAAGTAATAGTAATTATACAAAGATGATTTAAACTTTAAGATACTAGAGAATCAAGCATGATGAGTCTATTTTCAAAAAAATAAAAATATTGTTAGGTTCTCCCCCTGAATCTAATTATTACCTTAAAGTTTGAAATTGATAAGGTTGTCATAAAAACCCATAATTTTTGTGAGATTTTGAACCTTTTAGAGCATACATTCTTTTCGTGCCCACATTATTGATTATGATTGTGTCAACATTGAGTTGTTATTATAGAACTTGCTTCGATTATACATTTTGAGACCACATCTTTGATTTGATACACTGAGATGATAAAGGCACATAGAATTTAACCCACTTACTCCACTAAAAGCCTACCTTCGTAATTAACCCCTAGTGAACCCCGTTGATCCTAACAACCCTTTTTATTAATTCACCCACTAATATTAACCCAAAACCCATCTTGTATTTGTTATAACCATTCTTTTTGACTACACTTCTATCGAGACTTGATTTGATCAGTTACCTAATTATTTTATTTCAGTAGTTGAAATTTTCTCATATTATATATTTACTTGATTTGTTCTTAAAATAAAAAATAAAAAAATCAGAGTTTATTCATTACTAGTTCTATAATTAAGTGAGCTTATACGTTTAAATTCAACATCGTGAAGAAGAAGCTCGTATTATTAGTATTTCAAGTTTTCAATTGATGTAATTATTTAGGATTAGTTCATTTTTCTAGTTAGGTAAATTGTTAATTCAATCTCGATTTTAACCCTTTAATACAGCATTTATCCACACCTTTAACCTAAGCCCTGTTACAACCCTTTTTAAAGACCTTTTGATTTGTGTATCATCTCATTTTATTGTGGTGGAGATTTGATTTTCAAGCAAGCCTATGGGATTAACTTTTCATGTTCGACTTTTGAGAGCTTAATTTTGAATCTTAAACACTTTGAGTGATTTGAGTGAATCTCTAGTGAGGATGTCAATTCTTGTCGATTTTGAATTAAAGGTGATTATTTAGGTAAGGGGAAACACCTAGCTTTTCATGCTACAAAAACTATGACTTTGATTGTTTGAATCTTTAGGACTCTTTGAGTTGAATTATCCATGTATAAATTATCTATGAATTATGATGAAACATTATCGATGAATATTATGAATTGAGGAAGTTCATTTTAATTCTAAGTTGAGAATTTTTCTTGAGGACAAGCAAAAGCTTAAGTGTGGGGGTATTTGATAAACCAGAATATGAACATATTTTAATCCCACATTTAACATACCTTTGGATGATTTATCCCTTTGATTATGGAAATAGGTACTCCTAATCCTTTGTTTTCATGTTTTATACTCAAGAGAGCATCGGAGGATGAAAAGAATGAAAAATAGCTGAAAACAGAGTAAATGGGCCGAATTACAAAATCGACACGGCCTGGGCCTAAGCCACACGGCTGTGCTTCCTTAACAAACCCGAACATGGCCTGACCCCCAAAATACATGGCCGTGCCTCTTTCAAAGGTTTGACCACAGCCTGGCATCGAATCTCATGGGCGTGTGCCATGGGCGTGTCCCTGATGTAGCAAAGAAGAGTTTCATTCGGATTAGGATACTTTCAGGCCAAGAAAGGCATCTCGAAGCCTATATAAACACCCTAGGATGCAACTTAAATGGGGGGTTCAAGAGGAGTTCGACAGAAGCCTTCTGTCAGGGCTTTTCAGGGCATTCAGCTAGGCCAAAGAGCCAAGCCAGGGAGGCTAAATTGTGTGATTCATTGGAAGAAAGCCAGTTGATTCATCTCAAGAAGCCGAGATTACACCCAAGACTGAGGACCTCTCCTTCAATTCCTTTAGGGGGTTTTAGGGTTTTTTTATGTTTTTTTTATATTTTCTTTGGAGATGTATTCTTTTACAATTATAAACTAAACCCCTCAAATACCTGAGGGGGATGAAACGTAAAACAAATCTTGTTATTGTTATCTGAGCTGTATGATAAATACTTGATTTGTTCTTAATTATGTGTTCTTAATTCTTGTTTTGGTATTTCAAGATATTATTTCAAGTACTGATGTGCTTAGGTGGTGGAGCAAAAGTCCCTGCCTAAGAGTATATCTAGCGTAGATAAGCGGAGTTGATCGCAACCCTAGAAATAGGATGACGTAAATCTGCCGGATTAGGGTCAAACCTAATATGGGAGTCCATAGATCGAGTTAATGCAAATCTAGGGGTTTTAATTAGAAAGAAATTTCAATTAATCAACCTAGGGTTAGACGTTAGTAGCCTCGCAAGAGGTATTAATATAAATTGGGGAATCCTACGGATCAAGTCAAGTGAATAAATCGTCTGGTTCAGAGTTAGATAACAAGTGAAGTCTAGGTGGATTCTTCCCCGGGTATTGTCTTAATTAATTGGTTTTCCCACAAGTATTTCCCCAATTCATTCTCTTCATCTTTGCATCTTTTGCTTAGTAGTTAGTTAATTTTAGATTAGATAAACAAATCCCTTAATTCTTAGGCTAAATAATAAAAAGAAAGTTAGAATTAGTACTTTTGGTTCCTTTGGGTTCGACAATCCGGTCTTGCCATGAAACTATACTATTGTTTGATAGGTGCGCTTGCCTCCATCATTTTCTTAGTTAGTTTTTAGGTTCGATCATTCTTTTTATAAATTTTTAAGACTCTGACACACGATCAAGTTTTTGGTGCCGTTGCCAGGGAACTGAAATATTAAGAAAGCTCAATTTTTATTACTTTAGCCATATTTTATTTTATTTTGCAATTAAATTTTATTTTTACCTTTCTAATTTTCTTTTTCTTTTCTTGGTAGGTACCTCTAGTTTATGACTAGAAGGAACCCGATAAGACCCTTGATTTACGACAGTAATATTGAAGGTACGGTTCACAGAAATCGTAGAGAAATAAAGTGAAGCTTAAAATACATAGAAGAAGAGCAAAGAGACGAAACCAATACTACCGAAGAGATGGCTGAGAATAATTCGCTACCTCCAGAAGTGGCCGAAAATCATGCTCTTCAAACTATGTATGATTATGCTAAACCTAATTTAACAGGAACTGAGTCAAGAATTGTTAGACCTACTATAGCTGCTAATAATTTTGAACTGAAACCTAACACTATACAAATGATACAACAATTTGTTCAATTTGATGGTTTGCAGGACAAAGACACAAATAATCACTTGGAAAATTTCCAAGAATTTTACGATACTTTCAAAATAAATGGCGTTTCTGATGATGCCATTCGTCTTCGGTTATTTCCCTTTTCATTAAGGAATAAAGCCAAACAGTGGTTGAATTCTCTTCCATGATGATCAATCACTACATAGGATCAAATGACCGAAAATTTTTTGTTAGAATATTTCCCACCGGCCAAAACAGCCAAATTAAGGAATTATATCTCTTCTTTTGTGCAGATGGATTTAGAAACATTATACGATGCATGGGAGAGATACAAGGATTTGTTGAGAAGGTGTCCACACCATAGTTTACCCTTGTGGCTACAGGTCTAAACTTTTTACAACAGTGTGAACCCCTCAACCCGGCAGTTAATTGATTCAGCAGCTGGTGAAACCCTGAATAACAAAACTCCTGAGGTGGCCTATGAGTTTATAGAAGAGATGTCACTAAACAACTATCAGTGGTAAGTTACAAGGACAAGGACAACAAAAATAGTTGGAGTTTTCAACTTTGACGTAGTCACCATGCTATCAAATTGGGTAGAGATGTTAAACAAAAAGGTTGATGGTTTATGTGGTTCTTTGCAGGTACATCCAGTTATGCAATGTGACTCAAATCTTGGAGGTGTGGCGAATCCTGAGTACCCACCCTACAATCTGGGCGTAGAAAGCGAACAGATAAACTATACGGGTAACAATTTCAGATCTCAAAATAACCCTTATAGTAATACTTATAATCCAGGTTGAAGGAACCACCCTATTTTATCATGGGGTGGTCATGGAAATCAGAGACAACAACCCTCTCCAAACATCCAACAACAGCCCTACCCACAGGAAAAGAAGCCAAACCTTGAGGAGATGTTGACAAAATTCATAAAGGTGTCAGAAACACATTTTGCAAAACATCGAAAAACACTAAAAAATCAACAAGCATCGATTAAAGGAATCGAGAAGCAATTAGGGTGACTTGCTGAGTTGATCTCCGAAGGACCACAAGGTAGCTTGCCAAGTAACAGTGAAACTAACCCAAAGGAGCAATTTCAAGTCATAACAGCTCAAAATAGTGAAGGGTTAGTAGATTATGAACCTGAGCCAAGGCAAGAACCTGAGGTAAGTGAAAATATGGTTGAGGTAAGCCAAGAAAAGCCAAAATTGGTAATTAAAGAATACGAACATCGTATACCATATCCCGATGGGATGAAGAAAGACAATTCAGATGAACAGTTCGGTAAGTTTCTTAAACTCTTAAAAAAATTACATATTAACTTACCATTTCTTGAAGCTATTTCACAGATGCCAGATTCAAGAAAATTTTTAAAAGAGCTTTTAACAAACAAGCGAAAGTTAGACGAGAAATTGCATGTAGAACTAAACACAGTGTGCTCAGTAATGTTACAAAAAAAAACTACCACGAAAATTAAAAGATCTAGGGAGTTTTACAATTCCATGTTTAATTGGTAGTTTATCTGTTGATAATGCTTTACTGGTTTAGGGGCAAGCATCAATGTTATGCCTTCTAAAATGTTTAAATGGCTAGGTCTAGGAAAACCTAAGCAAACTAGGATGAGCATTCAACTACCTGATAAGACTATTGGAATTCCTACGGGTATAATTTAAGATGTACTAGTTAAAGTTGACAAATTCATACTCCCAGTAGACTTTGTTGTTTTAGATATGAATGAAGACAATAATATCCCCTTAATTTTAGGAAGATCCTTTTTAGTAACTGCCAGATCTAAAATTGATGTTAGTACATGTGAGCTCATACTTCATGTAGGTGACGAATCAATCAGTCTTCAAGCTCTCGACTCAGCTAGGACATCGAGTGATAAAGAAATATCTCATGAGGAATGACGACTTCAGATCGATAAGCTAGATGAGTGGAAGACACATTTCAAGGAGGAGTCAAAACCACACGAAGTGAAACCAAAGGAATCCCTAGACGAGCTTAAAGGAACATCAAATCACTTCAAAAAAGGAGATCAAGTACTGTTAGATAAAACAGACTCGCGAATCGCCATATCAATCCCGAATAAAAATGAAGAAATACTTTTTAAAGTAATCAATGTCTTCCCGTACGAAATAGTCGAGGTAAGTAATCCTACATTCAGCACTTTTTAAGTAAACTCTACTCGACTCAAACTACATAATGATAGCATGAGAAAAGATTTTTCACTCCTCAAACCACCGTGAAGGTACGAATGAGAGGTAAGTCTAGCTTAAGACTTTAAACAAGTGCTTCTCGAGAGGCAACCCGAGTACTAACCCCATTTATTTTTATTTCTTTTCTTTTAGCACCTAACTACAACCAAACCAAATTAATGAAGTGCGTATTTCTGCACTACACGGCCTCACACAAGGCCGTGGCCGTGGCCATGGCCGTGTGGGTGATACGGATCTCCGTACCGACATGATAGAGATAGTACGAAAAAGGATGGAAAAATATCTTCGAGTCACGGGCTAGAACTAAGCACCACGGTCGTACGATGCTGTTGTGGCTGACACTATTTTACAAACACAGGCGGAGGACACTCCCCACAGGCGTGGGAGAAGTGAACAAGGTAATACATGGACGTGTAAAAATGGCTGTGTGGTCTAACACGCCCACATAACACGGGCGTGTGACACAATGAAAACGTGCCTAAATTTAAAATTCTCAAAAAACACAGGCTGAATAAAAGGAACACGGGCGTGGCCCCTAACCGTATTCCCCACCCTTATTTAAAGGAACGAGCACCCGTCTCCCCCAACCTACCAAAACCCTAGCTGTTTCTCTCCAAAACCACCACCCCATTTCGTCCACTAGCAAAATCCTCTCCTCCATTGACTTCTCCTATCACTTATGTCTCTCTCTTTCACATACACATAGAAAACCACCACGCTGTGTTGACAGTATACGCCATGCACACGATCGTGTTCATCCATATATTTGCAGCACACCGTGCATCACCCCTTCACACCCGTGTGCAGACGCTCTAACCGCCATTTCCCACATCCACTCAACCACCACTTCAACCACACCGCCTCTCTCCAAAGAAACAGCACCGGTCACCTCCCTTTTCACATTTTACTTCATTAAACTATATTATCATAAGAATTTTTAGTTTCTAGTTAGTTAATCTTTTTGGCTTAATACTAGGTTGTTAATCCATTTAGACCTTGTTTAAGTAATAGCGATTAGTATTTCTGCTGATAAATGTTACAATATGTCTTGGCTAGAAATATTACTTGAATTGTTGAATATCTGTGATTTTCAGGACCATAGTGTCATCGTTTCGAGGCAAGAAAACCGCAGTCCCTAGTTCTAAAAAACTAAAGGGACTCAATTTGTTATTAGCCAGTGCATCCGCCGAAGTGCGCCACCCATTCTTACAATTTCCTCCAAGATCCCAGAAGGACCTTTATAAGATATTTCGCGCCTGACCCCTCAGCGTAGGGAGGTGTATTTATTGCCCCGCTTTGGAGCAGGTCCAACTAGCCAACGACATACGAGCTCTCTAAACTACCAATCCATGGGACCAATTCTTTAATATCATCGAGCCCACATATCTAGAGCTCACTTTCGAAATCTATTCCACGTTCCACCTTCAGACAGTGATGACAAACCACGATGACCCCAGCACGATCCAATTTCGTCTCGGAGGCATTGTATGAGAACTGAATGTGCCACAATTCGGGGCCGCATTGGGACTCTATACCGACGAATTTACGGAGGAACATGATCTTTCAGACCTCTATCGCTACATCCATAACTCCCCGACAAAATGTTGGTATAATATAGTCCCCAACTCAGACAATTATGACCCTAGTCACTCCAAAGTGATAGCTCTCGCCCCATCCTTGCGATACTAACACGCCATTTTAGCCCACACCTTGATAGGAAGGTGAGAGAGCACCGGGGTTATTAACACACATGATGCCTACTTCATATGGTGCATGGCAAACAAACACATTTTCTACCTAGCATATTTCATAGCTCGTGTCATTCAACAGCAAACGGAGCAACATAGGAGAGGGTTCATATCTATGGGTCCATACATCACACGCTTGGCTCAATATTTTGGGCTCCTCAACACTGCCGCTCAGATCTCTTCACTCACACTGATAGGTCAGATGTCCCCATAGGGCATATAGACGATGCTACACATGAGGATGATCCAACATCGATGTGAGACTGATCCTCCCCAATATCGGATAACACCTACATCGAAGAGAAGGATCCTGAGGACATTACTAACAATGTCCCATACCCACATGAGGAACCACAACTGAGCCATTGACCAGTTCATGCGGCTACTTCACTTTCGGACATCTCTGCATGTCTCACTCAGTTCGAGCATTACTGTGCTCAGTAATTCAATGACACCTCTTGACGATTCGATAGCATTGAGGCGACTCTTCAGCAGATTTGTCATCACTTTCACATATCATCGCCGCCTCCACCTACCGACCCAGCCGATGACGAGGACATTTGAGGCCTTTTTAATTTTTAATATTTATTTTTAATTTTAATATTTTTAGTTCCTTTTCATTTTTTTAATTAAGCTTTTTACTCCTTTTGTTTAAAACTCTTATTACTACAATTTGATTCCTTTTATAACTAGTTGTCTAACCCTCGATAATCTCTAACAACATCCATTAAATAGTACTCCCTAAAAATTTAACTGATGACTTCACAGTTTAAAGGTTCAATGTGCCACTCCGAGAATGGAAAACATCGCTAGGAGTATTCACCACCACACTCACTTATGTTTAAGTCATCATCATTAATCATCCTCTAAGGATCTCATCCAACACTCAAGAAGTTTCACTTCTCTCCCTAACTTACAATTTTCTTCTTATATGATTGTTATCTATCTTTGTACATTGAGGGCAATGTACATCTTAAGTGTGGGGGGTGAAAATTATTTAGAAAAAGTGCCTAAAATTTTACATTATTCTCAAATCCCTGAATGATACAGTGATGATATAAACTTTAAGATACTAGAGACTCAAGCATGATGAGTCTATTTTCAAAAAATAAAAATCTTGTTAGGTTTGTCCACCTGAACCTAATTACTACCTTGAAGTTTGAAATTGATAAGGTTGTCATCAAAAATCCATAATTTTTGTGAGATTTTGAACCTTTTAGAGCATACATTCTTTTCGTGCTCACTTTATTGATTATGATGTGTCAATATTGAGTTGTTATTCTAGAACTTGCTTCGATTATACATTTCGAGACTACATCTTTGATTTGATATACTGAGATGATAAAGGCATTTAGGATTTAACCCATTTACTCCACTAAAAGCCTACCTTTATAGTTAACCCCAAGTGAACCCCATTGATCCTAACAACCCTTTTTATTAATTCACCCACTAATATTAACCCAAAACCCATCTTGTATTTGTTATCACCATTCCTTTTGACTACACTTCTATCGAGACTTGATTTGATTAGTTATGTAATTATTTTGTTTTAGTAGTTGAAAATTTTCTCATATTATGTATTTACTTGATTTGTTATTAAAATAATAAAAAAATCAGAGTTTATTCATTACTAGCTCTATAATTAAGTGAGCTTATACATTTAAATTCAACATCGTGAAGAAGAAGCTCGTATTATTAGTATTTCAAGTTTTCAATTGATGTAATTATTTAGGATTAGTTCATTTTTCTAGTTAGGTAAATTGTCAATTCAATCTCAATTTTAACCCTTTAATTCAACCTTTTTCCACGCCTTTAACCTAAGCCCCGTTACAACCCTTTTTAAAGACCTTTTGATTTGTGTATCATCTCATTTTATAGTGGTAGAGATTTGATTTTTAGGCAAGCCTATGGGATTAACTTTTCATGTTTGACTTTTGAGAGCTTAATTTTGAACCTTAAACACTTTGAGTGATTTGAGTGAATCTCTAGTGAGGATGTCAATTCTTGTCAATTTTGAATTAAATGTGATTATTTAGGTAAGGGGAAACACCTACCTTTTTCATGCTACAAAAACTATGACTTTGATTGTTTGAATCTTCAGGACTCTTTGAATTGAATTTTCCATGTATAAATTATCTATGAATTATGATGAAACATTATCAATGAATATTATGAATTGAGGAAGTTCATTTTAATTGTGAGTTGAGAATTTTACTTGAGGACAAGCAAAAGCTTAAGTGCGGGGGTATTTGATAAACCGGAATATGAACATATTTTAATCCCACATTTAGCATACTTTTGGATGATTTATCCCTTTAATTATGGAAATAGGTGCTCCTAATCCTTTGTTTTCATGTTTTATACTCAAGAGAGCATCGGAGTATGAAAAGAACGGATAACAGCTGAAAGCGGAGTAAATGGGCTGAATTACGAAATTGACACGGCCAGGGCCTAAGCCATACGGCCGAGCTTCCTTAACAAACCCGAACACAGCCTGGCCCCCAAAATACATGGCCGTGCCTCTTTCAAAAGTTCAACCACGGCCTGGCCTTGTAACACCTCAAACCTGGCCCAAACAACATGACTGGATTTGGCATGTTACTAGAAAAAGAGTTTAGAAAGTTTCACGAGCTTCAGTTGATTTTTAAGACATTTTAGAAAAACTCAAATTTTGTAGTTTAGTTGAAATCCCATTATTCATTCAAGTTATAAAATTTAAATAGCCAAGCCTTGCAGTTAGGTGACATCTAAAAACACTTACCGATTATCCGATTATTAGATTATTAACAAGATCCTCTTTTTATAAGAAATGTTGTTTAACCAGTTGTAGAGAAACCTCAGTTTTGTATTTTATCAAAACGTCCTATTAAGTAGTTTGTAATTTATGTGTCCAAAAATTAAAATCCAAAAAAAAATTACCAAACTGAAGTGGCCTTATTACAAATAAAAAATCCCCAAAAGTATCAAATGATAAATAAAATAAAGTTTAATAGAGTAACCCATGCATGGCCACCTCCACCATTCCATTGATCCAAAGAACTATGAGTTACCCGCAAGTTGTTTAAGAAAAGCAGTGAGTCACCGCACTCGATGTGCAATTAGTCCACAAAATCCACAAGTGAGCCTGTACCCCAAAACACCATCGGCCGAAGCCCAATCATCACAGTATAAACAAATAATCAACATGATAGCCCAGCCTAGCCTAATTTTCCATCCTCTACACTCCGCTCCATAAGTCCATCCTCAACACACCTGTGGGGATTTCTACAATCAACCCTCCATCCTTTACACACCTCTTTGTCAGTCATACTGACAGACACACTGCTTAAAGTCAATATAACATGGTCTAGCCACCGATCAACATGTGATCAAATCACCGATACAATAATGAGGCACCAAGCCATCATTTAGTGTGACTATGTCACTGATATACACTTCCCCTTCATATCATTATCATCCCAATATCCCATGCACATGCAACATAGTATAATAGATAGGTTATATGATGTCATACATGCAATACTTAGTGTACACACACAATCATGCTATCAACAATAATTATAAGGATTGATTATAATAAACTGACCTGGGGTTTCGGTTTTACCCAACATGGGTAGCTTAATCACCATTGTCGCGATTTTCGACTTCCAAACATAACACATACACATTTATTCAATTAAGGGATAGTGTGGTAATTACACACCTATAAACCTGAAGAACTAAACTATCGATCTCGCTAACGTCCTCACCGCAAGGATCACATCGATCTGCTTATCCCTTTCAGAAGCTGACCCACAACTCGATGGTCAGTCTCGAACTACCGATACTGCTCGCTTCTTGAATTTAGGGGTAGGGACTATGTGTCCAACCCCCTCCTTTGCTTGGCTGGCATTTGATTCCATGAAAAGATCTTGGTCAGAAGACCGAGTTAAGACATTGGAACAGAGAAAATAAGAATATATGTTCCAAGCGAAGATTTCTTACCTAGATCGATATAATCTGGAGATGGAGTTGATTGAGTACCTATGCAAATACCAAGTGAGAATCAGTTGAAAGAAAATAGATTAGAAGATATGGCCTTTCGGCCAAACGAGATACATGAACCCTCCTACCGCTATTCGGCCAACACCACTTACCGAAATCTACCAACCGCTGATTAGATGCAGATAGGAGTTTGAATGTAAAGTCCCTCCTATATTCGGCCAAAGCACCATGACACCACATTAACACCTTTGGTTAATCATCCCAAAGAAAAAAAGGAAGAGAATGGACTGTAAAGTGAAGAAGATCCCTTACCGAAATCGAAAGATGCCCCCAAAGATTCGGCACAAGTCGTCAAAGCAGAGAAGATTCAACTTAATGATGATACCTCAAAGTGAGAGATGAGTTTCAGTTGTGAAGAACCACCACCATGAGAAGAAAAAACAAATGGATTTTAGCTTGAGAAAAAAAGAGAACATGAGATGAATCCTTTAGGGTAAGGGGTAAAGGTTCGGCTAAGGAAAATAGATGAGGAAGAAATAATGAAGTGGTGTGGGTGGTGTTAAGTTTCGGCTAAGGGGTTTAAAGGTGTGAAACAAAATGTGAACAAAAGAAAGAAAAAGAGAAAAGGAGAGGAAGGGGGAGTTGGGGTTCAACTTTTGAAGAAGTAATGGAGAAAGTGTGGAGCAAAGCAGAGAAAAGAGAAGGGAGACGAGAAGGGTGCTACATGTTTGGTTTTTGATGGTGAGGCAAAGAACTCAAGTTACCAAAAATGCAAAAGAGAGGGAGAGAAATGGTTTCGGTTTAGGCTAAAAGAAGAATGGACAAAGACCCTAGGGGTTTCGGCTATACAAAGAAAGAACAAAGCTGCCAAAATGCCCAACACTCTAAAAGCCGAAAAAAAAGAGTTCACTACATCTAAAAGCTAACCCTTCCAAACTTTCGGCACCTAAACTCATCAAACCAAAACCGACCTCCTCCACCCTACATGAAGCTTCAAAAATTAAGCTAACACCCTTCTCCACTTTCTTCCCCTTGATTTTCTCCTATCTTTACTCACAACCGCCCATTTGAATTGATTTGAACAAGTCAACACCCACCTTTCTCTCATAGCCTCAAATTCAAAATGTTTGACTAATTCCACACCCCCTCTTCAAGGTCTCTTGCTGAATCCAACTCTACTCATCCTGATGCCAAAATAAATTCCAAAATGTGAACTGTGCGCCTCAAAGCTGCTCCTTCCCTGCTCCTTATGGCGTCACTCTCCTGCCTTTTAAGTGGCATCTCTTTGCCACCTTGCCACTTTAATTCTTATGTCACCAAACACAAACAATAAACGTTAAGTCCTGCCCTAGACAACTTCCCTCTTAAAGTGCCCAATATTGAAATTCTGGCCAAGATTATGACTTAACCCCGGGCCTTCTCAGAGACCCCAAACACGCTCAAACAACATTCAAAGTATACCAAACACACAGATACAAAGTAAATGCAGCAACCCTAAATCCCAGATGTTACAGTTCTACCTCCTTAAAGAAATTTCGGCCTTGAAATTACCTAATCAAAAGAGATGAGGGTATTGTTGTGCATTGCATCCTCTGGCTCCCACGTAGCTTCCTCTGAACTGTGATTTCGCCATAAAACTTTAACCAAAGGGACTGATTTCCTTCTTAGCACCATGACGTCTCATTCCAAGATCTTAATTGGTTCCTCCTCATAAAACAAATCTGACCTTTCCTCAATTTCCTCCACTGACATGACGTAAGACGAATCCGATCGGTAGCATCTTAACATTGAAACATGGAACACATCAAGCATCTATTTTAATTCTGAAGGTAACTCCAGATGATACGCCACTGGTCCAACACGTTTCAAAACCCGATAAGGCCCGATAAATCTAGGACTTAGCTTGCCCTTCCATCCAAACCTCATCACCTTCTTCCACGGTGAAACTTTCAAGAACACCCGATCTCCCACTGCAAACTCTATCTCTTTCTGCTTCAGATCTGCGTATGACTTTTTCCTGTTGGACGCTTCTTTCAATCGCATCTGAATTAACTTAACCTTCTCCTCTGACTCTGTAACCAATTCTGGACCCAAAATCTGGCGTTCACCCAATTCTGTCCAACAGGTAGGAGTACGACACCTTCACACATGCAATGCTTCATAGGGCGCCATCTGAATACTAGATTGGTAGCTGTTGTTGTATGCGAATTCTGCCAACGGTAGAAACTCCTCCCAGCTACCCCTGAAGTCAATGACACACCCTCTCAACATATCCTCCAAGATCTGAATTACTCTTTCAGACTGACCATCAGTCTATGGATGAAAAGCTATGCTGAAGTCTAATCTTGTACCTAAAGCCTGATGTAGTGCCCTCCAGAATCGTGACGTAAACCAAGGGTATCTATCGATATGATCGATACTAGTACCCCATGAAACCTCATGATTTCTGCCACACACAGCTTAGCCAACCTCTAAAGAGAATAGTCAACACGAACAGGTATGAAATGAGTGGACTTCGTCAACTGATCCACGATTATCCACACCGAATCTTTTTTAGTAGGTGTAAGAGGTAGCCCACTAACAAAGTCCATAGTGTTCCTCTCCCATTTCCACTGTGGAATCTTCACCGGCTGCAATAACCCCGAAGGCAACTGATGATCCGCTTTTACCTGCTGACACGTTAAACACTTTCCCACAAAATTTGTAACTTCCTACTTCAATCCAGGCCACCAAAACTGTTCACGCAGATCCCAGTACATCTTACTCTCTCCAGGATGCATAGTGTAAGGACTACTATGCACTTCCTGAAGAACTATCTACCTCAGCTCCACATCCTTCGGCCTGCAAACCTTCTCACGAAAACACAAAACCTCATCACCTTTCAAACCGTAATCCTCTACCCCACCATTTTGTACTTGTAGAAGTCGAACACTAAAGACATCATTCGATAACTGTTTCTCTTTAATCTGGTTTACCCATGTCGGCTTCACTTGAAGTTCAGCTAATAGACTTTCGTCATCATATAAACAGAGATGGGCAAACATTACTCTCAAATCTGATATTACTTTTCGGCTTAACGCATCTGCCACCACATTAGCCTTACCCGATGATATTCGATCGAGCAGTCATAATCTTTCAACAGCTCAATCCACTTTCACTGCCTTAAATTCCTTTCTGAGTTAGAAGATATTTCAAACTCTTGTGGTCGGTGTAGATAACGAACTTCTCTCCATACAAATAATGTCTCCAGATCTTCAGAGCAAAACTACCGCAACCAACTCCAAATCATGCGTGGGATAATTAATCTCATGCGGTCTTAACTGCCGAGATGCATACGCAACAACCTTCCCATCCTGTATTAACACACAACCTAACCCCGTGTGAGAAGCATCACAATAAACCATGAACTCTTTATCGGCTTCAGGCGGAATCAACACCGGAGCCTCTGTCAAAATCCTCTACAGCTTCTCAAAACTTTCCTGTTGCTTACCAGTTCAAACAAATGGTACCCCTTTTTGCAACAACTTGGTTAAGGGTCCCGCAATTAAGGAAAAACCCTCAACAAACCTTCTGCAATAACCTGTCAATCCCAAGAAACTTCGGATCTCTGCCACGGACTTAGACGGTTTCCAGCTTAACACAATTTCAATCTTCCAGGGATCAACCCTAATCCCTTTTGCAGATACCACATGACCCAGAAAGGTAACTTCCTTCAACCAAAACTCACACTTGCTAAACTTAGCGTACAACTGCTTCTCCCTCAAAATCTACAAAACCACCCGAAGATGTGAATCGTGCTCCTCTTGTAGCATAATCCATGCCTCTAACCACTTCGCCACAAGCTCATCTTATTTCTACCTCTATCCTTGTCATTATTTTGCTTCTCACCTATTTTACCTCCTCGGCAATTTTAGCCTTTCCCACTAGGATAGCAAAATCTCTCTTCCACTGTGGAGCTATCAACACTCGCAGCTCATCTCGCAGCCCATCTTTAAACCTCACGTAACGCTCATAATCAATCGCAACTATCCCTCGGGTTGTATCGGCTCAACCGCAGGAATTCTGACTCATACTCAACTACCGATTTACCTCATTAAACTAAATTCAAGAATGCTTTCTTTTGAGCATCCACATAACTGGCCCCAATGTACTTCACTTGAAACATCATCTTAAAGAAATCCCAATCAACTTGTTCCACTCTCTCATGGTGAGCCACCACTGATATGCCTCATCCCGAAGTAGAGACACCGTACCCTTCAGCTTCTCCTCTACCGTGTAGTCCAAATCATCCATAATTCTCTCGACTGCCTCTAGCCAATACATAGCCACGTTTGGAGCTACCCCAGAGATACCCCTAAACATTTCAGCTCCATTAGCTCGGAGTCGCTTAGGGATGGATTTTTGAGTTACTGTTCCAGTGCTTGCCCCAGCCACTCGTTCCAACACCCGTAGCATTGCTTGAGACAGGGCATCATCTCCACTAGTTCTGTCCTACGATCCTGCTTCCGCCACAGGTGATGTTGGCGCTTCTCGCTCAGACTCATTTCTCACTTCTGAGAGTTCAACCTCAGTACCCCGGCCTCTTCCACGACCGCATGTAACATGTCCACGTCCTCTACCACTCATGTCTACCACTCCGTCTTACTCTGATTACAAATTTTATGTGTCAGTATTTCCTTCCACTATTTAGTAACAAGTAGTTTTATAAAGATAGAATTATGAGTAGTTTTTTCTGCAAGCACATGTATACCTAACGGTTTTAATCTCTACCATAGAGTTTCTAAATCCTATTATCCATAGCGATATATCTATAACTCATGCAAATTACCTAACAATCAGAAAACTTACCTGGCAGACTTGGGCCTAAAACTCGGGTGCCACCTTTCCAGAAAATAGGTTCCTATATATATATATATATTTTTTAAACCATTTTAAATACAAAATTTGGAAAAAGTTTTGAACCCAAAACCCAAGGCCGAGCTTTTTAAACCAAGCTCTGATACCAAATTGTAACACCCCAAACCTGGCCAAAACGCCACGACCGGATCTGGCATGTTACTAGAAAAAAATTTAGAAAGTTTCACGACCTTCAGTTGATTTCTAAGAAATTTTAGAAAAACTCAAATTTTGTAGTTCAGTTGAAATCCCGTTATTCATTTAAGTTATAAAATTTAAATAGCCAAGCCTTGCAGTTAGGTGACATCTAAAAACACTTACTGATTATCCGATTATTAGATTATTAACAAGATCCTCTTTTTATAAGAAATGTTGTTTAACCTGTTGTAGAGAAACCCCAGTTTTGTATTTTATCAAAACGTCCTATTAAGTAGTTTGTAATTTATGTGTCCAAAAATTAAAATCCAAAAGAAAATTTACCAAACTAAAGTGGCCTTATTACAAATAAAAAATCCCCAAAAGTATCAAATGATAAATAAAATAAAGTTTAATAGAGTAACCCATGCATGGCCACCTCGAGTCCATTCCAGCCCAGTCCAAAGAACTATGAGTTACTTGCAAGTTGTTTAAGAAAATAGAGTGAGTCACCAAACTCAGTGTGCAATTAGTCCACAAAATCCACAAGTGGGCCTGTGCCCTAAAACACCATCGGCCGAAGTCCAATCATCACAGTATAAATAAATAATCAACATGATAGCCTAACCCAGCCTAATTTTCCATCCTCTACACTCTGCTCCATAAGTCCATCCTCAACGCACCTATGGGGATTTCTACAATCAACCCTCCATCCTCTACACACCTCTTTGGTAGTCATGCTGACAGACACACTACTCAAAGTCAATATAACGTGTCCTAGCCACTGATCAACGTGTGATAAAATCACCGATACGATAATGAGGCACCAAGCCATCATTTAGTGTGACTACGTCACCGATATACACTTCCCCTTCATATTATTATCATCCTAATATCCCATGCACATGCAACATAGTATAATGGATAGGTTATATGATGTCATACATGCAATACTTAGTGTACACACACAATCATGCTATCAACAATAATTATAAGGCTTGATTATAATATACTGACCTGGGTTTCGATTTTACCCAACATGGGTAGCTTAGTCACCATTGCCACAATTTTCGGCTTTCAAACATAACACATACACATTTATTTAATTAAGGGATAGTGTGGTAATTACACACCTGTAAACCCGAAGAACTAAACTATTGATCTCGCTAACATCCTCACTCACAAGGATCACAGTGATCTACTTATCCCTTTCAGAAGCCGGCCCACAACCTTGTGGCCAGTCTTGAACTGCCAATTCTTCTCACTTCTTGCATTTGGGGTAGGGACTATGTGTCCAACCCCCTCCTTTGCTTGGCTAGTATTTGATTCTAGGAAAAGATCTTGGTCAGAAGACCGAGTTAAGATAATGGAACAGAGAAAATAAGAATATACGTTCCAAGCGAAGATTTCTTACCTAGATCAATATAATTCGGAGATGGAGTCGATTGAGTACCTATGTAAATACCAAGTGAGAATCGGTTGAAAGAAAATAGATTAGGAGATATGGCCTTTTGGCCAAACGAGATACATGAACCCTCCTACCACCATTCGACCAACACCACTTACCAAAATCTACCAACCGCTGATTAGATACAGATAGGAGTATAAATGCGAAGTCCCTCCTACATTCGGCTAGAGCACCATGACACCACATTAACACCTTTGGTTAATCAACCCAAATAAAAAAGGAAGAGAACAGATAGTAAAGTGAAGAAGATCCCTTACCAAAACTGAAAGATGCCCCCAAAGATTCGGCACAAGTCGTCAAAGTAGAGAAGATTCGACTTAATGATGATACCTCAAAGTGAGAGATGAGTTTCGATTGTGAAGAACCAATACCATGAGAAGAAAAAATAAATGGATTTTGGCTTGAAAAAAAGAGAGAACACAAGATGAATCCTTTAGGGTAAGGGGTAAAGGTTAGGTGAAGGAAAATAGATGAGGAAGAAATAATGAAGTGGTGTGGGTGGTGTTAAGTTTCGACTAAGGGGTTTAGAGGTGTGAAACAAAATGTGAACAAAAGAAAGAAAAAGTGAAAAGGAGAGGAAGAGAGAGTTGGGGTTCGGCTTTTAAAGAAGTAATAGAGAAAGTTTGGAGTAAAGCAAAGAAAAGAAAAGGGAGACGAGAAGGGTGCTACGGGTTTCAGTTTTTGATGGTGAGGCAAAGAACTCAAGTTACCAATAATGCAAAAGAGAGGGAGAGAAATGGTTTGGGATTAGGCTAAAAGAAGAATAGACAAAGACCCTAGGGGTTTCGGCTATACAAAGAAAGAACAATGCTGCCAAAATTCCCAACACTCTAAAAGCCGAAAAGAAAGAGTTCACTACATCTAAAAGCTAACCCTTCCAAAATTTCCGCACCTAAACTTATCAAATCGAAACTGACCTCCTCCCCCTACATCAAGCTTCAAAAATTCGGCTAACACCCTTCTCCACTTTCTTCCCCTTGATTTTCTCCTATCTCCACTCACAACCTCCCATTTGAATTGATTTGAACAAGTCAACACCCACCTTTCTCTCATAGCCTCAAATTCAAAATGTTTGACTAATTCCACACCTCCTCTTCAAGGTCCCTTGTCGAATCCAACTCTACTCATCTTGATGCCAAAATAAATTCCAAAATGTGAACTGTGCACCTCGAACCTGCTCCTTTCGTGCTCATTGTGGCGTCACTCTCCTGCCTCTTAAGTGGCGCCTCTTTGCCACCTTGCCACTTTAATTCTTGTGTCACCAAACACAAATAATAAACCTTAAGTCCTACCCTAGATAGCTTCCCTCCTAAAGTGCCCAAAATTAAAATTCTCGCCAAGATTCTGACTTAACCCCGAGCCTTCCTGGAGACCCCAAACACGCTCAAACAACATACAAAGTATACCAAACACACAGATACAAAGTAAATGCAACGCCCCTAAATCCCAGATGTTACAGGCCTCGAATCCCACGGGCGTGTGCCATGGGCGTGTCCTTGACGCAACAATAAAGAGTTTCATTCGGATTAGGATACTTTCAGGCCAAGAAAGGCATCTCGAATCCTATAAACACCCTATGAGGCAACTTAAACGGGGGGTTCGAGAGGAGTTCGACTAAAGCCTTCTGTCAGGGCTTTTCAGGGCATTCAGCTAGGCCAAAGGGCCAAGCCAAGAAGGCCAAATTGTGTGATTCATTGGAAGAAAGCCAGTTGATTCATCTTAAGAAGCTGGGATTATACTCAAGACTGAGGACCTCTCCTTCAATTCCTTCAGGGGGTTTTAGGGTTTTTTTATGTTTTGTTTTATATTTTCTTCTGAGAGTATTCTTTTACAATTATAAACTAAACCCCTCAAATACCTGAGGGGGATGAAACCTAAAACGGATCTTGTTATTGTTATCTGTGCTATATGATAAATACTTGATTTATTCTTAATTATGTGTTCTTAATTCTTGTTTTGGCATTTCATGATATTAATTCAAGTACTGATGTGCTTAGGTGGTGGAGCAAAAGTCCCTGCCTAAGAGTAGATCTAGCGTAGTTAAGTGGAGTTGATCGCAACCCTAGAAATAGGATAATGTAAATCTACTGGATTAGGGTCAAACATAATATGGGAGTCCATTGATCGAGTTAATCCAATTCTAGGGGTTTTAATTAGAAAGAAATTTCAATTAATCAACCTAGGGTTAGACGTTAGTAGCCCCGAAAGAGGTATTAATATAAATTAAGGAATCCTACGGATCAAGTCAAGTGAATAAATCGTCTGGTTCAAAGTTAGATAACAAGTGAAGTCTAGGTGGATTCTTCCTCGGGTATTATCTTAATCAATTGGTTTTCCCACAAGTATTTCTCTAATTCATTCTCTTCGTCTTTGCATCTTTAGCTTAGTAGTTAGTTAATTTTAGATTAGATAAACAAATCACTTAATTCTTAGGCTAAATAATAAAAAGAAAGTTAGCATTAGTACTTTTGGTTCCTTTGGGTTCGACAATCCGGTCTTGCTTTAAACTATACTATTATTCGATAGGTGCACTTGCCTCCATCGTTTTCTTAGTTAGTTTTCAGGTTCGATCATTCTTTTTATAAATTTTTAAGCCTCTGACACGATCATGTTTTTGGCACTGTTATCGGGGAACTGAAATATTAAGAAAGCTCAATTTTTGTAACAGATTGAATTTGACCCTAATCAGAACGGTGGTTTCGAGACCATGAATCTGAGCCTGAGAAATATTTAAATATTATATTTAGTGTTTATTATATATGAATTTATGTGTGTGAAAGTTTCGTAGAAAGATTTTATTGTTTAAGTATTGAATTTGATAAAAAGACTTAATCGCGTAAAAGGTAAAAGTGGCATACTAAAGTGAAATGTGCTAATTTGAGCATGGCTTTATAATATGAAGTATTAAAAGGGAAAATAACCCATTTTATGACTTAGTGGCTGGTCATGGACAAGTTTGTCCTTAAGATATAATGTTTGGTTATTTTATTATAAAGGTTAGTTAAGTAATTTAATAATAATTTAATATATGTTAAAGTAAAACAAAACAAAAGGCATTTTTTCATTCATTTTGTTTGGTGAATGTTTGCATGAGAAGAAGGGTTCAAAGTCCTTGAAAATTTGGCACCTTGAAGCTAAAAATTGAAGGTGAGTCCTTAGTCGGTTTTAGATAATTTTTACATTAAAGATATGTTAAGGATTGATATGTTTTGTATTAGAAATTTTAGTGAATTTTAGTATTTAGGGCTAATTTGTAAAAGTAAATTTTTAGAGGGGCTTATTTGCAAAATAAATGAAAGAAATGGACTCATAAGGCCCTTGTGAATATTCGGCCCTTACATAGTCTTAGCAAATTTTGTGTATTTTATGTTTTGTACAATTAGGACTAAATAGTAAAAATGTGAAATCTTAGGGGCAAAATGGTAATTTGCATGTTTATGTGTTTTGGGACTAAATTGAGTTTAAATGTACTTGAATGAGCTGAATTTAATGTGTTCTAGATCAAGAACAAAGAAAAACGAGCTTGGATCGGGGAAAAATGAAAGTTGTCGACTAGCCGGTTAACGTTGTCCGTCGAAAGTCAAGGTAAGTCCTTAAGCTAGATTATATTAAAGAATGAATATTGAATGTGTTTAATGACAATGTTTGATAAATTTGGGCATGTTTTTATGTGATAGCCGAATGTAAAGGTAGTATATCGAATTGGATATGTTTTGTTAATACCTTGTAAAGGTGTATAATCGATATGATATGCGAAGTATACAATGATGTAATGATTTTATTTAGAAAATGTGAATAAGTTAGTTGAGTTTGAAATGTGATGAAATTATGAAATTTAAGTGATTAAATTGGATATGGTATTATTGAAATGTGTATTGGAATGTTGAAAATGTTGATATTTCGGCTATTAGCCTAGCGGTGCCTTGTGCTTGTTACTACTATCGAGCTTTGATGCCTAGCGTGCCTTGTCTTTGGTGTTACTTATCGAGCTTTGATGCCTAGCGTGCCTTGCGCCGGTGTTACTTATCGGCTTTGATGCCTAGCGTGCTTAGTGCTTGGGTGACATATTCGGCTTCGTGCCTAGCGAGCTTAGTGCTTGGTGACATATTCGCTTCGTGCCTATGTGCTTAGTTTCGGTGACATATTCGGGCTTCGTGCCTAGCAGGCTTCAAGCCGGTGACATATTCAAGCTTCGGGACTAGTAGGCTTAATGCCGGTGAATTGATATAAATGGGAAATTTGAGAATCGAATAATGTAAGTTATATTTAATGTTTGGTGTTAAAAGCTCGGGTAAGAGTTGGCATATTATGTTTATAAGGATTGAAGTGAGTAAAGTTCTTATTGTTTTGAATCAAATTCGATGTGTTGAAATGATCAATTGCACAAGTACTATATTTTATAATGTTGAATCCTTTTATTAATATGTATATACATTGCTTATATGTGAAGTTGATAGTGTATATGTACATGATGACATAGAAACAATAATTAATACAAATGTGACATTAGTATTTGGATAAGTGTATTATATATATATATGTATAGAAATATTTATATACAATATTATATGTGTTTAAGACTTACTAAGCCGTTGAGCTTACTTTGTGTGTTTTCGTTGTTTGTTTTATAGATCTTGGACAAGCTACAGGCTCGAAGGATCGTTAGTGAAGTCAACCACACTATCATCCCTTTTTGGTACAATCCAGTTAGTTGATTTTGAATTTAAGGCATGTATAAGCTAGATTAATGGTTGAATGATTTCCTAACTTTTATAATTATAGCCATGCAAAAATGGCTAGATTTTTATGCTTGAGTTTTATTATGGTTAATTATGGTTTAAACTCATTTTGGTAAATATGCTATATGACGTGCATGAATGGTGTTTTTGATTAGACAATATGATTTGTATTCATTTATGTGATTGATGATTTATGATAAATGACATATAAATTGATTAAGTGGTGTTTATGTATATGTTCATGTAATTGATTCGGTTATTGTGGGATAACTAGTAGGTGGTTTAATATAAATGTTCAAAATAACACAAATGGATATGGTCTCATATACATAAAATATGTAATAAGAAAAGATGTATAATTAATTTAGTCTTAAAGTCACTTTGTATGTGTGTTATATAGGAATAAGTGTATATGTCTTGTATGCCGTGTATGTGTAAGAAAATGTTAGTAAACTAGGTATATTATGAACTTATCTATTGGGACCAAAATGGTGGTTGGTATATTAGTCAAATGGATGTGAATTAACGGTTAAGTTGATGGTTACTTTAGTATATAGTAAATGGTTAATGATGAGCATGATTGTGGTTAAAACTCGATTGATGTTTTGGTTATGCATTTGTAATTTGAGTAGGGTAAGTTAGTATGTGATTTGAGCGTACTTTTAATTATGATTGTGCATCGAAATGATTTAAATTGATATGGTCATATATGAATGGTCTTATAATTATGAACGGGGTATGTTTCAACTTAAATTAATGTACCAATCATATTCGCTCATATTGACTAATATCAAGGTTGCATGGGTAAGAAATATTTAAGTTGTGTAATATGGCTCATATAGTTTTGAATGAGCATGGACTGAGTAAGAAATGGTACATTGATATTTGACAGATCAAATAGATATATGAAATGTATTAATATAAGTTTGCATGTGAATATGTATGCGCATATAAATTTTGAAGTCGTCTGAAACTTTGATTATTTGAATGTTATATATGATTGATTGGTGAAGTTTTAAAACATGTGAATTATGATTGTCTGAGATGTGTTTTGGTCGGTAATGCCTCGTAACCCAAGTCCGGCGATGGATATGGGTCAGGGGTGTTACAATTTTTATTACTTTAGCTATATTTTATTTTATTTTGCAATTAAATTTTATTTTTTTACCTTTCTAATTTTCTTTTTCTTTTTCTTTTCTTGGTAGGTACCTCTAGTTTATGACTAGAAGGAACCCGACAGGACCCTTGATTTACGACAGTAATATTGAAGGTACGGTTCACAGAAATCATAGAGAAATAAAGCGAAGCTTAAAATACATAGAAGAAGAGAAAGGAGATGAAACCAATACTACCGAAGAGATGGCTGAGAATAATTCGCTACGTCTAGAAGTGGCCAAAAATCATGCTCCTCAAACTATGTATGATTATGCTAAACCTAATTTAACAAGAACTGAGTCAAGTATTGTTAGACCTGCTATAGCTGCTAATAATTTTGAACTGAAACCTAACACTATACAAATGATACAACAACTTGTTCAATTTGATGGTTTGCAGGACACAAACCTAAATAATCACTTGGAAAATTTCCTAGAATTTTGTAATACTTTCAAAATAAATGGCGTTTTTTGATAATGCCATTTGTCTTCAGTTATTTCCCTTTTCATTAAGGAATAAAGCCAAACATTGGTTGAATTCTCTTCCACGAGGATCAATTACTACATGGGATCAAATGACCGAAATTTTTTTGTTAGAATATTTCCCACCGGCCAAAACAACCAAATTAAGGAATGATATCTCTTCTTTTGTGCAGATGGATTTAGAAATATTATACGATACATGGGAGAGATACAAGGATTTGTTAAGAAGGTGTCCACACCATAGTTTACCCTTGTGGCTACAGGTCCAAACTTTTTACAACAGTGTGAACCCCTCAACCCGACAGTTAATTGATTCAGCAGCCGGTGGAACCCTGAATAACAAAACTCCTGAGGCTGCCTATGAGTTTATAGAAGAGATGTCACTAAACAACTATCAGTGGTAAGTTACAAGGACAAGGCCAACAAAAATAGCTAGAGTTTTCAACTTTGACGCAGTCACCATGCTATCCAATCAGGTAGAGATGTTAAATAAAATGATTGATGGTTTATGTGGTCCTTTACAGGTACATCTAGTTATGCAATGTGACTCAAATCTAGGAGGTGTGGCGAATCCTAAGTACCCACCCTACAATCCGGACGTGGAAAGCGAATAGATAAACTATACAGGTAACAATTTCAGATCTCAAAATAACCTTATAGTAATACTTAAAATCCAGGTTGGAGGAACCACCCCAATTTCTCATGGGGTGGTCAAGGAAATCAGAGACAACAACTCCCTCCAAACTTCCAACAACAACCCTACCCACAGGAAAAGAAGCTGAACCTTGAGGAGATGCTGACAAAATTCATAGAGGTGTCAGAAAAATGTTTCCAAAACATCGAAACAACACTGAAAAATCAACAAGCATCGATTAAAGGAATCGAAAAGTAATTAGAGTAACTTGATAAGTTGATCTCTAAACGACCACAAGGTAGCTTGCCAAGTAACACTGAAACTAACCCAAAGGAGCAACTTCAAACCATAATAGCTCAAAATAGTGAAGGGTTAGTAGATTCTGAACCTGAGCCAAGGCAAGAACCTGAGGTAAGTGAAAATAAGGTAGAGGTAAGCTAAGAAAAGCCAAAATCGGTAATTAAAGAATACCAACCTCGTATACCATATCCCGATGCGATGAAGAAAGACAATTTAGATGAACAGTTTGGTAAGTTTCTTAAACTCTTAAAAAAATTACATATTAACTTACCGATTCTTGAAGCTCTTTCATAGATGCCAAATTCAAGGAAATTTTTAAAAGAGCTTTTAACAAACAAGCGAAAGTTAGACGAGAAGTCGCATGTAGAACTAAACGCAGTGTGCTCAGTAATGTTACAAAACAAACTACCACGAAAATTAAAAGATCCAGAGAGTTTTACAATTCCATGTTTAATTGGTTGTTTATCTGTTGATAATGCTTTAGCTAATTTAGGGGCAAGCATCAATGTTATGCCTTCTAAAATGTTTAAACAGCTAGGTCTAAGGAAACCCAAGCAAACTAGGATGAGCATTCAACTAGCTGATAAGACTATTCGAATTCTAGGGGTATAATTGAAGATGTACTAGTGACAAATTCATATTCCCAGTAGACTTTGTTGTTTTAGATATGGATGAAAACAATAATATCCCCTTAATTTTAGGAAGACCCTTTTTAGCAACTTCCAAATCTAAAATTGATGTTAGTACAGGTGAGCTCATTCTTCGTGTAGGTGACGAATCAATCAGTCTTCAAGCTATCGACTCAGCTAGGACATCGAGTGATAAAGAAATATCTCATGAGGAATGACGGCTTCAGATCGATGAGCTAGATGAGTGGAAGACATATTTTAAGGAGGAGTTAAAACCACACGAGGTGAAACCAAAGGAACCCCCAGACGAGCTTAAAGGAACATCAAATCACTTCAAAATAGGAGATCAAGTACTGTTAGATAAAATAGACTCGTGAATTGCCCTATCAAACCCAAATACAAATGAAGAAATACTTTTTAAAGTAATCAATGTCTTCCCCTACGGAACAGTCGAGGTAAGTAATCCTACATTCGGCACTTTTAAGTAAACTATACTCGACCCAAACTACATAATGATAGCATGAGAAAAGATTTTTCACTCCTCAAACCACCGTGAAGGTACGAATGAGAGGTAAGTCTAGCTTAAGACTTTAAACGAGCGCTTCTCGGGAGGCAACCTGAGTACTACCCCCGTTTATTTTTATTTCTTTTCTTTTAGCACCTAACTACAAACTAACCAAATTAATGAAGCATAGATTTCTGCACCACACGGCCTCACACAAGGCGGTGGCCGTGGCCGTGTGGGTGCTACGGATCTCTATACCGACATGACAGAGATAGTACGAAAAAGGATGGAAAAATATCTTCAAGTCACGGGTTTCAACTAAATACCACGGTCGTACGATGCTGCCATGGCCGACACTATTTTACAAAAACGGGAGGAGGACACTCCCCACGGGCGTCAAAGAAGCGAACAAGGCAATACATGCGCGTGTAAAAATGGCCGTGTGGCCTAACACACCCACATAACACGGGCGTGTAACACAATTAAAACATGCCTAAATTTAAAATTCTAGAAAAACACGGGCTGAATAAAAGGAACACAAGCGTGGCCCCTAACCGTGTTCCCCACCCCTATTTAAAGCAACGAGCACCCGTCTCTCCCAACCCACCGAAACCCTAGCCGTTTCTCTCCAAATCCACCACCCTATTCTTGCCACCAGAAAAATCCTCTCCTCCATTGACTTCTCCTATCACTTATGTCTCTCTTTCATATACACATAGAAAACCAGTCCACGCCTATGCCAATGGTATACACGCCCGCGACACAGTCATGTTCATCTATATATTTGCAGCACACACCCGTGCATCACCCCTCCACATCCATGCGCAGACGTTCCAACTACCATTTCCTACATCCGCGCGACCACCACTTCAACCACACCGCCTCTCTCCAAAGATACACCACCTGTCACCTCCCCTTTTCACATTTTACTTCATTGAACTATATTATCATAAGAATTTTTAGTTTCTAGTTAGTTTATCTTTTTGGCTTAATACTAGGTTGTTAATCCATTTAGACCTTGTTTAAGTAATAGCCATTAGCATTTCTGCTGATAAATGTTACAATATGTCTTGGCTGGAAATATTACTTGAATTGTTGAATATCTATGATTTTCAGGAGCATAATGTCATCGTCCCGAGGCAAGAAAACTGCAGTCTTTAGTTCTAAAAAATTAAAGGGACCCGGTTCGTCATCAGCCAGTGCATCCACAGAAGTGCGCCACCCATTCTTACAATTTCCTCCAAGATCCCAGGAGGACCTTTATAAGATACTTTGCGCGCGACCCCTCGGCGTAGGGAGGCATATTGATTGGGCCACTTTGGAGCAGGTCCAACTAGACAACGACGTACGAGCTCTCCTAACTACCAATCCATGGGACCAATTCTTTAATATCATCGAGCCTACATATCTAGAGTTCACTTTGGAACTCTATTCCATGTTCCACCTTCAGACGGTGATGACAAACCACGATGACCCCAGCATGATCCAATTCCGTCTCGGAGGCATTGTATGAGAACTGAATGTGCCACAATTCGGGGCCACATTGGGACTCTATATCGATAAATTTATGGATGAACATGATCTTTCAGACCTCTATCGCCACATCCATAACTCCCCGGCCAAATGTTGGTATAATATAGCCCCCAACTCAGACAATTATGGCTCTAGTCACTCCAAAGCGACAGCTCTCGCCCCATCCTTGCGATACTTACATGCCATTTCAGCTCACATCTTGATAGGAAGGCGAGAGAGGATCGCGGTCGTTAACACACATGATGCCTACTTCCTATGGTGCATGGCAAATGGACACGTTTTTGACCTAGCATATTTCATAGCTCGTGGCATTCAACATCAAACGGAGCAACATAAGAGAGGGGTCATATCTATGGGTCCATACATCACACTCATGGCTCGATTTTTTGGGCTCCTCAACACCGCCGCTCAGATCATCTCACTCACACTGATAGGTCAGATGTCCCCACAGGGCATCCAAACGATGCTACACATGAGGATAATCCAATGTCGATGTAAGACCGATCCTCCCCAATATCAGCTAACACCTACCATCGAAGAGGAGGATCTGGAGGACATTACTGACAATGTCCCACACCCACATGAGGAACCACAATCGAGCTATCGATCAGTTCATGCGGCTACTTCACTTTCAGACATCTCTGCACGTCTGACTCAGTTCGGGCATTACTATACTCAACAATTCAATGACACCTCTCGACGATTCGATGGCATTGGGGCGACTCTTCAGCAGATTTGTCATCACTTTCACATATCATCGTCGCCTCCACCTACCGACCCAACTGATGACGAGGACATTTGAGGCCTTTTTAATTTTTAATATTTATTTTTCATTTTAATATTTTTAGTTCCTTTTCATTTTTTAATTAAGCTTTTTACTCCTTTTGTTTAAAACTCTTATTAGTACAACTTGATTCCTTTTATAACTGGCTGTCTAACCCTCGATAATCTCGAACAACATCCATTAAATAGTACTCCCTAAAAATTTAACTGATGACTTCGCAGTTTAAAGGTTCAATGTGCCACTCCGAGAATGGAAAACATCACTAGGAGTATTCACCACCACACTCACTTATGTTTAAGTCATCATCATTAATCATCCTCCAAGGATCTCATCCAAAACTCACAAAGTTTCACTTCTCTCCCTAACTTACAATTTTCTTCTTATATGATTGTTATCTATCTTTGTACATTGAGGGCAATGTACATCTTAAGTGTGGGGGTGAAAATTATTTAGAAAAAGTGCCTAAATTTTTACATTATTCTCAAATCCCTGAATGATATCTTGTCTCAATGTAATTTTCTCATATCACTAATTAGAATGAAATTTCTGTTGATTTATGATTTTTTTTGATATGTTTTAGATTAAGTCATAGTTAATTATACAGTGATGATTTAAACTTTAAGATATTAGAGAATCAAGCATGATGAGTCCATTTTCAAAAAATAAAAATCTTGTTAGGTTGTCCACCTGAATCTAATTATTACCTTGAAGCTTGAAATTGATAAGGTTGTCATCAAAAACCCATAATTTTTGTGAGATTTTGAACCTTTTAGAGCACACATTCTTTTCGTGCTCACTTTATTGATTATGAGTGTGTCAACATTAAGTTGTTATTCTAGAACTTGCTTCGATTATACATGTCGAGACCACATCTTTAATTTGATATACTGAGATGATAAAGGCACTTAGGATTTAACCCACTTACTCCACTAAAAGCCTACCTTTATAATTAACCCCTAGTGAACCCCGTTGATCCTAACAACCCCTTTTATTAATTCACCCACTAATATTAACCCAAAACCCATCTTGTATTTGTTATCACCATTTCTTTTGACTACACTTCTATCGAGACTTGATTTGATCAGTTACCTAATTATTTTATTTCAGTAGTTGAAATTTTCTCATATTATGTATTTACTTGGTTTTTTCTTATCAGAGTTTATTCATTACTAGTTCTATAATTAAGTGAGCTTATAGGTTTAAATTCAACATCGTGAAGAAGAAGCTCGTATTATTAGTATTTCAAGTTTTCAATTGATGTAATTATTCAAGATTAGTTCATTTTTCTAGTTAGGTAAATTGTCAATTCAATCTCGATTTTAACCTTTTAATTCAGCCTTTATCCACACCTTTAACCTAAGCCCCGTTACAACCCTTTTTAAAGACTTTTTGATTTGTGTATCATCTCATTTTATAGTGGTGGAGATTTGATTTTCAGGCAAGCCTATGGGATTAACTTTTCATGTTCGACTTTTGAGAGCTTAATTTTAAACCTTAAACACCGAGTGATTTGAGTGAATCTCTAGTGAGGATGTCAATTCTTGTCGATTTTGAATTAAAGGTGATTATTTAGGTAAGGGGAAACACCTACCTTTTTCATGCTACAAAAACTATGACTTTGATTGTTTGAATCTTCAGGACTCTTTGAGTTGAATTATCCATGTATAAATTATCTATGAATTATGATGAAACATTATCGGTGAATATTATGAATTGAGGAAGTTTATTTTAATTGTGAGTTGAGAATTTTGCTTGAGGACAAGCAAAAGCTTAAGTGTGGGGGTATTTGATAAACATTAATATGAACATATTTTAATCCCACATTTAGCATAATTTTGGATGATTTATCCCTTTAATTTTGTAAATAGGTGCTCCTAATCCTTTGTTTTCATGTTTTGTAATCAGGAGAGCACCGGAGGATGAAAAGAATGAAAAAGAGCTGAAAATGAGTAAATGGGCCGAATTACGAAATCGACACAGCCTGGGCCTAAGCCACACGACCGTGCTTCCTTAACAAACCCGAACACAGCCTGGCCCCCGAAATGCATGGTCGGGCCTCTTTCAATGGTTCGACCGCGGCCTGGCCTCGAATCCCACAGGCGTGTGCCATGGGCGTGTCCCCGACGCAGTAAAGAAGAGTTTCATTCGGATTAGGATACTTTCTGGCCAAGAAAGGCATCTCGAAGCATATATAAACACCCTAGGAGGTGACTTAAATGGGGGGTACAAGAGGAGTTTGACAGAAGCCTTCTATCCGGGCTTTTCAGGGCATTCAACTAGGCCAAAGAGACAAGCCAGGGAGGCCAAATTGTGTGATTCACTGGAAGAAAGCCAGTTGATTCATCTCAAAAAGCTGAGCTTATACTCAAGAATGAGGACCTCTCCTTCAATTCCTTTAGGGGTTTTAGGTTTTTTTTTGTTTTGTTTTATATTTTCTTCTGAGATGTATTCTTTTACAATTATAAACTAAACCACCCAAATTCCTGAAGGGGATGAAACCTAAAACGGATGTTGTTATTGTTATCTGAGCTGTATGATAAATACTTGATTTGTTCTTAATTCTCATTTTGGTATTTCAGGATATTAATTCAAGTACTGATGTGCTTAGGTGGTGGAGCAAAAGTCCCTGCCTAAGAGTATATCTAGCGTAGTTAAGTGGAGTTGATCGCAACCCTAGAAATAGGATGACATAAATCTGCCGGATTAGGGTCAAACCTAATATGAGAGTCCATAGATCGAGTTAATGCAATTCTAGGGGTTTTAATTAGAAAGAAATTTCAATTAATCAACCTAGGGTTAGACGTTAGCCTCGAAAGAAGTATTAATATAAATTAGGGAATCCTACGGATCAAGTCAAGTGAATAAATCGTCTGGTTCAGAGTTAGATAACAAGTGAAGTCTAGGTGGATTCTTCCTTGGGTATTGTCTTAATCAATTGGTTTTCCCACAAGTATTTCCCCAATTCATTCTTTTCGTTTTTGCATCTTTAGCTTAGTAGTTAGTTAATTTTAGATTAGATAAACAAGTCCCTTAATTCTTAGGCTAAATAATAAAAAGAAAGTTAGTATTAGTACTTTTGGTTCCTTTGGGTTCGGTAATTCGGTCTTGCCATTAAACTATACTATTGTTCAATAAGTGTGCTTGCCTCCATCATTATCCTAGTTAGTTTTCAGGTTTGATCATTCTTTTTATAAATTTTTAGAACTCTGACACACGATCAATAATTCAATATGAGAACATGTTATATAATTTAGAAATGTTGTGTGAGATAGCATATCATGCTTATGGCATTGTAATGAAATTATTTGTTATGTTAAGTTTATTAAGATACGAGCTTACTAAGTTTTCAAAGCTTACTCTGTGTGTTTTTCCTATGTTTATAGATTTTCAGAGATTTGGTCGGGTTAGAAGTCGAAGGAGGCCTTATCACACTATCCGGATATTGTTTCGGTAAATAAAAGCTTTGAGATTTGGTTATGTACATGTATAGGCTTGTTTTGATCTGATTAGTTTTGAAGTTGGGTACTTATAGCCATGTGATATGGCTTGGTAATGAATGTGATTATGGAGTGAATTTAGTACATGCTATGTGATGCAAAATTTGGTATGTTTTGATGTGCTCATGAATGGCCAAAAGAAATGGTTAATTTCGGTAAGTTTCATGGTTGATTTGGGAAAATGATATGATGAGAAATGCTATGAATTGAAATAGATTAATATGATGTATGAATCACATGTTTTTGATGTAAAGTTGGTACTTTGAATTGTTATGTTTGAGTTGGATTTGTATATGGAAATGAATGATGTTGTTACGTGTCAAATTATGCACGATTTGGTATGTTTTTGGCTACGTTTGGGACATAAATTGATGCTTGCTTGATGCTTGTAGGTATGACCCAATTTTGGGTGGCAAATTGGCCTTGCAAATGGCTTATATTTTCCCACACGGTTGAGAACACGAGCGTGTGTCTTAACCATGTCTCTCAAGGTTTCTATTCGAAGCAAGTCAGGATGCCACACGGGTACGAAGCACGAGTGTGTGCCAGACCGTGTGACCCAAGTCAGTGTTGTACATGAGCTGAGACATGGTCCAAGGCATGGCCTAGCCACACGGGCGTGTGTGCTGTTTTGAAAGAAAAAAATTTTATGTTTCGCAAAGTTTCTATATGAGATCGATTTAGTCCCGAACCTTCTGTAAAACATGTTTAAGGTCCCGTAGACCTTCTAAAGGAACTATATGAGTATGAATTATTATGAAATGATGTTGTATGATTGATGTTGTGAAATGAGAGTAAAATGTTTCGATATGTCTGGTAAGGCCTCTTAACCCTAGTCCGGCGACGAATATGGGTTAGGGGTGTTACAATTTGGTTGGTGTCAGAGCTATGGTTTAGTTGATTCTAGGACTACCATAGCATATGTGAGTCTAGCTATACATGCCATAATTAACCTGTGATAGTGTGATATCTCCTGACTCTGACGAAATTTATTTTGATTAGACATATATGCTTTCCAACCAAGCTAATTTTGATAGTACGAAATGTTGTACTCAAATGTTTGGGTGAACATGTATTGGTGATGAGTCGAAACTCATAAAGGTATGGATCAGAGTATATGATATGTTGCTATTGATAAATGTTAAAACCATATGAGTATATGGCATATGAACTATGTGTTAAGTATAAAAGTGATTATAAGCAAATGATTATTAAATGTTTTGAGAATGTGAAATTAGTAATGAACTGGCTTGTAACATCCAGAATTTGGGGGCTATGCATTTTTTAACTTAATTGTATGTTGTTGCATGCCTATATGTAGTCGAGTGTACTTTGGAAGTTTTAGGAACTTCAGTCTGTAAGAGAATGCCTTAGAGAAATATTAAATTTTTAAGACTTAAGATGGAACTATACAAGATAGGCTTTAAGAAAATTTGGCATGAGGTTTTAAGCATAACAAGTCATTTGGCAAGGTGGTGTTGGCACATGGGTGAATGCGTGAGGGGAGAGGTTCGAATCTCCTAGCTAGCAATTGGAAGAATTTTAATTTTTGCTTTCTTTCCTATAGTGTCGGTCAAGCCTTATCTAGAATGGATGGACTTTCTTTTATTTTTGGATAGTAGACCAACGAAAAAAGGCAAGTTAGAAGTTATGGTATGGAATCATGGGGTTATGGAAGGATAAGGGGACAAAGAGCATGAAGAGTGGAAGATGTTTTGGAAGCTTTTCCATGGTCATTTGACCATGAACCTAGACGGCATAAGGGCTAAGGGGGATTGGTTTAATTGTGATAGGAATTAAGGGAATGATGGGGAAGAAATGAGGAGGAAAAGGGGATCATGTTGGCAAGGGTGTTGGCCGAATTTTGCAATAGCATTAGGGGTGAAAGTTGGCCAAAATTCTAACATTTTGTGCATCTTTTCATTTTTCTCCAAAAGCTCTCTTCTTAGCCGAATTTGTTAATGACATTAGGTAAAAGTTTTGCTTTGTTTTGGCTTTCATTTTTGACCATTTTGGTATTAAGTGCCTATCCTCTCAAATTCTTGTCCTCTATAGCCAAAAGCACCAAAAAGTTTGAATTACATTTCTCTTTTTCCCTCATTGCCGAAAACACCAAAGAATTTTAGAAGACAATTCTCTTTTCTTTTCTTCCTCTCTTGTGCCGAAATCATCAAGGACATTTCTCATCTTCTCTTTTTCTTTATTTTCTTTTATTAAAAAAAATTCGAAACCACCGTAGCCAAAAACACTATCTTTTCTCTTCTATTTTTGTCTAAACCGAAATCACCATTTCTTTTCTTTTAATTTGATAAGGTAGATCTCCAATAGTTCAAGTAAGGGTGAATCAATCTCCAGATTACAGTAAGGATTTTTCTATCAATTGTTCTCTTTATTTTCTTTTAGAATAACCGATTTTAGAAATCTAATTCTCTTATTTTCTCCTTGGCCGAATCTTTGAAGGGGATTTTAAGGATTCTTTTCGTAGTCAATGAATAAGGAGAGATCATTCAGGATTATTCAAGGTAAAGATTGTTATATTATTAGTTAAATCATTTTTAGATAGATTACTAATCGACTTTATTTTAGGGGACTCTATCACTCGGACATCTCCCGTAAACGTAAGATTTTGGGACTAACAAAATAGGTTTGAAAAGAGCGGTAAGGAGTGTTTGGAATAGGGGTGGTTCTGTTATACCTTCAAACTTCAAACGAAGGGCTGTATCGGGGATCCGAGATTTTCCATCGGGTTGTGGACCCTCTGCTAACGAAGATCGTTTACTTGAAGTCGTACGTACACCCGAGCCACTTTTTGTTCGTGGGTTGTCATCGGGTTTTGATCCATCAATCAGAGAGAAACCACATATAACAGTTGTCCGTGATTCCGAGGGTAAGGAATCAGATCTTTCATCAATAGTGTAGATTTATAAGTAATAGTGTATTCTAATCAAGTGTGATAAATAATTAGGTGTCGATTTAACGGAAGGTATCGTTCTCACCGTTATAAGGTCGTAACATTATACTAAATTTCTCATAGATCTAAAATAAATATGATTTGTATGAAAATATGTATGATAATGGTTGTGGGTACCATTCAAAGGATACACGATATTCAAGTATGTTTACCCCAATACTTGTTAATATTGCTATATGCATAAATATGAAATAAGTATGATTCTGCTATGATTTTGGGGTAAATGGCATGAAAACTGAATAATATGTATGTGCATGGGCATATGGGTGTTATTGATAAAAGGGATGTGTTCCGGTGGTTTTACCATATTATCCAGTGACTTCGGTCACATATATGAATCCGGTGACTTTGGTCACATATTTTGAATCCGGTGACTTCGGTCACATATTTTGAATCTGGTGACTTCGGTCACAACTTTCTGGTGGCCATGCCACAAAATTATAAGGGCGATGTGCATGTTGATTGCAGCAACTGCCTTCGATGGTGTGTAGCGGATGGAGGGTCGATTTATTAATCCCCACAGTGTGATTGGTAGGTACGGGTGGTGTGTAGCGGATGGATATTTAGGTGGGCTTGGGTTTGCATTTCATTTTTATATATCCATATGATTTTTAAGTGATTTAATTTGATTTGCTATAAAATGGGCTTATGGCTAAATATGTTTTAAATGGGCTTAATGGCCATGATCAATTGGGCTTTTAGTGTTTTGTTACACATTGAGTCTATGACTCACCCTTTTATGGGATATATTTCAGGTGACTCTTAGAGCGATGGATCGGGTCAGCGAGGATTACATGGTGGCCAATGCTCAACAAAGTATTTCGGGGTTTATCTTAATTAAACCTATTAAGTTTATTTTTATTTCTTAGGATTTATTATGGGTTTTGTTATTTTTGTAATAAGGTCATATGAACTGCTTTTAATTTTGCGTTTTAGATTTTTAATCATCACGAACAATTATTACTAAATAATTAAATAATTTTTGAAAAATAACGTAAACTATTTTTGACACATATGTTTTTATAATAATAAAAAGTTTTTCATTAAAAATTGGTTTTCTTTTAACTAATAAATTTTCTCTTAAAATAACGTTTTAAGAGGATACAAATTTATTTAACAATGCGATTTCAACGTGATCATTAAGTTAATCTGTTTTATACGAAACCATCATATTTTCTTAATAAATAAAACGAGATTTAATTAAAGTTTTACTCGAGGAACATATTAAATTTGGTTAGGCTTTTGGGCCGGGTTTGGGGTGTTTCAACTTGGTATTAGAGCCTAGTTTTAAACTCTCGGCCTTGGGTTTTGAAGCCCACAACGTTTTCAAAATCAGGCCCAAAATGACTTTTTGAAAGTTTTCTTAAGTTAAAATGGTTTTATAGAAGCATGGCACCCGAGTTCTCGGCCCAGGTCCATTAGGTAAGTACTTTATTGATAAAGTGATGTGAATGTATGATATTCTAAAGTGATAAGCCTAAGGAAACTATACTTTAGAGACATGGACCCTAGGTATATGTGTACTACTACAGAAAAACCGCTGAATAAATATCTGTTGCATAAAACTTTCTTTTAATAAGAAGTGAAAAGACTCTAATGCATAAGACTTTTTCATAATAACAGATAAGACGCGTAGTAGACATGAGTTCTAGGGGACATGGTCATCGTGGATGCGGTAGAGGAAGAATGGCTATATTGGAACCAGCTAGATCTGGTCAAGGTTTCAAAATAAAGCTCTGCCATCGACTGTTGGGGTGGAATTTCAAGAGCAAAATGGAGGAGATGACGCAGTATCACAAGCTGTGCTGTGATTTTTGGAACAAGTAGCAGGAGCTAGTATGGGAAATGGGTCTCGAAAGTCAGTAGCTGAGAGAATTAGATCAAATGGAGCTGAGATTTTTAAGGGAGTATCTGGAGTAGCTCCGAATGTAGTGGAATACTGGTTGGAGGCAGTCGAGAGGATCATGGACGATTTGGACTGCACTGCTGAAGAAAAGTTGAAAGGTGCTGTTTCACTACTTCGTGATGAGGCCTACCAGTGGTGGCTCACTGTCAAGGAGAGTACCCTTGTGGATCGAGTGGATTGGGGGTATTTTAAGGTTAAATTTGAAGGGAAATATGTTGGAGGTAGCTACATTGACTCTCAGAGAAAGGCGTTTATGAATTTAGTGCAAGGAAATAAGTCGATAGCTGAGTATGAAGCAGAGTTCTTGCGACTTAGCTGATATGCTAGAGGAATAGTAGCTACTGATTATGAGCGGTGTGTCAGATTTGAGGATGGACTGAGAGATGAGCTGCAAGTGTTGATTGCTCCGCACCGGGAAAGAGACTTTGCAGTCTTAATGGATAGGGCAAGAATAGCTAAAGAAGTTAAGCAGACTGAGAGACAGAACCAGGACAGAGGCCAGAATAAAAATAAGAGGAGTTTTGGGTCTTCAGGGTCATCCGGGAATTTTCAAAATAAACCAAGAGTTGATGGGCCGCGAGGTCAGTAGGTTGCTACAGGAGGACAACATCGTACTTGTGCTCAATGTGGGAAGATGCACCCGGGAGAATGTTAGAAAAAGACCGGGGGATGTTTCAAGTGCGGGTCTAAAGATCATATGATTAAAGATTGTCCGATGAATACAGATAAGAATCGCCCAGCAGGTCAGGGTGTTAATCAGGCTGGCAGAGGTGGACAATAGCCGATAAGGGGTCGTGGTCCAAATGGAAGAAGTAATGGTTCTGGTAGAGGTCGCGGGACTCCAGGCAGAGGTAGTGGTAGCACTGAGGCAAGACAGCCAGTGCAGTATATACTGATTAAATCACAGAGAAGATAGCGGCCTTTTGATGTTATCATGGGTACGTTTCTGATTTCTGGGTTGCCCTTTATTGCTTTGACAGATATAGGGTCAACTCACTCATATATCGCTAGTGAAGTATCTGAAACTCTGCATGTGACTTCTAAGACTGTACCTAGGAAGATGACTATACTTAGTCCTTTAGGACAGATAGTAGTAATAGATAAACTCTTTAAGGAAGTACCTTTAGAAGTTCAAGGGACGCAGTTTCCGACTGATTTAATGGAATTGCCATTCGGGGAATTCGACCTAATCTTAGGCATGGACTGGCTAGTGAAATATCGTGCAAATGTAGATTGTGCTGCTAAGCGGATGTCCTTAAAATCTATTGATGACAAAGAAGTTGTGGTGATGGGCGAGAGATGAAATTACTTATCAAATGTAGTATCTGCCCTTAAGGCAGAAAAGATGGTTAGAAAGGGATGTGTAGCTTTTCTGATGTTGGTTAGTGCCTTGGAGGCTAAGGAAGCAACTGTTGAAGGAGTCAGGACTGTAAGAGAATTTGTAGATGTTTTTCCGGAAGAACTTCTAGGATTGCCTCCGGATCGAGAGGTAGAATTCGGGATTGATTTATTGCCTGGAACGGCGCCAGTTTCTATTGCTCCGTATAGAATGGCACCAAAGGAGTTGGTTGAGCTTAAGGCTCAGATCCAGGAGTTACTTGATCGTGGATTTATCCAACCCAGTGTGTCTCTATAGGGAGCACCGGTCCTATTCATGAAGAAGAAGGACGGAACGATGAGGATGTGTATAGATTATCGGCAGTTGAATAATCTGACCATCAAGAACAAGTATCCTTTGCCGAGGATCGACGACTTGTTCGATCAGCTTAAGGGAGCTACGGTATTCTCAAAGATAGATCTAAGGTTAGGGTATCATCAGCTTAAGGTGAAAGAAGCGGATATCCATAAGACAGCTTTCCGAACAAGATATGGGCATTATGAGTTTTTGGTAATGCCGTTCGGATTGACGAACGCCCAAGCTACGTTCATGGATATGATGAATCGGGTTTTCCAACCCTACTTGGATCAATTCGTCGTGGTGTTCATAGACGACATCCTAGTGTATTCAAAGTCTGAGATAGAGCATGATGAGCATCTCCGGATAGTGTTGCAAGTGTTAAGGGAGAAGAAGCTTTATGCCAAATTTAGCAAGTGTGAATTTTGGCTGAAAGAAGTTGCGTTTTAGGTCATGTGGCGTCGGCAGAAGGAATAAGGGTGGATCCTAGGAAGATTGTGGCAATACTAGATTGGAAACCACCTAAGTCTGTATCTGAGGTTCGCAGTTTCTTGGGATTAGCAGGCCACTACAGAAGATTCGTCGAAGGATTTTCATCGATAGCTGCACCTTTAACAAGATTGTTACAAAATGAGGTACCTTTCGTATGGGCAGATAAGCAACAAGAGAGCTTTGAGAAGCTTAAGAAGGTGTTGACTGAAGCTCCGGTTTTGATTCAGCCTGAGGCAGGGAAGGATTTTGTGGTGTATTGTAACGCTTCTCACACAGGATTAGGATGTGTTCTGATGCAAGACGGGAAGGTAGTTGCATATGCGTCTCGACAATTGAGGCCACATGAGGTTAATTACCCGACGCATGATTTGGAGTTGGTAGCAGTAGTCTTTTCTCTTAAAGTTTGGAGACATTATTTATACAGGGAAAAGTCAGTGATATACACAAACCACAAGAGTTTGAAATATCTACTGACTCAGGAGGAACTGAATTTGAGATAGCGAAGGTGGATAGAGTTGTTGAAAGACTAGACTGTTCTATTGAGTACCACCCGGGCAAGGCGAATGTGGTGGCAGACGCTCTAAGTCGAAAAGTGGTGTCAGATTTAAGGGCGATGTTTGCACATCTTAGTCTTTATGATGATGGAAGCTTACTGGCAGAATTACAAGTAAAGCCGACATGGTTGAGTCAAGTGAAAGAGAGATAGATGGTAGACGATGATCTGAGTGCTAAACTACAGGCAGTACAGAATGGGGAATTAGAAGATTTTAGTATTAACAACGATGGGGTATTGTGTTTCAAAGGTAAAATTTGTATGCCGAGGGATCAGAAGTTGAGGCAAAAGATTCTTCAAGAGTCGCATGGTAGCCCTTATGCTATGCATCCTGAAGGAAGTAAGTTATACCGAGATTTACGAGATCAGTTTTGGTGGCCTGGTCTTAAGTGGGAAGCTACAAAATTCATAGGGAAGTGCTTAACGTGTCAGCAAGTCAAGGCTGAACATCAAGTACCTTCGGGATTGCTTCAGCCGATAAAGATTCCGCAGTGGAAGTGGGAGAGAATCACCATGGACTTTGTTAGTGGGCTTCCTCCTACGCCTACTAAGAAAGACTTGGTATGGGTGATAGTGGATCGATTGATGAAATCTACGCATTTTATCCCAGTTCGGGTTGATTACTCTTTACAGAATTTGGCGAAGTTATATGTGGCTGAGATTGTGAGATTGCATGGAGTGCTGGTGTCGATTATTTCGGATAGGGATCCGAGGTTTACGTATCAATTTTGGAAAGCATTGCATCAGACTTTGGGCACCAGATTGGACTTTAGTACGGCATTTCATCCACAATCGGACGGCCAGTCTGAGCGAGTAATCCAAATTTTAGAAGATATGTTAAGAGGATGTGTGATAGATTTCAGAGGAAGCTGGGAGGAGTTCTTACAGTTAGCAGAATTTGCGTACAACAACAGTTACCAAGCCAGTATTTGGATGGCACCGTATGAAGCACTATATGGACGGAAGTGTCGCACTCCTACGTGTTGGACAAAACTAGGGGAACGTCATATTTTGGGTCCAAAAATAGTGGCTAAATCTGAAAAATCCGGGCTCAGTTAAAAGAAGCATCTGACAGGCAAAAGTCGTACGCAGATCTTAAGCGGAAAGAAATAGAGTTTGCTATGGGGGATCAAGTATTCCTAAAGGTTTCACCTTGGAAAAAGGTGATGAGATTTGGTCACAAAGGAAAGTTAAGTCACAGGTGCATTGGACCTTATTGGGTTTTGAAGCGGGTCGGACCTGTAGCATATCAGTTAGAATTGCCTTCAGAGTTGAAGCAATTGCATGATGTGTTCCATGTTTCAATGTTACGTCGTTACCGGTCGGATCCAACTCATGTAGTGCCAGTTGAGGAGGTGGAATTAGGACCAGATTTGTCCTACGAGGAAGAGGCGATTCAAATTTTGGAAGGGGATGTGAAGGTGTTAAGGAGGAAGTCAGTTCCTCTTGTCAAAGTGTTATGGCGTAATCATGGATCGTAAGAAGCTTTGTGGGAGCCAGAAGAAGCGATGCGACAGCAATACCCTCACTTGTTCTAGCCAGGTAATTTCAGGGTCGAAATTATTTTAAGGGGGTAGAACTGTAACATCCAGAATTTGGGGGCTGTGCATTTTTTAACTTAATTGTATGTTGTTGCATGCCTATGTGTAGTCGAGTGTACTTTGGAAGTTTAAGGAACTTCAGTATGTAAGAGAATGCCTTAGAGAAATATTAAATTTTTAAGACTTAAGATGGAACTATGCAAGATAGGCTTTAAGAAAATTTGGCATGAGGTTTTAAGCATAACAAGTCATTTGGCAAGTGGTGTTGGCACATGGGTGAATGCATGAGGGGAGAGGTTCGAATATCCTAGCTAGCAATTGGAAGAATTTTAATTTTTTCTTTCTTTCCTATAGTGTCGGTCAAGCCTTATCTAGAATGGATGGACTTTCTTTTATTTTTGGATAGTAGACCAAGGGAAAAAAGGCAAGTTAGAAGTTATGGTATGGAATCATGAGGTTATGGAAGGATAAGGGGACAAGGGGCATGAAGAGTGGAAGATGTTTTGGAAGCTTTTCCATGGTCATTTGACCATGAACCTAGACGGCATAAGGGCTAAGGGGGATTGGTTTAATTGTGATAGGAATTAAGGGAATGATGGGGAAGAAATGAGGAGGAAAAAGGGGGATCATGTTGGCAAGGGTGTTGGCCGAATTTTGCAATAGCATTAGGGATGAAAGTTGGCCAAAATTCTAACATTTTGTGCATCTTTTCATTTTTCTCCAAAAGCTCTCTTCTTAGCCGAATTTGTTAATGACATTAGGTAAAAGTTTTGCTCTGTTTTGGCTTTCATTTTTGACCATTTTGGTATTAAGTGCCTATCCTCTCAAATTCTTGTCCTCTATAGCCAAAAGCACCAAAAAAGTTTGAATTACATTTCTCTTTTTCCCTCATTGCCGAAAACACCAAAGAATTTTAGAAGACAATTCTCTTTTCTTTTCTTCATCTCTTGTGCCAAAATCATCAAGGACATTTCTCATCTTCTCTTTTTCTTTCTTTTCTTTTATTAAAAAAAAAATCGAAACCACCATAGCCAAAAACACTATCTTTTCTCTTCTATTTTTGTCCAAACTGAAATCACCATTTCTTTTCTTTTAATTTGATAAGGCCAAATCACCAATAGTTCAAGTAAGGGTGAATCAATCTCCGTATTACGAGTAAGGATTTTTCTATCAATTGTTCTCTTTATTTTCTTTTAGAATAACCGGTTTTAGAAATCTAATTCTCTTATTTTCTCCTTGGCCGAATCTTTGAAGGGGATTTTAAGGATTCTTTTCGTAGTCAATGAAAAGGAGAGATCATTCGGGATTATTCAAGGTAAGGATTGTTATATTATTAGTTAAATCATTTTTAGATAGATTACTAATCGACTTTATTTTAGGGGACTCTATCACTCCGACATCTCCCGTAAACGTAAGATTTTGGGACTAACAAAATAGGTTCGAAAAGAGCGGTAAGGAGTGTTTGGAAGAGGGGTGGTTCTGTTATACCCTCAAACTTCAAACGAAGGGCTGTATCGGGGATCCGAGATTTTCCACCAGGTTGTGGACCCTCTGCTAATGAAGATCGTTTATTTGAAGTCGTACGTACACCCGAGCCACTTTTTGTTCGTGGGTTGTCATCGGGTTTTGATCCATCAATCGGAGAGAAACCACATATAACAGTTGTCCGTGATTCCAAGGGTAAGCAATCAGATGTTTCATCAATAGTGTAGATTTATAAGTAATAGTGTATTCTAATCAAGTCTGATAAATAATTAAGTGTCGACGAACGGGAAGGTATCGTTCTCACTGTTTTAAGGTGTGTAACATTATACTAAATTTCTCATAGATCTAAAATAAATATGATTTGTATGAAAATATGTATGATAATGGTTGCGGGTACCATTCAGTGGTACACGATATTCAGGTATGTTTACCCCCAATACTTCGTTAATATTGCTATATGCATAAATATGAAATAAGTATGATTCTACTATGATTTTGGGGTAAATGGCATGAAAACTGAATAATGTGTATGCGCATGGGCATATGGGTGTTATTGATAAAGGGGAAGTGTTCCGGTGATTTTACCACATTATCCGGTGACTTCAGTCACATATATGAATCCGGTGACTTCGGTCCCATATTTTGAATCCGGTGACTTCGGTCACATATTTTGAATCCGGTGACTTGGTCACATATTTTGAATCCAGTGACTTGGTCTGGCTGTGCAGTGGCCATGCCACAAAATTATAAGGCGTCGCATGTTGATCGCAAGAAGCGCCTTCGATGGTGTGTAGCGGATGGAGGGTCGCTTTAGTAATCCCCACGGTGTGATTGGTAGGCACGGGTGGTGTGTAGCGGATGGATATTTAGGTGGGCTTGGGTTTGCATTTCATTTTTATATATCCATATGATTTTTAAGTGATTTAATTTGATTTGCTATAAAATGGGCTTATGGCTAAATATGTTTTAAATGGGCTTAATGGCCATGATCAATTGGGATTTTAGTGTTTTGTTACACATTGAGTCTATGACTCACCCTTTTATGGGATATATTTCAGGTGACTCTTAGAGCGATGGATCGGTCAGCGAGGATTACGTGGTGGCCAATGCTCAACAAAGTATTTCGGGGTTTATCTTAATTAAACCTATTAAGTTTATTTTTATTTCTTAGGATTTATTATGGGTTTTCTTATTTTTGTAATAAGACCGTATGAACTGTTTTAATTTTGTGTTTTAGATTTTTAATCTGCCACGAACAATTATTATTAAATAATTAAATGATTTTCAAAAATAACTTAAACTATTTTTGACACATATGTTTTATAATAATAAAAGTTTTTCATTAAAATTGGTTTTCTTTTAACTAATAAATTTTCTCTTAAAAATAACGTTTTAAGAGGATACAAATTTATTTAACAATGCGATTTCAACGCGATCATTAAGTTAATCTCTTTTATACGAAACCATCATATTTTCTTAATAAATAAAATGAGATTTAATTAAAGTTTTACTCGAGGAACATATCAAATCCGGTTAGGCTTTTGGGCCGAGTTTGGGGTGTTTCATGGCTATTCATAATAGTATGTGTTATGTACAATTATGTGCGTGTTAAATCTGAGGCGTTACTACCTTCGCCCCTTTATCAGTAAAATGTTACAATGAAATATGTAAGATTTGGATTGAATAAGCTCACGAGTGTGGAGTTATAGAAGTCCGTGTTTGAAAGATTATTAATGTGGTCAGAAAAGAGAATGAATCAGCAAATGAAGACAGTACTAAAAGAGATATTGGATAGTTCTGAAGACTATTCAGATTATGCAAAGTCACTGTTAAAAAAGAAGTTAACTCCAATTAAATGACCTATTCAGGTATGTTATCTAAAGAAAGTATTAACTGGAAGCTTTTCTAAATTGATTTCTATTAGTAAAGAGATAATGTGAAAATTTCTGATGATAGAATTAGACAGTTGAATAATGATTGAGTTGTATTGATGGTTGAATGCAATGGTTATAGTCGGACAATTACTATGATTCCCTCTGGGCATTCTATATGTACATTTATCCTCAGAAGTATATGTGACTGTTTAATTTCAGAAAGAAAGTCTTATCGTATGAGATCATTATCTAAACATATTAATAGATAAAAACATCGATGATCTGTTTGGGTTATTTACGACATTGTTATGTCTTTCTCTGATAATTTATTCAATGTGTGGATATGAAAGTCGACGGTAAAATCTACATGAGGCTAATATTCTGTTTCTACTGGTTATTGTTCTATTGAATATACGTGGAGATTATATTGCTTCTGTTACTATGGATTTCAGTATTTATGAGTGACATTGTTCTTTCTTGACATTTTCTAGGATATCACCGGAATTGATATCATTCTATATGGGTTGTAATTTTCAAATATCCTGTGTAACTCCAAATGTTGAAATTTTGCTATTCCGGTTTTCTTATGATTCAATGTGATTATCTACAAGAGATCTTTATTTGACAGAGATGACTATGTCTATTATGATTATAATTTCTGGCTTGAAATGTGAGAGTATAGTGGTACCATCATCAGAGTTATAGAAGTTGTGTTTCTACAATGGTTTCTATTTAAATCATATTTGATTCTTTTCTGTGTTCAAATGCTTCATTAACAGCCAGGATAATATTTATTATATGGTTGAGACATTGTTCTTAGTAAGGCCCAATGATTTCTATTTGGTTAAGGTGATTTCAGTATAATTCAGAGTTTCGATGATTAATATATGAGACAACTTCATTATAAACTCTTTTCTAGTTCTCGTGCAGGTTTGACATTAATAAAAGTGAAAATGATAGAAGATCAAGATCAATCTATATAATGATATGTCTGGGGTTATCCTTCTAATGAGAAGAAATATTTCTTCGAAAAGACCGATTCAGTAGTTAGTATGATCTAAATTATTTGATTGAAAAGTTAATTGGGTTATATGTGTTTGAATCTATCTACGAACCGGAAATAAACTTTGAACGTACATGTATGAATTGAAGCATAGTCTGGAAGAAGGATTTGTATTCTTGAAGACTTGATACAGAATTATATCTATCGGAACGATTCTATCTGAGAAACATTGTGGTAAATTAAAGTTAGTTCAATTGTTGAAGCTTTCTTTTGCACGAAGATATTTTCAACTGAAACATCAGTTCTGGTTTAGTCTGAGTTAAATAAAGAGATTATGATTTTTGGCCATGCATTATTGAATGGTTCGAAATGTGTTCTAATACAGGAATGTACAGAGATATCTTGTGATTCTATACAGTTAAATATGCATAAAAAGAGTTATGTGACATATTTGATGACTATAAGAGTTTAAAATGTTTAATGTCAGAGAAAGATCCGAACTTAGCCTAGCAAGGTTAGCTCGAATCGTCGAAAAAATTTTGAGTCTATAAGTAACTATTATCCGAGGAAAATAATTATATTTTTGGATGTTCCGAATGAGAAACTCTTGTGTTCTCTATGAGAAATGAATATGATAAACCGTAAAAGTAACATATTTTAATCCCACATTTAGCATGCTTTTGGATGAATTTATCCTCAATTTATGTAAAAAGGTGCTCTTAATCCTTTCTTTTCGTGTCTTATACTCAGGAAAGCACCCAAGGATAAAAAAACGCAAAACGGGCTTAAAACAAACCAAAGTGGGCCGACCCAAGAAGTCAGCATGGCCTGGACTTCATGCCACACGGCCATGCCCCAATATTTAGATTGCACACGGTCGAACCCTGATTTACATGACCGTGCCTCGTCGACAAAAAGCCCAACACAACTGGACTTCATGCCACACGGTTGTGCCCCAATTGGCAGACCCGAGACACGGGCTGGACCCAGATATTGCACAGGCATGTCATAGCCGTGCCTAAATTGATAGGATGGAGACACGGGCTGGACTACGATTTGCATGAGTGTGTCAAGGCCGTGCCCCTACCGCAGAAAAGATCAATTTCACTCGGAATTGGATGCTTGGAGCCCAAGAACGCAATCCTAAGTCCACTCAAACACTTAGGACGAATTTTGCTTGAATTACGAGTACTTAGGAGCCAAATAAAGCATCCCAAACGTCTATATAAACAAATCCAAGGCAGCAATTTGGGGGCGTCAAGGTTTTAGCAGAGCTTTCTGCCAGAGCTTTACTCGTTTAGGGAATTACTCGAAGATAGCCAATTGATCCATCTCGAAGAGCTGAAATTCTACTCAAGACAGAGGATCTCTCCTTCAATTCCTTTAGGGGGTTTTAGGGATTTCTTATGTTTTGTTTTATCTTTTCTCTTGAGATGTTTTCTTATTTTATTATGAACTAAACCCTCGAGATACAGAAGGGATGAAACCTATGATGGATTTTGTTATTTAATTCTTTGGTTTATATGATAAATACTTAGTTTGTTCTTAATTATGTTGCTCAATTTAATCGATGTGCTTAGGTGGAGGAGGAATAGACCTGCCTAAGAGAAGATCTAGCATAATTAAGCGGAGTTGATCGAGCGCCTAGAGATAGGGTTACAAGATTTTGCGAATTAGGGTGAAACCTAATATGGGGGTCCATTGATCGATTCTTCGCTTCCTTAGGGGTTATTATAAGAGAACGAGAGTTCCACTAATTAACCTAAGGTTAGATGTTATTCGCTTCGAGAGAAGGTTTAATATAGGTTAGGGAGTCTCACGGATCAAGCTAAGTAAAAGAAATCATATGAATTTAAAGTTAGATAATAAGTAAAGTCATAGGTGGATTCTTCCCGAAGGTATCGTCTTTATCAATTGAGTTTTCTTCAAAGTCTTTTCCCAAAGTTTATTCTTTTGCCTTTGCATTTAAAGTTTAAGTATTTCATTTGTTTTAGATTAATAAACCAATCACTCCATATTTTAGGCTAAATAATAGAAAGAAAGTGAGTAATAGTACTTTTAGGTTTTGGGTTCGATAAAGATATTCTTGCCTGAGCTATACTACTGTTCGATAGGTGCGCTTGCCTCTATCGTTATCGCAGTCAGTCTACAGGTTCGATCACTCTTTTATAAATATTAAAACTAGACTATTTTGTAGCGATCAGAATACGTGATTGATCTTACCAGAGGATGAACAGTTGTTAGCTGAGTTAGAAGCTAAATAGATGTTATTTAGCGAATATGTGAAACTTAGAAATGTGTTATCTAATTATGAGTTAAAAAGGGGTTCAGCATAAATTGATTTCTAATTCAGAACTTCAGATGTGGAATCAATGATTATTTTTCGCTTCGAGATAAAATGTCTATACTGAGAAACTTTGTGATTGAATAACCATTGTTATAGGTAGCTCACAGTGTCAGTTAGTCTGTTCGTACGAGAGTAACATGATGCACGACATTCCAAGATATGGTATTGATGAATGAGCGTAAACTGTGATATTTCTGACTTTGTTGATTATAGAAATAGAGTGTTGATGAATTTTGTATCGGAATTATCCTTATCATTGAAAATGATAAGTTATCTGCTCCTGAGATGATAAGTCTACACATGGTGCCAATTATCATTGTTTCAGATTGAGATATGAAACTCATATTGTGATTCTGAGGGAAATTATAGTAAATTGTGAGTATAAGATTGCATTGAAATCAGGAAACGCAATTCAAATTCTTGAAATATTTATTTGTCATTGTGTTTTAGAGTTTCAAAGCAACAAAGAAAGATTGTTGCTATTATAAGCAGTTACCGAACTCCGTTATTTTAGGATCAAGCTTTGTGAGAAAATGATCCACGTGATTAATATCGTTAGAGAAATTGAACAGAAAATGAAAATAATTTAATACAGTTATAAGCAGTCTCAACTAGAGATGATGTACAGCGAAAGTCAGATCAGAATTCCAGTTGTGAGATTAAAGAGATTTCAAATCCGAAGCTATGTGTGAATTTGAAATGTATTGTGTGGAAGCAAATCCTTAATCTACTTTCTAGTAAGATTTTCAGGGACGAAAATCCCTAAGGGGGAGAGTTCTAACAGTCTGTTTTAGACCTTAGTCGAAATAGTGGTTTCGGGACAACAAATCCGAGTCATAAAATATTTTAATATTATTTTCCAAGCATAAAGTATGTGAATTGATATGTGTGAAATTTCCACATAAAAATTTCATCGTTTGAGTGTCGATTTGTGAAAGGACTTAATCGCGTAAATTGTAAAAGTAGTGTGCTATATGTTAAAGTGCCTATTTGCTTTGATTAATTAATTAAGAAGTCTTTAAAATGAAATTTGGCCATTGGATAATGGGATGGACAGTAATAAATAACCATTATATGGTTTTCTAATTAATTTATAAAGGTTAAATTTGTAAATGTTATATTAATATGTAATAAATTAAAACAAAACATAAATCACATGCTTATATTCTTCTTTGTTGGTCGAATGTAAGGAAAGAAAAAAAATCCATTTTCTTTGTTTAAGGTTCGGCACCTTGGAGATTAAATTAAGGTATGAATGTTGTTCGGTTTTTGATAATTTTTATATTTTTGAGATCGTTGCTTCGAGTGCTAGCAAACCCATGCTTTAATTTTCAGAATTTATGATGAATTTGAGATTTTCCATTGTTGATAATGTGATGAATTTGTTGTTTGATGACGAAAAATAAATCTTTGATGTTTGGTTTTTATGTTTAATTAAGTGATTTTTGATAAAAATCCAAATTAGGGATTTATTTGTGAAATTTGAAAGTTTAGAGGCTTAAATGTGAAATAAATTGAATAAATGGGCTGTTAACGATTTATGGAGCATTCAGCCTAACATGGGCATAGTGGAATTTTGAATATTTGGTATTGTTTTCAATTAGGGACTAAATTGCAAAAAATGTACAATGTTAGGGGCTAAAATATAAATTACCCATTTATATGTTCTTGGATGAAAATTGAATGAAATGTTGAATAAGTAAGTTAATTTTGATATTAATTAGATTGGCAAAAGCGAAATTTGGATCTAGATCGAGGGAAAGTCAAAATATCAGATTAGTCGACTTAATTTGTCATTACTACGAACGAGGTAAGTTTTTATTTTAATAGACGCTACAAAATCATGTTATAAATGCATATTATTTCTATGATTAAATTCAATGCCGAATGGTAATGCAAATGTATGAATTTTGGATAAGTTATATATATGTTATTATGATATTGAATTGTTTGAGAAGCAGAATATATGAATATGAGAAAGTTCCGATAATGTGACGACGTCCGAAAAGCCCCGTACGAACCCTAGGAATAGTAGAGGATACATATGTCATGACATAGGATTCCGAGATATGATTTCGTGTAAGACCACGTCTGGGATGTTGGCAACGATTTGAGATATCATGTAAGACCGTGTCTGGGACACTGGGATCGATTAGAGATTATGTGTAAGACCATGTCTGGGACATCGACATCGTATATGACTTCGTGTAAGACCCTGTCTGGGACAGTGGCATCAATATTTAATTACATGTAAGACCACGTCTGGGACATTGGCATTGTACGAGCTTTTCAAGCTATCTGAGTATCCTTATTTATTCTGAACGGTTCAACGGGCGTTTCGAGAAATAAGTGATTAAGTGAATGACATTCCGATTCAGGTACATTGACATTCCGATTCAGGTACATTGAATGTATACAATATTTGATAATGAAAGGTAAGTATATATGTGCAAAAAATGTTATGTGATGTATATGCAAATGAAATGTGAATATGTGCAAATGAAACATGAACAAATGAATAAGATGTGATTTATAAAGTGGCATATGTGAAATTGTCAGACACTATATGAATGAAAGGTGAATTTGGGTATAAATGATGAAATGAGAGTCATATGAAAAAGATATATGATTAGATATGCTATTTTTCATACTGTGCTTTTTGACTATATGAAAGTGTGAATTGAATGATATATGAGAATTGAATTGAATAAGCTTTTGAAAGCTAAAGTTAGTTAAGTAAGCAAGTATAATATTGAATGATGATAATTCAATATGAGAACGTGTTATATAATTTAGAAAAGTTGTGTGAGATAGCATATCATGCTTATGGCATTGTAATGAAATTATTTGTTATGTTAAGTTTATTAAGATACGAGCTTACTAAGGTTTCAATGCTTACTTTGTGTGTTTTTCCTATGTTTATAGATTTTCAGAGATTTGCTCGGGTTCGAAGTTGCAGGAGGCCTTATCACACTATCCGTATATTGTTTCGGTAAATAAAATCTTTGAGATTTGGTTATGTGCATGTATAGGCTTGTTTTGATTTGATTGGTTTTGAAGTTGGGTACTTATAGCCATGTGATATGGCTTGATAATGAATGTGATTATGGAGTGAATTTAGTGCATGCTAAGTGATGCAAATTTTGGTATGTTTTGATGTGATCATGAATGGCCAAAAGAAATGGTCAATTTTGGTAAGTTCCATGGTTGATTGGGGAAATTGATATGATGAGAAATGCTATGGATTGAAATGGATTAATATGATGTATGAATCACATGTTTTTGATGTCAAGTTGGTACTTTGAATTGGTATGTTTGAGTTGGATTTGTTTATGGAAATGAATGATGTTGTTAAGGGTCAAATTGTGCATGATTTGGTATGTTTTTGGCTTCCTTTGGGACATGAATTGATGCTTGTAGGTATGACCCAATTTTGGGTGGCAAATTGGCCTTGAAAATGGCCTATATTTGCCCACATGGTTGAGCACACGAGCGTGTGTCTCAACCGTGTCTCTCAAGGTTGCTATTCGAAGCGAGTTAGGATGCCACACGGGCAAGAAGCACGGGCGTGTGCCAGACCGTGTGGCCCAAGCCAGAGTTGCACACGGGCTGAGACATGGTCCAAGGCACAGTCGTGTGAGGCACACGGCCTAGCCACACGTACGTGTGCCTTGTTTTGAAAGAAAAATTTTCTAAGTTTCGCAAAGTTTCCGTAAGAGATCGATTTCGTCTCGAACCTTGTTTAAAGCATGTTTAAGGTCTCGTAGACCTTCTAAAGGAACTATATGAGTATGAATTATTATGAAATGATGTTGTATGATTGATGGTTTTGAAATGAGCATAAAATGTTTCGATATGTCTGGTAATATCTTTTAACCCTAGTCTAGCGAAGGATACGGGTTAGGGGTGTTACAAGTCGCTTCTCGACTCCTTACGCCTCGAAATTCTTTACATGAAATGTGTGGGTGTGAGCTTAAAAAGCTCAGTGAATGATAGGAAAAACATCAAGTAATTTGCACCCAATCATGCATAAATCAAAGCAATTAAGCATTAAAATTTCAGTTACAACATGTTAACATTTCACCATAACATCACATGCTATTTCAAGAATTAAGAATAAATTTTTTTATGGAATGTAAAATCATTTTTTAACACATAAACAGTCAATTATATAGGCATAATACATCCATGGCAATAAGTAAACATGTGATCATACATTAGATAAACAAATCTCTGAACTCCTAAAAATCAAATACAATCCTCTGAATTGAGCGGGCCAAAGCCACACTCCCTTATAACTCCTCAAATAACCCGATGAGTAGAGACTCAAGCTCAACATTCACTTATCTACTCCAAAAAAAAATTAGTCCACTAAGAGACATATGCTCACTGTATCACAAATAATGGTGAGTACTCACAAATCCTATGGCATACCCACTATATCCAATGGATCCTCCATGTAATGTTGCAAATATAATCATACATACAAGGCATAAAATCTATTGTTTAATCACTTAATTTAGGATGTTAAAATGCAAGTAAAAGAATGTTTCTAAGCAATTTTTGAAACACCCCAAACCCGGCCCACGAGCCTTGACCGGATCTGGTATGTTCCCCGGTGTAAACCGTTTCAAATTCTTTGGTTACTTAGGAAAAACTTGTGTGTTTTGAAAGAAAGATTGTTTTGGGTTGGGCTTGAGTTGAGAACAAGTTTATTTCATTATTAAAAATCCTTTACTTTAGGTGACAAAACGTTTGGGCTTAGTTTTAAAATAGATTTACTTAATCTTTAATTGATAAAAATTCGTAAGCTTAACAAATAAAAATAGAATAAAATATTCCTACTAAGGCCTTATTGCATCAAATAATTCCCAAAATTTAAATTCAAAATACTTAAAATAAAATAAAAGTCCAAGTCGTAAATTTCTTGCTGTGCATGGCCATCCCTAAGCTTCTGCCGAACCCAGTCCATTACTGTTTGTCACCTAAAAATAGTCCCACAGCGGGGTGAGACAAATAGACTCAATGTGTAACCAACACTAAGAATTAACCTTTCAGGCATGCATTATCATATCACATACATGTTCATATAACAGGTAAAAATAATGATGCAACCCAAGCCCAAACCTAGTTAGCCATCCGCTACACTCCACCCGTACCATCCTGCACACTGTGGGGACTACTAAGTAAACCCTCCATCCGCTACACACCATCGAAGGCAGTCGTTGCAGTCGACGTGCTCATCGCCCATATAAAATTCGTGGCATAGCCACCAGATAATTGTGTCATGAGACACCACATTCGAGATAATGTAACCGGTTACCACATTCGGATAATGTGACCAAGTCACCACATTCGAGATAATGTGACCAAGTCACCACATTCGATAGTGACACCAAGTCATCACATTCACTTCCCTTTCTCAAATAACCCGAATGCCCCATATTATTCATGTCATGCATATCATACTTAAATTCACATTCATGTCACTTTTCACATGTTAAGTATAACATATTTCGTAATCCTAGTAGGAGTAGGAAATGTACCTGAGTACTTTGTACCATAACATGGTACCTTAGCCACTTTCATATTCTTAATATCACATATATTAATTAAACGTAGCCATAAAACATATTATGATATAGTGTGGGGTACACACGGTACCTTAGCCATGCTTTTCACATTCTTAATAACATATTTAATTTAAAACATAGCCATGAACATATTAAAACTTAGGGTAGGGTACACACCTGATTCGCTTAACAATTTCACTGAAATCCCGAAAATCCTATCTACTGCCTTAGATCTTTAACTCCCTACATTCGGCCCATATTAAAGTTTTAATGGAAACCCATTCGGCCACAAAATCAAATCCTAGTAGGATTTGTGCACTTACCTTAATGCCCATTGAATAAAAATCAAATCCCAAAACTTGTATTCTTCCGCTTTGAAATCGGCTAATCACTAGATCCCTTGAATCAGTTAGTTTTCGGTTAAAACAAATATATCTAAGTACTTAAGATAGGGCCTTGGCGAATATGTGAATACACTTACCTTGGAGTTCTCAAATCCAAAACTTTGCTTATGCTCCTTCCTTGTATTCGCCAACTCTAGATCCCTTTAACATATTAGTTTTGGCTTTTAAGATAATAAAAGATAGATCCAAACACTAAAATAAGCCTTGGCCGAATGCTATAGGTACTTACCTTGTGGATTTTAAATCCCAAAACTCACCGAATAACTAGGGAACACGTGGCCTATGGTGTACCTTCGGAAAAGAATTTCTCCTTCTTTGTAGTCGAACTTAGTAAATCCCAAAGATCTCTTCAAGGTTTCGGCAACAATATATTGAGGGTATTAGAATCTTAATTGCGACAGACTTAAAAGAAATAGAATGAGAATCGAACCTAATCTTACCCTTACTGAAGAATTCGACGGCACCTAAGCTTGAAGCCACTTGAGATATTCAGCTATGGCTTTGATGTGTAACACAAAGTTTTGGCTTTTGTAACTATGAAAAAATTGGCTAGGGCTTTGCTTATTTTCGGCTTTTGAGGCTATGAAGAATTTGGCTTGAAGAAAAAAAATCTTGGAGAGGAGAGGAGAAAGAAATTCGGCAGAAGAAAAGAGAAGGAGAATGAATGAAGAATAGCCCTATTCTCTTCCTTTTATAGCCGAAATTACTAGGCAAATAATCCTTTGCTTGGCCACCACTCTTCCTTATGTGATAACTTTATCTCTTTAATTAAAAATTAAAGAATAAACCTTCAATTATCTCTTTGAAAATAATCTAAAATAAGTCATCATTTATCCACCTATTTAGCTGAGTTTTAAGGAGAATTAAACTCTTCCTTTAAGACTCCCTATTGCCGTCCATTGCTTCATCTTTAAGTAATTAAATAAAACTTACTTAAAGTCTTAGCTAGATGCCGTCCACCCCCTTCCCTTGATGAGCCAAATTTTAAACTTGTTCTTATTGGACTCCTTGTGGCCATACGAGGCCCAAATCATCCACCTAAGTGGCGTCACTCACTGGGCTTTAAGTGGTATCTTCAGGCCACTTTTCCAAGCCTGTTTGTGTGTCAAATTTCACATACTTTTTCTCTTAAGGCCACTTTGCCTTAATTTTCTCTTTTAAACTTTAAAACTCGACATTTCTAAGTCATTTCTAAGTTTCCAAAAATTTTCGTTTGGCTCTTTAAACTTGACATTTCCTAGGTTTCCAAAATGTTCACTTTCCTCTTTTAACTTAAGTTTCCAAAATGTTCACTTTCCTCTTTTAACTTAAGTTTCCAAAATGTTTACTTTCCTCTTTTAGCTAATCATTTCCAAGTTTCCAAAATATTTACTTTCCTCTTTTTGAAACTTAACATTTCTAAATCATTTCTTACATTTCCAAGACATTTCCCTACATTTCCTTACATTTCCTTGCATTTCCTTACATTTCTATACATTTCCTTACATTTCCATACATTTCCATACATTTCCATACATTTCCTTACATTTCCATACATTTCCATACATTTCCATACATTTCCTTACATTTCCAAGGTTCTTAAAATGCACACCACACATCCATATCACAGTAAACATGCTATTTCATAAAATTAAGCAAAAATGCACATAATGGGATTCGAACCTCTTCCCTCAAAGTACTTCACTTGATGCCATAACCCTTGCACCTTAGGTGGCGTCCCTTGCCACTTTTCCACATCACTTCTTGTTTTTAACTTAAAAACCAATAATTGTCCAAAGCTTTCTCTTCCATCCTAGGATTTTAAAAACCCTTAATTCACTTCCAAACACTGCCAAAACCTACTACTCATGAATTATGCACAAACGCATAACCCCTAATCTAGGATGTTACAGTTCTACCCTCCTTAAAAATAATTTCGTCCTCGAAATTACTTACTAACAGTCGTACAATCCTTCTCACCGCACTATGCTTACGCTGCGCACTCTGATCTTAATAGAACCATCTTACTTTCCGGCACAATCTCTAAGTTCACGTCCCTTAGAACTCATTTCTAACGTCGCGATTTAATCGATTAAGAAGTTTTATGTATTAAAAATTTTGTTTCACCGATTAACCGCAAGAAATTTTATGGAAAGAATTTTTAGAAGTGGTTCTTTCGTATTCATACATGCACACATCTTTACATTCATACATCCATCAATCAATTATGAACTTTCATTCATTCGGAGAAATGTTGTAGTTTTCATTGTTGTTGTTTTCCACTACCTGTGGGTATTTTCGTAATTTTTCCTACAGGGGTATTTTCGTAATTTATCAAAGTGAGGTTCCTTGGTGATTTTGTCAATAAGGGTATTTTGGTAATTTTTGAAATCCCGAGGGTATTTCAGAAAATTTTGAAATTTGAGGGTATTTCGATAATTAACCCGGGTAAATTTGTAAATCTTAATAAATCGAGGGTATTTTAAAATTTTACAAAACTTGAAGGTTATTTCTGAGAGTTTGTTTTCCAAATCAGTGTTGTTGTAAAAAAAATTTTTTTTTGAAGATCAGGGTCATTTTGGTAATTTTGCAGGTTAGGGGCAATTTCGAAATATTTTTTTCCATAATCAAGGTATTTTGATATTTTGTAAATTTAGGGTTCCTTTAAGCAAAGTAGTGAAATTTTGATAAGAACTGTGGGTATTTTGAAAATTTTTATAAACCAAGGGCATTTTTGTAATTTTACCACTAGGGATATTTTAGTAAATTTGTAAATAAGAAATATTTCAGGAAAATTTATAAAAATAATCTTTTCAAATCAAAAGGGTAATTTAGAAATTTTAAAACTAGGGTTTCCATGAAAATACGGCTAGTCTCTTTCGGGTTTTAGTTAGGGGTTTAACCCGTGTGTAAGTCCTCTTGGTTAGGGTGAACCGAGGCTACGCACCAGGTAGGATTCGAGTGGAGAGGAGGTGAGTCACTAGGACTGCTTAATTACTAAGCTCCCGCCGAAACCAATCCTAGACATGCGTACCATGGTTACCACACCCTAACTCAGCGACTTAACCACAAGTTTGTTTAGTTAGGCATTTAAGTCTTATGCAATTGTTGGGGTACACTAGTCCTAGGGTTTAAGTACTTAATCTCTATTCTACGTTCCATTTCTACCCTTCTATAAATCATAATATAAATCACACAAAAGATCGGAGTACTTACCTGGTGGACTTCGGGTCGGAGACTTAGTGGGCCATACCAGAAAAACCTGCTTAATTCACAAAATCCCTTTTGGGCTTAACTTTGAAAACGTTTTGGGCCTTAAACCCAAGGCCGAGAGTTTAAAACTGGGCTCTGATACCAAACTAAAACACCTTAAACCCGGCCCACGAGCCTTGACCGGATCTAGTATGTTCCCCGGTGTAAACCATTTCAAATTCTTTGGTTACTTAGGAAAAGCTTGTGTGTTTTGAAAGAAAGATTGTTTTGGGTTGGGCTTGAGTTGAGAAAAAGTTTATTTCATTATTAAAAATCCTTTACTTTAGGTGACAAAATGTTTGGGCTTAGTTTTAAAATAGATTTACTTAATCTTTAATTGATAAAAATTCGTAAGCTTAACAAATAAAAACAGAATAAAATATTCCTACTAAGGCCTTATTACATCAAATAATTCTCAAAATTTAAATTCAAAATACTTAAAATAAAATATAAGTCCAAGTCATAAATTTCTTGCTGTGCATGGCCATCCCTAAGCTTCTATCGAACCCGGTCCATTCTTTGTTAGTCACCGAAAATAGTCCCACAATGGGTGAGTCAAATAGACTCAATGTGTAACCAACACTAAAATTAACATTTCGAGCATGCATTATCATATCACATACATGTTCATATAACAGGTAAAAATAATGATGCAACCCAAACCCAAACCTAGTTAGCCATCCGCTACACTCCACACGTACCATCCTGCACATCGTGGGGACTACTAAGTCAACCCTCCATCCGCTACACACCATCGAAGGCAGTCGCTGCAGTCGACGTGCTCATCGCCGATATAAAATTCATGGCATAGCCACCAGATAATTGTGTCATGAGACACCACATTCAGATAATGCAACCGAAGTTACCACATTCAAATAATGTGACCGAAGTCACCACATTCAGATAATGTGACCAAAGTCACCACATTCAGATAGTAAGACTGAAGTCATCACATTCACTTCCCCTTTCTCCAATAACCCGAATGCCCCATATTATTCATGTCATGCATATCATACTTAAATTCACATTCATGTCACTTTTCACATGTTAAGTATAACATATTTCGTAATCCTAGTAGGAGTAGGAAACGTACCTGAGTACTTTGTACCATAACATGGTACCTTAGCCACTTTCATATTCTTAATATCACATATATTAATTAAACGTAGCCATAAAACATATTATGATATAGTGTGGGGTATACACGGTACCTTAGCCATGCTTTTCACATTCTTAATAACACATTTAATTTAAAACATAGCCATGAACATATTAAAACTTAGGGTAGGGTACACACCGATTAAGCAACAATTTCACCGAAATCCCAAAATCCTATCTCTTGCCTTAGATCTTTAACTCCCTACATTCGGCCCATATTAAAGTTTTAATGAAAACCCATTCGGCCACAAAATCAAATCCTAGTAGGATTTATGCAATTACCTTAATGCCAATTGAATAAAAATCAAATCCCGGAAACTTGTATTCTTCCCCTTTGAAATCGGCTAATCACTAGATCCCTTGAATTAGTTAGTTTTCGGTTAAAACAAATAGATCTAAGTACTTAAGATAGGGCCTTGGCCGAATATGTGAATACACTTACCTTGGAGTTCTCAAATCCCGAAACTTTGCTTATGCTCCTTGTATTCGGCCAACTCTAGATCCCTTTAACATATTAGTTTTCGTCTTTTAAGATAATAAAAGATAGATCCAAACACTAAAATAAGCCTTGGCCGAATGCTATAGGTACTTACCTTGTGGATTTTTAAATCCTGAAACTCATCGAATAACTAGGGAACACGTGGCCTATGGTGTACCTTCGGGAAAAGAATTTCTCCTTCTTTGTAGTCGACACTTAATAAATCCCGAAAGATCTCTTCAAGGTTTCGGCAACAATATATTGAGGGTATTAGAATCTTAATTTTGACAGACTTAAAAGAAATAGAATGAGAATCGAACCTAATCTTACCCTTACTGAAGAATTCGACAGCACCTAAGCTTGAAGCCACTTGAGATATTCGGCTATGGCTTTGATGTGTAACACAAAGTTTCGGCTTTTGTAACTATGAAGAAATCGGCTAGGGCTTTGCTTATTTTCGGCTTTTGAGGCTATGAAGAATTTGGCTTGAGAAGAAAAAAAATCTTGGAGAGGAGAGGAGAAAGAAATTCGGCAGAAGAAAAGAGAGGGAGAATGAATGAAGAATAGCCCTATTCTCTTCCTTTTATAGCCGAAATTACTAGGCCAAGAATCCTTTGCTTGGCCACCACTCTTCCTTATGTGATAACTTTATCTCTTTAATTAAAAATTAAAGAATAATCCTTCAATTATCTCTTTGAAAATAATCTAAAATAAGTCATCATTTATCCACCTATTTAGCTGAGTTTTAAGGAGAATTAAACTTTTCCTTTAAGAGTCCCTATTGCCGTCCATTGCTTCATCCTTAAGTAATTAAATAAAAATTACTTAAAGTCTTGGGTAGATGCCGTCCACCCCCTTCCCTTGATGAGCCGAATTTTAAACTTGTTCTTATTGGACTCCTTGTGGCCATACGAGGCCCAAATCATCCACCTAAGTGGCGTCACTCACTAGGCTTTAAGTGGTATCTTGAGCCACTTTTCCAAGCCTGTTGTGTGTCAAATTTCACATACTTTTTCTCTTAAGGCCACCTTGCCTTAATTTCCTCTTTAAACTTTAAAACTCAACATTTCTAAGTCATTTCTAAGTTTCCAAAAATTTTCGTTTGGCTCTTTAAACTTGACATTTCCTAGGTTTCCAAAATGTTCACTTTCCTCTTTTAACTTAAGTTTCCAAAATGTTCACTTTCCTCTTTTAACTTAAGTTTCCAAAATGTTTACTTTCTTCTTTTAGCTAATCATTTCAAAGTTTCCAAAATATTTACTTTCCTCTTTTTGAAACTTAACATTTCTAAATCATTTCTTATATTTCCAAGACATTTCCCTACATTCCTTACATTTCCCTGCATTTCCTTACATTTCCATACATTTCCTTTCTAAAAATGCACACCACACATCCATATCACAGTAAACATGCTATTTCATAAAATTAAGCAAAAATGCACATAATGGGATTCGAACCTCTTCCCTCAAAGTACTTCACTTGATGCCATAACCCTTGCACCTTAGGTGGCGTCCCTTGCCACTTTTCCACATCACTTCTTGTTTTTAACTTAAAAACCAATAATTTTCCAAAGCTTTCTCTTCCATCCTAGGATTTTAAAAACCCTTAATTCACTTCCAAACACTACCAAAACCTACTACTCATGAATTATGCACAAACGCATAACCCCTAATCTAGGATGTTACAATTTTAACATCAATAAAATTAAGCATAGCAAATATCATTTTCCCAATATTCATATACCAATTAAAACACCTTTATCAAATGTTCAATAAATCAACAATTCATGCTCCAAATATCAAATTATTTCATACAATTTAATCATGTTAAAAGCATAATACCAAACTTACCAAACCAATTACCATTTTGCTCTTTTATAAAATAAAACCTATTTTTGAAAATCCAACCATCCAATATACAATTAAGTCATTAATAACAACAATTAAACCTTTAGTTTAACACATAATCAAACCAATTTACCAAATTGCCCTTAATATCACTCACCTCCACACCAGCTCTTTAAGCAAAAATGTATTCAAACAAGCAAGTTTGAGCTTCAATTTTGATTTGCACATTCCTTCTCTTGTTGTGGAGCTTTAACAGAGACAAAGTATGCATTAAAAACTAACAATAGCAACAACAAACATGAAATTTGACAAAGCATACGAATCTAAATCTTTGCTCTAAACTACCTTACCAATGTTGCAAATTAAGCCGAAATATGGAATTCATCAACTAAACTCCCTTTTCAGCACCTCAAACCACTTCTAATCTTCATTCCTAGTCCAAGAACATGAATTCTAAGTATTAATTTCATCATTTAATCCATTTCATAATTTTCTAGAAAAATCATCCATGTTCTTGATCAAATTCAAATTTCTCAAAATTTTGTAACACCCCTAACCCGTATCCGTCGTCGGACGAAGTTTAAGAGGCATTACCAAACATATCGGAACATATCTCATACATATCACCAACATCTAATATTCATAAACATTCCATAGAGAAATATACACATAGAGTCCCTTTAGAAGGTCTATGAGACCTTAAACATGCATTGGAAAGGGGTCGGGACTAAACCGATCACATACAAATTTTTTTCAAAAATTAAACATTTTTCAAAGTTACAGTGGTCACACCCCCTTATGGGTAGGCTGTGTGCCTCACACGACATTAGACATACCCATGCGTCTAGGCCGTGGCAAAACAGGGCATACATACTGACTTGTTCACACGGCCACAAGACACACCCGTGTCCTAGGCCGTGTGAAATTTAGGGAGGCTACTGACTTGCTCACACGGCTAGTCACATGCTCGTGTGTCCAGCCCATGTGGCATCCTGACTTGCTTCTAATCTCAACCTTAAGATACACGGTCGAGTCACATGCCCGTGCGCTCAACCGTGTGGGCAAATATAGGCCATTTACAAGGCCAATTTGCCACCCAAAAATTTGCATCAAACCTACAAGAATCAACAAGTCTCAATTCAAGATCCAAGGGCAACCAAAAACATACCAAATCATGCACAATTTGACCCTTAACAACATCATTCATTTCTATATACAAATCTAACTCAAATATACCAATTTAAAACATCAACTTCTCATCATTTTAATCCATATCAATTCATAACACTTCTCAACATATCAATTTCTCAAAGCATCCATGAACTTACCAATAACGATCAATTCTTTTGGTCATTCATGAACACATTAAAATAAACAACGTTTTCATCATATAGCATGGACTAAACTTATCCATAATCACATCATTATCAAGCCATATCACATAGCCATATTTACACATTTCATAACATAATCCAAACTCTCTAACCTATACATGCCATACTTAAATATGTACATTTTCAAAAGGTACCAAAATATAGTTCGATAGTGTGGTGATGATCCTCAACGATCCCCGAGCTTCACGTATCTTTGATAATCTATAAAACAATGAACAAATACACACACAGAGTAAGCTTTCATAGCTTAGTAAGTCATAAACAAATAATGATCAAATAAACATTAGCGTTAAATCAATTATCCAAATCAAACAATGTAACACCCCAAACCCGGCCCAAACATTACGACCGAATTCGGTGTGTTACAGAGAAAGACATTTTGGAAATCCCTTTTTAGCCGATTTAATTTTAAGGTAAAAGATACTTGTCTTGCGTTAAAACCATTGAGGTGTATGAATAAACCACATTTAGTTTTGTTTAAAAATCTTATTAAGTCGAGTTGTTACCAAATTTATTAATGTACCCGATGGTACGAAAGAAAAACATTCACGTTTAAATTTAAGAAAAACTTGTTCAACATTACCAAAGTCATTAAGTATTTGAAACATATTATCTAAAGCATGTAAAGTAATCAAAATATAATCTTAGGAGGCCTTATTACAACTTGAACAAAATAAACCAAAACTAAATAGAATTAAATTAAAGTTCATTAAAATCACATTCCACTGCATGGCTACCTCAAGTCCATCCGGCTCTTCATCCGCGATCTACGTGTCACCTGAAAAATGTTAAAGGAGAAGGTGAGTCACCAAGACTCAATGTGTAACCTTTCCCCGATTTAGTGCAACAACATACACAATTTATAACAAATTAACATGTACTAAATTATGCACCCAACCTAGCCATCCAAACACCTTTCTCTACCCCGTGTGGTACCAAACCACTGGTGGTGCCAAACCACTGGTGACTTAAAGTCACGATATTCATCAATAATTGTGGTGCCAAACCACTGGTGGGGCCAACCCACGTGTGACACCAAATCACTGGCGTCGATCCCATAATATAATCCGTGGGGCCAACCCACTGTGGTGCTAAGCCACTGGGACGAGACGCTATGAGGTGCCAAACCTCTGGAGGTGCCAAACCTCTGGTGACCGTAGTCACGAAATGTGGTACCAAACCACTGGTGTCCGTCGACACGAATATCACTTCCCCCTCCACTCATATATCCCACATCAATCCATGATATTTAACAGAAATCATGCCAACATGCTTATTTAGCAACATACACTGAATTTATCATTAACCATATACTTAAGTCACATATACCAAATATGTCATGCTTCCCAAAAGCATCATAAAGAACTCATAACGACAAGGACTTACCTGAATCCTTGCTTATACCATTATGGTATTAAATCCAAATCTACATCATTCCAGATTAGCACACATATTATATTTAACACAGTTATTAATTATAAAGTGTGTATGTACACACCTGATGCCAACGACATCTCTAAATCCCGAAGAAACCAATCGGCCACACAAGATTCCCTTGCCCCTATATTCAGCCATATATGAAGGTTAGTGACATGGCCTATTCGGCCAACCAAAAGAAATACCGAAGGCTCTTGCGGTACTTACCTTGAATGGATTTGATTTCCTAACAAATCCCGAAGCCTTAATTAGCCCCCTACAATTGATTTAAGCACACCATTATGAGTTATAGGCCATTCTACCATAATCTAAATTCTTAAAGAGTGTAACCCTTACCTTAATGATGGATTCAGTAAGTCACACCACTATTCGGCACCCTAGTTAATGTCACTAGCTTTCGGCTCCTTCAAAGAACAAAACGGGGTTTAATACTAAGATGAAGAAATAAGTGTAGTAGAGGCACTACACAAAATCGGTTAAGAAAAAAATTGCCCTTACCAACTATTGAAATCGGGAGCAAAGGTGGTAGGGGTTCGGCTAATGGAGGAAGAAAAAGAGAAGAAAAGATGTAGGGGAAATTAATGGTGGTTTCCGGCTAAGTAGAAGAAAAAAAATGCTGGAAAATTTTGAGCAATTGCCTAGGGAAATTCTAAGAAGAAGAAGAAGAGAGAAAGAAGAAAAAGTTGCTGGAATTTTGGGCACTTCTTCTGTAAAAATCAATTTTGAACAGCCCCCAAGGAGTCCCAATGCCGCCAATTCCCCTCTTTGTGATAATTTAGTTTTAATTATCACTCAAGATAATAACACTTATCTTCTATCTTTTACTTAAACAAATTAAATGGAAATAGGCTACTAACACCTACTACTACTCCAAATTAATTTAGAGCAAAAATTTAGCTCAACCTTATCACTTTTAAGAGTCCAACTTGCACCAATATTCACCCATACATGCGAAAGAACAAAAGAAAAGAAAATAAAACCATATCTTGATTCTATGGATCGAACTCGGAACCTCCAAATGCCTCCAACTTCCCTTCACGCCTCATGCCACTCTTCCCTTTAGACTTTCATGTCAAATACCCTTTCATTTATTTATAAGGCCTCCTAGGCCGATCACCCAAAAATAAAAATGCAAACGCTGCTCCAGACTCGAACTCTCGCCCATCTTCACCTCCACTCCTAATTGGCACATGGTAGCCACTTAGCTAGCCCAACCTCCATGTCCAAATCCAACACCAACAATCTTTTGAAGCCTTCCTTACTTGGCCCCCTTCATTTAACGCCCCAAAACAAAAACCCAAAACAAAACACACCCCCTTGTTTCTCCCATGAATCGAACCCAAGACCTCCCTTGCATCAACCTTAGGCGCACCAAGCCAATTGTGCCAAGCCAAATCTTTATGTTAAATTCCCTTCGAAAATTTTCTTAACCCCTATCTCACCTAACTTCCCTCCTTCAAGCACTTAAAAAGAAATTTTTAACCCTAAGTCAGGCCTAGCTCAGGTTTAATTCTAGACCTTAGAACATGCCAAATAAATCATAATATTTATTTCTTCAAGCACACACACACATGGGAACAAATAATTAAATTTTCAAGCAACCCCTAATTCAGGATGTTACAGTTCTACCCCCTTAAAAGAATTTCGGCCTCGAAATTACCTGGATTAGAAGAGTTGGGGGTATTGCTGTCGTATTACATCCTCGGGTTCCCACGTGGCTTCCTCCGTACCATGATTCCACCATAACACCTTTACCAAAGGCACTGACTTCCTACGTAGAACTTTGACATCATGATCCAAGATTTGTACCGGCTCATCCTCGAAAAACATGTCTGGGTTTACTTCAATTTCCTCAACCAAACGTGTGAGGGATCTGACCGATACCGTCTAAGCATCGACACATGAAAGATGTCATGAATCTGACTCAACTCTGCCGACAACTCGAGCTGATAAGCTACCGGTCCTACTCGCTTTAATATTGTATATGGGCCGATGAACCTTGGGCTTAGCTTCCCTTTTCGCCCAAATCTCAATACCTTCTTCCAAGGCGACACCTTCAGAAAAACTTTATCTCCTACTGCATACTCTATTTCCTTGCGCTTAAGATCAGCATAAGACTTCTGCCTATCTGATGCCTCCTTGAGACGAGCCCGAATCACCTTAACTTTATCTTCAGTCTGTCACCAACTCTGGACCCAAAACTTGTCGTTCACCTAATTTCGTCCAACACGTAGGAGTACGGCATTTCCGTCCATACAGTGCTTCATATGGTGCCATATGGATACTCTCTTGATAATTATTGTTATAAGCGAATTCTGCTAGCGGTAGGTACTCTTCCCAACTACCACTGAAATCCAGAACACAACCTCTTAGCATGTCTTTTAAAATCTATATGACCCTTTCCGACTGCCTGTCAGACTGTGGATGGAAAGCTGTATTGAAATCCAATCGCGTACCCAAAGCCTGATACAACGCTTTCCAGAACCTTGACGTGAATCTGGGATCCCTATCTGAGATGATCGATACTGGCACACCATGCAACCTTACTATTTCCGACACGTACAGCTTAGCTAGCTTCAGAAGTGGGTAATCCACCCTTCTTGGTATGAAGTGAGCTGATTTAGTCGACGGTCCACAATCACCCAAATGCGTCCTTCTTCTTGGGCGTGAGGGTAGGTCACGACAAAATCCATCGTGATCCTCTCATTTCCATCGAGGGATCTTTACTGGTTGAAGTAACCCTGATGGCAACTGATGTTCAGCCTTCACCTGCTGACACGTCAAACACCTACCCACAAATTCAGTTACCTCACGCTTCAACCCTGGCCACCAAACCACCAAGCCAATTCTTAACTACTGCGCTTTAATCTGATTAAGAAATTTTTATGGATTAGTACTTGTTCCACTTGGTTATCCGCGGAGAAATTTTATGAAGAGAGTTTATTAGGGATTTTTTCGTTCAACCAAAGTTTTAAGTCCTCTATCCTAGTTCACACAGGAAAGCACATCCATTCCCTAATACCTTTCATACCCACTCACTCTTTCGGGCATTTACATCGTTTCTATCCCAATGATATTTTATCATTTTCCTCTGAGGGTATTTTCGTAATAAACCGAGAATTTTAAAACTTTACTAAATCAAGACATTTTGAAATTTCCTAAAACTGGAGGGTATTTCTAAAAATTTGTCAAATTAAAGGTACGGCAGAATTTTTGGAAACCAGGGGTATTTTGGTAATTTTGTCAATCAAGGGTAATTTTGTAAATTTCCAAAGTCAGTGTATTATTTTGAAATAAAGAATTTGGATACTTTTGCAAAGTAAGAGAATCTTATTGAAATTGGGGTAGTACGGGAATTTTAGAAACCAAGGGCATGCTCGTAATTTTGCCACTAGGGGCATTTTGGTAATTTTGGTAAATTAAGAATATTTTGAAAATTTTCCAGAAATAAATTTTTTTTACTATTTAATGGAGTATTGTAATGATTTTTAAAACTTAGAGTTTTCATAAAACATGGCTCATCGCTTTCGGGTTTTAGTTATTGTGTTTAGCCTATGACCGAGTCCTCCTGGCTAGGGTGAACCGAAGCTACGCACTGTAGGATTCTGCGAAGAGGAGGTGAGTCACGAGGACCGCTTAAATACCAAGCTCTTCCGGATCAATCCTAGACATGCACACCAGGGTTACCACACCCTAACTCGGCGACTTGATCATAGGGTTGTTTAGTTAGGCATTTAAAGTCTTATGTCTTTTGTTGGGGTAAACTAGTCCTAAAGTTTAAAGCACTTATCATACTATCTACGTTCCATACCTACCCTTCTACAGATAATAATTCACAAAAAAGTCAGAAGTACTTACCTGGGCGGATTGGTGCCGGAGACTCGGTGCCATGCTGTTTAAAACCAAAAATTATTTCAAAAAGGCCTACCAAAACATTTTGGGCCTTGGGCCCCCACAGCCGAGCTTTGAACTGGGCTCTGATACCAATTTTGTAACACCCCAAACCCGGCCCAAACATTACGACCGAATTCAGTGTGTTACAGAGAAAGACATTTTGGAAATCCCTTTTCAGCCGATTTAATTTTAAGGTAAAAGATACTTGTCTTGCGTTAAAACCATTGAGGTGTATGAATAAACCACATTTAGTTTTGTTTAAAAATCTTATTAAGTCGAGTTGTTACCAAATTTATTAATGTACCCGATGGTACGAAAGAAAAACATTCACGTTTAAATTTAAGAAAAACTTGTTCAACATTACCAAAGTCATTAAGTATTTGAAACATATTATCTAAAGCATGTAAAGTAATCAAAATATAATCTTAGGAGGCCTTATTACAACTTGAACAAAATAAACCAAAACTAAATAGAATTAAATTAAAGTTCATTAAAATCACATTTCCTTTGCATGGCCACCTCGAGTCCATCCGCTCCTCATCCATGATCTACATGTCACCGAAAATGTTAAAGGAGAAGGTGAGTCACCAAGACTCAATGTGTAACCCTTCCCGATTTAGTGCAACAACATACACAATTTATAACAAATTAACATGCACTAAATTATGCACCCAACCTAGCCATCCAAACACCTTTCTCTACCCCGTGGTACCAAACCCCGGTGGTGCCAAACCACTGGTAACTTAAAGTCACGATATTCATCAATAATTGTGATGCCAAACCACTGGTGGGGCCAACCCACATGTGATACCAAATCACCGGCGTCGATCCCATAATATAATCGTGGGGCCAACCCATTGTGGTGCTAAGCCACCGACGAGACGCTATGAGGTGCCAAACCTCCGAGTGCCAAACCTCCGTGACCGTAGTCACGAAATGTGGTACCAAACCACCGTGTCCATCGACATGAATATCACTTCCCCCTCCACTCATATATCCCACATCAATCCATGATATTTAATAGAAATCATGCCAATATGCTTATTTAGCAACATACACTGGATTTATCATTAACCATATACTTAAGTCACATATACCAAATATGTCATGCTTCCCAAAAGCATCATAAAGAACTCATAACGACAAGGATTTACCTAAATCCTTGCTTATACCATTCTGGTATTAAATCCAAATCTACATCATTCCAGATTAGCACACACATTATATTTAGCACAGTTATTAATTATAAAGTGTGTATGTACACACCTGATGCCAACGATAGCTCTAAATCCCGAAGAAACCAATCGGCCACACAAGATTCCCTTGCCCCTATATTCGGCCATATATGAAGGTTAGTGACATGGCCTATTCGACCAACCAAAAGAAATACCGAAGGCTCTTGCGGTACTTACCTTGAATGGATTTGATTTCCTAACAAATCTCGAAGCCTTAATTAGCCCCCTACAATTGATTTAAGCACACCATTATGAGTTATAGGCCATTCGGCCATAATATAAATTCTTAAAAGAGAGTGTAACCCCTTACCTTAATGATGGATTCAGCAAGTCACACCACTATTCGGCACCCTAGTTAATGTCACTAGCTTTCGGCTCCTTCAAAGAACAAAACGGGGTTTAATACTAAGATGAAGAAATAAGTGTAGTAGAGGCACTACACAAAATCGGTTAAGAAAAAATTGCCCTTACCAACTATTGAAATCGACAAAGAAAGGTGGTAGGGTTCAATTAATGGAGGAAGAAAAGAGAAGAAAAGATGTAGGGAAATTAATGGTGGTTTCCGCTAAGTAGAAGAAAAAAATGCGGAAAATTTTGAGCAATTGCCTAGGGAAATTCAAAGAAGAAGAAGAGAGAAAGAAGAAAAAGTTGCTGGAATTTTGGGCACTTCTTGCATACAAAATCAATTTTGAACAGCCCCCAAGGAGTCCCAATGCCGCCAATTCCCCCTCTTTTGATAATTTAGTTTTAATTATCACTCAAGATAATAACACTTATCTTCTATCTTTTACTTAAACAAATTAAATGGAAATAGGCTACTAACACCTACTACTACTCCAAATTTTTAGAGCAAAATTTAGCTCAACCTTATCACTTTTAAGAGTCCAACATGCACCAATATTCACCCATACATGCCAAGACAAAAGAAAAAGAAAATAAAACCATATCTTGATTCTATGGATCGAACACGGAACCTCCAAATGTCTCCAACGCCCTTCATGCCTCATGCCACTCTTCCCTTTAGACTTTCATGTCAAATACCCTTTCATTTATTTATAAGGCCTCCCTAGGCCGATCACCCCAAAAATAAAAATGTAAAACGCTACTCCAAAGAATTCGAACTCGCCTATCATCACCTCCACTCCTAAGTGGCACATGGTAGCCACTTAGCTAGCCCAACCTCCATGTCCAAATCCAACACCAACAATCTTTTGAAGCCTTCCTTACTTGTCCCCCTTCATTTAACGCCCCAAAACAAAAACCCAAAACAAAACACACCCCCTTGTTTCTCCCATGAATCGAACCCAAGACCTCCCTTGCATCAACCTTAGGCGCACCAAGCCAATTGTGCCAAGCCAAATCTTTGTGTTAAATTCCCTTCGAAAATTTTCTTAACCCCTATCTCACCTAACTTCCCTCATTTTAGCACTTAAAAAGAAATTTTTAACCCTAAGTCAGGCCTAGCTCGGGTTTAATTCTAAACCTTAGAACATGCCAAATAAATCATAATATTTATTTCTTCAAGCACACACACACATGGGAACAAATTGTTAAATTTTCAAACAACCCCTAATTCAGGATGTTACAAACAAACCTTAACCATTTGTTCATTTATTATGCTAGCAAACTCAAACATTATCACATATACAATAGCATTATAACATTAATGGCCAAATACACATATACTCATAAGCACATTTGAATTCCTCTTTTACCATGTATAAATCTATATTCATCTCAAACATATAATTACCTTATTTTCATATTCATATAACATTACACGTACCTGAACCTTTTAGTTCATTTTCACATTCGATCTTAACTCAATAATGCCTGTTGAACCATTCGGAATCAATAAGGATACTCGGATAGTCGGAAAGCTCGTACAATGCCAATGTCCCAGACGTGGTCTTACATGTGATCACATATTGATGCCACTGTCCCAGATAGTGTCTTACACGAATCAAATACGATTCCAATGTCCCAGACATGGTCTTACACGTAAACACAAGTCGATGCCAACTTTTAGACGTGGTCTTACACGAAAACACATATCGGAATCCTATGTCATTACAAATGTATCCTAACTATTCCTAAGGTTCATATGGGGCTTTCGGACGTCGTAACTCGATCGATTCAAGCTCGTACACAATTCTTCCACACTTTTACCAATTCGACATTCACATATATATACAAGTAATTATTCAATTCGTTACAAATAAAATATATACATTCGAATTTAATGACATATATTTACTTATGAACTTACTTCGGATGGAGATGAATGAACTGAGACACTACAGCAAAATAGACTTTTAGAGGCATTTTTTTAGGCTTTTAGCGGCTTTTAAAAGCACCATAAAAAAATGCCGCTAAAACAAACGCCGCAAACTTTAGCGGCGTTTATGACAAAAAAATGCCGCTAAAGGCCATGACCTTTAGCGGCACTTTTCCCACAAACGCCGCTAAAGGCCATAACCTTTAGCGGCGCTTTTACCAAAAACGCTGCCAAAAGTCATGAAAAATAAAAAAAATTAAATTATCATACTTATAGCGGTGCTTTTTTTAAAAAGCCGCTAAAAGTTATGAAAAATAAAAAAAATTATAATATTATAAAACATCAAAATCCAATTTAGAAATGTATAATTTAATTTGAAGACATTAAAATGAAAATTATAGAAGAATACAGATTTCTATAATTCCATCTAATTACAAGCATGTGAGATTTGCCTAAAATTATAGAAATGCTCCTAATAACAAGCACATTCCATGACCCCAGTCACCAAACATCATCGCAAAGAGAAATGGACAAGTAACAACAGTGTAAACTGCAGGATTTGCCTCTTGATATCTAGCAATACTACAAAAAGTTCTCATGCTAGTATCCTGCTAAAAATGTAAAAATTTCAATAGTAAACATATAAAAAGTGAAAGCAGTATGATTCATTTAATTGATCAAGAACACATGAAGCTGCAGTCAGGAAACGGACGAGATACTTCAATTTTGACATATTATAGTGCCATTACATAAATCTTTTGAGAACTAGCTTCACGGTTAGGAAGCAACTCATGGCCCCCCCAAAGCATATCATATTTACCATCTAAAACATAAACCACCTAATGGACCCAATAAGATTCTTAATACTGAACAACCGTAGCTTATACAAATTTGTCAAAACTATCAACAGAAGCATCCATCCATGTGTTAAAGCAATATAGCATCATATTATAACTCACCCATATGCATCAACAATCTCCTGATATGCATGCCATCCATGTGTTAAAGCAACATAGCATCACAGCCTACCATGATCTTGAATACATAGCCCTTAAACTCCTGTTGAAGGATAATTAAGGGGTGAGCAAATTGCAGTTATGAAGTCCAGATGCACCAGCAGAAACATGAGGCAGCGAACAAAAAGCTAAAGGTAACTTGGAAACATACCTCACCAAGGGCATCACCACTGACTTCCTATGAGATCCTCTTGCCAAAAAAGGTTCGATTGCATTTTCAAATGTCAATGTGAGAATACTTTCTTATTAATACAAATTAACAACTACAAACTGGCATTGACGCAAGAGAGTAAATAGATGTTCACAAATACAATCAAGCCAAGCTGCTTATAATAATCAGCTACAAATTTAATAGATGAGCTATTATCTTATAAGGTATATTTGTCGCACCGATTAGATACAAATAAGAATATGGTGAACTATAAAAGAGAACATGCGAACTTAACTATAAAGTTCACCCTCAAACTTGGCCACCATTGTGGATGACAAACAGCCCATGCCAAGAACTCTCACCCACCTTACAACATTTCCAAACTCCACATAGATAGAAAAGTCTATGAGACAAGATTTTTAGGATAACGGTCAGATTCTTCCTCCATTTAGAGGAAGCATGAATGACTCTAGTTAGCTTGTGGTGATTGACATAGTAGAACTACAATATTAGTGTAGTTCCAATTAGTTCATATTAGTTCTCTATGCACTAATTAATACTCCAATAAAATCTTTTTAACAATTTAGAATAATTTTTTATTTGAAGCTAATTTTGTAAAACATTTGAGTTTCTAAGTTATACCATAATATGAAAGGAAAGGGAAAATACAATGTAATTTTTTTTTTGTTTAAAAGAAAATAAGTTAATCTGAGTCATTTGTCTCCCTCCGGAATTTTCTAGTCTTTTAAGACAGGATAACCAATTCTATAATGTGATTCAATAAATTCAGTACTAGGTAACAGATGAAATGGTTTACAAGGGTTTTCTGTTGAGTTGGATGGCAATGATACTTACCTGGCAATGACGTGCTAACGTGGTGGTCTCATGAAAATTTTGAATTTTGGGCTCCCTGCTCTTTTACCAAGACTAAAAGAGTAAACAAATTGGGAACAAATTTCTGATCTCTATGTACTTCCAAGGAATGTAACCTGCAGCATTGATAGTTCAAATGTAACGCCCCGAATTTGGGTCTAGTAGATTTGGGCCTATTAGGTGGTAACACCCAAAAATCCCAAAACTTTTAATTTCTGTGCATGGGAGTTAATATGTATGTGTAGCACTTAGAATAATAATATTAAGGTATTATCAGGATTATTTGAAGCCTTAGAATTAGGGGAGACCATAGGGAAAATTTATTTTTCTCACTGAGTAGACCCTAGTCTCAGACATGAGGCCTCATAAGCAGATTAAGAGAAGAGAGGACACAAATGGCTTGTAGTCCAGTGGAAAGTGGCGTCATATAGGGGCTATGAGGTGGCGTGTTAAGCAGTTAATGAGGTCCAAGGTTCGAGGCCTAGGAAGGGAAAATTTAGGAGTTTTATTTTTGTGTCTGGACAAAAGGAGTTGGCTTTGGAGGGGACTCTGAAAGAGAGTGTTCAGGAGAGAAATTTAAGGTGCAAATAAGAGAAAAGATAGGGATTGGGAGGTGGATATATTGGTGCCGAATTGGACTCTGAGGGAGGGGAAGTTCGGCTAGGGGCTATATATATGAGTGTCGAATTAAGTTTCTATGTTAATGCTGAATTTTTGCTTCCCTGCTAGCCGAATTTCATCACTTGTGAGAGGCAGACGTCTTTTCTAAGTGTGTCATAGCCGAATCCTTCATATCTTCCCTTTTCAAATACCCTTTTTGGTTCACCACTCGGTTCTAGCCAAATCACTTTTATTTCTTTTCCCCCTAGTGTTGCCAAATTGCCTCTGTCACCTTACTAGTCTCAAAAATCGGACTTAAGTCGTAGGATCAAAGGAAGATTTCGGTAAGAGCTTAGTTGAATTTTTAATGTGTTTTATTAAAATTCAAAGGGCTATCTAACCCCTCTTTGTCGTTACTATGTACTAACAAGGGTGAGGCTCAGCAATAGCAAGCGCGGTAGGAAAGGATTGTGAAAAGGCAGTAAGTATTCTTGATTCAGTTAAAGTTTTAATAAGTGACCGAATCTATTGTGGCTCATATGGGTGACTTATGATCAATATGGGTCACTTGGTTTTGACGATATAGGTTTTTGGGTGCAGATCTAAAGGATAATTGCCAATAGTAGCAAAGGAAGGGCTACTAGAACGTAAGGCACACGGTAAGGTTACGGTGAGGTTTCGGTTTCCAATAAGTGTATAATAAGTTATGATTAATCATTAGGTGATGTTAATTGTAGGTTCGTGACTAAGGGGTTTACAGCACGCGAGGTTACCAGGTGTGTACAAACACTACACACACGATATCGGCAATGCCGAAAAGCCGAAAAGCCGAAAGTGGCTAAATGGGCCTGGTGGGCCCTGAGGCTAAGTTTGATGAAATGGTTTGGTTGATTATACAAATTGAATTAGACATGCGTGATACATGATCTGAATTTGTTTTAGGCCTATTTGGCCATATGATGAGACTTGGGCATGATGGGCCGTAATGATGTAATTTGGGTTTGATCTTTATGGGGACGTAGACAAGTATGCTAGGGTTTATGGACCTTAGGCCTAGTTTGAACAACTCTTAAATTCCATAAGACTTTCTAATAATTAAACATGTCTGTAAACAAGTCGCTGGGTTGGAGTGTGGCAACGGGCATACGCATGTATAGGATTGGATATGGGGAGAGCTTGGTACTTAAGCGACCCTAGTGGCCCACCTCCTCTTTTCTGGAATCCTACCTGGTGCGTAGTGTCTGTTTACTTTAGCCGCAAGGACTTGTTAATGGGCCAAAGTTCCAAAAGGGACCGAATACCCCTAGTTTATGAAATTACAAAAATACCACCTATTTGCAAAATTACCAAAATACCCTTAATTTACGAAATTACCAAAATACCCTAATTTGTGAAATTATCGAAATACCCTTGATTCACAAAATTACCAAAATACCCTCAGATTTCAAATTTATCAAAATACCCTTATTTTGTAAAATTACCGAGATACCCCTATTTTGGAAAATTACCAAAAATACCCCTGTAGGGTAGAATTACAAAAAAACCCCTAGGTAGTGAAATGACGAAAATACCCCTATGTAACGAATATAAGTTTATGGATGTTACTTGTGTGTTTGATGCATTCATATGATATTCTGCTTAGGATGCATATGGGTAGGAATTATGGTACGGAGGAAGATTTGAGGATTGCATGGCCATATGGTATGGATCCAGGATCACATGGCCATATGGTATGGATCCAAAGGAGGCTTTAAGCCCAATATTTGATTAGCAGCTTTGTTGCAACGTTCGGTAGTACCGTAACCGGGCTACCCTTGGTGTGTAGCGAAGGGGTGGGTCGAGCTAGAATTCCCCACAGGAGTTATAAGGTTGGAAGGGAAATGGTGTGTGTAGCGGATGGATTTTTGGGGAGGGTTTGCATTATTTGTTTATAAATGATACGATGTGATATGAGGTCATTATGGGCTAAAGCCCAAGACCACCGATTTTGATAGGGCTTAGGCCCAATGTGGATATTTGTAAGTGATTTGATTGCCAAGGGTTGTGCACACTGAGTTTCAAAACTCACACCCCTTTAATTTAATGTTTCAGGTAATCCCGAATAGACGACTCGATGTGGGAGAGGACTCGGGGATGGCCACACTATAAGAGGCTTGAATTTTCATTTATTTGTTTCAAATTACATGTTTTTATTTACTTAATTTTCGGTGGGTGTAATAAGGCCTTGTACTCCGTTTTGACTTCAAATTTATTTTGGGGTTTGAGATCAATTGTTTATTTAATTATTAAGCCTAAATAAGCTCTTATGTTCAAACTTGGTTTTCGAAATACTTAAAATAATAAAATGGGTTTTTTATCTCTAATTAATAAGACTAAAAGATTTTGGGCTTTTGGGCCTTAAATTTTTAATTAGCAAAGCCGTTTTGAATTGTGCCTTTAATGTGACATTCCAGATTCGGGCCTAACTTCTAGGCCGGGTTTGGGGTGTTACATCAAAACAAGTTACTATAGTGGCAATCCAACTGTAATAATGAAACAGAGGTAGAAAACAAAAGTCATTTATATCAATAATGATGTAGTAAAGCAGAAAAAATAATTCCTTCAAACTAGGAGAAAACAAACTCATCATCTTTCCCACCCAAGGTACCACCAAACATGTCATATTGTCTATTACTAAACCTCCTTCAAACTAGTAAAAAACAAACTCATCATATTCTCCATGCCAAGGTACCATCAAATATGTCATACTGTCTCATACTGAACCTATTTCTGTTTGATAGGTCTTCTGAGTAAGAAATGTCGCAGCTCTACTCTTGCTAGCTTTTTGCTTCAACATAATTTACTTTTCACATTCTATAAATACTCAGCAAAGTTGAATCCCACCCAAATAAAATATAACTGAAACCTGAATATATATATATAGACAACTTGACCAAAAAGAAGCCATATCCTTCATATGGGTCTTTTCATTGTTAAGACAATCAGCATTAAATTTAACACTAAATACTAAAATTAAATCAACGAATTCAACTTAAACCCAACTATTTCATGAGTCGAGAGACGTAAGAAAATTACGCTTTTCGGTCATCATCAATTTCCACCTTTTTTTGGCAACCAAGAGTCGGATTTGCAATGTTGAACTGAGAAAAAAATCAGCAAAATGAAAATAATAAATAAACCTTCATTTCTGTTTGAAAAGAAAAAAAATCAGCAAAATGAAAAAAAAAAAATCAGCAAAATGAAAAGGATTGAAATCTATTTATATTTAGTTCAAAAAGAAAAAAGAAAAAAAACCTTCATTTCTATTTGATGGGTCTTCTGAGGAAGAAATGTCACAGCTCTGCTCTGCTCTTGCTAGCTTTACTCTAATTTAATTTAAATTTAATTAAAATAATTAAAATTTTGTGGGGAAAACGTTGAAATTATATGCAGGAAAAAACAAAACCAAAAATAAGTAAGATTTGAAAATACTTAAATCAATAATTAAAAATAAAAAAATTGATAAAAATCATAAGCACAAATTTTATTTACAAAACAATCGGGAAAATGTTTGCACAAAAGTATAACATCAAATATAGTGAAGGGCATGTTTCTAGAAATTATATTCTCCCGAGATCTAATTATTACATGCACAATATCCATAAGAACAAGTATACCCAAGTCATGAGCCTTATCTATCGGTGACTTGAGGTCATCGGGGTTCCAAAGTGGTCGCTAGGTGCAAAGAAGTTTGTCACATGGTACCGCAAAATATTAAATGCAACTTGTTATAAGTAGAAAATGTTAGTTTCACAACCAAAATCAAGTTCGAAGAAAGGTGTCCACTTATATCCGCCACATAGCGCTTAGTACAAGTTTACAAACTTACAAACATACACAAGAACAAATAAATTTGAGCTAATATTACGATGGAGGTAATACACGAAGCTAGCATAATATGAGTGCTCTTGAATAGCCATGATCCGAACGACATTGTACCCAAGTCTTTTAATACGGGAAGAACATCGCCTCTAAAGTTGGCGTATGTGTTAATCATTGGCTCCTACATCAGATAGTAGATAATACTAAGAGAATTGTAACAAAGAAAATAAAGATCAAGGGTGCTCGTGGGGCAATTTTTCTTTGAATGACGAAATGCATGAACATTAGGTTTTAGCATGTTAGTCATATTCTACACAAACATGTTAGTCTTATATCATATGCATATGCCATTATCCATAGTGAGACCAAACATAAGTCTAAAATGTTTATTGATGCAAAATCAAATGTTTAACCACCAATGGAATGGAACTACCTAAACGAAGGATAAGGATTAGATGTCAGAATCTTCTTCTGTAAAAACAATTAAAACACACAATACTATTTTTTCTGGTCTTTTCCAATTTGCGGGGAAAATTTTATAATTTAAGTACAAACTATGATGACTTTCCCATAAAATGTATTTTCTTAAAAAACTACTGCTTTACTTTCAGTCCTAATGCCTACGAGGAATATTTACTAACAAGTCTAGAAATAAATAGAATATAAAATAATATCTCACATATTATAGCATTGAATGAAGATTTTATAGAACTTATGATCCTCCTTCACAATTAGAAAAACCATATGCAACTGAACTTGTAGAAGAGTTGACTAACAATTTGCTACATGCCAAGGAAAGGGAGATGCATACCAAGCTACTCATTCCAACATTTGACTCATAAATTCTAAGTGATTTTGGTCTTTTTGGCCAAGGGTGTTTGAATACATACTTTTCCTGTCACAAGAGCAACATCATTAGTAACAAAAAGATAAAAGACACATATAACAGACTGAACTAAGTTGATCGTGCTGTGCAGCAATTAAACTGGAAGAGAAATAATATAATTTAGAAACTGACTTATATATGGAAGAGAAGGATGGGTCAAGTTTGGGATCTGTTGTTGCCTTATGCAGTCTGTCCAATTAACTTTTCATATCTAATGTTTTTATAATAGACTCTAGTTCTTTTATTGCCAGGTTTCTTCAAATCAATGATATTTCTTTAATACATAAACGGATGATAAGGTCAATTTAAGATTTGAACCACTAAATCTTATTTAACCCTCTTCAAGAAAATCAAGTCTTTGTTGATTTGCGATAGAGGACCCATCTTAAGTAAACTCAGTTAAAATAAAACCCATTGTTACTATTATAAACTTTGCATAAGTGCTTCTAGAAACCCATTTCCTTCCCAAAATTGGTATTTGTATCTTTCACTACACATCATTAAACAAAAAATCTTAGTGAAACTTCTAGACAACTAAAGCTTAAGGAAATGAAACAGCCTGCAAGATCCAAAATGTCTTATTTTTCCAAAATACTTTACTCGATTCATGTACATATCTAAGTGATGAAAGAAAGCTACATCAGGTGCATGATAAACCGTTATCAATGAAACAATCACTATAGTAGTATAAAAGGGAATACATGTGTTTCATTGCATAAAGACTCAAATTCGTCCTGAGACATTGAAGAGGAAAAACAAGAAATAAGACATACTATATAATGGTTAAGAGAAGTAAGTGAGGCACCAAATAAAATTGACAAAATCCTCAACTGGACACCTAAGATGGTCATGTACAGAAAAGTAGTGACTTAAGCACTACCTAAATTAACACTGAAAGTGGCACCAACTTTGATACAGAGATAGCTACTCCTACTACCGCTCCATCACAATCTTTGCAAATAGACGAGTCCTTTAATAACCATATAGAAAATAAGTCCAATCCCTGCAAATAGATGTGGTATATTTTGCTAATAAACCCAATTCACTAGTTGGCGTTGGTATAGAAAATATAGCAAACTAGGAGTAGTTTTCCCACATTGATGGAAACTATTAACCAACGAAGGCAGCTACTTGGTGTTCTATGTGCATTCCTACCTATTCTTTTGATTCCATGTGTGATTGTGGCAAATCCAAATTGAGATATACGAATGAAAAAGCTTTTTATTTGAAAACTTTTAAATTAACCAACTAGTTACTAAAAAGCCCTGATAGTGTCTTGTTATGTAGGAATGATGGCCAAGTGATCCAAAAAGTAGCATTCAAACTGCCATGTACACTTTTGTTTACTGAGGATTCATACACCTATTTCCCAACACTTCCCCACAATTCACTTATCGCCATGAGATTTCAAAGAAATCTAATCTAATTCAAGATTTTCACCCAATTGAGTTTGCCACCCAAGAACTAAAAAGTTTCACCTACTAGTTCAACAGTATATTTTGTGAGTAGACTATGTGGAAAGCCCCACCCCTGCCATTTTTCTTCTTTTTTTTTTGTAAACTAGGACTAGAGGATCTAACTACAGTAAATAAAAATAAATAATATCAACCTAAAGGGATATAATTGCATCTTACAGTGTTAAAGAAGCAAATTGCAACTTCATCATACGATCTACTAATGATTTAAGTCTTGAGTAATCCAGCAATACAGCTGACAGCTGTAACATCCCAAATTAGGGGCTTTGCATTTGATGTGTTTTGCGTATATCCTATGCTTAATATGCTAGTTTAGGGTGTTTTGGGGTCCAGGAATGGCTCAGGGTTAAGTCGAAGCCTTGACCAAATTTCCCTTTTTGGGGCACTTTAGGGGAGAACTGGATGGGATAGGACTTAAGGGTTGTTGCTTGTATTTTTTTGACACAAGTAATATAGTGGTAAAGAGGTAAGGAGGCGCCACTTAGGGTTCAGGCAGGTGATGCCTCAGGAGAGCTGGTAGGGAGCAGGTTCAAGTTGCGTGGTTTTCTTTTGAGAATTTCCCTTTAACGCCAAGGTGAGGGAGAGGTGGTTTCAGCTTGGATTCTAGTGGATGAGTGTTGAATGGGTCAACACATTTGAATGAAGGGAGGAGAGGAATTCAAAGAGGGGGAATCAGTCAACATATTCGAATGGGGAGTGGAGAGTGAATGGTGGAGAGAATTATGGGATTGGGAGAGAGGAGGAGAGTTTGGCCGAATGTGGGAAGTGAGGTGTGTGAATGTGTGTGTGCGGTTTAGTTGGTTTGGGGGGTGGCCAAATTTTAGATTAGGGGGTGTGGTGAGCATTTCGGCTAGCTAAAAAGCACTTAAAGCATTCTTTTGTCTCATTTATTAAGGATCAAAACTGAAACACCCTCGAACCATTTTGTTTACTTTTTCTTTTGCCATTATCTTCAAGCCGAAATCCTCTGAAGCTACCCCTCCCGCTGAAACTCTGTCATCTTTTCTATCCTTCTCTTTAACACTATAGCCGAACCTTCCCTAGTAGATAGCACCTCTCTTCTTCATTCTTCTCTTGACTTCTTTAAAAAGATTTTTAAAAGTCGAAACTTATCATCTTTTCTAGGCAGTTCTGTTAGCCGAATCTCTCCGGTATTCATATCCCTTCATTTGATCCTTATTTTTGGTGGGCCGACGTTACTCATTTTCCTCCACCCCAATTGAATTTTCTACTAACCATGGTAAGTATTTCCCCTTTTCGTTTCAATTCTCTTTTCTCTCTTTTCTGTTTGAATGTCGAAGACATTAATCTTATCCTTTGATTCTTGGCCAATTGAAGGGGGCTTTGTTTTCGCGTTCTTTCGGCTTCTGGTCTGCGTTTGAAGTGTATTAAGGGACATTCGGTTCTAGTTGACTTAGGTATTCAATCGGTGCAGGATCCAAGTTTTTTTTTAATCTCTGGGATTTGCGATCTAGGTAAGGAACCTTAGCCCTTCGAGTGTCTATTCTCATTCGTTTCGATTTCAATACCTTAATCTGGTCTATTGACCAAGGTCTTTTTCATGAATTCAAATGTCAGCAAGCGAAGGGCGGGGTTGGACCCTTGATTCCAGCCCCTAAGTTCAAGAAGCGCGCGGTGTTTGCTGTTCGAGATTGGCCACCTGGTTGTGGGCCAGCTTCTGAACAGAATAGTAGGCAGATAGTAGTGGCTCCTTCTAGTGATAGTTTCGGCATAGATAGCATAGTGCTGCATGTAATCAGGTGTGTAAAACTTCACACTCTAATATTAATATGTGATACTAACTGTTTGGGGCTAAAAAGCTGAAGTGACTACATAGATAGTCGTTATGCCTCTATGGGTATGGTTGAAATACCAGGTAAGTACCTTGTTGTTATGTATGAGGTAATAAATGTATGCCATAATGATACTGTTCATTTAAATAACATGATACTTTGATTTGGTTTACATATGTTACGCATGGGTTGGATATGATATAAGGAGGGGAAGTGCTTAAGACTGTCACTAGTGGTTTGGTACAACAAATGGGTTGGCCCTACATTCTTGATTACGTAACTAAGTCTCAGTGGTTTGGAACCACCAGTGGTTTGGTACCACATGCATATGATTCTTTGACTTGTCCCAGTTGTTTGGTACCATAGTAGGTTGGCCCCACATACATGATTATTAGGGATTGTCACTAGTGGTTTGGTACCAATATGTGATTGTGGGCCTAGAGCCATTTATGTAACTTAAGGGGGATTTACACACTGAGTCTTGGTGACTCACCCCCTCTGTTTAACCTAGAAGGTGAGCGGTAAGACGTGGACTTGGGAGTTGAGATAGACCCGTTGAGGCTATGCAATATTTCTTTTTCATAAACTCATTTTCTTTCTTAAACTATTTATTCGGGGTTTTTAAATTATGTAATAAGGCCTTCTTAAATTAGTATTTGGTATTACTTATTTATTAATTATGATGTGACAAACTTATATACTTCCACATGATATCTAAAATGGAGTTTTCAAAACTTAAGCAATATAAGGCAATCATTTTCTTTCAAATGCCAACACTAATTAATCAGTAACCGATTAGCTAAATTTAAATTTTTCTTTAAAACTGCAAACCACTATTTCCAAAACATCGCCTAAATTAAAAAGTTTCAAACTTACGAGTTTCATCAGAATTCCGAAGTCTTTTTACACTCTTTTCCTATGACATACCAGATCTGGTCGTAACGTCTAGACCGAGTTTGGGATGTTACAACAGCGGTGTGGAAATGAGTTTCATCCTTTTGGTCATTCAGTCAATATTTAAAATAAAAATAAAAATCAACAACTAGTCAAGACATTTCAAATAAAAAAAGAAGAAGAAGAAAAACAAGTTAATCAAAAACATATCCATTACGGAAAAGCTTAATTACAGTATTAATCCATGAAAGAAAAAAGAAAACCAATTACTAAAAAAACTGTAAAGAAAAGGAAATGGGCATTCTTTATCTGTTTTGATTATACATAAAAACTTACACCAAGACATGTGTTGAACATTTTCGGAGAAGCATCGACCAAGTAAACAACATACTCTTTGGAACTCTCACTTTGCTGCAAATATTGGACAAAATCAATACAATTACATTTCACGTTTCTTAACCATGGAGAAGAATATAGAAGAAAAGAAAGAGAAAGAGAGGAAACATGGAAGAATTCGTTATTTGGGTCGTCTTCTTCGTCCTTGAAAACATCTTCTGGGTCCAAATCCATTGTTAAAGATGAAAATTTTCAAAGGTTTTTGCCGGGATTTTCAAAGATATCTTTGTGTAGGTGCGTAGATTGATGGGGATATTGCTCATTACCTTCCCTTTCTCAGAAAAAAAAGCATCCTCCATTGTTTGGGGACTTAGGAAATTTAGGGTTTGGGGAATAAAAATCAGGGTTATAGAGATAGTTTTTTAGCAAAGAAAAAAATGACATCGTTATAGGTTATTTACTAAAAATGCCACTATAGCTCTTTTTTTATGGCCTTTTTTTACAAAAACTCCACTAGTATAAAATTTTAATTTTTTTTTCATTTTGACTATTGAACTTTTAACTTTAATTTCTTTTTCAATTTTAATTTTTATTTTTTCAATTTTAATTTTAATTTTAACCTATATTTTCTATGTTTTTCTTTAAAATTTTTGTCTTTGAGATTATCATTTTTTGAATTTTTATTTTATTATATTTTGAGTATTGAAATTTTTAACTAAAATATTAAGTATTAAATTTTTAAGTTTTTAGGTTTTTAATTTTATTATTAAAATTTAAAATTTAATTACCATTATCAATTCTTTTAGAAATTTGTTTTTCTTTATTTTTACATCAACATTAGTTGTTTACATTTTTATATAAATGGTATTTAATTATATGTATAAATTTTGATATAGATACATCTCGTAATTATATATGAATTTTGGTTTAATGTGTAATTCTAGATGTGAAATTCTAATTGTGGTTTAAATGTATAGTTGAAACTTTAATTTTGATTTAATCATACACATTATTTTAAAATATAAATATATCAATATATTTTTATATTGAAAAATATAAATTTTATGTACGCAATATATAAATAAAAATGATGTTAATTATATCAATAATTGTGTTAATATTTTACAATATCTGGATCAAATTAAAGTTCATGTATACAATTGTACACTAAACCATTGTTCATGTATGCTTTTGGGATTTAACCCATTTTGATATATATATTTTAAAATAACAATTTACATTTATCTTATTTTGATTTATATTCTAAAAATCCAAGATTAATTCCTAAATCTTAAATCCTAGACCCTAAATATTATACCCTAAATCGCAAACATCAAAACATAAACCTTAAACTCAAAACCCCAAACCATAAATCTTAGACCATAAAACTCGAACCCTAAACTCTAAAATGCAAACCTTAAACCATAATCTGAGACCAACTTTTTGGGAATTCATGTGGCCAATGTTAGTGTAGTACAAAACATATATTTTAATCGCTAACACATTAACCATAAATCCCACATGAGGGATTTCAGTTTTGGGTGTAACACCCCAAACCCGGTCTAAACGCTACGACCGAATCTAGCGTGTTACTGGGAAGAAAACATTTTACAAACCATTATGTCGACTTGATTTGAAAGGAAAACTTTTGGTGTAGTTAAGAAAATTATAATTTGAATCGCTAATTATTAAAACATTTTGAAACTTAGTTTAGCGTGATAGAATTACCTTGTTGATTATTATTCATTCGATGTATATCTTTAGAAAAACTCAGAAAATTATGTTAAGTTTACAAAACGTTCATATCATAAATTACTTGGCACGCCTTTGTTGTTTTATGATAGTTTAAGGAAAAACAGAACAGATAATAATAAACCCAAAGCAAAGTTTAAGTGGCCTTGTTACAAACTAAAACCCAAACTTAAAGTAAATAAGAACTAAATTCAAATTAAATATTAAAATTAAATGTTGAGCATGGCCACCGTGAGTCCACCCCGGCTTTGGATCCACAACTTAAGCATTATCTGCAAAATGCAACGAAAGGGGTGAGTCACCGAGACTCAGTGTGTAAATCCCCATACCAAAAGATGTTATGCTCTTACACAGATTCATATAATATTGTGCATGTCATGCAACCCATTGCCTAATTATCCATCCGAGTCTCTCAAATCTACCCATTGTGGCACCTAGCCACTAGTGGTACCTAACCACTGGTAACCGAAGTTACAAATATTCACGTGTGGGGCCAACCCACTTGTGGTACCTAACCACTGGTGACGATCCCTTAAATCGATATGTGGGGCCAACCCACTGTGGTACCTAACTACTGGGACAAGTCACAAAATAAGCACATGTGGTACCTAACCACTGGTGGTTCCAAACCACTAAGACTTAGTCACAGAATTATGCTATGTATATGTTTCTCAATACAATATAATCATGCTTAATGCATAGGAAAATACAACATGGCACACACAGGTTTCACATAGATCAAGCACGATATTCACCATAATGGACTTACCCGAGTCCTTGCTTATACCCGTAGGGGTAACGTAATGTTTTCCATTGTTATTTTGGCTTTTAACAAACACAATATTTAACATAACAACATATAAAGTGCGTAAGAGTTACACACCTGATTCTCGTACTATCACACTCACTGCTTTAACACTATCGTCACTTGAGACTACCACTATCGGCCTACGATCTTTCTCCGATGTCGGCCTACACCCTGATGGCCAACCTCGCACTCCTGATATTGCTCGCTTCTTGTACTTAGGGGCTGGGTTTACAGATCCAACACCTCCTATCGCTTGGCTGACATTTGAGTCCATAACAATCCCTTGGTCACTAAACCGAATTTAAACGATGAGATCAAATCTAAGATATAATCATAATACTTAAAACGAAACCCTTACCTAGATTGTCAGATCCCGAAAATCCTCAAGAAAGCGTCACCACTCTACCTACATTCGGCCAAGCATCCAATATTAGACCAACACGATTATCGCACCTATGCTTGATGAGATCCGGTAAAAGAGAAAGGGTAAGGGAGTGGCCATTCGACCGAACCTATTACCAACACATACCTTTGGCTTTCCTCACAGTTCTTCACGAGAGATCACAGCGAGAAAGATTCGACTTCTATGAATAAAGAGTGAAAACTGACAAGATCTTAGGGAAGTGATTCGGGTTAGAAACTAAATGAGAAATAGAGAAATAGCAAGGAAAAAAACCACGGAGAACTTACCAATCTTGAGATGATGACTCGGCTATGGTGTAACTTCGGGAAAAGAGGCTAAACTTGAATGTTTCAGCTATGGGAGAAGAAAGTATGGGTAAAGAGGGTTCGGTTTTAGGAAAATATTGGAGAGAAGAAGAGAGAGTTAGAGGGTTGCGGCAAAGGAAGAGAACACTCAAGAGAAAAAAAAGAATTTCAGCTTGAAGAGAGAAGATGAGAAAGAAAGAAAAAGATGAAAAAGGTGATCACTTGCCTACTAATTTCGACATATCAACCGAATTTCACCCCCAAAGTTGGATTTTTGGCCAACTCTGCCGTCACCTGATAACTCTTATCCCACTTGTTATCTTAATCTATATCCTCCCTTCAAAAGAGGCCTCTTTAGCACCAACTCCTCCATTCATATTATCAACAAAATAAAAGAATTAAAACTCCTATTTTCTAGCTATCGTGTCGTCCTCTCTTCCCCCCTTGGAGTGCTGAATTTTAGCCCAAGAACTTGGGCCCCAAGCGCCAATACTTGGCCCAAATCCCTTCCCTTAGTGACGTCGCCCACTTGCTCCTTGCGGCACCACCAAACTTTGGGCCACAAGCCCACCTTGCAATTTAAACACATATACCTATTTTAATTATGTCCTAGGGCTCTTCATTAGAAAATTAACCCAGGTCTCAGCCCAAACCTGGGCCCAATTCGCACCTTTAACCCTCAAGCTAACACTTTAACCCTACAACACATAAAATGCATAGACCCACTTATTCAGGATGTTACAGTTCTACCCCCTTAAAATAAATTTCGGCCTCGAAATTTACCTGATCAAAAGAGTTGAGGGTATTACCGACGCATAACGTCCTCCGGCTCCCATGTCGCTTCTTCTAAACCGTGGTTCTGCCATAATACCTTAACCAAAGGGACTGATTTCTTGCGGAATACTTTGACATCCCGATCCAGGCTCACCTCAATTTCTTCTACCGACACAACATGAGACAGATCTGAGCGATAGCATCTAAGCATGGAAACATGAAACACATTATGGATTTGACTCAACTCTGGTGGCAACTCGAGCTGATAAGCTACTGGTCCCACTCGCTTCAACACCCGATAAGGCCCGATAAACCTAGGGCTCAGCTTGCCCTTCCGACCAAATCTCAGCAATTTCTTCCACGGTGACACCTTCAAAAAACCATGTCACCCTCTGTAAATTCTATATCCTTCCGTTTAAGATCAGCATAGGACTTTCGCCTGTCCGAAGCTTCCTTCAGACGATCTCGAATCAGCCTAACCTTCTCTTCTATTTTAGCCACCAACTCTGGACCCCACAACTGCCGTTCTCCCAACTCTGTCCAACACGTAGGGTTACGGCACTTCTGACCATATAATGCTTCATAGGGTGCCATCCGAATACTTGCCTGGTAACTATTGTTGTATGCGAACTCTACCAACGGCAGAAATTCTTCCCAACTACCTCTGAAATCCAAGACACAACCCCTTAGCATATCCTTCAAGACCTGAATTACCCTCTCTGACAGTCCATTGGGGATGAAATGCCGTACTGAAATCTGACTTTGTTCCCAAGGCCTGGTGCAACGCCTTCCAAAACCTCGACGTGAACCTAGGGTCCCTGTCTAAGATAATCGACACTGGTACCCCGTGTAACCTCACAATTTTTGCCACATATAACTTAGCTAACCTCTGGAGAGAGTAATCAACCCGAATCGATATAAAATGAGCTGACTTTGTTAAACGATCGACGATCACCCAAATCGAATCTTTCTTAGTAGGCGTGAGGGGTAGCCCACTAACAAATTCCATCGTGATCCTTCTTATTTCCATTGCGAAATCTTTACTTGTTGTAACAATCCCAAGGGTAACTGATGTTCTGCTTTGACCTGTTGACACGTCAAACACCTACTCACAAATTTAGTTACTTCACACTTTAAGCCCGGCCATCAGAACTACTCCCGCAAATCCCGGTACATCTTACTACCTCCAGGATGCATAGCGTATGGACTTCTATGAGCCTCCTGATGAATCTTCTACCTTAACTCCATATCTTTAGGCATGCAAACCTTCCCCTGAAAACATAGCACTCCATCGCTGCTCAGGCTATACCCCTCCAATCCACCATTCTACACTTGCAAACACCGAACGTTTAAGACTTCATCCACCAGTTATTTTTCCTTAACCTGGTTTACCCACGTTGGCTTCACTTGCAGTTCCGCTAATAGACTTCCTTCATCATACAGACTAAAGTGGGTAAACAAAGCTCTTAGATCTGCCACAACCTTGTGGCTCAAGGCGTCAGCTACCACATTAGCCTTTCCCGGATGGTACTCAATCGAGCAATCATAATCCTTCAACAGCTCGATCCACCTCCTCTGCCTTAAATTCAATTCCTTCTGAGTGAGGAGGTATTTCAAACTCTTATGGTCCGTGAACACAATAGACTTCTCTCCATACAAGTAGTGTCTCCAAATTTTTAAGGCGAAAATCACTGCAGCCAACTCCAGATCATGCATCGGGTAATTCACCTCATGAGATCTCAATTGTCGAGAAGTATACGCTACTACCTTCCCTTCTTGCATCAGCACACATCCTAACCCTGTGTGCGATGCATCACAATAAACCTAAACTCCTTCCCTACTTCAGGTTGAATCAGCACCGGAGCTTCCGTTAAAATCCTCTTCAGCTTCTCAAAACTCTCTTGTTGCTTGTCTGACCACACAAATGAAACCCCTTTCCTTAGAAACTTGGTTAACGGTGCTGCTATCAAAGAAAATCCTTTCACAAACCTTCTGTAATATCCTACTAAACCCAAAAAGCTCCGAATCTTCGCCACGGACTTCGGTGGTTTCCAGTCTAATACAGCTTCAATCTTCTGCGGGTCCACTCTAATCCCCTTAGCCGACACCACATGACCCAAAAAGGTAACTTCCTTCAACCAGAACTCGCACTTACTAAACTTAGCAAACAACTGCTTCTCCCTCAGAATTTGCAACACCACACGAAGATGCGCATCATGCTCCTCCTCAAACTTGGAATAAACCAGAATATCGTCGATAAACACTACAACGAACCGATCAAGATATGGTTGAAACACACGGTTCATCATATCTATAAACCCTACTGGGGCGTTAGTCAACCCAAACGGCATCACCAGAAATTCATAGTGACCGTAATGAGTACGAAAAGTCATTTTATGGATATTCGCCTCCCTGACCTTAAGCTGGTGATATCCCGACCTCAAATCTATATTGGAAAAGACTGAGGCTCCCTTAAGTTGATCGAACAAGTCGTCTATCCTCGGTAACAGATACTTGTTCTTAATTGTCAACTTATTCAGCTGACGGTAATCAATGCACATTCGCATTGATCTGTCCTTCTTCTTAACAAAAAGCACAGGCGCTCCCCAAGGCGATACACTCGGCCGGATAAAACCTCGATCCAACAATTCCTGAATCTGTGCTTTTAGCTCCACTAACTCCTTCGGCGCCATTCTATATGGTGTAATAGACACTGGCGCTGTTCCTGGTAGATGGTCTATACCAAACTCCACTTCGCGATCTGGAAGGAAACCCGGAAGCTCTTTCGAAAAGACATCGGTAAATTCTTTCACCGTTCGAACACTCTCCAAAGCTGATTCCTTAACCTTCAAGGCACAAACATAAACCACAAATGCCTTACATCCTTTCCTCACCATCTTCTTAGCCTTTAAAGCAGATACCACACTAGATAGGTAGCTCCTTCTCTCACCTATCATCACCACCTCATCACCCTCGGCCGTTCTCAGCACCATGCGCTTAGCTGCACAGTCCAGACCCGCCTGATACTTTACCAACCAATCTATCCCTAAGACTAGATCGAACTCCCCGAAGGGCAATTCCATCAAATCAGCTTGAAACACTACCCCTTGAAGTTCTAGGGGTACATCCCTATATAGTTTGTTTACTACCACAGAGTCCTACCCCTACCACGACCGCGCCTAATACGCCCACGTCCTCGAGTGCTCATTCTACTGTTAACGATTTAATCTGATTTAGAAATTTTATGGGTTAATAACTTTTTCTTTCAATATTAACAAAGAACAGTCTTATGGAAGGAAGTTTTTAACAGTGGTTCTTTCGAATTTGAACTATGCCTACATAGTTTGGTTCTTAAGTCGAGATTCCCTAATTTTAGAATTCCTATTCAATCAGCATCCAACGGAACACCACATACATGTATCAAACACACCAGTACCTTCACGGACCCACATTCATTGCCTAAGGGCATTTTCGTCATTTCACTACCTAGGGGTATTTTTATAATTTCAACCTACAGGGGTATTTTCATTTCCAAAATATGGTATCTTGGTGATTTTTTAATAGGGGAATTTTGGTAATTTTACAATCCGGGGTATTTTGGTACTTTTGCCAATTTCGGTAACTTTCATAAATCAGGGGTAATTTGGTAATTTTCCAACCAAGGGTGCTTTAGTCATTTCTAAAAAAGGGTTGTTTTGGTCATTTTACAAAGTCAAGGGTATTTTAGCCATTTACCACAACCTAGGGTATTGTGGATAATTTTGCAAAATCAGGGTCATATAAGTAATTTTTCAAAGATAGGGTACTGGTCCCGTTCGGGTTTTAATTACAACTTTGGCCCGTTAACAAGTCCTCACGGTTAAGGTGAACAGCCACTACGCACCAGGTAGGATTCCAGAAAAGAGGAGGTGAGTCACTAGGACTGCTTAAATACTAGGCTCTTCCTTAATCCACTCCTAGACATGCGTATGCCTGTTACCACACCCTAGTCCTTCTGACTTGCTCACAGACATGTCTATTTAGGGAAGTTAAGTTTTATGACATTTAAAAGTTTGTTGAGCTAAGCCTAAGGTCCAAAAGCCCTAGTATAACTATCTACGTCCCTATAAACCCGTGAAACCCATCATACATATATATATCATAGCAAAGGTTAGGATACTTACCTGGGTGGATCGGTGCCGGAGACTCAGGTGCCATGCTTTCCGAAGTATGCATTTCTGTAAAATCATTTTTTAGACCCCTTTTGAAAACATTTTGGGCCTTTTACCCACATCCGAGCTTTTGAACCAGGTTCTAATACCAAAAATGTAACACCCCAAACCCGATCTAAACGTTACGACCGAATCTAGAGTGTTACTGGGAAGAAAATGCTTTACAAACCATTATGTCGACTTGATTTGAAAGGAAAACTTTTGGTGTAGTTAAGAAAATTGTCTTTGAATCAAGTAATTATTAAAACATTTTGAAACTTAGTTTAGCGTGATAGAATTACCTTATTGATTATTATTCATTCGATGTATATCTTTAGAAAAACTCAGAAAATTATGTTAAGTTTATAAAAATGTTCATATCATAAATTACTTGGCACGCCTTTTTCGCTTTTATGATAGTTTAAGGAAAAATGTAATGTATAACAATGAGCCCAAAGCAAAGTTTAAGTGGCCTTATTACAAACTGAAACCCAAACTTAAAGTAAATAAGAACTAAATTCAAATTAAATATTGAAATTAAATTTTGAGCATGGCCACCGCGAGTCCACCACGGCTTCGGATCCACAACTTAAGCATTATCTGCAAAATGCAACGGAAGGGTGAGTCACCGAGACTCAGTGTGTAAATCCCCATCCCAAAAGATGTTATGCTCTTACACAGATTCATATAATATTATGCATGTCATGCAACCCATTGTCTAATTATCCATCCGTGTCTCCCAAATCTACCCCTTGTGGCACCTAGCCACTGGTGGTACCTAACCACTAGTAACCGAAGTTACAAATATTCACGTGTAGGGCCAACCCCTTGTGGTACCTAACCACTGGTGACGATCTCTTAAATTGATATGTGGGGCCAACCCACTGGGACAAGTCACAAAATAAGCACATGTGGTACCTAACCACTAGTGGTTCCAAACCACTGAGACTTAGTCATAAAATTATGATATGTGGGGCCAACCCACGTGTGGTACCTAACCACTGGTGATAGCATGATAAATCATGCCTTCCCCCTTCTCTCATCATACCCATATGCTATGTATATGTTTCTCAATACAATATAATCATGCTTAATGCATGGGAAAATACAACATGGCAAACATAGGTTTCACATAGATCAAGCACGATATTCACCATAATGGACTTACCCGGAGTCCTTGCTTATACCCGTAAGGGTAACGTAATGTTTCCCACTGTTATTCTGGCTTTTAACAAACACAACATTTAACATAACAACATATGAAGTGCGTAAGAGTTACACACCTAATTCTCGTATTATCGCACTCACTGCTTTAACACTATCGTCACTCGAGACTACCACTATCGGCCTACGATCTTTCTCTGATGTCAGCCCACACCCCGATGGCCAATCTCGGACTCCTGATACTGCTCACTTCTTGTACTTAGGGGCTGGGTTTACAGATCCAACCCCTCCTATCGCTTGGCTGACATTTGAGTCCATAACAATCCCTTGGTCACTAAACCGAATTTAAACAATAAGATCAAATCTAAGAGATAATCATAATACTTAAAATGAAACCCTTACCTAGATTGTCAAATCCCGAAAATCCTCAAGAAAGCATCACCACCCTACCTACATTCGGCCAAGCATCCAACATTATACCAACACAATTATCGAACCTACGCTTGATGAGATCCGGTAAAAGAGAAAGGGTAAGGGAGTGGCCATTCGGCCGAACCTATTACCAACACATACCTTCGGCTTTCCTCACAGTTCGACACGAGAGATCACAGTAAGAAAGATTCAGCTTCTATGAATAAAGAGTGAAAACCAACAAGATCTTAGGGAAGTGATTCAGGTTAGAAACTAAATGAGAAATAGAGAAATAGCAAGGAAGAAAACCACGGAGAACTTACCAATCTTAAGATGATGATTCGGCTATGGTGTAACTTCGGGAAAATAGGCTAAACTTGAAGGTTTCAGCTATGAGAGAAGAAAGTATGGGAAAAGAGGGTTCGACTTTTAGGAAAATATTGGAGACGAGAAGAGAGAGTTAGAGGGTTGCGGCAAAGGAAGAGAACCCACAAGAGAAAAGAAAGAATTTTGGCTTGAAGAGAGAAGATGAGAAAGAAAGAAAAAGATGAAAAATGTGATCACTTGCCTACTAATTTCGCCATATCAACCGAATTTCACCCCCTCCCAGAGTTGGATTTTCGGCCAACTCTGTCGTCACCTGATAACTCTTATCCCACTTGTTATCTTTATCTATATCCTCCCTTCAAAAGAGGCCTCCTTAGCACCAACTCCTCCCTTCATATTATCAACAAAATAAAAGAATTAAAACTCCTATTTTCTAGCTATTGTGCTATCTTCTCTTCCCCCCTTAGAGTGCCGAATTTTAGCCCAAGAACTTGGGCCCCAAGCGGCCAGTACTTGGTCCAAATCCCTTCCCTTAGTGACACCGCCCACTTGCTCCTTGTGGTACCACCAAACTTTGGGCCACAAGCCCACCTTGCAATTTAAACACTGATACCCATTTTAATTATGTCCTAGCGCTCTTCATTAGAAAATTAACCAAGGTCTCAGCCCAAACCTGGGCCCAATTCGCACCTTTAACCCTCAAGCTAACACTTTAACCCTACAACACACAAAATGCATAGACCCACTTATTCAGGATGTTACATTGGGATTTTGGGTCATATAGCTAACACCCTAAACCCTAAACCCTAAAATCTTAAACTTAAACCATAAACCCTAAACTTAAAAACCTAACACATTAACCATTTCCCCCAAACCACTAACTTATAACCCTAAACCATAAACCATAAACTCAAAACCCTAACACATTAACCCTTTCCTCATAAACCCCTAACCCTAAACCTTAACCCCTAACCCTAAACCTTAACCCTTAACCACTAACACTTAAACCTTAATACAGGTAAACACTAAGATATTAAACACTATACAATAAACCCAAACAACAATTTTTAAGACACTAAACCCACACACCAAAATAACAAACCCTAAACCATGAAATTAACATACTAAACATTAAACCTTAAATCAATTTTAATAGCTTAATTTGTAACTTAAATGAAAACTTTTAAATTGTTTAGTTAGCAATTTGTAACTTTTCATAATTAAGTAACTAAAATGAAACTTTCTCATTGTTTATAAGTGAATTTATCAAAACAAAATATAATTCAAAGCAAGAATAAGAAAAAATATGAAAAAATTTTAGCGGCGTTCTTTCAAAAGCGCCACTAATGCTCAGACCTTTAGCGGCGTTCTTTCAAAAGCGCCGCTAATGCTCAAACCTTTAGCGGCGTTCTTTCAAAGGCGCCGCTAATGCTCCAGTCTTTAGCGGCGTTTTCTCAAAAGCGCCGCTAATTCTCAGACTTTTAGCGGCATTTTTTCCAAAGCGCCGCTAATGCTCAGACCTTTAGTGGCGTTTTTCCAAAAGCACCGCTAATGCTCGGGTCTTTAGCGGCTTTGAGGAAAAAATGCCGCTGTTTATCCTTTTTAGCGGCGTTTTGGAAATAAACGCCGCTATTGCTCATTTTTTGGTGGTGTTTTCCTTCAAACGCCGCTACTGTGTAAGATTTGTGGCATTTTTCTTTAAAATGCCACTAAAAACCCCGCTAAAAGTCTATTTTGGTATAGTGAGACAACTATTCGACAACTTTAGATTTTTCCCGATCCAATTTCAATTTTTTCTTTTTTTGATCTAAATTAGTACAAATTTAAATTATTTAATCACATATTCAATCAAATTCATCCGAAAACACATAAATAGGCCAATTACACTTTTGTCCCTTATATTTCACATTTTTCACAAATTAGTCCTTATTTCACAAAAATAAAATATTCAAAATTTGACCACACTATAGCTTAGCCAAAGGTTCATTCAGCTCATATAAGTCCACACATTTCATTTATTTCACATTTTAGTCTCTCAATTTATTATTTTAACAATTTAGCCCAAATTACTCAAATTCATCAAAAATCCAAAGAAAAAACATATTAATCTACCACATATCTTTTATTCACCATCATCAAACAACAAAAACTACAAGCTTTCAACAATGGAAAAACACAAAATCATCATCAATTTCAAAAATTGAGACATGGGGTTGATAAATTACACAACAACGATATCAAAAACGTAAAAATTATAATAACCGAACAAATTACATACCTCAATCAAGCAAAACCATAGCCAAACCTAGCTTGCTCTTTTTCTTTCTTTTTATTTGGTATTTTCAGTCATAAAGATGAACAAATGCATGGCTTTGTATTTTTTTGTTTTATTTTATTACATAATAATATATCATTTACTAATTTAACCTTTGTAATTTAATTAGAAAACCATATATAATAAGCCCTTAACCGTCCATCCCATGGTTTAATGGCCAAATTACAACATAAGGGCTCCATAATTAATTCATCAAAGCAATTAAGAACTTTAACATATAGAAAGCCACTTTTACATTTTACGCAATTAAGTCCTTTTATTAAATTAATCACACAAATGATCAAATTTAATTAAGGAATTTTCACAAATGTCAATTCACATACTAAAAACACCAAAAATAATATTAAAATATTTTTTAACTCAGATTTGTGGTCCCAAAACCACTGTTCCGACTAGGGCCTAAACCGGACTATTACAATTCTCCCCCTAGGGATTTTCGTCCTCGAAAATCTTACCGGTGAATAGATTTGGGTAACATTCTCTCATAGCATCTTCGGGCTCCCACGTAGCTTATTCAACCCCGTGTCGATGCCATAAGACTTTTACTAAAGAAAATTTCTTATTTCTCAATTCTTTCACTTCACGATTTAGAATTTGGATCGATTCTTCCTCGTCTGTCATATCGGATCGAATCTCAATCTCAGACGGGGAAATCACGTGCGATAGGTCGGATCGATATCGTCGAAGCATAAAAACATGAAATGCATTATGGATCTTTTCTAAATCAGGTGGCAACAATAGTTCGTAAGCAACCGGCCCGATACGCTCAATAATCTCATACGGCCCAATAAATCTTAGGCTCAATTTGCCTTTACGACCAAATCGGAATATTTTCTTCCATGGTGAGACTTTCAAAAACACTTTGTCCCCGATCTGAAACTCAATATCTTTACGTTTCAAGTCTGCGCATGACTTCTGACCATCTGACGCGGCTTTCAAACTATCGCGAATCATTTTCACTTTCTGTTCAGTCTCTTTAATCAAATCGACCCCGTGTATCTTATTCTCACTGAGCTAAGTCCAATACAATGGTGCTTGACATTTGCGACCGTACAAAGCCTCGTAAAGTGCCATTTTGATACTCGATTGAAGCTATTATTATAAGCAAATTCAATCAGTGGCAAGTATCATTCCCACGTACCTTCAAACTCAAGAATACAACATCTCAACATATCCTCGAGTATCTGAATAATTCGTTCGGACTGACCATCTGTCTACGGATGGAAAGCAGTGCTAAAGTGTAGTTTCGTACCTCGTGCATCTTGTAGTTTCTTCCAAAACCATGATGTGAACCTCGAATCTTTATCTGAAACAATAGAAGTTGGTACTCCGTGCAATCTCATAATCTGAGAAATGTACAGCTCAGCAAGTTTATCAAGCGAGTAATCTGTGCGAACTGGAACAAAATGAGCCGATTTAGTCAATCTATCTACAATAACCCAGATTGCATCTTTCTTACTCGGAGACAAAGGCAAACCTGATACAAAATCCATTGTGACTCTATCCCATTTCCACTTAGGTATCATAATCAGTTGAAGTAACCCAGACAGAACTTGATGCTTAGCTTTGACTTGCTGATAGATCAAACATCTCGAAACAAAGTCAGAGATGTCCCGTTTCATACCATGCGACCAGTAAAACTGTTTCAAATCATTATACATTTTTGTACTACTCGGGTGAATAGATAACTGACTGCTATGAGCTTCATTCAAAATCATCTGAATCAACTCTGAATTTCTCAGAACACGCATTCGGTCTTTGAACCTAAAACAACCTTTAGTATAAACTCAGAACTCTGAATCAATATTCGCATCACATTGAGCCCGTTTTGCTATCAATTCATTATCAACTTTTTGAGCCTCATAAATCTGCTGAATAAATAGTAGTTTCGCTTTTATCTCAGCTACAATCGAACCATCACCAGATAGAACCATTTGAGTATTCATCGTATGTAAGGCAAATAATGATTTCTGACTCAAAGCATCTACAACAATATTGGCTTTCCTTGGATGGTAGTTAATTACAAGCTCGTAGTCTTTTAACAATTTTATCCATCTTTGTTCTCGTAGATTCAGATCTTTTTGAGTCATCAAATATTTTAAGCTTTTTTTATTGGAATATACGTGACATTTCTCACCTAACAGATAATGGCGCCAAATTTTCAACGCAAACACAATAGCTGCAAATTCTAGGTCGTGCGTCGGATAATTCTTTTTGTGTGGCTTTAACTGTCTTGAGGCATAAGCTATAACTTTACCTTCCTACATCAAAACACAACCCAAACCATTCAAAGATGTATCACTATAGATAACAAATTCTTTACCCGATTTTGGCTGAGCTAACACTAGAGCTTCAGTTAACAAAGCTTTCAACTGATCGAAACTTTTCTGGCACTTTTCTAACCACTCGAACTTAACACCTTTCTAAAGTAGCGTCATTGGGGTTGCAATCATAGAGAAACCTTTTACGAACTGTCTATATTAATCAGCTAGTCCCAGAAAACTTTAGACTTCAGATACATTTCTAGGAGGCTTCAAATATAATATAGTCGAAACCTTGTTTGGATCAACCCGAATACTCGATGCTGATACAATATGTCTTAGAAAACTGACTTCTCGTAACCAGAACTCACATTTACTGGACATCGCATACAACTACTTATCACGCAAAGTCTGTAGCACTAATCTCAGATGTTCAGCATGTTCAGATTCATCACGGGAATAGATCAATATGTCATCTATAAACACAACCACGAATCGATCCAAATACTATCTGAAGATCTAATTCTTTAAATCCATAAAAATAACAGTGCATTAGTAAGTCTGAAAGGCATAACCAGAAACTCATAGTGTTTGTATCTCGTTTGGAAAGCAATTTTCGGTACATCAAAGTCTTTAACTCACAACTGATAGTAACCTGATCTCAGATCTATCTTAGAAAACACAGTAGCCCCATTCAACTGATCTAACAAGTCATAAATCCATGGCAAAGGATATTTATTCTTTATAGTCATCTTACTGAGCTATCGGTAATCAATGCACATTCTCATAGTTCCGCCTTTCTTTTTCACAAACAAAATTGGTGCACCCCAAAGAGAAAAACTTGGTTGTACGAAGCCTCTATCAGTCAATTCTTGCAACTGAGCTTTCAATTCTTTTAACTCAGTCGATGCCATTCTGTATGGAGCTATCTATAACACCCGTAACCCGTAAGCACCATCGAAATAGGGTTAAGAGGCATTACTGATCATACCGGAACATTTACAATCATTTTACAACACAAAGTCTATCATTGTCATATCATAGCGAAACACAAACATATAGTTCCTTAATGAGGTCTACGAGACCTTAAACATGTGTTAGAAATGGGTCGGGACTAAATCGAACACATACAAATTTTTTTAGAAAATCAAACAATTTTCAAAGCTACAGAGGTCACACACACGTATGGGTAGGCCGTGTGCCTCACATGGCCCCGGACACACCCGTGTGTCCAAGCCGTGGCAAAACAGGGCATACATACTAACTTGTCCACATTGCATGAGACATGCCCATGTACCTCACCCGTGGTCGACATTGACTTACACCACACGGCCAGTCACACGCTTGTGTGTCTACCTCGTGTGCGAGCCTGACTTGTTTTGAAATACAACCACGAAGGACACGGTCGAGCCACACGCCTGTGTGCTCAACCGTGTGGGCAATTATAGGCCATTTTCAAGGCCAAACTTACCTCCCACACTTAGGATCACCTACAAGCATCAAATAATCCATACCAAAATTCACATTTAAAACACAATTTTCATCAACCAATTTAAGCATGAAACATACCATATTCATTATTCACATAACCCACACATATATATACCAACATCATTCAACTATCAAGCCATATCTCATGACAAGACTAGACTTATACATTTCAACACATACCAAAATCACTAGCCTATACATGCCATATTCAAATATATACATCTTTCCAAAAATACCAAAATAAATAGCCGATAGTATGATTGAGTCGTTGATGATCCCCAGATCCAAGCTAGCTTTAATTACGCTGTAAAACAGAGAAAACTTCACACAGTAAGCTTTAAAGATTAGCAAGTTCGTCATATAATACATTTAACTCAATAATTGAATTACTATACACAAATTAAACTATCACATAGATCAATTCACAAATATACACCATATCATCCATAGCTAGTATGCTTACTCAATCATCCATATATCCATTTACAAATCATCAACCATATAGGTTTCATACATACCTTCGCCAACACATAGTTATCGATCATTCTTGCTACTCAATGCTCAATGCCTCATTTCGATCAACTTTCATTATTCATTCGATTTAGTCACACACTTAGTGCCAATTTCTTAGCCGAAGCTTATTTATCATCACACATTTAGTGCCTTTATATTAAACCAAATTTAACTCTGTATTGCACACACAGTGCCAATCAATATAGCCGAGGCTTCTTGTATTTCACACACACAGTGCTATTCACCTCTATCTCAATTCTAATTACGCACACTTAGTGCCACATTTCTCAATTCCACATATAGCATTTCTAATTCAATAACCACATATCCATTCATTTCATAACACATAGATATGAATTTAACAATTCGTTTTATACTTGAAATTACCTCTGTAACACCTCAAACCCGGCCTAGAAGTTAGGCCCGAATCTGGCATGTCACATCAAAAGGTTGTATAAACCTTACGATCTTTAAAAACCTTTCCTCAATTTAAACACTTTTTCTCAATGAAAAACCTCGAGTTTCATCGCTTAACAAATAAAATTTTCTTAAAGTTATTTTTTCTTACAAACATAAGATTATTTTCAAAACATTATTTGTAGTAGAAGATTGACTTTAAAAGTTGCGAAAATGTGATATTTGAAAACGATAGTTATCATTTTTTTAAAAACTGATGTTAAATTGTTTAGCAGTTCATAACTAAAAGAATTACCAATGAAAGCTAAAAGAAAATCCCAAAGGCCATATTACAAAAATTAATAGCCCAAAATAGAATAATCTAAAATAATTTCAAACCAAAATTACTAAGTTCCGTTTATTAACAACTTCGCATATGGCCACCTCTGAGTCCTTCGCAGCTCCAAATCCTCTAAGGCTAAGGATTACCTGCAAGGTTAAAGCAAAAGGATGAGTTATGAGAACTCGGTGTGTAATTTCCCTAGTTAGTTATTAACTGGGCCCGAGCCCATACCAAGTAGATCGGGCCAAGCCTATCTGTATAGACCGAGCCAAGCCCAATGAGAAGCGATCGAGCCAAAGCCCAATACAGTAACAATCTGGGCCTTAGCCCTATAAGCATGATAATGCAGATAATGTAGTGTAATGTAATGTAACCCAACCCAATCCAACCAATCAGACCACCATACCAACCAATTGTCACCTGTGGGGATCAAGTCAACCCACCCCGCCAATCACACCAATAATGCAGACAAGCTGCTAATCACAATATTTGTGGCTGAGCCACTAGAGTCATGGTATATATATAAGTGGCATAGCCACTAAAACAGTATGTGGTAGAGCCACCAGGCTACACTTCTCTTCAGTCATTAACCCACCCCATACAATATGATAAAATGTCATGTATCCACGTATAAAAGTGTAATTAAAACATACACACGATATTCATTCACAATTAAGGGTATAACAGTCATTTTCACCCCCTCGGGGTTATTTCGGTAATCTCGCAACCTAGGGGTATTTTGGTGATTTACCCTCTAAGGGTATTTCAGTAATTTACCCTCCAAGGGTATTTCAGTACTCTCGCAACCCATGGGTATTTCGGTAATTTACCCTCTAGGGGTAATTCGATAATTTACCCTCTAGGGGTGTTTTAGTAATTTTGCCAACCCTTCAGAAGGTCTACAGTCGCCTCGAGCGACTCAAGTATTCTAAATAGAGATAATGATGCGAATGGGCCTAAGGCCCATTCTTAGCCCAAGTGGGCCCACACGCTCGTGTGGCCCATTTAGCCCAAATCTAGCCATAGATATGAGATTTACCTAGACCAGTTCACTATCTACTACATAATCATACTATTTATTCATATACGCCCACGGGCCCATTGGGCCCATAAGGCCCCTTCCGGGCCATCGTGGCCCAAATAGCCTAAACCCACAAGAATACTCATGGTGGCCTCAACTATCGTATCGAAGCTCCCACACGTGCGCTCGCACGCTCATGTGGCTACCATCGTCGTGTGACCGGCATTTCGGCATTTGCCACTCTACAGCTAGAGTAATGCGAATTATACACCTGATAGGAGTTTGAGGCTCATCCGTGCTCCGAACGCTCTTATGCTCAAATGCCAACCAAGGTATGTTTACTCTCCTCATAGATGGCTCTATATATAGCCAGCTTCTCACTTTCCCTCTTGCTAGCTTTCCGATGTGGGATCTCTTCTTCAGTAGAGTTTAAATCCAACACAAACTCTGGCCATCCAATCCGCAAAATAAATACTCCCCTGCTTGTCATGAGATTCGAACCCAGGCTCCCTTGCACCCTTAATGACGTCTTGCCACTAGACCACTCACTTCCTTGTGTCTAACGTCATGCACCACTAAATATAAACCTATGGCCCAAGTCTAAGTTCCTTTAAAAAAAAAAAAGAAATCAAAATGGAATGCAAGCGCCAAGACTTGAACCTTGGACCCCTTGCTTCCTTGTGTGGCGTCACTTCCTTGTCTCCCATGTGGAACCATTTTCCACTAGACCACAACTCCTTTTATGCCATTTTTTCCACATTTTATTCCTAAAGCCTACTTACTAACTCCCAGGGTTTTATTCACCTAAAACTAAAATTTTCCTAAAGCTCAAGTTTGATCTCGGGACTTCATAGAAGCCCCTTAACCTTCCAAAACCACTCACCTAATAAGTCCAACTTGCATTAGGGCCGTTCTCTTGTTCTAAAAATTTTTAAAAGCTCCCACACCCAAGGCCCAATGGGCCCAATCCTACTAGGCCCAAATTCGAGTCGTTACAAATCTACCCCCTTAAAGAAATTTCGTCCTTGAAATTTCCAACTAACGAAAATGTTGCACATCCTAACCTAGCACACTATGCTCTCGCTATGCACTCTGATCTTAATAACACAAGCACGCACCACACTATTTATCCATCAGAGCGGATGGACATCACACGCAAATAATTTCCACAATATACACGGAATAAATACATATTCTAAGTTTAAGCATCATATCCATAAAACATACACAGAATAACTATAGTCAATACAGCATACAACAAAGCATAGTATTAGGAACTTACGGATTTGGTGCCGGAGACTCGATATGCCATACTTCCAATAACGATACATATTTTCTAAACCAAATTTCAAACAAATTTTGAAAAACATTTTCGAACCTATTCCCCAGTCGAGTTTTACAGTCGGGCTCTAATACCATAAAATGTAATACCCCAAACCCGACCTAGAAGTTAGGCCCGAATATGGCATGTCACATCAAAAGGTTGTATAAGCCCTACGATCTTTAAAAACCTTTCCTCAATTTAAAAACTTTCTCTCAAGGAAAAAACCTTGAGTTTCGTCGCTTAACAAATAAAATTTGCTTAAAGTTATTTTTCCTTGCAAACACAATATTGTTTTCAAAACATTATTTGTAGTAGAAGATTGACTTTAAAAGTTACGAAAACATGATATTTGAAAATGAAAGTTATCATTTTTTTAAAAAAACTGATGTTAAATTGTTTAGCAGTTCATAACTAAAAGAATAACCAATGAAAGTTAAAAGAAAATCCCAAAGGCCATATTACAAAAATTAATAACCCAAAATAGAATAATCTAAAATAATTTCAAACCAAAATTACAAAGTTTCGTTTATTAACAACTCCGCGTATGGCCACCTCCGAGTCCTCCACAGCTCCAAATCCTCTAAGGCTGAGGATTACCTGCAAGGTTAAAGCAAAGGGGTGAGTTACGAGAACTCAGTGTGTAATTCCCCTAGTCGGTCATTAACTGGGCCCGAGCCCATACCGAAGCAAACTGGGCCTTAGCCCTATAAGCATGATAATGCAGATAATGTAGTGTAATGTAATGTAATGTAACCCAACCCAATCTAACCAATCACACCACCGTACCAACCAATCGTCACTTGTGGGGATCAAGTCAACCCACTCCGCCAATCACACCAATAAAGCAAACGAGCTGCTAATCACAATATTTGTGGTTGAGCCACTAGAGTCATGGTATATATATAAGTGGCATAGCCACTAAAACAGTATGTGGCAGAGCCAACAGGCTACACTTCTCTTTAGTCATTAACCCGTCCCATGCAATATGATAAAATGTCATGTATCCATGTATAAAAGTATAATTAAAACATACACACGATATTCATTCACAATTAAGGGTATAACAGTTATTTTCACCCCCTCGGGGGTATTTCGGTAATCTCGTAACCTAGGGGTATTTTGGAGATTACCCTCCAAGGATATTTCGATAATTTCGCAACACATGGGTATTTCGGTAATTTACCCTCTAGGGGTATTTCGGTAATTTACCTTTTAGGAGTGTTTTAGTAATTTTGCCAACCCCTTAGAAGGTCTACAGTCACCTTGAGCGACTCAAGTATCCTAAACAGATATAATGATGTGAATGGGCCTAAGGCCTATTCTCGGCCCAAGTGGGCCCACACGCTCATGTGGCCCATTTAGCCCAAATCTAGCCATAGATATGAGATTCACCTAGACCAGTTCACTATCTACTACACAATCATACAATTTATCCATATGGGCCCCGGGGCCCATTGGACCCACATGGCCCCTTTCGGGCCATCGTGGCCCAAATAGCCTAAACCCACAAGAATAATCATGGTGGCTTCAACTATCGCGTCAAAGCTCCCACACGTGCGCTTGCATGCTCGTGTGGCTGCCATCTCCATGTGACCGGCATTTCGGCATTTGCCGCTCTACAGTTAGAGTAGTGTGAATTACACACCTGATAGGAGTCTGAGGCTCATCCATGCTCCGAATGCTCCTATGCCCAAAATGCCAACCAAGGTATGTTTACTCTCCTCGTAGATGGCTCTATATATGTAACGGACTGAATTTGACCCTAGTCGGAATGGTGGTTTCGGGACCATGAATCCGAGTCTGAGAAATATTTTAATATTATATTTTGAGTCTATTAAATGTGAATTAATGTGTGTGAAAGTTTCGTAGAAAAATTTTATTGTTTAAGTGCTTAATTTGAAAAAAAGGACTTAATCACGAAAAGCGTAAAAGTTGCATGCTAAGGTGTAATGTACTAGATTGCTTGTGGCTTTTTAAGTGGGTGTCCCAAAAGGGCAATTAGCCCATTGACCATATTAATGGACTGACAATGGGCCAAGTTAGCTACCTATATATGTTAGTTTAATTATATAAAATTTTATTATAAGGTTATGTTATATATTATAATAATGTTAATGCATTTATATAAAATAAACATAAAAATAAAGCCATCATCTCTTTTATTCTCTCCTAGCCGAATGTTAGGATAGAAAACACCATTGTTAAAGCTTCAAGTTTGACAAGTTAGAAAGCTTGATTAAGGTATGGTCGGTTTTAGTTTTTGATAATTTTTACGTTTTTGAGATCGTTGCTTCAGATATTACCCGACCCATGTCTAAATTTTTGAAAATACTATGTATATAGGATTGACCATTAACATGCTTGGATAGTTTTGATGTTTGATGATTTTAGATTTAATATATGTTAAAGATTTATAAGTTTTGTGTTGAAGTTTTGGAGATTTCAAGTAAATAGGGTTAAATTGAAAAAATAAATTTGTGAAGGGTTAAAATGACAAATAAATGAAATGCATGGACACATATGGCTATGGGGAAGATTCGGCCAAGCTATGGTGTTGGTAAATTTTGCATATTTTGTGTTTTGTGTAAATAGGACCAATTTGTAAAAATGGGAAACATTAGGGGCAAAATGGTAAATTGCCCATTTTTGTGTTTTGGGACTAAATTGAGATGAAATGCGATTAAATGAGCTAAATTCTAATGTGTTTTAGATCAAGAGCAAAGAAAAACGGAATTAGACCGGGGAAAGACGAAGATTCTCAAATAGTCGATTCGCACGGACTATCAACAACCGAGGTAAGTCCTTAAGCAAGTATAGGTTATCGAATTATTTATGAATGTGTTAAATGATGCTATTCAATAGAATTTTGTATAAAACCTTGTGTTAGCCGAATGTGAAAGTATTGGTATGGATTGGTTGGAATTTTCTTTAAAGTGATGTGAATAAGTGTTTTGGTTTGTTATTTGATATAATACATGAATTATAAGTGATAGTGAATTTGAAATGAAATGTTGTTATATCTCTAAACGAGTTGGTATGTTAAAGTGATTTGAATGATGTGTGATTTATGTTATTTTGGGCAGCATTACTGTAATGTTTATGAGATGATAATAATATTGTTTCGGGCTTTGAGCCTAGCGAGCTTCGTCTTGATTTATTTCGGCTATAATGCCTAGCGTGCTTCGTGCGGTGATTCATTTCGGCAATAATGCCTAGCGTGCTTCGTGCGGTGATTTAATTCGCTTAAACGCCTAGCGTGCTTCGTCTTGGTGATATGCCATAAGTAGAGATTTTGAGGATCAAACAAGGTGAGATATATATGTGGTTATGTACTAAATGTTCGGGTAAGAATTTGCCTACTATATTAGTAAGGAAGAAAGTGAGTTAAGTTCTTTTTTGTTATGAATCAATTTGATGTGAATATACATAGCATATATGTGAAGTTGATAAAGCTTATGATCGAGTGATATAGTGATGAAAATAGATACAAATGTGACCTTAGTATTCGGCTAGTGTATTTGATATATATATACATATATAGAAATTTATGTGCAATATTATTAGTTTGAAAAGTTAAGTGTTTAATTGTATGTTCATTGTAAGTATATGTGCTTAGGACTTACTAAGCCGTTGAGCTTACTCTGTTTATGTTGTGTTCTATTTTATAGATCAATATTTCAACTACGGGCTTAAGAGATCACCAAGACAATCGACCACACTATCACTCTCTTTGGTATAGTTTTGTAAACTTTTGAATCAAAGGCATGTATAGGCTTTATTTTGATAAATAAGAATGATGTCGGTTTGTAAATATAAATATGGCCTTGCGAATAAGGCTGTTGCTTTTGAGTTTTGGTTTAGTTTAGGTTTCATATATGATATGGTTGCTTGCATTAAAATGTCAATTGATAATGCTTAAAGATGTATGGCTTTGTGGTAAGTATTAGAGTAAAACTTTTATATTTGATAAGAGTACTTATGGTACACTCGATTATATGGAACCGTAGTTGTGTTTTGTTAATAAATCGATGATGTTAGGATATTATGTGAATGTTTTAGGTACAGGTTAATTTGTATAAATGATTAAAATGCATGGGCAGTATGAGTTGTATGTGGGTATGTTCGGTCATAAACTAGTTAATCATATTTTGAAATGAAATAGTTTTTAGTTAGCAGTAGTGATGTGATTTTGAAAAATCACCAAAAATAGGATAAATTGAATTAGAAAGTGAATTAGATATAGAATTAAATCTTATTGTGTCTATTTTTACATGAAAGAAACAGAGTAGGCAAAGGAATTATATATTATGAGATATTTAAGTTTTAGTGATACTTGTTCTGAATGAATTCGTGAGTCCCTGTTCTGTCTTGGAAAAATTGCTAAAAATTGTACAAAAATAATTATGGAGCATAGTTTATATGTTTAGAATCCTTAATGAGTATATTTTTATTGGAATAAACAAGGACATTATTGAAATTTTGTGAAATGAGATAACTGAGTTTTTGTAAAGATAGGTCAGAATTATCAAACAGTGAAATAGGGGTAACTTTGATGAATAAACTGTACTAATTGGCCACATGAAAAATTCTGGAAAAATTATGGTAAAAATTTATATGAGTCTAGTTTCAAAGAAAATTTACGGATCTAAATTTTGAGTTTTGCAACTCGAGTTATGGTCAATTTAGTCATCATGACGCAGTTGGACAGCTTTAAATTTTATGCCCCAAATTAGTAGTCAAGTCTAGTAATGCCACATACTCGACTCCAGCAAAGGTTTCGGGTAAGGGGTGTTACATTTGATTGGTATCAGAGCTACGGTTTAGTCGATTCTAGGACTACCGTAGTACGTAAGAGTCTAGCTATACATGCCTTTGAATTTTATATGTGATAGTGTGGTGACTTCTGACAATTTCAATTGTATTTTATATAGTAAATGGATTTCGATCCCGATAGAGCCGTAGCTGATGATGTGGAGAGTGTTGCGCCTGGTCTCGTACATGGATCAGTGCCATTAGACTCTCAACCAGTTACGGGTAACCACGAGGGAGAGGCTAAACAAGCCTTCTACCAAATGATGAATGAATGGTTTACCCAGTTTGTTCAGAATAATCCGGCTGTACAACAACCTCCACCCCCGAATAATTCAGCTCCGATTCCTTCAGCACCCCCGATGATAGATCCGGTGAGATCTAGTAGGCCCCCAGTTGATAAAATTCAAAAATTTGGGGCCGAAGAATTTAAAGCCAATGATGATAATGACGCAGAGAGAGCCGAAATGTGGCTTGATAACACTATTCGGGTACTTGACGAGCTATCTTGCACTCCAGACAAATGTTTAAAATGTGCTATATCATTACTTCGGGACACTGCCTATCACTGGTGGAATACACTAGTATCAGTGGTTCCAAAAGGAAAAGTGACATGGGATTTCTTCCAGAATGAATTCCGCAAGAAATATATCAGTCAGAGGTTCATCGACCAGAAACGAAAAGAATTTCTTGAATCAAACAAGGGAAAATGACCGTGATCGAATATGAGCAAAATTTGTCGATTGAGCGGATATGCTCGGGAGTGTGTATCAACTGAAGCCATTATGTGCAAAAGGTTTGAAGACGGTTTGAATGAAGATTTAAAGTTGTTAGTTGGCATTCTTGAGATCAAGGAGTTTGTGACACTAGTCGAGCGAGCTTGCAAAGCTGAAGAGCTTGGGAAAGAGAAAAGAAAGGCTGAGACAAAAGCTAGAGATACTCGTAAAAGACTGTCGGGCAAGAATTTTCACTCCACATCTAAGAATTTTAGAGATGACTTCAGTCGACATAAAGCTACTTCAGATTCACCTAGACATGATCGACCTTCCGTGGGCTCCCGAGCTACCTCGATGGCCAGTGTCGATAACGTTCCACAGAATCGAGTTGAATGCAAACATTGTGCAAAATGGCATTCTGGGAGTTGTAGAGTTCGTGATCGGTCCTGCTTTAAATGTGGATCCTCAGACCATTTTATTCGAGATTGCTCGATGTTAGCTGAGCAGAATACGTCGCAAAATTCTAGATCGAGCAGTGCATTAGCCCGGGACAGACAACCCAGGCATTCTGGCAATGTAGGTGGTAGTCAGAGAGGGATGAAAAACACAGTAGTTCGATCTGAGACTAGAGCTCCCGCTAGAGCTTATGTCACTCGAGTTAGGGAGGATGCTGCTTCTCCAGACGTCATTACCGTACTTTCACCCTTTATGATACTCTGTGATTGCATTGATTGATCTTGGTTCGACTCATTCATATGTATGTGAAACTCGGTATTCAAGAAGACTCTACCAGTTGAGTCTCTCGAGTTTGTGATTCAGCGTATCCAACCCTTTGGGTAGATGTGTGTTTGTTAATAAAGTGTGTAAAAGTTGCCCATTGATGATTCGGGATTTTTGCTTCCCAATCGATTTAATGTTTGTTGCCTTTCGATGAGTTTGATATAATTTTGGGAATGGATGGTTAACCTCGCATGATGTTGTGGTGAATTGCAAAAGAAAGCTTATTGATTTGAGACACGAGCGGTGAGACCATCGTAATTAAATCTCGTGATGTAAATGGGTTGCCTACATAATATCCTCAATGTTAGCCCTAAGTATGTGAGAAAAGGGTGCGAAGCTTATTTAGCTTATGTCTTTGGATAATAAATTGTCCAAAAAAGCATTGAATCTGCACCGATAGTATGTGAATACTCAGATGTGTTTCCTGAAGAACTACCGGGTTTACCCCCAGTACGAGAGATTGAGTTTGGCATTGAATTAGTACCGGGAACAACTCCGATATCAATAGCTCCATATCGGATGGCACCTACTGAGCAAAAAGAGTTGAAAGCACAGTTGCAAGAGTTAACAGATAGGGGCTTTGCACGACCAAGTTTCTCTCCTTGGGGTGCACCAGTTCTTTTTGTGAGAAAGAAAGATGGAACGATGCGAATGTGTATTGATTATCGGCAATTGAATAAGGTAACTATAAAGAACAAGTATCCGTTACCTCGGATTGATGATTTGTTTGATCAGTTGAAAGGGGCTTCAGTATTTTCAAAAATAGATTTGAGATCGGGTTATATCAGTTGCGAGTCAGAGATACAGATGTGCCAAAGACTGCATTCGGATGAGGTACGGACATTTTGAGTTTTTGGTTATGCCTTTTGGACTCACTAATGAACCTGCTATTTTTATGGATTTGATGAATCGGGTTTTTAGACAGTTTTTGGATCGATTTGTGGTGGTGTTTATTGATGACATATTGATCTACTCCAAAGATGAAATTGAACACACTGAACATTTGAGGCTAGTGCTACAAACTTTGCGAGATCATCACCGTATGTGAAGTTTAGTAAGTGTGAGTTCGGATGAAAGAGGTCACTTTTTAGGACATGTTGTTTCAAAGATCGGCATTCGAGTTGATCCGAACAAAATCTCGGCTATACTTGATTGGAAGCCACCAAAAATGTTTAGAGATTCAAGTTTTTGGGACTTGCGGGTTACTATCGACGATTTGTGAAAGATTTTTCTATGATAGCTACCCGTTGACAAAGTTATTGCGAAAGATGTCGAGTTCGAGTGGTCGGAAAAGTGTCAAAAAGTTTTGATCACCGAAAGCCCTTTTGATGAAGCTCCAGATTAGTTCACTGAATCGGGTAAAGAATTTGTTGTTTATTCGATGCTTCTTTAAATGGTTTGGGCTGCGTTTGATGCGGAAAGGCAAAGTTGTAGCCTACGCTTCAAGACAATTGAAGCCGCATGAAAGAAATTACCCGACGATGATTTAGAGCTTGCGACCATTGTGTTCGTGACCAAGATTTGGCGTCATTACTTATTTGGCAAGAAATGCCATGTTTACTCGGATCACAAAAGTCTGGAGTATCTAATGACTCAGAAAGACCTGAATTTGAGACAACGCAGGTGGCTAGAACTGTTGAAAGACTATGAATTGGTGATTGACTATCACCCGGGAAAAGCTAATGTTGTTGCGGATGCGTTATGTCGGAAATCATTATTTGCTCTTCGTGCAATGAATGCACAGATGGCTATGTCTAGTGATGGTTCGATCATAGCAGAGTTACGAGCAAGACCGATGTTTATTCAGCAAATTTGTGATGCACAGAAAGTTGACAAAAATTTGATTGCTATTCGGATTCGATGTGAAAGCAGATGTAATCGATTTTCAGATTGATGCAAATGATTGTTTGAATTATAAAGCCGATTGTGTGTTCCAAAGAACTCGATTTGATCTGGTGATTCGAGTGAGGCCCATAGTGGTCGACTATCGATACACCGGTAGCACTAAAATGTATAACGATTTGAAACAGTTCTATTGGTGGCCCGGCATGAAACGAGATATATCTCGAGTTTGTTTCAAGTGCTTAATCATCAACAAGTAAAAGCTGAGCATCAGGTACCGTCCGGACTACTTCAACCAATCATGATACCTGAATGGAAATGGGATAGAATTACAATGGATTTTGTATCCGGTCTTCCTATGACACCGAGTAAGAAAGATGTCGTATGGGTTATCGTTGATAGACTGATTAAATCAGCTCATTTTATACCGGTACGTACTAACTATTCACTTACTAAGCTTTCCGAATTGTATGTGTCGCAGATTGTAAGGTTGCATGGTGTACCGAGTTCCATTGTTTCAGATAGGGACCCGAGATTCACATCGTAGTTTGGAAGAAATTGCAAGATGCTCTAGGTACTAGACTTCATTTTAGTACAGCCTTCCATTCGCAAACAGACGGTCAGTCTGAGCGAACTATTTTGATACTTGAGGACATGTTGAGGTGTTGCGTCCTCGAGTTTGAAGGTACGTGGGAATGATACCTACCTTTGATTGAATTTACTTACAATAATAGCTTCCAATCTAGCATAAAAATGGCGCCTTATGAAGCCTTGTACGGGCGAAAATGTCGCACGCCGTTGTATTGGACTGAACTCAGTGAAAATAAGATACACGGGGTTGATTGGATTAAAGAAACAGAACAGAAAGTGGTTGTTATTAGGAGTAATTTGAAAGCCGCTTCGGATCGTCAAAAGTCTTATGCCGATTTGAAACGTAAGGAGATTGAATTTCAGGTCGGAGATCGGGTGTTCTTAAAAGTTTCTCCGTGGAAAAAGGTACTCCGATTTGGTCGGAAAGGCAAGTTGAGTTCGAGATTTCTCGGACCGTACGAAGTCATTGAACGTATTGGGCCGGTTGCTTATAGATTGAGATTGCCCTCTGAGTTAGAAAAGATACATGACGTATTTCATGTTTCGATGCTTCGTAATCTGAGATCGATCCGTCTCATGTGATCACAAGCGAGATTGAACTCCAACGATTTAACATATGATGAAGAACCGATCCGTATCTTAGCTCGGAAATAAAAGAGTTAAGAAACAAAAGAATTCGTTAGTGAAGGTTCTATGGAATCGCCACGGAGTTGAAGAGGCTACATGGGAGCTTGAGGATTCAATGAGGCAACAATATCCGACCTTGTTTAACGGTAAGATTTTCGGGACGAAAATCCTAAAGGGGGAGAGATGTAACGATTTGAATTTGACCCTAGTCGGAATGGTGGTTTCGGGACCATGAATCCGAGTCCGAGAAATATTTTAATATTATATTTTGAGTCTATTAAATGTGAATTAATGTGTGAAAGTTTCAGAGAAAAATTTTATTGTTTAAGTGCTTAATTTGAAAAAAGGACTTAATCGCTGGCGTAAAAGTTGCATGCTAAGGTGTAATGTACTAGATTGCTTGTGGCTTTTTAAGTGGGTGTCCCAAAGGGCAATTAGCCCATTGACCATATTAATGGACGGCAATGGGCCAAGTTAGCTACCTATATATGTTAGTTTAATTATATAAAATTTTATTATAAGGTTATGTTATATATTATAATAATGTTAATGCATTTATATAAAATAAACATAAAAATAAAGCCATCATCTCTTTTATTCTCTCCTAGCCGAATGTTAGGATAGAAAACACCATTGTTAAAGCTTCAAGTTTGACAAGTTAGAAAGCTTGATTAAGGTATGGTCGGTTTTAGTTTTTGATAATTTTACGTTTTTGAGATCGTTGCTTCAGATATTACCCACCCATGTCTAAATTTTTGAAAATACTATGTATATAGGATTGACCATTAACATGCTTGGATAGTTTTGATGTTTGATGATTTTAGATTTAATATATGTTAAAGATTTATAAGTTTTGTGTTGAAGTTTTTGGAGATTTCAAGTAAATAGGGTTAAATTGAAAAAAATAAATTTGTGAAGGGTTAAAATGACAAATAAATGAAATGCATGGACACATATGGCTATGGGGAAGATTCGGCCAAGCTATGGTGTTGGTAAATTTTGCATATTTTGTGTTTTGTGTAAATAGGACCAATTTGTAAAAATGGGAAACATTAGGGGCAAAATGGTAATTTGCCCATTTTTGTGTTTTGGGACTAAATTGAGATGAAATGCGATTAAATGAGCTAAATTCTAATGTGTTTTAGATCAAGAGCAAAGAAAACGAATTAGACCGGGAAAGACGAAGGTTCTCGAATAGCCGATTCAAGACGGACTATCGACAACCGAGGTAAGTCCTTAAGCAAGTATAGGTTATCGAATTATTTATGAATGTGTTAAATGATGCTATTCAATAGAATTTTGTATAAAACCTTGTGTTAGCGAATGTGAAAGTATTGGTATGGATTGGTTGGAATTTTCTTTAAAGTGATGTGAATAAGTGTTTTGGTTTGTTATTTGATATAATACGTGAATTATAAGTGATAGTGAATTTGAAATGAAATGTTGTTATATCTCTAAACGAGTTGGTATGTTAAAGTGATTTGAATGATGTGTGATTTATGTTATTTTGGGCAGCATTACTGTAATGTTTATGAGATGATAATAATATTGTTTAGTGCTTTGAGCCTAGCAGGCTTCGTGCCGGTGATTTATTTCGGGCTATAATGCCTAGCAGGCTTCGTGCCGGTGAGCTAGGCTTCGTGCCGGTGATTTATTTCGGGCTATAATGCCTAGCAGGCTTCGTGCCGGTGATTCATTTCGGGCAATAATGCCTAGCAGGCTTCGTGCCGGTGATTTAATTCGGACTTAAACGCCTAGCAGGCTTCGTGCCGGTGATATGCCATAAGTAGAGATTTTGAGGATCAAACAAGGTGAGATATATATGTGGTTATGTACTAAATGTTCGGGTAAGAATTTGCCTACTATATTAGTAAGGAAGAAAGTTAAGTTCTTTTTTGTTATGAATCAATTTGATGTGAATATACATAGCATATATGTGAAGTTGATAAAGCTTATGATCAGAGTGATATAGTGATGAAAATAGATACAAATGTGACCTTAGTATTCGGCTAGTGTATTTGATATATATATACATATATAGAGAAATTTATGTGCAATATTATTAGTTTGAAAAGTTAAGTGTTTAATTGTATGTTCATTGTAAGTATATGTGCTTAGGACTTACTAAGCCAGTGAGCTTACTCTGTTTATGTTGTGTTCTATTTTATAGATCAATATTTCAACTACGGGCTTAAGAGATCACCAAGACAGTCGACCACACTATCACTCTCTTTGGTATAGTTTTGTAAACTTTTGAATCAAAGGCATGTATAGGCTTTATTTTGATAAATAAGAATGATGTCGGTTTGTAAATATAAATATGGCCTTGCGAATAAGGCTGTTGCTTTTGAGTTTTTGGTTTAGTTTAGGTTTCATATATGATATGGTTGCTTGCATTAAAATGTCAATTGATAATGCTTAAAGATGTATGGCTTTGTGGTAAGTATTAGAGTAAAACTTTTATATTTGATAAGAGTACTTATGGTACACTCGATTATATGGAACCGTAGTTGTGTTTTGTTAATAAATCGATGATGTTAGGATATTATGTGAATGTTTTAGGTACAGGTTAATTTGTATAAATGATTAAAATGCATGGGCGTATGAGTTGTATGTGGGTATGTTCGGTCATAAACTAGTTAATCATATTTTGAAATGAAATAGTTTTTAGTTAGCAGTAGTGATGTGATTTTGAAAAATCACCAAAAATAGGATAAATTGAATTATAAAGTGAATTAGATATAGAATTAAATCTTATTGTGTATATTTTTACATGAAAGAAACAGAGTAGGCAAAGGAATTATATATTATGAGATATTTAAGTTTTAGTGAGACTTGTTCTGAATGAATTCGTGAGTCCCTGTTCTGTCTTGGAAAAATTGCTAAAAATTGTACAAAAATAATTATGGAGCATAGTTTATATGTTTAGAATCCTTAATGAGTATATTTTTTATTGGAATAAACAAGGACATTATTGAAATTTTGTGAAATGAGATAACTGAGTTTTTGTAAAGATAGGTCAGAATTATCAAACAGTGAAATAGGGGTAACTTTGATGAATAAACTGTACTAATTGGCCACATGAAAAATTCTGGAAAAATTATGGTAAAAATTTATATGAGTCTAGTTTCAGGGAAAATTTATGGATCCAAATTTCGAGTTTTGAAACTCGAGTTATAGTCAATTTACTCAGCATGACGCAGTTGGACAGCTTTAAATTTTTATACCCCAAATTAGTAGTCTAGTCTAGTAATGCCACATACTCGACTCCAGCAAAGGTTTCGGGTAAGGGGTGTTACAATATATATCCAGCTTCTCACCTTCCCTCTTGTTAGCTTTCCGATGTGGGATCCCTTCTTCAGTAGAGTTTAAATCCAACTCAAACTCTGGCTGTCCAATCCGCAAAATAAATACTCCCCTACTTGTCATGAGATCAAACCCAGGCTCCCTTGCACCCTTAATGACGCCTTGCCATTAAACCACCCACTTCCTTGTGTCTAATATTGTAACATCCTGAATAAAGGGGTTACGCATTTTTACTTAATTGAATGTTGTTACATTGCCTATGTGTAGTTGAGTGAGCTTTGGAAGATTTAGGAACTTCAGTATGTAAGTGAATGCTTAGAGAAATATTAAATTTTTAAGACTTAAGATGGAGCTAAGCAAGATAGGCTTTAAGAAATATTGACAAGAGGTTTTAAGCATAATAAGTCATTTGGCAAGGTGGTAATGGCGCATGGGTGAATGCATGAGGGGAGAGGTTCAAATCCCCTAGCTAGCAAGTGGAAGGATTTTATTTTTTTAATTTCTTTCCTATAGTGTCGGCCAAGCTTATCTAGAATAGATGGACATCTTTTTATTTTTGGTTAGTAGACCTTAGGAAAAAGGCAAGTTATGAGGTTATGGTAGGATAAGGGGACAAAGGGCTTGAAGAGGGGATGATGTTTTGGAAGCTTTTTCATGGTCATTTGACCATGAACTTAGACGGCATAAGGGGCTAAGGGGGATGGTTTAATTGTGATGGAATCAAGGGATTGATGGAGAAGAATTTAGGAGGAAAAAGGGGGATCATGTTGGCAAGGTGTTGGCCGAATTTTGCATTAGCATTTGGGGTGTATGTTGGCCAAAATTTTAACCAATTTGTGCATCTTTTTCCTTTTCTCTAAACCTTGTTTCTTAGCCGATTGCATATTACACAAAAGAGAAACCTTTTCTTTTCTTTTAGTCATTTGATACTTTACCATTTCGGTTTTGAGTAGTCCTTTTATTTTCTTTTCTCCAAATCATACTTTCTTTCTCCTCTTTGTAACCGAAAATACCAAATATCAAAGATCATTTTTCTTCTCTTTTTCCCTCATGGCCGAATGTACATAGTCTCCAAACTCATCTATTTTCTTTTGAAAATTATCATCATCTTCTTCTTCACTTTCAACCGAAACCGTCTTCTACCAAAACCAAAACCACCATTCTCTTTCTTCTCTTTTGTCAAACCGAACTATCTTCCATTTTCATCTTCTTCTTTCTTTTCTCTTATTACAAACCGAAACCACCATAGCCAAAAATACTATCTTTTCTCTTCTCTTTTTGTCCAAGCTGAAATCATCATTCCTTTTCTTCTATATTGACAAGGCTGAATCTCCCAATAATTCAAGTAAGGATTTTTATCAATTGTTCTCATTATCTTCTTTTAGAATAGCCAATTTAGAAATTTAATTCTCACATTTTCTCCTAGGCCGAATCTTTGAAGGGGATTTTAAGGATCCTTTTTGGTAGCCAACGTTTTAAGAGAGATCATTCGGAATCATCCACGGTAAGGATTATCATTTTCGGTTTTATCGTTTCTTTTAGATAGATTACTAATCGACTTTATTTTAGGGGAGAGTATGGGACAAACAATATAGGTTCGAAAAGAGCGGTAAGGAGTGTTTGGAAGAGGGGTGGCTCTGTTATACCCTCAAACTTCAAACGAAGGGCTGTATCGGGGATACAAGATTTTCCACCGGGTTGTGGATCCTCTGCTAACGAAGATCGGTTATTTGAAGTCGTGCGTACACTCGAGCCACTTTTTGTTAGTGGGTTGTCATCGAGTTTTGATCCATCTATCAGAGAGAAACCACATATAACGGTTGTCTGAGATTCCGAGGGTAAGGATTTAGATCTTTCATCAATAGTGTAGATTATAAGTATTAGTGTGTTCTAATCAAGTGTGATGATTAACTAGGAGTTGACGAGCGGGAAGGTGTCGTTCTCACTGTCATAAGGTGTATAACATTATACTAAATTCCTCATAGATCTAAAATAAATAAGATTTATATGAAAATATGTTTGATAATGATTGTGGGTACCATTCAGTGGTATGCGATATTCAGGTATGTTTACCCCTAATACTTCGCTAATTTTGCTATATGCATAAATGTGAAATAAGTATGATTTTGCTATGATTTTGGGGTAAATGGCATGAAAACTAAATAATATGCATGTGCATGGGCATATGGGTGTTATTGATAAGGGGAAGTGTTCCAGTGGTTTTTACCACATTATCCGGTGACTTCGGTCACATATATGAATCCGGTGACTTCGGTCACATATTTTGAATCTGGTGACTTCGGTCACATATTTTGAATCCGGTGACTTCGGTCACATATTTTGAATCCAGTGACTACGGTCATAATTATCTGGTGGCCTTGCCACAAAATTATAAGGGCGATGTGCATGTTGATGTAGCAACTGCCTTCGATGGTGTGTAGCAGATGGAGGGTCGATTTAGTAATCCCCACGGTGTGATTGATTGGTACGGGTGGTGTGTAGCGGATGGATATTTAGGTGGGCCCGAGTTTGCATTTCATTATATATATATATATATATATATCCATGTGATTTCTAAATGATTTTATTTGATTTGCTATAAAAATGGCTTATGGCTAAATATGACTTAATTGGGCTTATGGGTATATGTGTTATTAAATGGGCTTAAAGGCCATGATCAATTGGGCTTTTAGTGTTTTTGTTACACATTGAGTCTATGACTCACCCCTTTGTGGGATAATTTTTCGGATGACTCTTAGCGTGATGGATCGGGTCAATGAGGACTACGTGGTGGCCATTGCTCAACAAAGTATTTCGAGTTTCTCCTAATTAAACTTATTAAGCTTATTTTATTACTTAGAATTTATTATGGGTTTTGTTATTTTTGTAATAAGGCCACTATGAACTATTTTTAATTTTTATGTATGGATTTTTATTACGCCACGAACAATATTTATTAAATAACTAAATGGTTTTCGATAAATAATTTAAACTGTTTTTGACACTAATATATATATGTTTTTACAATAATAAGTAAAATTTTCATTAAATTTGGTTTTCTTTTAACTTATAAATTTCTTTTAAAAATAATGTTTTAAGAAAATACAAATTTATTTAAATTCGATTTCAACCTGAATATTAAGTTAATCTGTTTTATACGAACTCATCAAGTTTTTCTTAAACAAAACGAGAAATTGCTAAAGTTTTATTCGAGGAACATATCAAATCCGGTCAGGCTTTTTGGGCCGGGTTTGGGGTGTTTCAAACATCGTGCACAACTAAATATAAACCTATGGCCAAAGTCTAAATTCCTTTAAAAAAAGAAATCAAAATGAAATGCAAGCACCAAGACTTTAACCTTGGACCCCTTGCTTCCTTGTGTGGCGTCACTTCCTTATCTCCCATGTGGCACCATTTGCCACTAGACCACAACTCCTTTTGTGACATTTTTCTCCACATTTTATTCTTAAAGCGACTTACTAACTTCCAGGGTTTTATTCACCTAAAACCAAAATTTTCCTAAAGCTCAAGTTTGATCCCGGACTTCATAAAAGCCCCCCTAACCTTCCAAAATCACTCACCTAATAGGTCCAACTTGCATTAGGGCCATTCTCTTGTTCTCAAAAATTTTTAATCGCTCCCACACCCAAGGCCCAATGGGCCCAATCCTACTAGGCCCAAATTCGGGTCGTTACAACCTCAGACGTTAAAATAACAAAACGAGTCGATTAATTGAGCACTTTATCTTTGCCTCGATCTCGATCCAAATCTCTCTTTTCTTGATCTATACATATTCAAATTTAGCTCATTGAATCACCAAATCATTCAATTAAGTCCAAACACACATATTTAGGGCATTTTACAAAATAGCCCTACATTTTCACGTTTTGACACTTAAGTCCCTATTTCATAAAATCGCAAAATACACAAAATTTCAATTTACACATGTTTAGTCAAATTTTCCCCTAGCTCATAAAGCCCATATATCTCATTTATTTCACATTTTAGTCCCTCAAAATATTATTTTCATAGTTTAGCCCAAATTACTCAATTTCATCAAAAATCCAAATACAAACTATGTTAACCCAACATTAAGCTTTCATATTCCACCAAATAATAACACAAAGCTCATATATTCATCAATGGCACTTCTCAAAATTATCATCAAATTCTAAAATTAAAGCATGGGCTTGATAATACTCTAAGCAACGATCACAAAAACATAGAAATTATCAAAAATCGAGTTAAAAACACATGCCAATTGAAGCTCACAAGTGACGAATCCCTAACTCTAATTTTCTTTTCTTTTCTTGCTAATTTCGGCCAAAGAAAGATGATAAATGGCCATCTTTTTGTTTTATTTTAATTATATTAACATTAAAAATCAAATACCAATTTTACCCTTTTTAATTTCATTTAAAATCCACTAACCTTAACCCATTTTTGTCCATCCATTCTTTTAATGGTCTATTATCAACATAAGGACTTCTCATTTAGAAAACCATGCCAATTTGGCACTTTAACAATCAACACACATCTTTTACATTTTATGTGATTAAGTCCTTTTTGCAAATTAAGCACACAATCGATAAAATTTTCACACAAAATTTTCACACATACTCAATCACATATTGTAAACACCAAAAAAATATTAAAATATTTTTCTAACCCCGAATTTGTGGTCCCAAAACCACTATACCAACAAGGGTCTAAACCGGGCTATTTCAACTCTCCCTCTTAGGGATTTTCGTCCCCGAAAATCTTACCAGTGAATTGGTTTGGATATTGCTCTCTCATAACATTTTCAAGCTCCCACGTGGCCTCTTCAACTCCATGTTTATGCCACAACACTTTCACTAAAGAAATTTTCTTATTTCTCAACTCTTTGATCTCACGTGCCAAAACTCAAATCGATTCTTCATTATACGACAAATCTAACTGAATCTCAATCTCAGTAGGAGCAATGAATCAAATCTGTATCATTGAAGCATTGATACGTGAAACACATTATGAATTTTCTCTAACTTAGGTGGAAACAACATCTTATAAGTAATTGGCCCAATTCGTTCGATGATCTGACACAACCCGATAAACCTCAGACTCAATTTACCTTTCTTGCAAAAACGAAGTATTTTCTTCCATGAGATACTTTCAAAAAAACTTTATCACTGATCTCAAATTCAATATCTTTTTGTTTCAAATTCTCACATGACGATCTAAGGTCGCTTTCAAACTATCACGAATCACTTTCATTTTCTGCTTAGTCTCTTTGATTAAATCAACTCTGTGAACCTTATTCTCACTAAGCTCAGTCCAATATAATGGAGTTCTGCATTTACGACCGTAGAGGGCCTCATATGGTACCATTTTAATACTTGACTGAAAACTATTATTGTACGTGAATTCAATCAACGACAAATGCTTTTCCCACGTACTTTCAAATTCAAGTATACAGCATCTCAACATATCCTTGAGAATCTGAATGATTCGTTCGGATTGATCATCCGTTTGCGGATGAAATGCAGTATTGAAATGCAATTTTGTACCTAAAGCCACTTGTAATTTCTTCCAAAATCGCGAGGTAAATATCGGATCCCTATCAGACACAATGGATAATGGTACCCCGTATAGTCTCATAATCTCGGAAATATACAATTCGGCTAACTTATCAAGTGAATAATTTGTTCTCATTGGAATAAAATGAGCTAATTTTTTCAATCTGTCAACTATCACCCATATTGCATCTTTTTTTCTCGAAGATAAAGGTAGTCCCAACACAAAGTCCATCGTGATTCTCTCCCATTTCCACTCAGGAATCATAATCGATTGTAACAAACCAGATGGAACCTGATGTTCAGCTTTAACTTGTTGACAAACTAAACATCTCGAAACAAACTCTGAGATATCCCATGTCATACCATGCCACCAATAAAACTGTTTCAGATCATTATACATTTTCGTACTTCCCGGATGAAAAACCAAACATCTATTGTGAGTAAGCGGGACTACTGTGACCTCTCCAACTTTTCTTGGAAATTAATTTAGTGTAATTTGTTAAGAAGATATTTTCTAATTAAGATTTAAAATTTTTAAGTTTCATTTGTTTTGTTTAAATTTTAAATTTTTATGTTAATAAAAGGGGTCAAATTTGGCCTAAGTACTAATCAGTTTTTTTCTTTAATAAGTTTGTAAATACAGTCTGAGTTTGAGGCCCAAGATAACAAAAAGGAGGGAAAAATCCATACTTTGCCGCCACTCCCAGTACTTGCTACCCAAGTAACTCTAATGTAGCTAAATTTTCGCTACATGTTGCCTTAATTCTTCCTTATATAAACTTCTCTTCATTCTACTATTTTTCATATCCCTCAAAGTAATTTGTTTAACCCTAAAAATCCTTAAATCTCCTTCTTGTGCTGTTAAGCCTCAAATCCCAAAAGAAACCCTAGTTTCTCTTCCCTTTTTACTGAAATCACCTATTGTTGTTGCAAGAAGATTGCCGAAGCACCAACGTTGCTGCCACACATTGTTGTTATCACTGTCGCACACTGCCATTACTGTCGCACATTGTCATTACTACCGTACCATCCTTTCCTCGTAAGATTTTTGTCGTAGCAAGTCCTTACTCACATTGCCGATTTCTCTTTCCCTATTGTGCAAAAAATTTTCCAAATTCTCAAGAAAAGATACCATGTCTCGTAAAAGAACTAGATCTTCAAAGACTACTCCTGAAAACCCAATTTTAATCGATGAAGAAGTGAAAGAGAGATTTGATTCAATCTTCAAGCATCAACCTATGATGCCAAAAAAATGTTTTAACTTGAAGAGTAATGATTTGATGGTTGTTCCTATATCGATTAGGAAGAAAATCAATGATCTCAAGTGGGAACAATTCTGTGATGCTCGTTCACTTCCCGATGATGAACTAGGTCGAGAATTCTATGCTAGTTTGGCTATGCAAGATGCTACTGAGGTCATCATTTGAAAGAAAAATGTACCTCTTACTTCTAAGTCCATCAATGATTTGTTTAACTTACCTGATGTTAAAGAAGATAAGTACTACCCTATGATGAACAATATCAATTGGGATTTTCTTCAATAAGTGCTTGATGTTGTGACAAATCCGGGATCCCAATGGATTATAAGAAAGTATAGGAGCCATTCTTCCCGAAGGGAATACCTAAAACCAGTAGCAAATATATGGTTTTATTTTGTTTGCTACATTTTTATGCGTATCTCACATAGTTCCACCATCTCGATGGAACGGATGCTCTTGTTATATGCAATTTTGATAGAAAAGTCCATTAATGTTGGGAATATTATTCTCAAGGAGATTCATGATTGTGCTAAAAAGAAGACAGGAAGTGCTTATTTCCTATCATTAATCACTTCACTTTGCTTAAGGGCCCATGTTAAAACACAAGCAAATCTGAAGGGGCAATATGTTCAAGGGTGCATTACAAATCATGATCTTGAAAAGTTAGAAGAGAAGGTGCACGAGTTGAATCAAGGCGAGCAAGGAGAGCCAATTGAGCCAAATACCAAGGAGACAACAAATGAAACTGAAACTAAAGCTAATTTAGTTACAAACACTGAAGAAGAAGAATCTGATAAGGAGCCAAACAGTCCTAAATCAATTAAAGGATCTACAAACTCTAAACCAAAAGTTGAGCCAGAAGAAGAAATAGTTAAGCTAAGTGTTGAACCTAAATCTACAACTCCTATGCCAACTTATGCAAGTACTTCAAAGAAATCGGAGTTGTCAATTATGATGGATATGTGCAAGTTCATGCACAATCAACAACAAACTTACTAGAAATATGCAAAAATTAGAGATGACTCAATTCGAAATAATTTTAAGAATATCTCTAATACTTTTATTCCTGAGTTCCCAGTTGCTATCTTTGAGACACAGACAGAAGATACTGACTATGCAAGCGGAGATGGAGTTGAAAAAGATAAGGGGAATGAGTTAGAAAAATAAAAAGTGGGATTCTTGCATTGTTATTTATTTAATTATTTTTAGGTCTTTAAGAATTTATTTCTTTCATAATTAGGATTTAATTTCTACAGAATAAAACATAACAAGCATGAATAAACTTAACACTTCTTTAGAAAGAAAAAGATTAAGTGATGTGGTAATGGGAATGAACATGTCTAGGATTGGGTTATTAGGAAAGACTTGGTATTTAAGCAGTCTTAATGACTCACCTCTCTTTCTTTACAACCCTACCTGGTGTTTAGTTTTCATTCATTCCTTTGTTCTTACAATGAGGACATTGCTTCTTTTTAAAGGGGGTAAGGCAAATAAATTGCTCAAATTTGAAAAAATTTTCAAGTATGTTTCAATCATTTCTTTCATAAGTATGTTTTAATAAATGAATGTTTAGAGACATTTTTTTTGTTAACGAGATAGTTTGTATGCAAGTATGAATGATGATTATATCTGAGTGAAAGTATGTTATCATGAAGAATGAAATGCTTGTATGATCTTAGTCTTAGTAATGTTTGCCATGAAAACTTATTTTCTCTTGAGATTAGACATGCATGAAGGTTTATATCTTTAGAATTGACTTAGTAACTTTCTTGAGGCAAAATCCTAGGAGACATAAAAATCTAAAATGATATAGACACTATTTGTTTGGATCGTCTGAGCCTTTTCAAACCAAAATTATGATATTAGACCTTAAAAATGTATTTTGAAGATTAAAGGCCTGTTTATTGCAATGAACCTACATTGTAAGCCACATTACCATCTTTTTAAGTTATCCTAAATTTGTGCACCCATCTTAACTAAAGTTGTCTTAGTAGTCAACATTTGAGGAAATTTTCAAAAAAAAAAATGTATGTGCTCAAGCTTTAAAAAAAAAAAAAAGAAAGAGTGAAGAAAAGTTTGCTCAGTCTCCAAAAAGAAAAAATGTATGAGCATAAGTTCAAAACAAGTTTGGGGTGTTCCAAAGGTTCACTTAGAGAAAAAGGTTGTATTTCGAGAAATCCAAGACAAAGTTAAAGGTTAAGATTTTGAAACTGAAATGTCTCATCTATTATAATCCCTACCTTTAACCGAGCCCCATTACAACCTTATAAAAGACCTATTGATTTGATGATTATGTCACCTAAATTAGTGGAGAGGAAGTACTAAGTTCAACATATGAAGATCATAAATAAGCCTTATGATTGTTTGCTTGATTGATAAGAAATTATGTTGAATGAAGAATGTTATCTGTAGCTATGACATATATACAAACTATGATTCATGTTGGCATATTTTGAAACTTAGTATAAAATTCTAAAAATGTTTGCATATGAATTACTTGTTAATAAAGGAGATCTATGAACATGAAGATATTGATGCATGATTATGGGACAAAGTTGATGTTGCTTACACAGTTAGTAATTTTGCCTTAACAAGACCTTTTGTTGTGCATAAACATTACTCAGGAAGAGCAATGACTTAAGTTTGGGGGTGTGTAAACTAAAAAATATATAGGATTTTTCCTATGCAATTTATCACCTTTTTACCTAAATTCGTTGTTAAAACTAAGTAATTGTTTAGTAAATTAATGAAATATGTGAAAATATGAAATTAGGACATAGAAATTATTAAAATTTGATTTTATGCTTTATTATATAGTTTCATGCATAAAATAGCTTATTTTATATTTATTTGAGCATATTATATTTTTAAGACATAAAATGCGCCACACATGATTAAATTAAATAATAAAATATAAAATTATATTTAATAATTCATTTTAAAATATTTTATTAATAAATTGGGTTTTAATTATTTATTTATTTTATTCTTTGGTCCTTTAATTTATTGATTTATTTTGGACAGGTCTGATAACTTTCCTGGATTACAAAAATCATCCAAATTGAAGACCAAGTCAACCCAATTTCGACTGTGCATGGCTGTCCATATAAACCTGTAACATCCTAGAATTAAGGGTTCTGCATTTTATGTTATTCTATGTGTTTGGCTTGTTTAGCATGTTATTTTGGTGTGTTTGGGGGCCCTGGGAAGGCTCGGGTTTGAGCTAGGGCTTTAGAAAAAATTTGCTTTTTTGGGCACTTTAAGGGGGAGAGCTGGTTGAAGTAGGCTTTAAGTATATTTATTTGTGTTTTTCAACACAAAAAAGAGCATGGTGTGGTGGCAAGATGATGCCACTTAAGGAGCATGGGAGTGGCGTCACAAGGGAGCATGAGGGGGGAAGGAGTTCGAGTCTCATCTGTAGCATGTAGAGCTTTATTTTTGTGCTCAAGGTGGTGGAGTGTTGGCATTCGGCTGGGACTCTACATGGTGGTTGTGGAATGAGTCAACAAGTTCAAAATGGATGGAGGAGAGGTGATTAAGGGATTTGAATCGGTCAACTAATTTAAATTGGTGGATGGGGAGTGAATGGAGGAGGAAATCGTGGGATGTTGAGAGAGAGATGGAGTTTGGCTGATTGTAGGAAGGTTTGAGTGAGCATGTTCGATTTAAGCTGGGATATGTGAGTGCCGAATTTCTTTTTGGTTTTTAGGCTTTTCCATCTTAGTAATTCGGTCAGTGTGTGTAGGGAGAGAGTGCCGAAACTTGCTAGTGAGTGCTTTTAGTGACTCTTTTGCCTTTCTTTCAGAGTGGTGCACTTTGGTTTTTTGGAGCAGTTGCCAAATTTTCATATTGCTTTCTTCTCCTTTTCAATCGTCTACTCCTATTGTCATCTATGTCCATATTTACTTTCTCTCCTCTCATTTTTTTATTTCTCTTGAGACTCTATAGTCGAAACCCTCTTCTTCACCTATTCTCCTCTACTTTTTTTCCCTCTAACCAAAACCTCTTCTAGTCTTACTTTTCTTGTAGCCAAACCTAATAAACCTTTTGATATCCTATATTTCTTTCTTTTAGTGACCGAACCACCTTCTGCATCCCTTCTATTTTGTTTATTTTCTCTTTCGGACTTCCATTCCTTGTTTCTCATAGCCAAAACTTTGCTGCTTCCTCATTGTCATCCTTCTATTTCTCTTGTTAAGACCAAATAGTTCCAAGTGAATTAGATTTGTCTTGTTTACTCGATTGTGGAAGTGTTAGTATAAGCTAAACACTCCTTACCTCGTCCTGGTGTGGTGTTGGTTATCGTCTCTAAAGGGTACAAGGGTTCGATTCTAGTTTGATCAAGAACCTGTTATTGCCGAAACTAGGGGTAAGTAGTGCTATTCATTGTATGAGTTTCTCTTTTAAGTCAAAATACTCAGGGGTAACCTTTGACTATTAGGCCGATCCTCTGCTTCTCTCGCGACTCATCTTTGATTCAGAGACAAATCAGTTGTTGTGCGGTTCATCATTTATCAAGGTAAGGAGTCATTTCTTTTCGAGTTCTCCGCTATTATTTCCTTTTCATTGCAGTATGCCTTAACCCAATTCCCTTTTTAGTCAATCAACATTTCTCTCTGATCTCTGATCAAGTCTCCTCATGGATGTAAGTGCTAGTCAAATTAAGGAGGGGAGTGGACCCGTGGTCTCTGCTCTTAAGTTTAAATGATGTACTGTGTCGGCAGTTTGAGACTTTCTGCTGGGTTATCGTAGAGAGCCGACATCTGCGTGGGATAGACAAATCAAGGTTGTTTCTTCTAGTGAGAGTGTCGACGATCTAGAGTGTATAGTTTTACAAGTAATTAGGTGTGTATTGCTCACACTTTTCTTATTATTTTGTGTTAATAACTGTGTTGGCTAAAAGCCAGAACGACTATATAGACAATTGAGATACCCTTGTGGGTTAGGTTGGAGACATCGGGTAAGTACTTCTTTGATTCTACTTTCGAATGTATGTATGTATGTATGATGTAATAATCTATTGTACATTGGTAGTATGTTTGGATTAATCTCAGTATGATAACATGCTTACATGGGCTTTGGGATATGTTTGAAAGGGGAAGTGCGATTCAGTGACTGTCACAGTGGTTTGGCACCACAATAGGTTGGCTCCACATATTTTATTTAGTGGCTATGTCTCAGTGGTTTGGTACCACAGTGGTTTGGCACCACATATATCTATCAGTGATTATCACAGTAGTTTAGTACCACAGTAGGTTGGCCCCACATATATTTATCAGTGATTGTCACAGTGGTTTGGTACCACAGTGGGTTGGCCCCACATATTATATTTCGTGACTCTGTTACAGTGATTGGTATCATAGTGGTTTGGAACCATAGTGGCTAGGTGCCATAGGCGTTTGGCTGATTCCGGTGACGTAGAGGATGGAAAAACTAGGTTGGGTTGGGTTGCATTGCATACACTTGTATTATGTTGGGTTGTGGGGATAAGGCCCAATGTGCATCTATGGGCTTCAGGCCAGATTGCGTTTGTAAGGGGAATCACCCACTGAGTCTTGGTGACTCACCCCTCTGCTTATTCTTACAGGTAACTCTTAGTCGCGGATTTGGAGCCGAGGTGGACTTTGAGGTGGCCATGCATTACTTCTTACGTAATTTTGTTTCTTCCTTTAAACTTATTTTAATTTGGGAATTTGTTATGTAATAAGGCCTCCATAACTTTAATTTGGGTTTTTGCTTTTAATGGGGTTGATTTTATATTATGAACTACTAAACACAAGGTTTTCCTAAAATTATAAATAAACATTTTTCCAAAGTATTAACAAGCGGATAACATGCTGATTAACAACTCAATTCGGAGATTTACTTAAAACCGCAAACATGGCTTTCAAAATGACACGTTCAGTGTACCACTAGTTTTTAGTTTTTGCATCTCAAAACTGTTTTTTGACTAATAGTTCTTCTAAGTAAAAGTTGGTAAGAAACCCTTAAACTGGATGTTATTTTCAAGATGGAAACATAAAACAAAAAGCATTCAAAATTTCGATGATTCCTTAATATTCCAAAGTTTTCTTAAACAACATTTCCTTGTGACATACCAGATCCGGTCGTAACATTTAGGCCGAGTTTGGGGTTTTACAATTATGGTATCTGAACCAGGTTGCAAAACTCGGCTATGGCATGGGTTCAAAAATATTTCCAAAATAGTGTTGAGATATGGTTTAGAAAAATACATGTTTTCTGAAAGTATGGCACCCGAGTCTCCGGCACCAACCCGCACTGTAACTTTTCTGATTATTGCTTGATTTCTTATGGAAAGATTATATTATGTTGGGATTTATAGTTTTAAGAGATTCAACTTTAGAGATTGAGAATTTTAGAAATATGTTTTGCGAAAAACTACTTCTAAATTCTATATGCATAAACTATTTGTTAGTAAGCAGTGAAAGATACACTAATTCATAAAACTTATAATCAGATTAAGTCGATTCAGTAGTCATAAGTGCTAGAGGACGTGGATGTGGTATGTGTGGTCGTGGTAGAGGCTGGAGTGTTGAGGCTAAACCCTCGGAATCAGGGCATGGGCCGAAAGGTGAACTGCTAGCATCACCAATAGCGGAAGCGGGATCTCAGGATCGAACTGGAGGGGACGATGCTTTGTCCCAAGCTATGCTGCATGTTTTGGAGCAGGTTGCTAGAGCTAGCACGGGATCAGTACTTCAGAAATTTATTCCTGAGCGATTTCGAGCAAATGGGGCCGAGATATTTAGGGGTATTTCTGGGGTGGCTCCTAACGTAGCTGAATACTGGCTGGAAGCGGTTGAACGAATCATGGGCGATCTTGACTGCACGGTAGAGGAAAAGTTGAAAGGAGTAGTGTCTATTCTTCGAGATGAAATTACCGTTCGACGAGTTTGATTTAATTTTGGGCATGGACTAGTTAGTTAAGTATCGAGCAAACTTGGATTGCGCTACTAAGCGCATGATTTTGAAGACTCTTGAGGATAAAGAGGTGCTGGTGATAGGCGAGAGAAGGAATTACCTGTCCAATGTGGTGTCCACATTAAAGGCTAAAAGGCTGGTGTGAAAAGGGTGTGAGGCGTTTCTAGCTTTTATCAGTGCTTTGGAGGCAAAAGAGTTGTCTGTAAAGGATGTTAGAACGGTGAAAGGGTTCACGGACGTCTTCCTAGAAGAGCTTCCAGGGTTACCTCCGAATCACGAAGGGAAGTTTGGCATTGATCTATTTTTGGGAACAGCTCCGGTGTCCACTGCCCCATATAGGATGGCACCGAAGGAGCTGGTAGAACTTAATGCTTAGATTCAGGAACTATTAGATCGGGGTTTTATCCGACCAAGTTGTTTCTGTGGGGAGCACCGGTGTTATTTGTTAAGAAAAAGGATAGGTCGATGCGGATGTGCATTGACTACAGGCAATTGAACAAGTTGATGATTAAGAACAAATACCCGTTGCCAAGGATTGATGACCTGTTTGATCAGCTGTGAGGCGCTTCGATCTTCGCAAAGATAGACTTGAGATCAGGTTATCATCAGCTTAAGGCCAAGAAGGCGGATATTCACAAGACTGCTTTTCGAACTCATTCTGGTCACTACAGTTCTTAGTGATGCCGTTTGGGTTGATGAATGCACCAGCTGCATTTATGGATATGATGAACCAGATATTTCAACCCTACCTAGATCAGCTTGTCGTAGTGTTCAAAGATATCTTGGTTTATTCAAAGACGGAAGAGGAGCATGATTCGCATCTTCAGATAGTTCTGTAGATTTTGAGAGAGAAGCAACTATATGCCAAATTCAACAAGTGTGAATTTTGGTTGAGGAAAGTTACCTTCTTGGGGCATGTTGTATCTACCGAGGGGATTAGGGTTGATCCCCAAAAGATTAAAGCTATTTTGGATTGGAAACCACCAAGGTTAGTAGCTGAAATTCGAAGTTTCCTTGGGTTAGCTGGGTATTACAGAAGGTTCATTGAGGGATTCTCGTTGATTGCTACACCATTAACCAAGTTGTTACGGAAAGGAGTACCATTTGTTTGGGCTGATAAGCAGCAGGAAAGCTTCGAAAGGTTGAAGAAGATCTTGACTAAGGCACCAGTGTTGATTCAGCCTGAGGCTAGAAAGGAGTTTATCGTCTATTGTGATGCGTCGCATACAGGGTTAGGATGTGTGTTGATGCAAGAAGGGAAGGTGGTAGCGTATGCGTCTTGGCAATTAAGATCGCATGAAGTGAATTATCCCACTCATGATCTAGAGTTAGCTGTGGTAGTGTTTGCCTTGAAGATTTGAAGACACTACTTGTATGGAGAAAAGTCAATTATCTACACCAATCATAAGAGCCTGAAATATCTCTTTACCCAGAAGGAGTTGAATTTAAGCCAGCGAAGGTGGATTGAATTGTTGAAAGATTATGACTGCTCGATTGAGTATCACCCAGGTAAAGCTAATGTGGTGGTGGATGCGCTAAGCCGTAAGGTGATATCAGAGTTGAGGGCGATGTTTGCTTATCTCAGTTTATATGAGGATGGGAGTTTATTAGCCGAACTTCAAGTGAAGCCTTCATGTGTAAGTCAGATTAAGGAGAGACAGTTGTCAGATGTATTGTTAAGTTCTCGACTTCAGCAAGTGGAAGGTGGTGAGACAGAAGATTTTGGTCTGAACAGTGATGGAGTATTATGCTTTCATAGAAAAGTTTGTATGCCACAGGATACCGAGTTGAGACAAAAGATTCTGCGGGAGGCGCATAGTAGCCCATACGCTATGCATCCCAATGGGAGTAAGATGTATTGTGATTTACGTGAACAGTTTTGGTGGCCTGGTCTAAAGCAAGAAGTTATCGAGTTCGTGAGTAAATGTTTGACGTGTCAACATGTGAAGGTAGAGTACCAATTGCCTTCAGGGCTACTATAGCCAGTGAAGATTCCACTTTAGAAGTGGGAGTGGATAACGATGGATTTTGTTAGTGGGCTACCTCTTACGCCTACTAGGAAAGATTCAATGTTGGTAATTGTCGATCGGTTAACGAAGTCCACTCACTTCATATCGGTTCGTGTTGACTACTTACTAAAGAAGTTAGCAAAGCTGTATGTAGCAGAGATTGTGAGGTTACATGGGGTACCAGTGTCTATCATATTAGATAGAGACCCTGGGTTTGCATTACGGTTCTAGAAGGTGTTACATCAAGCATTGGGTACAAGACTGGATTTCAGCACGACGTTTCATCCACAAACTGATGGTCAGTCAGAGAGGATAAATTACATTCTAGAAGATATGTTAAAGGGCTATGTAATCGACTTCAGGGGTAGTTGGGAGGACATCTTACCATTGGCAGAATTCACATACAACAATAGCTATCAATCCAGCATTCAGATGGCACCCTATGAAGCGTTGTATGGTCGTAAGTGTCGTACTCCTACCTGTTGTACAGAGTTGGGTGAGCGACAGTTGTTGGGTCCAAAATTAGTTTCAGAGACAGAGGAAAAGGTTAAGCTGATTCGAGCTCGGCTGAAGGAAGCTTCTGACAGGCAAGAATCATATGCGGATCTGAAGCGTAAGAAATAGAGTTCTCAGTGGGTGATCAGGTATTCCTAAAATTTTCACCTTGGAAGAAGGTCCTAAGATTTGGACGGAAAGGCAAGTTGAGCCCCAGATTCATCGGACCTTATCTGGTGTTTAAATGCGTGGGACCAGTGGCTTATCAGCTTGAGTTACCTTCAGAGTTGAGACAGATACATGATGTATTCCATGTTTCAATGTTACGGCGTTATCGTTCGGATCCATCTCACATAGTGCCTGTAAAAGAAATTGAAGTAAGACCTTATCTATCTTTTGAAGAAGAACTAGTGCAGATCTTAGATCGAGATGTCAAGGTGTTGAGAAGGAATTCAGTTCCACTAGTCAAGTATTGTGGCGTAATCACGGTGCAAAAGAAGCCACGTGGGAGCTAGAAGAGATGATGCAACAGTAACACCATCACCTCTTTTGATCAGGTAAATTTCGGCGTAGAAATTTCTTTAAAGGGGGTATAACTGTAACATCCTAGAATTAGGGGTTCTACATTTTTTGCTATTCTATGTGTTTGGCTTATTTAGCATGTTATTTTGGTGTGTTTGGGGGCCCTGGGAAGGCTCGGGTTCAAGCTAGGGCTTTAGAAAAATTTTGCTTTTTGGGCACTTTAAGGGGGAGAGCTGGTTGAAGTAGGCTTTAAGTATATTTATTTGTGTTTGTCAACACAAAAAGGAGCATGGTGTGGTGGCAAAGTGACACCACATAAGGAGCATGGGAGTTGCGCCACAAGGGAGCATGAGGGGGGAAGGAGTTCAAGTCTCATATGCAGCATGTAGAGCTTTATTTTTGTGCGCAAGGTGGTGGAGTGTTGGCATTCGGCTGGGACTCTACATGGTGGTTGTGGAATGAGTCAACAAGTTCAAAATTGATGGAGGAGAGGTGCTTAAGGGATTTGAATCAGTCAGCTGATTTGAATTGGTGGATGGAGAGTGAATGGAGGAGGAAATCGTGGGATGTGTGGAGAGAGATAGAGTTTGACCGATTGTGGGAAGGTTTGAGTGAGCATGTTTGTAACAGATCGAATTTGAACCTAATTGGAACGTTGGTTTCGGGACCACGAATCTGAGTCTGAGAAATAGTTTAATATTATATTTTGTGTTTATTATATGCGAATTTATGTGTGTGAAAGTTTCGTAGAAAAATTTTATTATTTAAGTGTTGAATTTGATAAAAAGGACAAAATCGCGTAAAGCGTAAAAGTTGCATTCCTTAGTGTAAAGTACTAGAATGATGATGGCTTCTTAATTTGAGGTATTAAGTGGGTAAATAACCCATTTTACAAGTTAGTGGATGGCTTTTGACTAATATGCCATTATTATATGTGATAGTTTATTTTATTTTAAAGGTTATATTAGTAAATTAGTAAATAACATATTATATACATAATAAAATAAAGGAAAAAGCCATTATCATCTTATTTGTTTCTTTGGCCGAATGTGGGAGAAAGAAAAGGGGTTTTATTTCCTTTGATTTTCGGCAATTAGAAGTGCAAAATCAAGATCAAGAACAAAGAAAAACAAATTTGGATCGGGGAAAGGCGAAAGTTGTCGATTAGCCGGTTAACGTTGTCCATCGATAGTCGAGGTAAGTCATTAAGCTGAAATATGTCAAAGAATTATTTATGATAATGTTTGATAAATTTGAGTGTATATTATTATAATAGCCGAATGTATATGGGTTAAATTGGCTTGAATGCATAAATTGACAAAATGATATGAATGTGTATCTTTGATATCTTATTTGGGAAAAATGTGAAGTATGTGATTGGTTTATGAATTATTTCGGGCTTATTGCCTAGCAGGCCTTGTGCCGGTGATTTCATTCGGGCTTATTGCCTAGCAGGCCTTGTGCCGGTGACATATTCGGGCTTCGTGCCTAGCAGGCTTAGTGCCGGTTACATATTCGGGCTTCGTGCCTAGCAGGCTTAGTGCCAATGACATATTTGGGCATCGTGCCTAGCAGGCTTAGTGCCGGTGTTTTGATTCGGGCTTCGTGCCTAGCAGGCTTAATGCCAACGATACTTTAAAACGAAGAAACCATAAATTGTTCGAGTGTAACATAGTGAATCTATTGAGTTAAAAACTCAGGTAAGCTTAAATCTCATTGAATCCATCAGAAGTAAGGTAAATTGTGATTAATGTTACTTGAGTTGAAATATTATGTTAAGAATGGTGTTATGTGTGATTGAGCTTATTGATCGATGTGTATGAATGGTATAAGATAGAATTTGAGCTTAAACGTACTATTTTTGGGAGGTTCGGTTACTAGTAGAAATGATAATAGTGAAAAGACTTTGAATATGATAATATAGTTGATATGAATGTTGTACCTATGTGACATGGAGCATGTGATTCATGTAATATATGTTTATACTATGGTTCGATGAATTATAGAATTATGGTAATGAAGCGTAAATGCTATGGTTAATGAACTGTTAATATTCGGCCCTGCATAAATATATTTATGGAAATATTTATATTCAATGTTATAAGTTTAAAGAAATAAAATGTTTAAGTGTTTGAATGTTACATTAAAGTTGCTTAAGACTTACTAAGCCGGTGAGCTTACTCGTATGTGTTTGTATCTACTTTTTATAGATCGTTGATTCAACTACGGGCTCGGGGATCATCAAGAAAGTCGGCCACACTATCACTTTCTTTGGTATATATATATGTTTTGTATACTTTTTGAATCAAAGGCATGTATAGGCTTTATTTTGATAAGTAATGAATGATGTTCGGATTTGTAAATGTGTATATATGGCCTTGCGAATAAGGCTATTACTTTGTTAAGTATGGTTTATATGTTTGATATAATGGTTTGTTTTAATCTTTGATATAAGATATGCGTATCATGTTTGGGAGTTAAATGTGGTTATATAGAATTAGTCATTTATAGGTAATATATATATGTATAAGTATTGCCTATATGGTTGTGTGAATTTTTCTCTTGAGATTAATATGTGCTTAGTTATAATTCAAAGTTGATCATGAAATTGTTTATACTCATGTTTAGGTTGATGATTTTGTGTTATAATTAGTATGGCCATTCGAATATGGCTTTAATCTTGTGCTAGTTTGAGCTTGAGATATATGAATTTTAATTATCGAATCTGTATATGTTCATGTTATTATGATGCAAGGTCTATATGGATGCTTATATACGGTTATAGTTGAGTATGGTATGGAAAACAAGTGGGTATTGGATAGGTATCAAATTAAAATTTTGTATGTGCATTGATCTTAATTATTTTATGAAACATGAAACATGTTATGCAATATATGTTTTGGTATATTCGGCTAAAGCTATTAACTGCGTCTTTGATAATGTAATGAACTTATGTACCTTGGCCATTTAGCATGAAGTTTTGTTCATAGGGTTTGTTTTCATTAGTAATTAAAATGAATTGACTTTTGAAATGGGGTTACTTTATTAATTAGTTACATATGGTTTACTTGTTTATAAATTTCACATATTAAGACCAACTTGTCGAGTGTGGTATATGGAATTGGGATTGTTGTGTGACATTGCCATAATGTACTTTCAGGGTCATTTTGTGTTCGTTGAGGATTAGAATGTATATGATTTGAATTAAAGTATTAAGCATATATTATACATGTGTAATTTGTCTGTTGATAAATGAATTACTTGATAAAGATGTTTAGCTAAAAATTTAATCATTTGAGTAGAAGTTATGACGTATCCGATAATGCCCGTAACCTTAATCCGACGACGGGTACGGGTTAAGGGGTGTTACAATGTTCGGTTTAAGCTAGGATAAGTGAGCGTCGAATTTCTTTTTAGTTTTTAGGCTTTTCCATCTTAGTTATTCGGTCAGTGTGTGTAGGGAGAGAGTGCTGAAACTTGCTAGTGAGTGCTTTTAGTGACTCTTTTGCCTTTCTTTCAGAGTGGTGCACTTTGGTATTTTGGAGCAGCTCCCGAATTTTCATATTACTTTCTTCTCCTTTTCAATCGTCTACTCCTATTGTCATATACGTCCACATTTACTTTCTCTCCTCTCATTTTCTTTATTTCTCTTGAGACACTATAACCGAAACCCTCTTCTTCACCTCTTCTCCTCTACTTCTTTTCCCTCTAGCCAAAACCTCTTCTAGTCTTTCTTTCCTTGTAATCGAACCTAATCAACCTTTTGATATCCTCTATTTCTTTCTTTTAGTGACCGAACCACCTTCTGTATCCCTTCTATTTCATTTATTTTCTCTTTCGCACTTCCATTCCTTGTTTCTCATAGCTGAAACTTTGCTGCTTCCTCATTGTCATCCTTCTATTTCTCTTGTTAAGACCGAATAGTTCCCTTGGTTCCAAGTGGATTGGATTTATCTTGTTTACTCGATTGTGGAAGTGTTAGTATAAGCCGAACACTCCTTACCTTGTCCTGGTGTAGTGTTGGTTATCGTCTCTGAAGGGTGCAAGGGTTCGATTCTCATTTGATCAAGAACCTATTATTGCCGAAACTAGGGGTAAGTACTACTATTCGTTGTATGAGTTTCTCTTTTAAGTCAAAATACTCAGAGAAAACCTTTGACTGTTAGGCCAAACCTCTGCTTCTCTCGTGACTCATCTTTGATTCAGAGACGAATCAGTTGTTGTGCGGTTCATCATTTATCAAGGTAAAGAGTCATTTCTCTTCAAGTTCTTCGCTATTATTTCCTTTTCATTGCAGTCTGCCTTAACCCAATTCCCTTTTTAGTAATCAACATTTCTTTCTGATCTCTGATCAAGTATCCTCATGGATGGAAGTGCCAGTCAAACTAAGGAGGGGAGTGGACTCGTGGTCTCTGCTCCTAAGTTTAAAAGATGTGCTGTGTCGACAGTTCAAGACTTTCTACTGAGTTGTGGTAGAGAGCCGACATCTGCCTGGGATAGACAAATCGCAGTTGTTTCTTCTAGTGAGAGTGTCGACGATCTAGAGTGTATAGTTTTACAGGTAGTCAGGTATGTATTGCTCACACTTTTCTTATTATTTTGTGTTAATAATTGTGTTGGCTAAAAGTCAGAACGATTGTATAGACAATGGAGTTACCCTTGTGGGTGAGGTTGGAGACACCGGGTAAGTACTTCTATAATTCTACTTTCGAATGTATGTATGTATGATGTAATTATCTATTGTACATTGGTAGTATGTTTGCATTCATCTCAGTATGATAACATGTTTACATGGGCTTTGGGATATGCTTGAAAGGGGAAGTGTGATTCAGTGACTGTCACAGTGGTTTGGTACCACAGTGGGTTGGCCCCACATATTTTATTCAGTGACTATGTCTCAGTGGTTTGGTACCACAGTGGTTTGGCACCACATATATCTATCAGTGATTATTACAGTGGTTTGGTACCATAGTGGGTTGGCCCCACATATATTTATCAATGATTGTCGCAGTGGTTTGGTACCATAGTGGGTTGGCCCCACATATTATATTTCGTGAATCTACCACAGTGATTTGGTATCATAGTAGTTTAGAACCATAATGGCTTGGTGCCACAGGCGTTTGGCTGATTTCGGTGACGTAGAGGATGGAAAAACTAGGTTGGGCTGGGTTGTATTGTATACACTTGTATTATGTTGGGTTGTGGGGGCTAAGGCCCAATGTGCATCTATGGGCTTCAGGCCAGATTGCGTTTGTAAGGGGAATTACCCACTGAGTCTTGGTGACTCGTCCCTCTGCTTATTCTTGCAGGTAACTCTTAGTTGCGGATTTGGAGCCGAGGTGGACTTCGAGGTGACCATGCTTTACTTCTTACGTAATTTCATTTCTTCGTTTAAACTTATTTTAATTTGGGATTTTGTTATGTAATAAGGCATCCATAACTTTAATTTGGGTTTTTGCTTTTAATGGGGTTGATTTTATATTATGAACTGCTAAACATAAGGTTTTCCTAAAATTATAAATAAACATTTTCCAAAGTATTAACAAGCGAATAGCATGCTGATTAACAACTCAATTCGGAGATTTACTTAAAACCGCAAACACGGCTTTCAAAATGACACGTTCGGTGTACCACTATTTTTTGATTTGCGCATCTGAAAACTATTTTTCGACTAATAGTTCTTCTAAATAAAGTTGGTAAGAAACCCTTAAACTGGATGTTATTTTCAAGTTGGAAACACGAAATGAAAAGCTTTCAAAATTTTGATGATTCCTTAATATTCCAAAGTTCTCTTAAACAACCTTTCCTTGTGACATACCAGATCTGGTCGTAACGTTTAGGCCGGGTTTGGGGTGTTACAAAACCACTTTTTGGTTTAATTACACAAGGTCCTTACAATGTTGAAGATATTAGAGATTTGCCCTAAGATTTACATTTGAACGAGTTTCAGTCCTGAGTTGTTATGGCATTTAAATTGCTTAAAAATCAAGCAAAATTCAACTCAAAATCCACTAACCATGGCCAACCACTCATTGAATAAGCTTGAAGAGACTTAAACCTCTCTATTTTTAGCAAACTACTCTCCTCTCTTCACCTATAAATAAGACTTCATTTCACCATCATCCATCATCCCTCATCCCTCATCATTCTCTCTTTTCTCTCAATTCTCTTTAGCATTTTCCATTCCCCACGCCTAGCATCATTTCTTCATAGAGATTTTAGCAATTAAGCCTCTTAAAGAGCCCTTGGTCGGCCACCTTGGAGAGCCATCAGCAAAGGAGCAAAGCGAAAGAGCCTCGTTGATCAAAGTCTTGGATGACAGCCATTTTGATTTGGGTTTAATCTTTCTTTTCCTTGATTTAATCTAAAAATGTTTACTATGTGTTATTTTTTCTTGTCTACAACAATGTTAGCTTAATTTTATTTAAGATAGGATGATTGCTTTGATTAAATAATATTTATTTGATTCATGCTTATAATTTTTGTGCCTCAATCGATCATGTTTTCAATTGAAATCAAGTCTGTATTTCGTTCATACGTGATTGAAATGCACCTGAATTAGATATGCGATCCAAACCAGGCAAAAGCTAATGGACATATAATTGAAATGTGCATGCTCAATTTAGATTCTAAACAATTAAATTGCAGGTTGCATAACAACTCTAACCAAGCTCTGTTATCTGCATAGTTTTTAGATTTGTGTGATTAAACTGTTTCAAACCTAACACGTCCTTGTTACCTCACATGAATGCTAAGAAACCTTTAGTAAATAAGGATCAGTAAAATGCATTTTTACTAAGTAAAGGATTCTAAAAGGACCTAATGTGGTTTACAAACTCATGAATGATCGAGTTGCCATGGAATGTTTTTCCGAATGTTATTAAGCATGTTGATCATAAATTGAGTTTAATTAAAGTAATTGTCCTAGTTTATTTATGTTATAATTTTTGCATATTATGTTTAATTTTGCTAAAATCTATTTCATTCATATAGTTTGCATATTTAGGATAATTTGCATTGGGGATCATTGCATTTAGTTTAATATATTTAATTTTAATCATCACTTCTCAATCATATTGTGTTTTTATTTACCAAGTTGTTAATATAATTTTACAATTAAGTGATTTAACACAAATAAAATCCCTGTGGAGACAATAACTCGATACTTACTTATTACTTGATAACGACTGTGTACACTTTCACAAACCTACGCGTTACACATTACTATCAACTTTATCACTTACAGCTCAATTAGAACCAATCGACATGGTTTATCTATATTGAAAAAAAAAACCAATTTGGATCAGTATGCATCACACTATCATAGACTATTGTAGACTCAACTCACACTACAATTCAATCCTAGAATCAACCAAACCATAGCTCCGATACCAATAAATGTAACACCTCTGGCCTAACCTAGTCGCTGAGTCTGAGCTACAGGGTGTAACATTTGTTATCAAAGCAACTACAAACAATTATACACCTATTTGATTATTCAAACATGGGAACAAGTATCATTCACATATTTAATATGTTACCTAAACATTTGCAAGTCTCACACGAGCTTACGAAAGCTCTTTTATTAACTCAAGGGTGAATTAGGACCACAATGTAAAATTTTCAAAATTTCAGGTTAACATCACGTCTTCATGGTTCCCATGTCACGACATCACCAACTCAGTGATCTATTGTGATTTGATACGTTAAATTAGGCTTTCCAATGCACTCGAGGAGCTTATTCTCAAGCAATTTAAGTGTAATTTATATGTTTTTGTCTATTTTTAGCTTTAAGCATTAATAAACGTTTTTGCTTAGCTTTACACCCTTTTGAGACCAAAATTGCCCAAACGTTACATAGGGAACCTAACGATGTGATTAAATTGATGTTAGGAGATGATGATGGCTCAAACTCGAGGAGAATATCATGCAGAATGGGTATCACGACACCAATGCCAAGGAAGTCGTGATATCCCCAAAGGTGTTAAGGTGAATAAAATTAACGAATCAGTTGACCATTATTTTAGCACTTACATTGTCTAAAACAATAAGGAAGAAAATTAGATTAGTTTGTTTAATTGATAGTTTAATTTTAGTTTATAAACAATTTATATTTGAATTTTCAGTAATAATTTCTGACTTGATTAGACTAGTAATTGTTTAATTTGTAATTAACTTGATAAACACATTTATTGATTTGGCAATCCCTTGGGTTCAGTCCTTGGAATACTCGAAATGTTCAATTGTAACACTACAAATAGTGCAACTGACCTGTCACACTTGCAGTAAAGCCACTAGATTTTTAAGTATAATTGTGTTTATTCATAGCCTCGGTGCACACATGCTAGGGCACAGTCACTCAATAAGTCACGTTGTGACTTTGAGTATATTGACATCACGACATCACTCACTATCGACCTTATGATGCGATGTCGAGATTTGAGGTCATGACGTTGCCCTTTTTGGAGAAACTAACATTTGTTACCTATTCATTTGTTACCAACCAAAACATTTCAACACATCCTTCCATATGCCAATTCTACCTACTCCAAACATGATCGAAACATGCTAAGACAAGTCTTTAACAATTAGATTCAACCATTCAACATAACATATAACCCATGATATTCATTTAAATTCAATTACATCATTTACTTACATAACCATGTCAATTTTTCTTAATTTAGTCCAACATATGGATACCTATTCATATTGAGCATCAAGAACTTAAATGACTTTGAAATAAACCAAATCTATCATATACAAACTATATATTTCAAGCATGACATTCAATCATTCCATTTCCAACCATGTTTCAATTTAACTACCTTAATTACCCCATTTGCCATCTTTAACACACCAAACCATACAAACTAAGATCACTACACGTTCTAGCATCACATAAGATAAAAACCATGCATCAATTAGATCACCTACCAAACTTAATACACAAATTCACACATTAACACAATAACACATAATCATTAACTTTAATTGACCATTTGTACAAAAAAGGTCTTTTTGTACATACCATAAATTCTAGACTCAAAATGAATATAAAATAACTATCCTTGACACTTATTGGTATAACTAGATACATATCAACATTAACAACCAAATAGGTTAGCCATACTTACATATCATTAGTAATATCACTAACATTAAGGAAATCACATGTCACATATCAAGTTATAAACATATACCATTCTCTTCCCAATTCACTTTCAAGTTTCCATTTCAACTATATTGAATATTGCATAAAGGAACTATAGTAAAAAAGGACTCGGATACAAGGGTAAGTTACTCACACAAGCTGAAATTTTTATCAAGTTACCCATTTGTGCTAAACCTATGTTACATATAACCCGAGAATCTATAATAAATCCTAAACTTCATATAACATGTAAAATCCCTGATCAAAAGTGCGTATAATCCCAATGGCGTGCCAAACATATCCTAACCTTTTACTAATCCCAATGGCGTGCCAAACATATCCTAACCTTTTACTATGTTCACACGGCTATTAATTCCACATATATGTCATTACTAATTCCTGCACATGATCACATAATTCATTTACATGTCTTGCAATCAATCAAATTTCATATTGTTACCCTGTACTATGACATAATATCCAATAATCACATGACATTTCAATTCAGTGCATAATTAGCCATACATGCCAAATTCAATGGAATTCTAATTACAGCTAAACACACACACACACACACACACACACACACACACACACACACACACACACATGAAATCAAACACAAAATCACCCAGAACATAAAATAAGCTAGTAAGTTACATATGAACTTACCTATTTGAAACACCAAAATTAGTTGATTCTTTAGGGACTAATAAATAATTTTAGCTTTTCCTCGATTAACACCACTTCGATCTAATTCTTATTCTAAACAATTACTTTATAACATCAATCAAGAATAAACATTTTTCATAATGTTCTATGTAATGCATGATTCCATAAAAAATACTTTTCAATTTCTCTCAAAATTTTTATTTTATTCAATTTAGTCCATGAACTCGAATAAGCATAACTTCGATTCCTAGCTTCAAATTAAAATTTGATTTCATATATTATCATTAGGGACCTTATACTTTCTATTTTTAACATAATTTTTTAGCAAGTTTTATATTTATTTAGTTTCGTCCCTAATGTCACGAAGTTAACAATAAGCTAAATTAACTTTACAATCTAATCATTTTCATAATCTAATCTTAAAATCTATCAATTTCAAGACTAATCCGTCAAGAAATCAATAATGTAAACTTTCTAAAACTTTAACAGTTTTACAAATTTCCATAGGCTATCTAAATCAAGCTTCCATGACTTTAAATCCATAGAAATTACAAGAAAAGGACATGAATTTACCTTTTAATTTATGCTCGAATGTTTCTATGGTTTGGAAGCTTTTCTCTTATATTTTTCTTTCACTTTGGATGGCACACACATGAAATGGAGAAGATGAAACTATTTTCCCCACTTATTTAACTTATATAATTGATTAAAGTTTAATTAAACTTAATCAAGTTTAATTCCACTAATCCTAATGTTAATTAATGCTAATGGTTTCTCACATAATCTTTCACTAAGTTTCAATTATAAATTGCTTAATAACCATTTTGGACCTTTAGCTAATTGTTGTTTAGGTCTACAAGCCTTCGGTCAATTACAATTCTATAGCGATTGAACTTTACAATTTAGTCTCTGATCCTTAATTAACTATTAATTCAACAAAATTACTAGACCAATCTTTAATATATTTTCTATTAACTCTATAAATATTCATATTAAATATTTACGGGCTCAATTTTTGAAAATAGGATTCTAAAATTGTATTTCAGGTACCATTGAAAATCGAGTCTGTAACACCTCAAACCTGGCCTAGACATTATGGCTGAATCTGGCGATGTCACATGGTAGTGGTTTAGAAAACGTAACAGCGTTGAAACCTGTAACGCCCTAAATTTTTAGGCTTAGATGAATTGGGCTTTGGGTCTCATAATTTTTTTTAAAGTAAGAAAATGACAAATAACATGTTGGCTTTAAGGGTTTAATAAACTTGGAGTGTCTAGGGGTGTTGGAGAAGTTCTGGGTTTCAAACTTTGAGGAAAAGGAATTTTTAGTTAATTATTAAAAGAGCCAGTACAATGAGTAGTTGGGCTTTTAAATAAAAATAGGGAAAAATGGCATCAAAGAGCCTTGTGCTGGAGTGGCTAAGTGACGCCACTTAGGGTATAGGAAGGTGGCGTTATGGGCTAGCAAGGAGATCCTAGGTTCGAATCCTAGCTTAGTATTTTTTTTTTAGGATTTTAATTTTGGCCTTCTAGAAGGTTGGAAGTGGTGTAATGATGGACTCTAAGGAGAGTGATCAAAAGAGAAAATTTAGGAAAAAGATTAGGGAGTTATCAGGGAGAAAAATGAGGAGATGAGATAGTGAAGAGTTGGAGCCGATTGGGACTTTGGGGGGATAGGCAGAGTTTCAATTTTGTGTATAAATAGAGGGTGTCGAATTCCCTCTGTGCTATTTCAGCAATTTGAATTCCCTTTGTGCTATTTCGGCAACTATAGTGCTCTACCAAATTCTCCTTCACTTTTTTCTATTCTAAACCTCACCTCTTCCTTATGTGTTTTCTTTTTTCTCTCCGAAAGCCTTAAATCAAATATCATTGTCTTCTTTCTCCATTGTGTAACATCCTGAATAGGGCCTATGCATTTCCAGTTTAATTGTATGAAATGACAAGTTTCAAGTACTATGAATAAATTTTTGATACTTTTGGAAACCTAGAAATGCATGGAAATGGAAATGAAAATGAAAATGGAAATGGAAATGGAAATGGACATTTTGGAAACTTAGACATTTTGGGAAACTGAACATTTGAACATTTTGGAAACACGAACATTTTGGAACATTTTGGAAACCTAAACATTTTGGAAACACGAACATTTTGGAAACACGAAGATGTAAGAAAAATGGCAAGTTCTGAGCCGATCGAAAATTTTAGGAAACTTAGAAATAAGGCGGAATGACAAATTTTAAAGCCCAAAATAGGAAATAAGGGCAAGAGGGCCTTAAAAGAAAAAGTTGGTGAAATTTGACACACAAGCGGGCTTGGAAAAGTGGCTGAAGGTGTCACTTAAGGTTTATGGAAATGGCTTGAGTTCGAGTCACTTGGGAAGCAAATATTGAAGGTTTTATTTTGCTTCCAGTATTAGGGGTGGACGGCACCTATTTGCTAAAAAGGGAAGAGTTTTATTTTATTAAAACTTGTCAAATTAAAGTGATAAATAAAGGATTTTCTTTACTAAGATAAATGAGGAATTAAAGGATGAATTAAATACTTTTAATTTAATTAGGTGATAATTAATAGAGATTAAATTATCACTTGTGGAGAGTAGTGGCCAAGTTTTGGACTCTTGGTCTAGCAATTTCAGTTAAAAGAGGAAAATTGAGACTTTTCTCTCATTCATTCTACCCTTGCCAAAATTTTGCTAACTCTCTCCCCCTCTCTGCCGAATTTTCCTAAGCAAGAAACCATCCTCTCTTTTTCTATTTTCTTCTTCGTTTCTACTGTCAAAGTCGGATCTTTATTGATTCTAAGTAAAGGAGAAATCATCCACCACATCAAGAAGGGTAAGATCTGTGGTCAGTCAACTTCTATTCTTTTCTTTTTACCAAAATTCGGGTACTAATCCCTACTCCTGTTCATAGCCGAATAGCATAAGGGATCTTCCGGGATTCGAAAACGAGGTAAGTACATCAATGTACATTCGGCAAAAAGATCCCTTCCATAATCAAATAATAGATCAAATCTAACAAGTGATTTCGGCAGGATTTTGAAATAAAGATCAACTTCGGGATTTGAGGTAAGTGAGTCTATACATTCGGCCAAGGCCAAATCTTAGTCAATTAGATCAAATTGATCAAAAACTAACCTATTCAGAGATCTAGGAATTTTCCGATTACAAGGAAAGAAGGAAGGTGAAGTTTTCGGGATTTAAAAATCCATAAGGTAAGCCCCTAAAGGTATTCGGCCAAGGTTTATGTGATTACCTAGATTAGATCTGTAATTACTAAAAAGCCAAAAACTAATTTATGTTGAGTTTTAAGGTTGGCCGAACATCAAGTGAAGGAAAACCAAGTTTTCAGGATTTGAATAAACATTATATCGGCATCAAAGGTAAGCCTTTTTACAAATCCTACTAGGATTTGGTTTTGTTTTAAGTCAAATAGGTTTCTTAATGTGTATTAAATGATGGCCAAATATAGGGGTAAACAGATCTAAAGTTAGATCGGGGTTTCCGAGTTCTCAAGGAACATATTAAGCAAATCAGGTGTGTACCCTTACTAACCTTTGATATTTTATGGCTATTATTATTTTAATATATGAATATGAATAATAATGTGAATGTGGCTATGTACCACAAATGTGGCAAAAAGTACCCAGGTACGTTTCCTACTTCTGATAGGATTGTGAAATATGTTATTCTATAACATGTGAATATATGTATATGAACATGAAATTAAGTTATGCACAACATATTTATTTTTGGGGCATTCGGGATTTATGTGAAAGGGGGAGATTAGGTGTTGACTTCGGTCTCACCAACGAAGGTGTTGACTTCGGTCTCACCAACGAAATATGTTTACTACGGTCACATTGCGAAATTTTGGTAACTTCGGTTACAATATTTGAATAGTGTCTAATGACACAACGTATAAATTTGATTATAGTGTCTAATGACACAACATATATGGGCGAATGCCTTCGATGGTGTGTAGTGGATGGAGGGTTGACTTAGTAGTCCCCACGGTGTAAATGGCAGGTACGGGTGGTGTGTAGCGGATGGACCATTAGGATTGGGTTTGGGTTGCATCATAATTTCATTTTATATGGATCGATGATTTGAACATGAATGCTGAATTGTTGAATGTTAGTCTTGTGTGCACATTGAGTCCGTTGACTCACCATTGTGGGAATTATTTTGGTGATGAGCGGTGTGGACCGGTAGGTGGACCTTGAGGTGGCCATGCTACATTAGGAGATTTTATTTTATTTGGACTTTATTTCTGTTTGGTACCCTTAATTATATTTCTTTTAGGTTTTATTTGATGTAATAAGGCCATAAGGCCCAGTGGATTATTCTTTACTTTTAAATATTGTGCTAAGAACTATTTTGGACGTAACAAATCAAATTGGATTTACAAGTTTAATAAAATGGGTTTCCAATCTAAGCCCAATCCACAACAACATTTTCTAAAAATTTTGCGAATTTTCTCTAAGTAACGAATGATTTTGAAATCGATTCACTTTAGGAACATACCAGATCCGGTTCAGGCTCGTGGTAGGGTGTGGGGTGTTTCAATTTGATATCGAGCTGTTTTTAAACTCTCGGCCGTGGGCTAAGGCCCAAAACGTTTTCAAAGCGAGCCAAATGATTTTCTTTGAAAATAAGTAGGCTTACAGCATGGCCCCTAAGTCTCAAACCATGATCCACCGGTAAGTACCCCAACTATATGTGTGATTCGTGATTTATATAAGGGTAGAAAAGGCATGGAACGTAGAATAGAATGATAGGAACTTGAACCCAGGATTAGACTACTCAAACACAAACACATAAGACTTAATGTACTAAACCAACCTATGGCTAAGTCATCGAGCTAAGGTGTGGTAACCCTTGTACGCATGTCTAGGATTGGATCCGGAAGAGCTTGGTATTTAAGGTCCTAGTGACTCACCTCCTCTTGCAGAATCCTACAGTGCGTAGCTTCGGCTCACCCTAACTCGTAGGGGCTCGGTGGTGTGGCAACCTCATGCGCATGTCTAGGAACAGTTTGGTGGGAGCTTGGTATTTAAGCGATCCAGCGTGACTCACTTCCTCTCCACACGAATCCTGCACAGTGCGTAGCTTTGGTTCACCCCGACCAAGAGGGCTCGGTCATAGGCTAAACATAATGACTAAAACCCGAAAGAGAACTAGCCATGTTTTAAAAAAAAAAAAAAGAGAGAACAAAACAACAAACCCTAGTTTTTTTCAAACTTTTAGAACTTTCTTTTGAATATGAGAAAATTATTTTTACAACATTTTCTGAAAAACTTCTGATTTGCAAAAATTACAAAAATGCCCTTAGTGGTAAAATTACCAAAACGCCCTCAGTTTATAAAATGTTCAACTACCCAACAGCTTTACCAAAATTTCATAAACATTCAAAAACCCTAATTTGTAAAATATCAAAATACCTTGATTTTGAAAAATTACAAAACTGCCCCTAACTTACAAAATTACCAAAATGACCCTAATTTCCAAATTTTTGCAACATCCCCATCTTTGAAGGAACAACTTTCCAAAAGAACCCTCAAAGTTTTACAACTTTTGAAATACCCCAAATTTATTAAAATTTTCAAATTTACCATGATTTGTGAAAATTACCAAAATACCCCTGAGGTTAAAAATTACCAAAATACCCCGGTTTTTAAAATTTATTTTCTCAAGTTACCCCTAGAGTTTGAACTTTTCAAAATAATTTTTGACAAAATCATCAAGGAACCTTATCTTGACAAATTACGAAAATGCCCTGTAGGACAAAAATTACGAAAATGCCCTCGGGTAGTGGAAAACAACAACAACAAAAACAACAACGTTTCTCTGAATGAACGAAAGTTCATATTTGTTTGATGGATGGATGAATGAATGGAAAAGACTGTGTGTTTGTATGAATACGAAAGAACCACTCTTAAATCCTTTTCATAAAACTCCTTCACGGTAAATAAGTGGAACAATGACTAATTCATAAAATTTCTTAATCGATCTCGACGCTAGAAAATGAGCTCTAGAGGACGTGGTCGTCATGGTCGAGAAGAGGAAGGATGACCATGTTGGAACCCGTTAGGTCGGGTCAAGGGTTCGACAATGAAATGCCACCGCCACCACCACCCCAACCGTTAATGTTGAGCGGCGAGGCTCGAGACGGGGAAGATCTTTGTGTCGCAGTCAGTCTTTGCGAGTTTTGGAATTGGTGGCGGTGCGGTGGAAATTCAGGAAATCGAAAGTCGGTACCTGAATGGCTCCGAGCTAATGGAGCGGAAATATTTCGAGGAGTATCTAATGTGGCACCCAGTACAGCTGAGTACTGGCTGGAAGCAATGGAGCGTATCATGGATGAGCTTGACGACTCAGAGGAAAAATTGAAAGGGATGGTGGCGTTATTCTGCGATGAAGCGTGTCGATGGTGGTTAACTGCTCGTGATGGTACTACACCTGAAAATTTGACACAGGAGTATGTTAAAGAGGCCTTTCAAAAGAAGTATGTAGGAACCGGTATCTGAGATGAACAAAGGAAGGCTTTTCTAGGGTTGGTACAAGGGAGTAAGTCTGTCGCAGAATATGAGGTGGAATTCTTGAGATTGAGCCGCTATGCTTGAGGGGTAGTGGCGACTGAGCATGAACGCTGTGTTCGTTTTGAGGACGGACTGAGAGATGACCTGAGGCTGTTGATAGCACCGCATCAGGAGTGGGAATTCTCAGCTTTGGTGGAAAAGGCCAAGGTGGCTGAGGGGATTAAGGATGCTACTAAGCAGACCGTGGATAAGAATAAGGCCAAAAGAGGGTTTGGACCATCTGGAAAGGGTTACAAAAGGCCTAGGGTTGATGGGCCACGGAATCAACAAGTTGGTACAGGCTGGCAGATTCGTCCTTGTGAGCATTGTGGGAAGAAGCATTTAGGTGAGTGTTGGAAAAAGATAGGAGCATGTCTTAAGTGTGGGTCTAAGGACCATATGTTTAGGGATTGTCCCAAACAATCAGATGAGAGCCAATCGGTAGTTCAGAATGCTAGCCAGACCGGTAAAGGCGGACAGCAGCCTCAATGGGGTCGTGGTTCGAGTAACCGTGGTAGTGGTACAGGTAGAGGCCGTGGAACACAGGGCCGAGGTAATACTAATGCTGATGCAAGACAATCGGGCTTGGTTTATGCGGTTCGTCGAAGGGAAGAGGGAGACGCGCCGGACGTAATAATCGGTACATTCTTTATTTCTGACAAACCCTACTTTGCTTTGATTGATGTGGGCTCGACCCATTCCTATATTGCAAGTAGTGTAGTGAAAACACTAGGCCTAGACTCTAAACTTTCTGATAGGCTGATGACTGTAGTAAGCCCATTAGGCCAAACTATAGTGGTAGACAAGATCTTTCGGAATGTACCCCTAGAGATTTAGGGAGTGAACTTTCGAGCGGACTTAATGGAGTTACCCTTCGGAGAGTTTGAGCTTATGCTTGGAATGGACTGGTTAGTAGAACACCGAGCCGTGTTGAATTGTGCGGCTAAACGTATGGAACTAAGAACCCCGGAGGATGAAGTGGTAATAATGATCGGAGAAAGGAGGAACTATTTATCTAATGTAGTCTCGGCACTGAAGGCTGAGAAGATGGTTAAGAAGGGTTGCAAGGCATTTTTAGCTTTCGTAAGTGCGATAGGTGGAAAGGAGGAAGGTATTAATGGAGTTAGGACGGTAAGGGACTTCGTGGATGTGTTTTCAGAAGAGTTACCGGGAATACCCCCAGACAGGGAGGTGGAATTTGGGATTGATTTGCTACCGGGGACAGCTCCTGTGTCAATCGCTCCATACCGAATGGCACCAAAGGAGTTAGTGGAGCTCAAGGCTCAGATACAAGAACTGTTGGATCGTGGGTTCATCCGACCCAGTGTGTCTTCGTGGGGAGCACCGGTCTTATTTGTGAAGAAGAAGGACGGAACCATGCGTATGTGCATAGACTACCGTCAGTTAAATAAGCTGACCATTAAGAACAAGTATCCCTTGCCAAGGATCGATGACTTGTTCGATTAGCTGAAGGGAGCCGCAGTGTTTTTGAAGATCGATTTACGGTCGGGATACCATCAGTTGAAGGTGAAGGAGGCTGATATCCATAAGACCGCTTTTAGGACAAGATATGGTCACTTCGAGTTTGTGGTGATACCGTTTGGGTTGACAAACGCTCCAGCCACGTTCATGGATATGATGAATCGGGTTTTCCAACCCTATTTGGATAGATTCGTCGTTGTGTTCATCGATGATATTTTGGTGTATTCAAATCGGAGGAGGAGCATGATGAGCATCTCCGAGTCGTGTTGGAAGTGTTAAGGAGAAGAAGTTTCATGCCAAATTCAGCAAGTGCGAATTTTGGCTTAGGAGGTGGCATTCTTAGGGCATGTGGTATCCGCAAGGAATAAGAGTGGACCCTAGGAAGATCGAGCGGTGTTGGATTGGAAACCACCTAGGTCCGTGGCTGAAATCCAGATTTCTTAGGCTTGGTAGGCTATTCTGAAGGTTTGTGGAAGGATTCTCGTCAATAGCCGCACCTTTAACCAAGTTACTAAGGAAGGAAGTACCTTGAATGGACTAATAAGCGGCAGGAGAGCTTTGAAAAGCTTAAGAAGGTCTTGTGAAGCTCCAGTGTTAATTCAATGGAGGCGGGAAAAGATTTTGTGGTAATCTTGTGATGCTTCGCATACGGGGTTAGGCTGTGTACTAATGCAAGATGGCAAAGTAGTCGCTTATGCGTCGCGGCAGCTAAGGCCTCATGAGCTGAACTACCCAACTCATGACTTAGAGCTAGCAGCAGTGGTTTTCGCCCTTAAGGTTTGGAGGCACTACCTTTATGGAGAAAGGTCGATTATCTACACAGATCACAAGAGCCTTAAGTATTTATTGACTCAGAAGGAGTTAAACTTGAGGCAACGAAGGTGGGTGGAATTGCTGAAGGACTACGACTGTTCGATAGAATATCATCCGGGCAAGGCGAATGTGGTAGCCGATGCCCTAAGTCGGAAGGTTGTATCGGATCTACGGGCTTTGTTCGCTCATCTAAGTCTATATGACGATGGAAGTCTGTTAGCGGAATTACAAGTCAGGCCCACATGGCTAAAGGAGGTGAAAGAGGGACGCTATGGATAATGACTTAAGTACAAAGTGGCGAAAGTACAAGAAGGGGATTAGAGGATTATGGTGTCAATAATGAAGGAGTATTGTGCTACAAGGGAAAAGTCTCATCTGTCAAGAATAAGGAGTTGAGACAAAGGATTCTTCTGGAAGCGCATGGTAGCCCTTATGCTATGCATCCGGAGGCATCAAGCTATATAGAGATCTAAGGAACAATTTTGGTGGTCGACCAAACGAGAGGTGACCTGAATTTGTGGGAAATGTTTGACGTGTCAGCAAGTTAAGGCTGAACACCAAGTCCCATCAGGATTGCTTCAACCAATCGAGATTCCCCAATGGAAGTGAGAGAGAATTACCATGGACTTCGTTAGTGGGCTTCCCCTTACGCCTACTAAGAAGGACTCGGTATGGGTGATAGTGGACCGTTTGACCAAGTCCGCACACTTTATCCTAGTCAGAATGGATTATTCTCTTCAGAAGTTGGCTAAGTTGTATGTGGTAGAAATTGTGAGATTACATAGAGTACCAATGTCGATCATCTCTGATAGAGACCCAAGGTTTACATCTCGATTTTGAAAGGCACTTCATCAAGCTTTAGGCACTAAGCTAGACTTCACTACGGCTTTTCATCCACAATCGGACGGGCAGTCTGAACGAGTTATACAAGTGTTGGAGGATATGTTGAGAGGTTGTGTAATGGATTTCCGAGGAAGTTGGGAAGATTACTTGCCTTTAGCTGAATTCGCTTATAACAACAGCTATCAAGCCAGCATTCGAATGGCACCATACAAAGCATTGTATGGAAGGAAGTGTAGAACCCCTACTTGTTGGACCGAGTTAGGAGAACGCCGAGTGTTGGGTCCAGAGTTGGTGGCGTAAACGAAGAGAAGGTTGAGTTAATTCGCACGCGGTTGAAGGAAGCCTCGATAGGCAAAAGTCGTATGCAGACCTTAAGTGGAAGGAAATAGAGTTTGAAGTGGGAGACCAAGTATTCCTAAAAGTCTTGCCTTGGAAGAAGGTTATGAGGTTCGATCGTAAAGGAAGTTAAGCCCAAGGTTTGTAGGGCCCTATCAAGCTTGAAGTGAGTTGGGCGATGGCATACCAATTAGAGTTGCCACCAGAGTTACAAAGAGATGCACGACGTATTTCATGTGTCCATGTTACATCGCTATCGATCGGATCCATCGCATGTGGTATCTGTTGAAGAAGTGGAGCTAAGGCCAGACTTATCATACGAGGAAGAACCGATTTGGATCTTGGAACATGATGTGAAAGTACTACGAAGGAAGACCGTTCCTCTAGTCAAGTGCTATGGCGCAATCATGGAACGGAAGAAGCGTCGTGGGAGTCAGAGGAGACCATGAGACAGCAATACCCTCAACTATTTTAGTTAGGAAATTTTGGGGATGAAATTTTGTTTAAGGGGGGTAGAATTGTAACATCCTGAATAGGGCCTATGCATTTCCAGTTTAATTGTATGAAATGACAAGTTTCAAGTACTATGAATAAATTTTTGATACTTTTGAAAACCTAGAAATGCATGGAAATGGAAATGAAAATGAAAATGGAAATGGAAATGGAAATGGACATTTTTGGAAACTTAGACATTTTGGGAAACCCGAACATTTTGGAAACCTAAACATTTTGGAAACACGAACATTTTGGAAACACGAACATTTTGGAAACCTAAACATTTTGGAAACCCGAACATTTTGGAAACTCAAGATGTAAGAAAAATGGCAAGTTCTGAGCCGATCAAAATTTTAGGAAACTTAGAAATAAGGCCGGAATGACAAATTTTAAAGCCCAAAATAGGAAATAAGGGCAAGAGGGCCTTAAAAGAAAAAGTTGGTGAAATTTGACACACAAACGGGCTTGGAAAAGTGGCCTGAAGGTGTCACTTAAGGTTTATGGAAATGGCCTGAGTTCGGTCACTTGGGAAGCAAATATTGAAGGTTTTATTTTGCTTCCCAGGGCTAGGGGTGGACGGCACCTATTTGTTAAAAAGGGAAGAGTTTTATTTTTATTAAAACTTGTCAAATTAAAGTGATAAATAAAGGATTTTCTTTACTAAGATAAATGAGGAATTAAAGGATGAATTAAATACTTTTAATTTAATTAGGTGATAATTAATAGAGATTAAATTATCACTTATGGAGAGTAGTGGCCAAGTTTTGGACTCTTGGTCTAGCAATTTTAGTTAAAAGAGGAAAATTGAGACTTTTCTCTCATTCATTCTACCCTTGCCGAAATTTTGCTAACTCTCTCCCCCTCTCTGCCAAATTTTCCTAAGCAAGAAACCATCCTCTCTTTTTCTATTTTCTTCTTCGTTTCTACTGTCAAAGTCGGATCTTTATTGATTCTAAATAAAGGAGAAATCATCCACCACATCAAAAAGGGTAAGATCTGTGGTCAGTCAACTTCTATTCTTTTCTTTTTACCAAAATTCGGGTACTAATCCCTACTCCTGTTCATAGCCGAATAGCATAAGGGATCTTTCGGGATTCAAAAACGAGGTAAGTACATCAATGTACATTCGGCAAAAAGATCCCTTCCATAATCAAATAATAGATCAAATCTAACAAGTGATTTCGGCAGGAATTTGAAATAAAGATCAACTTCGGGATTTGAGGTAAGTGAGTCTATACATTTGGCCAAGGCCAAATCTTAGTCAATTAGATCAAATTGATCAAAAACTAACCTATTCAGAGATCTAGGAATTTGCCGATTACAAGGAAAAAGGAAGGTGAAGTTTTCGGGATTTAAAAATCCATAAGGTAAGCCCCTAAAGGTATTTGACCAAGGTTTATGTGATTACCTAGATTAGATCTGTAATTATTAAAAAGCCAAAAACTAATTTATGTTGAGTTTTAAGGTTGGCCGAACATCAAGTGAAGGAAAACCAAGTTTTCGGGATTTGAATAAACATTATATCGGCATCAAAGGTAAGCCTTTTTACAAATCCTACTAGGATTTGGTTTTGTTTTAAGTCAAATAGGTTTCTTAATGTGTATTAAATGATGGCCGAATATAGGGGTAAATAGATCTAAAGTTAGATTGGGGTTTCTGAGTTCTCAAGGAACCTATTAAGCAAATCAGGTGTGTACCCTTACTAACCTTCGATATTTTATGGCTATTATTATTTTAATATATGAATATGAATAATAATGTGAATGTGGCTATGTACCACAAATGTGGCAAAAAGTACCCAGGTACGTTTCCTACTTCTGATAGGATTGTGAAATATGTTATTCTATAACATGTGAATATATGTATATGAACATGAAATTAAGTTATGCACAACATATTTATTTTTGGGGCATTCGGGATTTATGTGAAAGGGGAAGTTTAGGTGTTGACTTCGGTCTCACCAACAAAGGTGTTGACTTCGGTCTCACCAACGAAATATGTTGACTACGGTCACATTGCAAAATTTTGGTAACTTCGGTTACAATATTTGAATAGTGTCTAATGACACAACGTATAAATTTGATTATAGTGTCTAATGACACAACATATATGGGCGAATGCCTTCGATGGTGTGTAGCGGATGGAGGGTTGACTTAGTAGTCCCCACGGTGTAAATGGCAGGTACCGGTGGTGTGTAGCGGATGGACCATTAGGATTGGGTTTGGGTTCCATCATAATTTCATTTTTATATGGATCTGATGATTTGAACATGAATGCCTGAATTGTTGAATGTTAGTACTGTGTGCACATTGAGTCCGTTGACTCACCCTGCTATGGGAATTATTTTTAGGTGATGAGCAGTGACGGACCGGGCCGGTGGACCTTGAGGTGGCCATGCTACATTTGGAGATTTTATTTTATTTGGACTTTATTTCTGTTTAGTACCCTTAATTATATTTCTTTTAGGTTTTATTTGATGTAATAAGGCCATAAGGCCCAGTGGATTATTCTTTACTTTTAAATATTGTGCTAAGAACTATTTTGGACGTAACAAATCAAATTGGATTTACAAGTTTAATAAAATGGGTTTCCAGTCTAAGCCCAATCCACAACAACATTTTCTAAAAATTTTGCGAATTTTCTCTAAGTAACGAATGATTTTGAAATCGGTTCACTTTAGGAACATACCAGATCCGGTTCAGGCTCGTGGGCCGGGTGTGGGGTGTTTCACATTGCTTGTGCAATCCCACCTTCATCTCAATTGTTGGGGACCGAATATTCATGACTTCAAAAGCCGAAAACCTTTGCTCTTGGAGCCGTTTCCTTCATCGGCCCAAACCTTGTGCCGAATACTTTAGTGACCAAATCTCTATCATGCTATCATCACTCCTTTGATTTTTTGGTGGATCGGATCTTGGAAAAAATTGAAATCAAGCTTGGATCTTCAAGTCTCTGCCGAAAAGCTATCCATACGTTTTGGCTTTTTGGTAAGTGTCCTTGATTTTGGGATAAGTTGGCCGAATAGTCTATAGTAAGGGAAATGGTGACTTAAGTGGATACATGTCACCTATTATTTTTTCTTTAACGATTAAGATTGATGCAAATCTAGAGGATATTCATGAGTTGTAGCTAATGAAGGGCTATTAGGACTGGTGGCACACTGTAAGGTTATGGTAAGGCTTCGTTTTTTGGTAAATATTGGGGTTAAGTGTGTAATTGATTGGAGGTTGGTATTGGTTGTAGGTCCAAGGCTGAGGATAGTGTAACATGTCTCATTTACTAGGTGTGTACATACACTTCACACACGACAAATCAACAAAACTCGAAATACCGAAAAACTGAAATGTCAAAAAGCTGAAATGCCGAAAGGTTGGCGCCAGCAACCACACGAGCGTGTGAACATTCATGTGTGAACACTGATATGGCTACCATGACCAAGAGAGCAATCTCATGGTCTCGGGCCACAGTTTGGCCAACCGGGCCAGAAGAGGCTAAATGGGCCTGCCGAGCTCGTGGGCCCAAATCAACAAGAGTTGATATGTGAAATTGAATGATGGATTGATATGGATGGTTGTATGATTTGATTATGATCGGGCCTAATGAGCTACATATACATGATTGGGCTTAATGGACTATATGGACATGATTGGGCTTAGTGGGCCTTATATGCATGCTAAGGTTTTAATAGACTCTAGGCTTAGTTCTGATGAATTCTTAAACAGCATAAAACTTAATTTAATAATCAAACATGTCTGTGGACAAGTCGCTAGGGTAGAGTGTGGCAATGGACATATGCATGTCTAGAATTGGATCTAGGGAGAGCTTGGTACTTAAGCGGTCCTAGTGACCCACCTTCTCTTTTTTGGAATCCTACCTGGTGCGTAGTGTCTGTTCACTTTAGCCCCGAGGACTTGTTGACGGGCCAAGGTTCGTAATTAAGACCCATACTGTTAAGAATTACTGAAATACCCTTGATTTTTGAAATGACTAAAATACCCTTATGTGTTGATTGTAAGATTTATGGATGTTACATGTACATTTGCTGCATTCATATGATATTCTGTTTAGGATGCATATGGGTAGGAATTATCGAACAGAGGAAGTATATGAGGATCGCAGGGTTGCTTGACAACTATAGATCCATCGATAACTTTTTAAGCCCATTATATGATCAGCAGCTCTGCGGCAACGTTAGGTAGTACCGCAACTGGGATACCCTTGATGTGTATCGAATAGGTGGGTCGATTTAGAAATCCCCACAAATGTGTTTCGGCGGGACATAGATGATGTGTACCGGATGGATTATTTGGGGAGGGTTTGCACTGCATTGCATGTATGATATTATTATGTTAATAATATGATATGTATACTATTTGTTTTGACGACGGTCTTACACACTCAGTTTTTGAAACCTCACTCCCTCTTATATTTTTCTCAGGTGATCCTCAGTAGGCGGCTCAGCGGATGGAGGGACTCAGAGGTAGCCAACTTGCAAGACGATTAGACCTATTTTTCTTAATATCTAAATTTTAGATTTTGAGTTATTTATTTTAATTTATTTTATCTCGGATTGATATAAGGTTTTCCCTCTAGTTATTATTCCATTACTTCAACAATGAATTATAATTTTGCAACGGAACCTGTATTTATTTCTTTTAAGTATATTTCACATTTTTTGAAAATAATTGTATTTTAAGAATGAGCTTCCGCTGTCAAAGGAAATTTTTACATAGTAACAAGGAAATGGTTTTTGGCTACACCTCGTTTTGAAAGCAAACTATATTTTACTTAACTTTTCTCTAGAAGAGTTTTCAATGAAAATAAGGTTTTCACAAAAATACTTCAATGTGACATGCCAGATCAGGCCTAACTTAGAGGCTAGATTTGGGGTGTTACATTTAGTGGTATCACAGCCCGATTGTAAAGCTCGGGCTGTGAAATGGGCCTTATTACTTAGGTTTTAAAAAAAAACTATTTTTTGATTGGATCAAAATGTTTTGGAAATTCTTGTGATGTGGCACACTGAGTCTTCGACGTCGAACCAAGTAAGTTTTCTTGATACTTAGTTACTTTGAACTATTATACTGTAGACAGTGAGCTACTTTTAAAATATGCCTAGAGTAAAACTAAAGCCTATAGAGAACTGAGACTGTAGAGGATTTACGACTGCGAAAACAACCTCTTTGCTTAATACTATCACAAAACATCGGCTTAATTACTGAAACTAACTAAAATTTCATAAAATTCCTGATTCAAATAATACGAGAATCAACGATGAGCGCTAGAAGAGGTGCAAAGGGTCGCGATAGAGGCTGTGGAAGTGTTAGGGCTGGTTCGTTGGCATCAGACCATATGCCCAATGTTGAAGTAAGAGAGGCTCCGGCTTTACCCGAGGCTGAGACTAGACCGTATTACCAGGTTGTGAGGGATGACGCATTGTGGCAGACAATGCTGAGGATTTTGGAAAGGGTCGTTGGGCCCAATAATGGTACGGGTAGTCATAGGTTGATTTCGGAGTGACTACGATCTAATGGGGATGAGGTCTTTAAGGGTATTGCTGGCGTGGCTCTTAACATGGCTGAATATTGGATGGAGGCCACAGAAAGGATAATGGATGACTTGGACTACACACCGGAGCAAAAATTGAAAGAGACAGTGTCACTACTTAGGGAAGAAGCCTATTAGTGCTGGTAGACGGTGAAGGAGGGCACCCAACCTGAGCAGATTGCTTTGGATTTCTTCAAAACTATGTTTCAAGGGAAGTGCGTGGGTGTAAGCTATGTTGATGCTAGAAGGAAGGAGTTTCTGAACTTGATCCAGTAGGAAAAATCTATAGCGAAATATGAGGTGGATTTTCTACACCTTAGTAGGTATGCAAGGGCTATTGTGGCAACGGACTTTGAGCGTTGCGTTAGGTTCAAGGATGGTCTTAGGGATAGCCTTAGAGTATTGATACCTCCATAGAGGGAGCGAGTTTTCTCAAAGTTAGTTGAGAAAGCAAAGATAGTAGAGGAGGTAAAGCGCACTGAGCGCCTAAACTAGGAAAAAGAGAAGGGTAGGAATAAAAGAGAGGCTGAGTCTTCTAGTGTTAGGCAATAGCCTAGAGCTAAGGCCAGAGTTGATGGGCTGGTTGGAGCGGGGCCTCCTGCTGCTAATCCAGGGGTTCCATCTTGTGATGGTTGTGGGAAAGGTTATACAGTCGAGTGTTAGAAGAGGATAGGAGCTTGTCTTACTTGTAGATCTATGGAGCATAGGATCTGGAATTACCCTAGAATGTTGACTCAGGTGCCAGCCGTGGGCCGGGGTAATGATCAACCACCAAGGAGTAATCAGCTGCGCCAAGGGGCCGTGGGTATGCCAGGGGCGATAATGGAAATAGACGTGGATGTGGAGCACCAGGTGGAGGTGCAGGTCATACTGAGGCGAGGTAGCCAGATTTGGTTTATGTAGCTAGTTACCGGGAAGACGGGATGCCCAAATGTGATAACGGGTATGTTTTATGTGGATGCGATATTTTGGGTGTAGAAACTGTATGCGTACAATGTTTATCTACTCCAGTGGGTAGGTGTTTTTTCTTGAGTAAGTGTAAGAGGATTCAATTAGAGTTAAAGTGTGTTAGTGTTACTAAAATCAGAATGCGCGGCGAAAGCATAGTGGTGTGACTTGAGCAGGGTGATTAATAGTTAGTTTGAAATTTCAAGGACGAAATTTCTTTAAGGGGGTAGAATTGTAACGTCCTAAATTTTTGGGCCTAGATGATTTGGGCTTTGGGCTTTGGGTCTCATAATTTTTTTAAAGCAAGAAAATGACAAATGACAAGTTGGCTTTAAGGGTTTAATAAACTTGGAGTGTCTAGGGGTGTTGGAGAATTTCTAGGTTCTAACTTTGAAGAAAATGAATTTTAAGTTAATTATTAAAGGAACCAGTGTGGAGTGGCTTTTAAATGAATGTCTAGGTTCTAACTTTGAGGAAAATGAATTTCTAGTTGGGCTTTTAAATAAAAATAAGGCAAAATGGCATCAAAGAGCCTTGTGGTGGAGTGGCTAAATGACGCCACTTAGGGTATAGGAAGGTGGGGTTATGGGCTAGCAAGTAGATCCTAGGTTCGAATCCTAGCTTAGTATTTTTTTAGGAGTTTAATTTTGGCCTTCTAGAAGGTTGGAAGTGGAGTGATGATGGACTCTAAGGAGAGTGATCATAAGAGAATTTTGGAATTAGGGAGTTATTAGGGAGAAAAAATGAGGAGATGAGATAGGGAAGAGTTAGAGCCAATTGGGACTTTGGGGGAGGTAGGTAGAGTTTCGATTTTTTGGATAAATAGGGGGTGCCAAATTCCCTCTGTGCTATTTCAACAATTGTAATTCCCTTTGTGCTATTTCGGCAACTATAGTGCTCTGTTGAATTCTCCTTCACTTTTTTCTATTCTAAACATCGCCTCTTCCTTATGTGTTTTAATTTCTTCTCTCCTAAAGCCTTAAATCGAATATCATTCTCTTATTTCTCCAGTGCTTGTGTTGTCCCACCTTCATCTCAATTTTTGGGGACTGAATATTCGTGACTCTAAAAGCCGAAAACCTTTGCTCTTAGAGCCGTTTCTTTTATCGCCCCAAACCTTCTGCTGAATACTCTAGTGACCAAATCTCTGTCGTGCTGTCATCATTCCTTTAATTTTTAGAGGACCGAATCTTGGGAAAATCGAATCAAGCTTGAATCTTGGCAAAATTTTTAAGGTTGAGCCGGTATGCTAGGGGCATCGTGGCTACAGAACATGAACGATGTGTCAGGTTTGAGGATGGATTGAGAGATGAGCTGAGATTGCTGATCGCTCCACAGTAGGAGCGAGAGTTTGCTGTTCTGGTGGAGAAAGCCAAGGTAGCTGAAGGGGTAAAGGAGTCTGTAAGATAGAATCTGGATAGGAATAGACACAAGAGAGGTTTTGGATCATCGGGGTCGGCCGGTAATCCACAGAAAAGGGCTAGACAGAGTGGGCCGAATCAATCTGGAAGGCCTACTGCTACTAATCAGGGACCAGCGCAGTGTAATCGATGTAGGAAATCTCATTGGGGAGGATGTTGGACTGGTGGAAGGGGATGTTTTGAGTGCGGTTTATTGGATCATCGTGTGAGGGACTGTCCACGTAAGTTAGCTAGGATTGATCGAGGTCGAGGTCGTGCTCGGTTTTGAAATGAGGACCACCACCATAGAGGGTCGTGGTGCCGTAGGGAGAATAACGGCTCTGTAGAAGCCATGAGCACCAGCGAGAGGTGCAGCAACAACAAGCAAGGCGGCTGGGTTGGTATATGCAATGAGGCATCGAGAGGAGGCGACGCCTTGGACGTCATAACCGGTACGTTCTTAATCTTTGGATTACCGTATATTGCTTTGATTGATATGGGTTCGACGCATTCGTATATTGCTAGTAGCATAATAGAGACCATGAACCTAGACTTTGAAACTACTTCTAGGGAGATGATGATGAATTAGCCCTCTAGGTCACTCTGTGAAGTAAATAAGTCAGATAGGATTTACCCTAGAACTCCAAGGGGTAGTGTTGTAGCTGATCTGATGGAACTGCCGTTTGGGGAGTTCGATCTGATTCTTGGGATGGACTGGCTGGTTAAGTACCAAGCAAGTTTGGATTGCGTGGCTAAGTGCATGGTTTTGAAAACGGCTAAGGGGGAGGAAGTGGTGATGATAGGTAATAGAAGAGATTATCTATCCAACGTAGTATCGGCATTGAAGGCTGAGAAGATGGTCAAGAAGGGTTGTGAGGTGATTTTGGTTCGGGTGTACGCTTTGGAGGCTAAGGAGGTTGCTGTAAAGGATGTCTGAACAGTAAAGGAATTTGCTGACGTATTTTCGAGGAATTTTCGGGTCTACCTCTGGATCGGGAAGTTGAATTTGGTATAGATTTGTTACCCGAAACTGCGCCAGTGTCTATTGCCCCATATAGAATGGCGCCGAAGGAATTGGTAGAGCTGAAGGCCCAAATTTAGGAGTTGTTGGACCGAGGTTTCTCCGGCCAAGTGTTTTGCCTTGGGGAGCACCGGTACTCTTTGTCAAAAAGAAAGATGGTACAATGCGGATGTGTATAGACTACCGCCAGTTGAACAAGATGACAACCAAAAACAAGTATCCATTGTCGAGGATAGATGACTTGTTCGATCAGCTTAAGGGGACATCAATTTTCTCAAAGATTGATTTAAGGTCTGGGTATCATCAGCTAAAGGTGAAGGAGGCGGATATCCACAAGACGGCGTTTCGTACTCGGTATGGACATTACGAGTTTCTGGTGATGTCGTTCGGGTTAACGAATGCACCGGCAGCATTTATGGACTTCATGAATCAGGTGTTTTAGCAGTACTTGGACCAATTTGTCATAGTATTTATAGACGACATATTGGTGTACTCAAGGACGGAGGAGGATCATGATGCGCATTTGCAAGTAGTGTTGCAGATATTAAGGGAAAAGCAGCTATTTGCCAAATTCAGTAAGTGCGAATATTGGCTTAGGGAGGTGACTTTCTTAGGTCACGTAGTGTCCGCTGAAGGGATTAGAGTAGACCCTCACAAGATTGAGGTGGTGTTGGATTGGAAACTGCCTAGGTCGGTGGCTGAAATTTGGAGTTTTCTAGGTCTGACAGGGTATTACCGGAGATTTGTGGAAGGATTTTCTTTGATCGCGGCATCGTTGACCAAGCTGTTGAGGAAAGGAGTTCCATTTGTGTGGTCGGAGAAACAGCTGGAGAGTTTTGACAAGTTGAGGAAAATTTTGACGGAAGCTCCGGTTTTGGTACAGCCTGAGGCTGAAAAAATATTCACGGTCTATTGTGATGCATCACATACTGGCTTGGGATGTGTGCTGATGCAGGAAGGGAAAGTAGTGGCATATGCGTCTCGATAGCTGAGACCGCATGAGGTTAACTATCTGACACATGACTTGGAGTTAGCTGCAGTGGTTTTCGCTTTGAAAATATAGAGACACTATTTGTACGGAGAGAAGTCGATAGTCTACATAGATCACAAGAGTCTGAAGTATCTTATGACTCAGAAAGATTTAAACTTGAGACAGTGCAGATGGATTGAGCTGTTGAAGGACTACGATTGCTCGATTGAGTACCATCCGGGCAAGGCTAACGTGGTGGCAGACGCATTGAGCCGTAAGGTGGTAGCAGACTTAAGAGTGATGTTTGCTCGTCTTAGCTTGTATGACGATGGGAGTCTTTTAGCAGAATTGTAGGTTAAGCCGACTTGGGTTGAGCAGATCAAGGAGAAATAGTTAGTGGATGAGGGCTTGAATGCTCAGAGGTTGCAAGTTCAGAATGGTGGTGTAGAGGGTTGTAGTGTGTCCAGTGATGGAGTATTGTGTTTCCAAGGGAGAGTGTGTATGCCGAAGGATGTCGAATTAAGGCAGAGGATTCTTCAAGACGCATATAGCAACCAATACGCTATGCATCCTGGAGGCAGCAAGATGTACCAAGATTTGAGGAAATAGTTTTGGTGGCGAAATATGAAGCGGAAGTGGCCGAGTTTGTAGGTAAGTATCGGCGTGCCGATGGGTCAAAGTCGAGCATCATTTGCGTCGAGTTTACTTCAAATTTAAGGATTCCTCAATGGAAGTGGGAAAGAATTACCATGGGCTTTGTCAGTGGGCTACCCCTTACGCCTAGTAAGAAAGACTCAGTCTGGGTGATTGTCGATCGTTTGACCAAATCAGCTCATTTCATACTGGTAAGGGTTGATTATCCGCTTCAGAAGTTAGCTAAGTTGTATGTGGCCGAGATAGTGAGGTTGCATGGGGTGCCAGTATCAATTATCTCGGACAGGGATCCAAGGTTCACGTCGAGGTTCTGGAGAGCTTTGCATCAGGCTTTAGGAATGAGGTTGGATTTCAGCACAGGTTTTCACCCGCAGCCTGACGGGCAGTCGGAAAGGGTTATACAAATCCTAGAGGATATGCTAAGGGGTTGTGTTTTAGACTTCAGAGGCAGCTGGGAAGAATTTCTACCATTAGCTGAGTTCACATACAACAATAGTTATCAAGCAAGTATTAAGATGGCACTATATGAGGCGCTGTACGGTAGGAAGTATCACACACCTACCTGCTGGACAGAATTGGGTAAGCGTTAGATGTTGGGACCAGAGTTGGTTGCAGAGATCGAGGATAAGGTTAAGATGATTCAGGCTCGTCTGAAGGAAGCTTCGGACAGGCAAAAGTCATATGCTGATCTCAAGCGGAGAGATATAGAGTTTGCCGTGGGTGACAAGGTCTTTCTGAAGGTCTCGCCATGGAAGAAGGTGTTGAGGTTTGGAAGGAAAGGCAAGTTGAGTCCAAGGTTTATTGGCCCATATAAGGTGTTGAGACGAGTGGGACCATAGCCTATCGACTTGAGTTGCCGCAGAAATGAAAATCGAGATACGATGTGTTCCATGTCTCCATGCTCAGGCGCTATCGTTCAGATCCATCGCATGTTGTAGCAGTGGAGGAAATTGAGGTAAGCCCTGATTTGACTATGGAAGAGGAACCATTCATAACCTGGATCGAGATGTAAAAGTTTTGCGTAAGAAGTCAGTCCCATTAATGAAGGTGCTGTGGTGAAACCATGGAGTGGAGGAAGCTACATGGGAACCAGAGGATGTAATGAGACAGCAATACCCCCAACTCTTTTGACCAGGTAATTTTGAGGCCGAACTTATTTTAAGGTGGTAGAACTGTAATATTCTGAAATAGGGGTTATTTGTGATTGAATTATTTTGCATGAGTATGGACTGTTGTATTATTATTAGAGGTGTTGTAAGATTTAGTTATAAGTCTAGAGTAGGCCCGAGTTGTAGGAATTTTTGTTTTAAGTAAAGGGAGCGGAAGGAGCTAGGGGTTATGTATAATTCATGGGGGATTTAAGCACAAGATTGGGCTTGGAAAAGTGGCAAGGAGGCGCCACTTAGGGCCCTATGATTGACGCCACATACAGGGAAGGGAGAGCTCAGGTTCGAGCAGCAGAAATTCCACTTTCTGTTTATTGTTTTGACGCCAAGGGGGAAGAGTTGTGCTCAGCACAAAATCTGTCAGATAAGATAGAGAAGAGGGGATTTAGGAGTTTGATTCATTCAAACTCATTTGAATGATTGGCCAGGAGTGAGTTAGGGAGGTTTGCCGAAATCTGGACTCTGGTATGAGAGGAGTAACCGATTGGGAGACTTAGGGAGGGGCTAGGTGACATTTTTGGCTAACAAGCCTTGGTGCATTCGGTGAAGAAACAAATCGAAACCCTCTCTAGTATTCTCCCTTTTCCCTCTTTGCAAAACTGAAAACCCTCACTTGACATCTTCTTCTCTTCTTTTTCTTTCTTCCTCTCAAGTGTTTGGCCGAACCTTTCTTTCTTCCATCTCTCATTCTCTTTCTTTTCATAACTACTCCAAACCACATCTTCCTCTTTACTTCTTTTGCCGAATCCTCCCTCTCCTATTTTTTTTCACTTTTCCTTCTCTTTCTCCACTCTAGCCGAATATTGATTGTTTTTCTTTTCCATCCACCATACTCTGTACCGAAATCTCCTTATTTTCCTCTTGTCTTATTTTGCCCGAATAGCAACAAGGGTGGATCTTCTTTGGTTCTTCATCAATCGGTTTTGAGAAGGGGTAAGTGTCTTGGCCGAATACCTTTTGTTCCTTTTCTTTTCTCTCTGTCGACTATCATAGGAGCAAAAGCCAGATTACGGCATTTGGTAATAGATTTCTAACCATCTAAGGACGATTTCTTTTAGGTTCTCCGGGATTTGAAGCAGTCAATCTAAGCCACCATTCCCTAACAATCGAATTCGGTAAGTCAAGTGGTAAGGATATCTACGTTGGTTCATCATTCTTTAAGTGGTTGAAAAGCTGAAGGCTATTAAGACTAAGTTTTATTGTTGGCCGAATGTAGGGAGAGAATCAGTCTCGCATAATTTGGTGTTGTTTTCGTAAGGCGGAAAGGTAAGGGTGGTGTTATTTATGCGTAATCTCACCCTTCGGGATTTATTGGTATGGCCGAATGGCCTTGTTAATGGTCTTATGGTTTGGTCGAATGTAGGATCAGGAAGATCTAGCGTGGTAGATCGGGTCTTCGGGATTTAGTGCCTGCATTGGTGACAGGTGTGTAACTTACACACTTTTTAACTAAGTAAATATATTAATAACCTGAATATGTTAAAAGCCGAAAATTGTGTAGATCTTGATTTGATACTGTAAAGGGTATGAGCAAGGATCCGGGTAAGTCTGTTTTGATATGATTTGCTATATGATGCTAGATACCATGATCTGTGATATATAGAAGCTATATGATTCATAATAAAGCATGATGGCATGATTTGCATAAGTTTTGCATTGTGATGGGTGATATGAGAGAAGGGGGAAGATTTGATATCCGTGTCTTTGGGACACCAGAGGTTTAGCACCTCCGGTGGTTTGGTACCACAGTTATTTTGTGACTTTGGGTCACGGAGGTTTGGCACCTCATAGCAACTCGTCCCAAAGGGCTTAGCACCACGATGGGTTGGCCCTACAGTCTATTTATCGGGATTGTCGCCAGTGATTTGGTATCACACGTGGGTTGGCCCCATACTTGGATTATTGAATTTCGTGACTTTGGGTCACCAGTGGTTTGGCACCACATTTTTATTGGATTTCATGACTTTGGGTCACCAGTGGTTTGGCACCACCAGTGGTTTGGTACCACACGGGGTAGAAACGGAGTATGGATGGCTAGGTTTGGGTGCATTATATGTATTGCTTGGTTATGATTTGTGTAAGTATGTTGTTTTATCCGGGAGGAGGATTTATCCACTGAGTCTTGGTGACTCACCTTCTCCCTTATCCTTTTAGGTGATTCGTAGATCGTGGATGAGGAGCCGGATGGACTTGAGGTGGCCATGCGTTAAGCACATTTGGTTTTACTTGGATTTTTTTTTTAAATTGGGTATTATTTCATATTTCATTTGTATTATTTGGGTTTGTAATAAGGCCTTCTAAATTATGTTTTGAATTATTTATATGTTTGGATTTGATTTCGATCATGGTTAAGTAAGTTACTTGATTAAGTTAATAACATGAGTGCAAGGTTTTTCTAAACTACAAAACGTAATGGTTTTCAAAACTTTACCATCGGGTAATACAAACACTCAGGAATAAATGACAACTCAAATGTTTTCGACCACTTAAATGGTTTCAAATTTTAAGTTCTACACTTAAATGCATTCGGTTTTTAACTAACCATGCACCTGGTTTCTACAAACATAGAACAACAAAAGGGTTTTCTCTAGTTTTCAATCGGTAACTTGATATTCATCCACACGTTTTACCTTCGTGGCATGCCAGATTCGGTCGTGGTGTGTTGACCGGGTTTGGGGTGTTATAGCATGTATGATATTTTTAAGTTTAATGATATGATATGTATGCTATTTTTTTTGACGAGAGTCGTACACACTGAGTTTTCGAAAACTCACTCCTCTTTTATTTTTCTCAGGTGATCCTCGGTAGTCAGTTCGACAAATGGAGGGACTCAGAGGTGGCCAACTAGCAAGACGATTAGACCTATTTTTCTTAATATCTAAATTCTAGATTTTGAGTTATTTATTTTAAGTTATTTTATTTCTGATTGTAATAAGGTTTTCCGTCCAGTTATTATTCCATTACTTCCACTATGCATTATAATTTTGAAATAGAACCTAGATTTATTTCTTTTAAGTATATTTCAAGTTTTTTAAAAATAATTGTATTTTAAGAACGAGCTTCTGCTGTCAAAGGAAATTTTTACATAGTAACAAGGAAATGGTTTTTGGCTACACCTCGTTTTGAAAGCAAATTGGATTTTACTGAACTTTTCTCTAAAAGGGTTTTCAATGAAAGCAAGGTTTTCGTAAAAACACTTCAATGTGACACGCCGGATCGGCCTAAATTTTAGGCTGAGTTTGGGGTTTTATATTTAGTGGTATCGAGCCCGATTGCAAAGCTCGGGCTGTGAAATGGGCCTTATTACTTGGGTTTTAAAAAAAACTATTTTTGAATTGGATGGAAATGTTTTGGAAATTCTTATGATGTGGCACACCGAGTCTCCGATGTCGAACCAAGTAAGTTCTCTTGATACTTAGTTATTTTGGACTGTTATATTGTAGATAGTGGGCCATTTTTAGAATATTCCTAGAGTAAAACAAAAGCCCATAGAGAACTGGGACTGTAGAGGATTTAAGACTACGAAAACAACCTTTTTACTTAATACTATCATAAAACATCAGCTTAATTATTGAAACTAACTAAAATTTCATAAAATTCCTAATTTAGATAATACGAGAATCAACGATGAGTGCTAGAAGAGGAGCAAGAGGTCACGGTAGAGGCCATGGAAGTGTTAGGGCTAGATCGTTGGCATCAGGCCATATGCCCAAAGTTGAAGTAGGAGAGGCTCCGGCTTCACCTGAGGCTGAGACTGGATCATATGACCAGGCTGTGAGGGATGACGCATTGTGGCAGGTAATGCTGAGGATTTTGGAAAGGGTCGTTGGGCCCAATAATGGTACGGGTAGTCATAGGTCAGTTTCTGTAACATCCCAAAATTGGGCCTTGAAGAATTGTGCCCAATGGGCCTTGGGCATAGGAGTGTTTAAAAATTTTTGAGAACAAGAGAATGGCATTATTTCAAGTTGGACTTATTAGGAAGATGATTTTGGAAATTTACGGGGTCCTAGAAAGCTTCGGGTTCAAGTTTGGCTATAGGAAAAGTTTTGTGTTTAAGCTTATTAAGGAGAGAGAGTAAGTGACCTTATAGTTTATGGAAATAAATGAGTAAATGGTTAGCATAAGTGAGCTATTAGTAAAAAGGTTATGGCACCACATGTATTACCTTGAGGGAAGAGGTTTGAATCCCTTTGTGTGCATTGTGACTTTTATTTTTTTCTTTCCTTCCTTAATGTGTCAGTCAAGGAGTATTTATGGCAAGGGTGTACTTCATTATTTTTTGTAAGGTGGCTAAAAGAATAAGGAAAGGTTGAGGTTAGGGAAATGAATCAAAAGGAATAGGTAAGTAAGGGGGACAAGAGGCTTATTTCATGGGTGGTGTTTTGGAAAGTTTGGGTGGCCAAACTCTTATCCTAGGGGGGATAAATGTGGACGGATTGGGGCTAGGATGATAGCCAATTTGGTGCTTGATGTTTTGGTAAAAACAAAAGTGTTAGTTTTGGGTCAAAATACCAATACCATCATTGTATTTTTTTTTTCTCTCAAAACTCCCTCTCTTAGCCAAATATGGTCATTGGTAATTGGTAAGATTTTGGTTGTTTTGTCCAATTCTTTATTGAAAATTTGGTATCATTTTTCTTTTCTCCCCAAACTCATTTTCTTCTCCTTGCCGAATCTACACAACTTGGAGAGTGCAAATTCCATTTCTTTCTTCTTGCCGATTGTACCCCAAACTTTGAGATCATTTCTTTTGTTCACTCATCCTTCTTGAAAACCGAAACTAATCCATCTTTCACCATTCTTCTTGTTGCCAAAATACTCACTTTCTCTTTGGTTCATATCTCTTTTAGTGTTGACCGAAATACTTCAAACACCTTGATACATCTTCTCCTTTCTTTTAATCATTTCTACTCATTTGTGTTGACACTCACTCGTTTGATCAATTGAGTTGTAGTGGAAGGCCGAAACTTTGACTCATCCATAGCCAGTGTACAATCGTTAGAAATCGGAACTAATATCATTAAGGTAAGGGATTCATCATGGTTCTTTTTGGATCTTTTCATTGACCGGTTATTTTGCTTAATGAGATAGTGGTTGTGACTAATCAATTATATTTTTAGGGACTAAATCACTCGATCTATCCCTCGTAATAAGAGACTCGGATTGTTGGTAAGTGATATAGATTGTTAATCAATCGCAATACTTGGATGAAGTTGTAAATTGGGTTTGGACTAACTGTTGACCGATTGTACGTTTAGGTGCTGCGAAGAGTATCATGTTATGGATCCGTAATAAGGTGTGTAATCCGATTACCTTAGTATACATATCTGAAATGGTGTGTAATCTCACACTTCTCTGAAATTTTGTATGAAATATTCTGTGAATCGGTCGAAATACCGAAGAAAACCAAAAATTGGCATCTGTAATCACTCGGGCGTGCATATGATCGTAGTGGTAATTATATTTTGTAATAAAATAGTTTCAGTTAGAAACAGTGATGTGTTTTTGAAAAATCACGAAAAATAGGAGAAAGGGAATTAGACAGTGAATGAGATATCAAATTAAAGCATACTGTGTCTGTTGTGATAAGGAAGAAACGGAGAAGGAAAACGAATTTTATATTCTGAGATATGTTAATTTTAGTGAGACTGGTTCTAAATGATTTTGTGGTTCCCTGATCTGTCTTGGAAAAATCATATAAAATTGTAAAAAGGGAATTATGGGATATAATTTATATGTATAGATTCCTTAGTGATCATATTTTCAATAGAAACAAGTGGGAGCAGTATATGAAAACCGTACAATGAGATTTTTGAAATTAGGAAAGGAGAGGTCAGAGTCGTTGGATAGTGAAACAAGGGAAATTTATGGAATAAAATGTACTAAATGGTTAAGAAAAAAATTCTGAAAAAATTTTAGTAGGAAGATATATGAGTCTAGTTTCAAGGAAAATTTATGTATTTAGATTTCGAGTTTTCTAACTCAAGTTATAGTCAATTTAGTCAGTACGACGCAGATGGATAGTTTAAATTTTTATGCCCAAATTAGTAGTTAAGTCTAGATTGCAAAATTACCAAATTACCCTTAGTGGGTAATATTACCAATTTATGAAAATGCCCCTATGGGTCGGATTACTAAAATACCCTTTGTGGGTAAGATTACCGAATTACTGAAATGCCCTTAAAGGGCTGAAATACAATATTGTTTAATAGACTGAATTGACATATTGCCTTATGGGCCGATTGGACATATTGATTAATGGGCCGATCTGATATTTTGCTATATGAGCCAATTTGATATGTGACTAAATGGGCCGAATTGATATGTGATTAAATGGGTCGAATGGATATGTGATAAAATGGGCCCAATGGATATATTGCTCTAATGGGCCGATTTTGCAAAGTGTTATTTGGCCAATTTGTTTGTCATAAATTTCTGAATTTTTAATTATTGTTATTATATTTGTAAATATCATGATTTGATATGTATGATACATATACATGAATTGCATTGGATGGGATAATGATGAAGAGAAGTTTTGGTAGCTTTGCTACATAATTTTGGTGGCTCTGCCACATATTTGGTGACTCTGTCACAATCTATCTGGTGGCTATACCACGTAAATTCTATTATTCTGGTGGCTTGTCCACAAATAATCTGCTATAAATGGCTTAATGCCTACATTTGGTGTGTTGGCGGGGTGGGTGACTAAAGCTCCCCACAGGTGTGTTGGTCGGTACGGGTGGTGTGTAGCGGATGGAAAACTAGGTTTGGTTTGGGAATTGCATTTCATATTCATGTTATATTCATTACATTATTATTATTGTATGTGGGCTTAGGCCCAAATAATTGCTTAATGAGATTTTGGCCCAGTGAACAACGGTAAGAGGATTTCACACTGAGTTCTTGTAACTCACCCCCCTTCTTTCTTAACCTTGTAGGTAATGCTCCGTGAGGTGGACTTGAGCCATGGATGACTCGGTGGAGGCCATACTTTAGAAATGGTGTTATTAAATTTTAAATTTCTATTTCCGTTTATTTTATTATTTTGCTATATTGGTTTAAGTTGTAATAAGGCCTATGGAGTATTTTGTTATTTACTTTATGGTTCATATACTTATTATTTTGGTTAATTTGTTTTAAGCGAGAATTTTCTAAAACTTAAATAAAGGTTTTCCAAAATCGATTAACAAATGAATTTCATAATAAACTTTATAAATATTTTAACACGGAAGTTATTTTCTCGAACTATTAAATAATATTTTCAAAAGTCACGGTTTTAAAGTTCACTACCTTGATTGTTGACTCATCAATCAATCTCTCAAAATACTTGTATTTTATCTACATTTACTGTGATTTCAAAATATACGCAACTCTCTTTCTAAACATCACTTATTTGAAAATCGTTTATTTCAAATACGTTTTAGCCACCAAAAGTTTTTCTTAAAAGATAATTACATTTTCAAGTAGTTAACATTTCCTTAAGTGTTTTGGGTTTTAACAAAGAGGCTGAAATTTTCAAGCGAGTTTTTTTTGTGACATGCAGATTCGAGCCTAACTTCTAGGCCGAGTTTGGGGTATTCTGATTTGAGCGATTACGATCTAATGGAAATTTGAGGTCTTTAAGGGTATTCTTGGCGTGGCTTCTAACATGGTGAATCTTTGGATGGAGGCCACGAAAGGATAATGGATGACTTAGGCGCTGCTTTGGAGCAAAAATTGAAAGGCGGTGTCCTTTGCTTAGGAAGAAGCCTATCAGTGGTGGTTGACGGTGAAGGAAGGCACCCAACCTGAGCAGATTGCTTTGTAGTTCTTCAAAAATGCGTTTCAAGGGAAGTACGTGGGTGCAAGCTATGTCGATGCTAGAAGGAAGAAGTTTCTGAAATTTATCTAGGGGAACAAATCTGTAGTGGAATATGAGGCGGAGTTTCTATGCGTTAGTAGGTATGCAACGGCTATTGTGGCAACGGACTATGAGCGTTGCGTTAGGTTCGAGGATGGTCTTAGGGATAGCCTCAGAGTATTGATAGCTCCACAGAGGGATCGAGTTTTCTCAGAGTTAGTGGAGAAGGCAAAGATAGCAGAGGAGGTGAAGTGCACTAAGCGCCTAAACCAAGAAAAAGAGAAGGGTAGGAATAAAAGAGAGGCTGAGTCTTTTGGTGTTGGGAAAAGGCCTAGAGCTAAGGCCAGAGTTGACGGGCCGGTTGGAGCGGGGCCTCCTACTGCTAATCCAGGGGTTCCACCTTGTGCTTGTTGTGGGAAAGGTCATACAAGCGAGTGTTGGAAAAGGATATGAGCTTCTCTAGCTTTCGGATCTATGGAGCATAGGATTAGAAATTTCCCTAGAATGCCGACTTAGGTGCTAGCTGTGGGCCGGGGTAATGATCAACCACCAAGGGGTGATCAGCTACCGCCAAGGGGCCATGGGCAGGCCAGGGGCGATAATGGAAATGGATGTGAATGTGGAACAGGACGGAGGTGCGAGGTCATCTTGGCGAGGCGCAGAACGACTTTGGTTTATCTTTGCTTGTCGTCGGGAAGATAGGGATGCCCAAATGTGATAACGGGTATATTTTGTGTGGATGTGATATTTTGGGTGTAAAAACTGTATGTGTTTAATGTTTATCTGCTCCAGTGGGTAGGTTTTTTTCTTGAGTAAGTGTAAGAGCGTTCAATTAGAGTTAAAGTGTGTTAGTGTTACTAAAATTGGAGTGCGCGGCGAAAGCATAGTGGTGTAACTTGAGCGGTGCAATTAATAGTTAGTTTGAAATATCAAGGATGAAATTTCTTTAAAGGGGTAGAATTGTAACGCTCCAAATTTTTGGGCCTAGATGATTTGGGCTTTGGGCTTTGGGTCTCATAATTTTTTCTAAAGTAAGAAAATGACAAATGACATGTTGGCTTTAAGGGTTTAATAAACTTGGAGTCTCTAGGCGTGTTGGAGAAGTTCTGGGTTCGAACTTCGAGGAAAATGAATTTTTAGTTAATTATTAAAGGAACCAGGGCGGTGAGTAGTTGGGCTTTTAAATAAAAATAGGGAAAAATGGCATCAAAGAGCCTTGTGGTGGAATGGCTAAGTGACGCCACTTAGGGTATAGGAAGGTGGCGTTATGGGCTAGCAAGGTGATCCTAGGTTCGAATCCTAGCTTAGTATTTTTTTTATAAGTTTAATTTTGGCCTTCTAGAAGGTTGGAAGTGGTGTGATGATGGATTCTAAGGAGAGTGATCAGAAGAGAAAATTTAGGAAAAGGATTGGGGAGTTATCTGGGAAAAAAATGAGGAGATGAGATGTGGAAGAGTTGGAGCCGATTGGAACTTTGGGGGGTAGGCAGAGTTTCAATTTTGTGTATAAATAGGGGGTGCCAAATTCCCTCTGTGCTATTTCGGCAATTCTAATTCTCTTTGTGCTATTTCGACAACTATAGTGCTCTGTCGAATTCTCCTTCACTTTTTTCTGTTCTAAACCTCGCCTCTTCTTTATGTGTTTGCTTTTCTTCTCTCCTAAAGCCTTAAATCGAATATCATTCTCTTCTTTCTCCATTGGTTGTGCCGTCCCACCTTCATTTCAATTATTGGGGACCGAATATTCTTGACTTCAAAACCGAAAACCTTTGCTTTTGGAGTCGTTCCTTCATCGCCCCAAACCTTGTGCCGAATACTCTGGTGACCAAATCTCTATTGTGCTGTCAACATTCCGTTGATTTTTGGTGGATCAGATCTTGGAAAAAATCAAAATCATGCTTGGATCTACAAGTCTCTGCCGAAAAGCTATCCATACATTTCGTCTTTTGGGTAGGTATTATTGATTTTGGGAAAAGTTGGCCAAATAATCTATAGTAAGGGAAAGGGTGACTTAAGTGGAGACAAGTCACCTATTATTTTGTCTTTAACGATTAAGATTGATGCGGATCTAGGGATATTAAGTGAGTAGTAGCTCGGGAGGGCTATTGGGTGGCACAGTAAGGTTATGGTAAGGCTTCAATTTTTGGTAAATATTGTGGTTAAGTGTGTGATTGGTTAGAGGTTGGTATTGGTTGTAGGTTCAAGGCTGAGGATAGTGTAACATGTCTCATTTACCAAGTGTGTACATACACTTCACACACGACAAATCGGCAAAAGTTGAAATACCAAAAACTTGGAATGCCGAAATGCTGAAACGCCGAAAGGTTGTCGCCGGCAACCACACGAGCATGCGAACATTCATGTGGGAACACTGATACAACTATCGGGACCAAGAGAGCGATCTTATGGTCTCGGGACACTATTTGGCCAACTGGGCCAGAAGGGGCTAAATGGGCCTGCCGAGCTCGTGGGCCCAAATTGGAAAAAGTTGATATGTGAAATTGAATGATGGATTAATATGGATGGTTGTATGATTTGATTATGATCGGGCCTAATGGGCTACATATACATGATTGGGATTAATAGACTATATGGACATGATTGGGCTTAGTGGGCCTTATGGGATTTTAGAATGCATGCTAGGGTTTTAATGGATAAAACTTAATTTAATAATCTAACATGTCTTTGGACAAGTCGCTAGGGTAGAGTGTGGCAATGGACATATGCATGTCTAGGATTGGATCTAGGGAGAGCTTGGTACTTAAGCGGTCCTAGTGACCCACCTCCTCTTCTCTGGAATCCTACCTAGTGCATAGTGTGTGTTCACTTTAGCCACAAGGACTTGTTGATGGGCCAAGGTTCATAATCAAGACCCATACTATTAAGAATTACTGAAATACCATTGATTTGTGAAATGACTAAAATACCCCTATGTGTTGATTGTAAGATTTATGGATGTTACATGTACATTTGCTGCATTCATATGATATTCTATTTAGGATGCATATAGGTAGGAGTTGTCGAACAGAGGAAGTATATGAGGATCGCAGGGTTGCTTGACAACTGTAGATCTATCGATAGCTTTTTAAGCCCATTATATGATCAGCAGCTTTGTTGCAACGTTAGGTAGTACTACAACCGGGCTACCCTTGATGTGTATCGGATGGGTGGGTCGATTTAGAAATCCCCACAGATGTGTTTTGGCGGGACGGAGATGATGTGTACTGGATGGATTATTTGGGGAGGGTTGCACTGCATTGCATGTATGATATTATTATGTTAATAATATGATATGTATGTTAGTTGTTTTGACGAGGGTCGTACACACTGAGTGTTCGAAAATTCACTCCCTCTTTTATTTTTCTCAGGTGATCCTCGGTAGGCGGTTCGACGGATGGAGGGACTCAGAGGTGGCCAACTAGCAAGACGATTAGACCTGTTTTTCTTAATATCTAAATTCTAGATTTTGAGTTATTTATTTTATGTTATTTTATTTCGGATTGTAATAAGATTTTCCCTCTAGTTATTATTCCATTACTTCCATTATGCATTATAATTTTGAAATGGAACCTGGATTTATTTCTTTTTAGTATATTTCAAGTTTTTTGAAAATAATTATGTTTTAAGAAAGAGCTTCCGCTGTCAGAGGAAATTTTTACATAGTAACAAGGAAATGGTTTTTGGCTACACCTCATTTTGAAAGCAAACTAGATTTTACTTAACTTTTCTCTAGAAAGGTTTTTAATGAAAATAAGGATTTCCAAAAACACTTCAATGTGACACGCCGGATCGGGCCTAACTTCTAGGTCAGGTTTGGGGTGTTACAAAACCATTTTTAGGTATCTAAGGCTATCGTCAAAACGTGTCATTAGTTATTCATTATCTGTTTTCAAAACTTTATACATTGTGGAAGCTTTTAATATGATTTTCAATGTCGTAATTTTAATAAAACATTTGTTTACTTTGAAAACTTTCGTCTTATCATTCTGCTAGCTGATTATAAAATAATGATCCTAAATTTTAAACAAAAGTCCGAAAGGCCTAGTTACATAAAAATTTACCCAAATAAAACCAAATCATAATTAAGAATAAACCGTAAATAAGTGTCCAGAACAGTGGTCACTGCCGAGTCGTCCGCTGCATCAATTCGTCTACTACTAAGGATTACCTGAACAGATTAAACAGGAAAGGGTAAGTTTTCGCAAACTCAGTGTGTAAACCCCACAGAAAACATACACACAGTAACATCAGATAGTAGATATAATTTTTAGAGTTCGGGTCTGAGCCCATTACAGAAACGGTGTAGACCTTAGTCCACTCAGATACAGAGTCAAACATATCACCGGGCCTTAGCCCATTTCAGACAGAATATGCAAAAAATAGAGTCCTACCCATCAGCCTCTACACACCAACTCCTTCCAACCCTATACACCATGTGGGGATAAAATCAACCCACCCAACCCTACACACCACGTTGTACCAAATGCGGCACATAATCAGAAATTTACAGCTGAGCTGCCAGATAACAGGCTTAAGAGCCTTTCAGATACTTCCTCAAATCATAATCAACCCACCTCGATGCAATGCAACATACAAGGATGACATGCTATTATGCAATTAAAACTCATGTATTTAGATCAGTATACATGCTTCGTACAGAAATCAAGCAAACAAATCACTCATTTAGGGGTCTAAGTATTGCTTACCGACCCTACTGTAGGTCCACAGTCGACTTGGGTGACCCGTTCAAACTTACAAAGTTTTCACAAAAAATGGGCTCACACACCTATGTCGCCTATCTGTGTGGGCTCACACGTCTATGTGGCTTGCTCGTGTGGGCCCACATGCTTGTGTGGCCCACCCGGCCTAAATTGGCCTTGGCCGTATGGATCACACAGCCTGGCCCAGAATCCCACACGCTTGTGTGGCCCACAAGGCCCCATTGGTCGAGATCGTGTGTCACACACGGCCTTGCCACCATCACTTCTTAGTGTCGCTCACGTCTGGCACCTTGTCAATCCTGCAGGTACGTATGGTGAGTACTGATCTTGCACACGGCCTGCCACACGGGCAACCACACGCCCATGTGGCGTCGACAGTAAGGTTTTCAGCTTTCGTCAAAACCTCATTTTCTGTGTTTTCAGGTATACACCTGGTTTCGATTGAAGCTAAAACGACTCTCAAGCACTCCAGTACCATATTCGACAAATCAAGGGCCCCATTTAGTAACATAATCGGGATTTAAATAGAATTGTAATGAGGCATTCATCCCTAACTATCGAAACCGTACCATCGATTGAAACGAGAATTCCACGCGATTAACTCGTCGATTGAGAATGATATTCAGTCTCTTGATTAATTCCTGAATACCAAAAAGGGAATTTCTCTTAGAAGCAACATAGAATGTTTAGAAAAGAAAAATCCAAACTTACCAATAATGAGCCCTAAAGTAGAATAATGATCCACAGAACTTGGATGTAAAAAGAAAAACAACAAGGAATGGGAAGGGGCATTGGTAAGGGTTTTGGAGAAGAAGAGAGAAACCAAAATTTTGTTTTGTTTTTGTTAGGGAGATGAAAACTGAGTACATTTCCTGACATTCCCCCTATCATATCCCCAAATCTCTCCTTACTGTCAAATTTTCACTCAAACACAAACTATTTGGGCGTGATAGCCAAAAATAATGCTCACGCTGAGATTCGAACACAGAACCTTCAACAAACCAACATTTCACTTAACCATCAAACCAGTAGGCCCATTCTGTTAATTTCTTACACACTTTAATTTATAAGCCTATTAACCAGAGATATAACTTAATTCATAAAAATACCATAATTTACCCAAGTTGTGACTTGAACTTGGGACCTCCCACACACACCCAGAACAGATAACCACTGAAGCAGATAGACATTGTGTTTCAAAAAATACAAAAGCCGAAATTAAGAAAAAATCGGGGCGTTACAACTCTACCCCCTTAAAAGAAAATTTTGTCCTCAAAATTTACCTGATCAGAAGAGGTGAGGATACTGCTGGCGCATCAAATCCTCCGGCTCCCAAGTGGCCTTCTCAGTGCTATGATTCCACCATAGCACCTTCATTAAAGGAATAGATTTCCTCTGCAGAACCATAATGTCGTGCTTCAGAATCTGAACCGGATCCTCCTCAAATGTTAGATCTGGTCTAACCTCAATGTCCTCAATTGGGATAACATGTGTGGGATCAGAGCGGTAGCGTCTCAAAATTGATACATGGAACACATCATGAATGCGATCCAACCCTGGAGGAAGCTCTAACAGATATGCGACTGGCCCCACTCGCTTCAGAATACGGTATGGCCCAATAAATCGAGGGCTCAACTTACGCTTGCAGCCGAACCTCAAGACCTTCTTCCATGGCGAGACCTTGAGAAAAACTAAGTCCCCCACAAAATACTCAATATCCTCTCTCTTTAGATTAGCATAGGATTTCTGCCTATCAGATGCCACTTTTAGTCAATCCCGAATCAATCAGACCATATCCTCAGTTTTAGAAACCAATTCCGGACCCAAAACACGTCGCTCCCCTAACTTAGTCCAACATAAGGGAGTGCGACACTTATGGCCATATAGGGCCTCGTACGGTGCCATCTGAATGCTAGACTGATAGCTATTGTTATAGGCAAATTTCGCTAACAGTAAATACTCCTCCCAACTGCCTTGGAAATCTATAACATAGCTCCTCAACATATCCTCCAGTACTTGAATCACCCTCTCCAACTGGCCATCTATCTGAGGATGGAAAGCAGTACTGAAGACTAACCTTGAACCCAAAGCCACGTGCAATTTCTTCTAGAACCGAGATGTGAAGCAAGGATCCCTATCGGAGATGATCGAGATAGGAACCCATGCAGTCTCACTATTTCTGCTATATATAGCTTGACCAATTTTGGAGAGAAAAGTCTGTCCTGACCGAGATGAAATGAGCAGACTTGGTCAATCGATCCACGATGACCCAAACAGAATCCTTCTTAGTGGATGTTAATGGCAACCCACTAACGAAGTCCATCGTTACTCGCTCCCATTTCCACATCAGAATTTGCAGGCTGTAGCAACCGCGAAGGCAAATGATGCTCGGCCCTAACCTGCTGACAAGTTAGACAGCGAGCAACAAAATCTATAACCTCATGCTTTAACCCAGGCCACCAGTATAACTCTCATAGATCTCGATGCATTTTATTCCCGCCGGGATGCATAGCATAAGGGCTACTATGCGCTTCTCTCAGAATCAACTGACTTAAATCCTCATCCTTTGATACACAGATCCGATCGCAAAAATAAAGTATCCCATCACTGTTAATGCCAAAATCAGTAGTATCCCCATTCTCAACCTGACAGAACCGCAACTCAAGCGATTTATGCCCCATCTATTTACCTCTGATCTGATCAATCCATGTAGGCATAACCTGAAGTTCTGCTAACAGACTTTCATCATCGAATAAGCTGAGTCGAGTGAACATCGCTCTCAAATCGGTAATAGCCCTACGGCTCAAAGCATCTGCCAGCACATTGGCCTTACTCGGATGGTACTCGATGGTGCAATCATAATCCTTAAGTAGTTTTGCCCATCTACGCTGCCTAAGATTTTACTCTTTCTAAGTGAAGAGATACTTGAGGCTTTTGTTATCAGTGTAGATGGTACACTTCTCACCGTTCAAATAGTGCCTCCAAATGTTTAGAGAGAAGACAATCACGGCCAACTGCAAGTCGTGCGTCGGATAGTTAGCCTCATGCATCTTAAGCTTATGAGACGCATAAGCTACCACTTTGCCATCCTGCATCATAATGCAACCCAGACCCATATGCGACGCATTACTATATACCACGAAATCCTTTCTAGATTTAGGCTGTATCAAAATTGGAGCCTGCGTCAGAACAGATTTAAGCTTCTTGAAGCTTTCTTGCTGCTTATCAGTCAAGACAAAGGGAACTCCCTTACGTAGAAGCTTGGTCAATGGTGCTGCGATAAAACAAAACCCTTCTACGAAGCGTCGATAGTAACCCGCTAGCCCCAGAAAGCTACAGATTTTAGACACATTCTTTGGTTGCTTCCACTCCAACATAGCCTCTATCTTACGAGGATCAACATGAATCCCTCCGCCAGAACCACATGTCCTAGAAAGGTTACTTCTCAGAGCCGGAATTCACACTTACTGAACTTCGCATACAACTGTTTCTCACGAAGCGTCTGTAATACCACTTGGAGATGCCCATTGTGTTTGTCCTCAGTCTTCGAATACACCAGAATGTCATCAATGAAGACTACAACGAACCGATCCAGATAGGGCTAAAACACTCGGTTCATCTGATCCATAAAAGCTACTGGTGCGGTCGTCAGTCCAAATGGCATCACTAGGAACTCGTAATGGTCGTAACGAGCCCTAAATGTCGTCTTATTTATGTCAACCTCCTTAACTTTCAACTGGTGATACCTTGATCGTAGATCAATCTTGGAGAACATAGAAGCTCCTCTAAATTGGTCAAATAGATCATTAATCCTCGGTAGTGGGTACTTGTTCTTAATGGTTAGCTTATTCAATTGGCAGTAGTTGATACACATACGCATGGATATATCCTTCTTTTTCACAAATAGAACAGGTGCTCCCCACGGAGATACACTAGGGTGGATGAACCCATGATCCAGTAACTCTTGATTCTGAGGCTTAAGCTCTACAAGCTCCTTCGGTGCCATTCTGTAAGGGGCAATGGGCACCAGAGCTGTACCAAGAAAGAGCTCAATCCCAAATTCCACTTTTTGGCTTGGTGGCAAACCCTGCAATTCCTCAGGAAAAACATCTAGAAAGTCCCTTATGGTCCTGATGTCTTTAAACGAAGAGTCCCCAGAATCTGAAACACTGATGTAGGCCAAGAATGCCTCACATCCTTTCTGTACCAACTTTTCTGCCACCAATGCAAAAATCACATTCGCCAGATAGTCCCGATGTTCCCCATCACCACTACATTGCTATCCTCCTCGGTTATTAAAAAACCCTTTTTGATACGCAGTCTACAATTACTCGGTGCTTGACCAGCCAGTCCATTCCCAGAATCAAATCGAACTCCCAAAATGGAAGCTCTATCAGATCAGCCAGAAACACTGTCCCTTGTACCTCTAACGAAACATCTCTAAATAATTTACTAACTTGGATAGATTGCCCCAACGGACTCACAACAATTATCTCGCTCAAAGTACTCACAAATAGAATCCCCAAAGTTTCAAACACAGAGCTAGCTACATAAGAGTGTGTAGAGCCTATGTCTATTAATGCAGTGTAGGGTACATTAAAAATTAAGAACATGCCTGTACTGATGTCCGGAGCATCACCATCCTCTCGGCGATGTGCAGCATAAACCAGTACAAGTTGCCTCGCCTCAGTTGATCCCGCACCTTCGCCCGGTGCTCTTTGTCCTCGACCCATGCCATTACCACCCCTGGCCTGTCCTCGGCCCCTAGGTGGCTGCTGAGCTACTCCTAGTGGTTGTGTAGTACCAGTACCTGCAGCTCGCATCTGATCAGCTCTCAGCAGACAATCCCTGACACGATGCTCAACCGACCCACATCTCAAACAAGCCCTAGTCGCCCTCAAACACTCACCTGGATGGCGTTTACCACAGTGCCCAGAAAGCGCCACCCCAGTAGGTGCAACAGGAGGCCCAACTCTCATTGGCCCATCAGATCTGGCCTTTTTTTTTAGGCCTCACTACAAAATTCGAAGGCTTCGATTCCCTCTTACTCTTTCATTTCTCACGATTTTGGCACTCAACGCACTTAACCTCCTCAGCAATCTTCGCTTTATCCACTAAAGCAAAAAAATCAAGTCCCTCTGCAGAGCTATCAGAACCCGTAAGCTATCCCTGAGTCCATTCTCAAAACGAAATAATCACTCATATTCAGTCGCCACCATGCTTCGAGCATACCGGTTCAATCTCAGGAACTCGGCCTCATACTCGGCCACTAAATGATCTCCTTAGATGAGATTAAGGAACTCACGCCTCCTAGCATCAATGTAGCTGGCTCCTCTATACTTGCTCTGGAAAGCCATTTTAAAGTAGTCCCAAGTCACTCGGTCAGGCTGAGTGCCCTCCTTAACTGTCAACCACCACTGATACGCTTCATCGCGAAGCAGAGAGGCAACCCCTTTAAGCTTCTGCTGAACAGTAAAGTCTAGGTCATCCATGATTCTTTCTGTGGCCTCCATCTAATATTCGGCCACGTTAGGGGGACCCTACTAACACCCCTAAATAATTTATCCCCATTTGATCGGAGTCATTCCGTAATCGACCCTCGGCCCCCAGATCCAGTGTTGGGCCCAGCGACCTTTTCTAATATCCTCAGCATAGACTGTGATAGTGCGTCGTCCCCAGCCATGCGATCTCGAGACTCAATCTCTATAGCAAGTGAGATTGCTGTCTCACTCGTATCTAGATTTGATAGATTCTAAGATGAGAAGGACCTAGCTCGAGCCCCCTACGGCCTTTACCACAGCCTCTAGTACACCATCCGTGGATACCTCGTGCGCTCATCGTAAATTTAGAGTTTTATCTATCTTAACAGTTTTATGCATTAGTTTCAGTTCTGATATTTATTAACAAATGTTTTATGAAGATCAGTATCAGAAATTCAGAGTTCGTTATCGCGATCGCAGGTTTCTATAATTTTCAATTTCACTACAGTTTTTAGTTTACACCACCTAGAGTGTTCTCAATACAGTATACTACCTAAGGCTATTTTAGGCATTTAAGTAGTATTTTAGACAAATTTAAACAAAGATCAAAACACTTACAGGATCGGGGACGGAGACTCAGTGTACCACATACTCATTCCAAAAATATTTTAAATCATTTAAAAATCATTTCAGAACAACCAATTTTAAAAACCCAATCCACACTCGAGTTTTGCAACTTGGCTCTAATACTACTAAATGTGACACACTAAACCCGGCCTAGACGTTATGCCCGAATCTGGCGATGTCACATGGTAGTGCTTTAGAAAAGGTAACAGCGTTGAAACCATTTTTAGTATCTAAGGCTATCTTCAAAATGTGTTGTTAGTTATTCATTATCCATTTTCAAAACTTTATACATTGCGAAAGCTTTTAAAATGATTTGCAAAGCCGTACGTATTTTAATAAAACATTTGTTTACTTTGAAAACTCGCGTCTTATCCTACTGCTAGCAGTTTATAACATAATGATCCCAAATTTTAAACCAAAGTTCGAAAGGCCTTGTTACATAAAAATTTACCTAAATAAATCCAAATCATAATTAAGAATAAACCATAAATAATTGTCCACATCAGTGGTCACCGCTGAGTCCTCCGCTGCACCGATTTATCTACTACTGGGGATTACCTGAACAGATTTAATAGAAAAGGGTGAGTTTTTTCAAACTCAGTGTGTAAACCCCACAGAAAACATACACACAGTAACATTAGATAAAAAATATAATTTTCACAGTTCGGGTCTGAGCCCATTACAAAAACAGTGTGGACCTTAGCCCACTCAGATACAGAGTCAAACATATCATCGGGCCTTAGCCCATTTCAGATAGAATATGCAGAAATCAAAGTCCTACCCACTAGCCTCTACACACCAACTCCGTCCAACCCTACACCCCATGTGGGGATAAAATCAACCCACCCAGCCCTACACACCACGTTGTGCAAGATCGACACATAATCGAAATTTGCAAGCGAGCTACGGACAACGAGCTTAGAGCCTTCGGATACTTCCTCCAATCATAATCAACCCACCCCGATGCAATGCAACATATAAGGATGACATGCTATTATGCAATTAAAACTCATGTATTCAAATCAGTATACATACTTAGTACAGAAATCAAACAGACAGATCACTCATTTAGGCTTCTAAGTATTGCTTACTGACCTACGGTAGGTCCATAATTGACTTGGGCGACCTGTGCAACCTTACAGAGTTTTTAAAAAAATGGGCTTACACGCCCATGTGGGCTACCCGTGTGGGCCTACATGCTTGTGTGGCCCACCCGACCCAAATTGGCCTTGGCCATATGGATCACACGGCCTAGCCCAGAATCCCACACGCCCGTGTGGCCCACACAGGCCCATTGGTCTAGTCTGTGTGTCGCACATGGCCTTGCCCAGCCATCACACGGTCGTGTCGCTCATGCACGGCCTGGCCTGTAGATCACTCGACCGTGTGGTGGCTAACAATCTTACACACGGCCTACCACATGGGCGACCACACGCCTATGTGGCATCAACAGTAAGGTTTTTGGCTTTTATTGAAACCTCATTTTCTACATTTCTGGGTACACACCTGGTTTCGATTGAAGCTAAAATGACTCCCAAGCACTCCAGTACCTATATTTGACAAATCAAGGCCCCTATTTAGTAACATAACCGGGATTTAATTGAATTGTAATGAGGTATTCATCCCTAACTATCGAAACCTTACCTTCGATCAAAACAAGAATTCTACACGCTTAACTCGTCAATTGTGAATGATATTCAGTCTCTTGATTAATTCCTGAATACCAAAAAAGGAATTTCTGTTAGAAGGAACATAGAACATTTAGAAAAGCAAATTCCAAACTTACCAATAGCGAGCCCTAAAGCCGAATAACGATCCACAGAACTTGAAAGTAAAAAGAATAACAGCAAAGAATGGGAAGGGGTAGCGGCAAGGGTTTTGGAGAAGAAGAGAGAAACCAAAATTTGTTTTATTTTTGTTGGGGAGATGAAAAATGAACAGATTTTCTGATATTCCCCCTATCATCTCCCCAAATCTCTCCTTACTGTCAGATTTTCACTCAAACACAAACTCTTTGGGCGTGATAGCCAAAAATAATGCTCACGCTGAGATTCGAACACAGAACCGCCAATAAACCAACACTTTACATAACCACCAGACTAGCAGGCCCATTCTATTAATTACTTACACACTTTAGTTTATAAGCCTATTAACCAGAGCTAGGACTTAATTCATAAAAATACCAAATTTACCCAAGTTGTGACTTGAACTTAGGACCTCCCACACACACCCAGAACACATAACCATTGAAGCAGATAGGCATTGTGTGTCAAAAATTACAAAAGCCGAAATTAAAAAAAAATTGGGGCGTTACAGAGTCATTACAAGTTATATTCAAGATATAGGTACACAAAACCAAGCATTACCTTTTTCCAACATAAACTCAATGGTATCATAGAATAATACTCAAAATTTCATTACTCTTTCATTCATTCAAGATTTTATAAAATATAAGGGGTAATATCAGAATCTCAGAGCAAATATCGATATCCAGACTCCAAGTTCTAGTACTTTTGAAGTCAATAGCCAAAATTTTGAAATAAGGGAAACTTGTATCAATTCATTACCTCGAGTGGCAATACTTGTCAACTAGTATCAATACATCCCTTGTTTCTATTGGAACCTTGAAACATTGAAGCTAAAATGTTGATATATTAATCCAAGTATCTGTACACAAGTGCCAAGTTTCAATACTTGGCTCACTATTTTTTTATTTATTTTAGGTCATGTTTTAAAACCTATTTGAATTGTATTTTCATTCGTGTTGATCCATAATCACCCAAATATATTGTATATCATGTTTTAAACTTGGAATTTTAATGCACTTTGAGTTTATGATTTTTTATTTAAGTTATTTAAGTGACAAATGTGTTGTATTATATTTGATCATCTTCTGAATTGAGTGTAGGATATTACACGAAAATTGGGTCAAATACTATTGACCGCCTCCGAGCGTACTAAAGTCCAAAGTGTGAATATTTTACAAAATATATGGAATTGAGGTGATGTCTGCAACTATATGGGTTAGGTTGCAATATAGTTTGTTTACAACGAAACACTTAGTAAGTATTCCTAGGATTTGGGAAAAGTGATATTAAGCCAATTACCAAAAATAATTACTAATCTACTCGAGTCATTAATTGGTAGTGTTAATGAATAAGCAAGATGATAATACTAATAATAAACTAAATAAATTTAACTAAACCTAAATCTACTCCTGGGTTCATGTATCAACTTTTCCTATTCCTTGTTTCGACTACGCGAGTTCCTTTAGCCAAGATCTAATTGTTTTACCTAATTAATTATTGATGCATAGTTCTAAATGGTGGGTTTCTAGTTAACCTAGTAGGGCTTCTTAGCCTTCTACTAACCTAACTAGACGACAAGGCTACTCACCTCTTGATGATGCTGTACAGGTCAGGGTAGGTAAGGTTTTCACGGATAGGCAATACCAATTTTGGGTTAATTCCCACCTAAATGACTTCCTATGGTCGTCAAGCCTAGGTTTTAAGTTCTTTCTTCCCTAACCCCTGATCTGCTAAGTGATGCTTGGTAGAGAATACCAATTTTAGGTTAATTCTTACCTAGATGACTTTTTAGAGTCATCAATCCTAGGGTTTAACAAATCTCAACCAGATCTAACCAATCCAAATGAACTCTATCAATCAATCAATTACTAAGATTAGAATAGTTGAAACATGTGAGATATGATAAAGCATAAAATGATTCTAATCTTTACAAAAACAATGAATTAAACAATGTTAAAGAAAGAGATATAAAGATTAGAATAAAGGAAAAGAGAAGCTCACGAATTTATCGATGAAAGCGTGGCACCAGAACAATCTCCCCTGGAGAAAGTCTTATTTCAGAATAGGATATTCCAATTACAAGAACATAAAATAAACTAAGTAAAACTAAGAACGAAATAAAAATCTAACAATAATTTTTGTCTCCCTAAAATTATGTGTTAAAACTTATTACAATGGCCTTTATATGGATTAAACTTGAAATATTAAAGTGCCTAAATTATCCTTGAAGTCCTTAGAGTTTTATTAGTACAAATACTCCTAATTTCCCTAAAAATTGCAATCATCATGTGCAGGGAATTTTTGGGCTGCGTAGGGACATTGTTGCAACATAGGCCTATAGTGTTGCAACATCGAATCCACTGTCATGACATCAAAGGGCCGTGTCATGACAGAAAGCGATTTAAACTCTGGGCTTTGTTTTTCTTACATCTTGATGTTTTGACATTGGTGTCACAATGTCATAACATAGGCATCAATTTTGGCCCGAATATGCATATTTAGCTCCCGATTTGTCCTACAAGACCATGTAACCTTATTTAGATATAAAAAAATGTAATAAAAACTACTAAAACACAAAATAATAATTTAAGCATGAAAACCTAAATATATACTAAGATGATTTTATTTAACTATTAAACAAGTTAAAGTTACATCTAAAAATAATGTAAATAATAGTGTAATTCGTGGCAGATCACTCCCCCACACTTAACTTGTTGCTTGTGCTTAAGCAACCAAAACACATATATAGGAAAAAGAGAAAAAAATTATTGTGAAAATGACTTGATTTCTTTCTTTAAACAAGCTAGAGTTAGTTAAGGTGGATCTAAAGAAGAACCTCACACCTAAACTCCCCCACACTAACTTTTTGCTTGTCCTTAAGCAAACCAGGTGTAGACACATACAATGCAATAAGAAGACGTCCCTTGGATTTTATTACTACTAAGAACATAATTGACAAATATTAAAGGTATAACAATTCTTATCGCACATGTAACTTAATCTTGATAGTTCGATACCTTGAAAATTTTTTAAACCAAATTAGGATTAGTTTACAAAGTTACATTACTAACAAATTAGAAGTAATTCCCATGACCAAATATTTAAAAATATTATCACTAACATAAATCAAATAGATATGTAGCAGACACAGTCATATGTGTAACACCCTTTACTCGTATTCAAAGCTGAAAAAAGGTACGAGGCATTACCGGACATAAACACAAGCAAACTTACATTTCCGAGTCATAAATTTCCATTCCAAATTAAAACTTTTCCTACACATTCATATCATCCCTAAAATGAGTCTACAGACTTAGTACATGCTTTGGAAGTGGTTTTGGACTAAACCGAGAACTTTTGAAAATTTTTCATGCTACAGGGCTCACACGCCCATGTGGTCCAAGGGACACGTCCATGTGACCCTTAGACACGCCCGTGCTATAGGCTGTGTTCAAAATAGGGTACTCTCTGACTTATGCCATACGGTCATGCCACACGCCCGTGTGCTAGGCCGTGTAATTGATTCAATTTCCGTAATTTTTCATAGAATAGGTATAGACTTCACACAACCGAGGCACATTCTTGTGTTCAAGGACGTGTAGCACACACGGCCAAGACACTCGCCCGTGTCTCTACCTATGTGCTCAATTCTAGACATTCTTTTTTGCAACAATTAAGGTGTAGGGGACACACGGCTAAAACACATGCCCATGGTGTAGATCGTATGTCACACACGGCCTAGATACACGCCCGTGTGTCTACACGTGTGGACAAAAATAAGACTATTTACCAAGCCTATTTTCCACCCTTTAATGTACACACCTATACAACATAACATAGCACCAAACCAAGAATATACATTCAACCGAATCAGCCACAACCAAGACAACAACACATCATTTACATGCTACCATCTATCATACACAAACATCACCTACATATCAACTCAAATCAAGTAGATTCCCACATTTTTGAAAGGCATCATCATATGAATATATTTAACCAATAATAGCCAATTTCCAATGGCCTTATACAAAATGAGCTTTCAACCAATATAAGCCAACACATTTGGCCAAATCAATTATGACACATAACAAAATGACCAAGTCCCCTATACATGCCATAACTCAAAATGTTGAATTCATTGGTACCAAAATAATAGTTGATAGTGTGAATGGATCTCCGATGATCTCCAATCCCGAGCTAGCTTGGTGACACTATAAGACAAGAGAAAGAAAAGGGAGTAAGCTATATAGCTTAGTAAGTTCATATGCAAGTAATAAACAACATTAACCATACAATTTCCATGTAAGTAACATACATATGTCAACCTAAATGTCATTAAATGTAACACCCCTTACCCATGTCGGACGTCGGGACCGAATAAGAGGCATTACCATGCTTAACCTTGCTTGAACATGTAATATCCGCTATAAAATTTCGTTCCACCTTAAAACTCTTCTTTCTTACTATTAACATACATTTCATGGGCTTATGAGGCCTTAAAAATAAATTTGGAAGGTTTTGGAGTTCAACCGAAAACTTTTACCCTCATTGAAATTTTTATTCTAAACAGGGGTCACATGCCCGTGTGACTTGGGACACGCCCGTGTGGGCAGGCCGTGTGGTCTTACATGCCCATGTCCCTAGCCTATATAGAATTTATTTTTATTTCAAACCTACAGGGGTTTTCACACAACCAGACACATGCCCATTACAATGACTCGTGTCCTTCACACAGCCTAGACACGCCCATGTCCTCACTTGTGTGTGAAAGCTAGGGGTATTCTATTTATGACGTCTGCAACCTTTTAAGAAGCACACGTCCTAGGCACATGCCCGTGTGCTGACTTGTGTAACGATTCGAATTCTTGCAATTAAAATGCAGGGGACACACGGCCTATCAACACACCCATATGGGTTGAGCGTGTGTCACACACGACCTAGACACACACCCGTGTGTCTACCCATGTAGACACTTAAAGGCTATTTTCCAAGCCTTTTTGCCACCCTGAAACATAGACTCATTCATTTAATCACAAGTAGCACATAACATGGCAATATTAAACTATTAAGAATCCTTAAATTATCATTCATTCCACTCATACTTTACTCAATTGCTTGCATGAACATTCAATTCATCAAACTCATCAACTTTATAACATAAACTTGGCAATATTGGCCAATTCACCATGGCCATTTACAAAATGAGTGTAGAACATTAATAGCCAACCCTTTGGCCTTCAAATATGACATGACACAAAATGATTAAGTTCCTATACATGCCATACTCAAAATGAATTAACTTTACTATACCAAAAGAACGGTTGATAGTGTGATCCGAGCTTTGACGTTCTATGATCCCCAAGCTAACTTGGAGAAACTACAAGGAAAAAAGAAAAGAGAGGGGTAAGCATAAAGCTTAGTAAGTTTGCATGAAATTCTAAAATAAGATAATTGCTCACATTAAATTCATCCATCTATTGAAACAATAACAACATAAATCTCAAAAGTTTAAGCATACTCATCTATTCTTACTCATACTTATTCTTACCCATCTCATGCCACATTATGGGTTTATAACTTGTATTTTCTCATGGTACCTATATCACTTACCACATAACTTACATATATACTGTCATGAGCATAAACTCAAATCTTCATCATTCTTAATCATGAAAGAAGCTCAAAGTCATTCATAAATAGTTTTGGCTCTAAACCATTTTACATACTTAGCTTTTTACCCATAACTAATCAGATCACCATAGGATATTCAAACTCATCATGCGAAAATTTTGATGCCAATGCGATACCCCAGATATGGTCTTATATGGGATCACCTATTGATGTCGATGCCATATCCCAGATATGGTCTTACACAGGATCTTATAGCTCTATGTCGAAGCCATGTCCCTAACATGGTCTTATACTAAATCATAGACAAATGTCAATGCCATGTCCCAGACATGGTCTTATACGAAATTTTCCTTTGGTACCGAGGCCATATCCCTGACATGGTCATACATGGGATCTCCTTTATTCAATGCTATAACATGAGTATCCTCATTATTCCAAATCTTTATCCGAAATTTCACTTAGCTTATTTTCACCATTTGCTCATCAAGGCTATGTCACTCGATTTTCATAGCTATATCATACATTATCATAATATTAAGTAGTTTCAAATATCGAACAATATGAAACTTTAACTTCATACAAACTTACCTCGATTCTGAAAATGTGTTTTGATGCTCAATTTAGTCCTCGATTTTATTCTTGCCTCGATTTTGATATGGGCTTCGTGTTTCTTGATCTATAATAATAATTTCACTTGTTAAATACTAGCATTGACTAAATCAACTCATAATTCATATTTTGGCAAAATTATAATTTTCCCCCAAACTTTTACCTAATTACACTTTTTCCCTTAGTCTCGTAAAATAATTTTTATTCAACTTTCTTGCATTTCAAGCCTAGCCGAATCATATTCTAAACTATAACAACATCCAATTTTCACTATTTCCCTAATGTATGACCATTTCTACAACTTTTACAAATTAGTCCTTTTATGCATTTTTCAAGAAAATCACTTAGAAAAAATGTTTATCATACATCAATGTAACACCCCTATCCTGTGTCCGATCATTAGATTAGGGTTAAAGGCGTTACCATACAGATCAAAAACATTTATAGAATTATCACATAGTCATTTATCAATCTCAAACATAAAGTCCCTTAAGAAGGTCATCGAGACCTTAAACATGCTTGTAAATCGAGTCGGGACTAAATCGAAACCATTACTAAATTTCAAGGAAAACTAAAAACTTTCTAAATGCAGGGGACACACGGCTATGGGGGTAGGCCGTGCCTCTCCCACAGCTACTTGACACACCCGTGTGTCTTCCTCGTGGCTATATACTGCCAAAACCAACATGGTCACCAAGCACGCCCGTGTGCTAAGGCCGTGTACAATAGATCACATACTGCCATTTCTCACACGGCCACCAAGCACACCCGTCTCGAGGCCGTGTGCAATTTAAGATACATTCTACAAAATTTACCCACGATCTTAGGTACGCCCGTGTGCCTCAACCGTGTGACATTATAGGCTCTTTTACAAGGCCAAATGCCACCCACTTAGGGTCTTCCTACAAGCAATATATACCAAAACACAATATGCATATATGGCAACCAAAACATATCAAATGGTTCACTTTATCCATACATTCAATACCAATTCCATTCATACCAAATTAAAAACTAAATCCTACATCATTTCAAACATGTATCATCCATTTGCTTAACCTAAAACTTAACCATTCCATATGCATCAAAACATACTAAATATATGCTTCAAAACTCATTCATTCAAGCATTTATCAACTCTAAAACTTGCCAATACACATGGCCATGCTCACTTCAAGAACATATACACCTATCTAGCCTATACATGCCATAATTAGCCATATACATTTTCAAAAGGGTACAAAAATAAGTTTAGTAGTGTGATGACGATCCTTGACAATCCTGAGCCTTCAGTAGCTTCGACGACTGATAGTGTCAAACAGTCGAGTTTTAATATTTATAAAAAGAATGAACAAACCTGTAGACTTAACTATGACAATGATAGAGGCATGTGAACCTATCGAACAGTAGTATAGTTTAGGCAAGAATATCTTATCGAACCCAAGGGAACCTAAAAGTACTACTACTCACTTTCTTTCTATTATTTAGCCTAAAATATGGAGTGATCGGTTTATTAATCTAAAAACTAATGAAATACTTAAATTAAATGTAAAGACAAAAGAACAAAACTTTGGGAAAAGATTGTGGAAAAACTCAGTTGATTACGACGATACCCTCGGGAAGAATCCACCTATGACTTCACTTATTATTTATCCCTAAACCATATAATTTCTTTACTTAGCTTGATCCGTGAGACTCCCTAACCTATATTAAACCCTCTCTCGAGGCGAATAACGTCTAACCTTAGGTTAATTAATAGAACTCTCGTTCTCTTATAATAACCCCCTAAGGAAGTAGTAAATCGATCAATGGATTCCCATATTAGGTTTCACCCTAATCCGATAAAATCTCATAACCCTATCTCTACGCGCCCGATCAACCCCGCTCAATTATGCTAGATCTACTCTTAGGCAGGGTCTATTCCTCCTCCACCTAAGCACATCAGATTAAATTAAGCAACATAATTAAGAATAAACTAAGTACTTATCATATAATTTAGAAATCAAATAACAAAATCCATCATAGGTTTCATCCCCTACAGGTATCTAAAGGGTTTAGTTCATAACGAAATAAGAAAACATCTCAAGAGAAAAGATAAAACAAAACATAAGAAATCCCTAAAACCCTCTAAAGGAATTGAAGGAGAGATCCTCCGTCTTGAATAGAGCTCTGGCTTCTTGAGATGGATCAACTGGCTATCTTCAAGTGATTCCATAAAAGATGAAAGCTTCGACAAAAGCCTCTGCAAAAGCCCCCTCTTAATGTCTGCCTTGGGTTGTTTATATAGGCTTTGGGATGCTATACTTAGCTCCTAAGTATCTCCTTCAAGTAGAATTACTCTTAGGGTGTTTAAGTAGACTTAAGAGTATGTTTCTTTGGCTTCAAGTATCCAATTCTGAGTGAAATTACTCATTCCATGGTGAGAACACTTTGTGTAATTTCGAGGTTGGTAGTGCCTTGATTCTGTCGTTTTGGGCACGGCCGTGTAAGTCGAGATTTAGGCCATGCTTTAGGTTTGTCAATTGGGACACGGCTGTAACACCCCAAACCGGACAAGACACCACGTCAGAATCTGGTATGTTACTGGAAACATGTTTGTGAGAGGTTAAATTTTTAAGCTAAAAGCCGAGTGAGAACACATTGTATTTTGAAGACAATTTGAGTAGACTTGTTCAAATCGGATGGAGTATGTGAAACCCGAGATTTTTGAAATCTTAACGGTGTGTGGCTAAATGAGTTTAAACCATTTAGACCTTAATAGTTTCTTAGTGTTACTTAAAACCTTATTAGACTTAGGAGTAATACAAGTTTGATTTGAAAATCACTTGAATTTGCTTACTATAAAGACATAGTGTGATACAGATGGTATGGTTTAAAAACATATTGCGTTATCATTTTGAAATCATTATCTTTCCAAGTTTTAGTAAAATTCATACCAACTTGTTTTGTTAAGGCATATTAAGAATCTAATTAAACATAAACATCACCAAACATAAATTAAAGGCCTTTTACAAATCCAATATAAAACCCAAGTAAAGTAAATAAGCTAAAGTACCCAAATTCAATAGTCCTTTATTAAAGCATGGCATGTGCACCCAGAGTCCATCCGGCTCCATGTCGCGTCTCACGAGTCACTGAAATGTCAAAGGAGAGGGTGAGTCGAGTGACTCGATGTGTAAATCCGCTCCGAATAACAACATGCTAACACACATCATACAAAGCAACATAATTAATGCAACCCGATCCTAACCATCCATATCGCCTTTTCTACCCCGTGTGGTACCAAACCACTGGTGACATGTAGTCACAATGTGTTACCAAAACACTGGTGTCTCAAAGACACAATTGTGCTACCAAAGCACTGGTGACCGAAGTCACAAATCCAATGATGGGGCCAACCCATCGTGTGATACCAAATCACTAGCAGATGATCCCATATCTCATGTGGGGCCAACCCACGGTGGTTAAACCACAGGGACAAGTCGCAATGAGGTGCCAAACCTCTGGTGTCCCAAAGACACAATTGTGCTACCAAAGCAACGGTGGCCGTAGTCACAAATCATTGATGGGGCCAACCCATCGTGTGATACCAAATCATGGCGTCAATCCCATATCTCACAAGTGGGGCCAACCCACGGTGGTGTTAACCACGGGGACGAGACGCCGAGGTACCAAACCTCTGGAGGTGCCAAACCTCTGTGACCCAAAGTCACAAAGTGTGTTACCAAAACACCGGTGCTCGTCGGCAAAATATCACTTGCTCCTCCACTCGTATCACCCATCAACATACCACACTCATGTAATCATGCATATCATATAATCATGCATATCATGCTGATATGTCTAATCTCATACCCATGTCACATATATCTACAACCATGGTATCATATAGATCATCAATAAACTCATAATAATAATCTTGACTTACAGTCCGAATCATACCCATTAAGGTATCACATCAATCATCATTTTTTCATTAATCATCACACGGGTTATCAATTATATTACTAAGCAGAGTGTGTTAGTTTACACACCAATTAAGGAGATTCTAATACTAAGAACCGATCTAAGACCTCGACCACCTTGGCAACTTTGATCCTTACCACGGATTTGGTTTCCTACCAATCCAAGACCCAACGATGGTTCTTTCGAAACCGCCTTCACCAATGGTGTCTCCTTACACAATCGGCACACCACGATAAGCGGCGGTTAATCCCTTAACAACTGGTCTTAAAGAAAACTAAATGAAATCGAATATAGCACTTTCGTTCTTACCACTACTCCCCTTTGCTTACCGGAGAAAGAAAACTTCTCTAGCACTCCTTAGATCAGGATGTCCTATAATAAAATTGGTTTATAAAAGATTAGCACCTTCCAACAATCACAATCGGCCATCAACATAATAAGAATCGGCAAGGTGAGAGAAAGAAGAGAAATGGCCATTCGACCTAGTACTTACCCACTACCAAGCGATTGGAACCAAGCTCCAACACTACCAAATATTCGGCCAATACCAAGGGAGGTTCGGCTATCACCCTTAATCCAAAAAGAAGAGTTTAAAAAAAAACCAAGGAAGAAAGAGTGCTCTCGGTTTTGAATGAAAAGGAACAAGAAAAGGGAAGTATTTGGAGGATGAAGTTTCGGCCTATACCAAATGAACAAAAGAAAAAGGGGAAGTAGGAGAGAAAGAGCTTGCGGCTACAATGACCAAAATCGGCAAGGCTTGCTTGTGGTAACTTCGATTTAGATGAAGAAGAGGGAGGATATAGGTTTTGGTGAAATGTATTACGGTCCAAAAGAGAGAGGCTAGTTTGGTTTAGAAGCATTAAGAAGAAGAAAGGGAATGGGAGAGGCATTAGACTTCTACAAAAACAAAAGAAACAAGGTGGAAGCAACAAGCAAATTCGGCGACACCAAGCTTTGGGTTTCGGTTCAAGAAAAGAAAATATGAGAAGGGAAAGGGAGAGTCAAAGGAGCTAGTTTGGTGAGTTGAAAAGAACAAAATGCTGGTTTTGGTTTGAAAATGAGAATAGAATGGGAGAGTTTTCTTTGATATTCGACTTACCAACACATGTAGATTCAAGTTGCCTTCAACCTCTTCCTCCATGCCGTCAAAATGAGAGCCAAAAGGGTGGGATTCTCATGACTTGAACACAAGTGGTAGATGAACACACACTCCACTTGTGATGCTTGCCACTGCTAGCCATGCAACTCGTGAGTTATCCCTAAAGCCCAAAAATAAAAACTTATCCACCTACTCAGCACACTCTAGTCTACTACTAAGTAAAAACACCCAAACAACATCGTCGAGACCCTTAACTGGGATCGTGTAGATCGCTTTGTGCGAGTGATCTTGTGCCATGTTGATTTCTTAATCGTCTAAGGCCCCCAATTACTCGTTTTAAGCCCATTTTGTGTTCTTTTTATCCTCGGGTTCTTTCACGAGTATAAACATGAAAAGAAAGGATTAAAAGCACCTTTTTACATAAATCAAGGGCTAAATCATCCAAAAGCATATTAAATTTGGGGTTAAAATATGTCACTTTTATGGTTTATCAAATACCCCACACACTTAAGTTTTTGCTTGTCCTCAAGCAAAATCTCAACTTACAATTAAAACGAACTTTTTGTAATTCATAATTCCTATCGAAAATGTCTCATCATAATTCATAGATAATTTATAAATGGATAATTCAACTCAAAGAACCCTCAAGATTCAATTACAACAAGTCATACCTTTGTAGTACAAAAACATAGGTGTCTCCCCTTATCTGAATAATTACCTTTAACTCAAAATCGACAAGGATTGACATCCTCACTGAAGGTTCACTCAAATCACTCAAAGTGTTTAATGTTCAAGAATAAGCACTCTAAGTCGAACCTGAAAAGTTAATCCCATAGGCTTGCCTGAAAATCAAATCTTCACCACTATATATGAGATGATACACAGATCAAAAGGTCTTTATCAGGGTTGTAACCGGGCTAGGGTTAAAAGGTGTAGATAAAGGTTGAATTAGAGGGTTAGAATCGAGACTGACTTGACAAATTACCTAACTAGAAACATTTAACTAAATATGAATATTTACTTCAATTGAAAGCTAATAATAGATGCTATTGATAATTACTCTGTAATAACGAGTATTTTGATAATACTTTACTACGAGCTTTTTCTTCAACAATTGGAGTTTTAAATGCTCTAAGCTCTTTTATATACTACTAATATTTCATATACTTGAATTTTAAAAAAAAAACAAACTAAAAACAAACATAATAGAAGGAACTATGATAATTGAAACAACCTAATTCGGCAATTGATCAAATCAATTCTCGATAGAGGGGTAGTCAAAAGAATGTTGATAACAAATACAAAGGGGTTTGGGTTAATATCAAACGGGTGATTCAATAAAAAGGTTGTTAGGATTCTACGGGGTTCACTAGGGGTTAATTTGTATGGGTAGGCTTTTTAGTGGAGTGAATGGGTTAAAACCTAGGTGCCTTTATCATCTCAGTATATCAAATCATTAATGTGGTCTCGACATGCATAAACGAGGCAAGTTCTAGAATAACAATTCAAATTTGGCACACTCATAATCAATAAAGTGAGCATGAAAAAGAATATATGCTCTATAAGGCTCAAAATCTCATAAAAAAATATTGGTGTTTTGACATCAAACCTTATAAATTTTGAACTTCAAGGTGTCACTCAAATTTGTTTCAACAACATATCAATTTTAATTTTTAGAAAGTAGACTTATCATGCTCAATTCTCTAGTATCCTTCAAATTTGATCATCAATGCGCAATTAACTACGACTTACTCTAAAACATATCAATAAAAAAATCATAAATTATTAGAAATTTCACCCTAATTAATAATATGAGAAACAAGACTAAATTTAGGGTTCTGAGAAATATGCAAAAAGTTAGGCACTATTACCCCCACACTTAAGTGTACATTACCCTCAATGTACAAATATAGATAATGATAATTAGATGCCAAATCAAAAAGATGAGTGGGGAAAGTAATACTCCCTGAAATCTAGATGATCCCTGGCGTCTTTGGTGGCAGTGATGGTGTTTTCTATGGGCCTGGTGGTGTGGCTACCGAAAAGCAATTTGCTAGATGAAATTGGGTAGCCTGCGAAGATATAGCCAAGAGATCTAGAGAAATAATAATAATATACTAATAATATATTTAAAGATTAAGGAAATAAAAAGAAGGAGACTAAGAAGAAAACTAAAATTTAAAGAAAAGACTAATGGACTAAGGAGTCCTTATTAGCAGATGGTTCATGAGGTGGATATGATTTCTAAGGCTGGAGTGTTGGTGATGGTGGAAGTGGCGTGATTCCCTAGCAGCCTTTAGAACCTAAAACCAAGAAACTAATATGAAATAAATTAAATTACGTAGAAAAGAAGTATAGATAAGGAAAATAAAGGAGATGAGAAAATAAAAATAGAACTGAAAAGGTTTCGGAGACCCTTGGCGTGTCAATTAGCTGAAGATGCCGGCATGAACTCATGTTGAGGTCTTCTCTGAGAAGACGATGCTTACATTTCTTCGGCATGATCTTTGTGTTGCTCAAGAGTTTTGGACCTTTTTTATGAACAGAAAGAAAAATTTGAAAGAAAAGAGAAGAAAGAAAGAAGATGGGAAAAAGGGGAAGGGCTGTGGGGATTTAAATAAGATTTCAAATCTAGCATGTTCCCACGCCAGTGTACCGAGGGTGTGTCGACTCACACGGCCGCATCGCACGAATGTGTTGTGGAGTGTGTTGTTCTTCCACGCCCGTTTGTCGATTGGCACGCCCGTTCCTAAAAGGCCAGTATATGAGCACGGTTGGAATGCACGACCGTGGTCTGCCCATGCTCAATTAGTCCGTATCTAAGCACGGTCGTGAGGTACAGTCGTGCTATTTTATCGGTGCCTGTGGTTTGGGTGGTTGGATCTTTGACGTTGGCAGGTGGGTGGACTGACTTGCACAGCTCTGCTCTATCAGTGTGGTGGTTCCAGTGGTCCACACGGCCACGGGCAAGGCCGTGTGTAAGGCCGTGTGGCCCGAAAATCTGCATTTTTGAGTTTTAAATATTGAGAGGAGAGAAAGAATGAACAAAAAGAAAATAACTTTTAAAGTAAAAGTGTTAGTGCTCGGGTTGCCTCCTGAGAAGCGTTAGTTTATAGCCTTAAGATAGACTATCCTTGACTTTGAAATTTTTAGGGAGGTTTAAAAGTTTGAATATTTTCCCTCTTACTGACAGTTTTATTTTCGTGACAAAGTTTAGGTCGAGAAGCGTTTACCTTGAAATTGCCGAATATTGGATTGCTTACCTTGACTATTTCATGTGGGAGAATATTGTGTACCTGAAGGAGTATTTCTTCGTTTTCTTCATTTCTGTTGAAGTGATGTGAGGATTGCTTTTGTCTAACAGCACCTGGTCTCCTATTTTAAGGTGATTTGATGTCTCTATGAGCTCTTCTGGTGGTTCCTTTGGTTTTACTTCGTGTAGATCTAGCTTTTCTTTGGTGTGTATCTTCTGCTCTTCAAACTTATCAAGCCTAAGGTCTTGTCCTTTGTAGGATTCTTCTTTGTTGTTTTGGGACTTAGAGTCCGCTCAGGTTGGTCTTTATGTGGTGTTTCCTGCGATGAAAGTTGAACAATTTGATAATCTATTGAAGTGACTTTCTTACCTTCATCATCTATTGTTCTGGCCGAGTCGAGAGCTCGAAACTTAATAGATTCATCTCCTATGCGAAGTATGAGTTCACCTGTGGCAACATCAATTTTAGTTCTAGCAGTTGCTAGAAAAAGTCTTCCTAGAATTAAGGGGATTGAATTATCCTCATCCATGTCTAAAACAACAAAATCTACTGGGAAAACAAATTTATCGATTTTTACAAGTACATCTTCAATAATGCCCCTAGGAATTCTAATAGTTTTTATTAGCTAGTTGAATACTCATCCTAGTTTGTTTGGGCTTCCCTAGACCTAGTCGTTTAAACAATGCATAAGGCATGACGTTTATCTTGCTCCAAGATAGGCTAACGCATTATCAATCATTAAACTACCAATTAAACATGGAATCGTAAAACTCCCTGGATCTTTTAGTTTCTATGGTAGTCTGTTCTGTAGCATTGCTGAGTATGTTGCGTTGAGTTCCACATGGTGCTCTTCATCTATTTTGCGTTTGTTAGTCAAGAGCTGTCTTAAAAATCTCCCCGGGTCAGGCATTTGAAAAAGAGCTTCAAGAAGAGGTAAGTTAATATGTAATTTCTTTAAAAGTTTTAGAAACTTACCGAATTGTTCCTCAGAATCATCTTATTTCAATGCTTCGGGATAAGGTATGCGAGGTTGGTATTCTTTGATTACCTATTTTGGCCTCTCTTGTGCTACCTCTATTTTACCTTTTTCGTCCTTGGTCTCTTATACTGAGGTGGGTTTGTCTACCGTTGTACCCTCTTGAGCTGTGATGGCTTGGATCTGCTCTTTTAGGTTTATTTCTGTGTTGCTTGGTAGACGTCCTTATTGACATTTAGAAATCAGCTTTGTGAGATGTCCCACTGACCTAGTAAGTTCTCCAACTTGATTCTCGAACCCCATGATCAATTTTTGTTGTTCATCAAGTGTTGCTTCAGTCTTTTGGAGACGAGAATCTATAGCTGCCATAAATTTTGTCAGCATCTCTTCAAGGTTTGATTTCATTTCCTGTGGATAAGGCTGATTTTGGTAATTTGGAGTAGGTTGCTGCCTTTGATTTCCTTGATTTCCTTGTCCTCCCCACGAAAAATTTGGTTGGTTCCTCCAACCTGCGTTATAAGTGTTACTATAAGGATTATTATTAGATCTGAAATTGTTACCTATATAGTTTGTTTGCTCATTTTCTGCTCCCGGTTGGTAGGGTGGGTACTCAGAATTCGCCACATTTCCACTCGCTTCGCATTGCATGACTGGGTGTACCTGCGAAGAACATAAGTTATCAAGCTTTTTATTCATTAACTCCACCTGTGTTGACAGCATTGTCACTGCGTCTATGTTGAAAACTCCAGCTAATTTTGTCGGTTTAGCTCTTGTAATTTTCCATTGATAAGTGTTCAACGACATATGCTCAATAAAATCGTAAGCCGCTTCAGGAGTTTTGTTATTCAAAGTTCCACCGGCTGATGAATTAATCATTTGCCTAGTGGGAGAATTCACACCATTGTAAAAAGTTTGAACTTGAAGCCACAAAGGTAATCCGTGGTGTGGGCATCTCCTTAGGAGATCCTTGTATCTTTCCCATGCATCATATAATGTTTCTGCATCATTCTACACAAAAGAAGATATATCATTCCTAAATTTGGCCGTTTTGGCTGGTGGAAAATATTTTAAAAGAAATTTTTCGGTCATTTGATCCCATGTGGTGATTGACCCTCGTGGTAATGAGTTAATCCACTGCTTTGCTTTATTCCTTAATGAAAAAGGGAATAACCGAAGACGTATGACATCATTAGAAACGCCATTTATTTTGAAGGTATCACAGAATTCTAAAAAATTAGATATATGATTATTTGGATCTTCATCCTGCAAACCATCAAACTAAACAAACTGTTGAATCATTTGTATTGTGTTAGGCTTCAATTCAAAATTATTAGTAGCTATAGCGGGCCTAACAATACTAGATTATGCTCCTGTCAAATTAGGTTTAGCATAATTATACATAGTACGCGGAGCATTCTGGTCTTGCACATTTGGCGATGGATTATTTTCGTCCATCCCTTCAGTAGGATTGGATCATTGTTGTTGTTCTTCTTTTTTGGTAGTCTAGAGCTCGTCTAATTTCTCGACGATTTCTGCAGCGGTAGCTTCAATGTTATTTTCGTATTCTAAAGGTCCCCTTAGGTTCCTTTTAGTCATAAACTAGAGGTACCTGCTAGGAAAAGAAAAAAAGAAACAGAATTAGTAAAAATAAAAATTTAATCTAAAAATAAAAGTAAATTGTGAAAATAATAAAATAATGGCTAAAGTAATAGAAATAGAGCTTTCTTAATATTTTAGAGTTCCCCGGCAACGGCGCTAAAAACTTGATCGTGTCAAACAATTGAGTTTTAATATTTATAAAAAGAATGATCGAACCTGTAGACTTAACTATGACAACGATAGAGGCAAGTGCACCTATCGAACAATAGTATAGTTTAGGGAAGAATATCTTATCGAACCCAAGGGAACCTAAAAGTACTACTACTCACTTTCTTTCTATTATTTAGCATAAAATATGGAGTAATTGGTTTATTTATCCAAAAACTAATGAAATACTTAAACTAAATGTAAAGACAAAAAGAACGAAACTTTGGGAAAAGACTATGGAAAAACTCAGTTGATTACGACGATACCCTCGGGAAGAATCCACTTATGACTTCACTTATTATTTATCCCTAAACCATATGATTTCTTTACTTAGCTTATTCCGTGAGACTCCATAACCTATATTAAACCCTCTCTCGAGGCGAATAACGTCTAACCTTAGGTTAATTAGTGGAACTCTCGTTCTCTTATAATAACCCCCTAAGGAAGCAGTAAATCGATCAATGGATTCCCATATTAGGTTTCACCCTAATCTGGCAAAATCTCGTAACCCTATCTCTGGGCACCCGATCAACTCCTCTCAATTATGCTAGATCTACTCTTAGGCAGGGTCTATTCCTCCTCCACCTAAGCACATCAGATTAAATTAAGCAACATAATTAAGAACAAACTAAGTACTTATATAATTTAGAAATCAAATAACAAAATCCATCATAGGTTTCATCCCCTTCAGGTATCTGAAGGGTTTAGTTCATAACGAAATAAGAAAACATCTCAAGAGAAATGATAAAACAAAACATAAGAAATCCCTAAAACCCCATGAAGGAATTGAAGGAGAGATCCTCCATCTTGAATAGAGCTCCGGCTTCTTGAGATGGATCAACTGGCTATCTTCAAGTGATTCCCTAAAAGATGAAATCTTTGGCAAATGCCTCTGTAAAAGCCCCATCTTAATGTCTACCTTGGGTTGTTTATATAGGCTTTAGGATGCTATACTTGGCTCTTAAGTACCTCCTTCAAGTAGAATTACTATTAGGGTGTTTGAGTAGACTTAGGAGTATGTTTCTTTGGCTTCAAGCATCCAATTCCGAGTAAAATTGCTCATTCCTGCGGTAGGGGAACGCCCATGGCACACGCCAGTGTAATTTCAGGTTGGGTCGTGCCTTGATTCTGTCGTTTTGGGCAAGGCCGTGTAAGTCGAGATTCAGGCCGTACTTCAGGTCTAGCGATTGGGACATGGCCATGTAGATCGCATGACACGCCCATGTGTGGTAATGAGGTGATGCGTGGCCATACAACTCTTGAGTTGGGCCGTGTTCTAGGTAATCGTCGAGACACAGCCGTGCAGGCTTTGTGCTAGGCCGTATTGATTTCTTGCTAAGGCCTAATTACTCCGTTTTAAGCCTGTTTTGTGTTCTTTTTATCCTCGGGTGCTTTCCTGAGTATAAACATGAAAAGAAAGGATTAAAAGCACCTTTTTACATAAATCAAGGGCTAAATCATCCAAAAGCATATTAAATTTGGGGTTAAAATATGTTACTTTTACGATTTATCAAATACCACCACACTTAAGATTTTGCTTGTCCTCAAGTAAAATTCTCAACTTAAAATTAAAACGAACTTTCTGTAATTTATAATTCCTATCGACAATGTCTCATCATAATTCATGGATAATTTATACATGGATAATTCAACTCAAAGATCCCTCAAGATTCAATTACTATAAGTCATACCTTTGTAGTCTGAAAACATAGGTGTCTCCCCTTATCTGAATAATTACCTTTAATTCAAAACCAACAAGGATTGACATCCTCACTGAAGGTTCACTCAAATCACTCAAAGTGTTTAAGGTTCAAGAATAAGCACTCTAAGTCGAACCTGAAAAGTTCATCCCATAGGCTTGTCTGAAAATAAAATCTCCACCACTGTATATAAGATGATACACAGATAAAAAGATCTTTATCAGGGTTATAACGAGGCTAGGGTTAAAAGGTGTGGATAAAGGCTGAATTAGAGGGTTAGAATCGAGATTGACTTGAAAAATTACCTAAGTAGAAACATTTAACTAAATATGAATATTTACTTCAATTGAAAGCTAATAATACCTGCTATTGATAATTACTCTATAATAATGAGTATTTTGATAATACTTTATTACGAGCTTTTTCTTCAACAATTGGAGTTTTAAATCCTCTCTTTATTACGAGCTTTTTCTTCAACAATTGGAGTTTTAAATCCTCTAAGCTGTTTTATATACTACTAATATTGCATATACTTGAATTTTTTTAAAAAACAAACTAAAAATAAACATAATAGAAGGAACTTTGATAATTGAAACAACCTAATTCGGCAATTGATCAAATCAATTCTCAATAGAGGGGTAGTCAAAAGAATGTTGATAATAAATACAAAGGGTTTTGGGCTAATACCAAACGGGTGATTCAATAAAAATGTTGTTAGGATTCAACGGGGTTCACTAGGGGTTAATTTGTATGGGTAGGCTTTTTAGTGGAGCGAATGGGTTAAAACCTAGGTGCCTTTATCATCTTAGTATATCAAATCATTAATGTGGTCTCGACATGCATAAACGAGGCAAGTTCTAGAATAACAATTCATAATCAATAAAGTGAGAATGAAAAATAATATATGCTCTATAAGGCTCAAAATCTCACAAAAAATTATGGGTGTTTTGACATCAAACCTTATAAATTTTGGACTTCAAGGTGATACTCAAATTCGTTTCAATAACCTATCAATTTTAATTTTTAGAAAGTAGACTTATCATGCTCGATTCTCTAGTATCCTTCAAATTTGATCATCAATGCACAATTAACTATGACTCACTCTAAAACATATCAATAAAAAATCATAAATCATTAGAAATTTCACCCTAATTAAAAATATGAGAAAAATACTTAAGATCAAGTATAAATTTAGGGTTTTGAGAATTATGCAAAAGTTAGGCACTATTACCCCACACTTAAGATGTACATTGCCTCAATGTACAAAGATAGATAATGATAATTAGATGCCAAATCAAAAGATAAGTGGGGAAAGTAATACTCCACAAATCTAGATGATCCACAGCGTCTTTGGTGGCGGTGATGGTGTTTTCTATGGGCTTGGTGGTGTGGCTACTGAAAAGCAATTTTCTAGATGAAGAAATTGGGTAGCCTTCGAAGATATAGCCAAGAGATCTTGAGAAACAATTATAATATACTAATAATAAATTTAAAGATTAAAGAAATAAATAGAAGGAGACTAAGAAGAAAACTAAAATTTAAAGAAAAGACTAATGGACTAAGGAGTCCTTATTAGCAGATGGTTCGTGAGGTGGATATGGTTTCTAAGGCTGCGGAGTGTTGGTGATGGTGGAAGAGTCATGATTCCCTAGTAGCCTTTAGAACCTAAAACCAAGAAACAAATATGAAATAAATTAAATTAAGTAGAAAAAAAGTATAGATAGGGAAAATAAAGGAGATGAGAAAAGAAAAATAGAACTGAAAAGGTTTTGGAGACCCTTGGTGTGTCAATTAGCTTAAGCTACCGGCATGAACTCATGTTGAGGTCTCCTCTGAGGAGACGATGCTTACGATTCTTCGGCATGATCTTTGTGTTGCTCAAGAGTCTTGGACATTTTTTATGAACAGAAAGAAAAATTTGAAAGAAAAGAAAAGGAAGAAAGAAGATAGGAAAAAGGGGAAGGGCTGTGGGGATTTAAATAAGATTTCAAATCGCACGTTCCCACGCCCATGTACCGAGGGTGTGTCAACTCACACGGCCGCATCACACGGCCGTGTTCTGGAGTGTGTTGTTCTTCCATGCTCGTTTGTCGATTTGCACACCCGTTCCTAAAAGGCCAGTATATGAGCAAGGTTGGAATGCATGGCCGTGGTCTGCCCGTGCTCAATAAGTCAGTATCTAAGCATGGTCGTGAGGCACGGACGTGCTGTTTTGTCGATGCCTGTGGTGTGGGTGTTTGGCTCTGTGACGTTGGGGGTGAGTGGACTGACTTACACGACTCTGCTCTGTTAGTGTGGTGGTTCTGGTGGTCCACATGGCCATGGGCACGGCCATGTGTAAGGCCGTGTGGCCTGGAAATCTGTATTTTTTGCATTTTAAATATTGAGAGAAGAGAGAGAATGAAAGGAAAGAAAATAAATTTTATAGTAAATAGTGTTAGTGCTCGGGTTGTCTCTCGAGAAGCGCTCGTTTATAGTCTTAAGCTAGACTGTCCTTGACTTTGAAATTTTGAGGGAGGTTTAAAAGTTTGAATATTTTCCCTCTTACTGACAATTTTATTTTCGCGACAAAGTCTTCGAGAAGCATTTACCTTGAAATTGCCGAACATTGGATTGCTTACCTTGACTATTTCATGTGGGAGAATATCGTCTACCTGAAGGAGTATTTCTTCCTTTTTCTTCATGTCTGTTGAAGTGATGTGAGGAATGCTTTTGTCTAACAGCACCTGGTCTCCTATTTTAAGGTGATTTGATGTCCCTACGACCTCTTCTGGTGGTTCCTTTGGTTTTACTTCGTGTGGATCCAGCTTTTTTTTGGTGTGTATCTTCTGCTCTTCAAACTTATCAAGCCTATGGTCTTGTCCCTTGTAGGATTATTTGTTATTGTTTTGGGACTTATGAGTCGGCTCAGGTTGGTCTTTATGTGGTGTTTCCTGCGATGAAAGCTGAACAATTTGATTATCTATTGAGGTGACTTTCTTACCTTCATCATCTATTGTTCTGGCCGAGTCGAGAGCTCGAAGCTTAATAGATTCATCTCCTACATGAAGTATGAGTTCACCTGTGGCAACATCAATTTTAGTTCTAGCAGTTGCTAGAAAAGGTCTTCCTAGAATTAAGGGGATTGAATTATCCTCATCCATGTCTAAAACAACAAAATCTACTGGGAAAACAAATTTATCTATTTTTACAAGCACATCTTCAATAATGCCCCTAGCAATTCTAACGGTTTAGTTGAATACGGATCTTTTAGTTAAACTACCAATTAGACATGGAATCGTAAAACTCCACGGATCTTTTAGTTTACGTGGTAGTACATTACGTAGCATTCTTTGAGCATGTTGCGTTGAGTTCCACATGGTGCTCTTAATCTATTTTACGTTTGTTCGTCAAGAGCTGCCTTAAAAATCTCTTTGAGTCGGGCATCTAAAAAAGAGCTTCAAGAAGAGGTAAGTTAATATGTAATTTCTTTAAAAGTTTTAGAAACTTACTGAATTGTCCCTCAGAATCATCTTTTTTCAATGCTTCAGGATAAGGTATGCGAGGTTGGTATTCTTTGATTACCGAATTTGGCCTCTCTTGTGCTACCTTTATTTTACCTTTTTCTTCCTTGGTTCCTTGTACTGAGGTGGGCTCATCTACCTTTGCACCCTCTTGAGCTGTGATGGCTTGGATCTGCTCTTTTGGGTTTATTTCTGTGTTGCTTGGTAGACGTCCTTGTTGACGTTCAGAAATAAACTTTGTGAGATATCCCACTGACCTAGTCAGTTCTCCAACTTGATTCTCGATCTCCTTGATCGATTTTTGTTGTTCATCAAGTGTTGCTTCAGTCTTTTGGAGATGAGAATCTGTAGCTGCCATGAATTTTGTCAGAATCTCTTCAAGGTTTGATTTCTTTTCCTATGGATAGGGCTGATTTTGGTAATTTAGAGTAGGTTTCTACCTTTGATTTTCTTGATTTCCTTGTCCTCCCCACGAAAAATTTAGGTGGTTCCTCCAAGCTGCGTTATAAGTGCTACTATAAGGATTATTATGAGATTTGAAATTGTTACCTATATAGTTTGTTTGCTCATTTTCTGCTCCCGGTTGGTAGGGTGGGTACTTAGAATTCACCACATTTCCACTCGCTTCGTATTGCATGACTGGGTGTACCTGAAAAGAACATAAGCTATCAAGCTTTTAATTCACTAACTCCACCTGTGTTGATAGCATTGTCACTGCGTCTATGTTGAAAACTCCAACTGATTTTGTCGGTTTAGCTCTTGTAATTTGCCATTGATAAGTGTTCAACGACATCTGCTTAATAAAATCGTAAGCTGCTTCAAGAGTTTTGTTATTCAAAGTTCCACTGGCTGATGAATCAATCATTTGCCTAGTGGAAGAATTCACACCATTGTAAAAAGTTTGGACTTGAAGCCACAAAGGTAATCCAGTGGTGTGGGCATCTCCTTAGGAGATCCTTGTATCTTTCCCATGCATCATATAATATTTCTGCATTATTCTGCACAAAAGAAGATATATCATTCCTAAAGTTGGCCGTTTTGGATGGTGGAAAATATTTTAAAAGAAATTTTACGGTCATTTGATCCCATGTGGTGATTGACCCTCGTGGTAATGAGTTCAACCACTACTTTGCTTTATTCCTTAATGAAAAGGGAATAACCGAAGATGTATGGCATGATCAGAAATGCCATTTATTTTGAAGGTATCATAGAATTCTAAAAAATTAGATATATGAGTATTTGGATCATCATCCTGCAAACCATCAATTTGAACAAACTGTTGAATCATTTGTATTGTGTTACGCTTGAATTCAAAATTATTAGCAGCTATAGCGGGCCTAACAATACTAGATTCTGCTCCTGTCAAATTAGGTTTAGCATAACCATACATAGTTCGCAGAGCATTCTGTTCTTGCACATTTGGCGGTGGATTGTTTTCATCCATCACTTCAGTAGGATTGGATCTTTCTTGTTGTTCTTCTCTTTGGTAGTCCAGAGCTCATCTAATTTCTCGATGATTTCTGCGAGCGGTAGCTTCAATGTCATTTTCGTATTCTAAAGGTCCTCTCAGGTTCCTTTTAGTCATAAACTAGAGGTACCTGCTAGGAAAAGAAAAAAAGAAACAGAATTAGTAAAAATAAAAATTTAATCTAAAAATAAAAGTAAATTGTGAAAATAATAAAATAATGGCTAAAGTAATAGAAATAGAGCTTTCTTAATATTTTAGACTTCCCCGACAACGGCGCCAAAAACTTGATCGTGTCAAACAGTTGAGTTTTAATTTTTATAAAAAGAATGATCGAACCTGTAGACTTAACTATGACAACGATAGAGGCAAGTGCACCTATCGAACAGTAGTATAGTTTAGGCAAGAATATCTTATCGAACCCAAGGGAACTTAAAAGTACTACTACTCACTTTCTTTCTATTATTTAACCTAAAATATGGAGTAATTGGTTTAGTAATCTAAAATCTAATGAAATACTTAAACTAAATGTAAAGACAAAAGAATGAAACTTTGGGAAAAGACTGTGGAAAAACTCAGTTGATTACGACGATACCCTCGGGAAGAATCCACCTATGACTTCACTTATAATTTATCCCTAAACCATATGATTTCTTTACTTAGCTTGATCCGTGAGACTCCCTAACCTATATTAAACCCTCTCTCGAGGTGAATAACGTCTAACCTTAGGTTAATTAGTGGAACACTCGTTCTCTTATAATAACCCCCTAAGGAAGCAGTAAATCGATCAATGGATTCCCATATTAGGTTTCACCCTAATCTGGTAAAATCTCGTAACCCTATCTCTAGGCACCCGATCAACTCCGCTCAATAATGCTAGATCTACTCTTAGGCAGGGTCTATTCCTCCTCCACCTAAGCACATCAGATTAAATTAAGCAACATAATTAAGAACAAACTAAGTACTTATCTTATAATTTAGAAATCAAATAACAAAATCCATCATAGGTTTCATCCCCTTCAAGTATCTGAAGGGTTTAGTTCATAACGAAATAAGAAAACATCTCAAGAGAAAAGATAAAACAAAACATAAGAAATCCCTAAAACCCCATGAAGGAATTGAAGGAGAGATCCTCCATCTTGAATAGAGCTCCAGCTTCTTGAGATGGATCAATTGGCTATCTTCAAGTGATTCCCTAAAATATGAAAGCTTCGGCAAAAGCCTCTGCAAAAGCCCTATCTTAATGTCTACCTTGGGTTGTTTATATAGGCTTTAGGATGCTATACTTGGCTCCTAAGTACCTCCTTCAAGTAGAATTACTATTAGGGTGTTTGAGTAGACTTAGGAGTATGTTTCTTTGGCTTCAAGCATCCAATTCTGAGTGAAATTGCTCATTCCCGCGGTAGGGGAACTCCTATGGCACACGCCCGTGTAATTTTAGGGTTGGGACCGTGCCTTGATTCTGTCGTTTTGGGCACGGCCGTGTAAGTCGAGATTCAGGCCGTGCTTCAGGTTTGGCGATTGGGACACGGCCATGTAGATCGCATGACACGCCCGTGTGTGGTAATGAGGTGATGCACAGCCATACAACTCGTGAGTTGGGCCGTGCTCTAGGTAATCGTTGAGACACGGTCGTGCAGGCTTTGTGCCAGGCCATGTTGATTTCTTGCTAAGGCCCAAATACTCCGTTTTAACCCCGTTTTGTGTTCTTTTTATCCTCAGGTGCTTTCCTAAGTATAAACATGAAAAGAAAGGATTAAAAGCACCTTTTTACATAAATCAAGGGCTAAATCATCCAAAAGCATATTAAATTTGGGGTTAAAATATGTTACTTTTACGGTTTATCAAATACCACCACACTTAAGATTTTGCTTGTCCTCAAGCAAAATTCTCAACTTTCAATTAAAACGAACTTTCCGTAATTTATAATTCCTATCGACAATGTCTCATCATAATTCATAGATAATTTATACATGGATAATTCAACTCAAAGAACCCTCAAGATTCAATTACTATAAGTCATACCTTTGTAGTACGAAAACATAGGTGTCTCCCCTTATCTGAATAATTACCTTTAATTCAAAACCGACAAGGACTGACATCCTCACTGAAGGTTCACTCAAATCACTCAAAGTGTTTAAGGTTCAAGAATAAGCACTCTAAGACGAACCTAAAAAGTTAATCCCATAGGCTTGTCTGAAAATCAAATCTCCACCACTGTATATAAGATGATACACAGATCAAAAGATCTTTATTAGGGCTGTAACGGGGTTAGGGTTAAAAGGTGTGGATAAAGGTTGAATTAGATGGTTAGAATCGAGACTGACTTGAAAAATTACCTAAGTAGAAATATTTAACTAAATATGAATATTTACTTCAATTGAAAGCTAATAATACCTGCTATTGATAATTACTCTATAATAACGAGTATTTTGATAATACTTTATTGCGAGATTTTTATTCAACAATTGGAGTTTTAAATGCTCTAAGCTGTTTTATATACTACTAACATTGCATATACTTGATTTTTTTAAAAAAAAAAAACAAACTAAAAATAAACATAATAGAAGGAACTTTGATAATTGAAACAACCTAATTCGGTAGTTGATCAAATCAATTCTCGATAGAAGGGTAGTCAAAAGAATGTTGATAACAAATACAAAGGGTTTTGGGCTAATACCAAACGGTAGATTCAATAAAAAGGTTGTTAGGATTCAACGGCGCTCACTAGGGGTTAATTAGTATGGGTAGGCTTTTTAGTGGAGCGAATGGGTTAAAACCTAGGTGCCTTTGTCATCTCAGTATATCAAATCATTAATGTGGTCTCAACATGCATAAACGAGGTAAGTTCTAGAATAACAATTCAAAGTTGACACACTCATAATCAATAAAGTGAGAATGAAAAATAATATATGCTCTATAAGGCTTAAAATCTCACAAAAAATTATGGGTGTTTTGAAATCAAACCTTATAAATTTTGAACTTCAAGGTGATACTCAAATTCGTTTTAACAACCTATCAATTTTAATTTTTAGAAAGTAGACTTATCATGCTCGATTCTCTAGTATCCTTCAAATTTGATCATCAATGCACAATTAACTATGACTTACTCTAAAACATATCAATAAAAAATCATAAATCATTAGAAGTTTCACCCTAATTAATAATATGAAAAAAATACTTAAGATCAAGTCTAAATTTAGGGTTTTGAGAATTATGCAAAAAGTTAGGCACTATTACCCCCACACTTAAGATGTACATTGCCCTCAATGTACAAAGATAGATAATGATAATTAGATGCCAAATCAAAAAGATAAGTGGGGAAAGTAATACTCCCTGAAATCTAGATGATCCCTGGCGTCTTTGGTGGCAGTGATGGTGTTTTCTATAGGCCTGGTGGTGTGGCTACTGAAAAGCAATTTGCTAGATGAAGAAATTGGGTAGCCTGCGAAGATATAGCCAAGAGATCTAGGGAAACAATAATAATATACTAATAATATATTTAAAGATTAAGGAAATAAATAGAAGGAGACTAAGAAGAAAACTAAAATTTAAGAAAAGACTAATGGACTAAGGAGTCCTTATTAGCAGATGGTTCATGAGGTGGATATGATTTCTCAGGCTGCAGAGTGTTGGTGATGGTGGAAGTGTCATGATTCCCTAGTAGCCTTTAGAACCTAAAACCAAGAAACTAATATGGAATAAAATAAATTAAGTAGAAAAGAAGTATAGATAAGGAAAATAAAGGAGATGAGAAAAGAAAAATAGAACCGAAAAGGTTTTGGAGACCCTTGGCGTGTCAATTAGCTGAAGCTGCCAGCATGAACTCATGTTGAGGTCTGCTCTGAGGAGACGATGCTTACGTTTCTTCGGCATGATCTTTGTGTTGCTCAAGAGTCTTGGACCTTTTTTATGAACAAAAAGAAAAATTTTAAAGAAAAGAGAAGGAAGAAAGAAGATAGGAAAAATGGGAAGGGCTGTGGGGATTTAAATAAGATTTCAAATCTGGCACGTTCCCACGCCCGTGTACTGAGGGTGTGTCGACTCACACGGTTGCATCGCACTGCCGTGTTTTGGAGTGTGTTGTTTTTCCATGCCCGTTTGTCGATTTGCACACCCGTTCCTAAAAGGCCAGTATATGAGCAAGGTTGGAATGCACGGCCGTGGTCTGCCCATGCTCAATAAGTCAGTATCTAAGCTCGGTCGTGAGGCACGGACGTGCTGTTTTGTCGATGCCCGTGGTGTGGGTGGTTGGCTCTGTGACGTTGGGGGTAGGTGGACTGACTTGCACGACTCTGCTCTATCAGTGTGGTGGTTCCAGTGGTCCACATGGCCATGGGCACGGCCGTGTGTAAGGCCGTGTGGCCTGGAAATCTATATTTTTTGCATTTTAAATATTGAGAGAAGAGAGAGAATAAAAGAAAAGAAAATAAATTTTAAAGTAAATAGTGTTAGTGCTCGAGTTGCCTCCCAAGAAGCGCTCGTTTATAGTCTTAAGGTAGACTGTCCTTGACTTTGAAATTTTGAGGGATGTTTAAAAGTTTGAATATTTTCCCTCTTACTGACAGTTTTATTTTCGTGACAAAGTCTAGGTCGAGAAGCGTTTACCTTGAAATTGCCGAATATTGGATTGCTTATCTTGACTATTTCATGTGGGAGAATATCGTGTACCTGAAGGAGTATTTCTTCCTTTTTCTTCATGACTATTTAAGTGATGTGAGGATTGCTTTTGTCTAACAGCACCTGGTGTAACACCCCAAACCCGGTCAATACACCACGACCAAATCTGGTATGTTACAGGGAAAAAGGCATTTGAGAGGTTTAGGTTTCCGTTTAAAAGTTTGATGAAAACTCTTTCATATGTTTTGTTCTTGTAGAAAACTTGAGCATGATTGTTTAAAAGCGATAGTGTATTTGAAAACCCGGAAATTTTGAAAACTTAATCAGTTATGTAAGTAAAACAAGTTTACCTCATTTAGAAATTTAAGTAATCCTTGTTGTTGCTTAAACACATTTTTTTAAGTTAATAAGAGATCACATTCAAGTTTGGAAGAAAATTGAGTTTCATTTAATTTGAATTACAGCGTGATACCCGATGGTAAAGTTTAAAACATATCGCTTTGTAGTTTTGAAAACCTTATCTTTCCAAGTTTTATCGAATATTACCCAGTAATTTGTTAAGGCACATTTGAAATCCAATCTAAGCAAGTAAATAACAAAATATAAGTTTAAAATTTTTAAAGAGGCCTTTTACAATCCCAACATAATCAAATGAAATTAAATAAGGTAAAGTACCAAGTTTGAAAATCAGTGCAAGTCCGAATTTATTTTTTTTTGGCATGGTCACCTCGAGTTCATCCTGGCTCCAATTCCGCAGTCTACGTGTCACCTGAAATGATAAGGGAGAAGGTGAGTCGCAAGACTCAGTGCATAAATCCCTCTCCCGATAAATGCAACATGCTAACACACATCATAACAACGCAATACAATTAATGCACCCGATCCTAACCATCCGTAACACCTTTTCTACCCCATGTGGTACCAAACCACTGGTGGTGCCAAACCACTGGTGACCCAAAGTCACGATATCCATAGATGTGGTGCCAAACCACTGGTGACCCAAAGTCACGAAAGATCCATCTGTGGGGCCAACCCACGTGATACCAAATCATGGCGACAATCCCAGTATCTCGAAAGTGAGGCCAACCCACGGTGGCGTTAACCACAGGGACGAGTCGCTATGAGGTGCCAAACCTCTGGTGTCCCAAAGACACAAGTGTGATACCAAATCACTGGTGACCGCAGTCACGGTTAAAATGATGGGGCCAACCCATCGTGTGATACCAAATCACTAGCGTCAATCCCGTATAATCAACCGTGGGGCCAACCCACTGTGGTGCTAAGCCACTGGGACGAGACGCGGAGGTGCCAAACCTCTGGTGACCCAAAGTCACAATAATCAATCTGTGGTACCAAACCACTAGAGGTGCCAAACCTCTGGTGTCCCAAAGACACGGATATCATATCCCCCTCCTCTCATATCACCCAATAACATATCATACTAATGCAAAATCGTGCAATCATGCTATCATGCTCACATGCTTAATATGACATCTCAAAATACATACACCATAAATCATGATATCATATATCATCACAGATCTTGTAATGAAACGGACTTACCCGAATCCGTATCCATACTTCATTGGGTATTATATCGGTCAACCATACTATTTCACTTACACAATCAGGTTATTAACATATTACTCAGATAACAAAGTGTGTTAGTTTACACACCTATTAGAACGCACGCTCAATCCCAAAGAATCGGTCTAAATCCCTCGATTATCTTGCTCCTAAAATTGGCCAACCACAAGATTAATCACTTAAAACCCATTCGGCCAGAATAGATAAACCAAAGGGGTTAGCGTTTGAACCCTTACCTTTGCAAATGGTTTGGTTTCCTACAAAACCCAAACCAACAATGGTTCCTTCTGATAATCGGCCTCCCCCCTAAAACACAAACCATTAGTCTCATACGTCTTTGGCTTAAGAACTCTAAAGAAAACCATTAAAGCAATCTCTTACCACCACTTACCCAACGTTTATCAGAGAAGGAAGGCTCTTCTTGCTTGCTTCCGAAATCCAAAGGCCCTATACGAAATCGATTACCAAAACCCAAAGGTTATCTCCTTTCAACAAATGCCGAAATCGGCCCTTAAACAAACCCAAAATCGATAAAGCACAAGAGAGGGGAGAAATGGCCATTCGGCCAAACATTTACCTTCTACTAGACCGATTGAAACAAAAATCCAACAAAGTCAACACCCCTCTAACATTCGGCAATGAAGAACTATAAGGAGAGAAAAGATTCGGTTAGCACCCTTAACAAAAAGGAAAAGGAGATTCGGCCTTAAGAGAAATGGGAAGAGCAAATGGTGACAAAAGGCTAAGGGGTTTTGGAAAAGAAGAAAAATAAAGTGATGAATGGAGAGGGTGCTTTCGGTTTAAAGAAAAAGAAAATGGAGGATGATGTTTTTGGAGAATGGAGTTTCGGCAAGAGGATATTGAGAGAGGAAAAGAGAGTATGAGAGGAAGAGAAGCTAGTTTCGGCTCAATAGCAATGGAGAAAGCAAATGGAGAATGTAAATTTTGGCACTAGCTTTAAGAGAAAGGAAATAAACATATGAGAAGAAGAGAATGCCCGTTTCGGTTTACACAAGATGCAAATAAGAAAAAAATGGGAACAAACATTCGGCCACCAAGAGAATCAAGAGAAAAAAACAAAGCAATTACGGCAAGGGTATGCTTAGACTTTCGGCTTTCAAAAGAAAAATGAAGGAAATCCTTGAAGTTTCGGCTTGTTTTGACAAAAGAATAATTGGCTTACAAATGCTTTTGACCGAAAATGAACCAAAATGCAAAGTGCATTTCGGCACACTCCTACTACACCAAAACCGGCCACTCACCCCCCAAAAATCTCTCCAAAATCCGGCCACAACTCCCCCAAACACTCCAAGCCACCCATTCAAACTAGTTTGAACTAGTCCACCTCCACAAATCACTCTCCACCCACCATTTGAACTTTTGACTTGGTCCAAGGCAGAGTTTGAACTGCCTACAACTCCTCCCCTCCATGCCGTCAAAATAGAAGCCAAAATAGGGGCACCCTGCAGCTTGAACATAGGACCTCCTCCCTGCAAGTGGCGTCACACACACAAGCCTCAAGTGGCGCCTATCCTGCCACTCCACCAGCTTACTTGTTATGCTAAATTCACCTAAAGATATTTATAAACCCCAGCTCCTTCAACTCCTCCCACCTAAGCCTAAAAGCAAAGATTTTTCCTACCACTCCGGCTTACACCTAGCTTATAACTAAGCCCCAAAAACATCAAAACACAACATAGCACACCATGCATATGCAACAAAGCCAAAATAAAATAACCCCTAACTCAGGATATTACAGTTCTACCCCCCTTAAAAAATAATTTCGGCCTCAAAATTACCTGATCAGAAGAGTTGCGGGTATTGCTGTCTCATCATATCCTCGGGTTCCCACGTAGCTTTTTCCACGCCATGATTCTGCCATAGTACCTTAACCAAAGGCACAGACTTCCTACGCAGAACCTTCACATCTCGATCTAGAATCTGCACAGGTTCTTCCTCCATGGTCAGATCTGGATTTACCTCAATCTCTTCCACTGCTACGACATGCGATGGATCTGAATGATATCGCCTGAGCATCGAAACGTGGAATACGTCGTGAATTTGACTTAGCTCTGCTGGCAACTCGAGCTGGTAAGCTACTGGTCCCACTCGTCTCAGTACCTTGTACGGCCCGATAAACCTCAGACTTAGCTTGCCTTTCCTTCCGAACCTTAACACTTTCTTGCACGGCGAGACCTTCAGGAAAACTTGATCTCCTACAGCAAACTCAATATCTCTCCGCTTAAGATCGGCATAAGATTTCTGCCGGTCCGAAGCTTCCTTCAATCGAGCCTGTATCAACTTAACCTTGTCTTCGGTCTCTGTAACCAACTCTGGTCCCAACAACTAACGTTCACCCAACTCAGTCCAGCAAGTAGGTGAGCGACACTTCCTACCATACAACGCCTCATAAGGTGCCATCCTGATGCTTGCTTGGTAACTGTTGTGGTAGGCGAACTCAGCTAATGGTAGAAACTCCTCCCAACTACCTCTGAAGTTCAGAACACAACCTCGCAACATGTCTTCCAAGATCTGTATAACCCTTTCCGACTGCCCATCAGACTACGGGTGAAATGCCGTGCTGAAATCCAACCGCGTACCCAGAGCCTGATGCAACGCTTTCCAGAACCTTGACATAAATCTGGGATCCCTATCCGAGATAATCGATACTGGCACACCGTGCAGCCTCACTATCTCTGACACATACAGCTTCGCTAACCTTTGAAGTGAGTAATCCACCCTCACCGAAATAAAGTGAGCTGATTTAGTCAGACGATCCTGATTACCCAAACCAATCCTTCTTGCTAGGTGTAAGAGGTAATCCACTGACGAAATCCATAGTTATCCTTTCCCACTTCCACTGTGGAATCTTCACTGGCTGAAGCAACCCTGACGGCAACTGATGCTCAGCCTTGACCTGCTGACATGTCAAGCACTTCCCCACAAACTCATCACTTCCTCTTGGACACGGCCACAGGCGCTCTCGAGATCCCTATACATTTTGCTACCTCCAGGATGCATAGCGTAGGGGCTGCTATGTGCATCCTGAAGAATCTTCTGCCTTAACTCAGTATCCCTCGGCATACAAGCTCTCCCCCGAAAACACAGCACTCCATCACTAGACAAACTGTAACCCTCCAAACCATCATTCTGCACTTGTGACCTCTGCGCACTCAAAACCTCATCCATCAACTGTTTTTCTCTGATCTGCTCAACCCAAGTAGGCAACACTCAGCACTCTGCCCGAATATTACGTCGTCGTACAAACTCAAATGGGCAAACATCACTCTTAAGTCCGAAACAACCTTACGGCTCAACGCGTCTGCCACTACGTTAGCCTTGCCCGGATGATACTCAATCGAACAGTCGTAGTCTTTCAGCAACTCAATCCATCTGCGCTGTCTCAGATTCAAGTCTTTCTGAGTCAAAAGGTACTTCAGACTCTTATGATCCGTGTAGACTATCGATTTCTCTCCATTCAAGTAATGCCTCCATATCTTCAAGGCAAATACTGCAGTCGCTAACTCCAGATCGTGCGTTGGATAATTGACCTCATGTGGCCTCAATTTGCCGAGATCGTAAGCCATAACCTTCCTTCCTGCATCAAGACACAACCCAAACTCAGATGTGATGCATCGCAATAAACGGTGAATTTCTTCCCAGCCTCAGGTTGAATTAGAACCAGAGCCTCAGTCAAAATCTTCTTCAACTTGTCAAAGCTCTCCTGCTGCTTCTCAGTCCAAATAAACGGAATCCCTTTTCTTAACAATTTGGTCATCGGTCTTCACGATCAATGAAAATCCTCTACAAATCTTGGTAGTATCACCTTAAACCCGAAAACTCCGAATCTCGACTCTCGACCTAGGCGGCTTCCAATCCAAAACTGCCTCAATCTTTCGAGGATCCACTCTAATCCCTTCAGCCGACACTACATGACCCAAGAACGTCACCTCCCTAAGCCAGAACTCGCATTTACTAAACTTCTTATAAAGCTGTTTCTCCCTCAGAATCTATAATACCACCCGCAAATAAGCATCATGTTCCTCCTCAGTCCTTAAATATACCAAGATGTCGTCGATAAAAACCACAATGAACTGATCTAAATACTGCTAGAACACTCTATTCATCATATCCATGAATGCTGCTGGCGCGTTAGTCAACCCAAACGGCATTACTAAGAATTTATAGTGCCCATACCGAGTACGAAATGCCGTCTTGCAGATATCCGCCTCCTTCACCTTTAACTGGTGGTACCCAGACCTTAAATCAATCTTTGAGAAAGCCGACACACCCTTCAGCTGATCAAACAAGTCATCTATCCGAGGCGGATACTTGTTTTTGATCGTCAGCTTATTCAATTGGCGGTAGTCTATACACATCCGCATAGTACCGTCTTTCTTCTTGACAAAGAGTACCGGCGCTCCCCAAGGTGAAACACTTGGCCTGATAAAACCCCGGTCCAACAACTCTTGGATCTGAGCCTTAAGCTCTACTAACTCTTTAGGCGCCATCCTGTACGGAGCAATAGATACTGGCGCAGTTCCAGGTAATAGATCTATCTCGAATTCTACCTCACGATCTGGTGGCAAACCCGGAAGCTCCTCAGGAAACACATCAACAAATTCCCTAACTGTCCGAACCGTCTCTACAACAGACTCATTAGCCTCCAAGGCATACACATGAACCACATATGCTTCACGACCCTTTCGACCATCTTTTCGACTTTCGAGGCGAGATACCACATTGATGATAATTTCTTCTATTTCCGATCAGACTACCTCATCACCCTTAGCTATTTTCGAACCATACGCTTAGCAAGACAATCCAACTTCGCCTGGTACTTAACCAGCCAGTCCATCTCGAGAATCAGATCGAACTCCCCAAACGGCAGTTCCATCAGATCAGCCACAAACACTACCCCTTGGAGTTCTAGAGGTACGTCTCTATACAGCTTATCTACAACTACAGAGTGACCTAGAGGGCTTATTACGGTCATCTGCCTAGAAGATATCTCAGAGTCTAGATCCATGGTCTTCACTATGCTACTTGCAACATATGAATGCGTCGAACCCACATCAATCAAAGCAGTAAATGGAGAACCAAAGATTAAAAATGTACCGATTATGACGTCCGGTGCGTCGCCCTCCTCTCGGCGCCTCGCCGCATACACTAGCCCCGACTGTCTGCCTCAAAGACTACTCGCACCTCTACCCGGTGCTCCACGACCCCGACCAGAACCATTACCTCCTCTGCCATTACCTCGGCCCCTCTACGGTGGTGGTCCATTATTCCTGTACTGAGTACGGCCCTGACTCTCGGACTGAATCCTAGCCAACTTGCGCGGACAGTCCCTCACACGGTGGTCCAGCGAGCCACACTCAAAACAGCCTCTACCACCAGTCCAACATCCTCCCCAATGAGCTTTCCCACAACGGTTACACTGCAGCGGTCCCTGACTAGCAGCAACAAACCTACCAGACTGATTCGGCCCACTCGGTCTAGCCCTTTTCTGCGGATTACCTGATGACCCAGAAGATCCAAAACTCCTCTTATGTCGGTTTCTGTCCATGCCTTGCCTCACAGACTCTTTAATACCCTCGGCTACCTTCGCCTTTTCAACCAGAATAGCAAATTCACGCTCCTGCTGGGGCGCAATCAACAACCTTAATTCATCTCGCAGCCATCCTCGAACGAACACACCTCTCGTGTTCAAGAGCCACCATACCCACGCATACCGACTCGACCTCGAAACTCGCCTCGTACTCGACGAGTTTACTCCCGAACTAACCTCGAAAATGCTTTCCGTTGCTCATTAATGTAGTTAGCTCTAACATACTTTTTCCGATAGCGACCACGAAATAGTCCCAAGTCGATCTTCATTGCGGTACTGTCCCGAACCGTGAGCCACCACTCGTATGACTCATCTTGGAGAAGTGATACTATCCCTTTAACTTTTCTTGTGATCGAGTCCAAATCGTCCATGATCCGCTCTGTCGCTTCCGCCAATATTCGGCGATCTTTGGGAGTAACACTAGAGACACCTCGAAAACTTCACCTGTTTGCCAAGTCATTCAGCATGATTTTCTAGCTCCCGCGCCTCCACCTACTCCAACTACCCTTTCCAGAACTCGCAGATCGTCGCTGCGACATCGTCGTCCCGATCATTCCTAAACTTATGACCTCTAGCTGGTGGCGATACGGGTATCTCATTCTCTGACCCTGACCAGATCCTACGGGTTCAGAAACTGTCATCCTACCTCGACCACGTCCACGACCACGTCCACCTCATGTACTCATGACTAAAATCTTGTCTGATTTAAAGAATTTTATGCATCAGTAATTATTCCACTGTTTAAAAGCAAAGTCTTATGATTATTAAAGAAGCTTGTTTTCGCAAGTCCACAGAGTCCTATCAGTTTCAGTTTCTAAGGTAATCCACTATTGCTAGTCATCCACTCACATCAACATCAAAATCACAAGCAATAGTAAGGGTACTTACCTGGGCGGACTGGTGCCGGAGACTCGGTGCCATGCCCTTCAAACCATATTCTTTAAAACCAAAACACTTTAAAACCGAATTTAAAACATTTTGGGCCTCGGGCCCACAAAAGCCTTTGACCTTGGCTCGATACCACAATTGTAACACCCCAAACCGGTCAATACACCACGACCGAATCGGTATGTTACAGAAAAAAGGTATTTGAGAGGTTTAGGTTTCGTTAAAAGTTTGATGAAAACTCTTTCGTATGTTTTGTTCTTGTAGAAAACTTGAGCATGATTGTTTAAAAGCGATAGTGTATTTGAAAACCGAAAATTTTGAAAACTTAATCGCTTATGTAAGTAAAACAAGTTTATCTCATTTAGAAATTTAAGTAATCCTTGTTGTTGCTTAAACACATTTTTTTTTAAGTTAATAAGAGATCACATTCAAGTTTGGAAGAAAATTGAGTTTCATTTAATTTGAATTACTGATGTGATACCCATGGTAAAGTTTAAAACATATCGCTTTGTAGTTTTGAAAACCTTATCTTTCCAAGTTTTATCGAATATTACCCAGTAATTTGTTAAGGCACATTTGAAATCCAATCTAAGCAAGTAAATAACAAAATATAAGTTTAAAATTTTTAAAGAGGCCTTTTACAATCCCAACATAATCAAATGAAATTAAATAAGGTAAAGTACCAAGTTTGAAAATCAATGCAAGTCTGAATTTATTTTTTTTTTGGCATGGTCACCTTGAGTTCATCCTGGCTCCAATTCCGCGGTCTACGTGTCACCTGAAATGATAAGGGAGAAGGTGAGTCGCAAGACTCAGTGCATAAATCCCTCTCCTGATAAATGCAACATGCTAACACACATCATAACAATGCAATACAATTAATGAACCCGATCCTAACCATCCGTAACACCTTTTCTACCCCATGTGGTACCAAACCACCGGTGGTGCCATACCACCGTGACCCAAAGTCACGATATCCATAGATGTGGTGCCAAACCACTTTGGTGACCCAAAGTCACGAAGATCCATCTGGGGCCAACCCACGTGTGATACCAAATCACCGGCGACAATCCGTATCTCGAAAGTGAGGCCAACCCACGGTGGCGTTAACCACGTGGACGAGTCTCTATGAGGTGCCAAACCTCGGTGTCCCAAAGACACAAGTGTGATACCAAATCACCGGTGACCGCGATCCGGTTAAAATGATGGGGCCAACCCATCGTGTGATACCAAATCACTAACGTCAATCCCAGATAATCAACCGTGGGGCCAACCCATTGTGGTGCTAAGCCACCGGGGGCGAGATGCGGAGGTGCCAAACCTCTGTAACCCAAAGTCACAATAATCAATCTGTGGTACCAAACCACTGGAGGTGCCAAACCTCTGGTGTCCCAAAGACACGGATATCATATCCCCTTCCTCTTATATCACCCAATAACATATCATACTAATGCAAAATCGTGCAATCATGCTATCATGCTCACATGCTTAATATGACATCTCAAAATACATACACCATAAATCATGATATCATATATCATCACAGATCTCGTAATGAAACGGACTTACCTGAATCCGTATCCATACCTCATTGGGTATTATATCGGTCAACCATACTGTTTCACTTACACAATCAGGTTATTAACATATTACTCAGATAAGATGGTGTGTTAGTTTACACACCTGTTAGAACGCACGCTCAATCCCAAAGAACCGGTCTAAATCCCTCGATTATCTTGCTCCTAAAATCGGCCAACCACAAGATTAATCACTTAAAACCCATTCGGCCAGAATAGATAAACCAAAGGGGTTAGCGTTTGAACCCTTACCTTTGCAAATGGTTTGGTTTCCTACCAAACCCGAACCAACAATGGTTCCTTCTGATAATCGGCCTCCCCCCTAAAACACAAACCATTAGTCTCATACGTCTTTGGCTTAACAACTCTAAAGAAAACCATTAAGGCAATCTCTTACCACCACTTACCCAACGTTTATCAGAGAAGGAAGGCTCTTCTTGCTTGCTTCCAAAATCCAAAGGCCCTATACGAAATCGATTACCAAAACCCAAAGGTTATCTCCTTTCAACAAATGCCGAAATCGGCCCTTAAACAAACCCAAAATCGATAAAGTACAAGAGAGAGGAGAAATGGCCATTCGGCCAAACACTTACCTTCTACTAGACCGATTGAAACAAAAATCCAACAAAGTCAACACCCCTATAACATTCGACAATGAAGAACTATAAGGAGAGAAAAGATTCGGTTAGCACCCTTAACAAAAAGGAAAAAGAGATTCGGCCTTAAGAGAAATGGGAAGAACAAATGGTGACAAAAGGCTAAGGGGTTTTGGAAGAGAAGAAAAATAAAATGATGAATGGAGAGGGTGCTTTCGGTTTAAAGAAAAAGGAAATGGAGGATGATGTTTTTGGAGAATGGAGTTTCGGCAAGAGGATATTGAGAGAGGAAAAGAGAGTATGAGAGGAAGAGAAGCTAGTTTCGGCTCAATAGCAATGGAGAAAGCAAATGGAGAATGTAAATTTTGGCACTAGCTTTAAGAGAAAGGAAATAAACGTATGAGAAGAAGAGAATGCCCATTTCGGTTTACACAAGATGCAAATAAGAAAAAAATGGGTACAAACATTCGGCCACCAAGAGAATCAAGAGAAAAAAACAAAGCAATTACGGCAAGGGTATGCTTAGACTTTCGGCTTTCAAAAGAAAAATGAAGGAAATCCTTGAAGTTTCGACTTGTTTTGACAAAAGAATAATTGGCTTACAAATGCTTTTGACCGAAAATGCACCAAAATGCAAAGTGCATTTCGCACACTCCTACTACACCAAAACCAGCCACTCACCACCCCCAAAATCTCTCCAAAATCCGGCCACAACTCTCCCAAACACTCCAAGCCACCCATTCAAACTAATTTGAAGTAGTCCACCTCCACAAATCACTCTCCACCCACCATTTGAACTTTTGACTTGGTCCAAGGTAGAGTTTGAACTGCCTACAACTCCTCCCCTCCATGCCGTCAAAATAGAAGCCAAAATAGGAGCACCCTGCATCTTGAACACAGGACCTCCTCCCTGCAAGTGGCGTCACACACACAAGCCTCAAGTGGCGCCTATCCTGCCACTCCACCAGCTTACTTATTATGCTAAAATTCACCTAAAGATATTTATAAACCCCAGCTCCTTCAGCTCCTCCCACCTAAGCCTAAAAGCAAAGATTTTTACTACCACTCAACACACCTAGCTTATAACTAAGCCCCAAAACATCAAAACACAACATAGCACACCATGCACATGCAACAAAGCCAAAATAAAATAGCCCCTAACACGGGATATTACACCTGGTCTCCTATTTTAAGGTGATTTGATGTCCCTATGAGCTCTTCTAGTGGTTTCTTTGGTTTTACTTCGTGTGGATCCAGCTTTTCTTTGGTGTGTATCTTCTGCTCTGCAAACTTATCAAGCCTAAGGTCTTATCCCTTGTAGGATTATTCGTTGTTGTTTTGGGACTTATGAGTCGGCTCAGGTTGGTCTTTATGTGGTGTTTCCTGCGATGAAAGTTGAACAATTTGATTATCTATTGACGTGACTTTCTTACCTTCATCATCTATTGTTCTGGCCGAGTCGAGAGCTCGAAGCTTAATAGATTCATCTCCTACATGAAGTATGAGTTCACCTGTGGCAACATCAATTTTAGTTCTAGCAGTTGCTAGAAAAGCTCTTCCTAGAATTAAGGGGATTGAAGTATCCTCATCCATGTCTAAAACAACAAAATCTACTGGGAAAACAAATTTATCAATTTTTACAAGCACATCTTCAATAATGCCCCTAGGAATTCTAACAGTTTTATCAGCTAGTTGAATACTCATCCTAGTTTGTTTAGGCTTCCCTAGACCTAGTCGTTTAAATAATGCATAAGGCATGACGTTAGCTTGCCCCTAGATCGGCTAATGCATTATCAATCGTTAAACTACCAATTAAGCATGGAATCATAAAACTCCGGGATCTTTTAGTTTTGTGGTAGTCTATTCTGTAGCATTGCTGAGCATGTTGCGTTGAGTTCCACATAGTGCTCTTCATCTATTTTGCGTTTGTTCATCAAGAGCTGTATTAAAAATCTCCTTGAGTCGGGCATCTGAAAAAGAGCTTGAAGAAGAGGTAGGTTAATACGTAATTTCTTTAAAAGTTTTAGAAACTTACCAAATTGTTCCTCAGAATCATCTTTTTTCAATGCTTCGGGATAAGGTATGCGAGGTTGGTATTCTTCGATTACCGATTTTGGCCTCTTTTGTGCTACCTCTATTTTTCCTTTTTCTTCCTTGGTTCCTTCTACTGAGGTGAGCTCGTCTACCTTTGTACCCTCTTGAGCTATGGTGGCTTGGATTTGCTCTTTTGGGTTTATTTCTGTGTTGCTTGGTAGACGTCCTTGTTGACGTTCAGAAATCAGCTTTGTGAGATGTCCCACTGACCGAGTAAGTTCTCCAACTTGATTCTCGATCCCTTTGATTGATTTTTGTTATTCATCAAGTGTTGCTTCAGTCTTTTGGAGACGACAATCTGTAGCTGCCATGAATTTTGTTAGCATCTCTTCAAGGTTTGATTTCTTTTCCTGTGGATAGGGTTGATTTTGGTAATTTGGAGTAGGTTGATGCCTTTGATTTCCTTGATTTCCTAGTCCTCCCCATGAAAAATTTGGGTGGTTCCTCCAACTTGCGTTATAAGTGTTACAATAAGGATTATTATTTGATCTGAAATTGTTACCTATATAGTTTGTTTGCTTATTTTCTACTTCCGGTTGGTAGGGTGGGTACTCAGAATTCGCCACATTTTCACTCATTTCGCATTGCATGACTGGGTGTACCTGCGAAGAACATAAGTTATCAAACTTTTTATTCATTAACTCCACCTGCGCTGACAGCATTGTCACTGCGTCTATGTTGAAAACTCCAACTAATTTTGTCGGTTTAGCTCTTGTAATTTGCCATTGATAAGTGTTCAACGACATCTGCTCAATAAAATCGTAAGCTGCTTCAGAAGTTTTGTTATTCAAAGTTCCACTAGCTGATGAATCAATCATTTGCCTAGTGGGAGAATTCACACCATTGTAAAAAGTTTGGACTTGAAGCCACAAAGGTAATCCGTGGTGTGGGCATCTCCTTTGGAGATCCTTGTAACTTTCCCATGCATCATATAATATTTCTACATCATTCTGCACAAAAGAAGATATATCATTCCTAAATTTGGCCGTTTTGGCTGGTGGAAAATATTTTAAAAGAAATTTTTCGGCCATTTGATCCCATGTGGTGATTGACCCTCGTGGTAATGAGTTCAACCACTACTTTGCTTTATTCCTTAATGAAAAGGGGAATAACCGAAGACGTATGGCATCATCAGAAACGCCATTTATTTTGAAGGTATCACAGAATTCTAAAAAATTAGATATATGAGTATTTGGTATTCATCCTGCAACCATCAATTTGAACAAACTGTTGAATCATTTGTATTGTGTTAGGCTTTAATTCAAAATTATTAGTAGCTATAGCGGGCATAACAATACTAGATTCTGCTCCTGTCAAATTAGGTTTAGCATAATCATACATAGTATGTGGAACATTCTGTTCTTACACATTTGGCGGTGGATTGTTTTCGTCCATCCCTTCAGTAGGATTGGATCTTTGTTGTTATTCTTCTCTTTGGTAGTCTAGAGCTCGTCTAATTTCTCGACAATTTCTGCGAGCGGTAGCTTCAATGTCACTTTTGTATGCTAAAGGTCCTCTTGGGTTCCTTCTAGTCATAAACTAGAGGTACCTGCTAGGAAAAGAAAAAAAGAAAGACAATTAGTAAAAATAAAAATTTAATCTAAAAATAAAAGTAAATTGTGAAAAAAATAAAATAACGGCTAAAGTAATAGAAATAGAGCTTTCTTAATATTTTAGAGTTCCCCGGAAATGGCACCAAAAACATGATCGTGTCAAACAGTCAAGTTTTAATATTTATAAAAAGGATGATAGAGCCTGTAGACTTAACTATAACAACGATAGAGGCAAGTGCACCTATCGAACAGTAGTATAGTTTAGGCAAGAATATCTTATCGAACCCAAGGGAACCTAAAAGTACTACTACTCACTTTCTTTCTATTATTTAGCCTAAAATATGGAGTGGTTAGTTTATTAATCTAAAAACTAATGAAATACTTAAACTAAATGTAAAGACAAAAGAACGAAACTTTAGGAAAAGACTATGGAAAAACTTAGTTGATTACGATGATACCCTCGGGAAGAATCCACCTATGACTTCACTTATTATTTATCCCTAAACCATATGATTTCTCTACTTAGCTTGATCCGTGAGACTCCCTAACCTATATTAAACCCTCTCTCAAGGCGAATAACGTCTAACCTTAGGTTAATTAGTGGAACTCTCGTTCTCTTGTTATAACCCGCTAAAGAAGCAGTGAATCGATCAATGGATTCCCATATTAGGTTTCACCCTAATCTGGCAAAATCTCGTAGCCCTATCTCTAGGTGCCCGATCAACTTCGCTCAATTATGCTAGATCTACTCTTAGGCAGGGTCTATTCCTCCCCCACCTAAGCACATCCGATTAAATTAAGCAACATAATTAAGAACAAACTAAGTACTTATCATATAATTTAGAAATCAAATAATAAAATCCATCATAGGTTTCATCCCCTTCAGGTATCTGAAGGGTTTAGTTCATAACAAAATAAGAAAACATCTCAAGAGAAAAGATAAAACAAAACATAAGAAATCCCTAAAACCCCCTGAAGAAATTGAAGGAGAGACCCTCCATCTTGAATAGAGCTCCGGCTTCTTGAGATGGATCAACTGCTATCTTCAAATGATTCCCTAAAAGATGAAAGCTTCGACAAAAGCCTCTGCAAAAGCCCCCTTTTAATGTCTGCCTTGGGTTGTTTATATAGGCTTTGGGATGCTATACTTGGCTCCTAAGTACCTCCTTCAAGTAGAATTACTATTAGGGTGTTTGAGTAGACTTACGAGTATGTTTCTTTGGCTTAAAGCATCCAATTCTGAGTGAAATTGCTCATTCCCACGGCAAGGGCATGCCCATGGAACATGCCCGTGTAATTTTAGGGTTGGGCTGTGCCTTGATTCTATCATTTTGGGCACGACCGTGTGAGTGAAGATTCAGGCCGTGCTTCAGGTCTGTCGATTGGGACACGGCCATGTATATCGCTTGACACGCCTGTGTGTAGTAATGAGGTGATGCGCGGCCATGCAACTCGTGAGTTGTGCCATGCTTTAGGAAATCGTCGAGACACAGTCGTGCAGGCTTTGTGCTAGGCCGTGTTGATTTCTTGCTAAGGCCCAATTACTCTGTTTTAAGCCCGTTTTATATTCTTTTTATCCCCGTGTGTGTTCCTGGGTACAAACATGAAAAGAAAGGATTAAAAGCACCTTTTACAAAAATCAAGGGCTAAATAATCCAAAAGAATATTAAATATGGGGATATGTTACTTTTACGATTTATCAAATACCCCTACACTTAAGCTTTTGCTTGTCCTCAAGAAAAATTCTCAACTTACAATTAAAATGAACTTTCCATAATTCATAATTCCTATCGACAATGTCTCATCATAATTTATATTTAATTTATACATGGATAATTCAACTCAAAGAACCCTCAAGATCCAATTACGATAAGTCATACCTTTGTAGTACGAAAACATAGGTGTCTCCCCTTATCTGAATAATTACCTTTAATTCAAAACCGACAAGGATTGACATCTTCACTGAAGGTTTACTCAAATCACTCAAAGTGTTTAAGGTTCAAGAATAAGCACTCTAAGTTGAACCTTGAAAGTTAATACCATAGGCTTGCCTGAAAATCAAATCTCCACCACTGTATATGAGATGATACACAGATCAAAAGGTCTTTATCAGGGTTGTAACGGGGCTAGGGTTAAAAGGTGTGGATAAAGGCTGAATTAGAGGGTTAGAATCGAGACTGACTTGACAAATTACCTACCTAGAAACATTTAACTAAATATGAATATTTACTTCAATTGAAAGCTAATAATACCTGCTATTGATAATTACTCTATAATAACGAGTATTTTGATAATACTTTACTACGAGCTTTTTCTTCAACAATTGGAGTTTTAAATGGTCTAAGCTCTTTTATATACTACTAATATTGCATATACTTGAATTTAAAAAAAAATTAAAGACAAACATAATAGAAGGAACTTTGATCATTGAAACAACCTCATTCGGCAATTGATCAAATCAATTCTCGATAGAGGGGTAGTCAAAAGAATGTTGATAACAAATACAAAGGGTTTTGGGTTAATATCAAACGGGTGATTCAGTAAAAAGGTTGTTAAGATTCAACGGGGTTCACTAGGGGTTAATTTGTATGGGTAGGCTTTTTAGTGGAGTGAATGGGTTAAAACCTAGGTGCCTTTATCATCTCAGTATATCAAATCATTAATGTGGTCTTGACATGCATAAACGAGGCAAGTTCTAGAATAATAATTCAAAGTTGACACACTCATAATCAATAAAGTGAGCATGAAAACTAATATATGCTCTATAAGGCTCAAAATCTCACAAAAAATTATGGGTGTTTTGACATCAAACCTTATAAATTTTGAACTTCAAGGTGATACTAAATTCGTTTCAACAACCTATCAATTTTAATTTTTAGAAAGTAGACTTATCATGCTCGATTCTCTTGTATCCTTCAAATATGATCATCAATGCACAATTGACTATGGCTTACTCTAAAACAAATCAATAGAAAATCATAAATCATTAGAAATTTCACCCTAATTAATAATATGAGAAAAATACTTAAGATCAAGACTAAATTCAGGGTTTTGAGAATTATGCAAAAAGTTAGGCACTATTACCCCCACACTTAAGATGTACATTGCCCTCAATGTACAAAGATAGATAATGATAATTAGATGCCAAATAAAAAAGATAAGTGGGGAAAGTAATACTCCCTAAAATCTGGATGATCCCTGGTGTCTTTGGTGGCGGTGATGGTGTTTTCTATGGGCCTGGTGGTGTGGCTACCGAAAAGCAATTTGCTAGATGAAGAAATTGGGGAGCCTGTGAAGATATAGCAAAGAGATCTAGAGAAATAATAATAATATACTAATAATATATTTAAAGATTAAGGAGATAAAAAGAAGGAGACTAAGAAGAAAACTAAAATCTAAAGGAAAGACTAATGGACTAAGGAGTCCTTATTAGCAGATGGTTCGTGAGGTGGATATGATTTCTAAGGCTGTGGAGTGTTGGTGATGGTGGAAGTGGCGTAATTCCCTAGTAGCCTTTAGAACCTAAAACCAAGAAACTAATATGAAATAAATTAAATTAAGTAGAAAAGAAGCATAGATAAGGAAAATAAAGGAGATAAGAAAAGAAAAATAGAACCGAAAGGGTTTCGGAGACCCTTGGCGTGTCAATTAGCTAAAGCTGCCGGCATGAAGTCATGTTGAGGTCTCCTCTGAGGAGACGATGCTTACGTTTCTTTGGCATGATCTTTGTGTTGCTCAAGAGTCTTAGACCTTTTTTATGAGCAAAAAGAAAAATTTGAAAGAAAAGAGAAGGAAGAAAGAAGATGGGAAAAAGGGGAAGGGTTGTGGGGATTTAAATAAGATTTCAAATCTAGCACGTTCCCACGCCCGTGTACCAAGGGTGTGTCGACTCACACGGCCGCATCGCACGGCCATGTTGTAGAGTGTGTTGTTCTTCCATGCCCGTTTGTCGATTGGCACGCCCATTCCCAAAAGGCCAGTATATGAGCACAGTTGGAATGCACGGCCGTGGTCTGCCCGTGCTTAATAAGTCAGTATCACGACCGTGCTATTTTTTTGGTGCCTGTGGTGTGGGTGGTTGGCTCCATGACGTTGGGGGGTGGGTGGACTGAATTTGCACGGCTCTGCTCTATCAGTGTGGTGGTTCTAGTGTTTCACACGGCCAAGGGCATGGGCATGTGTAAGGCCGTGTGGCCTAAAAATCTGCATTTTTACGTTTTAAATATTGACAGAAGAGAGAGAATGAAAGAAAATAAAATAAATTTTAAAGTAAATAGAGTTAGTTCTCGATTTTCCTCCCGAGAAGCGCTCGTTTATAGTCTTAAGCTAAACTGTCCTTAACTTTGAAATTTTTAGGGAGGTTTAAAAGTTCAAATATTTTCCCTCTTACTGACAGTTTTATTTCATGACAAAGTTTAGTCCGGAAGCGTTTACCTTGAAATTGCCAAATATTGGATTGCTTACCTTGACTATTTCATGTGGGAGAATATCGTGTACCTGAAGAAGTATTTCTTCCTTTTTCTTCATGTCTATTGAAGTGATGTGAGGATTGCTTTTGTCTAACAGCACCTAGTCTCCTATTTTAAGGTGATTTGATGTCCCTATGAGCTCTTCTGGTGGTTCCTTTGGTTTTACTTCGTATGGATCCGGCTTTTTTTTTGGTGTGTATCTTCTGCTCTTCAAACTTATCAAGCCTAAGGTCTTGTCCCTTGTAGGATTCTTCTTTGTTGTTTTGGGACTTATGAGTCGGCTCAGGTTGGTCTTTATGTGGTGTTTGCTACGATGAAAGTTGAACAATTTGATTATCTATTGAAGTGACTTTCTTACCTTCATCATCTATTGTTCTGGCCGAGTTGAGAGTTCGAAGCTTAATAGATTCATCTCTGTCTGAGTATGAGTTCACTGTGGCAACATCAATTTTAGTTCTAGCAGTTGCTAGAAAAGGTCTTCCTAGAATTAAGGGGATTGAATTATCCTCATCCATGTCTAAAACTACAAAATCTATTGGGAAAACAAATTTATCGATTTTTACAAGCAGATCTTCAATAATGCCCCTAGGAATTCTAATAGTTTTATCAGCTAGTTTAATACTCATCCTAGTTTGTTTGGGCTTCCCTAAAACTAGTCGTTTAAACAATGCATAAGGCATGATGTTTATACTTGCCCCTAGATCGGCCAACGCATTATCAATCGTTAAACTACCAATTAAACATGGAATCGTAAAACTCCCTAGATCTTTTAGTTTCTGTGGTAGTCTGTTCTGTAGCATTGCTGAGCATGTTGCATTGAGTTCCACATGGTGCTCTTCATCTATTTTGCGTTTGTTCGTCAAGAGATGTCTTAAAAATCTCCTTGAGTCGGGCGTCTAAAAAAGAGCTTCAAGAAGAGGTAAGTTAATATGTAATTTCTTTAAAAGTTTTAGAAACTTACCGAATTGTTCCTCAGAATAATCTTTTTTCAATGCTTTGGGATAAGGTATGCGAGGTTGGTATTCTTTGATTACCGAATTTGGCCTCTCTTGTGCTACCTTTATTTTACCTTTTTCTTCCTTGGTTCCTTGAACTGAGGTGGGCTCATCTACCTTTGTACCCTCTTGAGCTGTGATGGCTTGGATCTGCTCTTTTGGGTTTATTTCTGTGTTGCTTGGTAGACGTCCTTGTTGACGTTCAGAAATAAACTTTATGAGATGTCCCACTGACCTAGTAAGTTCTCCAACTTGATTCTCGATCCCCTTGATCAATTTTTGTTGTTCATCAAGTGTTGCATCAGTCTTTTGGAGACGAGAATTTGTAGTTGCCATGAATTTTGTCAGAATCTCTTCAAGGTTTGATTTCTTTTCCTATGGATAGGGCTGATTTTGGTAATTTAGAGTAGGTTGCTGTCTTTGATTTACTTGATTTCCTTGTCCTCCCCACGAAAAATTTGGGTGGTTCCTCCAACCTGCGTTATAAATGCTACTATAAGGATTATTATTAGATCTGAAATTGTTACCTATATAGTTTGTTTGCTCATTTTCTGCTCCCGGTTGGTAGGGTGGGTACTCAGAATTCACCACATTTCCACTCGCTTCACATTGCATGACTGGGTGTACCTGCAAAGAACATAAGTTATCAAGCTTTTTATTCATTAACTCCACCTGTGTTGACAACATTGTCACTGCGTCTATGTTGAAAACTACGGCTGATTTTGTCGGTTTAGCTCTTGTAATTTGCCATTGATAAGTGTTCAACGACATCTGCTCAATAAAATCGTAAGCCGCTTCAGAATTTTGTTATTCAAAGTTCCACCGGCTGATGAATCAATCATTTGCCTAGTGGGAGAATTCACACCATTGTAAAAAGATTGGACTTGAAGCCACAAAAGTAATCCGTGGTGTGGGCATCTCCGTAGGAGATCCTTGTATCTTTCCCATGCATCATATAATGTTTCTACGTCATTCTGCACAAAAGAAGGTATATCATTCCTAATGTTGGCCGTTTTGGCTGGTGGAAAATATTTTAAAAGAAATTTTACGGTCATTTGATCCCATGTGGTGATTGACCCTCGTGGTAATGAGTTCAACCACTACTTTGCTTTATTCCTTAATGAAAAGGGGAATAACCGAAGACGTATGGCATCACTAGAAATGCCATTTATTTTAAAGGTATCACAGAATTCTAAAAAATTAGATATATGAGTATTTGGATCTTCATCCTGCAAACCATCAATTTGAACAAACTGTTGAATCATTTGTATTGTGTTAGGCTTTAATTCAAAATTATTAGCAGCTATAGCGGGCCTAACAATACTAGATTCTACTCCTATCAAATTAGGTTTAGCATAACCATACATAGTATGCAGAGCATTCTGTTCTTGCACATTTGGCGGTGGATTGTTTTCGTCCATCCCTTCAGTAGGATTGGATCTTTCTTGTTGTTCTTCTCTTTGGTAGTCTAAAGCTCGTCTAATTTCTCGACGATTTCTGTGAGCGGTAGCTTCAATGTCACTTTCATATGCTAAAGGTCCTCTCGGGTTCCTTCTAGTCATAAACTAGATGTACCTGCTAGGAAAAGAAAAAAAGAAAGACAATTAGTAAAAATAAAAATTTAATCTAATAATAAAAGTAAATTGCGAAAATAATAAAATAATGGCTAAAGTAATAGAAATAGAGCTTTCTCAATATTTTAGAGTTCCCCGACAACGGCGCCAAAAATTTGATCGTGTCAAACAGTTGAGTTTTAATATTTATGAAAAGAATGATCGAACCTGTAGACTTAACTATGACAAGGATAGAGGCAAGTGCACCTATCGAACAGTAGTATAGTTTAGGCAAGAATATCATATCGAACCCAAGGGAACCTAAAAGTACTACTACTCACTTTCTTTCTATTATTTAGCCTAAAATATGGAGTGATTGATTTATTAATCTAAAAACTAATGAAATACTTAAACTAAATGTAAAGACAAAAGAATGAAACTTTGGGAAAAGACTGTGGAAAAACTCAGTTGATTACGACGATACCCTCGGGAAGAATCCACCTATGACTTCACTTATTATTTATCCCTAAACCATATGATTTCTTTACTTATCTTGATCCGTGAGACTCCATAACCTATATTAAACCCTCTCTCAAGGTGAATAACGTCTAACATTAGGTTAATTAGTGGGACTCTCGTTCTCTTATAATAACCCCCTAAGGAAGCAGTAAATCGATCAATGGATTCCCATATTAGGTTTCACCTTAATCCGACAAAATCTCGTAACCCTATCTCTAGGCGCCCGATCAACTCCGCTCAATTATGCTAGATCTACTCTTAGGCAGGGTCTATTCCTCCTCTACCTAAGCACATCAGATAAAATTAAGCAACATAATGAAGAACAAACTAAGTACTTATCATATAATTTAGAAATCAAATAACAAAATCCATCATAGGTTTCATCCCCTTCAGGTATCTGAAGGGTTTAGTTCATAAAGAAATAAGAAAACATCTCAAGAGAAAAGATAAAACAAAACATAAGAAATCCCTAAAACCCCCTAAAGGAATTGAATGAGAGATCCTCGGTGTTGAATAGTGCTCCAGCTTCTTGAGATGGATCAACTGGCTATCTTCAAGTGATTCCCTAAAAGATGAAAGCTTCGACAAAAGCCTCTGCAAAAGCCCCCTCTTAATGTCTGCCTTGGGTTGTTTATATAGGCTTTGGGATGCTATACTTGGCTCCTAAGTACCTCCTTCAAGTAGAATTACTATTAGGGTGTTTGAGTAGACTTAGGAGTATGTTTCTTTGGATTCAAGCATCCAATTCCGAGTGAAATTACTTATTCCCACAGTAGGGGCACGCCCATGGCACACGCCCGTGTAATTTTAGGGTTGGGCCGTGCCTTGATTCTGTCATTTTGGGCACGGCCATGTAAGTCGAGATTCAGGCCGTGCTTCTGGTCTGTTGATTGGGACAAGGCCATGTAGATCACTTGACACGCCCGTGTGGGGTACTGAGGTGATGCGCGGCCGTGCAACTCGTGAGTTGGGCCGTGCTCTAGGTAATCTTTGAGACACGGTCGTGTAGGCTTTGTACCAAGCCATGTTGATTTCTTGCTAAGGCCCAATTACTCCGTTTTAAGCCCGTTTTGTGTTCTTTTTATCCCCGGGTGCTTTCCTGAGTATAAACATGAAAAGAAAGGATTAAAAGCACCTTTTTACATAAATCAAGGGCTAAATCATCCAAAAGCATATTAAATATGGGGTTAATATATGTTACTTTTATGGTTTATCAACAACCTATAAAACAAAGAAAACACACACATAGAATAAGCTTTCCAAAAGCTTAGTAAGTCAAATGCAAATAAACTTGGCATAAGAAGTATATATGCAATTTGATACATTTGCACATCTCATTCACTTAACAATTTATCATGTATATGCTTGATTCATTCCTATGACTACCTTTGCCACATTTATCCATTCAAAACTCATTTGAATCACATAGCTCATTCATAATCTTTCTTGCATCTCATTCACATTATCTTATTCAAACATACTTTTGTTCAAATCAAAGTCATATGCATACTTACCATTCATGCATACTTAATGCACACTCAACGCACCTGAATCGGATATTCATTCACTTAATATTATTCATAGCACGGATATACCATTCGTATTGCAGACTTGCCCTTGAACCCTTAGGAACCTAGTAGGATACTCACAAAGCTCGGAATAGTAGTACAATGCCAACATCCCAGACGAGGTCTTACATGCACTCGTATATCGATGCCACTGTCCCAAACACGGTCTTACACGTACAGATTATAATGATGCCAACGTCCCAGACGTGGTCTTACACGAGTCAATATGATGCCGATGTCCCAGACATGGTCTTACTCATAAAGTTCATATCGATGCCTACGTCCTAGACGAGGTCTTACACGAAATTTCAAATCAACGCCAACGTCTCGGACATGGTCTTACATGATAAAACAGAACAGATACTTATGTCATGACATGGCTAAACCTATTTATTCCTAAGTTCGTACGGGACTTCTCGACTTTATCACTATATCGAACTTATTTTCGAATTCATGCACTTAGCATCTCATACTCATTCATTTTCATCGATAGACATATGAATACATATACTCAATTCGATACAGATAAGTTTATTTGCATAGTGACTTACCTCGATTTCGGTTTAACGAAACGAAAACGACTACTCTGTTACTTTCGCTTTCCCGCGATCTAAATCTGTTTTCCTCGGTTCTTGATCTAAACATATTTAGAATTAACCCTTTTATTCACCATTCTATTCAATTCAATCTATACACATATATTTTGGGCTATTTACAACATAGCCCTCACATTTGCACATTTTGTCAATCTAGTCCATTTTACTCAAAACATCAAATTTCACAAGATCAATGCATAAACATGCCTGGCGAACCTCTCTAGGGACTATATAAGCCCAAATATATCATCAAATTTGCAATTTAGTCCTTCAATTTACCATTTTCTCAATTTAGACCTAATTAGCTAAATTCATGAAAATTTCAAGAACAAAACATGTTCATTTAACACATATCTTTCATTAACACCTAAACTCATCATAAAGCTCACTATTTCATCAATGATACATTTCATAAACATCATCAAAGCACAAAATTAAGGCATGGGTTTTGTAGCTCTCAAAGCAACGATTACAAAAACTTAAAAATTATCGAAAACCGAAGTCAAAACTTACCTTAATCTTGCTTAAAGCTAGCCGAAACATCAAAATCTCAAAACCTTGTTCTTTTTCTCTTATTCGGTCATCCAATAAAGATTAACATAGCTTTTTCAATTGATTATGGTTTATTAGCCTTTATTTAATCAAATTACTCAATTAACCCTTCCATAATAATTCAAGCAAACATACATTAAGGGCACATTTGTCCTTCTAATGTCCCCTATCTTAAAAGTGGTCTATTTGCCACTTAAGGCCACAACTTACAAAGCCATAACACATTGATACTTTAACAAATAACAAGCAACTTTCACATTTGATGCAATTTTATCCTTTCTCTTAATTCGACACACAAACGATCAAATTATCACACAGAATTTTCACATAGACTATGTCACATATCATACACACATAAAATATCATTAAAATATTATACGGACTCGGATTTGTGGTCCCAAAACCACTGTTTTAACTAGGGTATAAACCAGACTGTTACAATTCTCCCCCGTTAGGGATTTTCGTCCCCAAAAATCTTACCGTTAAACAGATTCGAATCTTTCTGTCTCATTGAATCTTCAGGCTCCCACGTAGCCTCTTCTATACCGTGTGACGATGCCAAAGTACTTTCTCTAACAGAATTTTCTTGTTTCTCAACTCTTTCACTTCATGAGCTAAGATACAGATCGGTTCCTCTTCGTATGCCATATCAGGTCGGATTTCAATTTCAAATGGGGCAATCACATGTGACGGATCAAACTGATGTCTATGGAGCATCGAAACGTGAAATACATTGTGAATCTTTTCTAGTTCAGAGGGTAACTTCAATCTATATGCAACAGGCCCAACACGTTCAATGATCTCATACGGTCCGATGAATCTCAGACTTAACTTGCCTTTACGTCCGAATTGGAGCAATTTCTTCCATGGAGACACTTTCAGAAATACTTTATCGCCGATCTTAAATTCTATATCCTTTCGTTTTAAGTCTGCATAGGACTTCTGACGATCAGATGCTGCTTTCAAAAATCTCAGATCAGTTGCACTTTTTGTTCGGTATCTTTTATCAAATCGACCCCGTGTAACTTATTCTCACCGAGTTCAGTCTAATACAGAGGTGTATGACATTTACGTCTGTACAAAGCTTCATATGGTGCCATTTTGATGCTCGACTGAAAACTATTATTATACGCAAATTCAATCAACGACAAGTATTATTCCCATGAACCATTAAACTCCAATATACAACATCTTAACATATCCTCTAGAATCTGAATGATCCGCTCGGATTGACCATCTGTTTGTGGATGAAAAGCTGTACTGAAATGCAATTTCGTGCCTAAAGCTTCTTACAACTTCTTCCAGAACCGCAATATAAATCTCGGATCTCTGTCTGATGCAATAGATAGTGGCACTCCGTGCAATATCACAATCTCGGAAATATAAAGCTCAGCTAATCTTTCAAGCGAGTAGTCAGATCTTATCGAAATAAAATGGATTGATTTAGTTAATCGGTCAACTACGACTTATATCGCATCCTTCATTCTCGGAGTTAGAGGCAACCCAGACAAAATCCATAGTTACTCTATCCCATTTCCACTCAGGAATCAGAATCGGTTGTAACAACCTAGACGAAACTTGATGTTCTGCTTTCACTTGCTGACAAACTAAACATTTTGATACAAAGTTAGAAACGTCTCGTTTCATGCCAAACCACCAATAGTGTTGCTTCAAATAATGATACATCTTTGTACTTCCTGGTTGGACAGATAGGCGACTGTTATGTGCTTCACCCAAAATCAATTAAATCAACTCCGGATTTCTTGAAACACAGATTCAATCTCGAAATCTCAAACAATCATCAACAACTCAAAATCAAATTCAGAATTCAATTCACAATGAGCTCGTTCAACAACAATTCATTATCAACCTTCTGAGCATCACATATTTGCTGTACAAATAACAGTTTCGCTCTCAATTCAGCTATCACAGAACTATCATCAGACATATCTAACTGAGCATTCAAAGTACGTAGTGCAAACAATGACTTTCTACTCAACGCATCAGCAACCACTTTGCTTTACCCCGAATGATAATCTATCACCAGCTCGTAATCTTTTAACAGTTCTAACCATCTTCTTTGACGCAGGTTCAAATCTTTCTGGGTCATTAGATATTTCAGACTTTTATGATCTGAAAACACACGACATTTCTCACCGTACAAATAATGACGCCAAATTTTAAGTGCAAACACAATCGCAGTGAGCTCAAGGTCTTGTGTCAGATAATTCTTTTCATGAGCCTTTAATTGTCTCGAAGCATAAGCTACCACTTTGCCTTCTTGCATCAAAACACATCCCAGACCGTTTAACGAAGTATCACTGTAAACAACAAATTCTTTACCCGAACATTGGAGCTTCTGTTAACAGAGTTTTCAATTGGTTAAAACTTTTCTGACATTTATCTAACCATTCAAATCTGACATCTTTCTGAAGTAATCTAGTCAATAGAGTAGCTACAGTCGAGAAGCTTGTAACAAATCTACGGTAATAACCAGCTAAACCCAAAAAACTATGAACTTCGGACATGTTCTTCGGAGGTTTCCAATTCAGAATAGTAAAAATCTTGCTCGGATCAACACAAATCCCACAAGCTGACACAATATGCCCCAGAAAACTAACCTCATTCAACCAAAATTCACATTTACTGAATTTTGCGTATAATTGTTTTTCTCTCAGAGTTTGCAACACAATTTTCAAATGTTCTGCATGTTTATTCTCATCACGAGAGTAAATCAAAATGTCGTCAATGAATACAACAACAAATTGATCCAGATATGGTCTGAAAATTATGTTCATCAAGTCCATAAAAATAGCAGGAGCATTGGTTAGTCCAAATGGCATAACTAAAAGCTCATAATGCCGGTATCTGAATCTTTAACTCTCAATTGGTAGTATCCTGATCTCAAATCAATCTTGGAAAACACAGTAGCTCCTTTTAACTGATCAAACAAATCATCAATTCTGGGCAAAGGATATTTGCTCTTTATGGTCACCTTATTCAACTGACGGTAATCAATGCACATTCTCATTGTGCCATCTTTCTTTTTAACAAACAGAACATGTGCACCCCAAGGTGAGAAACTCGGTCTAGCGAACCCTCTATCGGTCAACTCTTGCAACTATGACTTTAACTCTTTCAACTCTGTTGGTGCCATTCTATACAGAGCTATCGAAATAGGTGTCGTACTAGGAAACAATTCAATACCAAATTCAACTTCACGAATTGGAGGTAAACCTGGTAACACTTCAGGGAACACAATAGAAAAATCACAAACAATGGGTACTGATTCAACTTTCTTCTCAAATACTTTTAAATCAATTACATAAGCAAAATATGCCTCATACCCCTTTTTCACATAGCTTCGAGCTTTCAAAACTGATATCACAGCAGGCAATCCACTCAAATCACTAGACTCAACCCGTACAATTTCATTATTCAGACCTCGTAAATCTATAGTCTTTCTTTTACAGTTTACAATGACATCATGCATAAACAACCAATCCATTCCCAAAATAATATCGAATTCATCAAATGGAAAAAGCATCAAATCAACAGGGAAACAGATATCTCGAAACATTAACGGACAGTTCTTGCATACTTTCTCAACAAGGACGCTTTTACCTAAGGGGTTCGATACTTTTATAGTAAACTCAGTAGACTCTACAGGCAAAGTCTTGCTGAATACTAAATTCATGCATATATATGAATGCGTAGAACCAGGGTCTATTAAAGCTATCACAGAAGTATCATAAAGAGTAAAAGTACCCGTTATCACATCAGGTGATGTAGCTTCTACACGAGCTCGGATAGCATACGCTCTGACAGGCGCTCTAGCTTCAGATCTGACAACATTGTCTCTCATAGTTCTTGACACCACTAACATTTCTTGTATTCTTTGAAGGTCTACCCTTCCCTGATGCATTTTCAAGTCTCAGATTCTGAACAATCTCTGGCTCAATAGACTCAGGACAATCACGGATAAAATGATCAAGCGATCCACATCTGAAGCAAGCTTTATCCTTTAATCTGCAGCTTCCCGAATGCCTCTTTCCGCAATGTTTACATTCAGGTCTCTCAGATCGAACATTACCAACACTGGCCACAGAAGTTACTGGGGTTTTGGAACTCATTTGCAATCTAGCTCGACTTCTGTTCAAATGTCCCACATTATCTCTAGAATGACTTTGATAATTTTGGAATCTTTTCGGAGTAGACTAAAATGATTTACTCTGAAATCTCTTTCTCATATCTCGAGCTTCAGACTCAGCTCTTCTTTTATCCTTTCCGAGTACCTTAGCTTTGCAAGCTCAGTCAACGAGTACAACGAACTCTTTTATTTCTAAAATCCTGACTAGCAAACGAATATCTTCATTCAGACCATCTTCAAATCTTTTGCACATTATAGCTTCAGAAGATACACATTCACTAGCGTACTGACTCAACCTGACAAATTTTTGTTCGTATTCTGTAACAGTCATACGACCTTGCTTTAGTTCTAGAAATTCTTTTCGTTTATGATCAACGAATCTCTCACTGATATATTTCTTCCTGAACTCGGTCTAAAAGAAATCCCATGTGACTCGTTCTCTCGGAACAACAGAAATTAAAGTTTTCCACCATTGATAGGCTGAATCTCGAAGTAACGATACAACACACTTTATGCATTCTTCCGGAGTCAGAGACATCTCATCAAATACTCGGATCGTGTTTTCTAACCAGGACTCAGCCTTTTCAGCATCATCATCCTTAGTAGCTCGAAATTCTTTAGCCCCATACTTACAGATCTTGTCAACCGGAGGCTTACTTAATAAATCCAGATTTGCAGTCGGAGGTATATTGGATGTTTGAGAGGGATTAACCGGGGGCGGAGGTTGCGAAATAGTCGGGTTATTCTTTACGAACTGAGTGAACCACTCACTCATCATCTGGAAGAGAGCTTGTTTAGCTTCTCCCTCCTGACTATTCGTAGTCAGTCTCGAATCAGAAGGATCTGTCCCTTGTGCGGGAGCAGGTGCATTACTTTCTACGTCGTCAGCTACGGCTCTTTCGGGATCCATTGCTATACAGAAATTATGGCATGTATAGCTAGACTGTGACACGCTACGTTAGTCTGGGAACCGACTAAACCGTAGCTCTGATACCAATCAAATGTAACACCCCTATCCCGTGTCCGATCACCGGATTAAGGTTAAAGGCGTTACCATACAGATCGAAAACATTTACAGAATTATCACATAGTCATTTATCAATCTCAAACATAAAGTCCCTTAAGAAGGTCATCGAGACCTTAAACATGCTTATTAACTAAGTCAGGACTAAATCAAAACACATACTAAATTTTGAGGAAAACTAAAATTTTTTTAAATACAGGGGACACACGGCCGTGGGGGTAGGCCGTGCCTCTCCCATGGCTACTTAACACACCTGTGTGTCTTCCCCGTGGCTATATACTACCAAAACCAACACAGTCACCAAGAACGCATGTGTGCTAATGCCGTGTACAATAGATCACATACTGCCATTTCTCACACGGCCACCAAGCATGCCCCAGTCGAGGCCGTGTGCAATTTAAGCCACATTCTGCCAATTTACCCACGGTCTTAGGCACGCCTTTATGCCTCAACTGTGTGACATTATAGGCCCTTTTACAAGGCCAAATGCCACCCACTTAGGGTCTTCCTACAAGGAATATATGCCAAAACACAATATGCATATATGGCAACCAAAACATATCAAATGGTTCACTTCATCCATACATTCAATACCAAATCCATTCATACCAAATTATAAACTAAATCCTACATCATTTCAAACATATATCATCCATTTGCTTAACCCAAAACTTAACCATTCCATATGCATCAAAACATACTAAATATGCTTCATAACTCATTCATTCAAGCATTTATCAACTCAAAAACTAGCCAATACACATGGCCATGCTCACTTCATGAACATATACACCTATCTAGACTATACACGCCATAATTAGCCATATACATTTTCAAAAGGGTACCAAAATAAGTTTAGTATTGTGATGACGATCCTTGACAATCCCGAGCCTTCAGCAGCTTCGACGACCTATAAAATAGAGAAAACACACACACAGAATAAGCTTTCCAATAGCTTAGTAAGTCATATACAAATAAACTTGGCATAAGAAGCATATATGCAAACTGATACATTTGCACATCTCATTCACTTAACAATTTATCATGTATCTGCTTGATTCATTCCTACGACTACCTTTGTCACATTTATCCATTCGAAACTCATTTGAATCACATAGCTCATTCATAATCTTTCTCGCACCTCATTCACATTATCCTATTCAAACATACTTTTCTTCAAATCAAAGTCATATGCATACTTGCCATTCATGCATACTTAATGCACATTCAGCGCACCTGAATCGGATGTTCATTCACTTAATTATTCATAGCTCGGATATACCATTCGTATTGCAGACTTGCCCGTTGAACCCTTAGGAACCTAGTAAGATATTCAGAAAGCTCGAAATAGTAGTACAATGCCAACGTCCCAAACGAGGTCTTACATGCACTCGTATATCGATGCCACTGTCCCAGACAGGGTCTTACACGTACAGATTATAACGATGCCAATGTCCCAGACATGGTCTTACACGAGTCAATATGATGCCGATGTCCCAGACATGGTCTTACTCATAAAGTTCATATCGATGCCTACATCCCAGATGAGGTCTTACACAAAATTTCAAATCAATGCCAACATCCCGGACATGGTCTTACATGATAAAACAGAACAGACACTTATGTCATGACATGGCTAAACCTATCTATTCCTAGGTTCGTACGAGGCTTCTCGGCTTTATCACTATATCGAACTTATTTCAGAATTCACACACTTAGCATCTCATACTCATTCATTTTCATCGATAGACATATGAATACATATACTCAATTCGATACAGATAAGTTTATTTGCATAGTGACTTACCTCGAGTTCGATTTAACGAAACGAAAACGGCTACTCTGTTACTTTCGCTTTCCCTCTATCTAAATCTGTTTTCCTCGGTTCTTGATCTAAACATATTTAGAATTAACCTTTTTATTCACCATTCCATTCAATTCAATCCATACACATATATTTTGGGCTATTTACAACTTAGCCCTCACATTTGCACATTTTGTCAATCTAGTCCATTTTACTCAAAACATCAAATTTCACAAGATCAATGCATACACATGCCTGGTCGAACCTCTCTAGGGACTATATAAGCCCAAATATTTCATCAAATTTGCAATTTAGTCCTCCAATTTACCATTTTCTTAATTTAGACCTAATTAGCTAAATTCATGAAAATTTCAAGAACAAAACATGTTCATTTAACACCTATCTTTCATTTAACACCTAAACTCATTATAAAGCTCACCATTTCATCAATGATACATTTCATAAAGATCATCAAAACACAAAATTAAGGCATGGATTTTGTAGCTCTCAAAGCAACAATTACAAAAACGTAAAAATTATCGAAAACCGAAGTCAAAACTTACCTTAATCTTGCTTAAAGCTAGCCGAAACATCCAAAGCTCAAAACCCTTGTTCTTTTTCTCTTATTCGGTCATCCAATAAAGATGAACATGGCTTTTTCAATTGATTTTGGTTTATTAGCCTTTATTTAATCAAATTGCTAAATTAACCCTTCCATAATAATTTAAACAAGCATACATTAAGGGCACATTTGTCCTTCTAATGTCCACTATCTTAAAAGTGGTTATTTGCCACTTAAGGCCGCAACTTACAAAGCCACAACACATTGATACTTTAACAAATAGCAATCAACTTTCACATTTGATGCAATTTCATCTTTTCTCTTAATTCGACACACAAACAATCAAATTATCACACAGAATTTTCACACAGACTATGTCACATATCATACACATAGAAAATATCATTAAAATATTATACGGACTCGAATTTGTGGTCCCAAAACCACTGTTCCTACTAGGGTATAAACCGGACTATTACAATCAAAATTTCATATTCTTCCATAAAACATTAAAATACATGCATGTCATACATGGGTAAATTTTTGAACATAAACCCTAGCTCAAAATATAGCTAGAAATAGCTAAACCGAGCTACGAGGGTCTCAAAAATGTGAAAAACATTAAAAATGGGGCTAGGATGCACTTACTATCAAGCTTGAAAGTTGAAGAAACCCTAGCTATGGTGCTCTTATGATTTTCGGCCAAGCTTGGAGAAGATGGACACAATTTTGACTTCTTTCCCCCTTTTTAATCTTTTATTTACCAAATGACAAAAATGCCCTTAATGATTTCTTGAGATTTTTCCTTCCCATGTCTATTTTTTTCCATCATCAAATATATTGGTCTAATTGCTAAATAAGGACCTCTAGTAATTTTTATAATTTTATTTCATACTTGAATATTCTAGAATCTCATATTTTCTACTCTTCGTAATTTAGTCCTAATGGACAATTTAATCACTAATTAATAAAATTTCTTTATGAAATTTTTACACAATCATGAAATCACCTCATAAGCCTCACAGAAATCATAAAACTCATGTTTCTACTTTGGATTTGTGGTCTCACCCCACCATTCTGACTAGGCCCTAAATCGGGCTATTATAATTCTCCTCCTTAGGGATTTTTGTCCCCGAAAATCTTACAAGTGAAAAGGTTTGGGTACTGATTCCTCATAGTCTCTTCAAGTTCCCATGTAGCCTTTTCTACCCTATGTCTTTGCCATAATACTTTCACAAGGGATATACTTTTATTCCTTAGTTGCTTGACTTTCTGAGCTAGAATCTTAACCGATTTTCACCGTAAGTCATGTTAGGTTGAATCTCAACCTCTATCAGTGCAATCACATGCGAAGGGTTTGATTGGTAGTGTCACAACATAGACACGTGAAACACATCATGAATCTTCTCTAATTCAGATGGCAAAGCCAAGCGATAGGCTACCGGTCCTATCCTCTCGGTGATCTCATATGGTCCAATAAATCGCGGACTCAATTTGCCTTTCCAACCAAATCTAAGCACTTTCTTCCACGGCAACACTTTCAAGAATACTCCATCACTGACTTGATACTCGATTTCTTTCCTCTTCAAATCTGAGTAGGATTTTTGTCTATCAGAAGTAGCTTTTAAATAATCTCAAATCACCTTTACTTTCTCTTTGGTTTCTCTAACCAAATCAACCTCGTGGATCTGGTTTTCCATAAGTTCAGTCTAATATAAAGGCATTCGGCACTTACACCCATACAAAGCCTCATAAGGTGCCATTTTCAAGCTTGACTGATAACTATTATTATAGGCAAATTCTACCAACGGTAAGTACATTTCCCAGCTACCCTGAAACTCAAGAACACAACATCTGAACATATCTTTGAGAACTTGTATCAACCTCTCCGATTGGCCATCGTTTTGGGGGTGAAAGGGCGTACAAAAATTTAACTTTTTGCCCAAGGCCTCTTGCAACCTTTTCCAAAATCTGGACGTAAATCTCGGATCTCTATCTGATATAATTGATAAAGGCACTCTGTGTAGCCTAACAATCTTTGAAATATACAAGTTTGCCAACTTATCAAGTGAGTAGTTGACACGCACCGGTATGAAATGGGCTGACTTCGTAAGTCTATCGACTATGACCCATACAACATCTTTCTTGTTCGGTGTCAATGGTAAACCAGTTACAAAATCCATAGTAATTCGTTCCCACTTCCACTCGGGCACCATAATAGGTTGAAGCAAACCCGAGGGTACTTGGTGTTCGGCATTTACTTGCTGACAAATCAAGCATCTTAACATAAACTCAAATATATCTTTCTTCATGCTCGGCCACCAATACAATTTTTTCAAATCATTATACATCTTAGTGCTACCTAGGTGTACAGATAAGCATCCACTATGTGCCTCATGCAAAACTTTACGAATGAGCTCATCCTTTCTTGGTACACAAACTTTGTCTCTAAACATCAATCATTCGTCTAAGTTGATCCGAAAGTCAGACTCAACACCCGACTCGCACTGAACTCTTTTGGCTTGCAACTCACTATCATCTTTCTGAGCCTCATAAATCTCTTGAAGAAACATTGGTCTAACCCTCAACTCGGCTAGAATGGAGCCATCATTGGACAAAGCCACCCATGTATTCATAGCCCTCAAAGCAAATAGGGATTTCCTACTCAAGGCATCGACAACTACATTCACCTTTCCCGAGTGGTAGCCAATAGCTAATTCATAATCTTTTACCAATTGTAACCATCTTCGTTGCCTTAAATTCAACTCCTTCTGAGTTATCAAGTACTTTAAGCTCTTATGATCGGTGAATATCTGACATTTTTCACCATAGAAATGGTGTCTCCAAATCTTCAATGCAAAAACAATAGTAGCTAGCTCTAAATCATATGTCGAATAGTTCTTCTCGTGCGGCTTTAACTGCCTAGAAGCATACACTATCACCTTGCCTTCTTGCATAAGTACACAGCCTAGTCCATTTAAGGATGCATCGTTGTAGATCACAAATTCTTTTCCCAATTTAGGTTGTACTAGAACTGGAGCCTCTGTCAACATTGCCTTTAATTTCTCAAAACTCTGTTAGCACTTTTCTGTCCATTCAAACTTTACGTTTTTTGTAACAGCTTCGTCATTAGAGTCGCTATTATAGAAAACCCCCTAATGAACTGCCTATAATAGCCAGCTAGGCCCAAGAAACTCCTAACCTCAAATACATTTTTTTGGGATTTCCAATAAAAAATGGTCAAAATTTTACTTGGGTTGACTCTGACTCCATCTCCCGAGACACTGTGTCCCAAAAATCCAACTTTCTTGAGCCAAAATTCACTTTTGTTGAATTTGGCATATAGTTGATTATCTCATAAAATCAGTAAAATGGTTGATACGGTCCAGCCCAGGCAACCAAAGTCTTCCGATTTGATGAGCTCGAATCAAATGAATCAAGTGCCATAGAGTTGTTGTGCACTTTGGTGCACGTCCAAATTAACTTATTTGAGCTCGTTTCAGCTCATCGAGCTGTTTAGATAACTTGCCTAATTTTAATGCTCGAATAAATTTATTAAGTTAGTTAAATTAGTTAAATTCTGCCCAAATAATTTAATTAAATAAAAATCTGGACATTTTAATTAAGTCTTAAATGTGTCTTAGTTTAAGACATATTTATTAGCTATTTTTTTGTGTCTAAGTTAGGAAAAATTTATTGCATGTTCTAATGAGTCTAGCCGAATTTAATGTGCAGTAATTAACTTGTTTAAGCTATTTCATGTTTTAATTGTGACTTAAGTATGGCTATCGAATTTAATGAGTTTTAAAACTTTTGTCCAGCCACATTTTCTTCATTAAATTGGTTTGTCTGCTGCCGAATTTTACCCATTTAATTGTTGTTTTATTTCGAAGCAAATACATGCATGAATCAGCCAAAGTGGGGAGCTAAACACACATTAATTCCAGTTGGCTTTTTCGTGCACACCAACAACCACCACAAATTGTTGTTCACATTCCCAATGTTCAATCAAGCTCCCTTGCTACTATGTTCACCTTGCTGGTACATTGGATGGCATTAAATTGTGGCATTAAGAAGAGATATTAAGCATGATTGGGATGGCACAATAAATGAGTTGTTTGTTTAGCTCTTCAAGGCTTCTTTTTCGTGAACTACAAGACTTTAAATGAGCTGATGGTGCATGTTCGGCTTTAACAACAAAGTTGCTTCGTGAATGGTAAAAGGACAGCATTAAAGGAGCAATATTAAAGATATTTCTGGGTTTTGTTTCTCCAAGTGTGACATCAATTTAAGAAGCATGCATGGATGGATTTGGATGGTCATTCACGTCCCCGAGGATGCATAAAGAGCTGCATGCCTATTCGGATTTTCAAGGCAGCTTATTCAAGTTCCCAATGTCGAATTTAATGAAGCATTTCAGATCCCAAATTCCCCATTTAATTTGGACTACACCTAGGCCATTCTAGAAGCTGACGTTTGACTCCACATTCAGCCGAACTTAGAAAGTACATTGTCTACAAGGATATGTCAACATTCATGCAAGCTGAATCATCCATCTAGAAGCTGCCCATTTGTCTTCTATTCAGCTGAATTTTGCCAAGGAGTTCAATAGATTTTATTCCAGATTTTTCTAGCGATTTCTAGCTTAATTTAGCTTAGCTATTAAGTCATTTAGTGTCCATTCGGCTAGCTCTTTTGTTGACCTATAAATACTTTGCTATTTTCATTTTTAAAAGTTGTTGAAACTTAATCAAATTTATGAACTTAGAGTTCTTGAGTGAGTTATCTACTCTTCATTTTCGTACAAGTTTCTTAGACTTATCAAGCTTGCTTGTGGCATCTTTGACTTGTTCATCCATCTCCTTATACCATCCCTTCTTACTTTGTTAAGTAACGGGTCGAGGTCCATCTTCAAATTCCATCAATCACCTTAAACCAAATAGAAACTGATGTGACACTTTTCTAGTGTTAAATCATTTCTCGAGTTTAAGTCCATTTATCCATTTCCATCGAATATCCTTCATTTTCAACTATCTTCATTTCACTTCGCTATATGTTGTTCTACCAAATTGAACCTATCCATTTCACCTGCTAACCCATTTTTCATTCATCTATCAACTTTCATTTCTACTTAAGCCATCCCTCCAATAAATATATTTCAAGAGCTTCTGCAAACTCAACCTCAACTCCAACAATTTTCCCGAAGACTTAATTCCTCCTCGTAGACGATTGGGAAACTCGCATACGACTCGGCTCAGCCCGAGGTGGATCGTATCATCTGGTATCAAAGCTACTAAAATGAGGAGTGCGACGTATGAGATAATCTCGAAAGTAGGTTCAAGTTAAAAAAAATTGAAATTAAAAAAAATTCCAAGTTGTAATTTAAGTTCTTATTGTATTATTTCGTTCATTTTAAAAGTTAAAAAAAAGAAATACAAAAAAGAAATACAAAAATTCAAAAAAAAAAGTGTTAAGTTTTTGCAAGTTGTTGTTTCCATTCTCTTATACTATTCCCGATCATCTAAAATCAATCTACCCTCATTTCTTCTACCCTCAACGCCACACATACCAAATTTTTTTTCTTTCTTTCTTTCAACCTACCCTACACCCGTAAACATTTATCCCTTGTTACCCATTTTGAAGCCGACCCTCAATCCACATTAAGTCTAATCGAAGTGAATTATGAAATTGTGGGACGAGACGAGCAGTAAAAGGCACGAGTGTATTCATCAAAGAAAAAGCCATAATACGAGTGAAACACAAGTGTGAGTGACCTTTTCTTTGTGAGTGAACTTGTGAGCCTTTGTGGTAAGGTTTGTAAATTTTTCTCTTTGTTCTGGTTTAAGCATTTATCTTTTCATTACTAACATCATGAATCTAGAAGTATTGTCAGAACCTGATTATCAATATTTGATGGACGAGATGCATAGAATCATGAACTCCAAGTTTGATAAGTTGCATGGGCGATTGGATCGAATCGAGGAACGAGACCAACAAGAATGACTTTCTTCAAATTAAAAGATGGAGTCAAGGTTGTCATAGAGACACGCATTCAAAGATCATTTGAGAAGAGATTTCGATCGAGATTCTTATCCATCAAGAAGACGGATACGGTATGGATCAAACCACGAATTTGAAACCTTTAAATGTTACCAATGAGAAGGTATAAATTGTTCTTTAAAAGCTACAACGTATCCACTTGCGGAGAAGTCCTTATGAAAAAGTGAATGTGGTTCATCTGCGTCCAAGTATTCGCCCACGAAAGAACATTCTCGAAGTGGATCATATCATGATTCCTATTCGACGAGGGATTCAAGGTGAAGCAAAGCAAAGTTCAAGTTTGAAGCCTATTATGGTGATGAATGAGAAAGTACGAGCTACTCTTCAAGCGCTTCAAAGATGTCACGAACGAAAAATCTTCCACGAAGAATCGAACGTGATTTCTATGAGAAAATTTTCTCTTTCTTTGAGTCAAACCCTTCTATTTTTTATTCTTTTGTAACATTTATGAGTTGTGATAAAATAGAAAAAGGAAAAGAAAAAGAAAGTGAAAAAGAAGAACAAGAAAAAGAAATTTAAAAAGAGAAATAAGCCAAAAAAGAAATCGAGAAAAGAAAAAGAGAAGTGAGAGAAAAAGAAAATGAAGAAAAGAAAATTGAAAAATAAATTGAGATTGAAAAAGAATATGAAAAAGAAACGAGAGTAAAAGAGCGAGAAAAGTGAGTGTTGATTCAACTGACCCATTTGAACCTTGTTCTTGTTTTATTTCTTCTCTTCAGATTTTCGAAAGACCGAAAGATGATTTTCAACTACAATACCTTCCCGATGAGTGACATTTTTGTTTGATCGAAAAAGGTAAAGTTCAAAATGAAGCCGAACCATATGAGCCCGAAGGTAAGCAAGGTAAGGAAATTCTAAACGGGTTACTGCAATCTGATTTGAAATTTATAGATGAAATTTCCTGTGACTTAATTTTTAAAAGCTTTCAGTCTTTCCCTTCGATTAACTTTTACTCTTTGAATGTGGTTGATTTTTTACGTTCTGTTCTACAAAACCATTTGATTTGGCAAAATGTCGAGTTTTTATGAAAAACAAATAAATTGTTCGGATATGGTGATTTCATGAATCAATCTATGCCTCTTGAGAAATCTTTGACTTTGTGCAATTCTGTTTCGACGATTGCAAAGAGTTTTGTTTATATGATGCCGTGTATGCAAAATTATTTTTGGTTTAACATGTTTGACTTAATGAAACTGTTGCAACACTTTGGCTTAAACAAACAAAATCAAGTCTTTAAATCGGGAATATGTTTTGGTACCTTTTGTGAGAAAATCAAGTTGCAGCGATCTTGTGCAAATAAACTCTATCTGCTTGATCCTTGGTTCATGAATAAGGTAATGAAATGTGATAACTTTGTTTTCAATTTCAATTCGTTCCTTAAACAATTCATGTGGTTATGCCTAAAGTTCAAGTATCGTTTGGAAAATGTTGATTCGAATGCGAAGCCTTACACTACAATCCCAATGAAAGAAGGTTTGTTTTAATGAAGCAAGGTAAAACCGACCCATATCTTTCTGCGCCTAAAGGTACGAAGCTTGAAAACTTTGAAACGTTTTCGTTCTCCTCAGATGGTGATAAGCTTTGCGTTGATGAATTGGTTTTTGTAAAACATTTAGATCATGATATGCTTAAATGCTCTATTTTGCCTGTTTATGATCTATCTGTCTTGATGGTTGACAAAAAGATTCTTGTGTTCGATAAATTTTATAATACATGTGTCAGAGAGTCTATAGTTGATCGTCTAATGCAAGGTATGATTATGCAATCTTATGGATCATGTGAGTCGTTTCAACTTCCTGCTTGTGACGATTATGTCTATCATTTGAATCATTATTCGAGATCCCATCATGATTTGTGGAAACAAATTGAGACACTTGAATGCTTTAAAATGTATCTGATTTTGCTTCGAAATTTTGATAAGGCATTATTTCATTTGTATGATAATTTGATTATGCCCGTTCGCATGCGGTTTACTTGTTCTATTCTTTACTTGTTCTATTCTGCTCACATTTGGATTGCAAGTGTGTTTGAAACATTTCTTGTTAACTCATGGTTGTCCTTTTCAGGTGACCCGATTACTATCTGCCCCATTTGACCAAGGAAAGCCGAGCAAAAAGAATTCTGTTCAAGAAAACCAACGGCTCGATTCGAGGACGAATTGTCTTGAAGAGGGGAGATGATATGGTCCAGCCCGAGCAACCAACGTCTTGCTATTTGATGAGCTTGAATCAAATGAATCAAATGTCGTAGAGCTGTTGTGCACTTTGGTGCAAGTCCAAATTAGCTCATTTGAGCTCGTTTCAGCTCATCGAGCTGTTTAGATAACTTGACTAATTTTAATTCTTTAATAAATTTATTAAGTTAGTTAAATTAGTTAAATTCTGCTCAAATAATTTAATTAAATAAAAATCTGGACATTTTAATTAAGTCATAAATGTGTCTTAGTTTAAGACATATTTATTAGGTATTTTTTATTCTGTCTAAATTAGGACAAATTTATTGCATGTTCTAATGAGTCCAACCGAATTTAATGTACAGCAATTAACTTCAGCTATTTCATATTTTAATTGTGACTTAAGTGTGGCTGTCGAATTTAATGAGTTTTAACTCTTTTGTCCAACCACATTTTCTTCATTAAATTGGTTTGTCTGCTGCTTGTCTGCTACCAAATTTTACCCATTTAATTGTTGTTTTATTTTGTAGCAAACACATGCATGAATCGGCCAAAGAGGGGAGCTGAACACACATTAATTCCAGCTGGCTTTTTCGTGCACACCAACAGCCACCACAAATTACTGTTTACCTTCCCAACATTCAATCAAGCTCCCTTGCTACTATGTTCACCTTGCTGGTACATGGGATGGCATTAAATTACGACATTAAGAATAGATATTAAGCATGATTGGGACGGCACAATAAATGAGTTGTTTTTTCAGCTCTTCAAGGCTTCTTTTTCGTGAACTATAAGACTTTAAATGAGCTGATGGTACATGTTCGGCTTTAACAACAAAGTTGCTTTGTGAATGGTAAAAGGACAACATTAAAGGAGTAGTATGAAAGGCGTTGCTGGGTTTTGTTCCTCCAAACGTGACAGCAATTTAAGAAGCATGCATGGATGGATTTGGATGGCCATTCATGTCCCCAAGGATGCATAAAGAGCTGCATGCCTATTCGGATTTTCAAGGCAGCTTATTCAAGTTCCCAATGCCAAATTTAATGAAGCATTTTAGCTCCCAAATTCCCCATTTAATTTTGGTTGCACCTAGGCCAGTCTAAAAGCTGACTTTTGACTCCACATTCAGCCGAACCTAGAAAGTACATTGTCTACAAGGATATGTCAACATTTATGCAAGCTGAATCATCCATCTAGAAGTTGCCCATTTGTCTTCCATTCAATCAAATTTTGCCAATGAGTTCAATAGATTTTATTCCAGATTTTTCCAGCAATTTCTAGCTTAATTTAGCTTAGCAATTAAGTCATTTAGTGTCCATTTGGCTAGCTCTTTTATTGGCCTATAAGTATGTTTCTATTTTCATTTGTAAAAGTTGTTGAACCTTAATCAAATTTATGAACTTAGAGTTCTTGAGTGAGCTATCTCCTCTCCATTTTCGTACAAGTTTCTTAGACTTATCAAGCTTACTTGTGGCGTCTTTGACTTGTTCATCCATCTCCTTATACCATCGGTTCTTACTTTGTTAAGTAATGGGTTGAGGTCCATCTTCAAATTCCATCAATCACCTTAAACCAAATAGAAATCAACGTGACACTTTTCTAGTGTTAAATCGTTTCTCGAGTTTAAGTCCGTTTATCCATTTCCATCGAATATCCTTCATTTTCAACTATCTTCATTTCACTTCACTATATGTTGTTCTACCAAACCAAACCTATCCATTTCACCTGCTAACCCGTTTTTCATTCATCTATCAACTTTCATTTCTACTTAAGCCATCCCTCCAATAAATATCTTTCAAGAGCTTCTGCAAACTCAACCTCAACTCCGACTATTTTCCCGAAGACTTAATTCCTCCTTGTAGCCGATTGGGCAACTCGCATTCGACTCGACTCACCCCGAGGTAGATCGTATCAATGGTCCTCAAGTGTTCGGCATGCTTATGCTCATCACGGGAATATATTAATATGTTATCAAAGAAGACAACCACAAACTTATCTAAGTATGGCCAAAAAATGCAATTCATTAAGTCCGTAAACACCGCAAGGGCATTTGTTAAACCAAAAGGCATGACTAAAAATTCATAGTGCTCATACCTCATTCGATAAGCTGTCTTCAGCACATCTGAGTCTTTTACTCTCAACTGGTAACAACCGGACCTCAAGTCTATCTTGGAAAACACAGTGGCTCCCTTCAATTGGTCAAATAAATCATCGATCCTTGGTAATGGGTAGTAACTTTATTAAGCTGCCGATAATCTATACATAATCTCATGGAACCGTCTTTCTTTTTCTCAAATAACACTGGAGCACCCCACAAAGAATAACTCGGTCTTGTAAAACCTTTGTCCGTTAGCTCTTGCAACTGTGCCTTCAATTCCTTCAACTTCGTTGGAGCCATTCTGTAGGGAGCAATCGATATCGGTACAGTACCAGGAGCTAACTCAATACCAAATTCAACCTCCCTAACTGGAGGCAATCCTGGCAATTCTTCAGGAAAAACATCTATGTACTCACATACTATCGGTACAGATTCAATTTTTAACTCAGTTTCTTTAGCATTCATCATGAAAGCAAGATACGCCTAAACCCTTTTCTTACATACTTTTGAGCCGACATGTGAGAGATCACTACCGGTGATTTTTCTTGTTCATCTGATTCAACATGAAGAGTGTCCCCATTTTCACATCTCAACTCAATATATTTCTTTCCACAATTTACTGTCACATCATGAGTGATTAACCAGTCCATACCAAGAATTATATCAAATTCATCAAATGGAAATAGTATGAGATTTGCCTTAAAACAATGACCTCTAATCATCAATGGGCAATCTTTACATACATTATCAGCTAGCACACTTTTGCCTAAAGGATTAGACACATTTCTCACAAATTCTGTAGACTCTACGGGCATATTCATTCTAAATATTAATTTCAAGCAAATGTATGAATGGGTAGATCCTGGATATCTTAAAGCAATAACTTTAGCATTATGGAGAGAAAATTGATAAACCGTAAAAGTAACATATTTTAACCCCATTTTAATATGCTTTTTGATGATTTAGCCCTTGATTTATGTAAAAAGGTGCTCTTAATCCTTTCTTTTCATGTTTATACTCAGGAAAGCACCCGAGGATGAAAAGAATGAGAATCGGGCTTAAAACGAGCCAAATTGTGCCAACCCAAGAATTCGACACGGTCTGGACTTCAAGCCACACGGCCGTGCCTCGTCAAATTACTTTACACGGCCATACCACGATTCACACGGCCGTGCCCCAATTGATAGAATCGAGACACGGCTTGAAGATGATTTACACGGGCGTGTACCATGGCCGTGCCCCTGTCATGGGAAAGAGAAATTTCACTCGAATTTGGATGCTTGGAGGCAAAGAAATACATTCCTATGTCTACTTAAACATCCTAGGAGGAATTATACTTGAATTAGGATACTTAGGAGCCAAGTAAAACATCTCAAAGCCTATATAAACACCCAAGGTAGCAACTAAAAAAGGGAGTTCGGCAGAAGCCGAAAGATGGCTTTTTCCAGAGGCTTTTGCCGAAGCTTTCAGCTTTTAGGGAAGCACATGAAAATAGCTAGTTGATCCATCTCAAGAAGCCAGAACTCTATTCAAGACGGAGGATCTCTCCTTCAATTCCTTCAGGGAGTTTTAGGGATTTCTTATGTTTTGTTTTATCTTTTCTCTTGAGATGTTTTCTTATTTAGTTATGAACTAAACCCTTCAGATACCTGAAGGAGATGAAAATTATGATGGATTTTTTTATTTGATTTTCAAATTATATGATAAGTACTTTGTTTGCTCTTAATTATGTTGCTTAATTTAATCTGATGTACTTAGGTGGGGGAGGAATAGACCATACCTAAGAGTAGATCTAGCATAATTGAGCGGAGTTGATCGGGCGCCTAGAGATAGGGTTACGAGATTTTTTCGAATTAGGGTGAAACCTAGTATGGGAGTCCATTGATCGATTTACTGCTTTCTTAGGGGGTTATTATAAGAGAATAAGAGTTCCACTAATTAACCTAAGGTTAGACGTTATTCACCTCGAGAGAGGGTTTAATATAGGTTAGGGAGTCTCACGGATCAAGCTAAGTAAAGAAATCATATGGTTTAGGGTTAAATAATAAGTCTCATGGATTCTTTCCGAGGGTATCGTCTTCATCAACTGAGTTTTCCTAAAGTCTTTCTCCAATTCATTCTTTTGTCTTTGCATCTAGTTTAGTTTTTTTTTCATTAGTTTTATAAACCAATCACTCCATATTTTAGGCTAAATAATAGAAAGAAAGTGAGTAGTAGTACTTTTAGGTTCCCTTCGGTTCGATAAGATATTCTTGCCCAAACTATACTACTGTTCGATAGGTGCACTTGCCTCTATTGTTGTCATAGTTAGTCTACAGGTTTGATCATTCTTTTTATAAATATTAAAACTCGACTGTTTAACACGATCAAGTTTTTGGCGCCGTTGCCGGGGAACACTAAAATATTAAGAAAGCTCTATTTCTATTACTGTAGGCAAAAAAAATTATTTACAATTAATTATTATTATATTATTCTTTATTATTATTTCTTTTTACTTTGCTAATTTTTTCCTCTATTTCGCTTTTGGCAAAAAAATTTAGTCTATGGAAAAGATGGCACCGAATAATTATCATTGGCAAGGCATGGGGGCAATTCCTACTAAAATAGCCAGTGTCTTCAACCTCGACATGGCCACCAAGTTATCTAATCAGTTAGAGATGATGAATAAAAAGATTGATGATTGGTATAGTCCCTCGCAAGTACATCCAGAAATACAATATGATTTGAATCTAGGAGGCGTGGCAAATCCTGAGTACCCACCCTACGGATGTGGCATGGAAAACGAACAAGCTCACTATACAGGTAACTATTCTAGATATCAAAATAATTTTTATAGTGACACTTATAATGCAGGTTGGAAGTACCATCCCAATTTCTCGTGGGATGATCAAAATAGCCAAAGATCAAAACTTCCTCCATATTTTCAACAACCACCTCACCAACAAGAAGATGAGACGAGTCTTGAAGAGATGCTGATGAAATTCATGGTAGCCACAGATTCTCGTTTCCAAATGACTGAAGTAGCACTTGATGAACAACAAAAATTGATCAAAGGGATCGAGAATCAAGTTGGAGAACTTACTAGGTCAGTGGGACATCTCGCAAAGCTAATGTCAGAACGACCGCTAGGACATCTACCATGTAACACCAAGGTTAACCCAAAGGAGAAAATTCAAGCCATCTCAGCATAAGACAGTAAGGGGTTAGATGAACCAAACTTAATACAAGAAAATAAGGTAGACGAAGGTAAGGTAGAGGTAACACAAGAAAAGCCAAAACTGGTAATCAAGGAGTACCAACCTCGCATACCTTATCTCGAAGCAATGAAAAGAGAAGATTCAGAGGAACAGTTCGGTAAGTTTCTTAAACTCTTAAAGAAAGTACATGTTAACTTTCCTCTCCTTGAAGCTCTTTTTCAGATACCAGACTCGAGGAAATTTTTAAGACAGCTCTTGACCAACAAACACAAATTAGACAAAGAGCACCACGTGGAGCTAAAGGCAATGTGTTCAGCAATTCTACAAAATAAACTCCCACGGAAATTAAAAGATCCAGGGAGTTTTACAATTCCATGTTTAATTGGTAGTTTATCTATTGATAATGCGTTAGCGGATTTAGGGGCAAGCATCAATGTTATTCCTTACAAAATGTTTAAACAACTAGGTCTAGGGAAACCCAGACAAACTAGGATGAGCATTCAATTAACTGATAAAACTACAAGAATTCCTAGGGTATAATAGAAAATGTTCTAATCAAAATTGATAAATTCGTATTCCTAGTAGACTTTGTCGTTTTAGACATGGATGAGGACAACACGATCCCCTTAATTTTAGGAAGACCTTTTTTAGCAACTGCCAGAGCTAAAATTGATATCTATGTAGGAGAATTCATTCTTCGTGTAGGTGATGAATCAATCAGTCTACGAGCTCTTGACTCGGCCAGAACATCAAGTGATAAAGGTGAGAAAGTAAATTCAGTTGATAACCAACTTGTTCAACCTTCATTGCAAGAAACACCACAAGGCTACAAATCTGAGCCGGACCATAGACCTCGTGCTAATAAAGAAGAATTACATGAGGAACCAGAACCACACGAAGTGAAATCGAAGGAACCCCCAGACGAACTGATAGGAACAACAAATCACATCAAAATAGAGGATCAGGTATTGTTGAATAAGGAAGGCCCTCGAATCACCAATTCAGAACTCAAGACAAATGAAATCACTTTTGAGTTACTGAATGTATTCCTATATGGCACAGTCGAGGTAAGCAATCCTAAATTCAACACTTTCGAGGTAAACATTACTTGACTTAAACTTTATATCCATAATCGACTTGATCGCATGAGAAAGGATTTCCACCTCCTCAAACCACCATGATTGTGCGTACACTAAGTAAATCTAGCTTAAGACTTTAAACGAGCGCTTCTCGGGAGGCAACCCGAGCACTAACCCCATTTTTACATTTTTTTTCTTTTTTCTTTTTTCTTTTCTTTTCCTTTTTAGCACCTAACCATAAACTAACCAAAGAGCAGATTTCTAGGCCACACGGCCCTACACACGAGCGTGCCCGTGGCCGTGTGGAAGCCAGGGGATGAACCATGGGCGTGCCAGTAGCCGTGCACGACATAGAAAAATTCCTTTTCCCAACACGGGTGGCAATAATAGTCCACGCCCTTGCCGATGCCCCGTGCGAGGTTACTGACTTGTCAAGCACGGGCTAAACACGGCCGTGCCTTTCAACCGTGCCAACATTCTAACTATCGAACACGAGAGGAGCATGCCCATATTAAATGACCGTGTGAAGAAAGACACGAGCATGCCATGACACCCACAGCCATTCCTGAACACCCTAAATGCGTTTAAAATTCAAAATCCTCAAACACAGGCTACATCTCTATTTAAACCTCATTCCTTATTTTTCTAGTTGTCTTTCATTTTCCATTATTTATTTTTGTTTTTATTTTATTTCATCGTTATTTTTTACTTTATTTTCTTCTTCTTATTCTTTATGACATTTAGATTTAGCTTTGGATACAATAAAACCAAGCCGGCTACTTCGAGGATTCAATTTCAAACGGTTCGAGATACTTCCCCACGTTCACCTCTTATCTTATCCGATTTCTTTTCATAGATTTCATCCAAAAAAATTAGTAAGTGTTACTTCTCCCCTTATCTTTTGATTTTATTATTACATATTTGTTTATCTATCTTTGTACATTGAGGGTAATGTACATCTTAAGTGTGAGGGGGTAAAAGTACCTGACTTTTTGCATTATTCTCAAATCCTGAATTTAGTCTTGTTTTCAAGTATTTTTCTCATATTACTAATTAGGATGAAATTTCTGTTGATTTATTATTTGTATTGGTATGTTTTAGAGTAACTCATAGTTAATTGTGCATTGATGATTAAATTTGAAGGATACTAGAGAATCGAGCATGATAAGTCTACTTTCTAAAAATTAAAAATTAATAGGTCGTTGAACTGAATTTGAGTATTACTTTGAAGTTTGAAATTTGCAAGGATTGATGTCAAAAACACCCATAATTTTTGTGAGATTTTGAGCCTTATAGAGCATATATTCTTTTTCATGCTCACTTTATTGGTTATGAGTGTCTCAACTTTGATCTGTTATTCTAGAACTTGCCTTGATTATACATGTCGAGACCACATTAATGATTTGATATACTGAGATGATAAAGGCACCTAGGTTTTAACCCATTCACTCTACTAAAAAGCCTACCTACATAAATAACCCCTAGTGAACCCATTTGATCCTAAGAACCCTTTTTATTGAATTACCTATTTGATATTAACCCAAAACCTTTTGTATTTGTTCAACATTCTTTTGACTACCCCTTAATCGAGGTTTGATTTGATTAAGTTACCAAATTATATAAGTTCAGTAGTTACATTTATCATTTATGATGTAATATTTTAGTTTTAAAAAAAAGCTCGCATATTCAATATTAGTAGTATATAAAAGAGCTTAGAGCATTTAAATTCCAATTGTTGAAGAAAAAGCTCGTATTAAAGTATTATCAAATTTTAAGTGATGAAAATACTCTTTATTATAGAGTAATTATCAATAGTGGTATTATTAGTTTTCATTTGATGTAAATATTCATATTTAGTTCATTATTTTTAGATTAGGTAATTAGTCAATTCGATCTCGATTCTTACCCTCTAATTCAGCCTGTATCCACACCCTTAACCTTAGCCCCGTTACAACCCTGATAAAGACTTTTTGATCTGTGTATCATCCCATATATAGTGGTGGAGATTTGATTTTCAAGCAAGCCTATGGGATTAACTTTTCAGGTTCGACTCTCGAGTGCCTTATTGTGAACCTTAAACCCTTTTGAATGATTTGAGCGAATCTTTAGTGAGGATGTCAATCCTTATCGGTTTTGAATCAAGGGTAATTATTTAAGGGGATACACCTATGTTTTCATGCTACAAAATCATGACTTATTTCGTGATTGAATCTTTAGGACACTTTGAGTTAAATTATCCATGTATAAATGATCTATGAATTATGATGACATTATCGATAGGAATTATGGATTGTGGAAAGTTCGTTTTAATTATAAGTTGAGAATTTTGCTTGAGGACAAGCAAAAGCTTAAGTGTGGGGGTATTTGATGAACCGTAAAAGTAACATATTTTAACCCCCATATTTAGTATGCTTTTTGATGATTTAGCCCTTGATTTATGTAAAAAGGTGCTCTTAATCCTTTCTTTTCATGTTTATACTCAAGAAAGCACCCGAGGACAAAAGGAATGAGAAAGGGCTTAAAATGGGCCAAATTGGGTCAACCCAAGAATTCGACACAGTCTGGACTTCAAGCCACACGGTCGTGCCTCGTCAAATTACTTCACACGGCCATACCACGATTCACACGGCCATGCCCCAATCGACAGAATCGAGACACGGCCTGAAGACGATTTACACGGGCGTGTACCATGGCCGTGCCCCTGTCACGGGAAAGAGCAATTTCACTCGAATTTGGATGCTTGGAGGCAAAGAAACACATTCCTATGTCTACTTAAACATCCTAGGGGGAATTCTACTTGAATTAGGATACTTAGGAGCCAAGTAAAACATCTCAAAGCCTATATAAACACCCAAGGTAGCAACTAAAAAAGGGAGTTCGGTAGAAGCCGAAAGACGGCTTTTTGCAGAGGCTTTTGCTAAAGCATTCATCTTTTAGGGAAGCATATGAAGATAGCCAATTGATCCATCTCAAGAAGCCAGAACTCTATTCAAGACGGAGGATCTCTCCTTTAATTCCTTCAGGGAGTTTTAGGGATTTCTTATGTTTTGTTTTATCTTTTCTCTTGAGATGTTTTCTTATTTAGTTATGAACTAAACCCTTCAGATACCTGAAGGGGATGAAACTTATGATGGATTTTGTTATTTGATTTTCAAATTATATGATAAGTACTTAGTTTGTTATTAATTATGTTACTTAATTTAATCTGATGTACTTAGGTGGAGGAGGAATAGACCCTACCTAAGAGTAGATCTAGCATAATTGAGCGGAGTTGATCGGGTGCCTAGAGATAGGGTTACGAGATTTTGCTGGATTAGGGTGAAACCTAGTATGGGAGTCTATTGATCGATTTACTACTTCCTTAGGGGGTTATTATAAGAGAATGAGAGTTCCACTAATTAACCTAAGGTTAGACATTATTCACCTCGAGAGAGGGTTTAATATAGGTTAGGGAGTCTCACGGATCAAGCTAAGTAAAGAAATCATATGATTTAGGGTTAAATAATAAGTGAAGTCATAGGTGGATTCTTCCCGAGGGTATCGTCTTCATCAACTGAGTTTTCCTAAAGTCTTTCTCCAATGCATTCTTTTGTCTTTGCATCTAGTTTAGTTTTTTTCATTAATTTTATAAACCAATCACTCCATATTTTAGGCTAAATAATAGAAAGAAAGTGAGTAGTAGTACTTGTAGGTTCCCTTGGGTTCGATAAGATATTATTGCCTAAACTATACTACTGTTTGATAGGTGTACTTGCCTCTATCGTTGTCATAGTTAGTCTACAGGTTCGATCATTATTTTTATAAATATTAAAATTTGACTATTTGACACGATCAAAAAAGTACCCGTAATCACATCGGGAGATGATGCCTCTTCGAGAGCGCAAATGGCATAGGTCCTCGAAGGCGCTTTACCCTCAGATCTCACAGCCTACTCTCTGGGCGTATTTTTACTACTTGTTCCACTTCACGGGTTTCTCTGTGGTCTGCCTTTAGCAGTGCCTCCCAGTCTTGCATCTTGAGGCTTCTCTTTCTCATCCACTTCAGGGCAATTTCTAATAAAATGTTCTAGAGACCCACATTTGAAACAAGACTTTTTTTTGCTCGACATTCACTGAAATGACGTTTTCCAAACTGTGGGCACTCTGGTCTACTCGGTCGGGCGTTGCCAACACTAGCAATTGATGTGGTTTGGGCTTTAGACCCTGAGTAATGCTTGCTCTTACTTTTGTTTGAAAATCCGGCTGAAGTAGCTGATCGGGTAGAAAAATCTCTCGACTTCTTGGACGAGGACTGAAATGACTTACTCAATTGTCTCTTTCTTGAGTCACGAGACTCCATCTCAGCTTTTCTTTTCTCTTTCGCTAATTTCTCAGCCTTACAAGCCCAGTCCACCAACACAACAAATTCCTTTAACTCGAGGACACCAACAAACAATTTGATGTCTTCATTTAGTCCGTCCTCAAACCTCTTACACATGATGGTTTCAGAGGACACATACTCCTGAGCGCTCGTATTCAGTCACCGTCATCTTACCTTGTTTCAGTTCAAGGAATTCCTTTCTCTTCTGATCAATGAATCTTTGGCTTATGTATTTTTTTTGGAATTCTTCTTGGAAAAACTCCCATGTAATTCTTTACCTTGGTACAACCGACACAAGGGTATTCCACCACTGATAAGCGAAATCTCTGGAAGAGAAACCACACACTTCATGCATTCTTCAGTTGTGCAAGATAATTCATCAAATACCCTAATGGTATTTTCAAGCCAAAATCCAGCTTTTTCCAGATTATCATCTTTACTAGCCAAGAATTCCTCGGCTCCTTGTTTCTGGATTCTATCAACCGGAGGCTTTTCTCTTCTTACCACTTATACCACTTGGGGAGCTATATGGGTAGGTTGAAGAATAGGCAGGGGTGGAGGAGGTTGAGCATTAGGATTTGCTCGAATGTACTCGGTGTACCAATCGCTCATCATAAACAAAAAGGCTTCTTAGGCCTCTTTTCCCTAACCCAAAGTCTCAGGTCTACTCTTTAATGGCGTGGCCCTTTGCGCGAGAGCTGGCGCATTACTTGCAGCATCATCAGTTGCAGCTCGATCGGGATCAGGATCCATTGACTATATAAAAACACAATTCAAATCGTCGAGTCGTCACACTATCATTACACAAGTACTCTTACGTATGGCATGTATAGCTAGACTCATACTCACGCTACGTTAGTCCAAAATTGACTAAATCGTAGCTCTGATACCATTAAATGTATAGTAAGCTATTTTTAGCTATTTGATGAGTTATAATGGATGTTCAAAAATATGGTCATGTATGACATGCACGTATTTTGATGTTTTATAGAAGATTATGAAAGCTTGATGCAGTAGAAACATCTTTTGTTAAGTGATTTTCCATGAAAATGCATGTAGGGACTTGATTGTGAAAATCTTAAGTTTGGTCATACATGTGTGATTTCGTGAGAATTGATGATTACTATAGTTGAGACTATTAATCAGCTAAGCATGTAGTTTAAGAAAGTTGTATAAAAATCATTTTACGAGCCTAGAGGTAAAAGTGCAAATATAAGAAAGTATAAGGACAAAATAATAATTTTTCCAAAGAATGAGTTACGAGTCAATATAGTCAATATGCTTATTAAATGGTCTATTTATGATTATAGATCAAGAAAAACAAAGCCCGAATTGAAACCGAGGCAAGAACAAAGTCGAGGACTAAATTGCATATCTACATACATTTTGTATATTGAGGTAAGTTTGTATGATTTCTAAGCTTTATGATTTCTATCATTGAATTGCTTAGTATAATATACATTGTTGTCATGGAATGCTTAATGTTTGTTAAATAAAGAAATCAATATGATTAAGTATGAACAAGTTATCATGTAAGTCCAATGACCCAAACTTGGCATTGAACAAGTTATCATGTAAGTCCAATGACCCAAGCTTGGCATTGAACAAGTTATCATGTATGTCCAAGGACCCAAGCTTGGCATTGAACAAGTTATCATGTAAGTCCAAGGACCCAAGCTTGGCATTGAATAAGTTATCATGTAGGTCCAAGGACCCAAGCTTGGCATTGAACAAGTTATCATGTAAGTCCAAGGACCCAAGCTTGGCATTGAACAAGTTATCATATAAGTCCAAGGACCCAAGCTTGGCATTGAACAAGTTATCACGTAAGTCCAAGGGCCCAAGCTTGGCATTGAATAAGTTATCATATAAATCCAAGGTAAGCTTGGCATAGATTCAAGAAGAGATATATCATGTAAGACCGTATCTAGGATATGGCTTTGGCATTAAGTTACGTGGGATGAGATTTAGTATCCTCGGTTATTCGTAGAAATTCATCGAGCAAATGAGTAAAGTTAAAATGAGATAACAAGAAAGCTAAATAAACAAGGATATTACCACGTTGAAATTGAGTATTATTTATGTTATGAATGATGATTTAGAGATCATGATTATTAAATTAAAGTATGTTGATCAATGTGATCAAGTGATACAGACACCATGTTTACCTTACAAGTGTGAGGATAGTAAGTATCATGAGACATGTGAAAACCAGTATGAGTAAGTAAGCTTTAAAGCTGAAATTATGATACCATTGTTATGTCAAATGGTTTATATTAAGCAAGTTTATTAATCTGTGTTTTACATGCAAACTTACCAAGCTAAATGCTTACGTCTTTAATCTTTTCTTTCTATGTAGTCCCGCCAAGCTAACTTGTGGATCGTTGGAGTCGAGCTCGTAGCACACTATCAATCCTTATTTTGGTATATCCAAGTTATTTTACTAAGTATGGCATGTATAGGAAGCATTCATTTTGAGAACATGTTTTAAGAAGGGCCATTGTATAGGTTATCAAACCATTATTCTTTTGTATATGGCTAAGTGGTTAGCCAAAATTGGTTATATGTATGCTATTGTATTCAATGAAGCACGTTGTATAGTTTTGAAATGTATTGTTTGATTTTGATTTCAGGGTGGTAAATGGCTTAGAAAATAGCCTCTAAGTGCTCACACGGTTAGACACACGGGCGTGTGTCTAGGCCGTGCGAACCCTGGACCTTATTATTAATCATAATAGGCCACGGTACAACCCCACGGCCGTGCGTATGAGCCGTGTAGAATACACAGTTTGAACATGGGCGTGTGCCCATATCGTGTGGATCAAGTCAGTATATCAAGGTTTATCACACGGTTTAAGCCCACGGGCATGTTCAGGCCGTGTGAAAATAGTCAGTAGCTCCCCACGGTTGATAACATGGGCATGTCAAGGGGTACACGGGTGTGTCCCAAGCCACATGGGCGTGTAACCCCTGCTTTAAAGAAAGGTTTCGATTAAGTTCCAAAAGTTTTTAGATATGTGCTTAAGGCCTCGTAGGCCCATGTAATGTATGATTAGACTAATATAGAGAAGTTTTTAAGTTGGAACGAAATTTCACAGCCCATAAGTGTATGTTTTAATGAGTTCAAGCATGGTAATATCTCTTATCCAGTCCTAGCCTCGGGCTTGGGTATAGGGTGTTACAAACGCCATATCCCAGATATAGTCTTACATGGGATCACCTATTGATGCCGATGCCATATCCCAGATATGGTCTTACACAGGATCCAATAGCTCTATGTCGAAGCCATGTCCCTGACATGGTCTTATACTAAATCATACATAGATGTCGATGCCATGTCCCAAACATGGTCTTATACAAAATCATCCTTTGGTACCGAGGCCATATCCCTGTCATGGTCTTGCAGGGGATCTCCTTTATTCAATGCTATAACATAAGTATCCTCATTATTCCGAATCTTTATCTGGAATTTCACTTAGCTTATTTTCACCATTTCCTCATTGAGGCTATGTCACTCGATTTTCATAGCTATATCATACATTATCATAATATTAAGTAGTTTCAAATATCGAACATTATGAAACTTTAATTTCATACAAACTTACCTCGATTCTCAAAATGTGTATCGATGCTCGATTTAGTCCTCGATTTTGTTCTTGCCTCAGTTTCGATCTGGGCTTCATGTTTCTTGATCTATAATAATAATTTCACTTGTTAAATACACGCATTGACTAAATCGACTCATAATTCAGATTTTGGCAAAATTATAATTTTGCCACTTAACTTTTACATAATTACACTTTTGCCCCTAGGCTCGTAAAATAATTTTATTCAACTTTCTTGCATTTCAAGCCTAGCAGAATCATATTCTCAACTATAAAAACATCCAATTTTCACTATTTCCCTCATGTATGACCATTTCTATAACTTTTACATTTTAGTCCTTTTATGCATTTTTCATGAAAATCACTTAGAAAAAGATGTTTATCATACATCAAAATTTCATATTCTTCCATAAAACATTAAAATACATGCATGTCATACATGGGTAAATTTTTGAACATAAACCCTAGCTCAAAGTCCATCATCAAATATATTGGTCTAATTGCTAAATAAGTACCTCTAGTAATTTTTATAATTCTATTTCATAGTTGAATCTTCTAGAATCTCATATTTTCTACTCTTTGCAATTTAGACCTAATGGACAATTTAATCACTAATTAATAAAATTTATTCATGAAATTTTTACACAATCATGAAATCACCTCATAAACCTCATAGAAATCATAAAAATCATGTTTCTACTTCAGATTTGTGGTCTCGCACCACTATTATAAATAGGCCCTAAATCGGGTTGTATCCTAATCTATTCCTAAGGTTCAATTGGGATTTCTCTCTTACCGAAACTTCGTCGAATATACTCATAGAAATAACCATACATTTCATGTAATGTCAAAACATTAAATACAAATATAACATTGCATTATTTACATACGAACTTACCTCGGTACAAAAATAGTAGAATTTGACGTAATCATCAAATACTTTGTTTTTCCCCTTACTAGAGTAACAGTTAGTATACAGAAATAGAAACCGAAGTAGTCTGGGCCAAAGCCCTTTAACAGTAACAGTACAGTCTAGTTCAGAGCATGCGTAGGCTAAAACCCGCTACAATATCATGTAGGTCATAGCCCATAGCAGAATCAATTGGGCCTAGCCCAAACCAATAACAGAACAAGTGGCCCTAAGCCCAGTATGATGACAGATCTCATAAACAAATATGCAACAGTATGAAGATGCATCCCAACCCGATCCAGCCAACACACCACCCGTACCAACCAACATACCATGTGGGGACTAAGTCGACCCACCCAGCCAACACACCAATATCGCAGCATAATTGCTAATAGTAATGCAGCAAAGTTGCTAGCAACAGTAAACGTGGCCCAGCCACTAATATCATAATACGTGGCGAAGCCACTAGAATAGTAAAAACATGGCAGAGCCACTAGCACGACACTTCCCCCGAATCAGAATCCCAACTCCAGTGCAGAATATCATGTTAGTCATGCTCAATCATTACACGTGTATGCAAAATTGCCATGCTCAATAACAGTTATTTAGACATATATTAAAAATGTATCAGTCACACGACCATAGTCAAGTCAATTTAATCACAGTGATACGATCACAGTTAAATCAATTAAAACACAGTCTAAGTTAGTCATTTATCCACAAAGGCAAAATAGTCATTTTACCCTATAAGGGTATTTCGGCCATTTACCCTATGGGGTATTTCAGTAATTCTACCATATAGGGGTATTTCGGTAACTCTACTCTATAGGGGTATTTCGATAATTCAACCTTACAGGGGTATTTTGGTAATTTTATAAATCGGGGTTATTTTGATAATTTCACAAATCGGGGGTATTTCGATAAATTTACAAATTGAGGGATTTGGTAATTTTACAAATCGAGGGTATTTCGATAAATTCACAAATCGAAGGTATTTTAGTAATATCACAAATTGAAGGTATTTCGGTAATTTCACAAATTGAGGGTATTTTGGTCATTTCACAAATCGAGGGTATTTCAGTCATTTACCAAATTGAGGATATTTTGTTAATTTTACAAATTGAGGGTATTTCGATCATTTCATAATTTGAGGGTATTTCGATCATCTCACAAATCGAGAGTATTTCGATAATTTTACAAATCGAGGGTATTTTGATAATTTCACAAATTGAGGGTATTTTGGTCATTTTAAAAATCGAGGGTATTTCGATCATTTCACAAATCGAGGGTATTTCAATCATTTCACAAATCGAGGGTATTTCGATCATTTCATAAATCAGGGGTATTTCAGTCATTTTACAAATCGAGGGTATTTTGATTATTTCACAAATCGAGGGTATTTCAATAATTTTACAAATCGGGGTCTCAGCGACCCAACAGAAGGTCCACCGTCGTCTCGAGCAACTCAAGTAATCTAAACAGTCACAACGGTGTAAATGGGCCTAAGGCTCATTACTCGGCCCAAGTGGGCCCACACGCTCGTGTGGCCCAATTAGCCCATAAATAGCCTGACTATACGAACAACACAGTTCAAACCAATAGAAACCATATAACATGCATTTTATCCGTGTAGGGCTCACTAGCCTAGTAGGCCTACATGGCCCATTGCCCAAAAATGACCCTAGCCATGTGGACTACACGGCTCGGTCTAACATTTACCATAATATGCAAATTTAATCTATATGGGGCCCACAGGCCCATTAAGCCCACACGACCCATTTCACGGCCCAAAATGACCTACGCCCATGAGAACGCTCATGGTGGCCTCAACCATCTTACGCCCATATTCGTGGGCTCGGTCCATAACAAGTGCGACTGCACGCTTGTGTTGCATCATTTGCCAGTACTTAGCTTTTCGGTATTTTGTTGATCTACGATTAGAAGAAGTGTGGTTACACACCTTTGGCTTATCAGCCGACTATCAAGTACAGGGTAAAAATATACACATGATCACGTAGAGTACTAAGAATTCCCGTACGCCAAAACCTATTCAAACATAACAACAGTTAACCACTTATCAGAGTTAAAAGAACATTAATCAAACCCCCTAGCCGAAGGATCGACTACCACTTACCTTGACTCGATCGGTCAACTGTGATTCATCGACTTGAACCAGAGTCTAGTGCAGCCACCCTTTTGTATCCCGGTAAAAAGTTCCAAATAGCCGACACCGCACGCCTCTTAAACTATGGAGTAGAGGCTACACGATCAACCTCAGCCAGTACATTTGCCATCACTTTATTACTAGCACCCTCTTCACACATCGGAAGTTCTAAAACCCAAGAGGACATACACAAGAGAGGAAGCAATCATAAGGGATATCACCATTGGCTTAAGCAATAAAAAAGAGTAGTACAAGGAACCAAGAGACTTACCAATTAACAGAGTCGTTGCAGAATCGAAACAGATAAGGAAAGAAAATAGAGAATTGGTCTCCATAAAACTATCAAGAAAAAGATTCAGTTTGCCCCTATAGGAAATCGAAACCAGATGAAGGTGACTAGTATTCTGCCTAGGAGAATGAAGGGAGAAGAGGGAACAAAAGAACTTAATTTGGTATAGCCCCAAGGAGAAAAGGAAGTATGCCAAAACGGCAGAGAAGAATGTGCAAAAGAAAAGAAAGGTTTCAAGGAGAACTCAACACTTGATTTATGTGTTTCGGCAAAAGAGAACTGAAAAGTAAAAAGACCCGAGTGGTCAAAAGTGCAAAACCTTAAATAAAAAAAAGAGAAAAATCCCAAACAGCAGAGAAGGAATTCGGATTCTACCTTCTCCCCAATTACCAAAAATGTACCAAATGAAAGGCCCTAGCCAAATTTTCCCTACTCAAGATCCCCCATTCGGCCAAGACTCCCCTCATATTCCAATTTCTTTGAAACCTCCGCAGATTTCTCCTTGATTTGCTCCCAACCTCCCATTCAAATTCATTTAAACTTGATGACCAAGTCTCCAACCACCTCTGCAGAGTTTCAGTATAGTTCCAACACCTCTCCAGCTCAAGCAGCAAAATAAACATACAATTGTGCATGCCATGCCTCGAACCTCAGACTCCTTGCCACCCATGTAGCGCCACCTTGCCACTAAACCACTCACTCTCTTTGTGTCAAATTTTACCTTCAATTAATTAAGAGGTCTAAAGGCCAAGGTCCAAGTTCCTTTAAAAGAAAAACCAAAATAAATTGCCAGAGCCAAGACTTGAACCGAGACTCCCCTGCAACCTTGATGATGCCACAACCACTAGGCCACATGCTTCCTTGTATCATTTTTTAACACAATAAATTAAAAGGCCTACATCCAAGCATCCAGGGTTTTATCCACTTAAAACCAAAATTTTGCTAAAGCCTAGGTTTGAACCTAAGACTTCTCTGATACTTCTTAGGACCCTTAACCACCAAAGCAGACATAGTTTTATGTTATTCACTTGCACAGCTAAATTCTAATCCCTTCGATATGCGAAGCCCATTTCTTCTAGGCCCAAAAGTCAGGGCGTTACAATTCTACCCCCTTAAAGAAATTTCGTCCTTGAAATTTCCAACTATCAGAATAGTCACACATCCTAACCTACCACACTACACTCTCGCTGCGCACTCTAATCCTAATAACACAAGCACGTACCCAAAACATCTATCCATCAGAGCAGATAGATATCACACGCATATCACTTACAAAATACACAAAGAATAAATACAACCTCTAACTTTAATCATAGCAATACAGTCTAATATCTAAGAAATCACAGTATCTCTATTTACTATTTTTCAACAAAAACAAACAACAGTTTCAAAAACTTACGGATTTGACACTGGAGACTCGGTGTGCCACACCTTTAGTAACAAACTATCAATTTTAAAGACCCAATCCACAGCCGAGTTTTACAAACTGGCTCTAATACAACTAAATGTAACACCCCAAACCCAACCCAGAAGTTAGGTTCGAATCTGGCATGTCACATTGAAGTGTTTTTTGAAAACCATGTTTTCATTGAAAACCCTTCTTATTTAAAAGCTTGAGTAAAATCCCAGTTACGTTAGTTTATTCCTAAAGTTCCTTTTCAGTTGCAGAAGCTAAGTTTAAAAGTAACTGATTTATGAAAACGTGATGTTTAAAAATTAAGCCTCGAAACCATTTCAAAAATGTTGAGGAAACGTAGTGTTGTTAAAAAAATAAAACAGTTAACATTTTGGAAAACCGTGACTTACTTATAATGGATATACCAAAGTAAATAAAACCCAAAGTTAAAATCCAGAAACTTAAAGAGGCCTTATTACAACTCCAAATCAAAATACTTGAATGTAAATAATCAAGACGGAAAACATAAGCAGTGTGTGTGGACTTCTACGATTCCCTCGCAGCATCGATCCTCCTAACACTGGAGATTACATGCACAGTTAAAAATGGGGTAAGTTTACGAAAAATCAGTGTGTAATCCCCTTACTAGAGTAACAGTCAGTATACAAAAAAAAATTAAAGCAGTCTGGGCCAAAGCCCTTTAACAGTAACAGTATAGTCTAGTTCAGAGCATACGTGGGCCAAAACCCACTGTAATATCATTTGGGTCACAACCCATAACAGAATCTATTGGGCCCAGCCCAAACTAATAATAGAACAAGTGGCCCTAAGCCCAGTACAATGACAGATCTCAAAAACAAATATGCAACAGTATAAGGATGTATCCCAACCTGATCAGCCAACACACCACCCGCACCAACCAAAACACCATGTGGGGTGTAACAGCTCGGTTTAAACCCTAGTCAGAACAGTGGTTTTGAGACCATAAATTTGAGGTCGAAATGATATTTTAATGTTATCTTTTGTGTTGATTCTATGTGACATAGTCTGTGTGAAAATTCTGTGTGATAATTTTATCGATTGTGTGCCGAATTAAGAGAAAGAACTTGATCGCGTAAAGAGTAAAAGCCATTTGCTGATTTATAAGTACCTAAGTGTTGTTGTCTTATTAATTTGGAGGCATTATGAGGCAATTAAACCAAGTTTAAGATAGTGGGTGGTGATGGACAACTATGACCTTAGTCATTATATGCTTATATGTTTAATAATAATGGTAAAATAGTAAAGTTTACATTATTATGCATTAAATAAAATAAAAATAAAGATGAAACCATGTTCATCTTTTTGGTGCCGAAATTAGAAAATAAAAAAAAAGGAAGAAAAGCTTTAAAATTTTAGTTAGGGTTAAGCTTGATTTAAGGTATGTTTGAGCTCAATTTTTGATAATTTTTACATTTTTGAAATCGTTTCTTCGTGCTATAGCTAACCTATGTTAAAATTTTATGAATTGATGATGTTGTCGAGATGAGCCATTGATGAATACTTGAGTTATGTTCTAGTTGTTAGTGAAATATGAAAAGTTGGTGTTTGATTAAGATAATTTGTCTTTGGAGTTTTGATAAATTTGTTTAATTTGGGCTTAATTGAGAAGATGAGTAATTGAAGGACTAACTTGTAAAATAAATGAAATTTATGAGCTTGTATTAGCATGAGAAGAATTCAGCTAGCATATGTGTTTTGAAATTTTGTGTATTTGATGATTTTGTGAAATAAGGACTAAAGTGTCGAAATGTGAAAATGTGAGGGCTATTTTGTAAATGCCCTAAATAAGTGTTTGTGCACTAAATTGAATGAAATTGTGATTGAATGGATTGAATTTAAATGTGTATAGACCAATAAAGGAAAGGTTCAAATTGAGATCGAGGTAAAGATAAAGTGCTCGATTAATCGATCGTTTTGATAGTTCGACGTCTGAGGTAAGTTCAGACATAATACGTGTATTTAGTTATGTTTAATGCTATGGAATGAATGGTATGAATGTATTAAAATGTGAATGCTATGTGAGGGCTCAAGTTATATGGCACTAAGTGTGCATATTCGAAAAGGTGACAGATATGATTAGCACTGGGTGTGCAAAATAATATAAGCTTCAGCTTTGTAGTGAGCACTGTGTGTGCGATACAGATTTAAGATCGGTTTGATATGGATGCACTAAGTGTGCGATGTTAATTAAACTTTGGCTAACTATTTGGGCACTAAGTGTGTGATTGAATCGATGAAGAGACAAAAGTTGATCGAGGGGAAATAGTGAGTATTGAGTAGCAAATGTAATTGAAACCTAAGTGTTGGCTAAGGTACGTTCGGAGCCTATGTGGTTGACGAAATTATGATTGAGACCATGGACTGATAATTGAACATATTAGCTTGTATGGTATGGTACATAGGAGTTTATGAAATAATCCATGTGATGGTTGGTTTAGTATAACATTTTATGTTATGAACTTACTAAGCTTTGGAAAGCTTACTGTGTGATTTATTTCTCTGCTTTGCAATGTCAGTAAAGCTAGCTCGGATCCAAGAATCGTTAGCATCTCAATCACACTATCTGCAATCTATATTGGGTACTTTTGGAAAGATATACATAGTTGAAATATGGCATGTATAGGCTAGTTATTTTGAAACATATATGAGATATGTAAATAGCCATGTGATGTGGCTAGATATATGTTCGATTTAAGCAAGAATATCTTTGATATATGATGCATATTTTGGTATGGCTTGTGGGTAAAGAGAATGACTTATGAATGGTAAACTTTGTGATGGTATGATGTTAGTATGATATAATGAATTTGGGGATGAATCATGTTTGATATTGAATGTGTACAAGTGGTGAATTTTAGTTTATATGTTAATATGGTTATAAATAAGATTGTATGAGATGATATGTTGATCACTTGACATGAAATTGGTTGTTAAATTGTGTGTGGGATTATGCTTAAATGTGCTTGTAGATTTGACCTTTGCGTGGGTGGCAAATTGGCCTTGCATATGGCCTGTTTTGCCAACACGATTATGGCACACGGGTGTGCCTAATGGCCGTGGGAGAATGTCAGGATCTAGTCTAATAGTAAACGGCCTTGACACGGGTGTGTCAACTAGTAATGGGCATAAGTCAGTAGCTAGCTTAAGAGCACACGGCCATGGCACACGGGCATGCCTAGTGGCCGTGTATTGAAGTCAGAATGCTTGTTCTGTTTTGGCACGGCCTGGACACATGAGGGTGTCTGGTGATGTATGAGGTACACGGCCTGGTGGCACGGGCTTGTGGCCTCAACAAACTTGTTGAGTGTTTGAAATTTTTTAAAAGTTTTGTAAGTGTTCGGTTTAGTCCCGACCCCTCTCTAGCATGTGTTTAAGGTCTTGTAGGCCTCAATAAAGGACTATTTGATTATGTCTTAATGTACTATGATGATGATTGACTTTGTGTCATAAATGGGATGTGAAATGATACGATTGTTTAGTAATGCTTATTAATCCCTATTTCGACAACGGATTCGGGTTAGGGGTGTTTCATTATATTGGTATAAGAGCTACAGTAACGTAGCGCGTATGAGTCTAGCTATACATACCATGTTTATATAATTGTGATAGTGTGATGAATCCTGATAGTTAAAAATATGTTTTCGTATAGTAATGGATCCCGATTGAGCAGTTTCTGATAACGTAGAGAGTAACGTGCCTGTTACCACTCAAAGGACAGCACCGGCCACATCTAGGCCAAATGATAGTGGTGAAGGAGGAGAGGCTAAGCAAGCCTTCTTCCGAATGATGAGCGAGTGGTTTATGGAGTTCGTTTGAACGAATCCGATTGCTCCACAACCTCCACCCCCACAAGTACCTGTGGTGCCATAAGTTGTAGATCCGATCAGATTGAATAAACAACTTGTGGACAAGATTCAAAATTATGGGGCCAAAGAGTTCAGGGCCACATCTGATGAAGATGCTGAGCGAGATGAGTTTTGGCTCTAGAATACCTTTCGAGTATTTGATGAGATGTCGTTGACTCCAAACGAATGGATAAAATGTGTTGTTTCATTGTTGAGGGATACGGCTTATAATTGGTGGAAGACGTTGATATCTGTGGTTTTAAGAGAGAGAATCACTTGGGATTTCTTTCAAGCCAAGTTCAAAAAGAAGTATATCAGTCAATGATTTATTGATCAAAAATGTAAAGAGTTTTTAGAGCTGAAACAAGGTTGTTTGTCAGTTACTGAGTACGAACGGGAATTTGTGAGATTGAGCCAGCATGTACGGGAATGTGTTTCGTCTAAAGCTACTATGTGTAAACACTTTATAGAAGGGTTGAATGAGGACATTAAGTTGTTGGTTGGGATACTCGATATAAACAAATTTGTTGTGCTAGTTGAAAAAGCATGCAAAGTTGAGGAGCTCAGTAAGGAAAAGAAGAAAGCTGATTCAGAAGCTCGTGATGAAAGAAAAAGATCGATGAGTAAGTTTTCTCAACATTCGACGAAGAGATTTAGAGAGGTAAGCAATCGTTCAAATGCTTCGTTTAGACATTCAAGTAGAGATTGTTCGAGACAAAGTACTGGTCCACGAACTCAAGCTTCGAATGAATTAAGTGTTAGCAGCGTTAAAAGTAATAAGCCTAAGTGTAGACAATGTAGGAGATGACATGTGGAAGAGTGTTGGGGCAAGTATAATAATAGAACATGTTATGAGTGTAGATCGCGAGATCACTTTATTCGGGATTGCCCAAAGCTGGTTGAAGAAGAAAATGCTCAGAATGAAAGACTGATTAATGTGATGGCTAGGGTAGACCACCTAGAAACACCAGAAATGTGAGTGAAAGCTAGAGAGGGACAATCGATACAGCTATGAGGTCAGAGGCGAGAGCACCTGCCCGAGCTTATGCTATACGTGCACGAGAGGAAGCATTATCTCCAGACATTATCATCAGTACTTTTACTTTATTTGATACTGATGTGATTGCATTAATAGATTCGGGATCAACTTATTCCTATGTGTGTGTGAATCTAGTATCGAGTAAGACTTTATCTGTTGAGTCTACTGAATTGGTGGTTAGAGTGTCGAACCCTTTAGGCAAGTGTGTCTTGGTGGATAAGGTGTGCAAGAACTGCCCATTGATGTTTCGAGATATATGTTTTCTAGTTAATTTGATATTGTTACCATTTGATAAGTTTGACATAATTCTGGGTATGGATTGGCTTACTCTTCATAATGCCATTGTGAATTGTAAAAGAAAGAGTATTGAATTGAGAAGTCAAAACGGTGAGATAGTTCGAATTGAATCCAGTGATATGAAAGGATTACCAGCTGTTGTATCTGCGATGAAAGCTATGAACTATGTAAGAAAAGGTTGTGAAGCCTATTTGGCGTACATGATTGATACAAAAGTGTCGAAAAAGAAAGTTGAATTTGTGCATGTGGTATGTGAGTTTCTAGATGTGTTTCCTGAAGAGCTACCAGGATTACCTCCTATTCGGAAAGTTGAATTTGGTATTGAGTTAGTGTCGGGAACTACTCCTATTTCGATAGCTCCATATAGAATGGCACCAACAGAATTGAAAGAGTTAAAGTCTCAGTTGCAGGAGTTGACTGATAGAGGAATTACACGACTGAGTTTCTCACCCTGGGAGCTCTTGTGTTATTTGTGAAAAAGAAAGATGGAACTATGAGAATGTGTATTGATTATCGACAATTGAACAAAGTAATGATAAAGAAAAAATATTCGTTGCCTCGTATTGATGATTTGTTTGATCAGCTGAGAGGAGCTACAATGTTTTCAAAGATAGATTTGAGATCAAGCTACTATCAGTTAAGAGTTAAAGAATCTGATGTGCCGAAAACTACTTTCAAAACAAGGTACAGACATTATGAATTCTTAGTGATGCCTTTCGAACTAACAAATGCCCCTGCAGTGTTTATAGATCTAATAAATCAGATATTCAGACCGTATTTGGATCACTTTGTAGTGTTGTTTATTGATGATATTTTGATTTATTCGTGTGATGAGACGCAGCATGCCGAACATTTGAGAATCATGCTATAAACCCTATGTGAGAAACAATTGTATGCAAAGTTTAGCAATGCGAATTTTGGTCATGTGAGGTTGGTTTTCTCGGGCATTTTGTATCTGTTGCGGGAATAAGAGTTGTTTCGAGTAAAATCTCTGCTATTGTGGAATGGAAGCCTCCGAGAAATGTGTCTGAAGTCCGTAGTTTTCTGGGATTAGCGAGATATTATAGACTGTTTGTGAAAGGTTTCCCGATGATTGCGACTCCGTTGACAAAGTTGCTACAGAAAGATGTTAAATTTGAGTGGTCAGAAAAGTGCCAACAGAGTTTTGAGTAGTTGAAAGTGTTGTTGACAGAAGCGCCAATGTTAGTTCAACCTGAAAACTATAGTTTATAGTGATGCATTATTGAATGGTTTGGGCTGTGTGCTAATGCAAAAAGGTAAAGTCATTGCTTATGCTTTGAGGTAGTTAAAGCCGCACGAAAAGAATTATCCGATGCATGAACTTGAGTTAGCTGTGATTGTGTTTGCGTTAAAGATTTGGCGTCACTACTATTCGGTGAGAAATGTCATATTTATACTGATCATAAGAGTTTGAAGTATTTAATGACTCAAAAAGAATTGAATTTAAGACAGAGGAGATGGTTAGAACTATTGAAAGACTACAAACTTGTGATAGATTACCACCCGAGTAAAGCTAATGTTGTAGCTGATGCTTTGAGTCAAAAATCATTATATGCTTTGCGAGCTATGAGTAATCAGATAGATCTGTGTGATGATAGTGCGGTTATAGCTGAGTTGAAAGTTAAACCGATGTTTGGACAACAGATTTGTGATGCCCAGAAAAATGATTTTGAAATGATGGCTAAACGAATTCTGTGTGAATCGAATATTGATTCAGAATTTCAAGTTGATAGGGATGATTGTCTGAGATTTAGAGATCGAATTTGTGTTCCAAGAAATTTAGAGTTGGTCTCGATGATTTTGAATGAAGCTCACAATAGTCATTTGACTGTACATTCAGGGAGTAAAAAGATGTATAATGATCTGAAACAGTTTTATTGGTGGCATGGTATGAAAAGATACATTTTTTACTTTGTGTCGAAGTGTTTTGTTAGCAAGTTAAGGCTGAACATCAAGTTCCATCTTGTTTGTTACAACCGATTCTGATTCTTAAGTGGAAATGGGAGAGAATTACAATGGACTTTGTGTCGGGTTTGCCCTTATCTCCGAGTAAGAAAGATGCAATTTGGGTGATAGTTGATAGATTGTCGAAATTAGCCCAATTCGTTCCGGTGAGAACTGATTATTCTTTAGATAAATTAGCGGAACTGTATATTGATGAGATTGTGAGATTGCACGGAGTACCACTATCTATAGTATCTGACAGAGATCCGAAGTTTACCTCGCGATTTTGGAAGAAATTACAAGAGGCTTTAGGCACAAAATTGCATTTCAATAATGCTTTTCATCCGTAAACGGATGGTCAAACTGAACGAATCATTCAGATTCTCGAAGACATGCTGAGGTGTTGCATACTTGAGTTTGAGAATACGTGGGAAAAACATCTACCGTTAATTGAATTCGCGTACAACAATAGTTTTCAATCTAGTATCAAAATGGCACCATATGAGGCTCTTTACGGTCGAAAATATCGAACTCCATTGTATTGGACTGAGCTGAATGAGAATAAGATTCACGGGGTTGATCTTATAAAAGAGACTGAATAGAAAGTGAAAGTAATTCATGACAGAGTGAAAGCGGCCTCAGATCGTCAGAATTCTTATGCAGATTTGAAAAGACAAGATATTGAATTTGAGGTTGGTGATAAAGTGTTTTTGAAAGTATATCCGTAGAAGAAAATACTTCAATTTGGCCGGAAGGGCAAGTTGAGCCTGACATTCATCGGACCGTATGAGATTATTGAATGATTTGGGTCGGTTGCTTACAGATTGATGTTGCCACTTGAGTTAGAAAAGATTCATAATGTGTTTCATGTGTCGATGCTTCGACGGTACCGATCTGATCCGTCTCATGTGATTGCTCCTACTGAGGTTGAGATTCAGCCAGATTTGTCGTTAATGAAGAACCAATCCAAACTTTGGCACGAGAGATCAAAGAGTTGAGAAAAAAAAAGGAATTTCCTTAGTAAAAGTGTTATGGCACAAACACGGAGTTGAAGAGGCTACGTGGGAGCCTGGAAATGTTATAAGAGAGCAGTATCCACACCTATTCACTGGTAAGATTTTCGGGGATGAAAATCCCTAAGGGGGGAGAGTTCTAACAGCCTGGTTTAGACCCTAGTTGGAACAGTGGTTTCGAGACCATAAATCCAAGGTCAAAATGATATTTTAATGTTATCTTTGGTGTTGATTCTATGTGACATTTTCTATGTGAAAATTCTGTGTGATAATGTTATCGATTGTGTGCCGAATTAAGAGAAAGGACTTGATTGCGTAAAGAGTAAAATATATGTGCTGATTTATAAGCACCTAAGCATTATTGTCTTATTAATGTGGAGGCTTTATGAGGCAATTAAACCAAGTTTTAAGATAGTGGGTGGTAATGGGCAACAATGACCTTAGTGATTATATGCTTATATGTTTAATAATAAGGGTAAATGTAACACCCCAAACCCGGTCAATACGCCATGACCGAATCTGGCATGCCACAGAGGAAAACATTTTGAAGAAAATTGAGTTACCGATTAAATTTTAGTGATAAACTCTTTGTTGTTCTATATTTGTAGAAAACAGGAGTATAACAAGTTAAAAACTGATAATTTACTTTGAAATTCCGTAAATAAATCTTTTAAAACTTAGTTGTCAATCCACAGGTTAGAAAACATTTATGCCATTTTAAGAAAAACTCGAATTATTACTTTGAAAACCGTTTGCATTTGTGTGTAGAAACTTCGATTTGGAAATCATCTAAGTTGTCGAAAACACTTAAGTTGTAATTTTACTATCAAATGATTTATATTACCCGATGGTAAGATTTTGAAAACCATTGTGTTTTTATAGTTTAGAAAACTTTGGGCTCAATTATTAAACCAACCATGATATTTATTTAGCCATGTTTAAAACAAGTCCAAAGCATATAAATAATCCAAAAACATAATTAAAGAGGCCTTATTACAAATCTAAATAAAGATGTTAACCAAATTAAAATTAATTAAAATACCCAAATCGAAGTTCATGTAAAATCGAATTTTATTGCATGGCCTCCTCGAGTTCATCCGGCTCCTCATCCACGATCTACGAATCACCTAAAAAGATAAGAGAGAAGGTGAGTCACCAAGACTCAGTGCATAAATCCTTTCCCTGATTAATGCAACATACTTACACAATTCATAACCAAGTAATGTAAATAATGCACCCACCTAGCCATCCATAACTCCTTTTCTACCCCGTGTGGTACCAAACCACTGGTGGTGCCAAACCACTGGTGACCTAAAGTCACGATATCCAATAATGTGGTGCCAAACCACTTGGGTGACCCAAAGTCACGAATAATCCATCTGTGGGGCCAACCCACGTGATACCAAATCACTGGCGGCGATCCGTAATATCAAATGTGGGGCCAACCCACTGTGGTGCAAGCCACTGGGACGAGTCGCTATGAGGTGCCAAACCTATGGTGTCCCAAAGACACGAAATAACTGTGGTACCAAACCACTGGAGGTGCCAAACCTCTGGTGTCCCAAAGACACGGATATCAAATCCTTCCCCCTCCTCTCATATCACCCATATCAATGCATCATTTAAACAAATCATGCCTTTATGCTTTATTAGAAATCACATAGGAAATTAATCATAAATCGTATCATCATGCATCATATTGCAAAAGTCATATCGTAATGGACTTACCCGATTTCTTGCTCATACCCTTACGGTATCATATTGAGAATCTCATAGCTTTTGGCTTTAACAACATGATTAGAATATTAACATATTTATATTACCGAGTTATGAAGTGTGTAAGGTACACACCTGATAATAGCGAAATCACTAAATCCCGAAGACCCGGTCTACCGCACTAGATCTCCTTGTCCAACATTCGGCCAACACTAAGATTAATACCATAGACCATTCGGCCAACGACCAACCTTAGTCTCAAAAGCCTTCGGCTTAACATCCTCTTAAAGAATAATAAACCAACATAAATCCTTACCACTTGACTTACCAACTTTGTTTGCTAGAGAAATAGGATTAAATCGTTTGCTTCCAAAGTCCCGAAAAGCCTAGAAGAAATCGGTTTCTAAGAATGATTAGAACCTTGTAAGCAAATGCCCAAAAATTCGGCCTTTGCCCTCAAGAAAAACGACAGAGAAAAGAGAAAAGAAATTAAAGAAATACGGCCATAAACACTTACCCCCTTCCAAAACTGATTGAAGGAAACCAAATGAAGACCTACCCTTGTTGTTATTCGGCCAAGATAACACCAAAAGAGAGAAAGAAGATTCGGCTATGGTGGTTAGAAGACTATCAAATAATTTTGGCTAGAGTGAAGAAAGAGAAAGGAAAAGAAAAGGGAAATTAGGAGAAGGAGGATTTGGCTTGAGCAAACAATGGAAGAAAAGAAAAGAGAATTAGGGAAGGAAGAAGATTCGGCCAAAAAGAAAGTAAAAGAAAAGATGTAGGTTTTTCTTTTTAACAATTATGAAGAGAAAAGAAAAGAGATGGGAGAAAGAGATTCGACCAAACACCTTGTTTGCCAAAAAAAGAAAAGAGCACAAAGTGCTAAGTGTGGTTTCGGTTTCAAAGAAGAAAAGAGAGAAAGCAATTAGGATTTGGTTCAAGGATGAAAGCCAAAACAAAAACAAAATTGCTCCTAATGTCCAAGACACATTCGGCTAAGGAGGAAGATTTTGGAGAGGAAAAGAAAAAAGCAAAAGATGCACAAAATGCTAAGAATTGACCAACTAATCCCCCCCAAAATCCTATCAACATTCGGCCAACCCCCATAGACACCCATACCGTCCACATTCATGGACAATTAGCCATTAAAAGCTTCCAAAACCTCACCTTAAACCAAGCCTTATGTCCCTATCCTTCCTTAATCCATATGATTCCTTTCCCAAAGTTCAAGCTTTCCTAATTTACTATTCAACTTGCCATAAAATTGAAAGTCCAACTTACCAAATGCAAAACTTGGCCGACACTTAATGCAATGATGCATAAAAATAAAGTCTTCCAAATGCAATCCATGCTACTCGAACCACTTCCCTCAAGCAACCTTTCATGTGTCATAACCACCTTGCCATTAACTCCTCATGTGCTAGAATATAACACTTAAATTAACTTAAGTGTCAGGTTCACCTAATCCACTTCACTAAATTTTTAATACTAAGAATTATTCTAGCTTCATAAATTAAATCAAGCCTTCACAAGACTATGCCAAACACAAAAAAATTCATACCCGAGCCAACACAAATAACAAGATAATACTCTAATTTTTCCTAAGGCTCAAGGTCCAATTGGCCCAATCCTACTAGGCCCAATTTCGGGATGTTACAATTCTACCCTCCTAAAAAAAATTTCGTCCTCGAAATTACTTGATCAAAAGAGTTGAGGGTACTGCTGCCTCATTGCATCTTCCGGTTCCCACGTAGCTTCTTCTACGCCATGGTTTCACCATAAAACCTTCACTAAAGGAACTGACTTCTTACGTAAAACTTTCACATCTCGGTTTAGAATCTGCACTGGTTCTTCTTCTATCGTCAAATCTGGACTCACTTCTATTTCCTCCACTGCCACGACATGTGATGGATCAGAATGATAGTGTCTAAGCATGGAGACATGGAACACATCGTGTATCTGACTCAGATCTGCTGGCAACTCGAGCTGATAGGCTACTGGTCCCACTCTTCTCAACACCTTATACGGTCCAATAAACCTTGGACTTAACTTGCCTTTTCTCCCAAATCTTAATACTTTCTTCCATGGCGAGACCTTCAGAAAAACCTTGTCACCCACGGCAAACTCTATATCCCTCCGCTTGAGATCGGCATATGACTTCTGCCTATCTGAAGCTTCCTTCAAACGAGCCTGAATCAACTTCACCTTATCCTCAGTTTCTGCAACCAACTCTGGTCCTAACATCTGACGTTCACCCAACTCTATCCAGCATGTAGGTGTGCGACACCTCCTACCATACAACGGCTCATATGGTGCCATCTTAATGCTTGCCTGATAACTATTGTTGTATGCGAACTCAGCTAATGGTAAAAACTCTTCCCAGCTGCCTCTGAAGTCCAAAACATAACCTCTCCACATATCCTCTAAAATTTGTATAACCCTTTCCGACTGCCCGTCAGACTGTGGATGAAATGCCGTACTGAAATCCAACCGCTGCGTACCCAAAGCTTGATGTAACGCTCTCCAAAACCTCGACGTAAATCTAGGATCTCTGTCCGAGATGATCGACACTGGCACACCGTGCAACCTTACTATCTCTGCCACATACAACTTAGCTAACTTCTGAAGCGAGTAATCCACCCTTACCGGAATGAAATGAGCTGACTTAGTCAGACGATCCACAATCACCCAAACTGAATCCTTTTTACTCGGTGTAAGGGGTAATCCACTGACAAAGTCCATAGTGATCCTTTCCCACTTCCACTGTGGAATCTTCACCAGCTGATGTAACCTAGACGGCAACTGATGTTCAGCCTTGACCTGCTGACATGTTAGACATTTACCCACAAACTCAGTTACCTCTCGCTTCAGACCTGGCCACCAAAATTGCTCTCTTAAATCTCGATACATCTTGCTACCTCCAGGATGCATAGTGTATGGGCTGCTATGTGCGTCCCGAAGAATTCTTTGCCTCAACTCAACATCCTTCGGCATACAAGCTCTCCCTTGAAAACACAACAATCCATCACTGAACAAGCTATAATCCTCTAAACCACCATTCTGAACCTGCAACCTCCGATCATTCAAACCATCATCTTCTAATTGTTTCTTCTTGATCTGCTCTAACCAAGTCGGCTTGACTTGCAATTCTGCCAAATGACTCCCATCGTCGTATAAACTAAGATGAGCAAACATCGATCTTAAGTCTGATACAATCTTACGGCTTAACGTATGCCACCACTTTAGCCTTGCCCAGATGACACTCAATCGAACAGTTGTAGTCCTTCAACAACTCAATCCATCTGTGCTGCCTCAAATTCAAATCCTTTCGAGTCAAAAGATACTTCAGACTCTTGTGATCAGTATAGACTATCGATTTCTCTCCGTACAAATAGTGTCTCCAAATCTTCAAGGCGAAAACCATTGCAGCTAATTCCAAGTCATGCGTCAGATAGTTAACCTCATGTGGTCTCAACTGTCAAGATGCATAAGCCACTACCTTTCCTTTCTGCATCAGCACATATCCCAAGCTAGTATGTGATGCATCACAGTAAACCGTGATGCCTCAGGTTGAATCAAAACCGGAGCTTCAGTCAGGATCTTCTTCAACTTGTCGAAACATTCTTGTTGCTTCTCATTCCACACAAATGGAACTCCTTTCCTCAATAACTTGGTCATAGGTGCTGCTATCAAAGAAAATCCTTCCACAAATCTTTGGTAATACCTCGCTAGACCTAGAAAACTCCGAATCTCAGCCACTGACTTAGGCGACTTCCAATCCAACACTGCTTCAATCTTCCGAGGATCCACTCTAATCCCCTCAGCTGATACTATGTGACCCAAGAAAGTCACCTCCCTAAGCCAGAACTCGCACTTACTAAATTTGGCATAAAGTTACTTTTCCCTCAGAATCTGCAACACTACTGGCAAATGCGCATCATGCCCTCCTCTGACTTGGAGTATACCAAAATATCATCTATAAATACCATGACAAACTAATCCAAAAACTACTAAAATACCCAATTCATCATGTCCATGAATGCTGCCGGCGCGTTAGTCAACCCAAACGGCATTACCAGAAACTCGTAGTGCCCATACCGAGTGCGAAATGCCGTCTTATGGATATCAGCCTCTTTTACCTTTAGCTGATGATATCCAGACCTTAAATCAATCTTGGAGAAAACCGCTGCCCCTTTAAGCTGATCAAACAAGTCATCTATCCTCGGTAATGGATACTTGTTTTTGATCGTCAACTTATTCAACTGGCGGTAGTCTATACACATTCGCATCGTACCATCCTTCTTCTTGACAAAAAGAACCGATGCTCCCCAAGGTGAAACACTTGGTCGGATAAAACCTCGATCCAACAAATCCTGAATCTGAGCCTTTAACTCTACCAATTCCTTTGGCGCCATCCTATACGGAGCAATTGACACTGGCGTAGTTCCGGGTAACAGATCTATGCCAAATTCAACTTCACGATCCGGAGGCAGTCCCGAAAGTTCTTCTGGAAATACGTCAGCATATTCCTTTACTGTTCTAACATTCCCTACAATAGACTCCTTAGCCTCCAACACACACACATGAACCAAAAATGCTTCACAGCCCTTCCTGACCATCTTCTCATCTTTCAACGCAGATACCACGTTGGATAGATAATCTCTTCTATTACCTATCATAACCACCTCTTTACCCTCAGCTGTCTTCAAAACCATGCGCTTAGCAGCACAATCCAAACTTGCTTGGTACTTAACCAACCAGTCTATCCCAAGAATCAGATCGAACTCCCCAAACGACAGTTCCATCAGATCAGCTACAAACACTACCCCTTGAAGTTCTAGGGGTACATCTATATACAGCTTATTTACTTCTACAGAGTGACCTAGAGGGCTAATTACTATCAACCTCCTAGAAGTAGTCTCAAAGTCTAAGTTCATGGTCCTTACTATGCAACTAGCAACATACGAATGCGTCGAACCCACATCTATCAAAGTAGTATATGGTGCACCAAAGATTAAGAATGTATCGGTTATGATGTCCGATGCATCGCCCTCTTCACGACGTCTCGTTGCATACACCAAACCAGGCTGTCTTGCCTCAGTGTTACTTGCACCTCTGCCCGATGCTCCGCGGCCTCGACCAGAACCATTACCTCCTCTACTATTACCACAACCTCTCTGCGATGACGGTCCCTCCTTTCTGAACTGAGCACGACCTTGACCCTCAGTCTGATTCCTGGCTAGCTTACGTGGACAGTCCCTCACACGATGATCCAGCGAGCCACACTCAAAACATCCCTTTCCACCAGTCCAACATTCGCCCCAATGATATTTCCCACATCGGTTTACCTTGTGATGGTCCACGATTAGCGATGTGAGCCTTCCAGATTGATTCGGCCCACTCTGTCTAGCCCTTTTTTGAGAATTACCGGCCGACCCAGATGATCCAAAACTTCTATTATGTTTGTTCCTGTCGTGACTCTGCCTTACAGATTCCTTTATCCCTTTAGCAATCTTAGTCTTTTCAACTAGCGCAGTAAACTCTCTCTCCTGATATGGAGCAATCAGTAGTCTCAGCTCATCCCTCAATCCATCTTCGAATCGAACACATCGCTCGTGCTCTAAAGCCACGATACCTCCAGCATACCGGCTCAATCTTGAATATTCTGCCTCATATTCTGATACGGACTTACTCCCCTGAACCAAACTAAGAAATGCCTTACGCTGCGCATCAATGTAACTAAACCCAATATATTTCTTCTGATACGCTGCCTTAAAATAGTCCCAAGTAAGATCCTCCGCTGCAGCACTATTCCTCACTGTGAGCCACCACTGATATGACTCATCCCGAAGAAGCGATACTATCCCTTTCAGCTTTTCCTCAGCATTCAGATCCAAATCATCCATGATTCGCTCCGTTGCCTCTAACCAATACTTAGCCGTACTGGGAGCTACACCCGAAACACCTCGAAATACCTCAACTCCATTGGCTCAGAGTCACTCAGGTACAGATTTCTGAGCTCCCGCGCCTCCACCTACTCCAGCTACTCTCTCAAGAACTTGCAGCATTGCTTGAGACACTGCGTCGTCCCCCGTTTGATCTTGAAACTCACCACCTACAGCCGGTGGAGGTACTGGTATCTCATTTTTTGGCCCCTGACCAGACCTCACTGGTTCAGACACAGCCATCCTACCCCAACTGCGTCCACGCGTATTACGACCTCGACCTCGAGTGCTCATGTCTAATAGTCTCGATTATCTGATTTAAAAGTTTTATGCTTTAGTCATTATTCCACTATCTTTAAAGCACAGTTTTATGAATAATTCTTATTAAAGAGTTTTGTTTTCATGAGTACATCCAACCTATAGTTTTGAGTCTCTTAGAGTAGTTCTTACTACTATACAGTCATGCCATCATCATCATAATCATATCATCAAAAGCAACAGTTTGAGGTACTTACCTGGGCGGATCGGTGCCGGAGACTCGATGCCATGTCTTTCAAACCATATAATTTCAAACAAAATAGTTAAAAAATCATACTTTAAATCATTTTGGGGCTCGGGCCCACAGTCGAGCATTTAAACTTGGCTCTGATACCAATTTGCAACACCTCAAACCCGGTCAATACGCCATGACTGAATCTGGCATGCCACAGAGGAAAACGTTTTGAAGAAAATTGAGTTACCGATTAAATTTTAGTGATAAACTCTTTGTTGTTCTATATTTGTAGAAAATAGGAGTATAACAAGTTAAAAACTGATACTTTACTTTGGAATTTCGTAAATAAATCTTTTAAAACTTAGTTGTCAATCCATAGGTTAGAAAACATTTATGTCATTTTAAGAAAAACTCGAATTATTACTTTGAAAACCGTTTGCATTTGTGTGTAGAAACTTCAATTTGGAAATCATCTAAGTTGTCGAAAACACTTAAGTTGTAATTTTACTATCAAACGATTTATATTACCCGATGGTAAGATTTTGAAAACCATTGCGTTTTTATAGTTTAGAAAACTTTGGGCTCAATTATTAAACCAACCATGATATTTATTTAGCCATGTTTAAAACAAGTCCAAAGCATATAAATAATCCAAAAACATAATTAAAGAGGCCTTATTACAAATCTAAATAAAGATGTTAACCAAATTAAAATTAATTAAAATACCCAAATCGAAGTTCATGTAAAATCGAATTTTATTGCATGGCCTCCTCGAGTTCATCCGGCTCCTCATCCACGATCTACGAATCACCTAAAAAGATAAGAGAGAAGGTGAGTCACCAAGACTCAGTGCATAAATCCTTTCCCTGATTAATGCAACATACTTACACAATTCATAACCAAGTAATGTAAATAATGCACCCACCTAGCCATCCATAACTCCTTTTCTACCCCGTGTGGTACCAAACCACTGGTGGTGCCAAACCACTGGTGACCCAAAGTCACGATATCCAATAATGTGGTGCCAAACCACTTTGGTGACCCAAAGTCACGAATAATCCATCGTGGGGCCAACCCGTGTGATACCAAATCATGGCGATCCGTAATATCAAATGTAGGGCCAACCCACTGTGGTGCTAAGCCACTAGGACGAGTCGCTATGAGGTGCCAAACCTATGGTGTCCCAAAGACACGAAATAACTGTGGTACCAAACCACTGGAGGTGCCAAACCTCTGGTGTCCCAAAGACACGGATATCAAATCCTTCCCCCTCCTCTCATATCACCCATATCAATGCAACATTTAAACAAATCATGCATCTATGCTTTATTAGAAATCACATAGGAAATTAATCATAAATCGTATCATTATGCATCATATTGCAAAAGTCATATCGTAATGGACTTTCCTGATTTCTTGCTTATACCCTTACGGTATCATATTGAGAATCTCATAGCTTTTGGCTTTAACAACATGATTAGAATATTTACATATTTATATTACCGAGTTATAAAGTGTGTAAGGTACACACCTGATAATAGCGAAATCACTAAATCCCGAAGACTCAATCTACCGCACTAGATCTTCTTGTCCTACATTCGGCCAACACTAAGATTAATACCATAGACCATTCGGCCAACAACCAACCTTAGTCTCAAAAGCCTTCGGCTTAACATCCTCTTAAAGAATAATAAACCAACATAAATCCTTACCGCTTGACTTACCAACTTCGTTTGCTAGAGAAATAGGATTAAATACTTTGCTTCCAAAGTCTCGAAAAGCCTAGAAGAAATCGATTTCTAAGAATGATTAGAACCTTGTAAGCAAATGCCCAAAAATTTGGCCTTTACCCTCAAGAAAAACGACAGAGAAAAAGAAAAGAAACTAAAGAAATACAGCCATGAACACTTACCCCCTTCCAAAACCGATTGAAGAGAACCAAATGAAGACCTACCCTTGTTGTTATTCGGCCAAGATAACACCAAAAGAGAGAAAGAAGATTCGGCTATGGTGGATAGAAGACTATCAAATAATTTCGGCTAGGGTGAAGAAAGAGAAAGGAAAAGAAAGGGGAAATTAAGAGAAGGAGGATTCGGCTTGAGCAAACAATGGAAGAAAATAAAAGAGAATTAGGGAAGGAAGAAGATTCGGCCAAAAAGAAAGTAAAAGAAAAGATGTAGGTTTTTTTTTTAACAATTATGAAAGGAAAAGAAAAGAGATGGGAGAAAGAGATTCGGCCAAACACCTTGTTTGCCGAAAAAAGAAAAGAGCACAAAGTGCTAAGTGTGGTTTCGGTTTCAAAGAAGAAAAGAGAGAAAGCAATTAGGATTTGGTTCAAGGATGAAAGCCAAAACAAAAACGAAATTGCTCCTAATGTCCAAGACACATTCGGCTATGGAGGAAGATTTTGGAGAGGAAAAGAAAAATGCAAAAGATGCACAAAATGCTAAGAATTGACCAACTAATCCCCCCCAAAATCCTATCAACATTCGGCCAACCCCCCTAGACACCCATACCGTCCACATTCATGGACAATTAGCCATTAAAAGCTTCCAAAACCTCACCTTAAACCAAGCCTTATGTCCCTATCCTTTCTTAATCCATATGATTCCTTTCCCAAAGTTCAAGCTTTCCTAATTTACTATTCAACTTTCCATAAAATTGAAAGTCCAACTTACCAAATGCAAAACTTGGCTGACACTTAATGCAATGATGCATAAAAATAAAGTCTTCCAAATGCAATCCATGCTACTCGAACCACTTCCCTCAAGCAACCTTTCATGCGTCATAACCACCTTGCCACTAACTCCTCATGTGCTAGAATATAACACTTAAATTAACTTAAGTGTCAGGTTCACCTAATCCACTTCACTAAATTTTTATTACTAAGAATTATTCTAGCTTCATAAATAAAATCAAGCATTCACAAGACTATGCCAAACACAAAAAAATTCATACCGAGCCAACACAAATAACAAGATAATACTCTAATTTTTCCTAAAGCCCAAGGTCCAATTGGCCCAATCCTACTAGGCCCAATTTCGGGATGTTACAGTAAAATAGTAAAGTTTGTATTATTATGCATTAAATAAAACAAAAATAAATATGAAACCATGTTTATTTTCTTGGTGCCGAAATTAAAAAAAGGAAAAGGATGAAGAAAAGCTTTAAAATTTTAGTTAGGGTTAAGCTTCATTTAAGGTATGCTTGAGCTCAGTTTTTGATAATTTTTACGTTTTCAAAATCGTTGCTTCGTCCTATAGCTAACCCATGTTGAAATTTTATGAATTGATGATGTTTTTGAGATGAGCCATTGATGAATACTTGAGCTATGTGCTAGTTGTTAGTGAAATATGAAAAGTTGGTGTTTGATTAAGATAATTTTTCTTTGGAGTTTTGATGAATTTGTGTAAATTTTCTTAATTGAGAAAATGAGTAATTGAAGGGCTAAATTGTGAAATAAATAAAATGTATGAGCTTTTGTTAGCATGGGAAGAATTCGGCTAGCATATGTGTTTTGAAATTTTGTGTATTAGATGATTTTGTGAAATAAGGACTAAAGTGTCGAAATGTAAAAATATGAGGGCTATTTTGTAAAATGCCCTAAATAAGTGTGTGTGGACTGAATTGAATGAAATTGTGATTGAATGGATTGAATTTGAATGTGTGTATACCAAGAAAGAAAAGGTTCAGATCGAGATCGAGATCGAGGCAAAGATAAAGTGCTCGATTAATCTACCGTTTCGATAGTTCGATGTCTGAGGTAAGTTCAGACATAATACGTGTATTTAGTTATGTTTAATGCTATGAAATGAATGGTATGAATATATTAAAATGTGAATGCTATGTGAGGGCTTGAGTTATATGGCACTAATTGTGCGTATTCGGAAAGGTGACCGAGATAATTAGCACTATGTGTGCGAAATAATATAAGCTTCAGCTAACTATTTGGGCACTAAGTGTGCGATTGAATAGATGACGAGACAAAAGTTGATTGAGAGGAAATAGTGAGTATTGAGTAGCAAATGCAATTGACACCTAAGTGTTGGCTAAGGTATGTTCAAAACCTATGTGGTCGACGAAATTATGATTGAGACCATGGAATGATAATTGAACATATTAGCTTGTATGGTATGGTACACAGGTGTTTATGAAATAATCCATATGATGGTTGGTTTAGTATAATGTTTTATGCTATGAACTTACTAAGCTTTGGAAAGCTTACTGTGTGATTTGTTCCTCTACTTTGTAGTGTTAGTAAAGCTAGCTCGGATCTGGGAATCGTCAACATCTCAATCACACTATCCGCAATCTATTTTGGGTACTTTTGGAAAGATGTACATAGTTGAAATATGGCATGTATAGGCTAGTTATTTTGAAACATATATGAGATGTGTAAATAGCCATGTGATGTGGTTAGATATATGTTGGATTTAAGCATGAATAGCTTTGATGTATGATGCATATTTTGGTATGGCTTGTGGGTAAAGAGAATGACTTATGAATGGTAAACTTTGTGATGGTATGATGTTAGTATGATATAATGAATTTAGGGATGAATCATGTTTGATATTGAATGTGTACAAGTTGTGAATTTTAGTTTATAGGTTAATATGGTTATAAATGAGATTGTATGAGATGATATGTTGATCACTTGACATGAAATTGGTTGCTAAATTGTGTGTGGGATTATGCTTAAATGTGCTTGTAGGTTTGACCCTTGTGTGGGTGGCAAATTGGCCTTGCATATGGCCTATTTTGCCAACACGGTTATGGCACACGGGCGTGCCTAATGGCCGTGGGAGAATGAAGGATCTAGCCTAATAGTACACTACCTTGACACGGGTGTGTCAACTACCCGTGGGCATAAGTCAATAGCTAGCTTAAAAGCACACGGTCATGGCACACGGGCATGCCTGGTAGCCGTGTGGAGAAGTCGGAATGCTTGCTCTGTTTTGGCACGGCCTGGACACATGGGGGTGTCTGGGGACCGTATGAGGCACACAGCCTGGTGGCACAGGCGGGTGGCCTCAACAGACTTGTTTGTTCAGTGTTAAGTGTTCAGTTTAGTCCCGACCCCTCTCTAGCATGTGTTTAAGGTCTTATAGGCATCAATAAGGGACTATTTGATTATGTCTTGATGTACTATGATGATGATTGACTTTGTGTCGTAAATGGGATGTGAAATGATTCGATTGTTCGGTAATTGTAACACCCCAAAACCCGTACCCGTCGTCAGATTAAGGTTATGAAGCATTACCGAACCCAACTCAGATTATCACAGTCATTTATCACAATCATACATTTATCAAACCCAAAAGAGATTTAATCTAAGTTTGCATATAACATAACCAACTCCACCAAATTTCCTTTTTATAATAATAAAATTTATCACATATGTATCAAGATACATATATATATTAAACTGATACATCTAAATCAAGATTGTCCATTACACCATTAATTATAGACTCATGATCTATATCACTTCAAACCTATCACTAGATCATCCACATATACAAATTTCACTTCATACCAACCCTGTTTCTTTCATTTTCATTTTCTAACATTTAAAACATATAATTTCATGCATTTCTAACCCAAACCTAACTATTCAAATAGTATAGCCGAATATAAAATGCATGCACATATATATATACATATATACCAACTTTCCCGATTTATAACAAAGATATCCCCTAACTCATAGATTCATGGAACATAAATCTAAGACTCGATCCTCTAATATCATATCATGCAAGCCAAGACATTAGTTCATCTTCACTCCCAAGCTTTATCACAAAATACACTTCCAAATAAGTTCATTTCATAACCAAACAACCATACTAATATTTACTACTCAAAACTTACTTATAATCCAATTGTTTCAAATATATAAGTCATAAAACCTACCTATTCAGCATGAAACATATATAAATATAAGTATATATATATATATCACCTACTCATTCATTTTCCAAATAAAACATACACGCATCTCACATCAAGGATAGATTTATATCATCGAACATTAACATTAAGAACTATCCACTTTCGTATGGCTTTTATACATTAGCAAAATATCATTCAAAAACTTAGCTAGCCTTACGTGCCTTAATAACCAAGAGTTTAACATTTTAGGTACCAACAAAAGCCGATAGTGTGAATGACTTCGGTGACGATCCCTAGAGCTTGAAGCTTGAATGAAATCTATAAAACAAACAATAAACACAAACAGAGTAAGCTCACTAGCTTAGTAAGTCTTAAGCAACCATTTCGTGACATTGAATAACAAGGTTTAAATTATAATTGCATCAAACCGAATGTTCTACCTCACTTAACCTGTCAACTTTCATTTATTTACGAAGGTACAGCATTATAGAATATTTATGTACATATACATATACATAGCGCAACATCATACATATAAATATACTTATACGAATAACTTTAACCACTTATGCTTTCATATAACCAAACTTTCTCATAACATAGTTCATATTTCATTTCCCACCACTCAATTGTATATCACATTTCTCATATCATTCCATTTACTTAATAGCATCATACACATACATGTATATATACCACATGAATATGAATAATACATACCTTGTAGCTGAATTAACCATTTCACTTCCATATGATTAGTCATATATATAATTTATGTCATGACTTTATTACCACATAATATAAGCTTGAAATGGCAACTCACCGGTTTAGAACCTGCTAGATATTAGTCCGAATCTCACATACTGGACCCAAGGTCCGAAGTTAAACACCGGCATTAAGCCTGCTAGGCAATAAGCCCGAACTATTTCACCGGCACATGGCCTGCTAGGCTCGAAGCTAAAAATAACTCACCGGCACAAGGCCTGCTAGGCTCGAAGCCGAAAATAACTCACCAGCACAAGGTCTGCTAGGCTCGAAGCCCAAATTACAACATGATAAATCCTTCAATACACATTTCTTGATGCTAACATCCCAAACAAATCATATACATCATATTACATCCATATATCATATCGATTATACTTTTTCATATCACATTAACAAAATGTATTCAATCCAATGTAATACCCTTGCATTCGGCTAACACATAAATTTATACTCAAAATTATCAAATTTTATCATTTAACATGTTCATAATTAATTCTTTAATATATATTTTCTTAAGAACTTACCTCGACTATCGACAGACAACGTAGATCGGCTATTTGATAACCTTCGCCTTTCCCCGATCCAAATTCGTTTTTCTTTGTTCTTGATCTAAACACATTAAAATTTAGCTCATTCAAGCACATTTAATCTCAATTTAGTCCAAAACATATAAATAGGAAAATTACTATTTTTCCCTATTGTTTCACATTTTTACAATTTAGTCCTTTTTGCATAAAACACAAAATACACAAAATTTCATTAAACCATACAAGGGCCTAATGTTCATAGGGACCACACTAGTCCTTTTATTTCATCTATTTTGCATTTTAATCCCTTAATAATTTGACTTTTGCAATTTAGCCCGAAATACTCAATTTTACCAAAATTTCCATTTCAAAACTTGTAGATTTCTAACATAACTTTAATATTTTTCCATCAAACATCATAAAACACCAAAATTTGGCCATGGCTGAATATCAAGCATGCTCAAATTCAAAAATTCTAACATGGGTCAACTAATATTCGAAGCAACGATCTCAAAAAACATAAAAATTAACAAAAACGGACTAAAAACTCACCTTGATTTTAAGCCTAGAATTGCCGAAAATCAAAAGAACTCAAAGCTTTCTACTTCCTCCAATATTCGGCCAAGAAAGAGCCAAAAAGATGATGGCTTCATTTTAGGTTATTTTAACATATATGATAAGTAATTGTTTAATTACTAATTTAACCTTTCAAATACAATAAAACTAATATATAACTTAAGGTTATTAATGTCATATGCCACCCACTAACTTAAAAATGGGCTAATTTCCCTTTACGTGATTCAGTCTTTTTTGTTAAATTAAACACATTTATGATTAAATTTTCCTACGAAACTTTCACACACTTTAATTCACATATAATTAGCACCAAAAATAATATTTAAAAATTTTTTAGACTCGAATTCGTGGTCCCGAAACCACCGTTCCTATTAGGGTCAGATTCGGACTGTTACAACTCTCCCCCTTAGGGATTTTCATCCTCGAAAGTCTTACCATTAAACAAAGTCAGATATTGTTGCCTCATTGAATCCTCAGGCTCCCACGTAGCCTCTTCAACTCCGTGCCGATTCCATAGTACTTTCACTAATGGAATTCTCTTGTTTCTCAACTCTTTCATTTCTTGAGCTAAAATACGGATCGGTTCCTCCTTATATGTCATATCGGATCAGATTTCAATCTCGGACGGAGTGATCACATGTGACGGATCTGATCTATATTTACGAAGCATCGAAACGTGAAATACGTTGTGTATATTTTCCAATTCAGAGGTCAACTTCAATCTATAAGCAACAGGCCCAATACGTTCGATGATCTCGTACGGTCCGATGGATCTCGGACTTAGTTTGCCTTTCTGACCAAATCAAGTACCTTCTTCCACGGAGAAACTTTCATGAATACCCAGTCTCCGACCTGAAACTCAATGTCTTTGCGTTTCAAATCAGCGTACTATCTTTGATTATTACCACTTTTTGTTCCGTCTCTTTGATCAAATCAACCCCGTGTATCTTATTTTCACTGAGCTCGGTCCAGTACAATGGTGTACAACACTTGCGGCCATATAGAGCTTCGTAAGGTGCCATTTTGATACTAGAATGAAAATTGTTATTATAAGCAAATTCAATCAAAGGTAAGTATCTTTCCCACGTACCTTCAAACTCAAGAAAGCAACATCTCAACATGTCCTCAAGTATCTGAATAATTCGTTCAGACTGACCGTCTGTCTGCAGATGAAAGGTTGTGCTAAAATGGAGTTTAGTACCTAAGGCATCTTGCAACTTCTTCCAAAACCACGATGTGAATCTCGGGTCTCTATCTGAAATAATGGAACCCGGCACACTATGCAATCTCACAATTTGAGATATATACAACTCAGCAAGTTTATCGAGCGAATAGTCTGTACAAACCGGTATAAAGTGAGCTGATTTGGTCAGTCTATCTACTATAACCCAGACTGCATCTTTCTTGCTCGGTGTCGTAGGCAAACAGGATACAAAATCCATAGTGATTCTATCCCATTTTCATTCAGGTATCATGATCGGCTGAAGTAACCCAGAAGGCACTTGATCCTCGACTTTTACTTGCTGACAAATTAAAAATTTTGAAACAAATTCAGATATATCCCGTTTCATACCAGGCCACCAATAAAACTGTTTCAAATCAACATACATTTTCGTGCTACCCGAATGTACCGACAATTGACTATTATGAGGCTCGTTCAAAATCATCTAAATCAAATCCACATTCCTCGAAACACATATTCGGCCTTTGAAGTTCAAAAATCATTTGCATAAATTCGAAATTCTAACTCTACATCATTTTCACACTGAACTCATCTAGCAATCATATCTTTGCCAATTCTCAGTGCATCACAAATTTGCTGAATAAACATCGGTCTTGCTTTCAACTCTGCTATGATCGAACCATCACCGGATATAACCATATGTGCGCTCAACGTACAAAGAGAAAATAATGATTTTTGACTTAAAGCATTCGTAACAACGTTAGCTTTCCCCGGATGGTAGTCAATCACTAATTCATAGTCTTTCAACAGCTCTAACCATCTGCGTTGTCTCAAGTTCAAATCTTTCTAAGTCATCAAGTACTTCAAACTTTTGTGATCTGAATAAACATGACATTTCTCACCGAATAAGTAATGACGCCAAATTTGCAACGCGAACACAATGGCTGCTAATTTCAGATCATGAGTCAGATAATTTCTTTCATGAGGCTTTAATTGTCTCGAAGCGTAGGCTATGACTTTACCTTCATGAATCAAGATGCAACCCAAACCATTCAAAGAAGCATCACTATAAAGAATAAATTTTTTACCCGATTCAGGTTGAGCTAACACTGGAGTTTCGGTCAAAAGGGCTTTCAACTGATCGAAACTCTTCTGACACTTTTTCGGCCACTCATACTTAACATCTTTCTGTAGTAGCTTTGTCAAAGGTGTAGCTATCGTGGAAAAACCTTTGACGAATCGTCTGTAGTATCCCGCAAGTCCCAGCATTCTTTGTGGCTTCCAATCAAGTATAGCAGATATTTTATTCGGATCAACCTGAAAGCCTGACGCTGAAACGAAATGACCCAAAAAGCTGACTTCCTTCATCTAGAATTCACACTTACTAAACTTTGCATACAACTATTGATCTCTCAAAGTTTGTAGCACCAATCTCAAATGCTCAGCATGCTCGGTTTCATCTCTGGAGTAGATCAAAATATCATCTATAAACACTACCACAAATCGATCCAAATACTATCTGAAGATCCGGTTCATCAAATCCATAAAAACAGCAGGTGCATTAGTAAGTTCAAAAGGCATAACCAGGAACTCAAAATGTCCGTACGTCATTCAAAATGTAGTCTTTGGCACATCGAATCTCTGACTCACAACTGATAATAACTCGATCTCAAAACTATCTTCGAAAACACTGAAGCCCCTTTCAATTGATCAAACAAGTCATCAATCCGGGGCAACGGGTATTTATTCTTTATAGTTACCTTATTCAGCTACCGATAATCAATACACATTTGTATAGTTCCATCTTTCTTTTTCACAAATAGAACTGGTGCACCCCAAGGAGAAAAAATCGGTCGTGCAAAGCCCCTATCTATTAACTCTTGCAACTGTGCTTAAAACTCTTTCAATTCAGTAGGTGCCATCCGATATGGAGCTATCGAAATTGGAGTCGTCCCCGGTACTAATTCAATACCAAACTCTATCTCTCAAATTGGCGGTAAACCCGATAATTCTTCAGGGAACACCTCTGGGTATTCATATACAATTGGTACGGATTCAATCTACTTTTCGGACACTTTATTATCCAACACATAAGCCAAGTAAGCTTCACATCCTTTTCTCGCACATTTACAAGCTAACATCGAGGTTATTACTGCCGGTAACCCATTCAAGTCAATAGATTCAATCCGGATGATCTCACCGTTCTGACATCTTAAATCAATAATCTTTCTTTTACAATTCACCACTGCATCGTGCAAAGTTAACTAGTCCATTCCCAAAATTATATCGAACTCGTCGAAAGAAAACAACATTAAATCAGCTGGAAAGCAGGAATCCCGGATCATCAATGGGCAACCTTTACACACTTTATCAATGAAAACACATCTACCCAAAGGGTTGGACACACAGATCACAAACTCAGTAGACTCAACAGGCAGAGTCTTACTTGATACTATAGTTTCACACACATATGAATGAGTCGAACCAGGATCAATAATACAATCACAGTAGTATCATAAAGTGTGAAAATACCAGTAATGACATCTAGGGAAGAAGCATCCTCTCTGGTTCGTATAGCATAAGCTCTAGCTGGTGCTCGAGCCTCTGATCGATCTGTAGTGTCCTTCGTTCCTCTCCGACTGGCACCTACATTCTCTGAATGTTTGGGTGGTCTGCCTCGTGCTGGCACGTTGCTCGGTTTAGTGTTCTGAACTGTATTTTGCTCGGCTAGCATTAGACACTCTCAAATAAAATGGTCTGACGATCCACGTTTATAGCAGGACCGATCATAGAATCTACAACTCCCAGAATGCCATTTTTCACAATACTTGCACTTAGCCCGGTTCTGCTGAACATTACCAACACTGGCCATCGAAGTAGCTTGAGAACTCGCAAGAGGTCGATCTCATCTAGACAGGTCTGAAGTAGCTTTATATCGGTCGAAGTCATCTTTGAACTTTTTAGATGCTAAATGGAAAGTCTTACTCGATGATCTTTTTTGAGTGTCTCTAGTTTCTATTTTAGCCTTTCTTTTCTCTTTCCCAAGCTCTTCAGCTTTGCAAGCTCATTCGACAAGTACTACGAACTCTTTGATTTCAAGAATGCCAACAAGCAAATTTATGTCTTCATTCAGATCGTCTTCAAATCTTTTGCACATAATGGCTTCAATTGATATACACTCTTGGGCACAACGGCTCAATCTGATAAACTTTCACTCATATTCCGTCACAATCATACTACCCTATTTTAGTTCCAGAAATTCTTTTCGTTTCTGATCAATGAATCTCTGACTGATATATTTCTTACAAAACTCGATCTGGAAGAAACCCCAAGTCACTTTTTCTTTCGGAACCACTAATACTAGTGTATTCCACCAGTGATATGCAGTGTCCCAAAGTAGAGATATAGAACACTTCAGGCATTCATCTGGAGTGCAGGATAGCTCATCAAGTACCCGAATAGTGTTATCGTGCCACATCTCAGCTCATTCTGTATCATCATCATCATTAGCTTTGAATTCTTCGGCCCCATATTTCCTGATTTTATCAACGGAAGGCCTACTAGATCTCATCGGATCTATCATCGGAGGTATGAAAGGTGCTAGAGTTGGATTATTCGGGGGTGGAGGTTGTTGTATAGTCAGGTTAGTCCGCATAAACTGGTTAAACCATTCGTTCATCATCTGGTAGAAGGCCTGTTTAGCCTCCTCTTCATGGTTACCCGAAATTGGTCGAGAGTCTACTAGTACTGATCCGCGTGTACGATAAGGCACTACACTCTCTAAATCATCTGCTACTACTCTGTCAGGATCGAAATCCATTTACTATATAAAACACAGTTTGAAATGATAGAAGTCACCACACTATCGTATATACAATTAAGGCATGTATAGCTAGACTCTCACATACTACGGTAGACCTAGAATCGACTAAATCGTAAGCTCTGATACCAATCAAATGTAACACCCCAAAACCCGTACCCGTCATCGGATTAGGGTTATGAGGCATTACCGAACCCAACTCAGATTATCACAGTCATTTATCACAATCATACATTTATCAAACCCAAAAGAGATTTAATCTAAGTTCGCATATAACATAACCAACTTCACCAAATTTCCTTTTTATAATAATAAAATTTATCACATATGTATCAAGATACATATATATATATATATATATATATATTAAACTGATACATCTAAATCAAGATTGTCCATTATACCATTAATTATAGACTCATCATCTATATCGTTTCAAACCTATCACTAGATCATCCACATATACAAATTTCACTTCATACCAACCCTGTTTCTTTCATTTTCATTTTATAACATTTAAAACTTATAATTTCATGCATTTCTAACCCAAACCGAACTATTCAAATAGTATAGCCGAATATAAAATGCATGCATATATATATCTATATACATATATACCAACTTTCCCGAATTATAACAAAGATATCCCCTAACTCATAGATTCATGGAACATAAATCTAAGACTTAATCCTCTAATATCATATCATGCAAGCCCAGACATTTGTTCATCTTCACTCCCAAGCTTTATCACAAAATACACTTCCAAATAAGTTCATTTCATAATCGAGCAACCATACTAATATTTACTACTCAAAACTTACTTATAATCCAATTGTTTCAAATATATAAGTCATAAAACCTACCTATTCAGCATGAAACATATATAAATATAAGTATATATATATCACCTACTCATTCATTTTCCAAATAAAACATACACGCATCTCACATCAAGGATAGATTTATATCATCGAACATCAACATTAAGAACTAGCCACTTTTGTATGGCTTTTATACATTAGCAAAATATCATTCAAAAACTTAGCTAGCCTATACATGCCTTAAGAACCTAGAGTTTAACATTTTAGGTACCAACAAAAGCTGATAGTGTGAATGACTTCGGTGATGATCCCCAGAGCTCGAAGCTTGAATGAAATCTATAAAACGAACAATAAACACAAACAGAGTAAGCTCACTAGCTTAGTAAGTCTTAAGCAACCATTTCATGACACTGAATAACAAGGTTTAAATTATAATTGCAACAAACCGAATGTTCTACCTCACTTAACCTGTCAACTTTCATTTATTTACCAAGGTACAGCATTACAGAATATTTATGTACATATACATATACATAGCACAACATCATACATATCAATATACTTATACGAATAACTTAACCACTTATGCTTTCATATAACCAAACTTTCTCATAGCATAGTTCATATTTCATTTCCCACCACTCGATTGTATATCACATTTCTCATATCATTCCATTTACTTAATAGCATCATACACATACATGTATATATACCACATGAATATGAATAATACATACCTTGTAGCCAAATTAACCATTTCACTTCCATATATAATTTATGTCATGACTTTATTACCACATAATATAAGCTTGAAATGGCAACTCATCGGTTTAGAACCTGTTAGACATTTGTCCGAATCTTACATACTGGCACTAGGGCTGCTAGACCCAAGGTCCGAAGTTAAACACCGGCATTAAGCCTGCTAGGCAATAAGCCCGAACTATTTCACCTAAGACATGGCTCTTTGGGCTCAAGCTCGAAATAACTCACCTAAGACAAGGCACCGCTAGGCTCGAAGCCGAAATAACTCACCAAGACAAGGCACCGCTAAATGAAAGCCCGAATTACAACATAATAAATTCTTCAATACGCATTTCTTAATGCTAACATCCCAAACAAATCATATACATCATATTACATCCATATATCATATCGATTATACTTTTTTATATCACATTAACAAAATATATTCAATCCAATGTAATACTCTTGCATTCGGCTAACACATAAATTTATACTCAAAATTATCAAATTTTATCATTTAACATGTTCATAATTAATTCTTTAATATATATTTTCTTAAGAACTTACCTCGACTATCGACAGACAACGTAGACCGACTATTTGATAACCTTCGCCTTTCCCCAATCCAAATCTGTTTTTCTTTGTTCTTGATCTAAACACATTAAAATTTAGCTCATTCAAGCACATTTCATCTCAATTTAGTCCCAAAACATATAAATGGGAAAATTACTATTTTTCCCTATGGTTTCACATTTTTGCAATTTAGTCCTATTTGCATAAAACACAAAATACACAAAATTTCATTAAACCATACAAGGGTCGAATGTTCATAGGGACCACACTAGTCCTTTTATTTCATCTATTTTACATTTTAATCCCTCAACAATCTAACTTTTGCAATTTAGCCGTAAATACTCAATTTTACCAAAATTTCCATTTCAAAACTTGTAGATAGATTTCTAACATAACTTTAATATTTTTCCATCAAACATCATAAAACACCAACATTTAGCCATGGCCGAATATCAAGCATGCTAAAATTCAAAAATTCTAACATGGGTCAACTAATATTCGAATCAACGATCTCAAAAACGTAAAAATTAACAAAAACTGACTAAAAACTCACCTTGATTTTAAGCCTAGAATTGCCGAAAATCAAAAGAACTCAAAGCTTTCTACTTCCTCCAATATTCGGCCAAGAAAGAACCAAAAAGATGATGGCTTCATTTTATGTTATTTTAACATATATGATAAGTAATTGTTTAATTACTAATTTAACCTTTCAAATAAAATAAAACTAATATATAACTTAAGGTTATTAATGTCATATGCCACCCACTAACTTAAAAATGGGCTAATTTCCCTTTTAATACCCCATATTGAAAAGCCATCATCATTTAAGCACTCTCCACTATAGTATGGAACTTTTACACTTTACGCGATTCAGTCCTTTTTGTTAAATTAAACACATAAACGATTAAATTTTCCTACGAAACTTTCACACACTTTAATTCACATATAATTAGAACCAAAAATAATATTTAAAAATTTTTCAGACTCCGATTCGTGGTCCTAAAACCACCGTTTCGATTAGGGTCAAATTCAGACTATTACAGTAATGCCTCTTAATCCCTAATTCGGCGACGACTTTGGGTTAGAGGTGTTTCATGGGGACTAAGTCGACCCACCCAACCAACACACTAATATCGTAGCATAGCTGCTAATAGTAACGTAGCAAAGCTGCTAGCAACAGTAAACGTGGCCTAGCCACTAATATTAGAATACGTGGCGAAGACACTAGAATAGTAAAAACATGGCAAAGCCACTAGTACAACACTTCCTCCAAATTAGAATCCTAACCCCAGTGCAGAATGTCATGTCAGTCATGCTCAATCATTACACATGTATGCAAAATGGCTATGCTCAGTAACAGCCATTTAGACATATATTAAAAACATATCAGTCACACGACCATAGTCAAGTCAATTAAATCACAATCATACGATCATAGTCAAATCAATCAAAACACAGTCTAAGTCAGTCATTTATCCACAAGGGCAAAATAGTTATTTTACCCTATAAGGGTATTTTGGCCCTTTACCTTATGGGCTATTTCGATAATTCTACCCTACAGGGGTATTTCAATAATTTTGCAAATCGGGGGTATTTCAGTAAATTCAAAAATCAAGGTATTTCAGTAATTTCACAAATCGAGGGTATTTCGATAAATTTACAAATCGAGGGTATTTCAGTAATTTCACAAATTGAGGGTATTTTGGTAATTTCACAAATTGAGGGTATTTCGATCATTTCAAAAATCTAGGGTATTTCGGTCATTTCCCAAATCGAGGGTATTTCGATAATTTTACAAATCGATGGTATTTCAGTCATTTCACAAATTAAGGGTATTTAGGTCATTTTAAAAATCGAGGGTATTTCGATCATTTCACAAATTGAAGGTATTTTGGTCATTTTACAAATCGAGGGTATTTTGATCATTTCACAAATCGAGGGTATTTCGACCATTTTACAAGTCGGTGGTATTTTGGTAATTTCACAAATCAGGGGTATTTCAGTCATTTTAAAAATTGAGGGTATTTCAGTCTTTTCACAAAATCAGGGGTATTTCGATAATTTCACAAATTGAGGGTATTTCGATCATTTCACAAATCGGGGTCTCAGTGACCCAACAGAAGGTCCATCGTCGCCTCGAGCGACTTAAGTAACCTAAATAGTCACAATGGTGTAAATAAGCATAAGGCCCGTTACTCGGCCAAAGTGGGCCCACACGGCCCATTTCCATAATATACAAATTTAATCCGTGTGAGGCGCACAGGCCCATTGGGACCACACGGCCCATTTTGAGGCCTAAAATGACCTACGCCCATGAGAACGCTCATGGTGGCCTCAACCATCTTACGCCCATATTCGTGGGCTCAGTCCACCAATCGTGCGATCGCATACTCGTGTGGCATCATTCGCCGGTACTTCAGCTTTTCGGTATTTTTTTGATCTATGATCAGAAGGAGTGTGGTTACACACCTTCGGCTTATCAGCTGACTATCAGGCACAAGGTAAAAATACACACTTGATCACGTAGAGTACTAAGAATTCATGTGCGTCGGAACCTATTCAAACATAACAACAGTTAATCACTTATCAACAGAGTTAAAAGAACATTAACCAAACCCCCTAGCCAAAGGATCGACTACCACTTGCCTTGACTCTATTGGTCAATTGTGATTCACCGACTCGAACCAGAGTCTGGTGCAGCCACCCTTCCGCTTCCCGGCCTGAATAGCTGACATTGCACGCCTCTTAAACTTGGGAGTAGAGGCTACACGCTCAACCTCAACCGGTACCTTTGCCATCACTTTATTACTAGCACCCTCTTCACCCATCGGAAGTTCTAAAACCTGAAAGGACATACAAAGGAGAGGAAACAGTCATAAGGGATCACACCATTGGCTTAAGCAGTAAAAGAGAGTACTACAAGGAACCGAGAGACTTACTGATTAATAGATCCGTTGCAGAATCAAAATAGATAGGGAAAGAAAATAGAGAATTGGTCACCACAGAACTATCAAGAAAAAGATTCAGTTCATCCCAATAGGAAGCCGAAACTAGATGAAGGTGACTGGTATTCGGCCTAGGAGAATGAAAGGTGGAACACCCCAAACCCGGCCCATGAGTCCTGACCGGATCTGGTATGTCACGGAGTAAAATAATTTGAATCCTTTTTGAGAGTCTGGTGAAAACTTGTTAAAATATGGCTAAGGGATTAAAACGGGGTTTGAAAACCTAGTTGGGCTTTTATAAACATGGTTGGGTTGATAAACTCCTTGGAAACGTTTGATCATGTATTATTTTAAAATCGTCTGAGTTATCGGTGACTTGGTAAATTTTGTTACTCGATGGTAACTTCTTTGAAAACCTGTTAAATTTTATTAAGTTTGAAAAGGTTACTTTTAACCGGTTCACTTAATATTTGTAATATAATATAATTAAAATAAACAATTAAAGAACATCCAAATAAAAATTTAGCGGCCTTATTACATCCCAAAATAAAAAGACTAGAAAATAATTAAATAAACTTAACGATAACAAATTTAAATCCAACGATAAGCATGGCCGCCTCGAGTCCTCTCCGGCTCCATCTCCGCGATCTACTCATCTGCAAAATAGTAAGGGAAGGGGTGAGTCACCAAGACTCAGTGTGTAAATCCCCCACCCGAAAATGCACTCATACATAATTTATTAATTAACATGCAAATATGCAACCCAACCTAACCATCCATACTCCTTAACTACCCCGTGTGGTCAAAACCACTGATGACCATAGGTCACAAATAATCTGATGGGGCCAACCCATCTTGTGGTCAAAACCACTGACGACAGTCCATAAAGTCATCCCCCTCCTCTCATCAATCCCACCATCACATGCTTATATATCAATTATCATATATCATGTCATAGCATTTAACATCATGTGATGGCATGCAAATCATATATCAAAAATCACAAATTAGGGGACTTACCCGGAATCCATGCTTAGCCATAAGCAAATCACTACTAGAAAGGTAAATAGCAACAACATAATCATGTAAATTAATAAAGTGTGTAGTGAGTTCTTACACACCTATTACTACCAAAATTCTTAGATCCCGAAAAGCCGATCTATGATGCTAGATCTTGACCCTACATTCGGCCAATTGTTAGTGTTAATACCAAAGGCCTATTCGGCCATAACAACTTAATACATAAGGCTCTTACCTTGAACAGATTTGATTTCCAAACAAATCTCGAAAACATCACTTGATTTGTCGAGATCCCTACCAAAACACTAGTTAAGAATCGACTTGTATAATCACACATAATCAAGGCCTATGGCCGAATGTCACTTACCTCCTTACCTTGGGGAATCAAATCCCGAAAGATCTCCTTACTCCTTTAATGTTATCCTCTTTTGACTACAAAACAAAGCATGAATCCAAGGTCTTAATAAGGTTCGGCCAACCCAAAAATACATGGTTGAGTCTCAAGGTTTCGGCTGGCCATAATAATAAAAGATTTAAACTTAGAGAGATCCCTTACCCCACTTATGAAAATCGGTAGCACCTTAGTTAGGGAGGGAGGAGATTCGGCCAACACAATTGGAAGGGCTGGAATTTGAGAAGAAGAAAGTGGTAGGTTCGGCTAATAGAAATAAGAAAAAGAGAAAGAAAATATGTAGGGGGAGTAGTGGTGGTTTCGGCTTGGTAGAAGAAAAACAAGCTGGAAGTTTTGAACAATTTTGGCAAGGCAACAAGGGAGAATTCGGCAGTAGCAATCGAGGGGAAAAAGAAAGAAAACTTTGAAGAATTTCGGTACCCCTTGCCTTACCAAAACCGAATGGGGATGGCCCTAATGAGTCCTTCATTCGGCCAACTCCCCTCCCTATGGTGATAATTTCAGCTTTTCATTAACAAAGATAATGCAAGACTTATCTTACATTTAATCTCCTAATCACCTTCAACAATTTAATAGCAAATAAACCACTAATAATTCCCCCTTCCAGCCGAATATGTGCAAAAAATATTAAGCTTATGTTTATCCCATTAAGAGTCCAAAATGAAGCCATCACCTCTCTCCCATTCACGCCGGCCTTGAGGAAAAAAAATAAAAACCAATCTGCTGCTACTCTGGTTCGAACCGGGACCTCAACATATGACCCCTTAAACGCCTTGAGCCACTTCTCCCAATTTGACTTTCATGTCAAATATCCTCACCATTTAGTTATAAGGCCTTCCTACGCCGATTCCCTTTCCAAAGCAAAATAAAATAAACTCCAAGACGCAACCTAGGCGATTCGAACCCGTGACACCCTAATTGCCACCTCCAAGCCCAAGCCACTCCACCAACTCACTTTCATGCCCCAAACTCACCCTCAAAATTCTTTAAAACCTTCCTTACTTGGCCCTTTCCTTTAACGCCCCAAAAAGCCCAAAACAAAATGCATTCCCCCCTTCCCAAGAATCGAACCCAAGACCTCCCATCCATCACCCCTAAGCCTTTAAGTGGTGCAAGTAAGCCACTCTGCCACTTAATTCTTTTAGCCATGTTTCTACCGAATTTTTACTTAACCCCTATCTCCTAGCTTCCTTCCTTTTAAACCCTTAAAAAGAAATTTTTACTTCCAAATACGACCTAACTCGGGGTTATGTCAAGACCCTAAATATGCTTAGAAATCAAAATATTTATTTCTACAAGCACACACATGGGAAATTAATTAAATTACAAATAACCCCTAATTTAGGGTGTTACAATTCTACCCCCTTAAAAAGAATTTCTTCCTCGAAATTACTTACTAACGAATAGTCGTGCATCTTAACTCACCATACTATGCTTATGCTGCGCACTCTGATCTTAATGAAACTATCTTACTTTCTAGGCACCATCTCTTAAGTTCACAACCAAGGTTTCAGGCACTTCCCTAGCAAAACAAGAAAACTCTACAATAATCAAGCAATTAAGGGTATTCCAGAAATAAGGAACATACCCATTGTTACATCTGGCACATCTTCCTCCTCGCAACGGCCAATTGCATAAACCAACCTTGGTTGCCTCGCCTCTACACCTTCAGCACCTCAGCCACACCCGTTACCATTTCTATTACCCCTAGCTGCGCCTCGACCCCTCTGTGGCTGTTGGTTATCCCTCCTGTTCGGTGCACGATCCCGACCTCGATCTCGGTCTAGCGCCTTTTTGGACGGTCTTTAACTCGATGCTCCAAGGACCCACACTCGAAGCATCCCCGATTACCATTCCAACATTCCCCCGTGTGAGACTTGCCACACCGAGCACACCGTGGCGACCATTGAGGATTAGCAGCAGCAGTAGGCCTAGCAGCTTGATCCGACCCACCAAACCTCGTCCTCTTCTGCTCATTACCCGAGAACCTTGAAGATTCAGAGCTTCTCTTATTCCAATTCTGATCTTGGTTTCGTCTAACCGACTGTCTTACCCCTTCAGCAACCTTCGATTTCTCCACTAAAATTGCGAACTCCCGCTCCTGTTGTGGAGCTATCATCATCCTCAGCTCATCTCTCAGCCCATCTTCAAATCTGACACAGCGCTTATGCTTGGTACCCACAATACCACGAGCATACCTACTCAATCGGAGGAATTCAGCCTCGTACTCCGCCACTATCTTATTGCCTTGAACCAGTTCAAGAAAGCCTTTCGCTGTGCATCTACGTAGCTAGTTCTGATATATTTCTTCTGATAAGCATCTCTGAAGAATTCCCAGGTTAGATTTTCTGCCACTGTTCCATCCCTTACGGTGAGCCACCACTGATATGACTCATCTCGAAGCAAAGATATTATGCCCTTCAACTTCTCCTCAGCTGTGAAATCTAAATCACCCATAATCCTTTCAGTGGATTCCAACCAATACTCTGCCGCACTAGGTGCTACTCCGGAAACCCTTCTGAATACTTCTGCTCCGTTAGCCCGGAGTCGTTCAACCACAGATTTACGGGCTCTTGCACCTGCGCCTGCCTCAGCAACCAATTCCAATACCCGTAATACAGCTTGAGACACGACATTATTACCATCGGTCTGATCCTGAAACTCAGTCTTCGCCGCCGGCAGATCCGGCATCTCATTTCCAGACCCATGACCGGACCTTGCTGGTTCAGACAAGGTCATCCTACCCCTACCACGGCCACGCGGCGAACGTCCACGACCTCTTGAACTCATTCTAACGATTGCGTTTATCTGTTTAAAAATTTTATGTATTAGTACTTGTTTCACTGGATTATCCGCGAAGGAATTTTATGATAAGAGTTTAGGAGTGGTTCTTTCGTATCATACATGCACACAGTTTCCCATTCATTCATTCAAACAGACGTTGTTGATTCTCATTGTGATTATTTTTTCCACTACCTGGGGGTATTTTCGTAATTTATCCTACAGGGGTATTTTTGAAATTTTTTTCCAAAATAAAAATTTTCGGATGATTTTGTCAAAAACATTTTGAAACTCTTAAATTTCCGGGATATTTGGAAAAATTTTGAAATCCGGGGGGTATTTCGGTAATTTTGGACCTCAGGGGTATTTCGGTAATTTTCCACAAAGCGGGGTGAATTTGTAAAATTTTTAAGAAATCAGGGATATTTTAAAAGTTGTAAAACTTTGAGGGCTCTTTTTGATAATTGTATTTTCCAAAATAGTGATGTTGGAAAATTTTGAAGGTCAGGGGTATTCTGGTAATTTTGTAAGTTAGGGGCAATTTTGTAATTTTCTAAATCATGGCGTTTTTGAATTTTAAGGTTTTGGGGCACTTTTTATGTGATGAAATTTTTGATTAAAACCGTAGAATTTTGGGAATATCCTAAATCAAAGGCATTTTCGTAATTTTACCCCTAGGGGTATTCTAGTAATTTCTCATATAAGGGCTTTTTCATAAAATGATTTTCAAAAAAAATTGGGTTCTAAGTGATTTCACAAAAGAGGGATATTTTGGAAATTTCTATTCGAAAATTTTTCATATGGAGGGTATTTGGTAATTTTTAAATCAGGGGTATTTTGGTCATTTTTCAAACTGAGGGGTATTCTAGTTTTTTTTTAAACAACAAGGTTTTAATTACTTTAAAAACAAAACAGCTAGTCCCTTTCGGGTTTTAGTTATCGAGTTTAGCCTGTGAGTGTGTCGTCTCAGCTAGGATGAATCGTTACTACGCACCAGGTAGGATTCGAGTGAGTAGGAGGTGAGTCACGAGGACTGCTTAAATACCAGGCCCCCACTGAATCCAAACCTAGACATGCGTACAACGATTGCCACATCCTTTGCTTAGTGACAACTCATAGGGTTGTTTAGGTAATTATTAAATCTTATGCATAGTTGAGGTATGCTAGCCCTAGGGTTCAACAGTTTCTACTCTAGTAGTCTACGTTCCCAATTTACCCTTCTACCCCTCATCAAATATTCACAAAAATGGATAGAAGTACTTACCTGGGTGGATTGGTGCCGGAGACTCGGTGCCATGTTGTTCAAGCCAAAACAGTTTCTCAAAACATCATAATAAGGCCTACTAACAAAAACAAAACATTTTGGGCCTTGGGCCCCACAGTAGAAGTTTTAAACCTGCTCGATATTAAAATGTAACACCCCAAACCCGGCTCATGAGTCCTGACCGGATTTGGTATGTCACGGAGTAAAATAATTTGAATCTTTTTTGAGAGTCTGGTGAAAACTTGTTAAAATATGGCTAAGGGATTAAAACGGGGTTTGAAAACCTAGTTGGGCTTTTATAAACATGGTTGGGTTGATAAACTCCTTGGAAACATTTGATCATGTATTATTTTAAAATCGTCTGAGTTATCGGTGACTTGGTAAATTTTGTTACTCGATGGTAACTTCTTTGAAAACCCGTTAAATTTTATTAAGTTTGAAAAGGTTACTTTTAACCGGTTCACTTAATATTTGTAATATAATATAATTAAAATAAACAATTAAAGAACATCCAAATAAAAATTTAGCGGCCTTATTACATCCCAAAATAAAAAGACTAGAAAATAATTAAATAAACTTAACGATAACAAATTTAAATCCAACGATAAGCATGGCCGCCTCGAGTCCTCTCTGGCTCCATCTCCGCGATCTACTCATCTGCAAAATAGTAAGGGAAGGGGTGAGTCACCAAGACTCAGTGTGTAAATCCCCCACCCGAAAATGCACTCATACACAATTTATTAATTAACATGCAAATATGCAACCCAACCTAACCATCCATACTCCTTAACTACCCCGTGTGGTCAAAACCACTGATGACTTAGAGTCACAAATTAAATGATGGGGCCAACCCATCGTGTGGTCAAAACCACTGATGACCATAGGTCACAATATATCAAGTGTGGTCAAAACCACTGGTGGTACCAAACCACTGGGACTTAGTCGTAATTTATATATCGGTATGGTCAAAACCACTGATGACCATAGGTCACAAATAATCTGATGGGGCCAACCCATCTTGTGGTCAAAACCACTGACGACAGTCCATAAAGTCATCTCCCTCCTTTCATCAATCCCACCATCACATGCTTATATATCAATTATCATATATCATGTCATAGCATTTAACATCATGTGATGGCATGCAAATCATATATCAAAAATCACAAATTAGGGGACTTACCCGGAATCCATGCTTAGCCATAAGCAAATCACTACCAGAAAGGTAAATTGCAACAACATAATCATGTAAATTAATAAAGTGTGTAGTGAGTTCTTACACACCTGTTACTACCGAAATTCCTAGATCACGAAAAGTCGATCTATGATGCTAGATCTTGACCCTACATTTGGCCAATTGTCAGTGTTAATACCAAAGGCCTATTCAGCTATAACAACTTAATACCAAAGGCTCTTACCTTGAATGGATTTGATTTCCAAACAAATCTCGAAAACGTCACTTGATTTGTCGAGATCCCTACCAAAACACTAGTTAAGAATCGACTTGTATAATCACACATAATCAAGGCCTATGGCCGAATGTCACTTACCTCCTTACCTTGGGGAATCAAATCCCGAAAGATCTCCTTACTCCTTTAATGTTATCCTCTCTTGACTACAAAACAAAGCATGAATCCAAGGTCTTAATAAGGTTCGACCAACCCAAAAATACATGGTTGAGTCTCAAGGTTTCTGCTGGCCATAATAATAAAAGATTTAAACTTAGAGAGATCCCTTACCCCACTTATGAAAATCGGTAGCACCTTAGTTAGGGAGGGAGGAGATTCGGCCAACACAATTGGAAGGGCTGGAATTTGAGAAGAAGAAAGAGGCAGGTTCGGCTAATAGAAATAAGAAAAAGAGAAAGAAAAGATGCAGGGGGAGTAGTGGTGGTTTTAGCTTGGTAGAAGAAAAACAAGCTGGAAGTTTTGAACAATTTTGGCAAGGCAACAAGGGAGAATTCGGCAGCAGCAATCGAGGGGAAAAAGAAAGAAAACATTGAAGAATTTCGGCACCCCTTGCCTTATCAAAATCGAATGGGGATGGCCTTAATGAGTCCTTCATTCGGCCAACTCCCCTCCCTATGGTGATAATTTCAACTTTTCATTAACAAAGATAATGCAAGATTTATCTTACATTTAATCTCCTAATCACCTTTAACAATTTAATAGCAAATAAACCACTAATAATTCCCCCTTCCACCCGAATATGTGCAAAAAATATTAAGCTTATGTTTATCCCATTAAGAGTCCAAAATGAAGCCATCACCTCTCTCCCATTCACGCCGGCCTTGAGGAAAAAAAATAAAAACCAATCTGCTGCTACTCTGGTTCGAACCTAGGACCTACAGCCGCAGCCCCCCTTAAACGCCCCAGGCCACTTCTCCCAATTTGACTTTCATGTCAAATATCCTCACCATTTAGTTATAAGGCCTTCCTACGCCGATTCCCTTTCCAAAGCAAAATAAAATAAACTCCAAGACGTAACCTAGGCGATTCAACCCGTGACACGCCTAATTGCCACCTCAAGCCCAAGCCACTCCACCAACTCACTTTCATGCCCCAAACTCACCCTCAAAATTCTTTAAAACCTTCTTTACTTGGCCCCTTCCTTTAACGCCCCAAAAAGCCCAAAACAAAACGCATTCCCCCCTTCCCAAGAATCGAACCCAAGACCTCCCATCCGTCACCCCTAAGCCTTTAAGTGGCGTAAGCAAGCCACTCTGCCACTTAATTCTTTTAGCCATGTTTCTACCAAATTTTTACTTAAACCCTATCTCCTAGCTTCCTTCCTTTTAAACCCTTAAAAATAAATTTTTACTTCCAAATCCGACCTAACTCGGGGTTATGTCAAGACCCTAAATATGCTTAGAAATCAAAATATTTATTTCTACAAGCACACACATGGGAAATTAATTAAATTACAAATAACCCCTAATTTAGGGTGTTACAAAAGGAAGTATGCCAAAACGGCAGAGAAGAATGTGCAAAAGAAAAGAAAGGTTTTAAGGAGAATTCAACACTTGATTAATTTATTTCAGAAAAAGAGAACTGAAAAGGAGAAAGACTCGAGTGGTCAAAAGTGCAAAACCCCAAACAATAAAAAGAGAAACTCCCAAATAGCAGAGAAGGAATTCGGCTTCTACCCTTTTCCCTAATTGCCAAAAATGCGCCAAATGAAAGCCCCTAGCCGAATTTTCCCTACGCAAGCTCCCCATTCGGCCAAGACTCCCCCCACATTCCAATTCCTTAGAATTCTCGATAAATTTGTTCTTGATTTGCTCCCAACCTCCCATTCAAATTCATTAAAACTTGATGACCAAGTATCCAACCACTTCTGCAGAGTTCCAGTCCAGTTCCAACACCTCCCTATCTCAAGCAACAAAATAAACATACAATTGCGCACACCATGCCTCGAACCTCAGACTCCTTGCCACCCATGTAGCTCCACCTTGCCACTAGACCACTCACTATATTTGTGTCACATTTTACCTTCGATTAATTAAGTGGTCTAAAGGCCAAGGTCTAAGTTCCTTTAAAAGAAAAACCAAAATAAATTGCAAGAGTAAAGACTTGAACCCAGGCTCCCTTGCAACCTTAATGACGCCACAACCACTAGACCACGTGCTTCCTTGTGTCATTTTTTAACACAATAAATTAAAAGGCCTACATCCAAGCATCCAGGGTTTTGTCCACTTAAAACCAAAATTTTGCTAAAGCCCAGGTTTGAACCCAAGACTTCACCACCAAAGCAGACATACTTTTATGTTATTCACTTGCACTGCTTAATTCCAATCCCTCCGATACGCGAAGCCCATTCTTCTAGGCCCAAAAGTCGGGGCGTTACATCTCTCACCTACTTTATCTTTCCATGTACAAAAATACAATATAATACTAGCAACTATGGCCGGCTTAACAAGTTTTGGTGCACTGATGACCAAGTTTTCTCACTTTTGTGACTTTTATTTTGTCACTTGACTTTTTACCCTTTTCACAGTCACAATGCTTTAATTTATGTTCTATATTTTTTCTTCTCATTTTTACTTTTGACTTTTTCTAGATTTTTCTTTGTCGCACATTTTTACCCGACCTATAGTCATTGTATCACATTGTTTCTTACTTTTTTGCCCCCTTATTTTTTAAAACCACCGTGATGTATCTACCTAAACCCTCAAAATCTATGGTCTGACATTTATTTTGTAATGTATTAAAGGACCAAGGATAGGCAAGAGTTCAAGTATGGCATGTGTCTTTAGGTTTCAATTTTGTTGGTTCATCAAAAATGAGTTATCAAGCTCAAATAAGGAGACTAGGGATTCATAGCATCAAGGTATGGTCATTTGAGAACTAGCTATTCAAACAATGCCTTAGATTATCCCTAACCATCCCACCATACACAATTTCTTACATGCTTCATATTCGACCAAATGAATAATAATCAATTCAAGCATTCATGTTTCTACGACTATCTATAAGACTTATATTTCATATGGCATCATCAAACATTCTTACCTAGGTACTTCTAATCTATTATGCAATTTAACTAAGTAACTTAATCAATTTCCTTTAAAAATAATCAAATTATCTCATATCAATAAAAAATTTCATGCTTGACAAAAATCATTACATGTTTTACTATTTCCAACCATTATTCACAATATTAATATAAACCAAGCACCAGGCAACAAAACCAAAAACAATAATATATATTTTTAAATAATCAACTAAAATAGAGAAAACACGCAAAAGAAAACACACAAAACTAATCCTATGCACTTTCCCCCACACTTTAGAACCTACATTGCCCTTAACGTAAACTAATTAAAGTGCAAACAAGAAAATTTCCTTGAGTAGGTTGAATGTAACAACCCGTTTTTAGTGGTTTCAAGTCCACAATTCTAAAAAGTGAGTTAGCATTTTAATATTTATTTGATATTAACGAGTCTTCATTAGAGTCGTATTAAAATTTGATTAAGAAAATTTAATGTTTATATAGTTATTTAATTAAAAAGGATTAAATTGTAAAAGATGCAAAAGTTTATTTTCATTAATTAAAAGGGTCAAATAGCTTTGAAAAGGTAAATTAATGAACTTTGATGGTAATTACACCATATACATTAATTGTGGACAATTATGGGTATAATTTTGTTATTTTAAAAGTTAATAACATAAGGGTAAAGTGGTAATTAGATAAATAAATAACATAAACAAAAAAAATGAAATGGTGTCATCTTCCTTAGTTTTCTTTGACCGATTTTTGGAGAAAAGAACACCATTTTTTAAGGTGCCAAATTAAATATCTCATGCATGGTATGTGTTTGATGCCCGTTTTTAAAAAATTTTATGTTTTTGAGCTTGTATTAGGTTAATCTAGCTAACCCAAGGGTCAATTTGTAGAGCTGTTAAAAGTTCAGGGACTTTCCATAACGAAATTTGTAGTGTTTGTGAATTTAGTTGATAGATTATTAAGCTTGATTGTCAAATAAACACATTTTGTTAGGTGATTTTTAATAATTTTAAGATTTAAGAACCTATTTGAGAAAATAGTAAAATTCAATGATAATAATGTGAAATGGTGGAAATTATGGGCTGTAATGAATCCCTAGGAAATTTAGCTAATAGGGTTTTCTTTAAAAAAAGGTGAATTTGCAAGTTTTGGATTTAGGAACTACATTAAATAAAAGTTAAAATATTAGGGAATTTTGTAAATTCTCATTAAAATGAGTTATAAGTTAAATTAATTATTCTAAGTTATTTGAATTGTTTAATTGAATGAAATTTATTATTTAGATCAAGAAATGAACCAAACAGATATAAACCGAGGAAAAGCTAAAGTGTCGAATTAGTCGTTGGCTTTATTTTTACAATTGTTTTTGTCCAGGTAAGTTCGTATAAGTATTAAACTTATTAATTGATGTTTTGATTGTATGTTAATAAATAGTATGATATGTATAATTTAATTTGATAATTGTACAATGTTTTGGATATTGGATTAAATTACGATGATAATTAATTTGGATTGTTTAATGGTCTCACTTGAACCTTGTGAATACTTAGGATACAAATGACATGTCATTAGGGATTATACGGTTCGGGTGTTGGTCCTGGATGTCCTACCGATGGCTGAGGTCCTACATTTGTTGTGGATTCTCCATAGCTCATGTGACTAGCATCGTGTAGCTAGCATACCGACCTATTTCATAGCTCGTGTGAGCATGATAGATACGATTACAGCTACCTGTAAAGGCATACTTTGTGTGAGAATTTCCTAAGTATCCAATGTTATTCTATTTGTTTCAATGGTTGATTAAAGTTTTAATCGAAAGGATATGTATATAAATGAGTTATGTTAGGGAAACATGAAGTGAAAAATGTTGGGATATGTATTTGAAATGAAAAGGGAGAACATTGAGAAATTGATGGATGATATATATATTGAACTCCTTATTATGATATGTTTTATGTTGAAATAATTTGGTATGCTCTTTAATACACCTACTAACTTCGTGGTGTGTTGTGATTAGGAAAGAAAAGTATGCATAAGTTTAAATGAGCAATACTTTAAGATTTGATCATTTAAATTTGATAAGTTTAAGTTTCCTTTATACGAGCTTACTAGGTATTAGTTGCTTATATAGTTGTTATTCTTTGTCTTGCAGATCATCGGAAAGCTCGATCAGTTGGAATCACATCGGAGCACATACTATCCAATCATTATTTTGGTAGTTTTTGGTTATTTTGGCAAGTGGTTCTAAATGGCATGTATAAGGCTTAAATGTAATCTTGGTTCCTTTGTTGTTTTGAGTTTTTGATGAGCTTATTTATGGTCAAATGCCTAGTTGGTGTTATGTTGTAAATGATGATGTAAATAGGTGAAGTTGCACTTGTGCATGTCCTATCTTATATTAAGTAAGCCATGGTTGAATGGTATGCTTTTGAAATGGTTTTTGGTATGTTTGATCTAAGTTTAATGAATGAACTTGTAATATTGAATGGGATTAAGTTTGATTTGTGATTGTGGTACCTTTTTTTGGTACATTGGTTAATTCTTATAGGTTGGATGATTTGGTATGTTTTGAGTGTGTTTAGAATGTGTTTTGGTCATATGAATGTTTGTGGGAATGGTGTGTCTTGGTGTGCAAGATTTGGGTTTGAAATGGCTTTTTTAAGGCACAAATTATATAGCACATCTCTTGGGACACGAGATATCACCCGATTGTGTGTCATTTTAATTTTTAGGTGCAGGATGAACCACACAGTGTTAAAAAGTTACACGACTGTGTGTGTAACAGCCCGTTTTTAGTCACGTCAAAAAAGTGGTTTCAGGACCACAAATCTGAGGTTAAAATATTTATTTTATTATTATTTTATTGTCTACGACACATAAATATGATTGTGTGAAAATTTCGTTAAGAAATTTTGTCATTTGAGTGCTTAATTTGATTTAAAAGACTAAATAGCAGTGCAAAAGTGTTGTTCAATTAGTTAAAGGTATCAAATGCCAATAAAATTAAATAGTGGAAGTCTTTATGTGGTAAATATACCTTTTTAATTATTAGTGGACAATTATAGGTATATATTAAGTGATTTCTAATGTTTTTAAGCAAGGTTAATATGGTAATTTGTAAAATAACTTAAGTTAAAATAATAGCAATCATAATTCTTCATCATCATCTTTCCTTCATTCCATCAAAATTCAAGAAAATAAAGAACCAAGAGAGCTTGCTAGGGTTCAGCCATTTTAATGCTCAATTGTAAGTCTATTTTTGTCCCCTTTTTAATGGTTTCTATGTTTTTGAGATCGTTGCAACTAGGTCTAGCCAGTCCAAGGACTATTTTGCAAAATTGTTAAAGATTTTGAATGTTGCCATTGATGAATAAGCATGTGTTTTGATGTTTGATGTTAGATTATGAATGTTTGTTGTGAATTATACATGTTTTATTAAGTGATTTTTAGTGAAAATGCAATTTATGGATTAAATTGTGAAATGTGGAAACTTTGTGGTCAAAATGTGAAATAAATGAAAAATATGGGCTGCTAGGGGCATTTAATGGTAATTCGGCTTGCATGGGTTAGTATTGAATTTCATGAATTTTTGATTTTATGAAAATAAGGACTAAATTGTAAAAGATGTGAAATATTAGGGGCAATTATGTAAAAATGAATTAAAGTGAATTTTGGATTAAACTGAATAGAGTGATGATTAAATAAGCTGAATTTGATATTATATAGATCAAGAAAAGCAAAATACAGACTTAGATCGGGGGAAGAATAAGGTTTCGAATTAGGTGACTCGTGTTATCGTTTTTACATCTGAGGTAAGGTCGTATGTAATAAGAATTGTTATAATTATGCTTTAAATGCTTTAATATTGTATAAATTATGTATACAAGACTATAGTTGTGTTCGACGATGATTCGGTTAATGATGGTGTAACGCCCTAACTTTTGGGCCTAGAAGAAATGGGCTTCACGTATCGGAGGGATTGGAATTTAGCTGTGCAAGTGAATAACACAAAAGTATGTCTACTTTAGTGGTTAAGGGTCCTGAGAAGTATTGGAGAAGTCCTGGGTTCAAACCTGGGATTTATCAAAAATTTTGGTTTTAAATGGATAAAACCCTAGATGCTTGGATGTAGGCTTTTTAAATTATTGTGTTAAAAAAATGACACAAGGAAGCAGGTGGTCTAGTGGTTGTGGCGTCATTAAGGTTGCAAGGGAGCCTGGGTTTAAGTCTTGACTCTTGCAATTTTGTTTTGGTTTTCTTTTAAAGGAACCTAGACTTTGGCCTTTAGACCTTTTAATTTATTGAAGGTAAAATGTGACACAAAAAGAGTGGGTGATCTAGTGGCAAGGTGGCGCTACATGTGTGGCAAGGAGTCTGAGGTTCGAGGCTTGGCGTGTGCAATTGTATGTTTATTTTGCTGCTTGAGCTGGGGAGGTGTTGGAACTGGACTGGAACTCTGTGGTTGCATTGGTCATAAGAATTTGAATTAAATTTGAATAGGGAGTTGGAGTAAATCAAGGAGAAAATTCGGTGGAGGGATTGGTGGTGATTTTTAAGGAATTTGAAAATGGGAGAAGTTGTAGCCGAATTGGGTAGCTGCTATGTGCATATTCGACTAGGGAGTCCTTTTGTGCATTTTCGGCAAATTGTAAGTGCTTGGAAGGGATTTCTTTTCTCCTTTTGGCAAGTGGTGGCCGAATTTTATAGGTCAATTTTAGCACTTTGCTATTTCGAGTTTTTGCCTTTTCAACTTTGTGTTTTCCTCTTTTCTTAAGTGCCCGAATACTTTATTTTTTTCCCTTGCACTATCTTCTTTTTTTGTTTTCTTTTTACTATGGAAACCGAATGCCTTGGTAATCAATAACCTTATTTTTCTTCTCTTCTCCTTAACTTTTCTCTTGGCCAAACCCTTCTTCCTTCTTCCCTCAATTTCAATTCCTCCTTGGCCGAATACCCCTTTTCCCTTTTCTCTCTTTTCCTTCGACTCTTTTTGGGTGTCCTTCCTTGTATTTCTAAAACTGAATACTTTTTCCCTCATTTCATTCTGTCGGTTCTCTACATTTTGTGTTAGCCTAACATTCCATCTCAAGGGTACGATTATTCCATCTTGCCTCTATCATTCTTTGTATTTTCAGCTTTTATGTGGGTGTGGCAATTGTTCTTTTCTTCTAATCTAGACTCTGCATTTTCGGTAAGTGACTTCTTGTCTAGTTCAACTGTTCAATTGTTTGATGGTTGATAAGGGTTGGTTGGAATGCAGATAACCCCTAAGGCCTATTGATCCATCAAGGCAAGTAATAAATCCTATCTAGGATAGTGGTATGGAAAGGGATTGTTTAATCCTGTTGTTAAAGGACTGATGGTGTACCGTGTTAGATATAGGTTCTACACTTGTGGGCTACTGCTTTTCTCCAACAAGGTGTGTACAAGCACACCACTCTAAGTAGATCGGTAAATTCTGAAATCCCGAAATGTTGAGAAGCCGAAAGGCTAAAAGGATGGCTATTGGTATCACACGAGCGTACGAACGCGCGTGTGGATAAGTCGATACAATGACAGAGGTCACCTTGAGTATCTCGTGGTCTTAGGCCGTTTTTAGGGCCAAATGGACCAGAATGGGCCAAGTGGGCCAATGGGCCTATGGGCCCTACGTGAGTAAATTTTGTGGATGGATAGGAAATAATGAGCTGGCCATGACGATCACATGGCCAAAGGCAGTTTTGGGCTAAATGGGCCACATGAGCGTGTGGGCTTACTTGGGTCGAATATTGGGCTTTAGGCCCAAATACTCTGTTTTGATCATATATGCTATTTGTGTCGCTCGAGGCGACTGTAGACCTTTGGGAAGATTGTTATATGACTGTAATACCCCCATAGGGTAAAATGACCGAAATACCCCTGTAGGGTAAAATGACCGAAATACCCCCATAGAGTAAATGACCGTAATGCCCCTGTAGGGTAAAATGACCGTTATGCCCCTAAAAGGCAAATTGACTAAAATGCCCTACATGTTATATGATTGTTATTGTATGTTATTTATGATATGGTTGCACTCATGTGATATTATGCTTCATGGGGGATGGGAATATTGATTTGGAGGAAGTATATGATTTGTTAGGGTCGCATGGTCGCTTGACGACTGTGGATCCACCGATGGCTTTAAGCCGATTATGTGATTGGCAACTCTACTGCAATATTGGTTAGTGCCGCAACCAGTGCTACATAAGGAGTGTAGGGATGGATGGGTCGATTAAATCCCCACAAGAGTGCAAGGTTGGACAGGAGACGGAGTGCAACGTTGGATTGGGCATTCATGCATTGCATATACTGATTCTGATATTGTGATAGGCTTAGGCCCAGATAGATGTGATATGTGACACTTGATATGGGTTAAGGCCCAACTGAGGCTTTTATGGGCTAAGGCCCAAATGCCACCGTTACTGTAATGGACTTATTCCCGGATTGATGTGATGCATACTTTATGATCGATGAGGGTTGTATACACTGAGTTTTCGTAAACTCACCCACTCTTTTTAATTTTTTTCAGGTAATCCTCCGTAAGCGGTTTGACGTACTGGAGGACTCGGAGGTGGCTACACCACGAACAGCTTTAAATATTAGTATTCTATTTTTCCTTACTTAAACCGCTATCTTATTGGGTTGTAATAAGGCCTCTTTTAATTTCTGGTTTTAAGTTGGGATTTTCAGTTTATTACGATTTAAATCTGCTAGAAGTAGAACGCGATTTTCCCAAAACGATAACTATTTTCAAAACACTACGTTTCCGCAACTCAATTTTTAAATATCACATTTTCGTAAATCATTTGTTTTAAATTAAGCTTCCGCAACAATATGGTTTTGAAGGTAATAACTATTTAATAAACCTCAAAAAAATAAACTGACGTAATTGGGATTTTACTCAAGCTTTTAATCAAGAAGGGTTTTCAATGAAAACATGGTTTTTGAAAGACACTTCAATGTGGCACGCCAGATTCGGGCCTAACTTCTAGGCTAAGTTTGGGGTGTTACGGATGGGAACTTAGTGTGTGAAATTGAGATAGCTTCGGCTATATATTTGCACTTAGTGTGCGAGATCGAGATAGCTTCGGCTATATATATTGGCACTTAATGTGCAAGATTGATACAGCTTCGGTTATTAATTTGGCACCAAGTGTGTGAGTTTTTTCAAGTATCCAAAAATATTCCTAATGGTGTAACGGATATGTCAAATATGTGAATGAGTATGAGTTAAATACGGGAAGGTGTAGGTATGTACAGGAACCGATAATACACTAAAATGATGAAAATTATGGAAATTACATCTAATTTGGTGGATACAAATGTGGTAGGTTGATGATTCGTTATGAGATATGTTGTGTTATGTTTTTGGCTTAATTTGAGTGTATATGATGAGATGATATAAATGCTATACAAACTTACTAAGCTGTAAAGCTTACTTTGTGTATTTCTTTGTGTTTTATAGTGATTTCAAAGCTAGCTTGGATTCGGGGATCGTCGGAGATATCGTCACACTATCCAACTATCACCTTAGTACTTTTAAGCTTATGATTTGGTTATATGGCATGTATATGATTATGGTCATTTTGATATGTAGTTTGGTAATGAGTTATGCCATGTGAATTGGCTTGTAAATGTCTATGTTTTGGTTTGTATATATAGCCATGAGATTGGCTTAAATAGGTTGGTTTGATTATGTATATAAAGGTATGTATATGGCTTATGTTATGTAATTGAGGTTGGCTTGTGATGCTTGTGAATATTTAATATTAAAGATAGCAATGGTTGAGTTATGAATATAGGTATGCTAGTGAATTTAGGCATTAATTCATATTTGAGATTGGTCATTGTTGATATATTGTGAAAGAAAAGTTTGGTATGAATTTGTATGGCCTATTGTGGTAATTATGTTTTGTATTGGTTGATGTTAGAAATGGTATAGAATATACATGATTTAAGGTTTGAATTGGCTAGTTTAATTGCTTATATATGCTATGTGCTGGTGCTAATTGATATGGTGTAGGTACATGCAAGTTTGGGTGGCAAAATAGATTGGTAAATAGCCTATTTTTGTCCACACGGGTAGAGACACGGGCGTGTGTCTCAGAAGTGTGTGATACACGGTCATGTAGATGACCGTGTGTCCCCTGGTGTTGAAAATAAAACCAAGTCAGTATGCTCCACACTGCCTCACACACTGGCTTGTGACTTGGCTGTGTGGCATAAGTCAGTATACCCTATAGGTTTGACACGACCTAGCACACGACCTCACACACGATCGTGTATGGCCATTTGTAGGGCACACAGGCTAGCCACACGAGCGTGTATGTTGGCCGTGTGACCCAAGTCAGAGAGTTACACGGGGTCAGACACGGGTTAGGACACGACCATGTGCTCCCATTTCGAATGTCCACATGGGCATGTCCGTTGGCCGTATGAGACACGCAGCTGGGCCACACGGGCGTGTGTCCCCTATTTTTGAGAAAATTTTCTAAATGTTCAAAAAGTTTTTGACGTTATCGGTTTCTTCTCGAACCACTTCCAATGTATGTTTAGGGCCTCGTAGGCTCGTATTAGGGATAATATGAATATGTTGATTTATATTTGAATGAAATTTGGAAATGTATGAGAAGATGTATGTGTAATTGTGTTATAAGTTTGATAATACTTTGAAACCCTATTCTGGCATTGAATACGGGTGAGGGGTATTATATTTTTGGTATTAGAGCTACGGTTTAGTCAATTCTAGGACTAACGTAGCGTGTATGAGAGTCTACCTATACATGGCATATATAACATGTTATAGTGCGATGACTCTTGATAATTTAAACTATTTTTTCATATAGTAAATGGATCCTATCAAGCTGTAGCTCATGATGTCGAGAGTAATGTGCCGGCTCCCGCTCAAGGGGCAGTGCCGTCTGAATCTAGAAATGTATCAAGTAGTCATAGAGAAGACGCTAAAGAAGCCTTTTTCCAAATGATGAACTAGTGGTTCATACAATATGATCGGACGAATCTGATTACTCAATAACCTTCACCCCCACCTAATCCCCAACCGGTTCTCGTAGCTCCTCATGTTGTGGAATTTTAATGACTGAATAAGCCTCCAGTTGATAAGATTCAAAAATACAGGGTCGAAGAGTTCAGAGCTACCGTTGGTGATGATCCTGAGACAGCTGAGTTTTGGCTAGAAAATACAATCCGAGTATTTGATGAGTTGTCTTGTATGCCAGCAAAATGTGTTAAGTGTGTTGTGTCACTTTTGAGAGATACTACGTATCAGTGGTGGAATACCTTATTGTCTGCGGTACTGAGAGAAAGAGTTACCTAGGAATTCTTTCAGACTGAGTTTCGAAAGAAATACGTAAGTCAAAGATTTCTCGATCAAAAGCATAAAGAGTTTCTAGGATTGAAACAGGGTCATATGACTGTGACCGAGTATGAAAGAGAATTTGTGAGTTTGAGTAAGTATGCTCGGGAGTATGTTTCCACTGAGAAAATCATGTGCAAGCGATTTGTAGATGGGTTGAATGAAGACATTAAACTTCTAGTCAGAATTTTAGAACTAAAGGAATCTGTTGTTTTGGTCGACAGAGCTTGCAAAGCCGAGGAGCTTAGCAAAGAAAAGATAAAGGCTGATTCAGAGGCGAGAGATTTGAGGAAGAGATCGATGAGTAAACCTATCATTCCTCGTCAAAGAAATCAAGAGATTATTTTAACCGATCGACAACTTCAGTGGGGTATTCCAATAGAGATCGCGAAAAGTAATACACCAGACCTAAAGCTTAAGCTACATCGGTATCGAGGGTTGGCAACATGAAAAATAATAGACTCGAGTGCAAACAGTGTGGAAGACAACATTTTGGAGATTGTTGGGTGAAAAATAATAATAGAGCTTGTTACAGTTATGGCTCACGAGATCATTTTATTCGAGATTGTCTTGAATTAGCCGAGAAAGATAAATTTTAGTGTAACATCCTGTATTATTGGGCCTATGCGTTTAGTGGGTGGATATGTTTAATGTGTTAATTTGAGTGTTAGGGGTTTAAATTGGGCCCAGGATTGGGCCGAAGCCTTGGTTAAAATTCCTGTTTGGGTACCATGGGGTTTAAAAGATGGTATCGGTGCTTTGGTTGCAAAATAGGGTTGTGGCCTAGTAGTATGTGGTGTTGCAGAGGAATTATAGGGTGGCGCCAATAGTAGGAGGTGAGGCCTAAGTTTTGGCCACAAGGAGCCCATGTCTTTGGGCCATTTTTGGCACTTAAAAGGAGCAAGGAGGGGGACGGCAATGAGGCTTAATTTTATGAGGGATTTAATAATTGGGATAATATGGATATTGTGCTGATAATAGAAGGGAGAGGTGGTGTTATTTAAGCCTCTTCTAAAGGTATGAATAGATTAAGAAAAAGGAGAAAAGATAGGAGCTATCTGCTGAGTGCAGTGTTGGCCGAAATTCCATCTCCTAGAGGGGGAAAGAAATCGGTTCCTTTATGGCAAAGGGTGCCTAAATTTCCCCTACTATTTGATTAATTGTTAGTTATCAGGAAGGGCACTTTCGGGTTTTGATAAGTAAGTGTCAAAATTCTCTATAAATAGGGGTGGTATCTCTTCGATTCCGGCATTTGAACCCTATTCTTTTTGCATTCTCAGTGTCGAAACTCTTAGTCATTCTCTGCAATTTCTTTTTTTTATTTCTTCAAAAGCCGAAACTCTCACTTCACTTTCTTTTTCCATTCTTTTCCTCTTGTGCTGATTTCTCCATAAAACCGAGATCTTCTTGGAGTTGCTGATTTCCCTGTGAAGGTAAGAATCAATTTCCTCAGATCTATTCCTTTCTCTTTCGATTTTTTAGAATCAAAGCCAGATGGCTATTAAGGTTCGGTCTAACGTTTCCACTCTTTTCATGTTTTTATTTTGGGCGACGACGGGAATTGAAGTAGATCTCTTAGATTTAAAAGCTGAAAACACTAGTGCCTGAATCTCATATCACTTTTTGGGAATTTCAAGGTAAGGGATTCCTTTTAGATTTTCATTAGATTCGATATCGAAATCACAATCTTAACCATATGTTATGGTTAATAAGGCCTTTTTGATGGAATCAAATGTCGATCAGGCAAAGGAGGGGACTAGATCTAAAAACCCAATCCCTAAGTTTAAGAAATGAGCGGTGTCTGCTGTTCGAGATTGGCCATCGGAGTGTGGACCGATTTCTGAACAGCATCTTAAGCAGATAGCGGTCGTATCGGCTTCTAATAGTGTCGACATAGAGAGTGTCATCTTAACCGTAACCAGGTGTGTAGATTCTTAACACATAAGTTTTGTTGTATTAAATGTATGCTATGGGCTAAAAGTCAGAAAGAGAGGCTGTATGAATAGTCGTCTTACGCAGAAAAAGTAGGCAAGGGATGCCAGGTACGTAATCATAGAAACCCCTCTGTGTGTATCGAAGTATATGAAAGTTTGCGATCTGTTTAGATAGTTTAATGTTTCGATTATTGCATGTATGTCTGCATGGGATGGGATTGATTGATTTACGGAAAGGGGAGCAGGTCGCGAGGCGATCGGTGGCTTTGCCACATAGGTCACATATTGATCGGTCTTTATGACAGGCAGCATAGCTGTCGAATACTATAATGTATTACTGAGGTCGCAGAGCGATCGGTGGCTTTGTCACATAGGTCACATAGTGATCGATATGGTGTGTAGCGGATGGAGGGTTAATTGTAGAAATCCCCACGGTGTGATGGTTGGTATGGGGGTGTGTAGAGGATGGACTCTTAGGTTTTGGGGATGGGTCATGTTGCATGAAAGATTTTGTTGCCATTGTGTATGCGCCAAGGCCTATAACGTGTTTGTGGGCCCAAGGCTTTTATGTGTTTTCGGGATTTGCACACTGAGTCTTGGTGACTCACCCTTTTATTTTCACCACTTTACAGATAAGCAGTAGATCGTGGACATGGGAGCCGAGGCAGACTCGAGGGGCCATCAATATTATTATCTACATAGACTATTTACGAATTTTCATTTGAGTTTTAATTTTTGGGAATATTTTTGTAATAAGGCTTCCATAACTTAGGTTTTCGATTTTTTTTATGTTAAGTCTTTATAAACTTATGTTTTTCTCTTTCAAAGTCTTAATTATAAAATAAAATGATAAATGGGCTTTTCAAACACAATCAACACAAATGCTTAAAGTTGTTTCACAAATTTCACAATTATTTGATTAAACGGCCATAAGAAACTAAGATTTTCAAAACCCTACAGAGCTAAGTTTTCAAGTTTCAAACCGTGGCATACCAGATCCGGTAATGACGTATGGGCTGAGTTTGGGGTGTTACATTTTGGTATCAGAGCTCGATTCAAAACTCAGGCTGTGAAATGGGTCCAGTAGTGATTTGTAAAAGTGATGTAAGTTTGAAGAAAGTTCAGTTGAGATATGGCCTTCGAGTCTACCGGCACCCGATCCACGGAGGTAAGTATTCTAACTCTTGATGTGGTTTGTATTGTTGGGCTTGATGGGCTTTATGGGACGTAGATAGGTATGCTAGAGTTTATGGACTTTAGGTTTAGTATAAACAATTCTTCAAATCTCATAAGACTTAACTTCTAATTAAACCTGTCTGTGAACAAGTAATAGGGTTAGGGTGTGGTAACAAGCATACGCATGTCTAGGATTGGATCCTGGGAGAGCTTGGAATTGAAGCGGCCCTAGCGGCTCACCTCCTCTTTTCTAGAATAGTGGTTGTTCACTCTAACCAAGAGGACTTGTTGACGGGCCAAAACTTATAACTAAAACCCGAAAGGGACCAGCCACCTTATTTTTTGTAAAATTATCCCTAGATTTGTAAAAATTTCTGAAATACCCTTGATTTGTGAAAACTTCTCAAAAATACCTTAGATTTGTAAAAAAATTACCAAAATTTGTAAAATTACTGAAATACCCCTGGTTGACAAAATTACCGAAATACCCGAGTTGTAAAATTACCAAAATGCCCCTATTTTGTAAAATCACCAAGAAACCTTATTTTGGAAAATTATGAAAATACACATATAGGATAAAATTATGAAAATACCCCTGAGTAGTGAAATGACGAAAATACCCCTAGATGATCAATGTAAGTTCATGGATGCTATTTGTATGTTGATGTGTGATGGATGTTGTATGTATGTGTATTTTAAAACTAGGAAATATAGACTTGAGAACTGAACTTTGTAGATAGAATTCGAATTCGAAAAAACTACTGTTAAAACCAATTTCCATAAGATTGTCCATTATTAATCAGTGGAAGAAAGTATTAATTCATAAAATTTTTAATCAGATAAATTGTGAACGATAGAATGAGCACGAGGGGACGTGGTGTGCGTGGCTGAGGTAGAGGTAGGATTGCTGTGTCAAAACCCGTAGGGTCTGGTCACGAGTCAGGAAATAAGGTACCAGTGCCACTAGCTGTGGAGGTACAATTTCAAGATCAGACGGATTAGGGATGATCTTGTATCTCGAGCTATGTTAAGGGTTTTGGAGAGAGTTCTTTGGGCGTGGCATGGGCACAGGAGCCCTAAGTCCAATGTTTGAGCGACTTAGAGCCAATGGGGCGAGGTATTTAAGGAATTTCGGTGTAGCTCCTAGCACAGCGGAGTATTGGTTGGAAGCAATGGAGTGTATAATGGATGATCTTGACTTCATGGAAGAGGAGAGCTGAAGGGAGTGGTGTCTCTCCTCCGGGACGAAGCGTATCAATGGTGGCTTACGGTTAAGGATGGTATCGTAGCTGACCGTATCACCTAGGATTACTTCAGAACGGCGTTCTAAAGTAAATACATTGGGACAAGCTATGTGGATGCGCAGTGCAGAGCATTCCTGAATCTGGTTCAGGGAAGTGGGTCAGTAGCGGCGTATGAAGTGGAATTCTTACGCCTTAGTCGTTATGCTCGAGGGATGGTGGCCACAGAACATGAACGGTGTGTTCGATTTGAAGATGGCCTGAAGGATGATTTACATGTGTTGATAGCACCACAACGAGAGCGGGAATTTGCTGTGCTTGTGAAGAAAGCTAAGATAGCTGATGAGGTGAAGCAGACGAAAAAGCTGAATCGAGATAGAGATAGTGGTGAAGGTAAGAGAAATTTTGGATCGATAGGGGCAGCTAGGCGTACTCAAAAAAGACCCAGGTCGGATGGGCCAAACTGAGTGGAAAGACTGCTTGCTAATCAAACATGGAGGTGTGCCCGATACGAAAAATTCCATGTAGGTGAGTGTTGGGCAGGCAGTGGGAAGTGCTTTAGGTGTGGATTTACAAACCATCAGATTAGGGACTGTCCTCAGCCACGGCATGAGATAGGACCCGCAAGACAGGGAAATGCTTAGCCGGGTGAGGAGGTCAGCAGCCGCAGAGAGGTCGTGGTCTAGCCAGATGTAGTAATGGTTTCGGTCGGGGATGTGGAGCACTAGACTGAGGGACAGGAAACACTGAGGCGAGACAGTCGGGGTTGATCTATGCTGCTAAACATCGAGAGGAGGCTGATGCACCGGATGTTATAACTGGTACGTTTTTAATTTTTTGATTGCCTTATACTGCATTGATTGATATTGAGTCAACACACTCATATGTTGCTAGTAGTGTGTCTGGAACTTTAAGTTTAGATTTCAAAATTACCCCTAGGGCGATGACGGTAATTAACCCATTAGGACAATATGTGGTTGTAAATAAACTTTTTTGGGAGGTACCCTTAGAAGCTCAGGGAATAGTTCTCCTGACGGATCTGATGGAATTACCGTTCGGGGAATTTGATTTAATTTTAGGCATGGACTGGCTGGTGAAGTACCAAGCCAATTTAGACTATGTAGCCAAGCGAATGTTGTTAAAAACCCCCGAGGGTGATAAAGTGTTGGTGATAGGAGAAAGGGGAACTGTTTGTCGAATGTAGTAACTGCCTTAAGAGCAGAAAGGATGGTGAGAAAAGGGTGCGAAGCAGATTTGATGTTTGTTCGGGCTTTGGAAGCCAAGGACCTAGTTGTTGGGGATGTTAGGACGTTGAAGAAATTTCTTGATGTTTTTCCAGAAGAGCTTTCGAGATTACCCCCGGATCGAGAAATGGAGTTTTGAATTGATCTTCTTTCAGGAATAGCGCCGGTATCTATTACTCTATACAGAATGGCGCCAAAGGAGTTGGTGGAATTAAAAGCGCAAATACAAGAGTTGTTGGATAAAGGATTTATTCGACCAAGTGTGTCGCCTTGGGGAGCGCCGATGTTATTTGTTAAGAAGAATGATGGATCAATGCGTTTGTGTATTGACTATCATCAGCTGATTAAGTTAACAATCAAGAACAAATACCCGTTGTCGAGGATCGATGACTTGTTCGATCAGTTGAAGGGGGCCTCAGTCTTTTCGATGATAGATCTGAGATCAAGATACCATCAACTTAAGGTCAAGGAGGCAGATATTCACAAGACGGCTTTTAGAACTCACTATGGTGACTACGAATTCATGGTGATGCCTTTTGGATTGACCAACGCATCAGCAGCGTTTATGGACATGATGAACTGAGTGTTCCAACCCTACCTAGATCGGTGTTTCGTGGTGTTTATAGATGATATCTTGGTTTATTCAAAGTTAGAAGAGGAGCATGATACTCATCTGCGAGTGGTTTTACAGATTCTGAGGGAGAAGCAGTTGTATGCCAAATTCAGTAAGTGTGAGTTTTGGCTGAATGAAGTTACTTTCCTAGGCCACGTGGTGTCGGCAGAGGGGATTAGGGTTGACCCTCAAAAAATTGAAACGGTGTTGGATTGGAAGCCGCCTAAGTCGGTGGCAGAGATTCAGAGTTTCCTTGGTCTGGTAGGGTACTATAGAAGATTTGTTGAAGGATTTTCTCTAATTGCAACACCGTTGACTAAGTTGCTATGGAAAGGAGTTCCGTTTGTTTGGTCTGATAAGCAACAGAAGATTTTCAAGAAGTTAAAGAGGATTTTGATGGAGGCTCCGGTGTTGATTCAGTCGGAGGCTAGGAAGGAGTTCGTAATTTATTGCAATGCTTCACACACGGGATTAGGATGTGTGTTGATGCAAGATGGAAAGGTTATTGTGTACACATCTCGGCAATTAAGGTTGTACGAAGCAAATTTTCCCACCCATGATTTGGAGTTGGCGGCGGTGGTTTTTGCCTTGAAAATTTGGAGACACTACCTGTACAGGGAGAAATATGTTATTTATACCGACCATAAAAGTCTAAAATACCTTTTGACCCAGAAGGAGTTGAATCTAAGGTAGAGAAGGTGGATCGAGTTGTTAAAGGATTATGATTGCTCGATCGAGTATCATCCGGGTAAGGCTAATGTGGTGGCAGATGCCTTAAGTCGTAAGGTAATCACTGACTTGAGAGCAATGTTTGCTCACCTTAGTTTATACGATGATGGGAGTTTATTGGCTGAACTTCAGGTGAAACCCGCATGGGTCAGTCAGGTTAAGAAGAACCAGCAGACTGATGAGTTGCTAAAGGAGAAGTTTCCGGTAGGAGCAAGGGATAAATCGACGGAATTTAGTGTGAATGAGGAAGGGCTATTATGTTTTCAAGAGAGAGTGTGCATGCCGAAAGATCCTAAATTAAGGCATAAGATTCTGCAAGAAGCGCATGGTAGTCTATACGCTATGCACCCTGGAGGGAGTAAGATGTATCGGGATTTACGAGAATAGTTTTGGTGGCCAGGCTTAAAACGGGAGGTGATCGAGTTAGTGGGGAAGTGTTTGACCTGTCAGCAGGTAAAGGCGGAACATCAGTTACCATCGAGGATGTTGCAACCGTAAAGATTCCACGGTGGAAGTGAGAAAGGATCACCATGGGCTTTGTTAGTGGGCTACCTCTCACGCCTACTAAGAAAGATTCGGTCTGGGTGATTATAGATTGCTTGACGAAGCCTGCTCATTTCATACCCGTACGTGTCGATTACTCTCTGCAGAAATTGGCTAAGCTACACATAGCGGAGATAGTAAGGTTACATGGACTACCAGTATCGATCATATCAGACAGGGACCCTAGGTTCACGTCGCGATTTTAGAAGGTGTTGCATCAAGCGCTGGGTACGAAGTTGGATTTCAGTACAGCGTTCCATCCTCAGACCGATGGACAGTCTGAGTGGGTAATTAAGGTCTTAGAGAACATGTTAAGGGGATGTGTCATTGATTTCAAGGGTAGTTGGGAGGAGTTTTACAGCCATGGAGTTTATGTACAACAACGATACTACCTAGTATTCAGATGGCACCTTATGAAGCATTGTATGGGTAAAAGTGTCGTACTCCTACCTGTTGGACGGAATTGCGGGAACGTCGAATTTTGGGTCCAGACTTGGTCACCGCGACAGAGGACAAGGTTGAGATAATTCAGGCTCGACTAAAGGAGGCGTCGGACAGACAGAAGTCCTATGCTGATTTAAAGCGTAAGGACGTGGAGTTTGCAGTGGGAGACAAGGTATTTCTAAAGGTGTCGCCGTGGAAAAAGGTGCTAAGATTTGGACGGAAAGGTAAATTAAGTCCCAGATTTATCGGACCTTATCGGGTATTGAAATGAGTGGGACCGATAGCCTATCAGCTTGAGCTACCTGCTGAGTTGAATCAGATCCACGATGTATTTCACGTCTCTATGTTAAGACGTTATCGTTAGGATCCATCCCATGTGGTGTCAGTAGAGGAAATCGAAGTAAGACCTGATCTATCCTTTGAAGAGGAACCGATAGAGATCTTGGATCGTGATGTGAAAGTGTTGCGTAGGAAGATGGTACCATTGGTTAAAGTTCTATGGTTGAATCACGGTTCTGAGGAGGCTACTTGGGAATTGAAGGAAGCAATGCTGAAGTAATATCCTCATATTTTCTGATCAGGTAATTTCGAGGCCAAAATTTTTCTTTAGGGGGTAGAACTGTAACATCCTGAATTATTAGGCCTATGCGTTTAGTGGGTGGATATGTTTTATGTGTTAATTTGAGTGTTAGTAGTTTAAATTGGGCCCAAGATTGGGCCAAAGCCTTGGTTAAAATTCCTGTTTGGGTACCATGGGGTTTAAAAGATGGTATCGGTGCTTTAGGTTACAAAATGGGCTTGTGGCCCAGTAGTATGTGGTGTTGAAGAGGAGTTATAGGGTGGTGCCAATAGCAAGAGGTGAGGCCCAAGTTTTGGCCGCAAGGAGCCCATGTCTTTGGGCCATTTTTGGCACTTAAAAGGAGCAAGGAGGGGGACGGCAATGAGGCTTAATTTTAGGAAGGATTTAATTATTGGGATAATGTGGATATTGTGCTGATAATAGAAGGGAGATGTGGTGTTATTTAGGCCTCTTCTAAAGGTATGAATAGATAAAGATAAAGGAGAAAAGATAGGAGTTATCTACTGAGTGCAGTGTTGGCCGAAATTCCATCTCCTAGAGGGAAAGAAATCGGTTCCTTTATGGCAAAGGGGTGCCAAAATTTCCCCTACTATTTGATTAATTGTTAGTTATCAGGAAGGGCACTTTTGGGTTTTGATAAGTAAGTGCCGAAATTATCTATAAATAGGGGTGGTATCTCTTCGATTCTGACATTTGAACCCTATTCTTTTCCTCATTCTCTGTGTCGAAACTCTCAGTCATTCTCTGTAATTTCTTTTCTTTTGATTTCTTCAAAAGTTGAAACCTCTCACTTCACTTTCTTTTTCCATTCTTTTCCTCTTGTGTCGATTTCTCCATAAAATCGAGATCTTCTTAGAGTTTTTGATTTCCCTATAAAGGTAAGAACCGATATCTTCAGATCTATTCCTTTCTCTTTCGATTTTTGAAAATCAAAGCCAGGTGGCTATTAAGGTTCGGTCTAACATTTCCACTCTTTTCATGTTCTTATTTTGGGCGACGGCGGGAATTGAAGTAGATCTCTTAGATCTAAAAGCCAGTAACACTAGTCCCTAAATCTCATATCAATTTTCAGGAATTTCAAGGTAAGGGATTCTCTTTAGATTCTCATTAGATTCGATATCGAAATCACAATCTTAACCATATGTTATGATTATTAAGGCCTTTTTGATGGAATCAAATGTCGATCAGGCAAAGGAGGGGACTAGATCTAAAACCCAATCCCTAAGTTTAAGAAACGAGCGGTGTCTCATTGCTCGAGATTGGCCACCGTGGTGTGGATCGGCTTCAACAACATCTTAGGTAGATAGCATTCAGATTACCGATAATGTCGACATAGAGAGTGTCGCCTTAACCGTAACTGTGTGTGTAGATTCTTAACACATAAGTTTTGTTGTATTAAATGTATGCTATGGGCTAAAGCTGGAAAGAGAGGTCAGATGAATAGTCGATTACCTGTAAAGGGTAGGCAAGGGATGCCAGGTATGTAATCATAGAAACTCCTCTGTATGTATCGAAGTATGTGAAAGTTTGCGATCTATTTAGATAGTTTAATGTTTCGATTATTGCATGTATGTCTGCATGGGATGGGATTGATTGATTTACGGAAGGGGAACAGGTCACGAGGCGATAAGTGGCTTTGCCACATAGGTCACATAGTGATTGGTCTTTATGACATGCAGCATAGTTGTCGAATACTATAATGTATTACTGAGGTCGCATAGCGATCGGTGGCTTTCCCACATAGGTCACATAGTGATCGATATGGTGTGTAGCGTATGGAGGGTTGATTGTAGAAATCCCTACGGTGTGATGGTTGGTACGGGGGTGTGTAGAGGATGGACTCTTAGGTTTTGGGGATGGGCCATGTTGCATGAAACATTCTGTTGCCATTGTGTATGGGCCAAGGCCCATAATGTGTTTGTGGGCCCAAGGCTTTTATGTGTTTTCGGGATTTGAACACTAAGTCTTGGTGACTCACCTTTTTATTTTCCCCACTTTACAGATGAGTAGTAGATCATTGACATGGGAGCCGAGGCTGACTCGAGGGGCCATCAATATTATTATCTACATGGACTATTTATGAATTTTCATTTGAGTTTTAATTTTTGGGAATATTTTTGTAATAAGGCTTCCATAACTTAGGTTTTCGATTTATTTTTTTATGTTAAGTCTTTATAAACTTATGTTTTTCTCTTTCAAAGTCTTAATTATAAAATGAAATGATAAACGGGCTTTTCAAACACAATCAACTCAAATGCTTAAAGTTGTTTCACAAATTTCACAATTATTTGATTAAACGACCATAATAAACTAAGATTTTCAAAACCCTACAGAGCTAAGTTTTCAAGTTTCAAACCGTGGCATACCAGATCCGGTAATAACGTATGGGCTGGGTTTGGGGTTTTACATTCAGAATGTGAGATCGAAAAACATAGCTGCTGGAGGGAGACCACCTAAAAATATGGGAAATATGACTAGTAGCAGAAGTACGACAAGGGATTTTGCTATGAGATCTGAGGCTAGAGCACCTGCTAGAGCTTATGCTATTTGTGCTCGTAAAGAGGCATCGTCATCCGATGTTATCACTGGTACATTTTCTCTTTACGACACTAATTTGATTGCATTGATTGATCCTGGATCAACTCATTCGTATCTCTATATGAATTTAGTGTTTCACAAGAATTTGCCTGTTGAATCTACTGAGTTTGTGAGTAAAGTATCGCAACCCTTAGGCAAGTATATTCTAGTAGATAAAGTATGCAAGAACAGTCCTTTAAAGACTCAGGGTTACTATTTTCTAGCTGATTTGATGCTTTTGCCCTTGGGCTTTAAGAAGAAAATTTAAGTATTATTTGTGTTGGCTCGGGTATGAATCTTGTGTGTTAGCATAGTCTTGTGAAGGCTTGATTTTATTTAGGAAGCTAGAATAATTTTTAGTATGGTTTATTTAATGAAGTGGATTAAGTGAACTTGACACTTAAGTTAATTTAAGTGTTAGATTCTAGCACATGAGGAGTTAGTGGCAGGGTGGTTATGATGCTTGAAGGGTTGCTTGAGGGAAGAGGTTCAAGTTGCATGGATTGTATTTAGAAGACTTTATTTTTATGTAGCTTTGCATTAAATGTCGGTCAAACCTTATTTATGATAGGTTGGACTCTTAACTTTTGGTAAGTTGAATATTGGTTTATGGAAAGCTTGAAATTAGGGATAAGAATCTTAAGGTTATGGTATGATGAGGGGACAAAGGCATGGAATATGGAGGATGTTTTGGAAAGTAATCCTAGGCCTTTAGTGCATGTATGTGGACGGTATGGGTGTCTAGGGGGATGGCCGAATGTTGTTAGGTGGCTTGGGGGGGAATAGTTGGTCAACCTTTGCTTTTTGTTCATCTTTTGTATTGTTTTCTTTCTCTCCAAAAACTCCCCTCCTTGACCGAATGTGTGCTATGCTTTTAGTGCAAAATTCCTTTTGGTTTTAGCCTTATTTTGTTGGAACCAAATCCTATTTTTTTTTCTTTCTTTCATTTTATCCTTTTGAAACCAAACAACATTGGTACTTTTGTGCACTTTTCTTTTGGCAAACAAGGAGTTGGTAGAATCTCTTAACCCCATTTTCTCTTATTCTTTTCTTCCTTTTGGTCAAACTTTCCTCTCCAAACTCCCTTTTCTTTTCTCCATTGTTGTTAAAATCGAACTCTCTCTCTCTCTCTCTCTTCATTCTCTTTTCTATTCACATATTTTCTTCTCTCATAACTAAATTGCGAAACTCCTACTTCCTTTTAGTATTATTTTGGCCAATATTCAAGGGTAGACTCTCATTGGGTTTCTTCTATCGATTTTGGATAAAAAGGGTAAGTGTTCATGGACGTTTTCTTTCTTTTACTTTCTCGCTTCTATGATGTTTCTTGTGGACAAAGGCCGAACCTTTGGGCATTGTTTTGCAAGGTTCTAACCATTTTTTTTGGATTCGATTATTCTCTTAGGCTAATTGGGATTTCAGAAACAATCGATCTAAGCCCATTCCATTAGCAATCGAAGTTGGTAAGTCAAGTGGTAAGGATTCAATATTCTTTAAGTTGGTTGAGAAAGCCTAAGGCTATTGGGATTAAGATTTGATGTTGGCCGAATGGTCTTGATTAAAGTGTTGTGGTTTGGCCGAATGTAGGACAAGGTGATCTAGTGTGGTAGATCGGGTCTTCGGGATTTAGCCGACTATGCCAAAAAGGTGCGTAGTTATCGCACTATCTCTTGATTGTGTGTATGTGTTATATTTATGTATATGTGATATGATGTTAATGGTAGCCGAATTAAGGGCTAAGATTGTGAATTCCCGTGGTGGGTGATCGAATACTCAAGTCAGTGATTTACGATATTAAATGATCATTGATGAATATATGAAATGTGATGGCATGTGATGCATTATTGTTCAAGTGATATGTTGCCATGATATACATATTTGCATGGGACTTGGGATGTGACTATCGAAGGAAAGGGTGTACATTATGTACGTGGTCTGATGTTAGCCTTGTGCTACATTGGCGCTTGATGGTGGCTATGTGCTCCATCAAGGGAGGTGTTGGCTAGGTGCCCATCTCGGCGGATGATAGTGTGTGCATCACCGTAGATTGAGGATGACCTCGAGTCACCTTGTGGATATAGATATGTGGATCACTATGTGATCGGTGGCTTAGCCACGGCCTTGGTCAGCAAGTCGGCCAAGGTAAGATATGTGGATCACTATGTGATCGATGGATTAGCTACTACCTTGGGCGTGAGTCCGCTAAAGTAGGAGTAACGGATGGACTCTAGGTTGGGTTGGGCTTCATGTTACATATTTATGCATTTTGCATGACTATTTATGTGGATCAATGTGGATATGGGCCAAGCCCAACATGTGGAATTATGTGGATATAATGCCTTATCATTTGATATGTGATTGATGTGTGGATATGGGCCAAGCCCATACGTGGAGGCATGTGTAATAACTATGCATCGAGTCCTGCTTTGACTCACTCAATTTTTCTCAAACCTTTCGTGTGATGCATAAAGCTTGGACCGGGTTGGAGTGGATACGAGGTGGCCCATGTAGAAATGGATTCTCTTTATACAATTTATGTTTCAAAGATTTTAAGTATTTAATTTTTGTAATAAGGGCCATTTTAAGTATTTAAGGACTTTTATTATGTTTTAAGTTGGTTTGTCGATTATATTATTATTTGAAAATGTTTTATTTTAAACAACTTAGTTTTACTTGAAATTTTAATTACACAATGTTTTAGTAAAGACAACAAAATTTTATGTTTTTAATTCTAAGTCAAAAGTTTTTCAAACGCTTATCGCAGTTGGCATTTCAAATTCGATCATAGCGAATGGGCCGGGTTTGGGGTGTTACAAATTGGTATCGAGCCTGCTCAAAACTCGGCTTTGAGGGTTTTGGGCAAAACATTTTTTCTTAAGATGGGCTTTTCAAAGATTTGGGCTTTCATAAATTTTTCAGGATTATTCTGGCATGGCACCTGTATCTCCGACCCGAAGTCCACCAGGTAAGTACCTTTAATTGTTGTGTGAATTATTATATGATTGGTATGTGGGTATGATGGGAACGTAGATTAGTATATTAAGTTATCGAACTTTAGGATTAGCTTACTCCAACACAAGATGCATAAGACTTAAAGAACAACCGAACAAACCTGTGAAGTAAGTCACCGAAGTTAGGTGTGGCAACCATTGTACGCATGTTCAGGAGTGGATTCAAGAAGAGCTTGGTATTTAAGCAGTCCTAGCGACTCACCTCCTCTTTACTCGAATTCTACCTGGTGCGTAGCTACGGTTCACCCTAACCAAGAGGACCTATTCATGGGCTAAACCCGATAACTAAAACCTGAAAGGGACTAGCCATATTGTTTCATAAAGATCTTAGTTTTAAATTTACCAAATTACCCCTCTGATTTATAAAATCCTTTTAGACTTGAAAATTTTCCAAAATACACCCGATTTACAAAATTACTAAAATACCCCCGAGCTGTAAAATTATGAAAATGCCATTGGTTTATAAAATTATCATGTTACCCTCGACTTTTATGAAAATATTCTTACTTTACAAAAATACCAAAACCCCTATTTTGTAAAATGTTAAGATACCCTGAATTGGGAAATTTACTAGAATGCCCCTAACTTCCAAAATTACCGAAATAACCCCTGAATTTTAATTTTTTTTATATCTTGATTGGAAAATCTTTCTTTCAAAAATATCCATGAGTTTGGAAAATTTCGAAATAACTTTTGGTGATTTTTGAATTTACCCCATTTATTACCAAAATACCCTCGTAAGGAAAAATAACTAAATTACCCCTAGGTTGGGAATGGTCAAGAATGCCCATAGTAGCATGGTAAATGTTGTGGAAGAGTGAATGTGTCTCTATTGATGTGAATGTGTGATTCTCTCGAATTAGAATAGTGATCTTGAACTAGAAATTTTGATTGATCGAAGAACAACTTCAAAACTTTGTTTCATAAAATTGTTCGCGATAAACAAGTGGAACAAAAGTACTAATGTATAAAACTCTTTAAATAGATTAAATCGCGATGTTAGACATGAGCTCTAGGGGACGTGGTCGTAATGTGCGAGGACGCGGTAGAGGTAGAATGGCCGTGTCGGAACCCGTTAGGTCGGGTCAAGGGTCCGACAATGTGGTACCCCACCACCAAATTGGTGTGGAGCAAGAAGCTCAGTGGGGATGATGTCAGATCGCAGTCGTCTTTGCGAAGTTCTTGAGATGGTGGTGGAGCCAGTGAAAATATGAGAGCTAGAAAGTCCGTACTGAGCGACTCCGAGCCAATGGGGTGAGGTGCTTCAGGAGTATCTGGGTGGCACCCAAAGACAGCTTGAGTATTGGTTGGAGGCGATCAACTAATTATGGATGAATTGGATCGACCCCGAGGAGAAAGTGAAAGGAATGGTAGCGCCGCTTCGCGATGAAGCGTATCAATGGTGGCTCACGATTCGGGATGGGGCCACAACAAGATCTTACTTGGGAGTACGTTAAAGGCAAAGATATCGTAAGAAGTACGTTGGTACTCACTATATTGATGCGCAAAGGAAGGCGTTTCTAGGGCTGGTTCAAGGGAACAAGTCCGTGGCAGAGTACGAAGTGGAATTTTTACGGTTAAGTCGATATGCTCGAGGAGTAGTGGCTACAGAGTATGAGCGATGTGTCCGATTTGAGGATAGACTAAGGGATGACCTGAGATTATTGATAGCTCCACAGCAGGAACGAGAGTTTACCGTATTAGTGGAGAAGGCTAAGGTGGCCGAAGGAATTAAGGATTCTATGAGGTAGAACAGAGAAAAGGATAGGAACCGAGATAAGAAGAGTTTTAGACCGTCAGAATCGTCTGGGAGTCTTCAGAAAAGACCAAGGATCGAGAATTTTGCTCGTGTTTCTATGCCAACTGTTAGAAATCAGGACCATTCGTGTGCTCGGTGTGGAAGGTATCATGTTGGCGAGTGCTGGAATAGGGACCGGGAGTGTTTTAGGTGTAAATCCAAGTCTCATTTGATTAAAAACTGTCCCCAGTATCCGAGAAAGGCTCGGACAGTAGGCCAAGGTTTTGAACAGCCGGGTAGAGGTGGTCAGCAAGCGACGAGGGGTCGCGGTCCGAACCATGGAGGAAATGGTTCCGGCTGAGGTCGTGGAGCATCGGTAGAGGTAATGGTAACACTGAGGCAAGACAAATGTGTCCGGTGTATGCAGCTTCATCGGAGGAGGATAGTGATGTGCCGATGTGACAACGAGTAAGTTTTATGTCTGAAATACCTTTTATTGTCTTGTTTGTTATAGAGCTAGTTCAGATTTGTGTTGCTAGTGAAGTATCTAGAACCTTGAGTGTGAACTTTGGGACCGTTCATAGAAAGTATGTTAGTTTTAATAAGATCGAGTCAAAGATAAGCATAGTGTGATGATTAGGATTGTACGACTGTTAGGTAGTTGAAAATTTCGAGGACGAAATTTCCTTAAGGAGGGTAGAACTGTAACATCCCGAAATTGGGCCTAGTAGGATTGGGCGATTGGGCCTTGGGCTTTAGGAAGAAAATTTGAGTATTATTTGTGTTGGCTCTGTATGAATCTTGTGTGTTAGCATAGTCTTGTGAAGGCTTGATTTTATTTAGGAAGCTAGAATAATTTTTAGTATGGTTTATTTAATGAAGTGGATTAAGTGAACTTGACACTTAAGTTAATTTAAGTGTTAGATTCTAGCACATGAGGAGTTAGTGGCGGGTGGTTATGATGCTTGAAGGGTTGCTTGAGGAAGAGGTTCAAGTTGCATGGATTGCATTTAGAAGACATTATTTTATGTAGCTTTGCATTAAATGTCGGTCAAACCTTATTTATGATAGGTTGGACTCTTAACTTTTAGTAAGTTGAATATTGGTTTATGGAAAGCTTGAAATTGGGGATAAGAATCTTAAGGTTATGGTATGATGAGGGGACAAAGGCATGGAATATGGAGGATGTTTTGGAAAGTAATCCTAGGCCTTTAGTGCATGTATGTGGACGGTATGGGTGTCTAGGGGGATGGCCGAATGTTGTTAGGTGGCTTGGGGGGGAATAGTTGGTCAACCTTTGCTTTTTGTTCATCTTTTGTATTGTTTTCTTTCTCTCCAAAAACTCCCCTCCTTGACCGAATGTGTGCTATGCTTTTAGTGCAAAATTCCTTTTGGTTTTAGCCTTATTTTGTTGGAACCAAATCCTATTTTTTTTCTTTCTTTCATTTTATCCTTTTGAAACCGAAACAACATTGGTACTTTTGTGCACTTTTCTTTTTGGCAAACAAGGAGTTGGCCGAATCTCTTAACCCCATTTTCTCTCTTATTCTTTTTCTTCCTTTTTGGCCGAAACTTTCCTCTCCAAACTCCCTTTTATTTTCTCCATTGTTGTTAAAATCGAACTCTCTCTCTCTCTCTCTCTTTCATTCTCTTTTCTATTCACATATTTTCTTCTCTTATAACCAAATTGCCGAAACTCCTTACTTCCTTTTAGTATTATTTTGGCCGAATATTCAAGGGTAGACTCTCCTTGGGTTTCTTCTATCGATTTTGGATATAAAGGGGTAAGTGTTCATGGACGTTTTTCTTCTTTTACTTTCTCGTTTCTATGATGTTTCTTGTGGACAAAGGCCGAACCTTTAGGCATTGTTTTGCAAGGTTCTAACCATTTTTTTTGGATTTGATTATTCTCTTAGGCTAATTGGGATTTCGGAAACAATCGATCTAAGCCCATTCCACTAGCAATCGAAGTTGGTAAGTCAAGTGGTAAGGATTCAATATTCTTTAAGTTGGTTGAGAAAGCCTAAGGCTATTGGGATTAAGATTTGATGTTGGCTGAATGGTCTTGATTAAAGTGTTGTGGTTTGGCCGAATGTAGGACAAGGTGATCTAGTGTGGTAGATCGGGTCTTCGGGATTTAGCCGACTATGCCAAAAAGGTGCGTAGTTATCGTGACCGTCTCTTGATTGTGTGTATGTGTTATATTTATGTATATGTGATATGATGTTAATGGTAGCCAATTAAGGGCTAAGATTGTGAATACCCGGTGGGTGATCGAATACTCGGTCGTTGATTTACGATATTAAATGATCATTGATGAATATATGAAATGTGATGGCATGTGATGCATTATTGTTCAAGTGATATGTTGCCATGATATACATATTTGCATGGGACTTGGGATGTGACTATCGAAGGAAAGGGTGTACATTATGTACGTGGTCTGATGTTAGCCTTGTGCTACATTGGCGCTTGATGGTGGCTATGTGCTCCACCAAGGGAGGTGTTGGCTAGGTGCCCATCTCGGCGGATGATAGCTGTGTGCATCACCATAGATTGAGGATGACCTCGAGTCACCTCGTGGATACAGATATGTGGATCACTATGTGATCAGTGGCTTAGCCACGGCCTTGGGCAGTAAGTCTGCCAAGGTAAGATATGTGGATCACTATGTGATCGGTGGATTAGCCACGGCCTTGGGCAGGGAGTCTGCTAAAGTAGGAGTAACGGATGGACTCTAGGTTGGGTTGGGCTTCATGTTACATATTTATGCATTTTGCATGACTATTTATGTAGATGAATGTGGATATGGGCCAAGCCCAACATGTGGAATTATGTGGATATAATGCCTTATCATTTGATATGTGATTGATGTGTGGATATGGACCAAGCCCATACGTGGAGGCATGTGTAATAACTATGCACTGAGTCTGTTTGACTCACTCAATTTTTCTCAAACCTTTCAGGTGATGCATAAAGCTTGGACTGGGTTGGAGTGGATACGAGGTGGCCCATGTAGAAATGGATTCTCTTTATACAATTTATATTTCAGTATTTTAAGTATTTAATTTTTGTAATAAGGGCCATTTTAAGTATTTAAGGACTTTTATTATGTTTTAAGTTGGTTTGTCCATTATATTATTATTAGAAAATGTTTTATTTTAAACAACTTAGTTTTACTTGAAATTTTAATTACACAATGTTTTAGTAAAGACAACAAAATTTTATGTTTTTAATTCTAAGTCAAAAGTTTTTCAAATGTTTATCGCAGTGGCATTTCAAATTCGATCATAGCGAATGGGCCGGGTTTGGGGTGTTACAGGATTGGTTGACGTTGCATGATGCTGTAATGAATTGTAGATGAAAGACTATTGAATTGAAATGCCAGAGCAGTGAAATCATTCGAACTGAATCAGATGAATCGAGCAAATTGCCTGTTGTGATTTCGTCGATGTCAGCTCAGAAATATGTAAGAAAAGGTTGTGAATCTTTTCTTGCTTATGTTTTAGATACAAAAGTGTCTGAATCGAATATTGAATCAAAGCCAGTTGTCTGTGAATATCTGGATGTGTTTCCTGAAGAATTATTGGGGTTTCCACCAATAAGAGAGGTTGAATTTGCTATTGAATTAGTGCTACGAACATCACCGAAATCTATAGCTTCATAAAGAATGGCTCCAACAGAACTGAAAGAATTGAAATCTCAATTGCAAGAGTTAACGGATAGAGGTTTCGAATGACCTAGTTTTTCACCCTGGGTTGTGCTAGTATTGTTCTTAAAGAAGAAAGACGGGTCAATGAGAATGTGTATTGATAATCGACAACTTAACAAGGTTACAATAAAGAATAAGTATTCGTTACCGAGAATAGGTTATTTGTTTGATCAGTTGAAAGGAGCAATAGTGTTTTCGAAGATTGATTTGAGATCTGGATATTGTCAGTTACGAGTCAAAAATTCAGATGTGTCAAAAACTACATTCAGAATGAGGTATGTGACACCCCTAACCTGTATCTATTGTCAGAACATGGTTATAGAGCACTACCGAAACGTTCAGAAACATTTACAGATAATTCATGCAAGTTACTATTCATTAACAGAGATTATTCATAACGTCCCTTAAATGGACCCTCGAGGCCCAATACGAGCATTAGAAAAAAATTTGGACTTAATCGAGACCTCTAAGAATTTTTCACAAAATTATAAATTTTTCTAAGTTGCAGGGCTCACCCGCCCGTGTAGTCCAAGGGACACACCCGTGTGACATTGGGACACGCCCGTGTTACCTTGGGACACGCCTGTGCTATAGGCTGTGGTTGATTTAGGTTGCTCCCTGACTTGTGCCACATGACCATGCCACACACCCATGTGCTAGGCCGTGTGGTTTATTAATTCAATTCGAATTAGGTGCAGGGGACACACGGCCTGACTACACGCCTATGTACTCGGCCATGTGTCACACGCGGCCTAGACACATGCCTGTATGTCTACCCGTGTGGAAAAAATAAAGCCATTTATAGTTTCATTTTTCACCTAAAACACACCCAAGACCTGCACTTGAAACACATATCCAATACCAACCAATTCAAACATTCAAATTAAACAAATTACATCATTAATCAAGGCATACCATTACAAGCACAAGTGTGTATAAACTTACCTTGGTTTAACTTATGCAATAACAACATTTGATCACATATACTTAATGTAACGCCCTAAATTTGAGACTAGAAGGAATGGGCCTTGAGTGTGGGATCGGCTAGGAGACTACACATAAATATTTATGTGTGCAAGAAAATGTCACAAATTACTTGTTTGCTTTAATGGCTAAGTGATTTTTGGTGTGTATAGGAGTGTTTGAGAAGCCTGGGTTCAAGTCTTGTTTTTGCAAAATTTTTAGTTTTTCTCTTAAATGAATCTGGACACTGGCATATAGGCTTTATAAATAATAATGATTGTCTTTGACACAAGAATAGATTGTGCTCTAGTGGTAAGGTGGCGTGTTGTGTAATTGCGAGGTTTGAGGTTCAAGTCCTGGGTTGCGCAATGGGGTATTTAATTTGCTGCATGAGTTGTGTAGGTAGTAGAGTTGAATTGAAACATAGCTAAGGGGAGTTTGAATAGATTTGAATGGTGTTTGAACTAGTCATGGAGAGATTCAAAGAGGGATAAGGGGAGAGAATCAAGGAGTTTGAGTGAGAGGAGAGTTGTGCCAATTTGGGTGTCTGGCTACTCAAATTTTCGGTAGTGATTTCTTTTGGGTATAGTCCTTGTTTTGCTCTTTCTTTTGGCATTTTTGTTTTTATTCTTTTTATTCTCCTTGGCTGAATTGTCTTTTTGGGTCTTGGCATCGTAAGTTATTTGGTCGATTCTTAGTAAGTTAAGTGCCTCTCGGTACCTTTTTGGATTCCTTTTTCCTCTGCTATTTTTGGTTTCAGCCTAATTCATTCTTCTCCCTTATTTCTCCTTTACTTCTTCTCAACTGTTCTCCTTCCTCTTTGACTGAGTGGCCCTCTCTCTTTTTTTTTCTCTGCTGTACCAGTCGGTTTGGTAGTGGGCGACAATATCTTCTCCTGTTCATAACACTGTGGTAAGCCGAATCCTACATCTCCTCTTTTCCCTTCTCTCTTTTGTTTCTCTGCTTTTCCAATATAGACTGAATGTCGTAAATCTTGTCTTGTTATTTTGAAACCCTGTGGATGATAGTCTCCGACAATTGGTGGAGCGTCACTACCTTACTTCTCTGCACATCTCTACTTTCTGCTTCGAATACCTCTTTGGTCAATACTGTGGGGTAAGTAGATTGTTTTGTAGTATTGGTCGAATACCCAATCTGCTCTAACTCTAACTCTTTAGACTATGGGCATCAATTCAAGCCTTGTATTACATGAGTATGGCTAATAAAATTTGTCTTATACGTAATAAATCGAGAAAAAGGGTGTGATCATTTTCAATCAGCGATCTAAGAGTAAAAATCACATAACTTTCGGTCAAGGTAAGTGGTGATATCAGTTTAGGGCTTTAGTGTTAATGATCTACAGGATGAGAGATTGATTGTGTTGGGATGATTGTAGGTTGATCGTGCGTGGGGAAATCTGTAGTTGCACAACCAGGTGTATAGTCACACCCCTCTCTTCTATGAATCGGAAAAAGTCGAAAAGCTGAAACTTCAGCATTTGTGGCCCCACGAGCGTGTGATCTCTTGTGTGGTAAAATGAGCCCACCAATCATGGGTGATAGACTGTAGAGGCCACCACGAGTGTTCTCGTGCTCTTGGGCCGACATGGGCCTCGTTTGGCCGAAATGGGCCGTGTGGGTCCAATATGGCTCAGGGGCCCCACACGGATGAAAACCACGATAAGTGGAAATACTAGAATGGGCTATGTAGTTCACATAGCTGTGACTAAATTTAGGCTAAATGGGCCACACGAGCATGAGGCCCACGTGGGCCAAATAATGGGCCTTGGGCCCATTTACACCGTTATGACCATTTAGGTTATCTATGTCACTCGAGGCGACTGTAGACCTTTAGAGAGGTCATTATCTGCACTGAGACCCCAAAATAAGCAACATGACCGTAATACCCCCATTGGGTAGAATGACTGTAATGCCCCTGTAGGGTAGAATGACCGTAATGCCCCTGTAGGGTAGAATGACCGTAATGTCCCAGTAGGGTAAAATGACTGTAATGCCCTTATAGGGTAAAATGACTGTAATGCCCCTATAGAGTAAAATGACCGTAATGCCCCTGTAGGGTAAAATGACCATAATGCCTCTGTAAGGTAAAATGACTATAATACCCCTAAATGGTAAAATGACTATTTTGCCCCTCGAGGGTAAATTACTGATTTGTCTGTGATTTAACTGACTGATTTGTGTGTGATTTGTATGATTGATTCTGAGCATGGCATTCTGCATACACGACATGCTGCATGGGGTTGGGGTAATGTTACGAAGGAAGATTACTGTACTGTTGGGTCGCACGGGTCGTACAAGACGACTGTGAACCCAAGGTCGCACGGCTCGCACAAGACGACTGTGGACTTACTGATGGCGTCATGCCGTGCATATTACTGCTACTGATGGCTTGGTGCCCATCATATTATCGCTACTGATGGCATCGTACCGTTCATATTACAGAATCGATGGCTCTGTGCCGATCATATTACCGCTACTGATGACTTCGTGCCATTCATATTACAGCTACCGATGGCTCTGTGTCGATCATATTACAGCTACTGATGGTTTTGTGCGGGTCATATTACGGCTACTGATGGCTTTTTAACCATCTTGTTTATAGCTTATAGCTATCCTATTTATGGCTCTTAGCCATACTGTTACTGGCAGCTCTGCTGCGTTATTATTACTAGCAGCTATGCTACGATATTGGTGTGCTGGCTAGGTGGGTCGATTTTATCCCCACATGGTGTGTTGGTTGGTACGGGTGGTATGTTGGCTATTCTGGGGTGGGTTGCATATTTGCACCGTACTGATACTATATTGGACTTAGGCCCACACTGTTACTGAAATGGGCTATAGCCCACACTACACTGTTATTGAATAGGGCCAAGGCCCAGACTGTTACTGCATATATTGTTACTGACTAACTGACAGGGGATTACACACTGAGTTTTTGTAAACTCACCCTTTCTTTTAACTGTACAGGTAATCCCCAGCCTTAGACGATTTGGAGCCTCGAGAGACTCGAAAGTGGCCACATGATCGCTGATGTTCTGCTTTAGACTTATTTATTTAAATTTATTATTGGGCTATTGATTCTGTAATAAGGCCTCTTAAACCTAAGTTATGTTATTTTGGCTTTATTTATTTGATACTTAACTGATAGTAATAGAATGCTGGTTTTCAAAAAGATTAACTATTTTTAAAACATCGCATTTTCGCAACATTTTGGATATTGCTTCCGCAACAAACAATGTTTTTTTAAAGTAAAGACGTTTTAATTGGTTAGTAAATGGTTAAGATGTTTTGAGTTTTAACAAAGAGATTTGAACTCAAAAACGAATTTCTACCAACAAGTCCAATTTTCGAAAGACACATCAACATGACACGCCAGATTCGGCCATAACGTCAAGGTCGGGTTTGGGTGTTACACTTAACATAACACATGTATAAATATATCATAATAACCTACTTAGTCATACCAAAATGAACCATTACTAGCCATTCCAATGGCTAGGTTACAAAACATCATTTTCAAGTCACATATGGCCAAGTTGACATATACAAGCCATTATACCAAAATGATTTTACTAAGTATACCCAAAATAGCTCGTTGATAGTGTGACGATGCTCCAATGATCTCTAACCTTCGTGAGCTTCCAAGCACTATAAAAGAAGGGAAATAGAACAGAGTAAGCATTATATGCTTAGTAAGTTGGTATAACAGAAACTAAACTTACCAATCCTGTTTATTAAGTCTAACCGTACAATATCATGTTTTCCATCCATTAGCAAGCTAAACACATGCACTCAATCAAACATGTTAGTCATCAAAGTCTTCATATCAATCAAGTAAACATAGATAATCTCATCAAACAATATTATTTCGAGTCATTATCATTTCATTGTATAATCCCCATGTCGTGTCAAGAGTTGTCTCTGTTGAATCATTGAAATTTCGATGGATGCTCAAGTAGCACACTCGAGGTGTACGATTCATTAATCCGTCAATTCTTAATCAAGAGTATCGCTTGGGGCACTTAATTGTAGGACACACTCTCGAGCCACATGTCGTATAAAAGGATTACCAGTCCAGGCTAAATCATTTATATAACATATGATCAGAAGAGCTCAATTAGGATTACCAGTCCAGGCTAAACCCTAATCGTAATGTTTACTCGAGAGGTATTTTATCAGGATTACACATCCAGGCTAAATCCTTTCTATAATGAGGTCAATAAGATTACTCATCTCAGCTAAATCCCATCCGCAATAAATGCAGGACCCTATTCATTTCTAGAAAGCACATATATTCATTAGAATTCAATATTCAATCGGGACTTAACCTTTTTTCACCATTACAAGCATGTATAAAATTTTCCATCATAGCATACAAGTAATGCAACACAAACACAACATTCAATTAACATAATTACATGCTCGATTAAGTTGCATGAAATTACCTCGACACTTGTTCGCATTAGTAATCTACTAATCCAAAACATTTTCCTTTCCTCGATCTAACTCTGAATTTGAGTTGTTCGGATCTATATAAATAACTTTAATAGTCAATTCCATACATTTTATACTCATTGGGACTCCATTTACGTCCTAGGAAAAATTACCATTTTGCCCTTAACTTTTCCATAAATTCTATTTTCGTCCCTAGGCTCGAAAAATGAAACTTGTGTAATTTACTCCCCATTCCAAGCCTAACGAAAATCCCATTACAAAATTTACAGCACATGTATTCATAAAAATTTAGAATTTTTCATCAAAATTTACAGCTTTACATTTTAGTCCCTAAATCATGTTTTTATCAAAAATCACTTTGTAAAAGTTGTTTATCTATCAACAACCTTTCATTTTCTACCATAAATTTCTAATTTTCAGCATATACATCCATGACTCATTTTCCATACTTTGATAACTTTCCAAATCAATCCCCCAAATAGATAAATTAGACTATCTCGGTTTCAAAAATATCAAAATTACTAAAAATAGGACACAAAAACTTTCCCAATTAGGCCTTGAAAGTTTTTTTTCTCTCTCCTAGGGTTTTCCATGTGTTTTTAGGTTGAAGATGATGAGAAAATAGGATGATATTTTCTTTTCATCTTCTAATTAATTAAGTATTATGCTATTTCAAATTTAGTCCTTGCCCTTTTTCCATATTTCCATGGATGAGTCACCAAGAAAATCTACATACTTTTCTTAATGGTCTAATTACCATATAAGGACCTCTAGTTTTGAATTCCATAGCTATTTAATCCTTATAGCTATAGAATTAAAATTTTACATTTTACGCGATTTAGTCCTTCTTGTAATTAAGCACTTAATCGATAAAATTTTCATATAAAAATTTTCATACAACATGTTTATCATAATACGGGCCAAATAATAAAATATAAATAAACTTTATTTTTGGGTCGAATTTGTAGTCCAGAAATCAATGTTCCAATTTCATTGAAAAATGGGCTATTACAAGGTACGGACATAATGAATTTATTGTTATGCCTTCCGGATTGACCAATGCTCCTGCAGTCTTTATGGATTTGATGAATCAAACTTTTAGACTGTATTTAGACAGATTCGTTGTTGTGTTCATTGACGACATTCTGATCTATTCGCGAGATAATTCTGAACATGCCGAGCATTTGAGAATTGTGCTACAAACCTTGAGAGATAAGCAACTTTATGCTAAATTCAGTAAATGTGAGTTTTGGCTCAGAGAAGTTAGATTTTGGGTCACATTGTTTCAATGAAAGGTATAAGATTTGATTCGAGTAAGAATTCTACAGTTGTTGACTGGAAACCACCGAGAAATGTATCCGAAGTTAGAAGTTTTCTAAGGTTAGTTGGATACTATTGACATTTTGTTAAAGGATTCTCGATGATTGCTACACTGATGACCAGATTGTTATAGAAAGATGTGAAGTTTGAGTGGTCAGAGAAATGTCAACAGAGTTTTGATCAATTGAAAGTATTGTTAACTGAGGCACCAATTTTAGTTCAACCTGAATCGGGTAAAGAGTTTGTGATATACAGCGACACGTCATTAAATGGTTTGGGTTTCGTTTTGATGCAATAAGGAAAAGTTATAGCTTATGCTTCTAGACAGTTAAAGTCGTATGAAAAGAATTTTTTGACGCATAATTTAGATTTGGCCGCTATTGTATTTGCATTGAAGATTAGGCAACATCGTTTGTATGGTGAGAAATGCTACATTTTTACCAATCACAAAAGCTTGAAGTATTTAATGGCTCAGAGGATCTGAATTTGCGAAAACAAAGATGGATTGAGCTACTTAAAGACTATGAGTTAGTGATTGATTATCATCTGGGAAAAGCAAATTTAGTAGAAAATCTCTATTTACTTTGAGAGCAATAAATACTCAGTTAACCTTATCTGATGATGGTTCTATTCTAGCAGAATTGAAACTAAATTGGTATTTCTTCAACAAATTTGCGAAGCTCAGAAATATGATAATGAATTGCAAGCCAAAAGAGTGCAATGTGAGTCGAATAGTGATTCAAACTATCAGATTAGAGCCGATGATTATTTAATGTTCCGAGGTAGAATCTGTGTACCAAAGAATCCTGAGCTCATTCAGAAAATTTTGCATGAAGCACACAGTGGTTATTTTTTTGTTCACCCGGGGAGTACTAAAATGTACAATTATTTGAAATAACTGTATTGGTGGTCTGGAATAAAATGAGACATTTTAGAGTTTGTATCAAAATTTTTAGTTTGTCAACAAGTCCAAGCTGAACATCAAGCGCCTTCAGGATTACTATGGCCTGTGATGATACCAGAATTGAAATGGGATAGAGTTAAGCTGGATTCTGTATTGGGATTACCCTTGTCTCCAAAGAAGAATTATGCTATTTGGGTTATCGTAGATCGACTGAGAAAATCAGCACATTTCTTTCTGCTACGTATAGACTATTCACTTGACAAATTAGTTGAATTGTACATATCTAAAATTGTTAGATTGCAAGGGGTGTCAGTTTCTATTATTTCAGATAGAGATCCAAGGTTTACGTCATGATTTTGGAAGAAATTGCAAGAAGCTCTGGGTACGAGGTTGAATTTTAGTACAGCATTTCATCTGTAAATCGAGGTCAGTCTGAGAGAGTAATACAGATTCTCGAAGATATGCTTTGATGTTGCATTTTAAAGTTCGAAGGTAACTAGGAAAGATTTTTGTCGTTGGTTGAATTTACGTATAACAATAGCTTTCAATCAAGTATAAAGATGGCACCATACGAAGCTTTATATGGTCGCAAATGCCGAGCTCCGTTGTTCTAGACCGAGCTAAGTGAGAAAAAGATTCACGAGGTTGATTGATTCAAAAGATTATAGAAAAAGTGAAAGTAATTCGCGACAATCTGAAGCAGCTTTAGATCGACAGAAATCGTACGCGGATTTCAAACGTAAAGATATTGAATTTCAGATAGGTGATAAAGTATTTCTGAAAGTATCTCCGTGGAAGAAAATCCTTGGATTTAGTTGCAAAGGCAAGCTGAGTCTGCGATTTATTGGGCCGTATGAAATCATTGAAAGAATAGGTCCAATGGTTTATCTACTAGCTTTACCATCAGCATTAGAAAATATCCATAATGTATTTCACGTATCGATGTTACGAAGATATAGATCAGATCCATCACATATAATTTCTCCGTCAGATATTGAGATCCAACCCAATATGACGTACAATGAAGAACCGATCTGAATTTTAGCTCGAGAGGTTAAACAGTTGAGAAATAAAAACATAGCTTTAGTAAAACTATTATGGCAACGACACGGTGTCGAAGAGGCTACGTGGGGGCTAGAGGAAGCTATAAGAAAACAGTACCCTAACCTATTCACTGGTAAGATTTTCGGGGATGAAAATCCTTAAGGACGGAGAATTGTAACAGCTTGTTTTTAGTCAAATTAGAATAGTGGTTTTGGGACCACAATACCAATGTCAAAATATTTATTTTATTATTATTTTAATGTTTACGACACGTAAATATGATTGTGTGAAAATTTCGTTAAGAAATTTTGTCATTTGAGTGCTTAATTTAATTAAAAGGACTAAATTACATAAAGTGCAAAAATATTTTTCTATTAATTAAAGGTATCAGATGCCTATGAAATTAAATAGTGGAAGTCCTTATATGGTAAATATACCATTTTAATTATGAGTGGACACTTATGGGTATGTATTAAATGATTTCTAATGCTTTTAAACAAGGTTAATATAGTAATTTGTAAAATAACTTAAGTTAAAATAATAGAAATCATAATTCATCATCATCTTCCCTTCATTCCACCGAAAATTCAAGAAAATAAAGAACCAAGAGAGCTTGCTAGGGTTCGTCCATTTTTATGCTCAATTGTAAGTCTGTTTTTATCCTATTTTTAATGATTTTTATGTTTTTGAGATCTTTGCAACTAGGTTAGCTAGCCCAGGGACTATTTTGCAAAACTGTTAAAGATTTTGAATGTTGTCATTGATGAATAAGCATGTGTTTTGATGTTTGATGATAGATTATGATTGTTTGTTGTGAATTAAACAAGTTTTATTAAGTGATTTTTAGTGAAAACACAATTTAAGGATTAAATTGTGAAATGTGGAAACTTCGTGGTTAAAATGTGAAATAAATGAAAAATATGTGCTGCTAGGGGGATTTAATGGTAATTCGACTAGCATGGGTTAGTATTGAATTTCATGAATTTGTGATTTTATGAAATAAGGACTAAATTGTAAAAGATGTGAAATATTATGGGCAATATGTAAAAATGCCTTAAAGTGAATTTTGTATTAAATTGAATAGAGTGATGATTAAAAAAGCTGAATTTGATATTATATAGATCAAGAAAAGCAAAATATGAATTTAGATCGGGGGAAGAACAAGGTTTCGGATTAGTTGACTCGTGTTATCGTTTTTACATCTGAGGTAAGTTCGTATATAATAAGCATTGTTGTAATTATGCTTTAAATGCTTTGATATTGTATAAATAGTGTATATGAGACTACAGTCATATTCGACGATGATTCGGTTAATTATGGGCACTTAGTGTGCGAAATTGAGATAGCTTCGGGTATATATTTTCACTTAGTGTGCGAGATCGAGATAGCTTCGACTATATATATATTGGAACTGAGTGTGTGAGATTGATACAACTTCGGTTATTTATTTGGCACTAAGTGTTCGAGTTTTTTGAGTATCCAAAAATACTTAGAATGGTTTAACGGATATGTCAAAGATGTGAATGAGTATGAGTTAAATACAGGAAGGTACAAGTATGTATAGGAACTGAGTAATACACTAAAATGATGAAAATTATGGAAATTTTCCCTCGTAAAGTCGAATTAATCAACAACCAGCCATAGTAAAAGAGTATGCTTTTGGAGGAGCCCAGGAAGTAAAGTCCTAATAAAGGCTGCCCACCTGACTCCTGGTGCCCACTCTCTATAAGTGATACCTGTGGCACTACGAGTGAAACAAAATTTCTCATAACCACGATAAAAGACTTCACTAATTTGGTGGATGCCAATGTGGTAGGTTGATGATTCGTTATGAGATATGTTATGTTATGTTATTGGCTTCATTTGAGTATATATGATGTGTTGATATAAATGCTATACGAACTTACTAAGCTATAAAGCTTACTTTGTGTATTCCTCTGTGTTTTATAGTGATTTCAAAGCTATCTCGGATTCAGGAATCATCGGAGATATCATCACATTATCCAACTATCACCTTGGTACTTTTAAGCTTATGATTTGGTTATATGGCATGTATAAGATTATGGTCATTTTGATATGTAGTTTGGTAATGAGTCCTGCCATGTGAATTGGCTTGTAAATGTCTATGTTTTGGCTTGTATATATAGCCATGAGATTTGGCTTAAATTGGTTGGTTTGATTATGTATATAAATGTGCGTATATGGCTTATGTTATGTAATTGAGGTTGGCTTGTGATGCTTGTGAATATTTAGCATTAAAGATAGCAAATGGTTGAGTTATGAATATTGGTATGCTAGTGAATTTAGGAATTAATGCATATTTGAGATTGGTCATTGTTGATATATTGTGAAAGCAAAGTTTGGTATGTATTTGTATGGCCTATTGTGGTAATTCTGTTTTGTATTGGTTGATGTTGGAAATGGTATAAAATATGCATGATTTAAGGTTTGAATTGGCTAGTTTAATTGCTTATATATTCTATGTGTTGTGCCAATTGATATGGTGTACGTACATGTAAGTTTGGGTGGCAAAATGGCTTGGTGAATAACCTATTTTTGTTCACACGGGCAGAGACACTGGCGTGTGTCTCAATCGTATGTGATACAGGGTCATGTACACGATCGTGTGTGTAACACCCCTCACCCATATTCAATGCCAGAATAGGGTTACGAAGCATTACCAGACTTACAACACATTTAAACATACTTTTCACATACATTTAATCAATTCATACATTCATCATTCAATCTCAATCAATTTGTCACTAATATGAGCCAACGAGGCCCTAAACATGCATTGAGAGTGGTTCGGAACTAAACTTATAACTTTGAAAACTTTTTGAATGCTTAGAAATTTTTCTTAAAAACAAGGGACACACACCCGTGTCACAAGCTGTGTGGACATTTGAAATGGAAGCACATGGTCGTGTCCCAGCCCGTGTCCAACCTCGTGTAACTCTCTGACTTGGGTCACACAGCCAACACACACGCTCGTGTGCCTAGCCCGTGTGCCCTAAAAATGGCCACACACACACCCGTGTGCCAGGACATGTGCTAGGCTATGCCGATCCTGTAGTGTATATTGACTTCTGCCACACGGCCAAGTCACACACCCGTGTGTGAAGCCATGTGGAGCATACTGACTTGGTTTCTAATTTAACAACAGGGGACTCACGGGCATGTAACATAACCATGTGTCACACACGGCTGAGACACACACTGTAATATCTTGGAAATGGGCTTGTGCATCCATGCTTAATTACATGAAATATCATGTTTATGAATGTTCTGAATGTGATCTATGAATATCGTGAACTTTGAAATGTAGGAAAATACTTTAGAAAATTTTTAGATTTTAAGTCTTACTAAGGGAGCTAAGTGAATAGGGCCTTAAGAGAAAATGTATGTGAAATAGAACATACAAATAGGCTTGGTAAAGTGGCTATAAGACGCCACTTAAAGCCCAGGTAAGTGACGCCACAAGCTATACAAATGGGCCTAGGTTCGAGCCACAAGGTAAACAAAAGGAGTTTTTATTTTTTGGCATTAAGAAGGAGAAGTGGACGGCATTAAGGCACTAAAAGGGAGGTGTTTTATTTTTGTTAAAATTCGGCAAATAGATGGATAAGTGATGGATAATTATTGGTATATTCTTTCTAAGTGATAAGAGATAATTAAGGGATTAATTCTATTATTGAATAAAGGGATAAGAGAAAAGCTAGGAATTGGCTACTGTTGGCCGAATAGGGGATTCCTTTGGTGATAATTACGGCAAAGAGGAGAAAATAAGGCCATTATTCATTCTTTTCTAAATCCTCACGAAAGTCTCTAGCAAACTCTCTCCTTTCTCTTTTATTTTGCCAAAGCCGAATACTCAAAAAGCTTAGCCGACTTCTCCATCGCTTTCTTCTTCAAAGATTTTCACCATTGCATACTACCTCATACCTTTTCTTTTGTGACCCTTGTGGAAGCCGAATCCATAACCCTTGCTACCCTTTTCAAGATCCGATTATATAAGGGACTTCCGCATTTAATTTTTCTTCAAGTTTCAAAGCTGAATAACTCAAAGGTGACTGACATAGTTGCTATCGATTTCTTCAATAAGGGTAAGATCAAATTCGGTTTTCATTCTTCTACTCTTAGGCTTGTCGAAAACTAAAGATCTAATCCCTCATGTTGCTCTTTGGATGAATCTATGAAGGGGTGCTTCGGGAGTTAAGTATTATCGACTTTGGAAGAGGATCTTTTCGGGATCTCAAGTTTTATGGTAAACAATAAAGTGATATTCGGCCATAGGCCATTATTATGTGATTTAAAGATTAGATTTAAATCTAACCTATGACTATAGGTAATTCGACATCTCCTTGGTTAGGGGGCTGATTTCGGGATTTCAAAACCACAAGGTAAGCGCTATGGACAATCGGCTATAGCCCTATTTTGATACTTAAATCTATTCCTTATTATCTTGAAAGCCGAAAAACTAACCTATGTAGAGATCTAGTGCTTGGCCAATACAAGGAGGAGTATAGCAAAGATTATGGACTTGATTCTTAAGTCAATCGGCAACAAGGTAGGTTTTAAGTGTAATAATCCTATTGGGATTTGGATTTGTGGCGAATGGGTTTCATTAAATTTTAATATTGGCGAATGTAGAGTTAAGGATCTAAAGTGTTAGATCGGATTTTCGGTTTCAAGAAGGCATTAATATCATGTGTACCCACACTATTTCTTAATAAGTTTAAGGCAATCGCTTAATATATATGTATGTTATACTAATGTGGAAAATATGGCTAAGTACCATGTTATGGTACACAAAGATTAAGGTACGCTTTCCTACTCCTACTATGAGTATGATAAGACTTGTTATGCCATGAATATGAATATGATAAGAATGTGAAATCGGGCCTAAGGCATTATGTTGCATGATTTTGTATGACATGGGCATATGGGATATTATGAAAAGGGAAGTGAATGTGGTGACCTAAGACCACGATATCTCGAATGTGGTGACCTAAGACCACGATATTCGAATATGGTGTCTCATGACACAAAGTATGTATCTGGTGGCTATGCCACGAATTTTATAAGAGGCGATGAGCACGCCGATTGCAATGACTACCTTCGATGGTGTGTAGCAGATGGAGGGTTGACTTAGTAGTCCCCACTGTGCGTGGATGGTACGGGTGATGTGTAGCGGGTGGCATATAGGCTTGGGTTCGGGAATGCATCATTAAATGTAAATTATGATATGTATGAATATGATTTGTTATGCCGTAATTTGTTAAGACTTAGTGTTTGTGTACACATTGAGTCTGTTTGACTCACCCTGTTGTGGGAACCTTTTTCAGGTGACGATCAGTAATGGACCGGCCGGCGGAGCTTAAAGGTGGCCATGCACAACAAGGAATTTATTTAATTTGGATTTTTATTTTATTAAGTACTTTAATTTATTTTGGGATTGTTTGATGTAATAAGGCCCTAGTACGAACTATTTCATGCATGCATGCCATTTATTTCAGTACGATACAAATTTTACCAAATTTAAAGTCAAGTAAATTTTATTTCAAAATAAATCTATAAATGTTTTGACACCTAAAACAATATGAATTCCAATTTTAAAGATAAAACCTAAGACAAAGGAATCGACATGTCTTCTAAGTTTGAAAGTAAAATTTTAAATAAACCCTGATTTAAAAATTAAACCAGTTTTCAACTTAAGCCCAACACAATTCGGGTTTTCTGCCAAAATCACTCAAGCTTTTCCAAAAAAAAAAAAATGAATTTGAACCGATTTTTCCTGAAGAACATACCAGATCTAGTCGAGGCTCATGGGCCGGGTTTGGGGTGTTTTAGTTTGGTATCAGGGCCCAGTTTTAAACTCTCAGCCTTGGGTTTAAGGCCCAAAACGTTTTCAAAGTTAAGCCCAAAAGGAATTTTTGTGAATTAAGCAGGTTTTTCTGGCATGGCACACTAAGTCTCCGGCCCGAAGTCCACCAGGTAAGTATTCCGATCTCTTGTGTGATTTATATTATGATTTATAGAAGGGTAGAAATGGAACGTAGAATAGAGATTAAGTACTTAAACCCTAGGACTAGTGTACCTCAACAAAAACATAAGACTTAAATGCCTAACTAAACAAACCCATGATTAAGTTGCCGAGTTAGGGTGTGGCAACCATGGTACGCATGTCTAGGATTGGTTTTGTTGGGAGCTTGGTACTTAAGCAGTCCTAGTGACTCACCTCCTCTCCACTCGAATCCTACCTGGTGCGTAGCCTCGGTTCACCCTAACCAAAAGAACTTAATCACGGGCTAAACCCCTAACTAAAACCCGAAAAGGACTAGCCGTTTTTTATGGAAACCCTAGTTTAAAAAATTACTAAATTACCCTTTCGATTTGTAAAAGCTACTTTATAAAATTTTTTCTGAAATATTTTTTTTTCAAAATTACTAAAATGCCCCTAGTGGTAAGATTACCAAAATGCCCTTGGTTTATAAAATACTCTTATTACCTACAGTTTTTTCAAAACTTCTTTACTTTATAAAATTTCCCTATTTTGCAAAGGTATCCATAAAACCCTAACTTGTAAAAATTCAAAATACCCTGATTTGAAAATTTACGAGATTGCCCTAACTTACAAAATTATCAAAAAACCTCAAACCCAAAATTTTTACAACATCACCGATTTGGAAAGCAAAATTCTCAAAAGAACCCCCAAGTTTTGTAAATTTTGAAATATCCTTGATTTTTAAGATTTACAAATTCACCCAAGTTAATTACTAAAATACCTCAATTTCCAAATTTCCCAAAATACCCCGGAATGTAAAATTACCAAAATACCCTTATTGAAAAATTCCCAAGGAACCTTATTTTGACAAATTACAAAAATACCCACAGTAAGATAAATTACGAAAATACCTCAGAGGACAAATTACGAAAATACCCACGGATAGGAACGATATGAAATGTCCAAAAGTGAATGTGTATAGAGATACTATGGAATGGATGTGCTTTTCTCGTGAATTAGGATAGAAAACTTGAAGCTTTGATTGATCGAAAGAACTGCTACTAAACTCTTTTCATAAAACTTCTTGCGAATAATCAAGAAACAATGGCTAATGCATAAAATTTCTTAAACCGATTAAAGCGCGATTGTAGAAATGAGCTCTAGGGGCGTGGTCGTAATGTACAAGGACGCAGTCGAGGTAGAATGACTGTGTCGGAACCCGTTAGATCGGGATAAAGATCTGAGAATGAGGTACCACCGCCACCACCACCACTAGCTGTTGGTGTTGAGTAGCAAGATCAGACAGGAGAAGATGTTGTATCGCAGTCGTCTTTGCGAAGTTCTTGAAATGGTGGTCGGTGCCGAGGAATATGGGAGATCGTAAATGCACTGAGTGACTATGAGCCAACGGAGCTGAGGTGTTCCGTGGAGTATCTAGTGTGGCACCCAGTATAGCTGAATACTGGTTGGAGGCGACCGAGCAAATTATGGATGAGCTCGATCTGACCCTTCAGGAGAAGTTGAAAGGAATGGTGGCACTACCACGCAATGAAGCGTATCAATGGTGGTTAACATTTCGGGATGGTGCCACAGCTGAGTATCTGACCTGGGAATATGTTAAGGCGGCATATCAGAAGAAGTATGTCGGCACATATTATATTGATGAGTAGAGGAAGGCATTTTTGGGGCTGGTTCAAGGGAACAAGTCAGTAGCAGAGTATGAAGCTGAATTTCTGAGGTTAAGCCGGTATGCTCGAGGAGTGGTGGCAACAGAGCATAAGCGGTGTGTCCAGTTTGAGGACGGACTAAGGGATGACCTGAGGTTGGTTGTCGCTCCACATCAAGAGTGGGAGTTTTCTACTTTGGTAGAGAAAGCTAAGATAGCGGAAGGAATTAAGGACTCCGTGAGGTAGAACACAGACCGAAATAAGCAGAAGAGAGGATTTGGGTCGTCTGGATCATTTGGGAATGCTCATAAAAGGCCTAGAGTTGATGGGCCGCGAGGTCAGCAAACAGGTACTAGAGGGCAATATCGTACTTGTGAGCAGTGTGAGAAGAAACACTTAGGCGAATGCTGGAAGAAGACAGGTGGATGTTTCAAATGTGGGTTAAAGGACCATATGATTAAGGACTACCCGATGAGACCAGATGGGAATCGACCAGTCGCTCAGAATGTTAATCAAGCTGGTAGAGGTGAATAGTAGCTTCAGCGGGGTCGTGGTCCGAATAACAGAGGAAATGGTACTGGCAGAGGACGTGGAACACCGGGTCAAGGTACTGTTAATACTGAGGCAAGGCAGTCAGGTTTGGTTTATGCGGTTCACCGTAGGGAGGATGGAGACGCGCCGGACGTCATAACCGATACGTTTCTTGTATGTGGAAATCCTTATTATGCTTTGATCGATGTGGGCTCGACCCATTCTTATGTTTCTTGTAGTGTAGTTGAAACACTAGGCATAGCCTCTGAACCTTCTAGTAGGGAGATGACTATAGTAAGCCCACTAGGTCAAACTGTAGTGGTGAATAAGGTCTTTCGAAGTGTACCTTTAGAAATTCAAGGCGTGGTATTTTCTGTCGACCTGATGGAACTTCCCATTGGAGAGTTTGATCTCATACTTGGAATGGACTGGCTAGTGGACCATTGGGCTGTGTTGGACTGTGCAGCTAAGTGAATGGAATTAAGGACCCCGGAGGGTGAGGTGGTCATTATGATAGGAGAAAGAAGAAACTACTTGTCTAATGTAGTTTCAGCGCTAAAGGCTGAAAAGATGGTTCGTAAAGGTGCAGGGCATTCTTAGCCTTTGTAAGTGTGTTAGATGGAAAGGAAGGAGGTGTCAGTGGAGTTAAAACTATAAGGGACTTTGAAGATGTGTTTCTAGAGGAATTACCAGGAATACCCCCAGATAGGGAGGTGGAGTTTGGAATTGACTTGCTGCCGGGAATAGCTCCTGTGTCAATTGCCCCTTATAGGATGGCACCAAAGGAGTTGGTGGAGCTCAAGGCTCAAATCCAAGAACTGCTTGATCGTGGGTTTATCTGACCCAGTGTATCTCCATGGGGAGCACCAGTCCTGTTTGTGAAGAAGAAGGACGGAGCTATGCATATGTGCATTGACTATCGTTAGTTGAACAAGTTGACCATCAAGAACAAGTACCCCTTACCAAGGATAGACGACCTGTTCGATTAGCTTAAGGGAGCAGCGATTTTCTCCAAGATCGATTTAAGGTCTGGATACCATCAGTTGAAGGTGAAGGAAGTGGATATCCATAAGACAGCCTTTAGGACAAGGTACGACCACTATGAGTTTGTTGTAATGCCATTTGGATTGACAAACGCCCCAGCTGTGTTCATGGATATGATGAACCGAGTTTTTCAACCCTACTTGGATCGGTTCGTCGTTGTGTTTATCGATGACATCTTGGTGTACTCCAAGTTCGAAGAGGAGCATGATTAGTATCTCCGAGTTATGCTGCAAGTGCTAAGGGAGAAAAAGCTCTATGCCAAATTCAGCAAGTGTGAATTTTGGCTGAAGGAGGTTGCATTTTTAGGACATGTGGTGTCTGCAGAAGGAATAAGGGTGGATCCTAGGATGATTGAAGCGGTGTTAGATTGGAAACCACCTAGGTCGGTGGCTGAATTTCGTAGCTTCTTGGGATTGGCAGGCTACTACAGAAGGTTTGTGGAAGGGTTCTCGTCGATTGCTGCACCTTTGACAAGGTTGTTAAGGAAGGAAGTACCTTTCGTATGGGGAGATAAGCAACAGGAAAGCTTTGAGAAGCTTAAGAGGGTCTTGACCGAGGCTCCGATTTTAATTCAGCCTGAGGGAGAAAAAGATTTTGTGGTGTACTGTGATGCTTCACACACGGGATTAGGATGTGTATTGATGCAAGATGGGAAAGTAGTCGCGTATGCATCTCGGCAACTAAGGCCTCATGAGGTTAACTACCCGACTCACGACTTGGAATTAGCAGCAGTGGTCTTTGCTCTTAAGGTGTGGAGACACTATCTCTATGGAGAAAAGTCAGTAATTTATACAGACCACAAGAGTCTTAAGTATTTGTTGACTCAGAAGGAGTTAAACTTGAGACAGCGAAGGTGGGTGGAATTACTGAAGGACTATGATTGTTCCATAGAGTATCATCCGGGCAAGGTGAATATAGTGGCTAATACCCTAAGTTGAAAAGTTGTGTCGGATATGAGGGCGATGTTTGCACATCTAAGTTTGTATGATGATGGAAGTCTATTAGTAGAGTTGCAAGTTAAACCGTCGTGGTTGAATGAAGTGAAAGAGGGACAGTTGGCTGATGAGGACCTAGGTGCTAAGCTACAGCAAGTACAAAATGGAGAGTTGGAAGATTATGGCATTAATGGCGAAGGAGTGTTATGTTTCAGGAACAAGGTCTGTATGCCCAAGGATAAGGAACTTAGACGAAGGATTCTTCGGGAATCGCATAGTAGCCCTTATGCTATGCATCTTGGAGGCACTAAGTTGTACAGAGACTTGAGGGAGTAGTTTTGGTGGCCTGGTCTGAAAAAGGAAGTTACAGAATTGGTTGGTAAGTGTTTGACGTGTCAGCAAGTTAAGGCTGAACACCAGGTTCCATCAGGATTGCTTCAGCCAATCATGATTCTTCAGTGGAAGTGGGAGCGAATTACCATGGACTTCGTTAGTGGGTTTCCCCTTACGCCTACTAAGAAGGACTTAGTATGGGTAATAGTGGATCGTTTGACCAAGTCTGCGCACTTTATTTCGGTGAGAGTCGACTATTCTTTGCAGAGGTTGGCAAAGTTATATGTGGCGGAAGTTGTAAGGTTGCATGGAGTGCCGGTGTCGATTATCTCAGATAGGGACCCAAGGTTTACTTCTTGGTCCTGAAAAGCGTTACATCAGGCTCTAGGCACTAAGTTGGATTTTACTACGACTTTTCATCCACAGTCTGACAGGCAGTCTAAACGGGTAATACAAGTTTTAGAGGACATGTTGAGGGGCTGTGTGATGGATTTCAGAGGAAGTTGGGAGGAGTATTTGCCTTTAGCAGAGTTTGCCTACAACAACTGCTATCAGGCCAGTATTCGGATGGCACCGTATGAAGTGTTGTATGGTTGGAGGTGTCGAACTCCTACGTGTTGGATAGAATTAGGAGAAAGTCAAGTTTTGGGACCCGAATTAGTGGCAGAATCTGAAGAGAAGGTTGAGATAATTCATGCACGGTTGAAGGAAGAATCTGATAGACAGAAGTCGTACGCAGATCTTAAACGGAAGGAAATCAAATTTGATGTGGGAGACAAAGTATTCCTTAAGGTTTCGCCTTGGAAGAAGGTGATGAGAATTGGTCGGAAAGGGAAGCTAAGCCCAAGGTTTATAGGACCCTATCGAGTGTTGAAGCGAGTTGGACCAGTGGCATATCAGTTGGAATTGCCACCCGAGTTGAAACAGATGCATGACGTATTCCATGTGTCCATGCTACGTCGCTATCGATCGGATCCATCTCATGTGGTACCAATCGAAGAGGTGGAGCTAAGGTCAGACTCGTCCTACGAGGAAGAGCCGATCCAGATTCTAGAACGAGATGTAAAGGTGTTACGACAGAAATTAGTGCCTTTAGTCAAAGTGTTATAGAGAAATCATGGATCGGAAGAAGCTCCGTGGGAACCAGAAGAGGCAATGCAACAGCAATACCCTCACTTATTTTAGTCAGGTAATTTCGAGGACGAAATTATTTTAAGGGGGTAGAACTATAATATCCTGAAAATGGGCTTGTGCATTCATGCTTAATTATATGAAATATCATGTTTATGAATGTTCTGAATGTGATCTATGAATATCGTGAACTTTGAAATGTAGGGAAATACCTTAGAAAATTTTTAGATTTTAAGTCTTACTAAGGGAGCTCAGTGAATAGCGCCTTAAGAGAAAATGTATGTGAAATATGACATACAAATAGGCTTGGTAAAGTGGCTATAGGACGCCACTTAAAGCCCAGGTAAGTGACGCCACAAGCTATGCAAATGGGCCTAGGTTCGAGCCACAAGGTAAACAAAAGGAGTTTTTATTTTTCGGCATTAAGAGGGAGAAGTGGACGGCATTGAGACACTAAAAGGGAGGTGTTTTATTTTTGTTAAAATTTGAAAAATAGATGGATAAGTGATGGATAATTATTGGTATATTCTTTCTAAGTGATAAGAGATAATTGAGGGATTAATTCTATTATTGAATAAAGGGATAAGAGAAAACCTAGGAATTGGCTAGTGTTGGCCGACTAGGGGATTCCTTTGGTGATAATTTCGGCAAAGAGGAGAAAATAAGGCCATTATTCATTCTTTTCTAAGTCTCTGCCGAAAGTCTCTAGCAAACTCTCTCCTTTCTTTTTATTTTTCCAAAGTCAATACTCAAGAAAGCTTAGCCGACTTCTCCATCGCTTTCTTCTTCAAAGATTTTCACCATTGTCACATTACCTCATACCTTTTCTTTTGTGACCCTTGTGGAAGCCGAATCCATAACCCTTGCTACCCTTTTCAAGAGCCGATTATATAAGGGACTTCAGCATTTAATTTTTCTTCAAGTTTCAAAGTGAATAACTCGTGAGGTGACCGATATAGTTGTCGTCAATTTCTTCAATAAGGGTAAGATCAAATTTGATTTTCATTCTCTTACTCTTAGGCTTGTCGAAAACTAAAGATCTAATCCCTCATGTTGTTCTTTTGGCCGATCTATGAAGGGTGCTTGGGAGTTAAGTATTGTCGACTTTGGAAGAGGATCTTTTCGGATCTCAAGTTTTAAGGTAAGCAATAAAGTGATATTCGCCATAGGACATTATTATGTGATTTAAAGATTAGATTTAAATCTAACCTATGACTATAGGTAATTCGACATCTCTTTGGTTAGGGGGCTGATTTCGGGATTTCAAAACCACAAGGTAAGCGCTATGGACAATCGACTATAGCCCTATATTGATACTTAGATCTATTCCTTATTATCTTGGAAGCCGAAAAACTAACCTATGTAGAGATCTAGTGCTTGGTTGAATACAAGGAGGAGTATAGCAAAGATTGGGGACTTGATTCTTAAGTCAATCGGCAACAAGGTAGGTTTTAAGTGTAATAATCCTATTGGGATTTGGATTTGTGGCCGAATGGGTTTTCATTAAATTTTTAATATTGGCCGAATGTAGGAGTTAAGGATCTAAAGTGTTAGATCGGATTTTCGGTTTCGTGAAGGCATTAATATCGTGTGTGTACCCACACTATTTCTTAATAAGTTTAAGGCAATCGCTTAATATGTATGTATGTTATACTAATGTGGAAAATATGGCTAAGTACCATGTTATGGTACACAAGATTAGGGTACGCTTTCCTACTCCTACTATGAGTATGATAAGACTTGTTATGCCATGAATATGAATATGATAAGAATGTGAAATCGGGCCTAAGGCATTATGTTGCATGATTTTGTATGACATGGGCATATGGGATATTATGAAAAAGGGGAAGTGAATGTGGTGACCTAAGACCACGATATCTAAATATGGTGTCTCATGACACAAAGTATGTATCTGGTGGCTATGCCACGAATTTTATAAGGGCGATGAGCACGTCGACTGCAGCGACTGCCTTCTATGGTGTGTAGCGGATAGAGGGTTGACTTAGTAGTCCCTACGGTGTGCAGGATGGTACAGGTGATGTGTAGCGGGTGGCATATAGGCTTGGGTTCGGGAATGCATCATTAAATGTAAAATATGATATGTATGAATATGATTTGTTATGCCGGAATTTGTTAAGACTTAGTGTTTATGTACACATTGAGTCTGTTTGACTCACCCCGTTGTGGGAACCTTTTTCAGGTGTCGATCAGTAATGGACCGGGTCGGCAGGAGCTTAAAGGTGGCCATGCACAGCAAGGAATTTATTTAATTTGGATTTTTATTTTATTAAGTACTTTAATTTATGTTGGGATTGTTTGATGTAATAAGGCCCTAGTACGAACTATTTCATGCATGCATGCCATTTATTTCAGTACGATACAAATTTTACCAAATTTAAAGTCAAGTAAATTTTATTTCAAAATAAATCTATAAATGTTTTGACACCTAAAACAATATGAATTCCAATTTTAAAGATAAAACCTAAGACAAAGGAATCGACATGTCTTCTAAGTTTGAAAGTAAAATTTTAAATAAACCCTGATTTAAAAATTAAACCAGTTTTCATCTTAAGCCTAACACAATTCGGGTTTTCTGCCAAAATCACTCAAGCTTTTCCAAAAAAAAAAAAAACAAATGAATTTGAACCGATTTTTCCTGATGAACATACCAGATCTGGTCGAGGCTCGTGGGCCGAGTTTGGGGTGTTTCACACACCCGTGTCTCTGCCTGTGTGGACAAAAATAGGCTATTTACCAAGCCATTTTGCCGCCCCAAATTGGCACATACCAACATCAAACCATATGAACAATTCATAGCATTTATAAACAACCAAAACAACCACAACCAATAATAAAATATATACCATTTCAATGCTAACATCTATCATGCTTATATTACCATATTCTTTCCTATTCAAATTAAACCAATTCACATTTCCAAAGCATCCATATGTACCATTTCAACTAAGCATCACTTAGCCTAAAACCACAACCACAACCACAACCATTCTCAATTCATCAACCATTAGCTACCTTGAAGGTTGCATTCAACAATCCATTCTCAAACAATCATAAACCACATCACTAAGAGGCATTAATACATATATACACACATCACACAATTGCCAAAATAAGTCATCTTACATGACTAACATAAGACCAAACACTTAATATTTACAAGCCAACAAAAATGGCCAAAATCATGCTACATATACCAAAATGACTCAAAGTCCCTATACATGCCATATACTCAAAACATAAGCATACAATTACCAAATCGATAGTAGGATAGTGTGACGAAATCTCCGACAATCCTCGAATCTGAGCTAGCTTTGAATTCACTATAAAACATAGAAAAGTAAATGATTTAAGCTATAAAGCTTAGTAAGCTCGCATGAAATAAACTCGATATAATCATAAACACATAATTCAACAATTGATTATAAATACATGAATTCACATCAACTAATAAACCTTTCAATTACTCATTCACAAAACTATATATCTGCTTCACCATTTCTTCGATTCAAATATAATATGGTTTATGCACATACCTATACCATCATATACCAATCTCATTCTCAACCATATCATTCATTTACTCGTTGAACCATTCGGAATAGAAATCGAATACTCAAGAGTCTCACACAATAAGTACCTATACCATGGCTCAAAGCCAAATCAGCTGATATTCATGGCCCGAAGCCAAATCAGTATAATGCGCATCCGAAGTGCCAACATCATGGATCGAAGCCAACTCAATGTATCCTCTAATGACATGTCACTAGTATCCTAAACTATTCCTAAGGTTCAACCAGGATTTCGAATGTCGAATTACCATCGAGTCATTGTCAAACTTATCTGAAGTCTCGTATTCACAACTTATACAATATCAAAGCATTTAAAATACATTTATATTGAAATTTATCACATACGAACTTACCTCGGATGTGAAAACGACGAAATAAGTCGATTAGTCGATAACTTTAGTTTTCCCTTGATCTAGATCGAAATTCCCCTTTTCTTGATCTAAATATATTCAAAATTACTTATTTAACAATCTCTCTATTCAATTTAATCCAAAACACACATTTAAGCACATTTACACTTTTACCCCAAGAATTTTACAACTTTTACAATTTAGTCCCTAGGCTCGTATAACAAAATTCATTCAATTTAATCACAACCCAAGCCTAGAAAAATTACTATTATACTCCTAGTATCCCATATTTTTTATTTATTTCACATTTTAACCACTAAGTTTCCACATTTCACAATTTAATCCCTAATTTGCATTTTCACTAAAAATCACTTTATAAAACTTGTATAATTCCTAAAAAACATTTGTAATCTATCATCAAACATCAAAACACACATGTATTCATCAATGGAAACATTCAAAATCCTTAACAGTTTTGCAAAATAGCCCCTGGGTAGCTAGACTAAGCTGCAACGATCTCAAAAACATAGAAATCATTAAAAACGGGACAAAATTCACTCACCAGTTGAGCTACCAAGCTTAGCCGAATCAACATGCATCCATGGAGTTCATTTCTTCTTATTTTCGACTGAGAAAGTGAAGAAGAAAGATGATACCAATGTTTTTTTTATTTAATTTAACTTTAATTTCTAATTTACTATTTTAACCTTGTAAATAAAACATTAAATTCACCTAACCATGCACATAAATGTCCACTTACAATATGAATGGTCTAATTACCATGAAAGTGCTCATACATTTCCATTCTATATCCAATTAGTTCATTTAACTTATAGACCTCAAGTTTTGCACCTTACACGATTTAGTCCTTTTTTATCGAATTGAGCACTCAAACAATGAAATTTCTTAACAAAACTTTTACACCAACATAATACCATACTGTAGACATTAAAATAATAATAAAATAATTATTCTAACTTTAGATTTGTGGTCTCGAAACCACTGTTCTAATTTGACTAAAATGGGTTGTTACAACTCTCCCCCTTAAGGATTTTCATCCCCGAAAATCTTACCAGTGAATAAGTTAGGGTATTGTTTTCTCATAGCTTCTTCGAGTTCCCATGTAGCCTCTTCGACCCTGTGACATTGCCACAATACTTTCACTAAAGCTATTTCTTATTTCTCAATTATTTATTCTCTCGAGCTAGAATTTTGATCGATTCTTTGTTATACGTCATATCATATTGAATTTCAATCTCTGATGGAAAAATCACCTGTGTTGGATCCGATCTATATCGATGCAACATCGACACATGAAACACATTGTGGATCTTTTCTAATTCGATCGATAAAGCTAGTCGATATGCCACTGGCCCTATGCTTTTGATGATCTCATACGGCCCGACAAATCACGGACTCAATTTGCCTTTGCGACCAAATCTTAGTATTTTCTTCCACGGAGATACTTTAGAAACACTTTATAACCGATTTGAAATTCAATGTCTTTTTAGAAACATTTTATAACCGATTTAAAATTCAATGTCTTTTCTTTTCAAATCCACGTACGATTTCTGTCGATCTGAAGCTACTTTCAGACTGTTGTGAATTACTTCTATTTTTTCTTCTGTCTCTCAAATCAAATCAACCCCGTGAATCTTTTTCTCACTCAATTCTGTCCAGTACAACGGAGTACGGCATTTACGACCATACAAAGCTTCCTATGTTGCCATATTTATGCTCAATTGAAAGCTATTGTTATACGCAAATTCAACCAACGGCAAATATTTCTCCCAGTTGCCTTCAAATTCTAAAACACAACATCGAAGCATATCTTCGAGAATCTAAATTACTCTCTCAGATTGACTGTCAGTTTGTGGGTGAAAAGTACTACTAAAATTCAACCTCGTACCCAATGCTTCTTGTAATATCTTTCAAAATCAAATGTAAATCTCGAATCTCTGTCTGAAATAATCAAAAATGGTACCCCGTGCAATCTAATGATCTCAGATAAGTATAATTCAGCCAATTTATCAAGTGACTAGTCTGTACGTGCCAGAATGAAGTGTGCAGACTTCGTTAGTCGATCAACAACAATCCAGATAGCATCTTTCTTTTTCGGAGATAGTGGCAATCCTGATACGAAATCTATTGTAACTCTATTCCATTTCCACTCTAGTATTATTACAGGCGGTAGTAGACTTGAAGGCACTTGATGTTCAGTTTTAACTTTTTGACACACTAAACATCTTGATACAAATTTAGAAATATCTCATTTTATGCCCGACCACCAATATAACTATTTTAGATCATTGTACATTTTAGTTCTCCTCAGACGAACTGATAAGCAACCACTATGTGCTTCATGTAAAATTTTCTGAATTAGTTCAGAATTCTTTGGTATACAGATTTTGTTTCAGAACTTTGAACAATCATCGGCTCTGATTTGATAGTCTAAATCACTATTAGACTCACATTGCATTCTTTTGGCTTGTAACTCGGTATCACCCTTTTGAGCTTTGCAAATTTGTTGAAGAAAAATTGGTTTGGCTTTCACTCAGCTAATATCAAACCATCATCAACCAAAGTTAGTCTCGTATTCATCGCTTTCAAAGCGAAAAGATATTTTCTACTCAAAGCATCTGCAACCACATTTGTTTTCCCATGATGATAAGCGATTACTATTCTGATTTGACTAAAAATGGGCTGTTACAGTGTGTCCCCTGGTGTTAAAAATAAAACCAAGTCAGTATGCTCTACACGGCCTCACACACGGGCGTGTGACTTGGTCGTGTGGCATAAGTTAGTATACCCTACAAGTTTGACACGGCCTGGTACACGGACGTGTATGGCCATTTGTAGGACATACAGCCTAGCCACACGGGCGTGTGTGTTGGTCGTGTGACTCAAGTCAGAGAGTTACATGAGGTTAGACACGGGTTAGGACATGACCATGTGCTCCTATTTTGAATGCCCACATGGCCTATGACACGGGCGTCTCACACGGTTGAGCCACACGGGCGTGTTTCCCTTATTTTTAAGAAAAATTTAAATGTTCAAAAAGTTTTTAACGTTATTGATTTAGTCCAAAACCACTCCCAATGCATGTTTAGGGCCTCAAAGGCTCGTATTAAGGATGATATAAATATGTTGATTGATATTTGAATGAAATTTGGAAATGTATGAGAAGATGTATGTGTAATAGTGTTATAAGTTCGGTAATACTCTGAAACCCTATTACAATGTTGAATACAGGTAAGAAGTGTTACAGTGTGACCAAACTTCGAAAGCACACATTGCCTGCGACACGGCCTTTTGACCCTTTTTTTGAATACCCACATGGGCAGACACACGGGCTGAGACATGACCATGTCTCTTATACTTCGAATACTTATATAGCCCGGGCTATGTCACATAGTCGTGTGACCCCTTGTTTCTAATTTTTTCCAATTTTCAAAACTTTCATGATTTGTTTCAAATTAGTCTCTAAATGTTCCCTGTAACAGTCTAGTTTAGACCCTAGTCAGAATAGTAGTTTTGGGACCACAAATTTGAGTTAGATAAATGTTTTAATATTATTTTTTGTGTTTATAGTATGTAATTAAGCATGTATGAAAGTTTCGTGAATTAATTTTATTGTTTGTGTGCTAAATTAAAAAAAAAAAGACTTAATCGCAGAAAATGTAAAAGTGGCATTCTATTTGTTAATGTGCTAAATTGCTATGATTTGATTTTTATAAGTCCTTAAAAGGTTATTATGCCATTATTAAGTTAGTGGACAATTATGTCCATGATTTAAATGTTTTTCATTAAGGGTAAAATGGAAATAGATAATTATTATGATTATTAATAAAACAAACATGAAAATAGATTAATATAATCTTTGTTGCACCAAAAATTAAAAGAAAAAGAAGGGTTTAAAGATTTGTTACATTCGGCACTTGCAAGTCGTGATTAAGGTATGATAGTTGTTCAGTTTTTGATAATTTTTACATTTTTGTGATCGTTTCTTTGTGTTCTATCAAACCCATGTCTTAATTTTGGAATTTGGTGATGATTTTGAAATGTGCCATTGATAAATGCTTGAGCTTTGTGTTAGATGGTGATGAAAAATGAAAGATATGTGATAGATTAACATGTTTTGTCTTTAGATTTTTGATGAATTTTAGTAATTTGAACTAAATTGTGAAAATAATAAATTGAGGGACTAAAATGTTAAATAAATGAAATATGTGGATTTATATAGACTACATGAATATTCGGCCAATCATGGGAGTATTGAAATTTTGTATAATTTGTGAATTTATGAGATAGGGACTTAAATTTCAAAATGTGAAAATGTGAGGGCTAATTTGTAAAATGCCCTAAATGATTTGGATTAAAATGCCCTAAAGTACCCCCATCTCTTTTGACCAGGTAATTTCGAGGTGAAATTTCTTTAAGGGGGTAGAACTGTAACATCAGGGAATTAAGGGCTTTGCATCTGTTATGTTTTCATGTCTTTAGTATTCTTTTTTTGTTAATTTGTTATGTTTGGGGTCCCTAAGGTTCGGGTTGTCAAGCTTTAAGCGTAAATTTCAATTTTAGGCACTTTAGGGAGGAGTTGGCTGGGACAGACTTTAAGGATTAGTGCTTGTGTTTGTTGACATAAGAAGTGTAGTGGTAAGGTGGCAATGAGACGCCACTTAAGAGGCAGGTAAGTGACGCCACAGGGGAGCAGTGGGGGAGCAAGTTCGAGTCGCATAGTTTGCTTTTTGGAATTCATTTTGGCGTTTGGATGGGAGGAGATGGATTCGGCTAAGGACCTTGAAGAGTGGGAGTGGACTAAGTCAAATATTTCAGATGGGAGGCCAAGAGTGAAAGGTGGAAGTTGAATCTTTCAAACCATTCGAATATGTAGGAGGTGATCAAGGAGTTGGTGGCTTGTTGGGATTGTTGACCGAATGTGCTTAGGGTTGAAAAGGGGGAGCTTTAGGTTTTGGGGGCTAAGTAAGGTGCTTGTGCTGAAAGTGGTCTTAGGCATTTCTTGCATCTTTGGTTCATTTTTGATTTTGAGGGGTGTGTGTGTAGGTGTGTGTCGTTTCTTCCATAGGTTACTTTGAGTTGAGAATTAGTGAATTAAACCTTATTCTTTTTTGCAATCGGTGACTAATTATTTTTCTTCTCTCATTCACAAACCAAAACCATCTCTTGGGGAACCTCACTTTTGGCATTCTTTCTACTTTCAACCAAAAACTGAAACCTCAAATCCCTCTCTTTTCTTTTGTTCACACTCACTTTACATTTCATAACTCCTTAGCCGAACTCTCCTATCACTTTCTCCATTTCATCATTTTCTCTCAATTTTTTCTTCATAGCCGAATCTTCAACTTATACCTTGGGGATTCATCTTTTGTTTTCTTTCTCATCTATTCAAAGCCGAAACTTGTTCTTTTTCCTTCTTTCTAAGTTTGTTCCTATTATTCTCGTTAGCCAAATCACTGACTGTTCTTTCCCCTTCATTCATTCTTGTCTTAGAAGATTGCCGTCACTTACTCTCCTAGCTTTCCTAATCGGTTTCTTCTTATTTGGTGGTAAGTGTTCATATTCCCTTTCAATTCTTTCTTCTCCCTTGTTGTTTGATAAACTGAATGCGTTAATCTTGCACTGTGGTGCTTGTCCAAATGTAAGGGGCCCTCATTTTCGTATTCTTTCTGCATCTGACTAACGTTTGAAGGGTCTTTGGGGGATAATCGAATTCGACCGATCAAGGTAAAGGGGTTCATACCATTCATTTGGCTGAAAGGCCACTCATTCTAATCTAATTTGGTGAATGTGTAGGGACTTCGGTGATTCCTTAATCTAAGTTGAGTAACCACTGGTTTCTGTCGATCTAAGTAAGAAACCTCTTCAGTTGAGCGCGTTTCTTACTTTTATCTTATGCAATGCCTTAACCCGATCTTCTGACCAAGATCTCTTTCATGGAATCAAATACCAGCCAAGCAAAAGAGGGGGTTGGACTCGTAGTCCCTACCCCTAAGTTCAAAAAACATGTAGTGTCCACCGTTTGAGACTTTCTATTGGGTTTGGGCTGGCTTCAGAGAGGGATAAGCAGATCGCTATGATCCCTGCGAGTGAAGGTGTTAACGAGATCGATAGTTTAGTTCTTCGTGTTTACAGGTGTGTAAATTTCACACTCTGCTATTAGTTTGTGCTATTAACTGCTTAATGAAGTCAAGCGCTTGAAAGGCAATCGCAAAACCCTTTTGGATATAGTTGGGGATACCAGGTAAGTAACGTTAACGTTCTATTTATGAGTATATAAATGTATGATGTAATCTGTTACTTTGCTTGATAGCATGTTGCATTCGTTTGATATGTATGTTATGCATGGGTTCAGTTTATGATGCAAAAGAGGAACTGCTATTAAAGACTATCATAGTGGTTTGGTACCACAGTGGGTTGACCCCACATATCTGATTCAGTTGACTAAGTCTCAGTGGTTTGGCAACACGATGGTTTGACACCACATATATATACATCTGATTCTATGACTTATCCCAGTGGTTTGGTACCACAATGGGTTGGCCCCATATATACGATTATCAGGGATTATCACCAGTGGCTTGGTGCTACGTATGAGGCGTGTAGCGGATGGAGGGTTGATTGTAGAAATCCCCATGGTGTGTTGGGCTGGTACGGGTGGCGTGTAGAGGACGAAAAATTAGGTTGGGCTGGGACACTTTACATTCATATTTTGTGTATGTCATATTAAGTGGGCTAAGGCCTAACGCGCAATTGTGGGCTTGAAGCCGTTTATGTGATATAAGGGGGAAATACACACTGAGTCTTGGTAACTCACCCCTCTACTTTACTTGCAGGTAATCAGTACATCGTGGATCTGGGAGCCGAGGCAGACTCGTGGAGGCCGTAAGATGTTTTCCTTTTTCTTTTTTTTTTTTTTTGTGAACTCGTTTCCTTTCTATAAATTATTTTAATTGGGGATATTGTTATGTAATAAGGCCTTCTAAAATTTAATAACTATTTTTTTTTAAATTATTATTTACTCATGTTATGACATTATTATATACGAAAGCTAAAATGGATTTTTCAAAACATTCATAACATAAAAGACTGTTTTCTCTCAAATGCCAACAAGGAGAACAAACTTTCGATTAACATAACTCAAAAATTTTGCTTAAAACTAAAAACCACTATTTTTATAATATCACCCTAAACGAGTAACTTCATTTTTATGGTTTTTTGCAAAATTCCAAAGTTCCTTTTTATAACCTTTCCCTGTGACATACCATATCTGGTCGTAACGTCTAGACCGAGTTTGGGATGTTACAATTTTGGTATCAGAGCCAGGTTGCAAAACTCGATTGTGAAATGGGCTCAATAACGTTTTATAAAGTCGATTTAAAATACTATTTAAGGAAATGTTTTAGTTAATGTATGGCACCCGAGTCTACTGGCACCCAATCCACGCAGTAAGTATTCTAATTGTTGGTTGTTTTGCATGAAATAATATGTTGTATTATGATTACTAGTATTAAGAGATCCAAACTTTAGAGACTGAAACCTCTAGGTATAGATATGAATCTGCGAGAATTACTTTTTAACGTTATTTTTCATAAGACTGCTCGGTATTAAACAAGTGAAAGAAAATACTAATTCATAAAAAACTCTTAATCATATTAAGAAGAAACGACAAACATGAGTGCCAGAGGGCGTGGACGTGTTGCACGCAGCCGTGGAAGGGGTCGGGGTACTGAGGCTGAGTTTTTGGAAGCGGGGCATGAGCCTAAAGGTGAAGTGCCAGTGTCACCTGTGACAGAAGCGGGATCACAAGATTGGACTGGTGGGGATGATGCCCTATCTCAAGCAACGCTACGCATGTTGGAATGAGTTGCTGGGGCAAACACTGGGACAGTATCTCAGAAGTCTATTCCTAAGTGACTTCGAGCAAACAGAGCTGAAATGTTCAGAGGTATTTCTCGTGTGGCTCCAAATGTGGCTGAATATTGGCTCGAGGCAGTTGAGAGAATTATGGATGATTTAGACTGCACGGTAGAGGAAAAACTAAAAAGAGCGGTGTCTCTTCTTTGGGACGAGGCCTATCAGTGGTGGCTCACAATAAAAGTGGTACTCCAGTGGATCAAATTGACTGGGATTTCTTCAAAACAGCATTCCAGGGGAAATACATTGGATCAAGTTATGTGGACGCGCAGCGTAAGGCATTTCTAAATTTGGTTCAAGGGAATAAGTCGGTGGCCGAGTATGAGGTAAAATTCTTACGTCTAAGTCACTATGCCCGGGGTATTGTTGCCACAGACCATGAGCATTGTGTTCGATTTGAGGATGGTCTGAGGGACGAGTTGAGAGTGCTGATAGCTCCGCGGCGAGAAAGAGAATTTGTTGGTCTAGTGGAAAAGGCTAAGATAACCGAAGAGGTGAAGCGGTCTAAAAGCAGAATCAAGAGAGGGATAGAGGTAGAAATAAAAGAAATTTTAGATCATCGGGATCAGCTGGGGGTTTTCAAAAGAGGCTAAGTTGGATGGGTCGAGTCGTGTTGCGAGACCTGTTGTTGATAGTCGGCCTCAGAGGTGTGCTCAATGTGGTAAATTTCATTCGGGTGACTATTGGACGAGTAATAGAGGATGTTTCAGGTGTGGGTCTACTGATCATCGGATAAGGGACTGTCCACAGGAGTTAGGCAGAGCGGGACCAGTGGGTCAGGGTTATGTTTAGCCTGGTAGAGGTGGTCTGCAACCACAGAGAGGTTGTGGTCCAGCTAGAGGAGGTAATGGTTTCGGTCAGGGACGTGGAGCACCGGGCAGAAGTGCTAGGAACACAGGTGCAAGACAGCCTAGATTGGTCTATACAGCTAGACGCCGAGAGGAGGGCAACGCACTGGATGTCATAACCGGTACGTTTCTTATAGCTGATAAGCTATTTCTTGCTTTGATTGATATTGGATTGACTCACTCTTATGTTTCTAGCACTGTATCTGTGACTTGAAGTATAGAATCTAAAATAGCTTCTAGAGAGATGATTGTGGTTAGCCCTTTAGGACAATCCATGGTAGTAAAAAAATTATTTAGGAATGTGCCTCTAGAAGTTCAAGGGATGGTTTTCCCGACTGATCTGATGGAACTACCGTTCAGATAGTTCAATGTAATCTTAGGTATGGACTGGCTAGTGAAGTATCGAGCAAACTTGGATTGTGCTGCCAAGTGCATGGTGTTGAGGACTCTTGAGGATGATGAGGTGGTGGTGATAGGTGAAAGGAGGAACTACTTGTCTAATGTAGTGTCCGCTTTAAAGGCTGAAAGAATGGTGAGGAAAGGATGTGAGGCATTCATAACTTTTGTTTGTGCTCTAGAGGCTAGGGAGTTAACTGTAGGGGATGTTAGACTAGTGAAAGAGTTCTCTGATGTTTTCCTAGAAGAGTTTCCAGGATTACCTCCGGATGACGAGGTGGAATTCGGTATTGATCTTTTTCTGGGGACAGCACCCGTGTCTATTGCCCCATATAGAATGGCGCCGAAGGAGTTGGTGGAACTGAAAGCCCAAATTCAAGAACTGTTGGATCGAGGTTTTATCCAACCGAGTGTGTCACCTTGGGGAGCACCGATGCTATTCGTTAAGAAGACGGACAGATCAATGCGTATGTGTATTGACTACCGTCAGTTGAATAAGTTGACCATCAAGAATAAATATCCGCTACCGATAAAGCTGTATTGGACTAGTAACCGCCTAAATCTGTGGCGGAGATTCGAAGTTTCTTGGGTTTGGCAGGATACTACAGAAGGTTTACTGAGGGATTCTCCTTAATTGCGGCACCCTTAACTAAGTTGTTGCGGAAAGGGGTACCATTTGTTTAGAATGGCGAGTAGCAAGAAAACTTTGAGAAGTTAAAGAGGATCTTGACGGAGGCTCCGATTTTGATTCAGCCCAAGGCTGGAAAAGAATTCGTTGTTTATTGTGATGCTTCACACACGAGGCTAGGGTGTGTACTGATGCAAGAAGGGAAGGTGGTTGCGTATGCGTCTCGGTAGTTAAGACCACATGAGATGAACTATCCTACGCATGATTTGGAGTTGGCTGCAGTAGTGTTCGCTCTGAAGATCTGGAAACAATACATGTATGGAGAGAAGTCTGTTATCTACACTGACCACAAAAGTTTAAAATATCTCCTTACTCAGAAGGAGTTGAATTTAAGGCAGCGGAGGTGGATTGAGCTATTGAAGGACTACGATTGCTCGATCGTGTACCATCTGGGTAAGGCTAATGTGGTGACAGATGGGTTAAGCTGAAAGATAATATCATATTTGAGGGTGATGTTTGCCCATCTCAGCCTGTATGATGATTGGAGTTTTTTACCTAAACTTCAGGTGAAACCGACGTGGATAAGTTAGTTAAAGAGAAGCAGTTGTTGGACGATGTCTTGAGTGCTCGATTTTTGCAGGTACAGAATGGTGGGGTAGAGGATTATAGTCTGAACAGTGACGGGGTTTTGTGTTTTCGCGAGAGGGTTTGTATGCTGAAGGATGTTGGGTTAAGACAGATGATTCTCCAAGAGGCACATAGTAGCCCATATGCTATGCATCCTGGTGGGAGTAAGATGTATCGGGATCTACGTGAACAGTTTTGGTGGCCTGCCATGAAGCGAGAGATTATCGAGTTTGTGGGTAAATGTTTAACGTGTCAGTAGGTAAAAGCAAAACATCAGTTGCCTTCGGGGTTATTGCAGCCGATAAATATCCCTTATGGAAGTGGGAAAGGATTACGATGGACTTTGTTAGTGGGCTAGCTCTTACACCTACTAAGAAAGATTCGGTATGGCTGATTGTTGATCGATTGATGAAGTTTGCCCATTTTATACCTATTCGTGTCAATTATTCCTTGCAGAAGCTGGCTAAGCTGTATGTGGCACAGATTGTGAGGTTGCATGGGGTAACAGTGTCGATCATATTAGATAGAGACCTGAGATTCACGTCCCATTTTTGGAAGGCACTGCATCAAGTATTGGGTACAAGATTAGACTTCAAAGACTTTTTTTCATCCACGTGATCGATGGTCACCGAGAGGGTAATTCAGATCTTAGAAGATATGTTGAGAGGTTGTGTTATAGACTTCAGGGGTAGTTGGAAAGAGTTTCTACCGTTGGCAGAATTCACATACAACAACAACTACAAGTCTAGTATTCAGATGATGCCTTATGAAGCGTTGTATGGACGGAAGTGTCGTACTCCTACTTGCTGGACAGAATTGGGTGAGCATCAGATCTTGGGTCTGGAATTGGTTTCAGAGACAGAGGAAAAAGTTAAATTGATTCGAACTCGGTTGAAGGAAGCGTCTGACAGGCAGAAATCATATACAGATCTGAAGCGAAAGGAGATAGAGTTTGTAGTGGGTGATCAGGTTTTCTTGAAAGTTTTACCGTGGAAGAAGGTGATGAGGTTTGGACAGAAGGGTAAGGTAAATCCCAGATTTATCGGGCCTTATCGAATATTGAAATTTGTCAAACCAGTGGCGTATCAGCTCGAGTTACCTTCGAAATTGAAACAGATATATGATGTGTTCCATGTCTCTATGTTGACACGTTACCGTTCAGATCCTCTCACATTATGTCGATAGAGGAAATTAAAGTAAGACCAAACCTGTCCTTTAAAGAGGAACCAGTGCAGATCTTAAATCGAGACGTTAAGGTGCTGAGGAGGAAATCAGTCCCTTTGGTCAAAGTTTTATGGCGGAACCACGGTTCAGAGGAGGCCACGTGGGAGCTAGAGGTTGTTATGCGGCAATAATAACCCCATCTCTTTTGACTAGGTAATTTTGAGGCCAAAATTTCTTTAAGAGGTAGAACTGTAACATCCGAGAATTAGATGCTTTACATCTGTTATGTTTTCGTGTGTTTAGTATGCTTTATTTGTTAATTTGTTATGTTTGGGGGTCCCTAGGAAAGCTCAGGGTTAAGCTGAAGCTTTGGTAGAAATTTCAATTTTAGGCACTTTAAGGGGGAGCTGGCTGAGACAGACTTTAAGGATTAGTGCTTGTGTTTGTTGACAAAAGAAGTGAAGTGGTAAGGTGGCAATGAGACGCCACTTAAGAGGCAGGTAAGTGACGCCACAGGGGAGCAGTGAGGTAGCAGGTTCGAGTCACATAATTTTCTTTTTGGGAATTCGTTTTGGCGTCTGAATGAGAGGTGATGGATTCAGCTAGGGACCTTGAAGAGTGGGAGTGGACTAAGTCAAATATTTCAAATTGGAGGCCAAGAGTGAAAGGTGGATGTTGAATCTTTCAAACCGATTCGAATATGTAGGAGGTGATCAAGGAGTTGGTGGCTTATTGGGATTGTTGACCGAATGTGCTTGGGGTTGAAAGGGGGGAGCTTTCGGTTTTGGGGGCTAAGCAAGGTGCTTGTGCCAAAAGTGGTCTTAGGCATTTCTTGCATCTTTGGTTCATTTTCGATTTTGAGGTGTGTGTGTGTGGGTGTGTGCCATTTTTTCCATAGGTTACTTTGAGTTGAGAATTAGTGAATCAAACCTTATTTTCTTTTGGCAATTAGTGAGGAATTGTTTTTCTTCTCTCATTCACAAACCTAAATCATCTCTTGGGGAACCACACTTTTGGCATTCTTTCTACTTTCAACCAAAAATCAGAAACTCAAATCCCTATCTTTTCTTTTGATCACACTCACTTTACATTTCATAACTCTTTAGTCGAACTCTCCTATCACTTTCTCCATTTCATCATTTTCTCTCAATTGTTTCTTCATAGTCAAATCTTCAACTTACACCTTGGTGATTCACCTTTTGTTTTCTTTCTCATCTATTCAAAGCTGAAACTTGTTCTTCTTCCTTCTCTCTGAGTTTTTTCCTTTTGTTCCTGTTAGCCGAATCTCTGACTGTTCTTTCCCCTTCATTTATTCTTATCTCAGAAGATTGCCGTCACTCACTCTCCTAACTTTCCCAATCGGTTTCTTCTCATTTGGTGGTAAGTGTTCCTCTTCCCTTTCAATTCTTTCTTCTCCCTTGTTGGTTGATAAACTGAAGGTGTTAATCTTGCACTGTGGTGCTTGGTCGAATGTAGGGGGCCTCATTTTCGCATTCTTTCTGCATCTGGCCAGCATTTGAAGGGTCTTTGGGGGACAATCGGATTCAGTCGATCAAGGTAAGGGGGTTCATACCATTTATTTGGCCGAAAGGCCACTCCTTCTAATCTATATCTTGGAGAACCGAATCTAATTTGGTGAATGTGTAGGGACTTTGGCGATTCCTTAATCCGAGTTGAGTAACCTTCGATTTCTGTCGATCTAGGTAAGAAACTTCTTCAGTTGAGCTTGTATTCTTACTTTTATCTTATGCAATGCCTTAACCTGGTCTTCTAACCAAGATTTCTTTCATGGAATCAAATACCAGCCAAGCAAAGGAGAGGGTTGGACTCGTAGTCCCTACCCTTAAGTTCAAAAAACATGCAGTGTCCACCGTTCGAGACTTTCCACAAGGTTGTGGGCCGGTTTTAGAGAGGGATAAGTAGATCGATGTGATCCCTGTTAGTGAAGGTGATAACCAGATCGATAGTTTAGTTCTTCGTGTTTACAGGTGTGTAAATTTCACACTCTGCTATTAGTTTGTGCTGTTAACTGTTTGGGCTGTAAAGCCGAAGTGACTGGAAAGGCAATCGCAAAGCCCTTATGGGCATAGTTGGGGATACCAGGTAAGTAACATTAACATTCTATTTATGAGTATATAAATGTATGCTGTAATCTGTTACTTTGCTTGATAGTATGTTGCATTCATTTGATATGTATGTTATGCATGGGTTCGGTTTATGATGCGAAAGGGAAGTGCTATTAAAGACTGTCACAGTGGTTCGGTACCACAGTGGGTTGACTCCACATATCTGATTCAGTGACTAAGTCTCAGTGGTTTGGCACCACGATGGTTTGACACCACATACATATACATATGATTCTGTGACTTATCCCAGTGGTTTGGTACCACAGGGGGTTGGCCCCACATATACGATTATCAAGGATTGTCACTAGTGGCTTGGTGCCCCGTATGAGGCGTGTAGATGGAGGGTTGATTGTAGAAATCCCCACGGTGTGTTGGGCTGGTACGGGTGGCGTGTAGAGGACGAAAAATTAGGTTGGGCTTGGACACTTTACATTCATATTTTGTGTATGTCATATTAAGTGTGCTAAGGCCCAATGTGCGATTGTGGGCTTGAAGTTGTTTTTGTGATATAAGGGGGAAATACGTACTGAGTCTTGGTGACTCACCCCTCTGCCTTACTTGCAGGTAATCAGTAGATCGTGGATCTGGGAGCCGAGGTGGACTCGTGAAGGCCATAAGATGTTTTCCTTTTTCTTTTTTTTTTCTTTCGTAAACTCGTTTCCTTTCTATAAATTATTTTAATTGGGGATATTGTTATGTAATAAGGCCTTCTAAAATTTAATAACTATTTTTTAAAAAATTATTATTTACTCATGTTATGACATTATTATATACGAAAGCAAAAATGGATTTTTCAAAATATTCCTAACATAAAAGACCGTTTTCTCTCAACTCGAAAATTTTTCTTAAAACTACAAACCACTATTTTTATAATATCACCCTAAACGACTAACTTCATATTTATGGTTTTTTGCAAAATTCCAAAGTTCCTTTTTATAACCTTTCCCTGTGACATACCAGATCTGGTCGTAAAGTCTAGACCGGGTTTGGGGTGTTACATATAAAACACCATTTCCTTCAACTAACTCAAGCATGAAAAATACCATTTCCAACCACACTATTTCATACCATAGTCATCATATACTTAACTTACACATAATGATTATAAACATCTAACATCCAAGCCATGTCACATGGCTAGGTCCAACGTCACAAAATAGATCATAACTTATAGCCTATACATGCCATATACCAATTATGTACATATTTCAAAAGTACCAAAATAGACAGTCGATAGTGTGACAGAGATGTTGATGATCCTCGGATCCGAGCTAGCTTTACTGACATTGTAAAACAGAGAAACAAATTACATAGTAAGCTTTTAAAGCTTAGTAAGTTCGTAATATAACACATATTACTCAATAATACATTCACCATAAACAAATATAATCCATCACATAGATCAACTTACAAATACACATATACCATTTCATCCATAACTAATATGCTTACTCATCTATCCATAAATCCGTTCACGATTTCATCAACCACATAGGTTCTGTACGTACCTTAGCCAACACTTAGATATCGATCACACATGCTACTCAAAGCTCAATACTTCATTCGATCAAACTTTGTTAACTCTTCGATTCAATCGCACACTTAGTGCCCAATCATAGCCGAAGCTTAATTAACATCACACACTTAGTGCCTAGATACAAAATCAGACTTAACTCGGCATCGCACACACAGTGCCAATCGATAAAGTCGAAGCTTCCATTACTTTGTACACATAGTGCTATTCATCTTTGTCTCGATTTCAATTAAGCACACTTAGTGCCACATTTCTCGATCTCATATTTAACATTTCTAATTCAATAATTATACATTCATTCAATTCTCATCACATAGACATAATTTAACAGCTGGTATTATATCCGAACTTACCTCGTACGTCGCAGTAACAAAACAGTCGATTAATTGAGCACTTTGACTTTGCCTCGATCTCGATCCAAATCTCTCCTTTCCTGGTCTATACATATGCAAATTTAACTCATTCAATCACCAATCCATTCAATTTAGTCCAAATACACATATTTAGGGCATTTTACAAAATAGCCCTCACATTTTCACATTTCGACACTTTAGTCTCTATTTCATAAAATCATCAAATTCACAAAATTTCTTTTCACACATGCCTAGAAAAATTTTCCTTATGTTCATACAAGCCCACATATTTCATTTATTTCACATTTTAGTCCCTCAATTTACACTTTTCTCAATTTAGCCCAATTTACTCAAATTCACCAAAAATTCAAAGACAAAGTATGTTAATCTTTCACATATCTTTCATATTTCATCACCAACTATCACAAAGCTTAAACATTCATCAATGGCATATCTCAAATCACCATCAAATTCTAAAATTAAAGCATGGGCTAGCTAGAGCATAAAGCAACGATCAAAAAAACGTAGAAATTATCAAAAATCGAGCTCAAAACATACCTTGATTTTGAGAAACTATGGCCGAATACCCCAAAGCCCTATTTATTTCTTTTTCTTTCAAGTTTCGGTAAGGATGGATGAACAATGTGATAAACCGTAAAAGTAACATATTTTAACCCCATATTTAATAGGCTTTTGGATGATTTAGCCCTTGATTTATGTAAAAAGGTGCTTTTAATCCTTTCTTTTTCGTGATTATACTCAGGAAAGCACCCAAGGATAAAAAGAACACGAAACAGGCTTAAAACAGAGTAATTGGGCCTTAGCAAGCAATCAACATAGCTTGGCCCAAAGCCCACACGATCGTGCCTTGCCAATTACCTAGAGCACGACCACAACTATGTAACACACAGCCGTGCAGCATCCATTTATCACACGGACGTGCCTGATGATCTACATGGCAGTGCCCAAATTGATAGACCTGAAGCACGGCCAGAACCCCGACTTGCCACGGTCGTGCCCAAAATAATAGAATTGAGACACAGTGTATGTAACACCCCAAACCCGGTCAATACACCACGACCGAATCTGGTATGTTACAGGGAAAAGGGTATTTGAGAGGTTTAGGTTTCCGTTTAAAAGTTTGATGAAAACTCTTTCGTATGTTTTGCTCTTGTAGAAAACTTGAGCATGATTGTTTAAAAGCGATAGTGTATTTGAAAACCCGAAATTTTGAAAACTTAATCAGTTATGTAAGTAAAACAAGTTTACCTCATTTAGAAATTTAAGTAATCCTTGTTGTTGCTTAAACACATTTTTTTTATTTAAAGTTAATAAGAGATCACATTCAAGTTTGGAAGAAAATTGAGTTTCATTTAATTTGAATTACAGCGTGATACCCGATGGTAAAGTTTAAAACATATCGCTTTGTAGTTTTGAAAACCTTATCTTTCCAAGTTTTATCGAATATTACCCAAGAATTTGTTAAGGCACATTTGAAATCCAATCTAAGCAAGTAAATAACAAAATATAAGTTTAAAATTTTAAAGAGGCCTTTACAATCCCAACATAATCAAATGAAATTAAATAAGGTAAAGTACCAAGTTTGAAAATCGATGCAAGTCCAAATTTATTTTTGGCATGGTCACCTCGAGTTCATCCTCTGCTCCAATTCTGCGGTCTCGTGTCACCGAAATGATAAGGAGAAGGTGAGTCGCAAGACTCGATGCATAAATCCTCTCCTCAGATAACATGCTAACACACACCATAACAAAGCAATGCAAGTAATGCACCCGATCCTAACCATCCATAACACCTTTTCTACCCCGTGTGGTACCAAACCACTTGGGTGGTGCTAAACCACCGTGACCCAAAGTCACGATATCCATAGATGTGGTGCCAAACCACCGGTGACCCAAAGTCACGAAGATCCATTTGTGGGGCCAACCCACGTGATACCAAATCACCGGCGACGATCCCATATCTCAAAAGTGGGGCCAACCCACGGTGGCGCTAACCACGGGGACGAGTCGCTATGAGGTGCCAAACCTCCGTGTCCCAAAGACACAAGTGTGATACCAAATCACCGGTGACCGTAGTCACAATTAAAATGATGGGGCCAACCCATCGTGTGATACCAAATCACTAGCGTCAATCCCAGATAATCAACCGTGGGGCCAACCCATGTGGTACTAAGCCACTGGGACGAGGCGGAGGTGCTAAACCTCCGTGACCCAAAGTCACAATAATCAATCTGTGGTACCAAACCACCGGAGGTGCCAAACCTCACGTGTCCCAAAGACACGGATATCATATCCCCTCCTCTCATATCACCCAATAACATATCATACTAATGCAAAGTCATGCAATTATGCTATCATGCTCACATGCTTAATATGACATCTCAAAATACATATACCAATAAATCATGATATCACATATCATCACATATCTCATAATGAAACGGACTTACGAATCAGATCCATACCTCATTGGGTATTAATTCACCAACCACACTGTTTCACTTACACAATCAAAGTTATCAACACATTACTCGATTAAGAAGGTGTGTTAGTTTACACACGATAGATCGCACGCTTAATCCTCAAGAACCGGTTTAAACCCTCGATTATTTTGCTCCTAAAGTCGGCCAAACACGGATTAATCACTTAAAACCATTACGCGTAATAGATAAACCAAAGGGTTTATGTTAAACCTTTACCTTTTCAAATGGTTCGGTTTCCAACCAAACCCGAACCAACAATGGTTCCTCTCGATAATCGGCCTCCCCAAAAACACAAACCATTAGTCTCATACGTCTTAGGCTTAATAACTCTAAAGAGAACCAATAAAGCAATCTCTTACCACCACTTACCCAACATTTAGACTCCTCTTGCTTGCTTCCGAAATCCAAAGGCCCTATAACAAAATCGGTTACCAACCAAAGAGTTAACTCCCTTCAACAGATGCCGAAATCGGCCCTTTAACAAACCCAAAATCAATAAAGCACAAGAGAGGGGAGAAATGGCCATTCGGCCAACTCTTACCTTCTACTAGCCCGATTGAACAAGAATCCAACAAGGTCACACTCCTCTAATATTCGGCAATGAAGAACTATAAGGAGAGAAAAGATTCGGCTAGCACCCTTAACAAAATGGAAAAGGAGGTTCGACCTTAAGAGAAATGGGAAGAACGATTGGGAACAAAAAGGCCAAGGGGTTTTGGAATAGAAAAGAAGAAAATAAAATGATGAATGGAGGGGTGCTTTCGGTTTAAAGAAAAAGAAAATGGAGGATGAAGTTTTTTTTTTTGGAGGATGGTGTTTCGGTCAAGAAGGGAGAGAGAGAGAAGCTAGTTTCGGCTCACAAGCAAAGGAGAAAGAAAATGGAGTATGCAAATTCGGCACCAGCTTAAGAGATAGGAAATAATGTATGAGAAGAAAGGTTACTAGTTTCGGTTTACACAAGATGCAAATAAGAGAAAGATGGGAACAAACATTCGGCTACCAAAGAGAATCAAGAGAAAAACAAAGCAACTTTTGGCAAGAAGAAGCTTGAACTTTTCGGTTTAAGGAGAAAAAGAAGAAATATACTTGAAGTTTTGGCTAGTTTTGACTAAATGAGAATTGGCTTACAAAATGGTTTTTGACCGAAAATGCACAATTTGCCATAGTGAAAATTCGGCACACTCCCCCACAACACTTACCAACCGGCCACTCCCCTAAAATCTCTCCAAAATCCGGCCACAACTCCCCCAAACACTCCAAGCCTCTAATTCAAATCACTTTGAATTAGTCCACTTCCTACAATCACTCTCCACCCACCATTTGAACTTTTGACTTGGTCCAAGGCAGAGTTTGAACTGCCTACAACTCCTCCCCTCCTTGTCGTCAAAATAGAACCCAAAATGGAGCACTCTGTAGCTTGAACACAGGACCTCCTCCTCCTGCAAGTGACGCCAATCCAAGCTCTTAGTGGCGCCTTGCTTGCCACTCCACCAGCTCCTTTCTTATGCTAAAAATTCACCTAAAATATTTATAAACCCCAGCTCCTTCAGCTCCTCTCACCTAAGCCTAAAAACAATTTTTTTTCCTACCACTCAGGCTTACACCTAGCTTACAACTAAGCCCCAACAACATCAAAATAACCACATAGCACACCATGCACATGCAACAAAGCCAAAATAAAATAGCCCATAACCCAGGATATTACAGTTCTACCCCCCCCCAAAAAAATAATTTCGGCCTCGAAATTACCTGGTCAAAAGAGTTGCGGGTATTGCTGTCTCATCATATCCTCGGCCCCCACGTAGCTTCTTCCACGCCATGATTCTCGCCATAGTACCTTAACCAAAGGCACGACTTTCTACGCAGAACCTTCACATCCCGATCCAAAATCATGCATGTGCTTTTCCTCCAAGATCCGAATAACCTTTCCGATCGCCCGTCGATCACGGATGAAATGCGTCTTTGAAATCCAACCGCACCAGAGCTCGATGCAACGCTTTCGTAACCTTGATGTAAATCGGATCCCTATCCGAGATCGACATCGCACACCATGCGGCCTCACTATCTCGACACATACTGACTTCGCCAACCCTCAAGTGAGTAATCCACCTCACCGGATAAAGTGAGTGATTTCGTCGACGATCCACAATTACCCAAATCAATCCTTCTTGCTAGGTGTAAGAGGTAATCCACCGACGAAATCCATAGTTATCCTTTCCCACTTCCACTGTGGAATCTTCACCGTTGAAGCAACCACGACGACATCGATGTTCGGCCTTGACCACCGACATGCCGGACACTTCCTACAAACTTTGTCACTTCCTTTTTCGCATCTTACCACCGTAATCTGTTCTCGAGATCCCTATACATTTTGCTACCTCCAGGGATGCATAGCGTAGGGTGCTATGTGCATCTGAAGAATCTTCGCTTTAACTCAATATCTCTCGGCATACAAGCTCTCCCAAAACACAAAGACTCCATCACTAGATAAATCAGAACGCTCCAAACCATCATTCCGCACTTGTGTCCTTTATGCACTCAAAACCTCATCCATCAACTATTTTTCTCGATCCGCTCAACCCAAGTAGGCTTAACTTGCAGCTCTGCCAGAATACTCCCGTCGTCGTACAAACTCAAGTGGGCAAACATCGCTCTTAGATCCAAAATAACCTTACGGCTCAACGCGTCTGCCACAATGTTAGCCTTGCTCGGATGATACTCAATCGAACAGTCGTAGTCTTTCAGCAACTCAATCCATCTGCGTTGTCTCAGATTCAAGTCTTTCTGAGTCAAAAGGTACTTTAGACTCTTATGATCCGTGTAGACTATCGACTTCTCTCCATACAAGTAATGCCTCCATATCTTCAAAGCAAAGACTACAGCCGCTAACTCCAGATCGTGCGTTGGATAATTGACCTCATGTGGCCTCGACATCGAGATGCGTAAGCCACAACCTTCCTTCCTACATCAAAGACACAACCCAAACTCAGATGTGATGCATCGCAATAAATGGGGAATTCTTCCCACCTCGGGTTGAATTAGAACCGAGCTTCACCAAAATCTTCTTCAACTTGTCGGCTCTCCTGCCGCTTCTCATTCAAATAAACGGAACCCTTTTCTTAACAATTTGGTCATCGGTCTTTGCGATCAATGAAAATCCCTCTACAAATCTTCGGTAGTATCCTGCCAAACCTAGAAAACTTCGAATCTCAGCTACTGACCTAGGCGGCTTTCAATCCAAAACCGCCTCAATCTTTTGAGGATCCATTCTAATCCCCTCAGCCGATACTACATGACCCAAGAATGTCACCTCCCTAAGCCAGAACTCGCATTTACTAAACTTCGCATAAAGTTGTTTCTCCCTCAGAATCTGCCATACCACTCGCAAATGCGCATCATGTTTCTCCTCAGTCCTTGAATATACCAAGATGTCGTTGATAAAAACCACTACGAACTGATCTAAATACTGCTGGAACACCCTATTCATCATATCCATGAAGGTCATTGTAGTCAACCCAAACGGCATAACTAAGAACTCAAAATGCCCATACCGAGTACGAAATGCCGTCTTGCAGATATCCGCCTCCTTCACCTTTAACTGGTGGTACCCAGACCTTAAATCAATCTTTGAGAAAACCGACGCACCCTTCAGCTGATCAAACAAGTCATCTATCCGAGGCAGCGGATACTTGTTTTTGATCGTCAGCTTATTCAATTGGCGGTAGTCTATACACATCCACATAGTACCGTCTTTCTTCTTGACAAAGAGTACCGGTGCTCCCCAAGGCGAAACACTTGGCCTGATAAAGCCTCGGTCCAACAACTCCTGGATCTGAGCCTTAAGCTCCACTAACTCTTTAGGCGCCATCCTCATGCGAGTAATAGATATCTTGGCGCAGCCTCGTAATGATCTATCCCAAATTCTACCTCACGATCTGGTGGCAAACCCGAAAGCTCCTCAAGAAACACATCAACAAATTCCCTAACTGTCTGAACCGTCTCTACAGCAGACTCATTAGCCTCCAAGGCATACACATGAACCACATATGCTTCACAAATTTCTTTCGACCATCTTTTCACTTTGGGCGAGATACCACATTGACAGATAATTTCTTCTATTACCGATTAGGACTACCTCATCACCCTTAGTTGTTTTCAGAACCATCCGCTTAGCCGCACAATCCAACTTCGCTTGGTACTTAACCAGCCAGTCCATCTCGAGAATCAGATCGAACTCCCCAAACGGCGGTTCCATCGGATCGACCACAAACACTACCCTTGAGTTCTAGAGGTACATCTCTATACACTTATCTATAACTACTGAGTGACCTAGAGGGCTTATTACGGTCAACCGCCTAGAAGATATCTCGAGTCTAGATCCATGGTCTTCACTATGCTACTTGCAACATATGAATCGTCAAACCCACATCAATCAAAGCGATAGAATGGAGAACCAAAGATTAAAACGCATCTGTTATGATGTCCCAGACGTCACCCTCTCTCGGTGCCTCATCAGCATACACTAGCCTCTACCGTCTGCGCCTCAAAGACTACTCAACCTCTGCCTCTGCTCCACACCCCGACCAAAACCATTACCTCCTCTGCCATTACCTCGGCCCCTCTGCGGTGGTGGTCAATTATTCCTATCTCGAGTACTACGACTCTCTGACCAATCCTAGCCAACTTGCGGACAGTCCCTCACACGTGGTCCAATGAGCCACACTCAAAACAAATCTACCACCAGGTCAACATCCTCCTCAATGAGCTTTCCCACAGCAGTTACATCGGTGGTCACCGACTAGCAAAGAACAAACCTACCAGATCGATTCGCCCACTTGATCTAGCCCTTTTTATGGATTACCCGACGACCCGTAAGATCTAAAACTCCTCTTATGTCGGTTCCTATCCATGCCTTGCCTCACGACTCCTTAATACCCTCGGCTACCTTCACCTTTTCATCCGAGCAAGAAATTCACGCTCTCGCTAGGCGCAATCAACAACCTTAATTTATCTCGTAGCCATCCTCAAACGAACACACCTCTCGTGTTCAAGAGCCACCATACCCGCATACCGACTCGACCTCGGAACTCGCCTCGTGCTCGACACGATTTACTCCCGAACTAACCTCGAAATGCTTTCCGTTGCTCATTAATGTAGTTAGCTCCAACGCATTTTTTACGATAAGCGACCAAATAGTCCCAAGTCGATCTTCCACATGAAATTGTCCCGAACCGTGAGCCACCATCGGTATGACTCATCTCGGAAAAGTGATACTATCCCTTTAACTTTTCTTCAAGATCAGTCCAGATCATCCATGATCCGCTCTGTCACTTCCAAATTAATATTCAAGAAGGCTGGAGCAACACCAGAGACACCTCGAAAAACTTGACCCGTTTGCAAGTCGTTCAGCATAGATTTTCTAGCTCCGCGCCTCCACCTACTCCAACTACCCTTTCTAGAACTTCAAGATCGCCGCGCGACACTCGTGCGTCGTCCCCTGCATTCTCGAAACTCACCACCTCCACCGGTGGCGATGCAGATATCTCATTCTCGACCTGACCGAACCTACGGGTTCGAAGCGTCATCCTACCTCGACCACGTCCACCTCGTACTCATGACTAAAATCTCGTCGATTTAAAGAATTTTATGCATCGATAATTATTCCAATCGTTTAAAAGCAAAGTCTTATGAATATTGCTTATTAAAGAAGTTTCGTTTTATAAGTCCACCGAGTCCTATCGGTTTCAATTTCTAAAGTAGTCTTACTATCACTAGCCATCCAATCACATCTCATCAATATCATTATCACAAACAATAGTAAGGGTACTTACAGGCGGATTGGTGCGGAGACTCGATGCCATGCCTTTCAAACCATGCTTTTAAGACAGAACACTTAAAAACCAGAATTTAAAACATTTTAGACCCCGGGCCCACAGCCGAGCCTTTGAACTTGGCTCTGATACCACAATTGTAACACCCCAAACCCGGTCAATTCACCACGACTGAATCTAGTATGTTACAGGGAAAAAGGTATTTGAGAGGTTTAGGTTTCCGTTTAAAAGTTTGATGAAAACTCTTTCGTATGTTTTGTTCTTGTAGAAAACTTGAGCATGATTGTTTAAAAGCGATAGCGTATTTAAAAACCCAAAAATTTTGAAAACTTAATCAGTTATGTAAGTAAAACAGGTTTACCTCATTTAGAAATTTAAGTAATCCTTGTTGTTGCTTAAACACATTTTTTTTATTTAAAGTTAATGAGAGATCACATTCAAGTTTGGAAGAAAATTGAGTTTCATTTAATTTGAATTACAGCGTGATACCCGATGGTAAAGTTTAAAACATATCGCTTTGTAGTTTTGAAAACCTTATCTTTCCAAGTTTTATCGAATATTACCCAGTAATTTGTTAAGGCACATTTGAAATCCAATCTAAGCAAGTAAATAACAAAATATAAGTTTAAAATTTTTAAAGAGGCCTTTTACAATCCCAACATAATCAAATGAAATTAAATAAGGTAAAGTACCAAGTTTGAAAATCAGTGCAAGTCCGAATTTATTTTTGGCATGGTCACCTCGAGTTCATCCTGGCTCCAATTCCGCGGTCTACGTGTCACCTGAAATGATAAGGGAGAAGGTGAGTCGCAAGACTTAGTGCATAAATCCCTCTCCCGGTATAACATGCTAACACACACCATAACAAAGCAATGCAAGTAATGCACCCGATCCTAACCATCCATAACACCTTTTCTACCCCGTGTGGTACCAAACCACTGGTGGTGCCAAACCACTGGTGACCCAAAGTCACGATATCCATAGATGTGGTGCCAAACCACTGGTGACCCAAAGTCACGAAAGATCCATTTGTGGGGCCAACCCACGTGTGATACCAAATCACTGGCGACGATCCCATATCTCAAAAGTGGGGCCAACCCACGGTGGCGTTAACCACAGGGACGAGTCGCTATGAGGTGCCAAACCTCCGTGTCCCAAAGACACAAGTGTGATACCAAATCACCGGTGACCGTAGTCACAATTAAAATGATGGGGCCAACCCATCGTGTGATACCAAATCACTAGCGTCAATCCGTATAATCAACCGTGGGGCCAACCCATCGTGGTACTAAGCCACTGGACGAGACGCGAGGTGCAAAACCTCTAGTGACCCAAAGTCACAATAATCAATCTGTGGTACCAAACCACTTTGGAGGTGCCAAACCTCGGTGTCCCAAAGACACGGATATCATATCCCCCTCCTCTCATATCACCCAATAACATATCATACTAATGCAAAGTCGAGCAATCATGCTATCATGCTCACATGCTTAATATGACATCTCAAAATACATATACCAATAAATCATGATATCACATATCATCACATATCTCGTAATGAAACGGACTTACCCGAATCCGTATCCATACCTCATTGGGTATTAAATTAGTCAACCATACTGTTTCACTTACACAATCAGGTTATCAACACATTACTCAGTTAAGAAGGTGTGTTAGTTTACACACCTGATAGATCGCAAGCTTAATCCCAAAGAACCGATTTAAACCCCTCGATTATTTTGCTCCTAAAGTCAGCCAAACACAGGATTAATCACTTAAAACCATTCGGCCAGAATAGATAAACCAAAGGGGTTTGCGTTAAACCTTTACCTTTGCAAATGGATCGATTTCCAACCAAACCCGAACCAACAATGGTTCCCTCTAATAATCGGCCTCCCCCCTAAAACACAAACCATTAGTCTCATACGTCTTAGGCTTAATAACTCTAAAGAGAACCAATAAAGCAATCTCTTACCACCACTTACCCAACGTTTAGACTCCTCATGCTTGCTTCCGAAATCCAAAGGCCCTATAACAAAATCGGTTACCAACCAAAGAGTTAACTCCCTTCAACAGATGCCGAAATCGGCCCTTTAACAAACCCAAAATCAATAAAGCACAAGAGAGGGAAGAAATGGCCATTCGGCCAACACTTACCTTCTACTAGCCCGATTGAACAAGAATCCAACAAGGTCACACTCCTCTAATATTCGACAATGAAGAACTATAAGGAGAGAAAAGATTTGGCTAGCACCCTTAACAAAATGGAAAAGGAGGTTCGGCCTTAAGAGAAATGGGAAGAACGATTGGGAACAAAAAGGCCAAGGGGTTTTGGAAAAGAAATGAAAAAAATAAAATGATGAATGGAGGGGTGCTTTTGGTTTAAAGAAAAAGAAGATGGAGGATGAAGTTTTTTTTTTTTGGAGGATGGTGTTTCAGTCAAGAAGGGAGAGAGAGAGAAGCTAGTTTTGGCTCACAAGCAAATGAGAAAGCAAATGGAGTATGCAAATTTGGCACCAGCTTAAGAGATAGGAAATAATGTATGAGAAGAAAGGTTACTAGTTTCGGTTTACACAAGATGCAAATAAGAGAAAGATGGGAACAAACATTCGGCTACCAAAGAGAATCAAGAGAAAAACAAAGCAACTTTTGGCAAGAAGAAGCTTGAACTTTTCGGTTTAAGGAGAAAAAGAAGAAATATACTTGAAGTTTTGGCTAGCTTTGACTAAATGAGAATTGGCTTACAAAATGGTTTTTGACTGAAAATGCACAATTTGCCATAATGAAAATTTGGCACACTCCCCCACAACACTTACCAACCGGCCACTCCCCCAAAATCTCTCCAAAATCCGGCCACAACTCTCCCAAACACTCCAAGCCTCTAATTGAAATCACTTTGAATTAGTCCACTTCCTACAATCACTCTCCACCCACCATTTGAACTTTTGACTTGGTCCAAGGCAGAGTTTGAACTGCCTACAACTCCTCCCCTCCTTGCCGTCAAAATAGAACCCAAAATGGAGCACTCTGCAGCTTGAACACAGGACCTCCTCCCTCCTACAAGTGATGCCAATCCAAGCTCTTAGTGGCGCCTTGCTTGCCACTCCACCAGCTCCTTTCTTATGCTAAAAATTCACCTAAAATATTTATAAACCCCAGCTCCTTCAGCTCCTCTCACCTAAGCCTAAAAACAAAATTTTTTCCTACCACTCAGGCTTACACCTAGCTTACAACTAAGCCCCAACAACATCAAAATAACCATATAGCACACCATGCACATGCAACAAAGCCAAAATAAAATAGCCCATAACCCGGGATATTACAGTGTAACATCCTGAAAATGGGCCTATGCATTTTTGATTTAATTATACGAAATGGCATGACTTGTGAATGTATGATGAACATTTTTGGAAACTTGGAAATGTTAAGTTAAAATAGGAAAGTGAACATTTTGGAAACTTGGAAATGTTAAGTTAAAATAGGAAAGTGAACATTTTGGAAACCTGGAAATGTAAGGAAATGATTTAGAAATGTTAAGTAAAAGAGGAAACTAAAACAAGGTGGCCTTAAGAAAATTGATAGAAGAAATTTGGCACAAACATAGGCTTGTTTAAGTGGCTTGGAGGCACCACTTAAGGCCAGGTAAGTGACGCCACCTACATATGCAATTGGGCTTGTGTTCGAGCCACAAGGAAAGCAAAAAAAAAAAAAGAAGTTTTATTTTTGCTACAAGGTAGGAAGAAGTGGACGACAATAAGGCACTAAAGGGAGGTGTTTTATTTTTGTTAAAATTCGGCAAATAAGATGGATAAATGATGGATTATTCTTAAATAATTTTAAGTGAAGAGATAAAGAGAAAAGCTAGGAAAGGCTAGTGTTTGAGTGTTAGTCGAAAACTCAATCTCTTCTCCTCTTTTTCATTTGTGCCGAAATTCTAAGCAAGAAGTGTCCATCTTTTTACTTTGTTTCTTTTCAACTCTTCTCTCTGCCAAAAATTTCCTAGCAAACTCTCTCCTTTCTCTCTTATTTTTGCTATAGCCAAATTTCATTAAACACTTAGGCCTCCCTATCGTCTACTCTTTCCTCTCTAAAACCCTCACTCGTTCTCTTTTCTTTTTCTTTAACCTATCTAGCCGAAACACCCTGTGTTCTAGCCAAAATCTTTTTCCATCTTCATTGCCGAGAGTGAGCAACATATTTTCTTCTTCTCATAATCTTCCAAAAGCTGAAAATAAGTCCCCTCTAGCCTTAGCCGAATCTTTAAAGGACTTAAAGCAAAGGGGTTGTCGATTTCTTCAAGTAAGGGTAAGATCTCATTCAGTTTCATCCTTTTTTTTTCTTTTAAGATTAACCGAAACCAGGAAATCTAATCCCATTATTGTGTTAGTTGAAACTTGGAAAGAAGGCTTCAGGATCTGTCCATAAGTCGACCATAAGGAAGAAATCTTCCAAGATCTAAGGTAAGGAATATTCGGCCAAGGCCTATTTTGGTGTTTTAGATCTAGTTCATAATTATTCAAAATAGACGAAACAAACAAGTTAATATATCTAAGGATCAGTCGACTACAAGGAAGGAGAAATTCTTTTCCCGAAGGTACACCATAGGCCGCATGTTCCCTAGTTATTCGGTGAGTTTCGGGATTTCAGTGAAATTGTTAAGTGAATCAGGTGTGTACCCCACACTACTTTTTAATAAGATTTATGGCATTAATTAATATGTGCATGTTTATAAGAATGTGAATATGGCTAAGGTACCATACTATGGTACAAAAGTACTCAGGTACATTTCCTACTCCTACTAGGACTATGAATATATGTTATTTTTAACATGTGAAAAGTGATAAGAATGTGAATTAAGGCATGATTTTGCATATTGTGTATGAAATATGGGGGCATATGGGTTATATGAAAAGAGGAAGTTAATGTGGTGACCTAAGACCACGAAATCTGAATGAGGTGACCTAAGACCACGATAACTGAATGTGGTGACCTAAGACCATGAATTCTAAATGTGGTGACCTAAGACCATGAATTTTTATAAGGGCGATGAGCACGTCGACTGCAGCGACTGCCTTTGATGGTGTGTAGCGGATGGAGGGTTGACTTAGTAGTCCCCACTTGTGCAAAGTTGGTACGGGGACGGTAGCGATGGCATATAGGTTTGGGTTCAAAGTTGCATCATTATTTCCTATCTTTTATATGAATATGCATGTAATATGTAAACATATGCCTAAACTGTTAAATTTTAGTTTTGGTTACACATTGAGTTTGTTTGACTCACCCCTTGTGGGATTATTTTTTAGGTGACGATCAGTGATGGACCAGTGGCAGATGGTTAGTGGAGGCCATGTGAAGTTCAGATTTCTTTTATTTGGACTATTTTACTTTAAGTATTTTGAATTTAAATTTTGGGAATTATTTGATGTAATAAGGCCTTAGTAGAACTATTTTATTCTATTTTTATTTATTAAGCTTACAAACTTTTATTTATTAAAAGATTAAGTAAATCTATTTTTAAAATGAAGCCCAAGTGTTTTGTCACCTAAAGTAAAGGATTTTTTATAATGAAATAAACTTGCTTTCATTTCAAGCCCAACCCAAAACGATCTTTCTTCCAAATCACACAAGTTTTTCCTAAGTAACAAAAGAATTTGAAACGGTTTACACCGGGGAACATACCAGATCCGGTCAAGGCTCGTGGGTCGAGTTTGGGGTGTTTCAATTTGGTATCAGAGCCCAGTTTTAAACTCTCGGCCTTGGGTTTAAGGCCCAAAACGTTTTCAAAGCTATGCCCAAAAAAAAATTTGTGAATTAAACAGGTTTTTCTGGCATGGCCCACTAAGTCTCCGACCCGAAGTCCACCAGGTAAGTACTCCGATCTTGTGTGATGCATATTATGATTTGTAGAAGGGTAGAAATGGAACGTAGAATAGAGATTTAGTACTTGAACCCTAGGGCTAGTTACCCCAACAATTACATAAGACTTAAATGCCTAATTAAACAAACCTGTGGTTAAGTCGCCGAGTTAGGGTGTGGCAACCATGGTGCACATGTCTAGGATTGGTTTTGATGGGAGCTTGGTATTTAAGCAGTCCGCGTGACTCACCTCCTCTCCACTCGAATCCTACCTGGTGCGTAGCCTCGGTTCACCCTAACCAAGAGAACTTATACACGGGCTAAACCCTTAACTAAAACCCGAAAGGGACTAGCCGTATTTTTATGGAAACCCTAGTTTTAAAATTTCTAAATTACCCTCTTGATTTGAAAAAATTATTTTTATAAATTTTCTTGAAATATTCCTGATTTACAAAATGACCAAAATACCCTCAGTAAGGAAAATCAACGAAGTGCCCTCAAATTAGAAATCTTCAAAAATGCCCTTAGTTTATGAAATTTCCAAATAACCACAGTTCTTATCAAAATCTCACTACTTTGCTTAAAGGAACCCTAAATTTACAAAATATCAAAATACCTTGATTATGGAAAAAAATTATTTACGAAATTACCCCTTCCCTGAAAATTATCGAAATACCCCCGAGTTACAAAATTACCAGAATAACCCTCGATCTTCAAAAATTTTTGCAACAACACTGATTTGGAAAACAAATTCTCAAAAACAACCCTCAAGTTTTGTAAATTCCAAAATACCCTTGATTTATTAGGATTTATAAATTTACCCTGGTTTATTATTGAAATACCCCTGTAATTTCAAAATTTCTGAAATACCCTCGGGATTTCAAAAATTACCAAAATACCCTTATTGACAAAATCACCAAGGAACCTTATTTTGACAAATTATGAAAATGCCCCTGTAGGGCAAATTACGAAAATACCCCTGGGTAGTGGAAAAACAACAACAATGAAAGCTACAACATTTCTCTGAATGAACGAAAGTTCATAATTGATTGATGGATGTATGAATGTAAAGACTGTGTGCATGTATGAATACGAAAGAACCACTATTAAAATTCTTTTCATAAAACTTCTTCGCTGTTAATCAGTAGAATAAAGGCTAATTCATAAAATTTCTTAATCAGATTAAAGCGCGTCGTTAGATATGAGTTCTAGTGGACGCGGTTGTCATGGACGCGGTAGAGGAAGAATGACTGTGTCAGAACCCATTAGACCAGGTCAAGGGTCTGACAATGAGTTACCACCGCCACCACCACCACCAGCTGTTGGTGTTGAGCAGCAAGATCAGATGGGAGAAGATACTGTATCGCAGGTGGTGCTGTGAGTTCTTGAAATGGTGGCTGGTGCTGGAGGGAATATGGGAGCTCAAAAATCTGTACCCGAGCGACTCCGAGCCAACGGAGCTAAAGTGTTTTGTGGTGTATCAGGTGTAGCACCCAATACCGCTGAGTATTGGTTGGAGGCAACTGAACGGATTATGGATGAGCTTGACTTAACTGACGAGGAAAAGCTGAAAGGATTGGTGTCGCTTCTCCGCGATGAGTCATATCAATGGTGGCTCACGGTGCGGGATGGTGCTACAGCTGAGGAACTCACATGGGAGTATGCTAAAGCAGCATACCAGAAGAAGTATGTTGGCACTCATTATATTGATGCCCGAGAAAAGGATTTTCTAGGGTGGTTCAAGGAACAAGTCGATGGCGATAGATGAAGTGAATTTACGAGGTTAAGCCGATATGCTCGAGAAGCAGTGGCAACAGAGCATGAGCGGTGTGTCCGGTTTGAAGACGGACTAAGGGATGACTTGAGGTTGTTAGTCGCTCCACATCAAGAGCGGGAGTTTTCTGCTTTAGTAGAGAAAACTAAGATAGCGAAAGGAATCAAGGAGTCCGTAAGGAAGAACTCCGATCGAAATAGGAAGAAGAGAGAATTTGGATCGTCAAGGCCATCCAGGAATGAGCAAAAGAGGCCTAGAGTTGAAGGGTCGCGAGGTCAGCAAGCTGCTTCTGGAGGACAGTACCTTACTTGTGATCAATGTAGGAAGAAGCACTTAGGTGAATGTTGGAAAAAGGCGGGAGGATGTTTCAAGTGTGGGTCAAAGGACCATATGATTAAGGACTGTCCGATAAGACCAGATGGGAATCCACCAGTAGCTCAGAATGTTAATCAGACTGGTAGAGGTGGACAGCAGCCTCAGCGAGGTCGTGGTTCGAACCATGGAGGAAATGGTTTCGGTCGTGGTCGTAGAGCACCAAGCGGAGGTGCTGAAGGTTCAGATGCAAGGCAGCCAAGGTTGATTTATGCAGTCGGCCGTCGCGAGGAGAGTGATGTGCCAGATGTGACAACGGGTAAGTTTCTTATTTTCAAATGCCTTTATTGCCTTGTTTATTATAGAGCTAGTTCTTTCTTGTATTGCTAGTGAATGGTATGAAACCTTGGATGTGAACTTTGGAATTGTGCATAAGAAACGTGTTAGTTTTATTAAGATCAGAGTGCGCAGCAATAACGTAGTGTGGTGAGTTAGATTGTACGATTGTTCGTTAGTAAGTAATTTCGAGGACGAAATTATTTTAAGGGGGTAGAACTGTAACATCCTGAAAATGGGCCTATGCATTTTTGATTTAATTATACGAAATGGCATGACTTGTGAATGTATGATGAACATTTTTGGAAACTTGGAAATGTTAAGTTAAAATAGGAAAGTGAACATTTTGGAAACTTGAAAATGTTAAGTTAAAATAGGAAAGTGAACATTTTGGAAACCTGGAAATGTAAGGAAATGATTTAGAAATGTTAAGTAAAAGAGGAAACTAAAACAAGGTGGCCTTAAGAAAATTGATAGAAAAAATTTGGCACAAACATAGGCTTGTTTTAAGTGGCTTGGAGGCACCACTTAAGGCCAGGTAAGTGACGCCACCTACATATGCAATTGGGCTTGTGTTCGAGCCACAAGGAAAGCAAAAAAAAAAAAAGTTTTATTTTGCTACAAGGTAGGAAGAAGTGGACTGCAATAAGGCACTAAAGGGAGGTGTTTTATTTTGTTAAAATTAGTCAAATAAGATGGATAAATGATGGATTATTCTTAAATAATTTTAAGTGAAGAGATAAAGAGAAAAGCTAGGAAAGGCTAGTGTTTGAGTGTTAGCAGAAAACTCAATCTCTTCTCCTCTTTTCATTTGTGCCAAATTCTAAGCAAGAAGTGTCCATCTTTTTACTTTGCTTCTTTTCAACTCTTCTCTCTGCCAAAAATTTCCTAGCAAATTCTCTCCTTTCTCTCTTATTTTTTCTATAGCCGAATTTCATTAAACACTTAGGCCTCCCTATCGTCTACTCTTTCCTCTCCAAAACCCTCACTCGTTCTCTTTTCTTTTTCTTTAACCTATCTAGCTTAAACACCCTGTGTTCTAGCCAAAATCTTTTTCCATCTTCATTGTCAAGAGTGAGCAACATATTTTCTTCTTCTCATAATCTTCCAAAAGCTGAAAATAAGTCCCCTCTAGCCTTAGCCGAATCTTTAAAGGACTTAAAGCAAAGGGGTTGTCGATTTCTTCAAGTAAGGGTAAGATCTCATTCAGTTTCATCCTTTTTTTTTTCTTTTAAGATTAACCGAAACCAGGAAATCTAACCCCATTATTGTGTTAGTTGAAACTTGGAAAGAAGGCTTCAGGATCTGTCCATAAGACGACCATAAGGAAGAAATCTTCCAAGATCTAAGGTAAGGAATATTCGGCCAAGGCTTATTTTGGTGTTTTAGATCTAGTTCATAATTATTCAAAATAGCCGAAACTAACAAGTTAATAGATCTAAGGATCAGTCGACTACAAGGAAGGAGAAATTCTTTTCCCGAAGGTACACCATAGGCCGTGTGTTCCCTAGTTATTCGGTGAGTTTTGAGATTTAAAATCCACAAGGTAAGTACCTATAGCATTCGGCCAAGGCCTGTATTGATACTAAGATCTATTTCTTACATGTTAAAAAGCCGAAACTAACCTATGTAGAGATCCAGTGTTTGGCCAAATACAAGGAGGAGAATAGCAAAGTTTTCAGGATTTGAGTGATAAGCAAATCGACATCAAGGTAAGTTTTAGTGTACAAATCCTACAAGGATTTGATTTTGTGGCCGAATGGGTTTTCATTAAAAACTTTAATATGGGTCAAATGTAGGAAGTTAAAGATCTAAGGCAATAGATCGGATTTCGGGATTTCAGTGAAATTGTTAAGCGAATCAGGTGTGTACCCCACACTACTTTTTAATAAGATTTATGGCATTAATTAATATGTGCATGTTTATAAGAATGTGAATATGGCTAAGGTACCATGCTATGGTACAAAAGTACTCAGGTACATTTCCTACTCCTACTAGGACTATGAATATATGTTATTTTTAACATGTGAAAAGTGATAAGAATGTGAATTGAGGCATGATTTTGCATATTGTGTATGAAATATGGGGGCATATGGGTTATATGAAAAGGGGAAGTTAATGTGGTGACCTAAGACCACGAAATCTGATTGTGGTGACCTAAGACCACGATAACTGAATGTGGTGACCTAAGACCACGAATTCTAAATATGGTGACCTAAGACCATGAATTTATAAGGGCGATGAGCACATCGACTGCAGTGACTGCCTTCGATGGTGTGTAGCGGATGGAGGGTTGACTTAGTAGTCCCCACGGTGTGTAGGTTGGTACAGGGGACGTGTAGCGGATGGCATATAGGTTTGGTTTCAGGCTGCATCATTATTTCCTATATGTTATATGAATATGCATGTAATATGTGAACATATGCCTAAACTGTTAAATTTTAGTGTTGGTTACCCATTGAGTTTGTTTGACTCACCCCTTGTGGGATTATTTTTCAGGTGACGATTAGTGATGGACCGGGCCGACAGATGCTTAGTGGAGGCCATGTGAAGTTCAGATTTCTTTTATTTGGACTATTTTACTTTAAGTATTTTGAATTTAAATTTTGGGAATTATTTGATGTAATAAGGCCTTAGTAGAATTATTTTATTCTGTTTTTATTTATTAAGCTTACAAACTTTTATTTATTAAAAGATTAAGTAAATCTATTTTTAAAACGAAGCCCAAACGTTTTGTCACCTAAAGTAAAGGATTTTTTATAATGAAATAAACTTGTTTTCATCTCAAGCCCAACCCAAAACGATCTTTCTTCCAAATCACACAAGTTTTTCCTAAGTAACAAAAGAATTTGAAACGGTTTACACCGGGGAACATACCAGATCCGGTCAAGGCTCGTGGGCCGGGTTTGGGGTGTTTCAATTTGGTATCAGAGCCCAATTTTAAACTCTCGGCCTTGGGTTTAAGGCCCAAAACGTTTTCAAAGTTATGCCCAAAAAAAAATTTGTGAATTAAGCAGGTTTTTCTGGCATGGCCCACTAAGTCTCCGACCCGAAGTCCACCAGGTAAGTACTCCGATCTCTTGTGTGATGTACATTATGATTTGTAGAAGGGTAGAAACGGAACATAGAATAGAGATTTAGTACTTGAACCCTAGGGCTAGTTACCCCAACAATTACATAAGACTTAAATGCCTACTCAAACAAACCTGTGGTTAAGTCGCCGAGTTAGGGTGTGGCAACCATGGTGCACATGTCTAAGATTGGTTTTGATGGGAGCTTGGTATTTAAGCAGTCTGCGTGACTCACCTCCTCTCCACTCGAATCCTACCTGGTGCGTAGCCTCGTTCACCCTAACCAAGAGAACTTATACACGGGCTAAACCCCTAACTAAAACCCGAAAGGGACTAGCCGTATTTTTATGGAAACCCTAGTTTTAAAATTTCTAAATTACCCTCTTGATTTGAAAAGATTATTTTTATAAATTTTCCTGAAATATTCCTAATTTACAAAATGACCAAAATACCCTCAGTAAGGAAAATCAACGAAGTGCCCTCAAATTAGAAATCTTCAAAAATGCCCTTGGTTTATGAAATTTCCAAATAACCACAGTTCTTATCAAAATTTCACTACTTTGCTTAAAGGAACCCTAAATTTACAAAATATCAAAATACCTTGATTATGGAAAAAACAAATTATTTACGAAATTACCCCTACCCTGTAAATTACCGAAATACCCCCAAGTTACAAAATTACCAGAATGACCCCCAATCTTCAAAAATTTTTGCAACAACACTGATTTGGAAAACAAATTCTCAAAAACAACCCTCAAGTTTTGTAAATTCCAAAAATACCCTTGATTTATTAGGATTTATAAATTTACCCTGGTTTATTACTGAAATACCCCTGTAATTTCAAAATTTCTGAAATACCCTCGGGATTTCAAAAATTACCAAAATACCCTTATTGACAAAATCACCAAGGAACCTTATTTTGAAAAATTATGAAAATGCCCCTGTAGGGCAAATTATGAAAATACCCCTGGGTAGTGGAAAAACAACAACAATGAAAACTACAACATTTCTCTGAATGAACGAAAGTTCATAATTGATTGATGGATGTATGAATGTAAAGACTGTGTGCATGTATGAATACGAAAGAACCACTCCTAAAATTCTTTTCATAAAACTTCTTCGCGGTTAATCAGTGGAATAAAGGCTAATTCATAAAATTTCTTAATCAGATTAAAGCGCGTCGTTAGATATGAGTTCTTGAGGACACGATCGTCATGGACGCGGTTGAGGAAGAATGACTGTGTCAGAACCCATTAGATCGGGTCAAGGGTCTGATAATGAGTTACCACCACCACCACCACCACCAGCTGCTGGTGTTGAGCAGCAAGATCAGACGGGAGAAGATGCTGTATCGCATGCGGTGCTGCGAGTTCTTGAAATGGTGGCTGGTGCTGGAGGGAATATGAGAGCTCAGAAATTTGTACCCGAGCGACTCTGAGCCAATGGAGCTGAAGAGTTTCGTGGTGTATCAGGTGTAGCACCCAATACCGCTGAGTATTGGTTGGAGGCGACTAAACAGATTATGGATGAGCTTGACTTAACTGACGAGGAAAAGCTGAAAGGATTGGTGTCGCTTCTCCGCGATGAGTCATATCAATGGTGGCTCACGGTGCGGGATGGTGCTACAGCTGAGGAACTCACATGGGAGTATGCTAAAGCAGCATACCAGAAGAAGTATGTTGGCACTCATTATATTGATGCCCAGAGAAAGGCTTTTCTAGGACTGGTTCAAGGGAACAAGTCAGTAGCAGCGTATGAAGCTGAATTTCTGAGGTTAAGCCGATATGCTCGAGGAATAGTGGCAACAGAGCATGAGCGGTGTGTCCGATTTGAGGATGGACTAAGGGATGACCTGAGGTTGTTAGTCGCTCCACATCGAGAGCGGGAGTTTTCTGCTTTAGTAGAGAAAGCTAAGATAGCGAAAGGAATCAAGGAGTCCGTAAGGGAGAACTCCGATCGAAATAGGCAGAAGAGAGAATTTGGATCGTCAAGGCCATCCAGGAATAAGCAAAAGAGGCCTAGAGTTGAAGGGTCGCGAGGTCAGCAAGCTGCTACTGGAGGGCAGTACCTTACTTGTGATCAATGTGGGAAGAAGTACTTAGGTGAATGTTGGAAAAAGACGGGAGGATGTTTCAAGTGTGGGTCAAAGGACCAATTTGTATCGAAATTCTAAGCAAGAAGTGTCCATCTTTTTACTTTGTTTCTTTTCAACTCTTCTCTCTGTCGAAAATTTCCTAGCAAACTCTCTCCTTTCTCTCTTATTTTTGCTATAGCCGAATTTCATTAAACACTTAGGCCTCCCTATCGTCTACTCTTTCCTCTCCAAAACCCTCACTCGTTCTCTTTTCTTTTTCTTTAACCTATCTAGCCGAAACACCCTGTGTTCTAGCCAAAATCTTTTTCCATCTTCATTGCCGAGAGTGAGCAACATATTTTCTTCTTCTCATAATCTTCCAAAAGCCGAAAATAAGTCCCCTCTAGCCTTAGCCGAATCTTTGAAGGACTTAAAGCAAAGGGGTTGTCGATTTCTTCAAGTAAGGGTAAGATCTCATTCAGTTTCATCCTCTTTTTTCTTTTAAGATTAATCGAAACCAGGAAATCTAACCCCATTATTGTGTTAGTTGAAACTTGGAAAAAAGGCTTCGGGATCTGTCCATAAGTCGACCATAAGGAAGAAATCTTCCAAGATCTAAGGTAAGGAATATTCGGCCAAGGCTTATTTTGGTGTTTTAGATCTAGTTCATAATTATTCAAAATAGCCGAAACTAACAAGTTAATAGTTCTAAAGATCAGTCGACTGCAAGGAAGGAGAAATTCTTTTCCCGATGGTACACCATAGGCCGCGTGTTCCCTAGTTATTCGGTGAGTTTCGGGATTTAAAATCCACAAGGTAAGTACCTATAGCATTCGACCAAGGCCTGTATTGATACTAAGATCTATTTCTTACATGCTAAAAAGCCGAAACTAACCTATGTAGAGATTCAGTGTTTGGCCGAATACAAGGAGGAGAATAGCAAAGTTTTCAGGATTTGAGTGATAAGCAAATCAGCATCAAGGTAAGTTTTAGTGTACAAATCCTACTAGGATTTGATTTCGTGGCCGAATGGGTTTTCATTAAAAACTTTAATATGGGCCGAATGTAGGAAGTTAAAGATCTAAGGCGAGAGATCAATTTGGGATTTTAGTGAAATTGTTGTTTAATCGTGTGTACCCCACACTACTTTTTAATAAGATTTATGGCATTAATTAATATGTGCATGTTTATAAGAATGTGAATATGGCTAAGGTACCATACTATGGTACAAAAGTACTCGGCTACATTTCCTACTCCTACTAGGACTATGAATATATGTTATTTTTAACATGTGAAAAGTGATAAGAATGTGAATTAAGGCATGATTTTGCATATTGTGTATGAAACATGGGGCATATGGGTTATATGAAAAGGGAAGTTAATGTGGTGACCTAAGACCACGAAATCGAATGTGGTGACCTAAGACCACGATAACGAATGTGGTGACCTAAGACCACGAATTCTAAATGTGGTGACCTAAGACCACGAATTTTTATAAGGCGATGAGCACGTCGATTGCAATGATCGCCTTCGATGGTGTGTAGCGGATGGAGGTTGACTTAGTAGTCCCACGGTGTGCGAGGTTGGTACGGGGACGGTAGCGGATGGCATATAGGTTTGGGTTCGGGTTGCATCATTATTTCCTATCATTATATGAATATGCATGTAATATGTGAACATATGCCTAAACTGTTAAATTTTAGTGTTGGTTACACATTGAGTCTGCTTGACTCACCCTTGTGGGATTATTTTTCGTGACGATCGGTGATGGACCCAAATTTGGCGAGATGCTTAGTGGAGGCCATGGGAAGTTCAGATTTCTTTTATTTGGACTATTTTACTTTAAGTATTTTGAATTTAAATTTTGAGAATTATTTGATGTATAAGGCCTTAGTAGAACTATTTATTCTATTTTTATTTATTAAGCTTACAAACTTTTATTTATTAAAAGATTAAGTAAATCTATTTTTAAAACAAAGCCCAAACGTTTTGTCACCTAAAGTAAAGGATTTTTTATAATGAAATAAACTTGTTTTCATCTCAAGCCCAACCCAAAATGATCTTTCTTCCAAATTACACAAGTTTTTCCTAAGTAACAAAAGAATTTGAAACGGTTTACACCGGGGAACATACCAGATCCGGTCAAGGCTTGTGGCCCGGGTTTGGGGTGTTTCACACGGCCCAACCACAATTTATATGGGCGTGTGCCATGGCCGTGCCCCTACCTCGGGAGAGAGCAATTTCACTCATATTTGGATGCTTGAAGCCAAAGAAACATACTCCTAAGTCTACTTAGACATCCTAATAATAATTCTACTTGAAGGAGGTACTTAAGAGCCAAGTATAGCATCCCAAAGCCAATATAAACAACCTAAGGCAGACATTAAAAGGGGGCTTTTTGGCAGAGGCTTTTGCCGAAGCGTTCATCTTTGAGGAATCACTTGAATATAGCCAGTTGATTCATCTCAAGAAGCCAGAACTCCATTCAAGACGGAGGATCTCACCTTTAATTCCTTCAGGGGGTTTTAGGGAGTTCTTATGTTTTGTTTATTCTTTTCTCTTGAGATGTTTTCATATTTAGTTATGCACTAAACCCCTCAGATACCTAAAGGGGATGAAATCTATGATGGATTTTGTTATTTGATTTCTAAATTTATATGATAAGTACTTGGTTTGTTCTTAATTATGTTGCTTAATTTTATCTGATGTGCTTTGGTGGAGGAGGAATAGACTCTACCTAAGAGTAGATCTAGCATAATTAAGCGGAGTTGATCGAGCACCTAGAGATAAGGTTACGAGAGTTTGTCGGATTAAGGTGAAACCTAATATGGGAATCCATTGATCGATTTACTGCTTCCTTAGGGGGTTATTATAAGAGAACGAGAGTTCCACTAATTAACCTAAGGTTAGACGTTATTTGCCTCGAGAGAGGGTTTAATATAGGTTAGGGAGTCTCACGGATCAAGCTAAGTAAAGAAATTATATGGTTTGGGGAATAAATAATAAGTGAAGTCATAGGTGGATTCTTCCTGAGGGTATCATCTTTATCAATTGAGTTTTCCTAAAGTCTTTCTCCAATTCAATCTTTTGTCTTTGCATTTAGTCTAAGTATTTTGTTAGTTTAATAATTCAATCACTCCATATTTTAGGCTAAATAATAGAAAGAAAGTGAGTAGTAGTACTTTTAGGTTCCCTTGGGTTTGATAAGATATTCTTGCCTAAGCTATACTCTTTGCTCGATAGGTGCACTTGCCTCTATCGTTGTCACAGCTTAGTCTCTGAGTTCGATCACTCTTTATAAATATTAAAACTCATTTGCTTGACACGATCAAGTTTTTGGCACCGCTGTCTTGGGAATCCTAAAATATTAAGAAAGCTCTATTTCTATTACTTTAGCCATTTTTTTTATTTCTCTTATTCTTATACATATATTTTTGTTTTTCTAAATTTCTTTCTTTCTTTTCATAACAGGTACTTCTAGTTTATGACTAGAAGAAATTCGAGAGAACCATTAGAATACGAAAGTGACATTGAAGCTACCGCTCGTAGAAATCGCAGAGAAATTAGACGAGCCCTGGGCTATCAAAGAGAAGAACGACAAAGATCCAATCCTACTGAAAGGATGGATGAGAACAACCCACCAAATGTGCAAGAACAGAATGCTCCACGTACTATGTATGATTATGCTAAACCTAATTTGATAGGAGCAGAATCTAGTATTGTTAGGCCCGCTATAGCTGCTAATAATTTTGAATTAAAGCCTAACACAATACAAATGATTCAACAATTTGTTCAATTTGATGGTTTGCAGGATGAGGATCCAAACACTCATATATCTAATTTTTTAGAATTCTACGATACCTTCAAAATAAATGGCATTTTTGATGATGCCATACGTCTTCGGTTATTTCCTTTTTCATTAAGGAATAAAGCAAAGCAGTGGTTGAACTCGTTACCATGGGGGTCAATCACCACATGGGATCAAATAACCAAAAAATTTCTTTTAAAATATTTTCCACCAGCCAAAATGGCTAAATTTAGGAATGACATATCTTCTTTTGTGCAGAATGACGCAGAAACATTATATGATGCATGGGAAAGATATAAGGATCTCCTAAGGAGACGCCCACACCACGGATTACCTTTGTGGCTTCAAGTCCAAACTTTTTACAATGGTGTGAATTCTCCAACTAGGCAAATGATTAATTCATCAGCCGGTGGAACTTTGAATAATAAAACTCCTGAAGCGGCTTACGATTTTATTGAGGAGATGTCATTGAACACCTATCAATGGCAAATTACAAGAGCTAAACCGAAAAAATCATCTAGAGTTTTTAACATAGACGCAGTGACAATGTTGTCGACACAGGTGGAGTTAATGAATAAAAAACTTGATAATTTATGTTCTTCATAGGTACATCCAGTCATGCAATGTGAAGCAAGCGGGAATGTGGCGAATTCTGAGTACCCACCCTACCAACCAGGAGCAGAAAACGAGTAGACAAATTATATAGGTAACAATTTCCGATCTAATAATAATCCTTATAGTAACACTTACAATGCAGATTGGAAGAACCACCCAAATTTTTCGTGGGGAGGACAAGGAAATCAAGGAAATCAAAGGCAGCAACCTACTCCAAATTACCAAAATCAGCCCTATCCATAGGAAAAGAAATCAAACCTTGAAGAGATGTTGACAAAATTCATGGCAGCTACAGATACTAGTCTCCAAAAGACTGAAGCAATACGTGATGAACAACAAAAATCGATCAAAGGAATTGAGAATCAACTTAGAGAACTTACTAGGTCAGTGGGACATCTCAAAAAGGTGATTTCTGAACGTCAACAAGGACGTCTACCAAGCAAGACAGAAATAAACCCAAAAGGGCAAATCCAAGCCATCACAGCTCAAGAGGATACAAAAGTGGACGAGCCCATCTCAATACAAGAAACTAAGGAAGAAAAAGGTAAAATAGAGGTAGCACAAGAGAGGCCAAAACCAATAATCAAAGAATACCAACCTCGCATACCTTATCCCGAAGCATTGAAAAAAGATGATTCAAAAGAACAATTCGTAAGTTTCTAAAACTTTTAAAGAAATTACATATTAACTTACCTCTTCTTAAAGCTCTTTTTCAGAAGCCCAACTCAAGGAGATTTTTAAGACAACTCTTGATGAATAAACACAAAATAGATGAAGAGCACCATGTGGAACTTAACGCAACATGCTCAGTAATGCTACAGAATAGACTACCACAGAAACTAAAAGATCCAGGGAGTTTTACGATTCTATGTTTAATTGGTAGTTTAACTATTGATAATGCGTTAGCCGATTTAGGGGCAAGTATAAATGTCATGCCCACTGTTTAAACGACTAGGTCTAGGGAAGCCCAAACAAACTAGGATGAGTATCCAACTAGCTGATAAAACTGTTAGAATTCATAGGGGCATTATTGAAGACGTTTTAGTAAAAATTGATAAATTCGTTTTCCCAATAGATTTTGTTGTTTTAGACATGGATGAGGAAAATTCAATCCCTTTAATTTTAGGAAGACCTTTTCTTGCAACTGCCAAGACTAAAATTGATGTTGCCACAGGAGAACTCATACTTCGTGTGGGAAATGAATCAGTCAATCTTCAAGCTCTCGACTCAGCCAAAACAATAGAAGATGAAGGTAAGAAAGTCGTTTCAATAGATAATCAAATTGTTCAAACTTCATCGCAGGAAACATCACAAATCATCAAAGCTGAGCCAACACAAAACCATAAGATCAACAATTTAGAAGAGCAGAAGATACACACCAAAGAAAAATCGGATCCACACGAAGTAAAACCTAAGGAAACACCAGAAGAGGTCATAGGGACATCAAATCACTTTAAAATAGGAGATCAAGTGCTGTTAGACAAAGCCGATCCTCATATCACTTCAACAGACTTGAAGAAAAAGGAAGAAATACTCCTTCGGTACACAATATTTTCCTACACGAAATAGTCGAGGTAAGCAATCCAATATTCAGTAATTTCAAGGTAAACACTTCTCGACCTAAACTTTGTCACGAAAATAAAACTGTCAGCAAGAGGGAAAATATTCAAACCTTTAAACCTCCCTAAAATCTTCAAAATCAAGGACAGTCTAGCTTAAAGACTATAAACGAGCGCTTCTCGGGAGGCAACCCTAGCACTAACACTTTTTATTTTTCAAAATTATTTTTTCTTTTCTTTACTTCTCTCTTCTCTCTCCATATTTAAAACAAAGATGTAGGTTTCCAGGCCACATGGCCTTACACAAGGCCGTGCCCATGGCTGTGTGGACCACTGGAACCACCACACTGACAGAGCAGAGCCGTGCAAGGTCAGTCCTACCACCCCCAACGTCACGGAGCCAACCACCCACAGTACGGGCACCGACAAAAATAGCACGGCCGTGCCTCACGACCGTGCTAAGATACTGACTATTTGAGCACGGGCAGACCACACCTGTGCAGTCCAACCGTGCTCACATACTGGCTTTTTAGAAACAGGCGTGCCCATCAACAAACAGGCGTGGAAGAACAACACACTCCACAACACGACCGTGCGAAGCGGCCGTGTGAATTGACACACCCTCGGCACACGGGCGTGGGAACATACCAGATTTGAAAATTTTATTTAAATCCCCACAGCTTTCCCCTCTCCCCCATCTTCTTTCTCCCTTTTTTTTCTTGCAAAATTTTCTCTCTGTTCATAGAAAATGTCCAAGACTCTTGAGCAACACAAAGATCATGCCGAAGAAACGTAAGAAGGTTAGCCTCATCTCCTTAAAGGATGCCTCAACATGAGTTCATTCCGGCAGCTTCACTTAATTGACAGGTTAAGGGTCTCGAAAACCTTTCCGGTTCTATTTTTCTTTTCTCGTCCCCTTTATTTTCCTTATCTTTACTTATATCCTACTTAATTTACTTTATTTCATATTAGTTTCTTGGTTTTAGGTTCTAAAGGCTGTTTGGGAATCACACACCACAGCCTTCGAAGTCACGTCCACCTCGCAAACCATCCAACAATAAGGACTCCTTAGTCCATTAGTATTTTCTTTTAATTTCAGTTTTCTTCTTAGTCTCCTTCATCTTATTTCCTTAATCTTTAATTATAGTATTAGTATAGTATTATTATTCCTCTAGATCTCTTGGCTATATCTTCACAGGCTACCCAATTTCTTCATCTAGCAAATTGCTTCCCGGTAGCCACTCCACCAGGCCCATAGAAAACACCATCACCGCCACCAAAGATGCCTAGGATCATCCAGATTTCAGGGAGTATTACTTTCCCCACTTATCTTTTTGATTTGGCACCTAATTATCATTATCTATCTTTGTATATTGAGGGCAATGTACATCTTAAGTGTGGGGGGTAAAAGTATCCAACTTTTTGCATAATTCTCGAAACCCTGAAATTAGTCTTGATCTTAAGTATTTTTCTCATATTATTAATTAGGGTGAGTTTCTAATGATCTATGATTTTTATCAATATGTTTTAGAATAAGTCTTAGTTAATTGTGCATTGATAATTAAATTTGAAGAATACTAGAGAACCGAGCATGATAAGTCTACTTTCTAAAAATTAAATTTGATAGGTTGTTGAACCTAATTTGAGTATCACCTTGAAGTTCAAAATTTATAAGGATTGATGTCAAAACACCCATAATTTTTTGTGAGATTTTGAGCCTTATAGAGCATATACCCTTTTTTCATGCTCACTTTAATTGATTATGAGTGTGTCAACTTTGACCTGTTATTCTAGAACTTGCCTCGTTTATGCATGTCGAGACCACATTAATGATTTGATACACTGAGATGATAAAGGCACCTAGGTTTTAACCCGTTCACTCCACTAAAAAGCCTACCCATACAAATTAAACCCTAGTGAACCCCATTGAATCCTAACAACCTTTTTATTGACTCACCCACTAATATTAACCCAAAATCCCTTTGTATTTGTTATCAACATTCCTTTGGCTACCCCTCTATCGAGAATTCATTTGATCAATTACCGAATTAGGTTATTTCAATTATCAAAGTTCCTTCTATTATGTTTATTTTGGTTTGCAATTAATTAAAAAAATCCAAGTATATTCAATATTAGTAGTATAATAAAAGAGCTTAGAGCATTTAAAACTCCAATTGTTGAAGAAAAAGCTCGTATTAAAGTATTATAAAATTTTAAGTAATGAAAATATTTGTTAGTATAGAGTAATTATCAATAGTAAGTATTATTAGTTTTCATTCGATATTTAGTTCATTGTTTCTAGTTAGGTAAATTGTCAAGTCAGTCTCGATTCTAAACCTTCTAATCCAGCCTTTATCCACACCTTTTAACCCTAGCCCCGTTACAACCCTAATTAAAGACCTTCTGATCTATGTATCATCTCATATACAGTGGTGGAGATTTGATTTTTAGGCAAGCCTATGTGATTAACTTTTCAGGTTCAACTTAGAGTGCTTATTCTTGAACCTTAAACACCTTTGAGTGATTTGAGTGAATCTTTTGTAAGGATGTCAATCCTTGTCGGTTTTGAATTAAAGGTAATCACTTAGATAAGGGGAGACACCTATGTTTTCATGCTATAAAGGTATGACTTATCGTAATTGAATCTTTAGGGTTCTTTGAGTTGAATTATCCATGTATAAATTATCTATAAATTATGATGAGACATTGTCAATAGGAATTATAAATTATGGAAAGTTTGTTTTAATTGTAAGTTAAGAATTTTGCTTGAGGACAAGCAAAAGCCTAAGTGTGGGGATATTTGATAAACCGTAAAAGTAACATATTTTAACCCCATATTTAATAGGCTTTTGGATGATTTAGCCCTTGATTTATGTAAAAAGGTGCTTTTAATCCTTTCTTTTCATGATTATACTTAGGAAAGCACCCGAGGATAAAAAGAACATGAAACAGGCTTAAAATGGAGTAATTGGGCCTTAGCAAGCAATCAACACGGCCTGGCCCAAAGCCCACACGACCGTGCCTTGCCAATTACCTAGAGCACGACCTCAACTACGTAACACACGGCCGTGTAGCATCCATTTATCACACGGACGTGCCTAGTGATCTACATGGCCATGCCCAAATCGATAGACCTGAAGCACGGCCTGAACCCAGACTTGCCATGGTCGTGCCCAAAATGACAGAATCGAGACACGGCCCAACCACAATTTACACGGGCGTGTGCCATGGCCGTGCCCCTGTCGCGGGAGAGAGCAATTTCACTCAGATTTGGATGCTTGAAGCCAAAGAAACATACTCTTAAGTCTACTTAGACATCCTAATAATAAATCAACTTGGAGGAGGTACTTAGGAGCCAAGTATAGCATCCCAAAGCCTATATAAACAACCCAAGGCAGACATTAAAAGGGGGCTTTTTGGCAGAGGCTTTTGCCGAAGCGTTCATCTTTGAGGAATCACTTGAAGATAGCCAGTTGATTCATCTCAAGAAGCCAGAACTCCATTCAAGACAGAGGATCTCACCTTTAATTCCTCTAGGGGGTTTTAGGGAGTTCTTATGTTTTGTTTATTCTTTTCTCTTGAGATGTTTTCATATTTAGTTATGCACTAAACCCCTCAGATACCTAAAGGGGATGAAACCTATGATGGATTTTGTTATTTGATTTCTAAATTTATATGATAAGTACTTGGTTTATTCTTAATTATGTTACTTAATTTTATTTGATGTGCTTAGGTGGAGGAGGAATAGACTCTACCTAAGAGTAGATCTAGCATAATTAAGCGGAGTTGATAGGGCGCCTAGAGATAGGGTTACGAGATTTTGCCGGATTAGGGTGAAACCTAATATGGGAACCCATTGATCGATTTACTGCTTCCTAAGGGGGTTTTATAAGAGAACGAGAGTTCCACTAATTAAACTAAGGTTAGACGTTATTCACCTCGAGAGAGGATTAAATATAGGTTAGGGAGTCTCACGGATCAAGCTAAGTAAAGAAATTATATGGTCTGGGGAATAAATAATAAGTGAAGTCATAGGTGGATTCTTCCTGAAGGTATCATCTTTATCAACTGAGTTTTCCTAAAGTCTTTCTCCAATTCAATCTTTTGTCTTTGCATTTAGTCTAAATATTTCGTTAGTTTAATAATTCAATCACTCCATATTTCAGGCTAAATAATAGAAAGAAAGTGAGTAGTAGTACTTTTAGGTTCCCTTGGGTTCGATAAGATATTCTTGCCTAAGCTATACTACTGGTTGATAGGTGCACTTGCCTCTATCATTGTCACAGTTAGTCTACAGGTTCGACCACTCTTTATAAATATTAAAACTCGACTGTTTGACACGATCACAATGCCACTATCTTATTTCTTTTATTTTATTATAATAACATATAATATGTTAGTAATTATTAACTGATCGTGTAATGCATCGAGTCTTAAAAATTTATAAAAGAATGATTGAACACGAAACTAACTAAGACGGCGATGGAGGCAAGTGCACCTATCGAACAAGAGTATAGCTAAGGCAAGACAAGTTATCGAACCCAAAGAAACCAAAAGTACTAATATTAACTCTCTTTCTATTATTTAACATACGAATTAAGGGAATTTTTATCTAATCTAAAATTAACTAATCAACTAAACTAAAGATGCTAAGACAAAGAAGAAATTTAGGGAAGGACTTGAGGGGAAAACCGATTGATTTAGACAATACCTGAGGAAGAATCCACCTGGACTTCACTTGTTATCTAACTCTAAACCGGACGATTTATTCACTTGACTTGATCTGTAGGATTCTCTAATTTATATTAATACCTTTCTTCAAGGCTACTAATGTCTAACCCTAGGTTGATTAATTGAAATCTCTTTCTAATTAAAACCCCTAGAATTGCATTAACTTGATCTATGGACTACCATATTAGGTTTGACCCTAATCCGACAGATTTTCGTCACCTTATCTCTAGGCGCGCGAGCAACTCCGCTTAACTATGCTAGATCTACTCTTAGATAGGGTCTTGTCCTCCTTTACCTAAGCACATCACACTTGAATCAATATCCTGAAAATACCAAAACAAGAATTAAGAACACATAGTTAAGAACAAATCAAGTATTTATCATACAGCTCAGATAACAATCAATATCCATCTTAGGTTTCATCCCCCTCAAGTATTTGAGGGTTTTCATAATTGTAAAAGAAAACATCTCAGAAGAAAAGATAAAACAAAACATAAGAAATGCCTAAAACCCCTAAAGGAATTGAAGGAGAGATCCTCCGTCTAGAGTATGATTTCGACTTCTTGAGATGAATCCACTGGCTTTCTTCGGGTAAATCCCTGAATTTAACTGTTCTAGCTCAGCTCTTTGGCATGGTTGAACACCAATTTAAAGGTTGGCCTCTAAGATCTTTATATAGGCTTTTGAAATATGTTTCTTTTCCTCTAAGTACCCTAATCCGAATAGAATTCTTCTTATCTGCGGTAAAGACACGTCTATGGCACATGCCCGTGTAAATCGTGGCCAGGTCGTGGTCGAACCTGTTGATGAGGCACGACCGTGTTTTTCAGGGTCTAGGCCGTGGTCAACTCTTCTTAAGAGGCATGGCCGTGTGGTCTTAGGCCTAGGCCGTGTGGATTTCTTACTTCAGCCCATTTTCTCCATTTTCGGCCCGTTTCTCGTTCTTTTCATCCTTCAATGCTCTACTGAGTAGAAAACATGAAAACAAAGGATTAAGAGCACCTATTTCCATAATTAAAGGGAAAAATCATCCAAAAGTATGCTAAATGTGGGATTAAAATATGTTACTATTACGGTTTATCAAATACCCCTACACTTAAGCTTTTGCTTGTCCTCAAGAAAAATTCTCAACTCACAATTAAAATGAACTTCCTCAATTCATAATATTCATCAACAATGTTTCATCATAATTCATAGATAATTTATACATGGATAATTCAACTCAAAGAGTCCTAAAGATTCAAACAATCAAAGTCATGAGTTTTTTTTTAGTATGAAAACATAGGTGTTTTCCCCTTACCTAAATAATCACCTTTAATTCAAAATCAAAAAAAGTTGACATCCTCACTAAAGATTCACTCAAATCACTCAAGGTATTTAAGGTTCAAAAATTAAGCGCTCTGAAGTCAAACATGAAAAGTTATTACCATAGGCTTGCTTGAAAATCAAATCTTCACCACTATAAAATAAGATGATACACAAATCAAAAGGTCTTTAAAAAAGGTTGTAACGGGGCTTAGGTTAAAGATGTGGATAAAGGCTGAATTAGAAGGGTTAGAATCGAGATTGAATTGACAATCACCTAACTAGAAAAATGACTAATAACCTGAATAATTACATCAATTGAAAACTTGTAATACTAATAATACGAGCTTCTTCTTCAAGATGTTGAAATTAAACGTATAGGCTCGCTTAATCACAGAAATAATAATGAATATACTTCAATTTTTTTTAGAACAAATCAATATAAAATAAAACTTTAACAACTGAAATAATCTAATTAGGAAACTAATCAAAACAAATCTCGATAGAAGGGTTGTAAAAAAGGAATGGTGACAACAAATGCAAGATGGGTTTCGGGTTAATATTAGTGGGTTGAGTCAATAAAAAGGGTTGTTAGGATCAAAGGGGTTCACTAGGGGTCAATTATGAGGGTAGGCTTTTAGTGGAGTAAGTAGGTTAAATCCTAAGTGCCTTAATCATCTCTGTATATAAAATCAATAGTGTGGTCTCGACATGTATAATCGAATCAAGTTCTAAAATAACAAATCAATGTTGACACACTCATAATCAATAAAGTGAGCACAAAAAGAATGTATGCTCTAAAAGGTTCAAAATTTCACAAAAATTATGGGTATTTTGATGTCAACCTCGTAAATTTCAAACTTCAAGGTAACAATTTAGATTCAGGTAGACAACCTAACAGAATTTTAATTTTTGAAAATAGACTCATCATGCTTGATTTTCTAGTATCTTAAAGTTTAAATCATCATTGCACAATTATCAACGACTTAATCTAAAACATATCAATAAAAATCATAAATCAACAAGAATTTCATTCTAATTAGTGATATGAGAAAATTACTTTAAGACAGAATACCATTCAGGGTTTTGAGAATAATGCAAAAAAGTTAGGCACTTTTTCTAATAAACTTTCACCCCCCACACTTAAGATGTACATTACCCTCAATGTACAAATATATATAATAATCATAAAATAAAAAAATCAAAAGAGGGGGAAAGAGGTGAAACTTCCTGAATTTTGGATGAGATCCTCGAGTTGGCAGTGGTCATGGTGTGGTGGCCGCTGACAATCTCTACGCTAGATGAAGAAATTGGGTAACTCGTGAAGAATTAGCCAGGAAATAGAAAAATAATTCTAAATATCTATATATTTAAAGAAAATAAAAATAAAAGGAAAGAGTGTAAAAAGTAAAATACGACTAAAAGAACCGATTAATGGACCGAAAGGTCCTTATTATTAGATGGTTCGCGAGGTGGGTGTGATTTCTAAGGTCGAGGTGTATGATTCCCTAGCAGCCTTTAGAACCTAAAACCAAGAAACTAAAATGAAATAAACTTCATTAAGCATAAGAAAGTCAAAGAAAAGGAAAATAAAGGAGAAGAGAAAATAAGAATAAAAGCTAAATGGTCTCAAAGACCCTTGGCTTGTCGAGTTAATGAAGCGGCCGGCATGAACTTATGTTGATTGGTCTTGCACAGGGAGACGGGACTCGGATCTTTCCATTTCTTTGACATTATTGAAGCGTAGATTGAGACTTTTATAGAATGAAGAAGGAGGAGAGTGAATATGGAGGGGAGTGGAGAGTGGATAGGGAATGGGTGAGAAGGAGAGAGGGGTGTTTTAAATAGAAATTTTCAGCCCTGGTACATCCCCATGCCCGTGTATCATGGACGTGTTGTGTCACACAGCCATATCTGCAACACCCCGTACCCAAGATCAAGGCTAGGTTTGGATACGAGACATTACCATGCTTGAGCTCACTTAAACATGTACTTAAGGGCTATAAAATTTTGTTCCGACTTAAAAACTTCGCTTTCTTAGTTAACACATACGTTACAAGGGCCTACGAGGCCTTAAACTCATGTCTAAAAACTTTCGAAACTAAATCAATTAAATCATTTTTTTTGGAAGCAGGGTTCACACGTCCATGTGACTTGGAACACGCCCGTGTATCCGTAAGCACGCCCATGCCCTCAAACTGTGGGGAGCTACTGACTATTTTCACACGGCTTAGACACACCCGTGTCTTTCAACCATGAGAGGCTACTGACTAATTTCACACGGCCATGACACGCCGGGGCTTAAACCGTGTGCTAATCCTTGATATATTGACTAAATCAACATGGTCTGGGAACACGCCCATGTCCAAACCGTGTGTCATACACGGCACACACACATGACCGTGGGATTTGCCCGTGGCCTATTCTGATTAATAATACTAAGGTGCAGGATTAACACGGTCTTGACACACACCCGTGTATCCAACCGTGTGGGCACTTACAGGCTATTTACCAAGCCGTTAGCCACCCTGAAATGAAGATCATATCCATACACAATTCAATGATGCAATAACAACCCAATTTTATGAATAGTACTACATGCTTCATTGATCTTAATAAACATACATGCTTACTCAAATTTGGCCAATCACTTAGCCATATACAAAAGAATAATAAACTTGATAGCCTTTACAAAGGCCCTTCTTAAAACATGTCCACAAAATGAATGTTTCCTATACATGTCATACTTAGTAAAGTAACTTGGCTATACCAAAATAAGAGTTGATAGTGTGTTGCGAGCTCCAACTTTAATGATCTACGAGTTAGCTTGGTGGGACTGCATAGAAAGAAAGAATCATAACGTAAGCATATAGCTTAGTAAGTTTGCATGTAACAACTCTTAGCATCATCATTGCTTAATATAAACCATTTCACATAAACAATGGTATCATAAATTTCAGCTAAAGAGCTTACTTACTCATATAGATTCTTACTATTATCATACTTGTAAGGTAACTATGATACTTGTAGCACTTGATCACATTGATCAGTATACTATAATAACAATAATCATGATATCCACTTTCTCATTCACAACATGAATAATATTCAACTTCATCTAACTTCATCTTGATACTAACTTTACTTTCTTAGCTTTCTTGCTATCTTATTTTAGCTTACTCATTTGCCCGATGAATTTCTGTGAATAACCAAGGATACTAAATCTCTTCCCACATAACATACTCAATGCGAAGCTTGAGTCCTTGGACTTACATGATAACTTGCTTGCTAACTTGATCAATGCCAAGCTTGCCATGGACTTACATGATATCTTAATCAATGCCAAGCTTTCCTTGGACTTACATGATAACTTGCTTGTTAACTTGATCAATGCCAAGCTTGCCTTGGACTAACATGATAACTTGCTTGCTAACTTGATCAATGTCAAGCTTGCCTTGGACTTACATGATAACTTGCTTGCTAACTTGATCAATGACAAGCTTGCCTTGGACTTACATGATATCTTGCTCAATGCCAAGCTTGTCTTGAACTTACATGATAACTTGCTTGAACATAACATAATCATTTCATACAATTATTGTACATTATATTAAGCAATTTAATGATAATAATCATAAAGCTTAAAAATCATACAAACTTACCTCAATATACAAAATGTATATAGATGTGCTATTTAGTCCTCGACTTTGTTCTTGCCTCGGTTTTGATCCGAGCTTCATTTTTCTTGATCTATAATCATAAATAGATCATTTAATAACCATATTGACTAAATTGACTCATAACTCAAACTTTGGCAAAATTACTATTTTGCCCCTATACTTTCTAATATTTGCACTTTTGCCCCAATTCTCGTAAAATGATTTTCATGCAACTTTCTTAAACTTCATGTTCAATTGAATCATTTTCTCTTCTATAAAAATCATCAATTCTTACTATTTCTAGTAGGTATGACCAATTTTATAACTATTACAAAATGGTCCCTACTACCATTTTTCATGAAATTCATTAAGGAAAAGATGTTTATCTAACATCAAACTCTCTTAAACTTCCACAACACATCATTTAACAAGCATGTCATTCAAGGGTAGATTTTTGAACATGCATCTTAGCTCATTTTATAGCTAAAATTAGCTAATTCATACTACAGGAACTTCAAAAATACGAAGAATATTAAAAACGGGGCTAAGATGAACTTACTATGAGCTTGAAAAAAATGAAGAACCCTAGCTATGGTGTCTCCAAATTTTCGGCAGCAACAAGGAAGAAGATGAGTGATTTTTTCTCATCTTTATCCTATTTTAATCACTAATAAGGTCAAATGACCAAAATGCCCTTCCTCTTAAAAATTTCCATAATAGTCTCTTAAGGCCAATTTTGTCCAAAAATTAAATTTTAGGCAAATTACTACTTAAAGACTCACAATTATTAATCTTGAGCTATTTCATATAAAAATCTTCTAGAAACTCATATTTTGGAAACTTTTGCAATTTAGTCCTTTTTGGACCAATTGACCTCAACTTAATAAAATTGCTTTACAAAACTTTCAAACTAGCATGCAAACATGGCATAAACCTGGAAAACTCGTAATTTCACCTCGGGTTCGTGGCCTCGCACCACTATCCCAACTAGGCCCTAAATCAGGCTGTTACAATTCTCCACCCTTTGGGATTTTCGTCCTCAAAAATCTTACCAGCAAAAAGGTTTGGATACTGATTTTTCATACTCTCTTCTGATTCCCATGTAGCTTCTTCGATTTCGTGCCTTTTCCATAATACCTTTACTAAGGCAATACTCTTATTTCTTAGTTGCTTAACTTCCCGAGCCAAAATCTTGACTAGTTCTTCACCATAAGTCATGTCGGGATGAATCTCTATTTCCAAAGGGGTAATTACATGAGAAGGGTCTGATCTGTAGCGTCGTAACATTGACACGTGAAACACATCATGTATCTTCTCTAATTCTGATGGCAAAGCCAAACAGTAAGCTACTGGCCCAATTCTCTCCGTAACCTCGTAAGGTCCAATGAAACGTGGACTTAACTTGCCTTTACGGCCAAATCTGAGAACTTTTCTCCATGGTGATACTTTCAAAAAGACTTATCCCCAACTTGGTACTCGATCTCTTTTCTCTTTAAATCCGAATAGGATTTTTGTCTGTCTGAGGCAGCTTTTAAACATTCTCGAATTACTTTCACTTTCTCTTCAGCTTCTTTAACCAAATCAACTCCGTGAATTTGGTTCTCCTTGAGTTCTGTAACACCCCAAACCCGGTCAACACGCTACGACCGAATCCGGCATGTCACAGGGAAAAACATTTTTGAAGACGCAAGTTGTAGGTTTAAATTTTGAAAAAAAAATGTTGTATGGAACACTTTGTCATTTTAAGTTTGAAAGAAAAACCCTTCTGAGAGAAATCGTTTGTCGTTCCTTGTTCTGGGAAAACCGTTTGATTTTATGAAAACCCGAGTGAGTTTAGCATAATAAAGTTGTAAACCATTTTGTATCTGAACATAAAGAAAAACTTAGTTTGGAGAATGTCAGAGTTAGTTTGTTGACTTCATTTGTTTAGTATTACCCGATGGTAAAGTTTGAAAAACCCGATAAGTTGTTCAATTTTAGAAAACGTTGATTTTACAGGTTATTTGAACATGCTATGTTATTTAACTTAAGCATAGTATGATAAAACTTAAAGCAGATAATCAAAACCCGAAATAATAAAATTTAGTGACCTTATTACAAATCCAAATCCAAATTTAAAAGTAAATTAACCCAAAATAGTAATTGAAATAAAACCCGAAAACATAGCGCATGGCCACCTCGAGTCCACCCCAGCTCCACATCTGCGATCTATGTCTCATCTGCAAAAATGTAAGGGAAGGGGTGAGTCACCGAGACTCAGTGTTTAAATCCCCATCCCGATAATGACAAGGCACTTACACATTTCAGAAGTCACTATGCAAATCATGCAAACCCAACCTAACCAACCGAACTCCTGTGTCTACCCCGTGTGGTCAAAACCACTGGTGGTCGTAGTCACAAATCATATGGTGGGGCCAACCCACCGTGTGGTCAAAACCACTGATGACAATCCCGTAATCAACATGTGGGCCAACCCACCGTGGTACCAAACCACCGGGCCGAGTCACAATAATCCATGTGGGTCAAAACCACCGTGACCAAGTCAAAATAATATCCGTGTGGTCAAAACCACGGTGGTCAAAACCATCGAGACTAGTCACAAATAATAAGAAAAGCGGGGCCAACCCAATCGTATGGTCAAAACCACTTTGGTGACAGTCTAGATCATCCTTCCCTCCTCTTAACATACCCATCATCATGAACACATTTTCCGTGGCATATTAACATGTTTGTAATGCAAATATCACATAGCATAGCATAAAATAATATAACAAAGATTTATTGATAGCCAATCCACGGGGACTTACCCGAGTCCACGCCATACCCACAAGGGTAACACACTGTTGTCAGTAGCTATTTCGATTTTTAACAGTAAACATATCTATCAAATTAACTAATGAAGTGTGTAAGAGTTACACACCTGATTACTCGTAAAACGACGCTCTCTACACCGGTACTATTGTTATCTGACACCACCACCATTTGACTACTGCGTTGCTCAGGTATTCGCCCACACCCAGGTGGCCAATCACGAACCACAGACACGGCCCTCTTCTTGAATTTGGGGCTGGGGTCTCAGGTCTGACCCCTCCTACTATTTGGTTAGCCTTAGGGTCGATAAAACCTTTGGTCACTAAATCAGGTTAACACAGAGAATAACTATAAATCAAGAATTAACCTGAGAGAGTAGATCCCTTACCTAGATTAACAAATCCCAAAGATTGAGATTTAAACCACGAACCGAGCACAACCCGGGAATCCAACCGCTTGCATCACACTTTCCTATATTCGGCCACTCATATATCACTAATAAGCAAATAGCCTCTCGGCTTGAACCAAAAATCTCGAAAGAGATAATGCAAATACAAGGAAACGCCCCTTACCTTAACGCAAAAAGATCCCTTGGCACCTAGAATGATTCGGCCCTATCACAAAAATGAAGGAATTCAGAAAATCAAGGAAAAGAGATGTAAGAATCGCACAAAGAGAGTCCAAGAGATAAAACAAGAATATGGAATTGAGAATGATTCAGCTAAAGAAGGAACTTACCAAAATGGATATCAACAAAGCTTCGATCTCGAACCAAAAATGATGAAGTGGAAAGGTAGTTTCGGCTAACAAGAAGTTGTGAAAAGAAGAGAATAACAAGATGAAAGGGAATGAAAGAAAAAGTGGTGATTCGGCTTGAAAAAAGAAAATGGAGAGAAGAGGGTAGGAGAGGTTCGGCTATGGCTTCAGGAGGAGAGAAAGAACAGATGTTAATAGAGAGGGAGGGTGATGATTTCAGCTTGCACAAGATGAGAGAAAAAGAGAGAAGCTCTTGGTGTTTTCGACACAATGAGAACCTAGAAGAAGAAAAGAAATTGGAAGATAAGTGGAATGATGCTCTCGGCTTAGGTTCAAAATAAAAAAAAAAAGAAAGTAGAATAGCTTTGGTTACGGCTTGTTGAGAGGAGAAGAAAAGAAGAAGAAGGGAAAAGAACTAATAGGGGTTTCGGCAATTGTAAAAGGTGAGAAAAAGAGGAGAGAAATTGTGGTGCTTCCAAAAAGAGAGATTGAAAGAAAAAGAAAACAAAACCGATGAGTGCACCTACCTAAATGCCAAAAATTCTACTCAAAGCCACCTCAATATCGGCACACCTCTCCACACCCAAAACCGAAACTCCAACACCCCTTAGCCACTACCAAATTTGGCTATACACTCCCACTCCCTTCAACCTCTAAGCCGTCCCCCTCCTTTCTCCCCAAATTCCTCTCTTCCGCTCATTCAAATTGTTTGAATGAGTCAAGCTCCTACATTCACTCCTCTCCATCCAATTCAAATGTGTTGACTCCTTCAACACCCATCCAATAGAGTCATTCCTGAGCACATCTCCTCCTTGCACCTAGCGTTAAAAATAAATGCACAATGAGAGATTCCTGCAGCTCGAACCAAGGCCCTCTCAGCTCCTTGTGGCGTCACCTCACCAGGCCTTCAGTAGCGCCTCCCTTGCCACTTTTCCAAGGCACTTCTTGTGTCAAATCACTCCAATAACATCTCTTAACACCTAACTCCCTTGGCTCCCCCTTCCAAGTACCCAAAACAAAAATTTTTACTATGGCTCAGGCCTACCCCAAGCTCATGCCAGGACCCCAAAACACCCTAAACTAGCACAACAAACATATTAACACATGCAAACATGCAAAAATACAGAGACCCCGATTTAAAGATGTTACAAGTTCAGTCCAAAACAAGGGAGTTCTGTACTTACGCCCATATAGGGCCTCATAAGATGCCATCTTTAAGCTCGACTGAAAGCTATTATTATAGGCGAATTCTACCAATGGGAGAAACTTTCCCCAACTACCTTGGAATTCCAAAACACAACATCTGAGCATGTCCTCGAGTACTTGGATTAACCTCTCTGACTGACCGTCAGTCTGAGGGTGAAAAGCTGTACTAAAACTCAATTTTGTACCCAAAACTTCTTGCAGCTTCTTCTAGAATCTGGATGTAAATCTCAGGTCTCTATCCGATATAATCGATAAGGGAACTCTGTGAAGTCTTACTATTTTGAAACATACAAGTTTGCCAACTTGCCTAGGGAGTAATCCACTCATACAGGTATAAAGTGGGCTGACTTTGTAAGTCTATCAACCACTACCCAAACAGAAACTTTCTTGCTCGGAGACAACAGTAAACCCGTTACAAAATCTATGGTGATACAGTCTCATTTCCACTCGAGAATCAAGATAGGTTGAAGTAAACCCGAAGGTACTTGGTGTTCAACCTTTACTTGCTGACAAATCATGCACTTGGTAACAAATTTTGAAATTTCTTTCTTCATTTTCGGCCACCAATACTATTGCTTTAGATCATTATACATCTTAGTGCTACTCGGATGTACAGATAAACACCCTTTATGTGCTTCATAAAAAATTCTCTGTATAAGCTCCTCTTTTCTTGGAACACAAACTCTATCTCTGAACATCAAGTATCCATCAGAATTAATCTGAAAGTCGGATTCAGCATCTGACTCGCATTGAGCTCTCTTGACTTGCAACTCACTATCTTCTTTTAAGTTTCAAAGATCTCTTGAAGAAACATTGGTCTAGCTCTTAACTCAGCTAAAATGGAGCCATTGTCAGATAAGGATATCCTTGAATTCAATGCTCTTAAAATAAATAAAGACTTCCTGCTCAAAGCATCGGCAATTACATTCGCCTTTCTTGGATGGTAGTCGATGACCAACTCATAGTCTTTGATCAACTCTAACCATCTTCTTTGTCTTAAGTTCAACTCTTTCTGCGTCATCAAGTATTTTAAACTTTTGTGATCGGTAAAAATCTGACATCGTTCACCATATAAATGGTGTCTCCAAATCTTCAAAGTGAAGACTATGGAAGCCAATTCAAGATCATGCGTTGGATAATTTTTCTCATGAGGCTTCAACTGTCTGGAGGCATAAGCAATTACCTTGCCTTCTTGCATGAGTACACAGCCTAATCCATTTAAGGATGCATCGCTATAAATTATGAATTCTTTCCCTGCCTCGGGTTGTACTAAAACTAGAGCTTCTGTCAGTATTGCTTTCAACTTCTCAAAACTTTGTTGGCATTTTTCTGACCATTCAAACTTTACATTCTTCTGTAACAATCTAGTCATCGGGGTTGCAATCATAGAGAACCCCTTAACAAATCGTCTGTAGTAGCTGGCTAGGCTCAGAAAACTTCTAATCTCTGTGATGTTCTTCGGTGGTTTCCAGTATATTATAGCTGAGATCTTACTTGGATCTACTCGGACTCCATCTCTCGAGAGAATATGTCCCAGGAATCTCACTTCCTTGAGCCAAAATTCACTTTTACTAAATTTGGCATACAACTGATTTTCTCGAAGAGTCTGTAAAACTATCCGTAGATGATCAGCATGTTCATTATCGTCTTAGGAATAAATCAGTATGTCTTCAATAAAAATGACTACAAACTTATCAAGGTATGGTCTAAAAATGCGGTTCATTAAGTCCGTGAATACCGCAGGAGCATTGGTCAGCCCAAAGGGCATGACTAAAAATTCATAATGCCCATACCTCGTTCGAAAGGTAGTTTTGGATACATCTGAATCTTTCACTCTCAGCTGGTAGTACCCTGATCTCAAGTCTATTTTAGAGAATACAGTCGCTCCTTTCAATTGATCAAACAAATCGTCGATCCTAGGTAATTGGTATTTGCTCTTTACTGTCACTTTATTAAGCTGACGGTAATCAATGCACAATCTCATGGTGCCATCTTTCTTTTTCACAAACAAAATTGGAGCGCCCCATGGTGAACAACTTGATCTTGCAAAGCCTTTGTCTGTCAACTCTTGCAACTGTAACTTCAACTCTTTCAACTCTATTGGAGCCATTCTATAAGGAGTAATGGATATTGGTACAGTATCAGGAGTTAGCTCAATGCTGAACTCAACTCTCTAACTGGTGGTAATCTTGGTAATTCCTCAGGAAAAACATCCACATACTCATATACTATCGACACAGATTCAATCTTTAGCTCTGTCTCTTTATCATTCAATACAAAGGCCAAAAATGCCTCATACCCTTTTCTTAGATATCTCTGCACCATCATATGAGAAATTATTACCGACGATCTACCTTGCTCATCTGATTCTATATGAAGAGTATCCACATTCTCACATCTCATCTCAATATATTTCTTCCCACAATTTACAATTACATTATGAGTAGTCAACCAGTCCATACCAAGAATGAGGTCGAATTCATCAAAAGGTAACAACATAAGATTTGCTTTAAAGTAATGACCTCTAATCATTAATGGACAATCTTTACAAACTTTATCAACTAACATACTCTTGCCAAAATGATTAGACACCTTAATCACAAATTCTGTGGTATCTATAGGCACACCCAAACCGGGTGCTAATTTCATGCAAATGTAAGAGTGTGTGGATCCGGGGTCTATTAAAGTAATAACTTTGGTATTGTAAAGAGAAAAGGTACCCGTAATAACATCAGGAGAAGATGCCTCTTCGCGAGTACGAATGGCATAAGTCCTTGCAGGCACTCTACCCTCAGGTCTCGCGGCCTGCTCTTTGGGGTTACCTCTTCCACTTGCCCCCCTTCTCGGGTTCCCCTGCGGTTTCCCTCTGACCATACTCCCAGATCTCGGGTTCTGAGTTCTCTCTTCTTTAGTCATCTTTGGATAATCCTTTATGAAATGGTCTTGGGAACCACATCTAAAACATGCATTTTCATGTGCTCGGCATTCTCCCAAATGGCGTCTACCACATTGTGGACATTCTAGTCTATCAGGTCTAAAATTGGCAACACTTGCAACTGAAGTCGTCTGTGCTTTATTTCCCAAATACTGCTTACTCTTGTCTTTTCTTGAAAATCTAGTGGAAGTAGTGATCGAGTAGAGAAATCTCTTGACTTCTTCGATGGAAATTGGAATGACTTGTTCCACTGTCTCTTTCTAGAATCACGAGACTCTTTTAGATTTCTTCTTCTCTTTTACCAGTTCTTCAGCTTTACAAGCCCTTTCCACTAGTACAACAAATTCTTTTAATTTGAGGACAGCAACAACCAGCTTAATGTCCTCATTCAAACCTTTTTCAAACCTTTTACTCATAATGGCCTTAGTGGACACACATTCGCGAGCGTACTTACTAAGTTGTATGAACTCTCGCTCATAATCAGTTACTAACATCTTGCCTTGCTTCAACTCTAGAAATTCTTTCCTCTTCTGGTCTACAAACCTCTGGCTGATATACTTTTTCTTAAACTCTTCTTGGAAGAATTCCCATGAAATCTTTTCCCTTGGTACCACCGACACAAGGGTGTTCCACCATTGGTAAGCAGAATCTCTTAAGAGAGAGACTACACACCTCGTGCATTCATCAGGAGTGCAGGATAGTTCGTTAAATACTCTGATGGTATTTTCTAACCAGAACTCAGCTCTTTCTGGATCATCATCTTTTCTAGCTCAGAATTCTTCTGCCCCATGCTTCTTGATCCTATCAATTGGAGGTTTATCTCCTCTTACCACCTCTACTACTTGAGGGGCTACTGGAGTAGATTGTGGAACAGGTGGGGTGGAGGGGGTTGTACATTCGGGTTCGCTCAAACGAACTCCGTATACCAGGCATTCATCATATGGAGGAGGGCTTCTCTAGAATCTTCTTCTCCTCCTTCTTGACTCACCGTAGTGGGTCTATTCTCATTCTCATACGGCACTGTCCCTTCTGCGGGAGCAGGTGCATTACTTTCTACATCATCTGCCTCAGCTCTTTCGGGATCCATTTACTATATGTATAAACATAATTTAAGTCGTCAGGAGTCGTCACACTATCATTATAAAAACATTCATACGTATGGCATGTATAGCTAGACTCATGCTTGTACTACGTTAGTCCTAGAACCGACTAAATTGTAGCTCTGATACCACTAAATGTAATACCCCGTATCCAAGATCGAGGTTAGATTTGGATACGATACATTACCATGCTTGATCTCACTTAAACATGTACTTACGGGCTATAAAATTTTGTTCTGACTTAAAAACTTTGCTTTCTTAGTCAACACATACGTTACAAGGGCCTACGAGGCCTTAAACTCATGTCTAAAAACTTTCGAAACTAAATCAATTAAATCATTTTTTTTGAAGCAGGGTTCACATACCCGTGTGACTTGGAACACGCCCGTGTATCCTAAGCACGCCCATGCCCTCAAAATGTGGGGAGCTACTGACAATTTCCACACGGTTTAGACGCACCCGTGTCTTTTAACCATGGGATGCTACTGACTAATTTCACACGGCCATGACACGCCCTTGGGCTTAGACCGTGTGCTAATCCTTGATATACTGGCTAAATCAATATGGTCTAGGAACACACCCATGTCCAAATCGTATTTCATACATGGCACACACACATGATCGTGGGATTTGCCTGTGGCCTATTCTGATTAATAATACTAAGGTGTAGGGTTAACATGGTCTTGACACACGCCCGTGTGTCCAATGGTGTGGGCACTTACAGGCTATTTACTAAGTCATTAGCCACCCTGAAATGAAGATCATATCCATACACAATTCAATAATGCAATAACAACCCAATTTTATGAATAATACTACATGCTTCATTGATCTTAATAAACATACATGCTTACTCAAATTTGGCCAATCACTTAGCCATATACAAAAGAATAATAAACTTGATAGCCTTTACAATGGCCCTTCTTAAAACATGTCCACAAAATGAATGTTTCCTATACATGCCATACTTAGTAAAGTAACTTGGCTATACCAAAATAAGAGTTGATAGTAAGTTGCAAGCTCTGACTTTAATGATCCACGAGTTAGCTTGGCGGGACTGCATAGAAAGAAAGAATCATAACGTAAGCATATAGCTTAGTAAGTTTGCATGTAACAACTCTTAGCATCATCATTGCGTAATATAAACCATTTCACATAAACAATGGTATCATGAATTTCAGCTAAAGAGCTTACTTACTCATATAGATTATTACTATTATCATACTTGTAAGGTAACCATGATACTTGTATCACTTGATCACATTGATCAGTATACTATAATAACAATAATTATGATATCCACTTTCTCATTCACAACATGAATAATACTCAACTTCATCTAACTTCATCTTGATACTAACTTTACTTTCTTAGCTTTCTTGCTATCTTCTTTTAGCTTACTCATTTGCCCGATGAATTTTTGTGAATAACCGAGGATACTAAAGCTCTTCCCACATAATATGATGCCAAAGCCATATCCTATACATGGTCTTACATGGGTTATCTCATCTTGGTTTCAAGGCCATGTCTTGACATGGACTTATATGAAGTCTTGCTTTTGATAACATACTTAATGCGAAGCTTGAGTCCTTGGACTTACATGATAACTTGCTTGCTAACTTGATCAATGCCAAGCTTGCCTTGGACTTACATGATATCTTGATCAATGCCAAGCTTGCCTTGGACTTACATGATATCTTGATCAATGCCAAGCTTGTCTTGGACTTACATGATAACTTTCTTGAACATAACATGATCATTTCATACAATTATTGTACATTATATAAAGCAATTTAATGATAATAATCATAAAGCTTAAAAATCATACAAACTTACCTCAATATGCAAAATGTATGTAGATGTGCTATTTAGTCCTCGACTTTGTTCTTGCATCGGCTTTGATCCGGGCTTCATTTTTCTTGATCTACAATCATAAATAGATCATTTAATAACCATATTGACTAAATTGACTCATAACTCAAACTTTGGCAAAATTACTATTTTCCTCTATACTTTTAATATTTACACTTTTGCCCCAATTCTCGTAAAATGATTTTCATGCAACTTTCTTAAACTTCATGCTCAACTGAGTCATTTTCTCTTCTATAACAATCATCAATTCTCACTATTTCTAGTAGGTATGACCAATTTTATAACTATTACAAAATGGTCCCTACTATCATTTTTCATGAAATTCATTAAGGAAAAGATGTTTATCTAACATCAAACTCTCTTAAACTTCCATAAAACATCATTTAACAAGCATGTCATTCAAGGGTAGATTTTTGGACATGCATCTTAGCTCATTTTATAGCTAAAATTAGCTAATTCATACTACGGGAACTTCAAAAATACGAAGAATATTAAAAACGGGGCTAAGATGAACTTACTATGAGCTTGAAAAAAATGAAGAACCCTAGATATGGTGTCTCCAAATTTTCGGCAGCAACAAGGAAGAAGATGAGTGAATTTTTCTCATCTTTATCCTATTTTAATGACTAATGAGGCCAAATGACCAAAATGCCCTTCCTCTTAAAAATTTCCATAATAGTCTCTTAAGGCCAATTTTGTCCAAAAATTAAATTTTCGGCAAATTGCTACTTAAGGACTCACAATTATTAATCTTGAGCTATTTCATATAAAAATCTTCTAAAAACTCATATTTTGGAAACTTTTGCAATTTAGTCATTTTTGGACCAATTTACCTCAACTTAATAAAATTGCTTTACAAAACTTTCACACTAGCATGCAAACATGGCATAACCTGGAAAACTCATAATTTCACCTCGAATTTGTGGCCTCACACCACTATCCCGACTAGGCCCCAAATCGAGCTGTTATAATATCGCACGGTCGTGTGGTGGTTCAATCACTTCTTCCATACCTTGTATTGGATTCCACGCCCGTGTTGGTTCAACAGTGTCGGCCACGGCTATGTCGCACGGCCGTGGTGTTAGGTGAGTTCATGATTCAAAGATATTTTTTCTCGTCCTGTCTCGTACTATCTCTGCCATGTCAGTATAAAAATTCGTATGTGAAGATCTGCACTTCATTAACTTGGTTAGTCTATGGTTAGGGGCTAAAAGAAAAAGGAATGAAAATAAATAGAGTTAGTGCTCAGGCTGCCTCACGAGAAGCGCTTGTTTAAAGTCTTAAGCTAGACTTACATCTCATTTGTACCTTCACAGTAGTTTAAGGAGTGAAAAGTCCTTTTTCATGCTATCATCATATAATTTGAGTCTAGTGGAGTTTACTTTAAAAGTACCGAAAGTAGAATTTCTTACATCAACTGTTCCGTAAGGGAAAACATTAAGTATTGTAAAGGGGATCTCTTCGGTTATCTTCAAGTTTGATGTGGTGATTCACTGGTCTGTTCTATCTAATAGTACCTGATCTCCTATTTTGAAGTGATTTGATGTTCCTTTAAGTTCTTCTAGGGGTTCCTTTGGTTTCACTTCGTGTGGGTTTGATTCCTCCTTGAAATGTGTCTCCTACTCATCTAGCTCATCGGTATGAAGCCGTCGTTCCTCATGAAATTTTTCCTTGTTGGTACGAGCTATAGAATCTGGCTCTGTAGTGTAATCCCATGGTGTTTCCTTAAAAGAGTGTTTAACTGAATGCTTATTAAGGGGATTTACATCCTCACGTTTCTCACTCGATGTCCTAGCTGAGTCAAGAGCTTGAAGACTGATTGATTCGTCACCTACACGAAGTATGAGTTCACCTGTGCTAACATCAATTTTAGATCTGGCAGTTGCTAGAAAAGGTCTTCCTAAAATTAAGGGGATAGTATTGTCTTCTTCCAGATCTAAAACAACGAAGTCTACGGGGAATATAAATTTGTCGACTTTAACTAGTACATCTTCAATTATACCCTTAGGGATGCGAATAGTCTTATTAGCTAGTTGAATACTCATCCTAGTTTACTTGGGTTTCCCTAGACCTAATTGTTTAAACATTTTAGATGGCATAACATTGATGCTTGCCCCTAAATCGGCTAAAGCATTCTCAATAGGTAAACGACCAATTAAACATGGGATTGTAAAACTCCCTGGATCTTTTAATTTCTGTGGTAATTTGTTCTGCAACATTGCCGAGCATACTTCGTTTAGCTCCACATGTGACTTCTCGTCTAACTTTCGCTTATTTGTTAAGAGCTCTTTTAAAAACTTCCTTGAATTTGGCATCTGCAAAAGAGCTTCAAGAAGTGGTAAGTTAATATGTAATTTCTTTAAGAGTTTAAGGAACTTACCAAACAATTCTTCTATGTTGTCTTCCTTCATCGCATTGGGGAATGGTATACGAGGTTTGTATTCTTTAATTACCGATTTTGGCTTTTCTTGGTTTACCTCGACCTTACCTTCACTTACTATAGGTTCTTGCCTTGGCTCAGATTTAGATTCTACTAACCTTTCACTGTCATGAGCTGTTATGGCTTGAATATGTTCCTTGGGATTAGTCTCAGTGTTCCTTGGCAAGCTACCTAGTGGTCGTTCAGAGATCAGCTTTGCGAGTTACCCTAACTGATTCCTGATTCCTTTAATCGATGCTTGTTGATTTTTAAGTGTAGTCTCGGTGTTTTAAAATTGAGTTTCAGACACCGCTATGAATTTTTTCAGCATCTCTTCAAGGTTCAGTTTCTTTTCCTATGGGTAGGGCTGTTGTTGGAAGTTTGGATGGGGTGGTTGTTGTCTCTGGTTTCCTTGACCACCCCACGTGAAATTGCGGTGATTCCTCCAACCTAGATTATAAGTATTATTATAAGGGTTATTTTGAGGTCTAAAATTGTTACCTGTATAGTTTAATTGTTCGCTTTCCATGCCCAGATTGTAGAGTGGGTACTCAGAATTTTCCACACCTCCTAGATTTGAGTCAAATTGCATAACTGGGTGTACCTGCAAAGAACCACACAAACCATCAATCTTTTTATTCATCATCTCTACCTGATTTGATAGCATGGTGACTGGGTCGAGATTGAAAATTTCGGTTGCTTTAGTTGGTTTTGTCCTTGTACTTTGCCACTGATAGTTATTCAGTGACATATCCTCTATGAATTCATAAGTCACTTCAAGAGTTTTGTTATTCAGGATTTCACCGATGGTTGAGTCAATTAACTGTCGGGTTGAGGGGTTCACACCGTTGTAAAAAGTTTGGACCTGTAGCCACAAGGGTAAACCATGGTGTGGGCACCTTCTCAATAGATCTTTGTATCTCTCCCACGTGTCGTATAATGTTTCTAAATCCATCTACACAAAAGAAGAGATATCATTCCTTAATTTGGTCATTTTGGCCGGTGGAAAATATTTTAAACAAAAATTTTTGGTCATTTGGTCCCATGTAGTGATTGATCCTCGTGGAAGAGAATGTAACCACTGTTTGGATTTATTTCTCAAAAAAAAGGGAAATAACCGAAGAAGAATGGCATCATCAGAAATGCCATTTATTTTGGAGGTATCACAGAATTATAAAAAATTAGCTACATGAGTATTTGGGTCTTCGTCCTGTAAACCATCAAATTGAACAAACTGTTGAATCATTTGTATAGTGTTAGGTTTTAATTCAAAATTATTAGCGGTTATAGAAGGCCTAACAATACTCGATTTAACTCTTGTTAAATTAGGTTTAGCATAATCATACATAGTTCGAGGAGCATGATGGTCGACCATATCCTGATGAGGCAGATTATTCTCAGCCATCCCTTCGGTGGTCTTGGTTTCGTCCCCTTACTCTTCTTGTATGTAATCTAAGCCTCGCCTTAATTCTCTAAGATTTCTGCATAGGGTTCCTTCAATATCATTGTCGTAAAGTAGTGGTTCTGTTGGGTTCCTTCTAGTCATAAACAAGAGGTACCTGCTAGGAAAAGAGAAAAAGAAAAAGAAAATTTAGAAAAGTAAAAATAAAATTTAATTGTAGAAAAATAAAATATAATATGGCTAAAGTAATAAAAATTGAGCGTTCTTAATATTTTAGTTCCCCGACAACGGTGCTAAAAACTTGATTGTGTTTGTTGAGTCTTAAAAATTTATAAAAAGAATGATCGAACCTGGAAACTAACTAAGACAGCGATGGAGGCAAGTGCACCTATCAAACAGTAGTATAGCTAGCGGCAAGACCGGATTGTCGAACCCAAAGGAATCAAATACTAATATTAAATCTCTTTCTATTATTTAACCTATGAATTAAGCGAATTTTTATCTAATCTAAAATTAACTAATCAACTAAACTAAAGATGCTAAGACAAAGAAGAAATTTGGGGAAGGACTTGAGGGGAAAACAGATTGATTTAGACAATACCTGAGGAAGAATCCACCTAGACTTCACTTGTAATCTAACTTTGAACCGAACGATTTATTTAATTGACTTGATCCGTAGGATTCCCTAATTTATATTAATACCTTTCTTCAAGGCTACTAACGTCTAACCCTAGTTTGATTAATTGAAATATCTTTCTAATTAAAACCCCTAGAATTGCATTAACTAGATCTATGGACTCCCATATTAGGTTTGACCCTAATTTGACAGATTTTCGTCACCCTATCTCTAGGCGCGCGAGCAACTTCGCTTAACTATGCTAGATCTACTCTTAGATAGGGTCTCTTCCTCCTCTGCCTAAGCACATCACACTTGAATCGATATCCTAGAAATATCAAAACAAGAATTAAGAACACATAGTTAAGAACAAATCAAGTATTTATCATACAGCTCAAATAATAATAACAAGATCTGTCTTAAGTTTCATCCCCCTCAAGTATTTGAGGGTTTAATTCGTAATTGTAAAAGAAAACATCTCAGAAGAAAAGATAAAAAAAAACATAAGAAATCCCTAAAACCCTATAAAGGAATTGAATGAGAGATCCTCCGTCTTGAGTATGATTCTGGCTTCTTGAGATGAATCAACTGGCTTTTTTTGAGTAAATCCCTAAATTTAACTGCTCTGGCTCGACTCTTTGGCCTAGCTGAACGCCCATTTAAAGGTTGGCCTCTAAGGTCTTTATATAGGCTTTTAGAATATGTTTCTTTGCCTCTAAGTACCCTAATCCGAATAGAATTCTTTTTATCTGTGGCAGAGACATGCCCATGGCACACGCCCGTGTAAATCGTGGCTAGGCCGTGGTCAAACCTGTTGATGAGGCACGACTGTGTTTTTTGGGGTCCAGGCCGTGGTCGACTCCTCTTAAGAGGCACAGCCGTGTGGTCTTGGGCCCAGGCCATGTGGATTTCTTACTTAGGCCCATTTTTTCGTTTTAGGCCTGTTTCTTGTTCTTTTCATCCTCCGGTGCTCTACTGAGTAGAAAACATGAAAACAAAGGATTAGGAGCACCTATTTCCAAAATTAAAGGGAAAAATCATCCAAAAGTATACTAAATGTGGGATTAAAATGTGTTACTATTACAGTTTATCATTAACCATTAAAAATAATATAAAATAATATATATATATATATATATTAGCCTTATATCGTCCACTACTTTGTAAAATGGGCTATTTACAACCTCCAATTTATAAAGACAACAACAATTAGGCACTTTAACAATCAGCATACAGTTTTTGTATTTATGCAATTAAGTCCTTTTTCATAATTCGACACAAAATCAATAAAATTTTCATATAGAACTTTCACACATGCTCAATCACATATTAAAAATACCAAAAATAATATTAAAATTTTTTTCTGGCCTCAAATTTATGGTCTCGAAACCTCTGTTCTAACTAAGGTCTAAATTGGGCTATTACATTATATGATTATTTGAGCTAAATATGTGAAATCCGTTAAGGCTCCGATATTGTGATGATATCTGAAAAGTCCCGTACGAACCATAGGAATAGTTAAGATACATATGTCATGACATAGGGTTCCGATATGAGATATCCTGTAAGACCACGTCTGGGACGTTGGCATCGATTTGATAATTATGTGTAAGACCATGTCTGGGATTTGGCATTGTATATGATTTCGTGTAAGACCCTGTCTTGGACAGTGGCATTGATATTTGATTACATGTAATACCACGACTGGGGCGTCGACATTGTACGAGTATTCTGAGTTATCTGAGTATCCTATTTGATTCCAAATGGTTCAACGGGCATTCCAAGAATTGAATGACTATGTGAAATGTGTATCCGACATAGGTACATTCAAAGTATATGTAAAGTTTGAGTATGAAAAGAAAGTATATGTAAGATTTTGGAATTGAGATATATGTATGGAATAATGAAATAAGATGTGCTATATACAAATGTGCTATGATCTAATGAAATACATAGAGATATGATTTGTTGGTAAGTAAATGGTTAGAAACTTTTGAGCCAAAGAAGAATTATGGATTCGCTATTGTGTTATGCTAAAGTTTATGAGAATGAAATGGTTATAAATGTTTTGCATGATAAGTTTATTTGTATATGGCTTACTAAGGTTTTGAAAGCTTACTTTGTGTGTGTTTGCATTGTTTTATAGATTATCAAAGCTACGAAAAGCTCAGAGATCATCGAGGAACATCATCACACTATCGAACTATATTTTGGTACCTTTTGAATATGAACATAGATGGCATGTATAGGCTAGTAGTTTTAGTTTATGTTTTGAGATGTACATAAAGTCATGTGATATGGCTTGATAATGGTTTTGAATATGGTAAATTTTAATCTATGTTTAGAAGATACAATGTTGGTATATTTGTAATGAATGGTTGGTATGTTTTGGTTTCTTTTGGAGTATGAAATGATGCTTGATTGTGCTCGTAGGATTGACCCTAAAAATGGGTGGCAAATTGGCCTTCCAAATGGCCTATATTTGCCCACACGGTTGAATACACAGGCGTGTGTCTCGACTTTGTCTCTTAAGTTTGTAATTTGAAACAAGTCAGTCTCGCACACGAGCGTGTGACAGGCCATGTGAATTAAGTCAGTGTTGCCCACAGGTCAAGCACATGGGTGTGTCTTCGGCCGTGTGGACAAGTCAATATGTATGCCCTATTTTGCCAAGACTTAGACACACGGATGTGTTTGAGGCCATGTGCCTTCCCACACGGGGGTGTGACCTCTGTAGCTTTGAAAAATGTTAAGTTTTAGAAAAATTTTATATGTGCTCGGTTTAGTCCCGACCCCTTTCTAACGCATGTTTAAGGTCTCGTAGACCTTTTAAAGGGATTTTATGTATATTATTTACTATGATATGATAATAAAGAATATTGTATTGTAAAATTATTGTAAAACTTCCAATATGTCGGGTAATATCTCGTAACCCTATTTTAGCGACGGATAAGGGTTAGGGGTTTTACATTTTACTGGTATCAGAGCTACAGTTTAGTCAATTTTAGGGCTAACGTAACGTGTGAGAGTATAGCTATACATGCCATATATACGAACTGTGATAGTATGATGAATCTTGACATATAAAATGTATTTTTCGTATAGTAAATGGATCCCGAAAGAGCTACAGCTGACGATGTTGAAAGTAATGTGCCTGCTCCCGCTCAAGGGACAGTGCCATCTGATTCTAGACTGACCACTAGCGGCCAGGAAAGAGAGGCTAAACAAGCCTTCTTCCAAATGATGAATGAGTGGTTCACTCAATATATTAGAACAAATCTGGCTGTTTCACAACCTCCGCCCCCACCCAATCTTCCTCAGACTTCTGTTGTACCTCCGGTTATGAATCTAAATCTGATGAATAAGCTTTCGGTTGATAAAATCTGTAAATATAGGGCTGGCGAGTTTAGGGCCACTAGTGATGATGATGCTGAGAGAGCTGAGTTTTGGCTCGTGAATACAATCTGAGTGTTTGATGAAATGTCTTGTACTCCTGAGAAATGTGTGAAATGTGCCATTTCTTTGTTAAGAGATGCAGCTTATCAGTGGTGGAAAACTTTAATTTTGTTGTTCCAAAAGAAGGAGTTACTTGGGATTTTTTTCAATATGAATTTTGGAAGAAATATATTAGTCATAGATTAATAGCTCAAAAACAAAAAGAGTTTCTTGAATTGAAACAAGGTCTTATGTCTGTCATAGAATATGAGCGAGAATTTGTGAGATTAAGTCAATATGCACGAGAATGTGTCTCTACTGAAGTAATAATGTGTAAAAGGTTTAAAGATGGCCTGAATGAATATATCTGTTTGCTAGTTGGAATTCTGGAAATAAAAGAGTTTGTTGTGCTTGTTGATCAAGCATGTAAAGCTGAAGCACTTGGGAAAGATAAAAGAAAAGCTGAGTTAGAAGCCAGAGGTGTGAGAAAGAGATTCTCAAGTAAATCATTTTAGTCTGCACCAAAGAAATTCATAGATGAATATAGCCGTTCAAAGGCTAATGTGGGACATTCGAATAGAGATCGTGCTAGATCACATTCGAACTTTAAAGCTCCAGCTACTTCGATAGTTAGTGTTGGACATGTTCGATCTGAGCGTCCTGAATGTAGACATTATGGTAAAAGACATCCGGGTAATTATAGATTGAATGATCGAGCTTATTTTAAATGTGGATCATTAGACCATTTTATTCGAGATTGTCCTGAGCCAGTTGAACAAGAGATTGTACAGAATCCAAAGTTAGATAATGCTTCGATTATGGGTAGACCTTCTAGAAATACAAGAAATGTGAGTGTAGCTAGAGATCTACGAAAGATACAGTTACGAGATCTGAAGCTAGAGCACCTCCCAGAGCTTACGCTATTCGAGCTCGTGAGGAAGCTTCGTGTCCAGATGTTATTATGGGTACATTTACTCTTTATGATACTTCTGTGATTGCATTGATAGATCTAGGGTCTACTCATTCATATGTATGCATGAACTTAGTATCCAGTAAGACTTTGCCTATAGAGTCTACTGAATTTGTAATTAGAGTATCGAACCCCTTAGGTAAAAGTGTCATGGTTAACAAAGTATGCAAGAATTGTCCGTTCATATTTCGAGATATTTTATTTTTGGCTGATCTGATGTTACTACGTTTTGATGAGTTTGATATAATTTTGGGTATGGATTGGTTAATGTTGCATGATGCTGTTGTGAAAAAGGGTTATGAAGCTTATTTTGCCTATGTGATTGATTCGAAAGTGACTGGAAAGAAAGTTGAATCTGTGCCAATTGTTTGTGAATTCTCTGATTATTTTCCTAAAGAACTATCGGGATTACCTCTGATACGAGAAGTTGAGTTTGGTATTGACTTAGTGCCAGGGACGACTCCTATCTCAATAGCTTTGTATAAAATGGCACCGACAGAATTGAAAGAATTAAAGTCTCAATTGCAAGAGTTGATCGAAAGAGGATTTGCATGACTGAGTTTCTCACCTTGGGGTGCTCCCGTTTTATTTGTGAAAAAGAAAGATGGCACGATGAGAATGTGCATTGATTACCGTTAGTTAAACAAAGTGACTATTAAGAACAAATATCATTTGCCCAGAATTGATGATTTGTTTGATCAGCTGAAAGGAGCCACCATGTTTTCAAAGATAGATCTAAGATCAGGATATTATCAGTTGTGAGTAAAAGATTCAGATATTCCAAAAACTGCTTTCAGAACGAGGTACGGGCATTATGAGTTTTTAGTTATGCCTTTCGGACTAACAAATGCTCCTACTGCTTTATGGATTTGATGAACAGAACTTTTAGACCGTATTTAGATCGATTTTTTGTTGTATTCATTGATGATATTTTGATTTATTCGTCTAATGAAGTTGAACATGCTAAACATCTAAGAATTGTGCTACAAACTCTGCGAGATAAGCAATTGTATGCAAAGTTTAGTAAATGTGAGTTCTAGTTGCGTGAAGTTGGCTTTTTGGGGCATACTGTGTCAGCATTTGGTATACGACTTAATCCAAGCAAGATTTCAGCTATTTTAGAGTGGTAGCCACTGAAAAATGTGCCTGAAGTTTGCATTTTTCTAGGACTTGCTTGTTATTATCGAAGGTTTATAAAAAGCTTTTCGATGATTGCAACTCCACTGACAAGATTGCTTTAGAAAGATGTGAAATTTGAATGGTCTGAAAGTATCAGAAAAGCTTTGATCAGTTGAAAACTCTATTGACGGAAGCTCCAGTGCTAGTACAGCTAGAAATTGGTAAAGAGTTTGTGATATATAGTGATGCTTCTTTAAATGGTTTGGGATGTGCTCTGATGCAGTAAGGCAAAGTTATAGCTTATGCCTTAAGACAATTGAAACCACATAAAAAGAATTATCTGACATATGATCTTGAGCTGGCAGCTATTGTGTTTGCTTTAAAGATTTGGTGCCACTATCTTTTCGGTGAAAAATGCCATGTGTTTTCAGATCATAAAAGTCTGAAATATTTGATGACTCAAAAAGACCTGAATCTACGACAGAGAAGATGGTTTGAACTGTTAAAAGACTACGAGCTTGTGATAGATTATCATCTGGGTAAAACAAATGTTGTTGCGGATGCATTAAGTCAGAAATCACTGTTTGCACTACATGAGATGAATGCTCATTTAGACCTGTCAGATGATGGTTCAGTTTTGGCCGAATTGAAAGTGAAACTGTTGTTCTTACAGCAAATATGTGATGATCGAAAAATTGATAATGAAATGTTAGCGAAACGAGCTCAATGTGATTTGAACTCTGATTCTGAATTTTGAATTGATATTGATGATTGTTTAAGATTTTGATATCGAATATGTGTTCCAAGAAACCCAGAATTGATTCAATTGATTTTGAAAGAAGTGCGTAGTAGTCGCCTATCTATTCATCCGGGAAGTACAAAGATGTACAATGATTTGAAACAACTTTATTGGTGGCATGGTATAAAGCGGGATATCTCAGAGTTTGTTTCGAAATGTTTAATCTGTCAGCAAGTTAAAGATGAGCATCAGGTACCATTCGGATTGTTACAACCGATTATGATTCTCGAGTGGAAATGGGATAGAGTGACGATGGATTTTATTTCAGGGTTGCCTTTGACTTTGAGAAAGAAAAATGTAATATGGGTTATAGTTGACAGATTAATGAAATCAGCTCATTTTATTTCGATACGATCTGATTACTCACTTGATAAGTTAGTTGAGCTATAGATTTTTGATATTGTGATATTGCACAGGGTGCCACTATCTATTGTGTCTGATAGAGATCTGAAGTTTACTTCACGATTCTGGAAGAAATTGCAAGAGGCTTTAGGTACTAAATTGCATTTCAGTACAGCTTTTCACCCACAGACAAATGGTCAATCCGAGTAAATTATTCAAATTCTCGAGGATATGTTGAGATGTTGCATTCTTGAGTTTGAAGGTATGTGGGAACGGTATTTACCATTGATTGAGTTTGCGTACAATAATAGTTTTCAGTCGAGCATTAAAATGGCACCATATGACGCCTTGTATGGTAGGAAATGTCAAACACCTCTGTATTGGTCAAAACTCAGCACGGGGTTGATTTAATAAAAGAAACTGAGCAGAAAGTCAAAGTGATCTGTAATAGTTTGAAAGCAGCATCTGATAGTTAGAAGTCTTATGCAGATTTGAAACGGAAAGATATTAAATTTGACGTTGGAGATAAAGTGTTTTTGAAAGTCTCACCGTGGAAGAAAATACCCCGATTTGGTCGTAAAGGCAAACTGAGTCCGAGATTCATAGGGCCGTACAAAATCATTGAGCGTATTGGACCTGTTGCGTACAGATTGTTGTTACCACCGAAGCTAGAAAATATTCATAATGTGTTTCATGTATCAGTGCTTCGATGATATAGATCTGATCCTTTACATGTAATTTCTCCGTCTGAAATAGAAATTCAATCTGATATGACTTAAGAATCAGTTCGTATCTTAGCACGCGAGATTAAGGAATTGTGAAACAAGAAAATTCCATTAGTAAAAGTATTATGTCATCGGCACGGGGTTAAAGAAGCTACATGGGAACCCGAAGATGCTATAAGAGAGTAATATTCGAATCTATTCAACAGTAAGATTTCTGGGGACGAAAATCCCTAAGGGGGAAGAATTGTAACAGTCCGGTTTAGACCCTAGTCAGAATAGCAGTTTCAGGACCACAAATCTGAGTCAAAAAAATGTTGTAATATTATTTTTTGTGTCTATAGTATGTAATTAAGTATGTGTGAAAGTTTCGTGAATTAATTTTATTGTTTGTATGCTAAATTTAAGAAAATGACTTAATCGCAAAAAATGTAAAAGTGGTATTCTATTTGTTAATGTGATAAATTGCTTTGATTTGATTTGTTATAAGTCCTTAAAAGGTTATTATGCCATTATTAAGTTAGTGGACAATTATGTCCATGATTTAAATGTTTTTCATTAAGGGTAAAAATGGAAATAGATAACTATTATGATTATTAATAAACAAACATGAAAATAGAAGAATATCATCTTGGTTGCACCAAAAATTGAAAGAAAAGGAAGGGTTTAAAGCTTTGTTACTTCGGCACTTGCAAGTCTTGATTAAAGCATGATAGTTGTTCGATTTTTGATAATTTTTACGTTTTTGTGATCGTTGCTTTGTGTTCTATCAAACCCATGTCTTAATTTTGGAATTTGATGATGATTTGGAAATGTGCCATTGGTGAATGCTTGAGCTTTGTGTTAGATGGTGATGAAATATGAAAGATATATGATAGATTATCATGTTTTGTCTTTGGATTTTTGATGAATTTGAGTAATTTGGACTAAATTGTGAAAATAATAAATTGAGGGACTAAAATATAAAGTAAATGAAATATGTGGACTTATATAGACTACATGAATATTCGGTCAAGCATGGGAGTATTGAAATTTTGTATAATTTGTGAATTTATGAGATGGGGACTTAAATGTTAAAATGTGAAAATGTGAGGGCTAATTTGTAAAATGCCCAAAATGTGTGTTTTTGGATTGAATTGAATGATTTGGTGAATAAAAGAGTTAACTTTGAATATGTATACATCAAGAACTAAAGAAAACATATTTAGATCGGGGAAAGTCAAAAGTGGTCGAGTAGTCGTCTCTGTCCGTTCATATTCGTAAGAGGTAAGTCGATATACAAATAAATGTGTTTGATTGAATTAATATTGTTTATATGTGAACAAATTGTGTTATATGATTATTTGAGCTGAATATGTGAAATCCGTCAAGGCTCCAATATTGTGATGATATCTGAAAAGTCTCGTACGAACCTTAGGAATAGTTAGGATACATATGTCATGACATAGGGTCCCGATAAGAGATATTGCGTAAGACCACGTCTAGGACGTTGGCGCCGATTTGAGAATTATGTGTAAGACCATGCTTGGGACATTAGCATCGTATATGATTTCATGTAAGACCCTATCTGGGACAGTTGCATCGATATTTGATTACATGTAAGACCACATCTGGGACGTCAGCATTGTACAAGTATTCCGAGTTATCTAAGTATCCTATTTGATTTCGAATGGTTCAACGGGCATTCCGAGAATTGAATGACTATGTGAAATGTGTATCCGACACAGGTACGTTTGAAGTATATGTAAAGTTTAAGTATGAAAAGTAAGTATATGTAAGATTGTGGAATTGAGATATATGTACGGAATGAACGAAATAAGATGTGCTATATACAAATGTGCTATGATCTAATGAAATACATGGAGATATGATATGTTGGTAAGCAAATGGTTAGAAAATTTTGAGCCAAAGAAGAATTATGAATTTGCTATTGTGTTATGCCAAAGATCATGTGAATGAAATGGTTATAAATGTTTTACATGATAAGTTTATTTGTATATGGCTTACTAAGCTTTTGAAAGCTTACTTTGTGTGTGCTTGCATTGTTTTATAGATTATCAAAGCTACGGAAGCTCGAGGATCATCTAGGATCATCATCACATTATCGAACTATATTTCGATACCTTTTGAATGTGAACATAGCTGAGTATGGCATGTATAGGCTAGTTGTTTTAGTTTATGTTTTGAGATGTATATAAAGCTATGTGATATGGCTTGATAATTTTTATGAATATGGTAAATTTTAATCTATGTTTAGATGATGCAATGTTGGTGTAACATCCCAAACCCGGCCCATACGTCATTACCGGATCTGGTATGCTACGGGTTTAATTCTTGAAAACTTTGCTTTGATGGGTTTTGAAAATTTCAGTTTATTTAGTCATTATTTCAAAAAAAAAATAAAAGAAACTTAAACTTTTATGTCGAGTGGATTTGAAAAGCCCATTTATCACTCCATTTTATTATTAAGACTTTGGGCACACATAGGTTTATAAACATGTGACATATTAAAGTAAAATAAAATAAAATAAGTAACAAATAAATTGGAAACCTAAGTTATGGGGCCTTATTACAAAAATATATTCCCAAAAAAACAATAATAATAATCCATAATGATAATGAAAGTCTTGATGGCCCTCGAGTTCCGCTTCTCTCCCGTGTCCACTGGTCTCATCGCTCATTTGTAGAGTAGGAAAAATAAAAGGGTGAGTAACCAAAACTTAGTGTGCAAGACTTGAAAACACATAAAAGCCTAGGGCCCACAAACACATTATGGGCCTTGGCCCGCATGCAATGGTAACAAAATATGTCATGCATCATGGCCCATCCCAAAACCTAAGAGTCCATCCTCTACACACCCCCGTACCAACCATTACACCGTGGGGATTTCTACAATCAACCCTCTATCCGCTACACACCACATCGGCAGCTGTGCTACCTGTCATATAGATCGATCGCTTACGCGAACCTCAAAAATACATTATAGTATTTGACAGCTATGCTGCCTTTCATATAGACCGATCGCTTACACGAACCTCAAAAATACATTATAGTATTCGACAGCTATGCTGCCTGTGGCAAAGCCACGATCGCCTCGCGACCCTGCTCCCCTACCATAAATCCATCAATCAATCCCATCCCATGCATGCATACATACAAGAAACAAGTCATCAAGCCATCTAACAGATCTCATACTTTCACATGCTACAATTCACATTTAAAAGTTTCTATGGTTACGTACCTGGCATCCCATGCCTACCCCTTCTGGGTAATACGACTGTTCATACAGCCTTTCTTTCTGGCTTTTAGCCCTTAGCATATATATAATATATCAATGCTTATGTGTTAAGAATCTACACACCTTATTATGGTTACGATGACACCCTCTATGTCGACACTGTCAGAAGCCCATACGGCTGCTATCTGCCTAAGATGCTGTTCAAAAGTCGGTCTACAACTCGGCGGCCAATCTCAAATAGCAGACACTGCTCATTTCTTAAACTTAGGGATTGGGTTTACGGACCCAACCCTCTTCTTTGCCTGATCCATATTTGATTCCATCCAAAAAGCCCTTGTCAAAACTACTATAGCGAAATAGGGTTAAACCATATCATATGAGTTAATATCTCAATTATGATAGTGAATCTTAATAGGAATCCAAAGAAATCCCTTACCTTGAGATCCCGAAATCAATACGATACTAGAGATTAATGGTTTTCGGCTTTTTGAGATCTAGATGATTCGATCTACTACGATTTCCCGGAGTGCCGCCCAAAAGAATATGCGATTAACGAAAGAGTCAAACTAAAGATAGTCTATCAATCAACTAGCCATTCGGCTATAGTCTCAAAACTGAAAGAGAAAAGAATTTGGTTCTTACCTTTACAGAGAAATCGACACTTCAAGAAAATCCCGGTTTATGGAGAAATCGGCACAAGAGGAAAAGAATGGAAAAAGAAAGTGAATTAAGAGGTTTCGGCTTTTAGTAGAGAAATCGACAGAGAGAAAAAAGAATAGACAAAGGTATTCGGTTATGGAGATGAGAAGAAAGTTGAGAGGTTTTGTCTTTTGGAAAAGAAAAGAGAATAGAGAGTGTAGAGAAGGACTGAGAATTTCGGCACAAAGAATAGGGTTCAGATGCCAGAATTTGAAGAGATACACTCCTATTTATAGGGAATTTCGGAACTTACCTATCAAATGCCGAAATTGCCCTCTTCTAAAAATCGAGACTAATTGAAAAACATGGGGAATTTCGGCACCCTTTATGCCACATCAAAACCGATTCTTCCTCCCCTCAGAGTTGGAATTTCGGCCAACTCTGCTTACAACAGATAACTCCCATCTTTTCTCCTTAATCTACTCATAACTAATATTAGCACAATTATCTATATTATTCAACAGATAAATCTCCCTATTTTTAAGCCTTGTTGCCATCCAACCTTACCCACCTATATGCCAAAATTTAGCTAATTAAAATTAAAGGAATTGGGCTTCATGCCCCTTAAGTTTGGGCCTCATCAGTTGACGCAACCTCCTTGCTCTTTAAGTGGCGCCATTTTGCCACTGGGCCACAAGCCCACTTGTGTTTAAAACACAGATAACATCTTTTAAACCCTCTAGTGTCCAAACAAAAAATTTAACCAAGGCCTCGGCCCAATCTGAGCCCCTTAAATACTCTAATTAACACATTGAACGTAATACACATCAAATGCAAAGGCCCATTAATTCAGGATGTTACAGTTCTACCCCTTTAAAGAAATTTCGTCCTCGAAATTACCTGATCCGAATAGATGCGGGTATTGTTGTTGTATCGCTTCCTCCGGTTCCCACGTAGCCTCCTCAGAGCTGTGATTCCGCCATAGAACCTTAACCACCGGAACCTTCTTCCTTCGTAATACTTTGACATCACGATCCAAGATTTCCACTGGCTCCTCTTCAAAGGATAGGTTAGGTCTTACCTCGATTTCCTCCACAGGTACCACATGAGATGGATCTGAACGATATCGTCTTAACATAGAGATGTGAAATACATCATGAATCTGGCTTAGCTCAGAAGATAGCTCTAGCTGATACGCTACTAATCCAACTCGTTTCAGCACCTGATAAGGTCCGATGAATCTGGGACTTAACTTACCCTTCCGTCCAAATCTTAATACTTTCTTCCATGGCGACACTTTCAAGAACACCTTGTCACCCACTGCAAACACTGTGTCCCTATGCTTCAGATCAGCATTGGACTTCTGTCTATCCGACACTTCCTTTAGTCAAGCCCGAATTAACTCAACCTTCTCCTCCATCTCGGTAACCAACTCCGGACCCAAAATCCAACGTTCCCCTAATTTCATCCAACAGGTAAGAGTACGACACTTCCGCCCGTGCAATGCTTTATAGGGTGCCATCTAAATACTAGACTGGTAGCTGTTGTTGTAAGCAAACTCCGCCAATGGCAGAAACTCCTCCCAACTACCTCTGAAATCAATGACACAACCCCTTAACATGTCCTCCAAGATCTGAATCACCCGCCGACCGCCCATCGGCCCGAGGATGAAACATCAGATCAAATCCAACTTCGTACCCAACGCTTGATGCAACGCCTTCCAAAACCTTGACGTAAACCTAGGATCTCGGTCTGAGATAATCGACACAGGTACTCCATGCAACCTTACAATCTCCGCTATATACAGCTTAGCCAACTTTTGTAAGGAATAATTGACCTGAACCAGTACAAAATGAGCGGACTTCATCAACCGATCAACAATCACCCAAACTGAATCTTTCCTAGTAGGCGTGAGAGGTAGCCCACTAACAAAGTCCATTGTGATCCCTCCCCACTTCCACTGAGGAATCTTCACCACTTGCAACAACCCTGATGGTAACTGATGCTCCGCCTTTACCGGCTGATAGGTTAAACACTTCCCCACTAATTCAGTCACCTCTCGTTTTAAGCCTGGCCACCAAAACTGCTCTCATAAATCTCGATACATCTTACTCCCTCTAGGATACATAGCGTATGGACTACCATGCGCTTCTTGCAAAATCCTTTGCCTCAACTCAGGGTCTTTTGGCATGCACACTCTCCCTTGAAAACATAATAATCCCTCCTCATTCACACTGAATTCAGTTGGCTCATTACTTGAAATCAACTGCAACTTCCCCCTAAACAATCCATCGATCTGTTGTTTCTCCTTAACTTGACTAACCCATGAGGGTTTCACTTGAAGTTCAGCTAGTAGACTTCCATCATCATATAAGCTAAGGTGAGCAAACATTACTCTCAAATTAGAGATCACCTTACGGCTTAGAGCATCTGCCACCACGTTGGCCTTACCTGGATGATACTTGATCCAGCAGTCATAATCCTTTAACAACCCAATCCACCTCTTTTGCCTTAGGTTCAATGCCTTTTGTATCAAAAGATACTTTAAACTCTTATGATCCGCGTAAATGATAGATTTCTCCCCGTACAAATAATGCCTCCAAATCTTCAAGGAAAACACCACCACCGCCAACTCCAAATCATGGGTGAGATAGTTTACTTCGTGCGGTCTTAACTGCCGTGATGCATACGCAACCACATTTCCATCTTGCATCAACACGCATCCTAGTCCCGTGTGTGACGCATCACAATAAATCACGAATTCCTTCCCAGCCTCTGATTGAATCAACACCGGAGCCTCCATCAATATCCTTTTCAACTTTTCAAAACTCTCCTGCTGCTTATCAGACCAAACGAATGGAACTCCTTTCTGTAGCAACTTAGTCAACGGTGCCGCAATCAGAGAAAATCCTTCCACAAATCTTTTGTAGTACCCGGCTAAACCAAGGAAACTCTGAATCTCTGCCACTGACTTAGGCGGCTTCCAATCCAACACCGCTTCAATTTTTTGAGGGTCAACCCTAATCTCCTCTGCTGACACCACGTGACCTAGAAAAGTAACTTCCTTTATCCAAAATTGCACTTGCTGAATTTGGCATAAAGCTGCTTCTCCCTCAGAACCTATAGAACCACTTGCAGATGTGAATCATGCTCCTCCTCCGATCTTGAATAGACCAAGATTTCATCAATAAAAACCATGACAAACCGATCCAGGTAGGGTTGGAACACTCGATTCATCATATCCATAAACGCTGCTGGTGCGTTAGTCAACCCAAATGGCATCACCATGAACTCGTAGTGACCATAGCGAGTCCTAAAAGCCGTCTTATGAATATCTGCCTCCTTGACATTAAGCTGATGATACCTAGACCTCAGATCTATCTTTGAAAAGACTGAGGCCCCCTTCAACTGATTGAACAAGTCATCGATCCTCGACAACAGGTATTTATTCTTGATGGTTAACTTATTCAATTGATGATAGTCAATGCACATACGCATTGAACCATCCTTCTTCTTAACAAATAACACCGGCGCTCCCCAAAGCGACACACTTGGTCGAATAAACCCTCTATCCAACAACTCCTGGATATGTGCTTTCAATTCCACCAACTCCTTCAGTGCCATTCTATATGGAGCAATAGATACCGGTGCTATTCCTGAAAGAAGATCAATTCTAAACTCTACTTTTCGATCTGGAGGTAATCCCGGAAGCTCTTCGGGGAAGACATCAGGAAATTCTTTTACCGTCCTAACGTCTTCAACAGTTAGGACATTGGCTTCCAAAGCCCGTACAAACATTAGAACTGCCTTGCACCCTTTTCTCACCATTCTTTTCGCTCTTAGGGCAGTTACCACGTTTGACAAATAATTTCCCCTTTCTCCTATCACCAACACTTCACCTCCCTCGGGGGTTGTTAACACCATACACTTAGCTGCACAATCTAAATTGGCTTGTTACTTCACTAGCCAGTCCATGCCTAAAATTAAGTTAAACTCCCCGAATAGTAATTCCATCAAATCTGTCAGGAAAACTATTCCTTGAACTTCTAAGGGTACCTCCCGATAAAGTTTATCTACTACCACAGATTGTCCTAATGTGCTAATTATTGTCATCGCCCTAGGGGTAGCTTCAGAATCTAAACTTAAAGTTTCAAACACACTACTAGCAACATATGAATGTGTCGACCCAATGTCAATCAATGCAACATAAGGCAATCCAAAAATTAAAAACGTCTGGGTTATAACATCCGATCGCCTCCCTCAACGTCTGGCAAAGATAAACCAACCCCGATTACCCCCTCTCGTTGTTTCTCGCCTTTGACTGGCGCCCCATGACCCCGATCGAAACCATTACTGCCTCTGGCCAAACCACGACCTCTCTGTGGCTACTGACCTCCTCTACCCGGCTGAGCATTTCCCTGCCCTGTGGGTCTTTCCTCATCCTATGGCTGAGGACAATCTCTTATCTGATGGTCCAAAGAACCACACCTAAAGCACTTCCCACTGCCTGCCCTAAACTTGCCTGCATAGAATTTGTCACATCGGGACCTTCGTGTTTGGTTAGCAGCAGGACTTTCAGCCCGTCTCGGTCTATCCGACCTAGGTCTTTTCTGGTTACTCCTAGTTATTCCTGATGATCCAAAGTTTCTCTTACCTCCACCCCTATCTCTATCCCGGTTTAATTTTTTCGTCCATCTCACCTCCTCAGCTATCTTAGCTTTCTCCACAAGCATAGTAAATTTCGCTCTCATTGTAGAGCTATCAACACACGTAGATCGTCCTTCAGGCCATCCTCAAAACGAACACATCTCTCATGCTCTGTGGCCACTATCCCTCGAGCATAATGGCTAAGGCGTAGGAATTCTGCTTCATATGCTGCCACCGACCTACTTCCCTAAACCAGATTCAGGAATGCTCTACGCTGCGCATCCACATAACTCATTCCAATATACTTACTCTGGAACGCCGCCTTGAAGTAATCCCAGGTGATATAGTCAGCTACGGTACCTTCCTTAACCGTAAGCCACCATTGATAAGCTTCGTCCCAAAGAAGAGACACCACTCCCTTCAGCTTCTCTTCATCCGTGAAGTCGAGATCATCCATGATCCGCTCCATTGCTTCTAGCCAAGATCACCGCATTTAGAGCTACACCCAAAATTCCCTTAAACACTTCCGCCCCATTGGCTCTCAGTCGCTCTAGCACAGACTTCCGGGCTCTTGTGCCCATGCCTGCTCCAGCAATTCTCTCCAAAACCCTTAACATAGCCTGAGATACAGCATCATCTCCGGCCGTCTGATCTTGAAACTCTGCCTCCACAGCTGGTGGCACTGGAACTTCATTCCCTGACTCGTGACCAAACCCCACGGGTTCTGACACAGCCATCTTACCCCTACCACGGCCATGCGTCGGACATCCTCGACCCCTTGTATTCATTCTACTGCTTCGCATTTATCTGATTAGAAATTTTATGAATTAATAATTCTTTCTTCCACTAATTAATAACGGACAGTCTTATGGGAAGTAGTTTTAACAGTAGTTCTTTCAAATTCGAATTCTATCTACAAGTTTAGTTCTCAAGTCTGTATTTTCTAATTCTAGAGTTCACATTCAATCAACATCAAGCAGAGCACCATATACACATCAAACACGCAAACAACATCCAGAAACACACATTCATCACCTATGGGTATTTTCATCATTTCACTACCCAGGGGTATTTTCATAATTTAAACTTACAAGGATATTTTGGTAATTTTCCAAAATATGGTATATTGGTGATTTTACAAAATAGGGTTATTTTGGTAATTTTGCAAACTAGGGGTATTTTGGTAAATTTTTTAAATAAGGGTATTTTGGTCATTTTGCAGAATCAAGGGTGTCTCAGTAAATTTCTTCAACCTAGGGCATTTGGGATAATTTACAAAATTAGGGTATATAAGTAATTTTATAAAAACACGGTGATGGTCCCTTTCGATTTTTAGTTATAAATTTTTGGCCCGTCAGCAAGCCCTCTCGGTTAGAGTGAACAACCACTACGCACAAGATAGGATTCCAGAGAAGAGGAGGTGAGTCACTAGGACCGCTTAAATACCAAGCTTTTCTTGGATCCAATCCTAGACATGCGTATGCTTGTTTCCACACCCTAACCTTGTGACTTGTTCACAGACCTGCTTAATTAAGAAAAATTAAGTCTTATGAGATTTGAAGAATTGTTTAATCTAGGCCTAAGGTCCATTAACACTATCATACTAATCTACGTCCATAAGGCCCATCAAAACCCAACATACATATCATACCAAAGTTTAGAATACTTACCTGGGTGGATCGGGTGCCGGTAGACTCGAAGGCCATATCTTCCAAAACCTTTCTCAACTTACATTACTTTCATAAATTCCTACTGGACCCATTTCATAGCCCGAGTTTTGAACTGGGCTCTGATACCAAAAATGTAACACCTCAAACTCGGCCCATACGTCATTACCGGATCTGGTATGTTACGGGTTTAATTCTTGAAAAGTTTGCTTCGATGGGTTTTGAAAATTTCAATTTATTTAGTCATTATTTGAAAAAAAAATAAAAGAAACTTAAACTTTTATGTCGAGTGGATTTGAAAAGCCCATTTATCACTCTATTTTATTATTAAGACTTTGGGCACACATAGGTTTATAAACATGTGACATATTAAAGTAAAATAAAGTAAAACAACAAATAAATTGGAAACCTAAGTTATGGGGCCTTATTACAAAAATATATTCCCAAAAAATAATAATAATAATAATCCATAATGATAATGTAAGTCTTGATGGGCCCTCGAGTCTACCTCGACTCCCGTGTCCACGGTCTACTGCTCATCTATAGAGTGGGAAAAATAAAAGGGTGAGTCACCAAGACTCAGTGTGCAAGACTTGAAAACACATAAAAGCATAGGGCCGACAAACATATTATGGGCCTTGGCCCGCATGCAATGGTAACAAAATATGTCATGCATCATGGCCCATCTCAAAACCTAAGAGTCCATCCTCTACACACCCCCGTACCAACCGTTACACTGTGGGGATTTCTACAATCAACCCTCCATCCGCTACACACCATATCGGCAGCTGTGCTGCCTGTCATATAGACCGATCGCTTACACGAACCTTAGAAATACATTATAGTATTCGACAGCTATGTTGCCTATCATATAGACCGATCGCTTACGCGAACCTCAGAAATACATTATAGTATTCGACAGCTTTGCTACTTGTGGCAAACCCACGATCGCCTCGCGACCCTGCTCCCCTACCATAAATCCATCAATCAATCCCATCCCATGCATGCATGCATACAAGAAACAAGTCATCAAGCCATCTAACAGATCTCATACTTTCACATGCTACGATTTACATAAAAAAGTTTCTATGGTTACGTACCTGGCATCCCATGCCTACCCCTTCTGGGTAATACGACTGTTCATACAGCCTATTTTTCGGCTTTTAGCTCTTAGCATACATATAATTTATCAATGCTTATGTGTTAAGAATCTACACACCTTATTATGGTTACGACGACACCCTCTATGTCGACACTGTCAGAAGCCGATACGGCTACTATTTGCCTAAGATGCTGTTCAAAATCGATCCACAACCCGACGGCCAATCTCAAACAGCGGACACTGTTCGTTTCTTAAACTTAGGGATTGGGTTTACGGACCCAACCCTCTCCTTTGCCTGATCCATATTTGATTCCATCCAAAAAGTCCTTGTCAGAACTACTATAGTGAAATAGGGTCAAACCATATCATATGAGTTAATATCTCAATTATAATAGTGAATCTTAATAGGAATCTAAAGAAATCCCTTACCTTGAGATCCTAAAATCGATAGGATACTAGTGATTAATGGTTTTCGACTTTTTGAGATCTGGATGATTCGATCTACTACGATTTTCCGAGAGTGCCGTCCAAAAGAACATGCGATTAACGAAAGAGTCAAACTAAAGATAGCCTATCAATCTACTAGCCATTCGGCTATAGTCTCAAAACTGAAAGAGAAAAGAATTCGGTTCTTACCTTTACGAGAAATCGACACTTCAAGAAAATCCTGATTTATAGAGAAATCAGCACAAAAGGAAAAGAATGGAAAAAGAAAGTGAATTAAGAGGTTTTGGCTTTTAGTAGAGAAATCGACAGAGAGAAAAAAGAATAGACAAAGGTATTCGGTTATGGAGATGAGAAGAAAGTTGAGAGGTTTCGGCTTTTGGAAAAGAAAAGAGAATAGAGAGTGTAGAGAATGATTGAGAATTTCAGCACAAAGAATTGGGTTCATATGCCAAAATTTGAAGAGATACACTCCTATTTATAGGGAATTTTGGCACTTACCTATCAAATGTTGAAATTGCCCTCTTCTAAAAACCGAGACTAATTGATAAACATGGGGAATTTCGGCACCCCTTATGCCACATCAAAACTGATTCTTCCTCCCCTCAGAGTTGGAATTTTGGCCAACTCTGATTACAGCAGATAACTCCTATCTTTTCTCCTTAATCTACTCATAACTAATATCAGCATAATTATCTATATTATTCAACAGATAAATCTCCCTATTTTTAAGCCTTATTGTCGTCCAACCTTACCCACCTATATGCCGAAATTTAGCTAATTAAAATTAAAGGAATTGGGCTTCATGCCCCTTGAGTTTGGGCCTCCTCAGTTGATGCCACCTCCTTGCTCTCTAAGTGGTGCCATTTTGCCAATGGGCCACAAGCCCACTTGTGTTTAAAACACAGATAACATCTTTTAAACCCTCTAGTGTCCAAACAGAAAATTTAACCAAGGCCTCGGCCCAATCTGAGCCCCTTAAATACTCTAATTAACACATTGAACGCAGTACACATCAAATGCAAAGGCCCATTAATTCAGGATGTTACAGTTGGTATATTTGTGATGAATGGTTGATATGTTTTGGTTGCTTTTGGAGTATGAAATGATGCTTGATTGTGCTTGTAGGATTGACCCTAAAAATGGGTGGCAAATTGGCCTTGCAAATGGCCTCTATTTGCCCACACGGTTAAGTACACGGGCAAGTGTCTTGACCATGTCTCTTAAGTTTTTAATTCGAAACAAGTAAGTCTTGCACACGGACCAGACACACGGGCGTGTGACAGGCCGTGTAAATTAAGTCAGTGTTACCCACGGGTCAAGTACATGGGCGTGTCTTCGGCCATGTGGACAAGTCAGTATGTATGCTCTATTTTGCCACGGCTTGGACACATGGGTGTGTCTAAGGCCGTGTGAGGCACACAGCCTACCCACACGGGCGTGTGACATCCGTAGCTTTGAAAGATGTTAAGTTTTGAAAAAAAATTTATATGTGTTCGATTTAGTCTCGACCCTTTTCCAACGCATGTTTAAGGTCTCGTAGACCTTTTAAAGGGACTTTATGTATATTATTTACTATGATATGATAATGAAGAATATTGTATTGTAAACTGATTGTAAAAGTTTCGATATGTTCGGTAATACCTCGTAACCCTATTTTAGTGATAGATAAGGGTTATGGATGTTACATTCCCAACCTATTTTTATAACCTCGTAAGCTCGAATTAAGGCTCGTAACCATGTTTATGCCATGAATAAATGTTAGTTGGAATGCTATTATTTAAATTGATTAATTTTTTCTAAAGGTCATTATTTGTTATGTTTTGATTAGTAATGCTTTCTAACCCTAATTTAGTGAGCAAGACGGGTTAAGGGTGTTACATTTAGTGATATTAGACTATAGTTTAGTTGGTTCTCAGACTGAATGTAGCATGTATAGAGTTTAGAAATACATGCCATTTTTAACCTGCGATAGTGTGATGTCTCCTAACTTAAATTGATTCGATTTTTCATTTAGATAAAAGATGTCATCTAATAGAGTTGATTCTGATAAAGCTGAGAGAAAATCTCAAGCCTCTGTTTAAGGGGCAGGTATCAGAGAGCCCATTTCTGAGGGACGAGGGAGTGAGGCACGAGAAGCCTTCCTCCATAGGATATCCAAATGGTTTCTAATTTTATTAAAACAAATCTGATGGCTCAGCGACCTCCACCCACTCCCGTACCCCAAGCAAATCCCCTTATTCCTCAAGGTTTAGAAATGATACATATAAATAGGCTTTCAATTGATAAAATTCATAAATACGGGGTAGAAGAATTCCGTGGTAAAGCTGAAGTTGACCCAGAAAAAGCTAAATGCTGGTTAGAGAATACTATTAGAGTTTTTGATGAACTATCTTGTTCTTCTAACGATTGTCTAAAATGTGCGATATCTCTATGAAAAGACGAAGCCGTGTCAATGGTGGAACACTTCGATAATAGGGGTACCAAAAGAATGTGTAATTTGAGATTTTTTCCAAATTGAAATAAAATAATACATCAGTCAGTGATATCTCGATAAAAAGTGGAAAGAATTTCTTGAATTTCATCAAGGTTGTAAAACTGTAGCTGAATGTGAAAGAGAATTTGTAAGGCTCAGTAAATATGCTTGAGAATTATTCCAACTGAGGCTGTTATGTTTACCTAGTTTGAAGATGGTTTAAACGAAGATATTTAATTACTTGTTAGGATACTTGAGTTGAAAGAATTTGTTATTTTGGTGGATCAAGCACATAAAGCCGAATAACTTAGCAAAGCAAAATGAGAGGCAGATTCTGAAGCCCGAGACACGGGTAAACAACTAGTGGGAAAATCTTTTCCTTATCCAGCAAAGAAAGCTTAAGAATCTCATAGCCGTATGTTAGCTCCATCTGGATTTCCCTAGAGAGATATAGGGAAGTAAGCTAGCTCGAGACCCCAAGCAACCTCTATAGCGAGTGTGGAAAGTGCTCGTAATATCAAGACAAAATGTCAGCATTGTAGTAGAAGACATTTTAGTGAGTTTCGACTAAAAGAAGGATCATGTTTTAAATGTGGTTCATTTGACCATTTTCCACGAGATTGTCCAGATAGATCCGATAGAGATAAAGATCAGAATACACGATCTGGAAACATGCATTCGAGAGGGAGGCCATCTAAGAATGGTGGAAACACGAGAATCAGTCTAAGTGGAATAAAAGATTCTGCAGTTCAGTCAATGGCACATGCACCAATTAGGGCTATGCAATTCGATCTCGTGAAGATGCTTTAGGACCTAATGTGATCACTGGTACATTTTCTCTCTTTGATGTTAATGTTTATGCTTTAATTGACCCGAGGTCAACACATTCGTATATATGCACTGCACTTGTAACAGATAAGAAAATACCAACAGAGTCAACCGAGTTTGTAGTCAAAGTAACTAATCCATTAGGCTAGTATGTGTTAGTTGATAAAGTTTGTAGAAATTGTCCCCTGAAAATTTGGGATTGTAACTTTTCGGCTGATTTGATGTTATTACCGTTCGATGAATTTGATGTGATTCTCGACGTGGATTGGTTGACTTTGCATAATGCTATTATGAATTGTAGATGAAAGAAGATTATTTTGAAATGTTAGAATGGTGAAATAGTCAGGGTTGAAATAGATAGATTTGATAGTACCGCCACAATTATTTCTGTTTTGACAGCTCAAAAATGTGTCCGAAAAAGGTGCGAGGCGTATCTTTTAACAATCCAAAATTTAGTTTAATAAAAATGTAAAAACATATCAAAAATAAGGAATTGGCCTAATGGTGAGTTATTAAATATGGAAGCATGAAAGTTAGTTGGAGGCCTCAAGTTCAAGTCCCATATCTTGCAAAATAAATAATTTTTTTGCAAAATTCTCTTATTTTTTAATGTGTTGCCGTCCAAGCCTAGTAAACCTAGGTATAAATAAAATTTTTACTCAAAATAATCAACCTCTAACTTGATTTTCTCCTACCTTAGTCGTCCCTAACCTCTTCTCCCTCTCCTGATCTTTATTTTTTTTCTTTTTACCTTCTTTCCTTCTCTAACCATTGTTGTCGTTGCACCTATCACCGTCATTCACTCTTGATTTTTATTTCTTTTGTCTTCAAGATTGAGCATCATCTTCATCCCTAACTTGCTAAAATTTTTATTCAATTAGAACTGCCCAAAAACTAAAATCTTGAATCTCCAAGATCAACTCCAACCTTGCCAAGAAAGTGCCATTGCCGCCCATCTCCATTAACTTGTGTAAGACCTCTATTTCTTTTAATTCCTTGGGTAATCTTGCAATTTAAAAATTGAAATTTCTAGATTTTGAATTTTGGGAATTTTTAATGTTTTTAAATATATTTTTCCAAATTTTAATTAGATCTCAAATCGTTTTAAAATTCAGCCCCAATTCTAGCCACCATGGGTGGTGGTGCGTGTGCATATGTGTAGAAAAGGGGGCTGTTTTGTTTCTTGAATATTTACCATTTAATTTCAAATTTATTTTTAGTGCTTGGACCCTTCTAATCAACCTTTAAACCCATGTTAATTAGGGAAAAATCTTCTTCATCGATTAGCCATTCATAACTCACAAATGGAAAGCATAAGTGCAATTAAGTAAACTAGTTTGTTGTTTTGGCATAGTTTTTGGGTAAATGTTATGGATTGATTAGATGAAGGTATTTAATCATTATTAGCTACTGATTTTCCAGTATATTATTGAATTAGTACTGACCCTAACATCCCAAATCAACTGTAAAGCCGAAGAACGATCGCACGTACGATTCGCATCAAAATAGTGTAAGAAATCTAACTAATTTGGATTTGTAAAATTGTTGTAATTTAGATGATTGGTTTGAACCCATAAGTGGGTATTTTATGTCTGGTTTAAAGTTAAATTGATTAAATTTATATTGAATTTTGGTTTAGATTCGTATAAAAATTTGTTAAGGAAAATTGGAAGATTTGCCAATATGTTGGAAGGAAGCGAGAAATAATTTGGGTCCTAAACTCATAATTTTTTTTTTTTTGATAATGATAAATTTCATGCTATATTTGATAAATTAACTTGCTGATTGGATTTTCTTAATAGCCAAAATATTATTTTTGTGAGTGGCCAAACCAGGTACGTTTCGAGCCTTAAAAGATTAATGTGTTGGTAAAATTGCTAGTTTGACAGTATGAATGCGTGATTGAGATTGTTATGCATAATTGTATTATGTGATATGAGTATGTTTGATTAAATGGTCTGAATTAATGTGATATTAGGTTTATGCATGATTTAAATGCATGAAATATTTTTTATGATGTATATTCATGAGGTTGCTATTTATGCACAATGAAATTCATAAAGTGTGTGAAATTGAATGATATTGATAGATATCATCTTAATGGTAATTTGAAAGTTGGAACACTATTTCCTTTTACCAAAAGTATGTGATTATTGAGGACATGTTGAACATATCAAACAAATATGAAAAGTATTGAAATATGAATATGTATAAGTTTGTGTGACATATTGCATATGCATTGGGTTGGGATATTTTGTGGTTGACGGAGGAGCTTTGTGGAGTACCGACAGCGTATTAATTCAGCATATATTCGTAGTCAGTGCACTACATTTGGAGAACGGAGCGGATTGGCAATTTTATCGCATATTATATGTTGTTGGCGATTGTATCGCCCTGTTTGATATTCGACAGATTTTCTCCATTATTGATTACTAGTGGTTTTACCACATCGAGCTATGCTCGTATTTTTTGGAGTTTGGCAAATGGGTTTTGCGGAACACGTGGTGTGTAGCGAATGGTATGGGTACGATCTCACATGTGCATTTGTCACGCTCTTGTGCATTTAAATTGTTATTGATAATGTTTGAATGTGCTATGGGTATCTCTATAAAATTGCTTGAATGAATGATTAATGCATGTTTGTTTAGTCTCACACTGAGCTTGTTAAGCTCACCCATTACCTTAACTTCTCAGGTAATGAACAAACTTAGAGTCAGAATTGGCTTGCAGACAAACAATGGACTTCAGACTCAATATCGTCATATTATTTTACTTTAATTTTATTTTTGTTTTATTTTCTCATTATTTTATTATTCAATTTTTTGATTGTAAGTTATTTAAAACTGTGGTTCGTGATAGTTTGTGTTTTGGGGATTACCATGCACACATGACACTCATACTTGGATTAGTTTTACAGATCTTGCATATTGAAATTTGACTATGCATGATACCTGACTAAATTAAAAATTTGACTAGTAATGATATTTTTCCGCTGCTAAGAAGGTATTCAAAATGATTTTTCCAAAGTAATGTCAAAAATTAGGTTTATAAAAATTTATCTAATTCACTAATTTGACTAAGTAAAAGGAACATTTTTCAAAGTTAACAATAGAAACCACAATTTTATAAAAGAGAGTACTTGAAGGTTTTAAATTGTCGTTAGAGTAAGTTTGACACTAAGGTGTCTAATGTGGCCTTCACGATTCGGTCGTGACATTTAGGCTTGGTTTGGGAGGTTACTTTTAGTGGTATCAGAGTCAAGGTTCAAAACCTTGAACTGAATTTTCAAACCTTTTCAAAATAGGTCTACATGCATGCATACATGAAAAAAGGGTATCTTACAGAAAAACAAACCATAGATTTTTTAAAGTACTTTTTATAGGGAATGACGGAGTCCGAAAGTCCGATGTGAAGTTATTAAAAATAGTAACGGAATATTAGTAAGAGTATAGAGACTATTGCATAAAACTTCAATGAAAGAATTATAAAATGTGGGTGCGTAAAAGACTAAACAAAGTACTAATAGCTCTTACTTGAAAATTGTAGAATCATAAAACACTGAAATTAGTGCATCTGGAATGATAACTCATGGTAGGAGGGGTCGTAGAGAGCGACCTCTTAGGGCTCCGATTGAGTCGGCTGCATCATTAGGACCAAAACAAGATAATAAACAAAATGAGGTTAACAGTGAACCCACTATTGAGAGTGGGAATATGGAAAATGGGAATATTAATGATGACCGTGTTGAAAATGATCCAGTAACTCAGGCTTTATTGAGGGATTTGAATTGAGTTTCTAGGGCTCCAATAGGAGAAGTTAGTCCTGGGAAGATTACTAAGAGGCTCAGCTCTAGTGGAGCAAAATTGTTTAGGGGTATTGCTAGAACTACTCCTATAGTGGCTAAGTATTGGATGGAAACCACTGAACAGATTTTGGAGGATTTGGACTGCACGCCTGAGCAGAAGCTTAAGGGGTTTTGTCATTGTTAAGAGATGATACTTATCGATGGTGGTAATCAGTGATTGGAGGTACACTCTAAGAGAGAATTAATTAGACTTATTTTCAAGATTCCTTTAAGAGTGAGTTTGTGGGCTCTTTTTATGTGAAGGTCCATTATTTGGAATTTATTGAGCTTAAATAGGGAGACAAGATAGTTTTTGAGTATGAGGCAGAATTTCTAAGGTTCAGCCGCTATGGTGGCGTCTAAGCAGGAAAAGAGTTTCCGTTTTCAGGAGGGTCTAAGGTATAACCTCAAGGTTCAAGTAGCCTCGCTCCGAGAGCGTGTGTTTGAGGCTTTGGTTGAGAAGACCAAGATTATTGAGGAGATTAAGCACGTGGAGTGTGAAAAGAAAGGAAAATAGAGAGATCAGCCCAAAAGAGAAACGGACCCTACTAGCCCACATTTGCAACCTGTTAAACAAGCCAGAAAGGCTAGACTACTTAAGAATAAGGAAGCAGTGGAACCTAGAGAAGAGCAGATTTGGGTTTGCCAGTATTGTCAGAGGCACCATCCAGGCGAGTGTTGGAGAAGCATGGATACTTGCTTGGTATGTGGTTCGATGGAGCATAAGATTAGGGACTGTCCCCAATGTCAAGATCAGGAGCAAGCTCCAGCTCAGAATCAAGGCCCTGCTGGGGTCAAAATCAGAGAGGTAATAAAGGTGCTCAAAGGGGTCGTAATCAGAATCGAAATGGGAATGTTAATCAGTGTCAGAGAGCACCAGCTCAAGGTTCAAAACGAGCTAAGGTGAGAAAACATACCTTGGTTTATGCGGCTAGATGCCGAGAGGATAGAGATGCGGCTGACGGCATAGCAAGTACCTTCACTATTTATTTGATACCCAATTTTTCTTTGGTTGGTATAAGATCTACCCATTCATATTTTTCTTGTAATGTGACTATAAAATTGGAAATTAGGGTAGAGGAAATTGAAAACATTGTAACTGAATTTAGTCCCTTAGGATCCTCCACACTTGTGAATAAAGTTTATAAAAGATGTCCTTTAGAGGTTCAGGGAGATGTATTTCTTGCCAATTTGATGGAGCTTTCTTTCAATGAATTTGATTTGATTTTGGGGATGGACCGGTTGGTTGAGCATCAAGTTTGATTAGATTGTACATTGAAGAGGGTGACTTTGGTAACTAAGTTTGGGAAGGAAGTTATTATGGTATGGGAACGTCAAAATTATATGTCCAATGTAATATTTACTTTAGCAGCAAAAAAGATGGTGCAAAAATGGTGCGAAGCATTTTTGGCTTATGTCCTAGATGTAAGCATCGTTGATCCTTTAGTTGAAAGTATTCATACAATGAGGAAATTTCCCGATGAATTTCCTGAGGAACTGCCAGGGTTACCTCCGAAGAGGGAAGAGGAATTCAAAATTAAGTTGTTGCCAGGAATGGCACTGGTGTCCATCGCTCTCTACCTTAAGGAACTGAATGAGCTTAAGGAGTTGAAGATGCAGTTGCAAGAACTGTTTGATAGGGTTTTATTAGACCTATGTTTCTCCATAGGGCACACCGATTTTATTTGTGAAAAAGAAAGATGGAACCTTACTGTTGTGCATTGATTACCGATAACTGAATAAATTAACTATCAAGAATAAGTACCCTTTACTAAGGATTGACGACCTATTCGATAAATTTAGAGGTGCAACTATTTTTTCCAAAATTAAATTAAGATCTGGGTATTACCAACTCAAAGTGAAAGAATCTAATATCTCTAAAACTGCTTTTAAGACTCATTATGGAGATTACAAGTTCCTTGTCATGCCTTTTGGGTTGACTAATGCGCCAGCGATTTTCATGGACCTTATGAATCGTGTATTTTAGCCTTTCCTTGATCAGTTCATTGTGGTTTTCATTGACGACATCCTTGTTTACACTAAAACAGAGGCCGAACATGATGAGCATTTGACAGTGGTTTTACAGATACTCCATGAAAAGTAATTTTTACTAAACTCGGTAAGTGTGAATTTTGGTTGAATCAAGTGATGTTTTTAGGTCACGTGGTATCGGCTGAGGGTATTCGCATAGATCATAAAAAGGTTGAAGCTATCTTAGATTGGAGGCACTCAAAGAATGTTTCAAAAATTCAGAGTTTTCTGGGTCTTGCTGGTTATTATTGAAGGTGTTTTTAGGGTTTTTCCTTGATAGTAGACTCATTGACTAAGATATTGAGAAAGAATGCTCATTTTAAGTAGGGAGACGAACAATAAGCCAGTTTCAAAAAGTTGAAATCCGTGTTGACAGAAGCTCCTATTGTAATTCAACTAGAATCCAATAAGGAATGCGTTGTGTATAGCAATGCTTCGCATGTTGGACTTGGTTGCATCTTGATGCAGAATGGTAAAATGGTAGCCTATGCTTCAAGACAACTTAGGGCACATGAAGGTAATTACCCCACTCATGATTTAGAGTTGGCAGCTGTTGTGTTTGCTCTCAAAATTTGGACACACTACCTGTATAGTAATAAGTGTATTATTTACACCAATCACAAGAGTATCAAATATCTCCTCATCCAGAAGGAACTTAATTTTAGGCAACAGAGATGGATTGATTTGTTAAAAGACTATGACTGTACGATCGAGTATCATCTTAGGAAGGCCAATGTTGCGGCCGATGCCTTAAACAGAAAGGAAATGTCTGACTTGAACACTATGTTTGCTCGATTGAGTCTCTTTGATGGTGGTGGTATTGTAACACCCCAAACCCAGCCAAAACACCACGACTGGATCTGGTATGTCACTAAGGAGATTTAATAAAACTTGTGGCACTTTGGAAACCAATCATCAGGTTTAGACTTTTATACCTAAAACTTAATAATTTATTAAGTTATATAAGATATGAAGTTATAAAATGCCTTGGTGTTTTTTGAATTAAAAACCAAAATCTTAATATATGCCTTAGTTTAATTAAAGTTTAAGTGCCTGGCAGTAATGAAAGCCTAAAATAAAACCCAAAACAGAGTATAATAGTCTAGTGGCCCATGGCCTTATTACAACGAGATTTAAAACCCATTAAATATAAATATAAAATAATAGATCAGAGTCTTTTTGCTGAATCCAAATGTTCTTTTGCATGGCCACCTTGCTCTCCTCTCCAGCCCGGTCCGTTGCAGTAGGTGCTACTTGAAATTGTTAAAATAACAGGGTGAGTCGCGAAACTCAGTGTGCAACCCTCGTGCACCATCAAATTGGGCCTTAGCCCCACAAATCAGAATAACGGATATCATATAATAAAATATATGCAAAAACCCAACCCAATCCTAGGTTTTCATCTGCTACACATCACCCTTACCTGCCAATCACACCATTGGGGATTTCTACAATCAACCCACACTACTACACACCATCGATGGAAGTCATGCTGCTCATCGTCAGATCATGGCAATAGCCACTACAACTGATCATGGCAAAAGCCACTACAACAGATCATGGCAAAAAGCCACTACAACAGATCATGGCATAAGCCACTACAACAGAACACTTCCCCTTTCATCAATCCCAACCTCATGCAATCACAGAAATAGACATACTTATCACATATGACATCTTAACAGGAACATTCACTTTAGGAATGACTGAAATCACTAACCTGGTGATTCGCTTTTACCCTCCTCGGGTTTCAACCATAATACCGAGATTTTGGCTTTTAACAGAACATAGTAGATTTATATACATGTATTAACAAACAATCTAGATGGTGTGGAAAGTTACACACCTGATATCGAGTAGTACTATACTCTTAGTCGATATCCCTGCTATCCGGATCTATTATCCTCAGTCTATAACTTGGTTCAAGAAAAACTGAAAAAACACAAAGATTTGGCCTCCCCTTGAAATCCCAAAAGTAACACGATTTGAGTGTTACTGAACCCTGACTTAGAGATCTAAGTGATTGAATCCTCCTGAGTTTCCTTCAAGATTCGACACAAACAGACACCTCAGAGAGAATTCTGCAAACACAGGAGATGAGATCTAGGGATTTCGGCTTTTATGAAAATCCCAAAAAGATGAACTGATGCTCTTTCGGCTTTTAAAAGGTCTGAGTAAAGTGTTTTGGCTTTGGCTTAGAAAGAAAGTAAAAAGAAATCAAGGAAAGGCTTAGAGATTTCGGCTACAAGAATAATAAGAACGTAGTTTCGGCTTTTAGTGAATGGGAGAAGAATAACAATGGGGATCAAAAGATTCGGCTAGAAGGAGGTTTCAAAGAAAAAGAAAAGGGTGAGGGAGGTGGTGATTTTCGGCTTTTGGAAGAGAAAAGATGAGAAAAAAACAACTAAGATGGCCTTCAAATTTTCGGCACAAAGAAGGAAGAAAAGAGTAGGGTTCAAATGCCAAATTGATGAGCTATCCCCCCTTATTCATATAAATTTTGGCACCTCCTATGGCAATTAGAAACTAATTTCTTTACTCCTCTAGGTGATGGAATTTCGGCCAACTCTGCTCTCAGCAGATAGCTCCTAACTTTTCTCCTTTATCTAAATCTCTTCACACCTTCAAAAGACTCCTAGATAACACCACCTCTTTCTTCTATTATCATCACAATATTATCATTAAATCCCTCCTAAAAATAAGCCTTAATGCCGTCCATTCCTCCTTGCTCTTTTAAGTGCCGAAATTGGCCCACAGACATGGGCTCCTTGTGGCCAAACTTGGGCCTCTTTCAACTGCTAGTGACGCCACCCTCTAGCTCCCTTGCAGCATCACCTAATATTGGGCCACCAGCCCACTTTGGTGTTTTAAACATAGATGCTACCCTTTTAACCCTATAGTTCCCAAACAGAAAACTTAATTGGGGCCTCAACCCAAACCTGAGCCCATTTTTGTGTCCTCTCTTTTCTTAATCTGCTTATGAGGCCTCATGCATGAGACTAGGGTCCACTAAGTAAGAACATAAATTTTTCCTCTGGTCTCCCCTAACTCTAAGGCTTCAAATAATCCCGATAATACCTTAATATTATTATTCTAAGTGCTACACATACATATTAACTCCCATGCACAGAAATTAAAAGTTTCAGGATTTTTGGGGCATTACAAATAATCTCGTATTTCATGTTTCCATGCTACGTCGATACCGAACGGATCCATCTCATGTAGTTCCAATTGAAGAGGTGGAGCTGAGACCAGATCTGTCTTATGAGGAAGAGCCGATTCAGATTCTGGAACGAGATGTGAAAGTGCTACGAAGGAAATCGGTCCCTTTGGTCAAGGTGTTGTGGCAAAATCATGGATCGGAGGAAGCTTCGTGGGAAATGGAAGAAGCAATGCGACAGCAATACCCCCACCTATTTTAGCTAGGTAATTTTGAGGTCGAAATTATTTTAAGGGGGTAGAACTGTAATATCCCAGATTATGGCTTATGCATTTTTGCTTAATAATATGAAATAGCATGCCTTTATGTGTTAAGAATGTGTTGTATGAATTTTGTGAACCTTACAAAATAGGAGAGTGCCTTAGAAATTATTAGATTCTAAATCTAAAAGAGGAAGCAAAGCAGGGTGGCCTTAAGAGAAAATGTAAGGGGGTTTTGACACACAAATGGGCTTGGTTAAGTGGCTTGGAGGCGCCACTTAAAGCCTCTGTAAGTGACGCCACAAGTAGGTGCAAATGGGCCAAGGTTCGAGTCACAAGGAAAGCAAATAAAAGATTTTATTTTGCTACAAGGAGGAGAGGAAGTGGACGGCACATGGACTCTGGAGAAGAGGAAGTGGACAGCACAGAGACACTTCAAGATTTGGCTAAGGAAGAGTGAATTAAGGGATTAGATAATGAGAGGATGTAGTGGCCGAATATTGGACTCTAGGGGCTTGTATTTTCGGCTTTGAAGAGTGTGAAGGAGTGTGTGCCTAATTTTTGTTGTGAGCATTCATCTTTTTCTTTCTCTTTGTGCCTTGCCAAATTTCCTCTCCCTTCCTATTCTCTTTTCTTTCAAACTCAATTCATCACCTTTTCTTGAATGGCCGAATGACCCTTTGTCATTGAAAAGCCTAGCCGAATCTCAAAGTGCCTATTTTCTCTTCTTTGCCGCAAATCTTAAAAGCTAAAACGATTAGCCAAAATCTATTCTCTGTTAGTATTCACAAGTAAACGTTGGTGGTAAGTACTTTTTATAATCGATTTCCCTACTCTTTCTTTTAGTGTGCCGAAACCAAATGTTTGACCTTGGTTTAAGGATGGCCTAATGTGTGTAAGGCCATAGTGATGTGTTCTTTTTGTGTGTAGCTAACGTTAGGGAGCAGTAAAGGAGCCTCTCGGGATTTGAAGTGCTCAAGGTAAGTGACATGTAGTTTCGGCCAAGGGCCATTTTCCATAGATTTATGCATAAGCAGACTCTAACAATGGTTAAGTAGGGATCTCGATATCACCAAAGAAGCAAGGATCAATTTCGGGATTCAGATCTACAAGGTAAGTGAAGGTGCATATTCGGCCATATTGGTTACTATGTTAGCCGAATCTAACTATGGATATTTAGGGGCAGTCGACAGTGGTATACAAGGATTTCGGGATTTCAGATTGCAAGGTAAGCACTTATGTACAATCGAAGAAGGCCATATTTGGTGTTTTAAGATCTATTCCTTATTTGTTCAAAAGCCGGAACTAACCAAGTTAAGTGATTTAGCATTGGCCGATTGGAGGGTAGAAAGATCACAAAGTTTATGGGATTTGAGGAGTACTCAAATCGACAAGCAAGGAACTAAGGATCTAGGACGCTAGACTGGGATTTCGGGATTTCAATAAAGCGATAAGTATATCAGGTGTGTACACCCACACTAAGCCTCAATTAATTTATGATTATGCTTTGATATATGTGTTAATTAAAACATGTGTGAGTGGCTAAAAGTACCATGCAATGGTACGAAATACTCAGGTACGTTTACCCACTCCTACTATGAGTATATCATGATAAATATCTGTTATGGCACATAAGCGCAACTATAAGAATGTAAATAAGGCATAAGGTATAATATTTGCATGTTTTGTATGACATGGGGCATATGGGTGATATGTAAAGGGGAAGTGAATTGGTGGTTTTATACCCCAATATCTAAATGTGGTGACTTATGTCACAATATATGAATGTGGTGACTTATGTCACAATATATGAATGTGGTGACTTATGTCATGAATATATATCTGGTGGCCATGCCACGAATTTTATAAGGGCGATGAGCACGTCGACTGCAGCGATTGCCTTCAATGGTGTGTAGCGGATGAAGTGTTGACTTAGTAGTCCCCACGGTGTGATGGTTGGTACGGGTGATGTGTAGCGGATGGTTATTTAGGCTTGGGTTCGGGTTTGCATCATTAGTTATATATATGTTACTATGTATGATTTGACATGCCTGAGTTAATTGAGTTCTGTGTTGGTTGTACACATTGAGTCTGTTTAACTCACCCCTTGTGGGACTATTTTCCAGGTGACACTCAGTAATGGACCGGGTCGACAGGAGCTCAGTGGTGGCCATGCAAAGCTCAGAGACCGTTTTATTTTTATTAGCTCTATTTATATTTAAGTTTTGAATTATTTCGGGTTTTTATTTGATGTAATAAGGCCACAAGCATTAAATTGTTTATGCATGCTTTTAAATTACTTAGTTTGATACGATTATTATCGAATTAAAGTTCAAAGTCAAATTTTCTTAAATATAAATATCAAATATTTTGACACCTAATCAACACGGGTTTTAATATTTGAGCCCAACCCAAATCAACAGATTTCAAAAACACACAAGTTTTTAGTAAAGTTCAAGTAAGATTCGCATGGTTTTTCCTAGAAGCATGCCAGATCCGATCAGGGCTTGTGGGTCGGGTTTGGGGTGTTTCATTCTTATTAACTGTTTTAAGTATGCATTTTATTCGGTTTATTATGATACGATTATTCTTAAATCAAGATTAAATAGTTTTTCATTAAAATAAATCTTAAATGTTTTTGACACCTAAGCACAAATGTTTTTTTTCAAATTACTGTTAAACTCTAAAAACCCGGCAATACTTTTTACTTATTGATTTCAAGTACAAATAAAAATACTGTTTTAATAAAATCGAGACTGCAAAAATAACCCCGTTTTCAATTTGTGCTCAACACAAATCAAACCACCCAGATTTTCCAAGGTAACAAATTAGTTTTGAATTGTTTTACTCAAGGAGCATGCCAGATCCAGTCAGGACTTGTGGGCCGGGTTTGGGGTGTTTCAATGAAATTATTATTTAGATCAAGAAACAAACCAAACAGATCTAAACCAAGGAAAAGCTAAAGTGTCAGATTAGTCATCGGCTTCATTTTTACAACTGTTTTTGTCGAGGTGAATTCGTATAAGTATTAAATTTATTAATTGATGTTTTGATTGTATGTTAATAAATAGTATGATATGTATAATTTAATTTGATAATTGTACGGTGTTTTGGATATTGGATTAAAGTACAATGCTAATTAATTTAGATTGTTTAATGGTCCCGTTTGAACCTTGTAAATACTTAGGATACAAATGACATGTCATTAGGGATTATATGGTTCTGGTGTTGGTCCTAGATGTCCTACTAATGGCTGAGGTCCTGCATTTGTTATGGATTCTCCACAACTCATGTGAGCAGCATTGTGTAGCTAACATCCCGACCCACGGCTCATGTGAGCAGACCCATTTCATAGCTCATGTGAGCATGATAGATACGGTTACAGTTACCTGTGAAGGCACACTTTTTGTGAGCATTTCTTGAGTATCCGGTGTTATTCTATTTAGTTAAATAGGTGATTAAATTTTTAATCGAAAGGATATGTATATGAAATGAGTTATTTTATGGAAACATGAAGTGAAAAATATTGGTATATGTAATTTGAAATGAAAAGGGATCAAATTGAGCAATTGATGGATGATATATATATTGAACTCCTTATTATGATACGATTCATGTTCAAATTATTTGGTATGCTATTTAATACAACTACTAACTTTGTGGTGTGTTGTGATTAGGAAAGAAAAATATTCGTAAGTTTAAATGAGCAATGCTTTAAGATTTAATCATTTACATTCAGAAAGTTTAAGTTTCTTTTATACGAGCTTACTAAGTACTAGTTACTTATATAGTTGTTATTCTTTGTCTTGTAAATCATCAAAAAGCTCGACTGGTTGGAATCACGTTAGAGCACGAGCACACTATCCAATCATTATTTTGGTAGTTCTTGGTTATTTTGGCAAGTGGTTATAAATGGCATGTATAGGGCTTAAATGTAACATTGGTTCCTTTTTTTGTTTTGAGTTTGTGAGGAGCTTATTTATGGTCAAATACTTAGTTAGTTTTGTGTTGTAAATGATGATGTAAATGGGTGAAGTTGCCCTTGTGCATGATCTATCTTATATTAGGTAAGCCATGGTTGAATGGGATGCTTTTGAAATGGTATGGGATGCTTTTGAAATGGTTTTTTGGTATGTTTGATCTAAGTTTAATGAATGAACTTGTAATGTTGAATGGGATTAAGTTTGATTTGTGATTTTGATACCTTTTGTTGGTACATTGGTTAAGTCTTATAGGTTGGATGATTTGGTATGTTTTGAGTGTGTTTAGAATATGTTTTGGTCATATGAATGCTTGTGGGCATGGTGTGCTTTGTTGTGCAAGAATTGGGTTTGAAATGGCTTGTTTAAGGGGCAATTTATGCAGCACATGACCTGCGACACAGGCTATCACATGGCCATGTGTCATTTTAAATTTTAGGTGCAGGATAAACCACACGGTCTTAGAAAGTTACACGGCTTGGCGACATGGCCGTATGACCCTATTTTGAATACCCACACGGCTAGACACATGGGTGGGGACACATGGGTGGGGACACAGTCGTGTGTCTCATACTTTGAATACTCACACGGTTGTGTGACTCCTGTTTCCCAATTTTTCCAAAATTTCTTGATTAGTTGACCTCGTAAGCTTGAATTAATATCTGTAACCATGTTTATGCAATGAATACATGTTAGTTTGAATGTTATTATTTAAATTGATTAATTGTTTCTAAAGGTCATTATTTGTTATGTTTTGATCGGTAATACTTTGTAACCCTAATCTGATAACAGAGACAGGTTAAGGGTGTTACACTTTGTTATGATAATCTCGGGATTTGTGTGCTCTAGGCGGATGGAAAGGAACCTAAAAAATCCTACAACAAGAAATTTGAAATATAATATAAAGGAAATAAAATTGAACATAAAAGGAAGTGTCGATAATAAAGGACAAAACATCTAAAAATAATCAGATGAACTTGCCTCTTCAATGTTGCAAGGTGGCATTTTTTCTTAGATGTCGCGGCATCGAGCCCAGTTTTTGGCTTCTTCAATTTTTTTGTTGTTCTATCAATCCATGATATCTACACCTGTTTTGGGAAAAAAACTAAACACAACTAAGATTAATAAAAATAAAATAAACAAATAAAAATACTAACAAAATTTAAAGCAGAAAATAGAAGTTTTTTTTATAAATCGGGACAATCCGTGTCGCCACCATAGAAGAATTTCCAGCAGGTTTTTGATACTTTGATTCGATGTTTGTTCCTCTGTCGATGTATATGAACCACCCCCTTCAGTCAATTCCAATAATTTTGCCCTATTTTCGATTGATGCACCATCCATATTACAAGCCATTTGGTACCAAATCCAAGCCAACCCCAAATCGTTTTCTAGGGTATTATTGCGTCGAGCTTCCTCCTTTCCATGTCGCGTGAATTTTTGGTCACTCGATTTTTGTTGCCCTTGTCAGATGAGAATAAGTTGAACTCATCGATCTCTTCAGCTGGTACCTTCTCTATTACGGCCAGAAAGTGTATTGTCTCTTCTACACTTTCATTCAGAATTAGTTTAAGCTCCATGTTAATGGTTACTTCTAATTTTATGTCAGCAACTACTTCTACTGCTATGTTTGTTTCTACGTCAATTGCATCGAGGACACCTTTAGGTTTGTCCAGTTTATTAACACAGTTTCCAATTCCAAACTCTTGCAGATTTCCATCATCTATGTCCGAACGATTGTCAAGAATACAGTGGTCATCATGGTCAGAGTTGAGAACATCATGTACGACCTCTTCCCGTGGTGGTAATCTCTCTGATATTTCTCGGAGCATTTCCATCATTTGTGTCATCTATCTGACTTGCTTGATAATATGTTGGATGTTTCGTTGTTAGCTCGGTAGATTTGATCATACTCAGATGGTTGTTAACTCGGCTCACGTATGAGTTCCTCCGGATACTTGCTTTTTATCTTCATGGTCATAACTCCCATACGCATCGTAAGGTAGCTCGTCAAGATGTTCGAGCATATTGTATTTGTTGTTATCACTCCACTGGTTTGTCGAAGCTCCGTTCAACAAAAATAATCCTTCATTATTTTGCCAATCGTCATACCAAAAGGATAACTTATCTAACTCATACCAACTATCGTCTTCATCATATTTATCCATGTGTGCATCTATGTTCTGGGTTAAAGGTTTATTGGGCTCAATTGCTCTGCATGGCAATATCTCTTGTAGATTAGAAAGAGACTATGTTGGGTATTCGAGCATATCAATCTTTTTATCATCTAACTCATATAGAGATTCATATGAATACCCTTCTTTTCCATATTTTCTATCTGAATTCCATTGGTCCATCGAATCCCTATCTAACCAACTTGATTCCACATCATCGTATAAATCATCCCACGTCTTGCCTACATACCAATTGTAATCACCATTAACTGTGCTCATGATTAAATTTGCTTGATTAATAAGAAACATAGAAAATTAACAAAAATAATAAAAAATGAAAATAAAGTTGAAATAATAAGTTACTAAAATTAGCACACTATCTAACTCGTTCATCTTTTGACTAATATTATTTTACGAAGTATTTGATTAAATAAAAAACTATTATAGCCGCAATCCCCGGCAACGATGCCAACAACTTGACCGCTATTAAAAATATATGGAATTGAGGTGGTGTTCGCAAGTATACGGGTCAGGTTGTAATATAGTTTATTTACAATGAAACACTTAGTAAGTATTCCGAAAATCATATCCAAAGGATTATAGTTAGGAAAAATCGATATTAATTAAATTACCAAACATAATTACTAATCTACTCGATTCACGAATTAGTAGTGTTAATCAAGAAGTAAGATGATAATACTAATAATAAACTAAATAAATTTTGTAATACCCCTAACCCGTTTCCGTCGCCGGATTAGGATTACAGAGCATTATCGTACAATCAGAAAAATTTAACATCATAATATTAAAATAAATTAAACATGTCATAATCAATTCAATCACATGCATTTAGTCCCTAAATTGAGCCCTCAAGGCCCTACAAATAGGTTTCAGGCCATTCAGGACTAATTTGAAACAAAACGAAAAGTTTAGGAAAAAGTTACAAAAATTGGAAACAGAGGTCACACGACCGTGTGGCCAGGCCGGGTGACATCACCCTAGGCCATGTAACTTTCGAACAAGAGACACATAGTCGTGTCCAAGCCCGTGTCCTCACCTATGTAACTCAACCAGTTGTCACACACGCCCGTGTGCCAGGTCGTGTAACTCTTTGAGTTGCCACACACGCCTATGTGCCAGGCCATGTGCTTGGTCGTGTAACTCATGACTTGGAACACAAAGAAAATCATAGATGCCACATAGTCGTGTTGCCAAGTCGTGTGTGTCATACGGCTGTGTGACAGAGGTCACACGACCGTGTGGCCAGGCCGGGTGACATCACCCTAGGCCATGTAACTTTCGAACAAAAGACACATAGTCGTGTCCAAGCCTGTGTCCTCACCTATGTAACTCAACCAGTTGTTACACACGCCCGTGTGCCAGGTCGTGTAACTCTTTGAGTTGCCACACATGCCTATGTGCCAGGCCATGTGCTTGGTCATGTAACTCATGACTTGGAACACAAAGAAAATCACAGATGCCACACAGTCGTGTTGCCAAGTCGTGTGTGTCATACGGCTGTGTGACAGCCCGTGTCTCAAGCGGTGTGAACCAAAAATTTACCTAAAATCAAACCATTTCTAAACAAATTCACACCTAACCAATCATACTATTTTAGCATACATCCAAGGGACTTATACATCATTCACAACCACATAAACATGCCATTTTAGACACCCTAATTCACTTAACCAATATGTCATTCAAAGGCACCACAAATACACCAAAACATTACTTCCCAAAACAAATCAACATTGCACATTTCCAAGCATAATGACCTAGATCATAAATGTGCCAAACAAGTCACAAATGACCATTTTCAAACCATCACAAGCATACCAAAAGACCATGCTTTTCAACTACCTAAAAGTGGTCAAGATGACCCTACTTAAGAAGCATTACAAGTCCATCAAATAAACATAAACTTTAAAGATATAAGCATACTAAATCAACCATTTTATACATCTATAAGCCGTCACTACAAAAGACCCATACATGTCATTATTAACATTGACCAAAATACTCAAAAACTACCGAATTGATTGCTAGATAGTGTGATAGTTCTCTGACGAGCTTCCAACCAAATCAAGCTTCTGATAATCTATAAAACAATGGAAAGAAATTATGTAAGCAACGAGTGCTTAATAAGTTCGTATAAACTTAAAACTTAACTTACCATTTCAATAATATAATTCATAGGATGCGTATAAAATGTTACCAATGTCATAAGCTTAATAAAATCCTAAACAACACCACCAACTCATAAGTTAGTATACTTGTCCATGATACAAATGAAATTAACCATAAGATATATAAATTTCCATATGTACTAACATCATTTAGTTCATAAATGCTTTCATAAAGTCATGATTCAATCCATTTGCATACCTACCATTTCGTTCCCTTTTCATACCCGTTGAACCATCTAGAATTACATCGGATACAAGGGAAAGCTCATACAAAGTGTGCCTTTACATATAATTGTAACATTTCCTTTACATCAATGCTCACACGAGCTGTGAAATGGGCCTGCTCACATAAGCTGTGGGTCAAAATGTAAGCTACACAATGATGCTCATGCAAGCTATGGAGAATCCGTAACAAATGCAGGACCTCAGCCATCGATAGGACATTCAAGACCAGCACCCAAAACATGGAATCCCTAATGACATGTCATTTGTATCCTAAGATTTTTTAATGTAACACCCCATACCCGAGTCCAGGGCTAGGACTAGATACGAGACATTACTATACTTGAACTTCCCTAACATATATTTAAGGGCTATAAAATTTCATTCCAAAATAAAAACTTCTCTTTCTTAGTCAAACATACATTTCATGGGTCTACGAGGCTTTAAACTTGTGTCTGGAGTCTTTCGAAACTCAACCAAAAACTTTTCCTCACAATAAGGGCCATACGCCCGTTCCTTCACCCGTGGTTGACACTAACTAATTACACACGGCCTTGACACACCTATGGCCCTAGACCATGTGCCATACCTTGACATACTGACCTATTCACACGGCTTGGAGCACACACCCATGTGTTAAATGTGTGTCACACATGGCCTATACAAACGGCCGTGGGGTTAGCCCGTGGTCTATTCTGACTTAAGACACTAATATGTAGGGAACACACGGCCTAGACACACGCTCGTGTGTCTATCTGTGTGGGCACTTAGAGGCTATTTACCAAGCCAATTACCACCCTGAAATCAAGATCAATCTCAAGCCAAATTCAACAATTCAAATACTTCATCTAACATTAACAAAGATGCATACTTCATTGATATAAATATACATACATACTTAGTCAAACTTGGCCAATCTCTTTAGCCATATACAAAAGAATAATAAACTTGATAGCCCACACTTTGGCCCTTCTTAAGACATATTAAATGCTTCCTATACATGCCATACTTAATATAAACAACATGGCTATACCAAAATAGCGATTGATAGTGCGCTTCGAGCTCCGACTTCAATGATCCAAAAGTTAGCTTGGCGGGACTACATAGAAAGAAAGAATTAAAGATGTAAGTATTTAGCTTAGTAAGTTTGCATGTAATGCACATAACAATATATTTGCTTAATCAAAACTCATTTATCATAAACAAAGGTATTGCCTAACTCATGTGTTTGAGCTTACTAACTCTTGAAGATTCTTACATAACTCATGATACTTACTAGTCTCATGCTTGTGAGGTAAACAAGGTACACATCATCACTTGATTTCATAGATCAAGATACTTTACTATGATAAGCATAATCTCAACTTCATCATTCACCACATGTATAATACTCTTAGTTAACTTTAACTAGCATGACTTGATGATAGCTTTACTTACTTAACTTCTTGCTTTCTCATTCAATCTTTACTCTTATGCCCAATGAATTACTATGAATAACCGAGGATACTGAATCTCATCCTATATGTATTTGGATGCCAATACTATATCCTCGATATAGTCTTGCAATGGGATCTCTTACTTGATATCGACGCCATGTCTTGACATGGACTTACACGAGGTCTTCCTTGTGGGTTCCCTTGGGAACTTACCATTGCTATGTCTTGACATAGTCTTACTTGGTATCTTTACTTTGTCAATGCCGAGCCTTGGCTTGGACTTACATGAAATCTTTCTTGAAACACACCAATGCCGAGCCTTGGCTTAGACTTATATGGAATCTTTATCTCATGATAACTTTACAATGCCAAGACTTGTCTTGGACTTGCATGACATCTTTGCTTGGAGACTCACCAATGCCATGCCTTGGCTTGGGCTTATATGGGTCTTCATCCCATAATAAATCTCCAATGCCAAGACTTGTCTTGGACTTACATGATAACTTGCTTGATTGCTGATACCATGCCTTGGCTTGGTCTTATACTAGCTTTCTCATCTTATGTGGTAGATCGAGTATCCTAAGTAATTCAACTTCAATTAGGACTTTCTCATGCTTAATCTCATTAATTTCTTTGTTTAACATACCATTAAACATTCTCATGAAAGTAATGTATATTTAACAACATAACAAGAAATAAAATGAAAATATTCATGAAGCTTGGAAACCATACAAACTTACCTCAATATACAAAATGTATGTAGATATTACAATTTAGTCCTCGACTTTGTTCTTGCCTCGGTTTCGGTCCGGGCTTCGTTTCTCTTGATCTATAATAATAATTTAGCTCATTGAATAATCATATTGACTAAATTGACTCATAACTCATACTTTGGCAAAATTTTCATTTTGCCACTAAACTTTCTCATAATTACACTTTTGCCCCTAGGCTCGTAAAATGATTTTCATTTAACTTTCTTAAACTTCATGCTTAGCTGATTCATTTTCTCTACTATATCAATCATCAATTCTCACTATTTCTATTATGTATGACCAATTTCATAACTATTACAAATTAGTCCATACTAACATTTTTCATGAAATTCACTTAGGAAAAGATGTTTATCTAACATCAAACTCTCATAATCTTCCATAAAACATCCTTTTACAAGCATGTCATACATGGGTATTTTTATGGACATGAATTCTGGCTCAACTTATAGCTATAAATAGCTAATTCATAATACGAGGACTCAAAAAATACAAATAATATTAAAAACAGAGTTAGTATACACTTACTTGCAAGCTTTAAAAATTGAAGAAACCTAGCTATGGAGTCTCTCTAATTTTCGGCACTTGGGGAAGAAGATGAATAAGATTTTTATCATCTTTTTCCCTTTTTAATCATTTAATTGGTAAATGACCAAAATGCCCTTCCCACTAATTCTTCATAAAATTCTAACTCATGTCCAATTTTGTCCAAAAATTATAATTTGGGAAAATTGCTATTTAAGGACTTTTAATTAATAATCCAAAGCTATTTCATACAAAAAGCTTCTAGAATCTCATATTTTGCAACTTTTGCAATTTAGTCCTAATGGACCCCTTTAATGCCAATTTCATAAAATCTCTACATAAAACTTTCATAATATCATGCAAACATCTCAAATACCTCAAAAACTCATTTTACTAACTCGGATTTGTGATCTCGCACCACTATTCCAACTAGGCCCTAAATCGGGCTATTACACTTAAGGTTCAACTGAGACTCATTATCCGTCAATTCATCATAGCATTGACACATTTATATATTTTGATTCATTTACATTAAAACAACATAGTAAACATTCAATTAAAATTGAGCTAGTCTAAAGCTTTAGCTTTTCCTCGATTTAGATCCGATTGTAGTTTATGTTGATCTAAACAAATATTTTCATTCAATTAAGTACTTATAGAATTCAATTAAACCAATAGTTCATACTTATGCAAAATTACCAATTTGCCCCTAACATTTTAACTTTTCACAATTTATTCCTTAAGCTCATAATTTGAAATTTAACCATTTTAATCCTACATATTAGCTAGCAAATTTCATAGGGACTTATACCAACTCACTTAAACCAACATTTCATTATTTTAACATGAATTTTACTAATGTCACAAATAAATCCCTAAATGCAATTTCATCAAAAATCACTTAACAAAGTATGTTTATTTCACAACAAGGATTCATAACCTAACAACTAACATCAAAACTCATTTAAAAACATTCATAGAAAGTTCCTAAACCTTTAAAAATTTTACAAATTAACCCCCGGGCTAGTTAGATTAAACTAAAATGAACTCAAAAACATAAAAATCATTAAAAATGGGGCTCGGAATCACTTACATGCAAGAAATCAAGCTTGGTCGAACCTAGTTTTCTCCTTTAATGGCTAAAATTAGTTTTGGCATGAAAAAGAACAAGAATATGATATCTTTTACCTTTTAATTTACTTAACATTTAACGTAATTGTCAATTTACCAAATTAACCTTTTAAAATCATTAAAATTTCATTAAAACCATGTCCATGAACATCCAATAACACATTAAATGGTATAATTACCATTCAAGTCCTTTAGTTTAAGATTTCATAGCCATAGGACCCCTTTAACTACTAGAACTCAACTTTTACACTTTTTATGATTTAGCCCTTTTCACCTAATTAACCATTTAAACATCAAAAATTCTTTAATGAATTTTAAGACGAACTTAATATAATCCCGTAGACATTAAAAAAATACTAAAATAATAATTTACTCGTCAAAAGTGTGGTCCTGAAACCACTATTTTTGACACCACTAAAAACGGGATGTTACAAATTTAACTAAACCTAAATCTACTCCTAGGTTCATGTATCAGCTTTTCCTATTCCTTATTTTGACTACATGAGTTCCTTTAGCCTAGATCCAATTGTTTTACCTAATTAATTATTGATGTAGGGTTCCGAATGGTGGATTTCTAATTAACGTAATAGGGCTTCTTAGCCTTCTACTAGCCTAACTAGACGGTAAGACTACTTACCTCTCGATGATGTAGTACAAACCGAGGTAGGGTAAGGTTTTCACGGATAGGCAATACCAATTTAGGGTTAATTTCCACCTAAATGACTTCCTAGGGTTATCAAGCCTAGGGTTTAAGTTCTTCCTTCCCTAACCACTGATCTGCTAAGTGATGTTTGGTAGGCAATACTGATTTCGGATTAATTGCTACCTAGATGACTTCCTAGGTTCATCAATCCTAAGGTTTAATAACACTCAACCAGATATAACCAATCCAAATGAACTCTATTAATCAATCAATTAATAATATTAGAACAATTGAAACATGTGAGATATGTATAAAGTATAAATCGATTCTAATCTTTACACAATCATTTAATTAAACAATGTTAAAGAAATTGATATAAAGAATAGAATAAATGAAAAAAGATGCTCATGGATTTATAATGAAAGTGTGGCTTTGGAACAATCTCCACTCGCGAAAGTCTCACTTTAGAATAGAATATTCTAATTACAAGAACATAAAATAAACTAAGTAAAACTAAGAACAAAATAAAAACCTAATAATAATTTGTCTCCCTAAAATTGTGTGTTTAAACTTATTACAATGGCCTTTATATAGGCTAAACTTGGAATATTAAAGTGCCTAAATTATCCTTGAAGTCCTTAGAGTTTGACTAGGAAAAATATTCCTAATTTCCCTCAAAAACGCAGTTATCTCGTGCAAGGACTTTTTGGGTTGCGCAAGGGCGGTGTTGCAACACAGGCCTGCAGTGTTGCAACATCAGATCCAGTGTCACAACATCAAAGGGCCGTGTCATGACACCGAAGGCAGTTTCGCTCCAAGGCTTTGTTTTTATTTCTGTCCTAATGCCGCGATATAGGCATCAATTTTGGCCCGAATATGCATCTTTAGCTCTTGATTTGTGCTACAAAACCATGTAACATTATTTAGATATATAAAATATAATAAAAACTACTAAAAAGCATAAATTACTACTTTAAGCATGAAAACCTAAATATATACTAAGATGCTTTGATTTAACTATTAAAGAAGTTAAAATTTAAAATTATGTGTAAAAAGGATATAAATAATAGTGTAATTCGTGGCAGATCAAGTATTCCCTCACATGCTACTTCAATGTCATCAAAAATACCCTACACTTGTGTGTGTTACAAATATTAATACCAAAGATTTCCATGTAATTGTTGTATTTGATGAGATGATTGATGGGTCAATGCCGATGCCCAGATTCACGTCTATTAGCAAGTTAACAAAAAGGTAATTTTAATTATTAATTTTGAATAGTTAAATGATTAAATTGTAATTTTTTATAATTTAACAATTAAAGTGTAAACTTATTAATAATTAAATGACCATAAGTATAATTTGCCCAAAATTTTAAACACATTTAATAACCTTTATTATATTCGATGCCATGCATATGACGCGTAGGAAGTGTTGCATCTATTTGAAATCTGAGCTAATGATAGAACATCGTAACTCATAAAAAACACACATCCTTATTGGGCCCTCACTTAAATGTGCATAAATAAAGTAACATAGGATTAATTTGTTGAATATTCGAGTGGCAACATTTCTGTTTCTGAACCAAGAGAATAAGTAAGATACAACACATCAAATCACAGACAAGAGGGATACTCTGTTTTTCTCCAATGTAGAACAATTTTATGAAAACTAACAGGAAAACATCTCTGTTTTTCTCCACGGCAAGCTTGCCTAATAAACAAGGGAGACCAAACCCTCACCTACCTGAAGCATAAAGTGGTCGAGATCTTCTAAAACTAAAGATATCATCTATTTGGACTGAATTTGGTTGAACTGCTTCACTTTTCTGCGAGTTGTATTCGGCCAAATGTTGGTTCCCATACACTCGCACGCTAAGTGTTTTCTTTCGAGTTGCGCCAACTTCTATATTTTCATCGAAGAAATATATCAGTTCTTTTTGTGGAAGTTTCTTTAATGCATCAACCTGTTGGAACAGATAGTAAAAGATGAACTATTTAAGATCAAACTAAAATATTCATTGCGGATTAACAGTAAAGTAACATGTAGATGGGTTTTCTTAAATGAGTTGCCTTCCGATATTTAGAAATATATCAAGATTGATTGAGATACCTCGGCTTCCCTCCTATCAAATTTGGGAGTCCCACTGATGATCTCAGTCCAGTAAAATTGAGATTCTTCGCTTAAATTCTTGTGCTTCTCGAGCTTCATATTGATCAATGCATTTACGTTGCTCTGTGTAGGAATTTACGATTAGATGACAAGCTCTCATTCAAATCCAACCAAAGATGCATACAAACCAGCTCACAAATTACATCGATAACTTGAATCAAAAAAACTTTGTGATGAAAGCCAAGTTTTTCTAACAAGGCTACTAGTGCTCTATAAAACCACCTCACAAATTACCTCTAGATTGTCGTGCAGGTAAAAGTTAAAGTCCATAAAAGCCATAAAAAGAAAAAAGAAAAAAGAAAAGAAATTACTTCCAGCAGAAGAATTCTCCATCTCACCTTAAAGTCATCCTTTATCATTTCATACAGTTTACTCTCGAACATTTTGAGGAATGCCTCAACTCTGGTATCAATATGTCCAGGATCCTGTTAGTGAGATTGTGTTCTTAAGTTAAAGGTATAAGGCAGGAGGTATATACAAACGAAAGAACCTGCTATTCACCTTTACTGTAGACTGGATAATGAACTGCAACCCATGGATACCGGAATCATTCCTGATGAGAGACGATTAAAGACCTTAACATTTGGTGGACAATCCTAGAATGCAATAAGGAGAAAATTTTTTCTTTCACACCTCAGCCTGAGGAGAGTAATGTATCCCAGCTGCTCAACGGATCTAAGCTGATGGAAGGCAGCTTGCTCTGCAATAAGAGCAACAAGCTGAAGCTTCACATTCAGTTTAAAATCATCCCAATGAACCTGACCATTCACATGTGATTCATGTCAGAACTAAATAAAGCCTAGATACTCAAGATGCATCATAATATCAACCACAAGCAAAAAGACACACACACACACACACACACACACACACACAAAAGAAATAAAGCAAAAAAAATAATCACTTTAGTGTCTAATTAATGGAAAGACCTTCAGGTTGTCCCTGAGATGGGTTTCATGGGCCATTTTATTCAAGAATCAGCAGTAGTTGCCAAAAATATTTCCCACAATAATAGCCTTAATGCATATCATCCTCAACATAATCATGCAAAACTTTGTAAAATATCAATGTTGTTTCCATAGAACACAAACATATACTTGTTTATTCACCACAAATATGTTCTTTTCGTTGGAACTATGACAGCACATTATCATGCACCATGCATGTAGTGTGCATATGATTTTATGTGAAAAATAAAAGAAGAAGAGGAGAAAACAGAAACTTAAAATAAAAGAACTTGAAGAAAACAAGTTAATGGTAAAACTTGTCAACCATTTCATTGATATGTTTATATATACAAAAATACAAAGATTGAATAGTCAAAAAGAGTATCACCTAGTGAATCAACCATTCCTACTAGACTTTGGCCAATACTAACTTAGAATATACATAAAATAATAGCTAATACACTAGCCATTACATCAATTGAAATCAGTCACTATAACAACTAGTTTAGCCATCATATTACAAAAGATATCAAACTAGATTATATGATCACAAAATCAAAATGGTATGCCTCCCTCGGTCCAAGCTTGCTCCAAGCTGATCTGCTGCTACTGTTGATGCTGGTACAATGTTGCATTGCAGGCCAAAAGTCTAACACTCCTCCTTGGACTGTATGCAACAAACACCAATGTTGGTCCTCAAAAATTCAAACCGTGATGTACAAGGGGCTTGGTTAGAATATCTGCCAATTGGTCTTGTGAGCTAGAATGAACAAGATTAACTTCTTTGGATTGCTCAGCCTCTCTAACAGAGTGGAATTTAATCTTGAAATGCTTCGTTTTGCCATGAAAAGCTGGATTTTTTGCAATGGCAATTGCTGATTGGTTATCAACCAAAATTTCAGTTGGCTCAGTTTGGTCTTCATTCAAATCACACAAAAGCTTCCTAAGCCAAATGGCTTGATTAACAGCAGCAGAAGCTGCAATGTATTCAGCCTCTGCTGTTGACTGAGCAATAGTTTGTTGTTTCTTGGAGCTCCAACAGAATACACCTGAGCCAAGTGTGAAGAAATAACCAGAGGTACTCCTCATGTCATCAACCGAGCCTGCCCAATCGCTATCAGAATAGCCAGTTAGCTTGAGCCCTTTTTCACTTTTAAACATGACTCCATGCCCCAAAGTCCCTTTGACATATCTTAGTATCCTTTTAGTAGCCTTAAAATGAACAACATTACAGCAGTGCATGAATCTTGATAGGAGACTAACACCAAACATGATGTATGGTCGAGTTGCTGTTAGATAAAGCAAACATCCTACCAGGCTTCAATATTGCTTCTCATCTACTCTTGCATGATCTCCACTACTGGTTAGCTTTTCTCCTTGTGCAACTGGTGTGCTGACTGTCTTGCAATTTTGCATGCAAAATCTACTGAGGATCTTTGATGCAAAGGCATGTTGGCTAATAAAGATCCCATGATCAGATTGTCTTACTTCCATTCCAAGGAAATATGTCATGACCCCTAAATCAGTCATATTGAAAACCTCTTGCATTTGCACCTTGAATTCAGAGATCAATTCATCTTTGCTTCCTGTTACAAGCAATCATCAACATAGAGGGATACAATCAGCAAGGTTTCTCCATCTGACCTTTTTATATAGAGTGTTACTTCACTGACACTCTTCTCAAACCCGAGTTTAGACAGGTAAGAGTCTATCCTGTCATACCAGGCCCTTGGTGCCTGTTTCAGGCCATACAGAGCCTTCTTCAACCTATAGACATTGTCTTCATGTCCTTCTATCTTGAAACCATCTGGTTACTCAATAAAAATTTCTTCCTTAAGAAAACCATTAAGAAATGTAGACTTGACATCTAGCTGATGAAGTTTCCATTGTTTCTGAGCAGCTATAACGTACAAAAGTTTAATGGTATCTAGCCTAGCCACAGGAGCAAATGTTTCCATGAAATCTATTACATATTCTTGGTTGTAACCCTTGACCACGATCCTTGCCTTGTGCTTGTTTAAAGAGCCATCAACATTGTATTTGGCTCTAAATACCCACTTCACACCAATGTCCTTCTTACAAGTTGGTCTGTCCACCAATTTCGAGGTGTCATTCCTTCTGATCATTTCCAACTCGACTTCTATTTCTTCCAATTCCTATCTTTGGCAGCTTCCACAAAATCTGAAGGTTCAACTACTGCAACATCACATCTTTGGCAGATGTTAGCAATGGTCCCGGTTCTCCTTATGGGAGCATCATCAAAGTCTTCACTGTAAGGCTCAGCTTCAACAATCTCAAAGCTACTGTCCAATTGATCTTCTTCAATCTGACTTGTGCCTGAATTATCCCAGCTCCAAACCTTCTCTTCATGGAACCTGATGTCTCTGCTCACCAAGATCTTCTTTGTTGCAGGACCAAACACCCTGTAACCCTTGTTTGTGCTGCTGTAGCTAACAAATATTCCTGGAATAGCTCTTTTTTATAACTTGGTTCTCTTTTCTGCTGGAATGTGAGCATAGCAGACACAGCCAAACACCTTCAAGTGTGAAACAGTAGGCTTGAGTCAATGCCATGCTTCAAAAGGTGTCATACCCTTGACTACATGCATTGGCAATTTGTTGAGTAGATACACTGAGGTATTGACTACCTCAGCCCAAAACTTGCTTGGTAGCTTGCTTTCAAATAACAAACATCTGGACAAGTCCATCACAGTTCTATTTTTTCTTTCACATACTCCATTTTGCTGAGGAGTATACACTGTGGTAAGTTGGTGATGGATTCCATTTTGCTCACATAGATTCTGAAACTTATCTGACAGGTACTCTGAACCATTGTCTGTTCTCAAGGCTTTAATCTTGCAGTTTGTTTGGTTTTCAGCTAGAGCTTTGAATTTGTTGAAGGCTTCAAAAACTTCAGATTTTTTCTTCAAGAAATAAACATAACAAAATCTAGTCAAATCATCAATAAACAGCACAAAATACCTGCTATCATTCAAAGAAGGAGTCCTCATTGGTCCACAAATATCAGAGTGAACCAGCTCAAGCTTTTCTCGAGCTCTAAATGCTTTGCCAACTGGAAAGGGCAATCTGGCTTGCTTACCAAACTAAAAGACTTCAAAAACAGACTGTTTGACTTCAACCTTGCATAAATCATCAACCAAATTCAATCTATGCAGCAAATCTAATGATTTATAACTGACATGACCTAGCCTTTTATGCCATAGGCTGGTACTATCAACTAAACTTGTGTAGGCCTTCTTTTCAAGAAAATTCACATCAAGCATGAAGCTCCTGTTTGTCATTTCTACTGTGACCAGCTCCTGACCATAAGAGTCTCTAACAATGTAAGAACCATTCTCAAAAACAAGTGAGTGACCCTTTTCTACCAATTGTCCAATACTTAATAAATTCTGATCTAATTCAGGTACAAAGAGTACATCAGAAATCACTTTGTTACCTGAAGTGGTGTTGACCATTACATTGCCTCTACCCTCGGCTTCAATCAGATCTCCATTACCAATTCTGATTTTTGAGGCAAAGCTTCTGTTAAGGTCTTTAAATAGCCCTTCATTAGCTGCCATATGGTGTGTGTAACCACTGTCCACTAGCCACTCTACTTTAGCCTTGTTAGTTGCTACAAAGCTTGTTGCTATGAAGACATGCTCCTCCTGAGCTTGAAGGTCCTCAGCAGCTTGAGCCTTAACCTGCTGTTTTACAGGTGCCTTGCCTTTGTTTTTGCAGACCTTCTCTACATGTCCAAACTGCTTGCAACTCCTGCATTGAATGTCTGGTCTATACCAGTAATACTTTTCCAAATGTGAGGTTTTTTGGCAGTGTTTGCATGGTGGAAACTTCCTCTTGCCTGATTCTCTCCTTGGTTTCTCTTTCTTTTCTAGCCAAGGCTTCTTTCCTTTCTAACTTGAGCCTTCCCTTGTCTTTGCTTGAAAGGCTCCCTCAGGATGGTCTTCTTGCCTGTTGGCCCTTCTCTACTCGAGTGCATAGAGAGAATTTACCAGTTTAGATAGAGAAATTGTTGTGAGGTCTCTCGAGTCCTCCAATGAGGAGATTTTTGACTCAAATCTCTTAGGAAGAGTGGTGATCACCTTCTCAACAATTCTACTTTCACTGAAGTCTTCACCAAGCAGTCTTATACTATTGACAGTGGCCATTATTCTGTCTGAATACTGCTTGATGGTCTCAGCTTCTTTCATCTTCAAGTTCTCAAAGTCTCTCCTCAAGTTGATTAGCTGTTGTTGCATTGTCTTTTCAGACCCCATGAACTCCTCCTTCAGCTTCTCCCATGCCTGCTTCGGTGAATCACAAGCCATGATTCGAGTGAATATCACATATGATACTCGTTTTGCAGGCAAGCCATGGCCTTGTGCTTCTTGGCTCATTCCTCACTGTGTTGTCTCATCTGAGCAATGGTGGGATTAGCTCTCAATGGAGGTGGTTCAGTATCATTTTCAACTGCACTCCACAAGTCTTGTGCCTGAAGATGTGTTTTCATTTTTACTGACCATATATGGTAGTTTTCACCAGTGAACACAGGTGGTGGAGGTGTTGTGTAACTCATCCTGTTGCAACAAGTTCAGCAACCTCGATTTCTTCTTTCTTAAGCTTTCTTTCACAAATCAACAACCAACAATGGAGGCCCTCAAAGATAATCAGCTCTGATTACCATTTGTTGGAACTATGACAGCACATTATCATGCACCATGCATGTAGTGTGCATATGATTTTATGTGAAAAATAAAAGAAGAAGAGGAGAAAACAGAAACATAAAATAAAAAACTTGAAGAAAACAAGTTAATGGTAAAACTTGTCAACCATTTCATTGATATGTGGATATATACAAAAATACAAAGATTGAATAGTCAAAAAGACTATCACCTAGTGAATCAACCATTCCTACTAGACTTTGACCAATACTAACTTAGAAAATACATAAAATAATAGCTAATACACTAGCCATTACATCAATTGAAATTAGTCACTATAACAACTAGCTTAGCCATCATATTACAAGAGATATCAAACTAGATTATATGATCATAAAATCAAAATGGTCTGCCTCACTCGGTTTAAGCTTGCTCCAAGCTGATCTGCTGCTACTATTGATGCTGGTACAATGTTGCATTGCAGGCCAAAAGTCTAACACTTTTCAGAGCCTTAGGGTTGCATTGACATGCATTAAAAAAATTTCCACGAAGCTTGGCACCACCTTAGGAGCCAACAAAGACACATGCAAGATTTCCAACTTTTGTATCTAGCACTTGGTCTCTATAAAAGTTTTTAAGATGTAACAGGTTGAGATGAATAAATGAGTTATACAACATTCTACCAAGTGGTCAATAAAAATTATCTTCATAAACATGAAATGCCAAACGTCACAGACATGTTTTCAGTACTAGGCAATAGTTGTCTGAACTAAAGCTGCATTTAGTGCTCCATTAATTGGCAGGGAAACAAAATAATAGAAACTCTATGTTTATATTCTATTAAATAGTACATACATATACATGTTGAAATATGTGAAACCCATATATTTTGGGATATATTTTAAAGTTATTTAGGTAGATAAATCTTATTTACATAGATAAATCTTAGAATAAATCATTTGAGATATTCTAGGAATATTTTATTTTATCTTTTAGTACTTTATTAGAATAAAGGAATTATTTTCCAAATTAGGCTATGACTCTTTTATTTATTTAAATTCAGTTGTTTAGTTAATAAAAGACAGAACAGTTTTATTAAATGCTCTCTTAAAAACTTTCATAGTATCAGAGCTAAGTTATCTCTAGTAGCATCATGGTTAAAACAACCTTTATTGGAGATAAGAGATCCAGCAATCAAACAGAGGAAGAAAGTTTTACCATTGAAACAACTAATGAAAATTATGAGGGCCAAAGTTCTCTAGAAGGGTCTCCATTCACTAAGGAACAACTAGAGTATCTACACAAGCTTTTTCAATCACCACAATTTCGGATAAATTCTTGTCTTCTTAACTCATTCAATAATCTTTCTTCCACCTTTGCCCAATCAGGTACTGATTTTTCTATTTTTTCCAGTCCAATCCTTGTAAAACAAACACGTGGATCGTTGATTCTAGAGCTAGTAATCATATGACTAGTAGTCATTTTTTTTTCAACTTAAGCACCTTGAGTAGGAAACAAAAAAAAAAATCAAAGTAGCAGATTGGTCATTCTCAGCAATAGCGGGGAAAGGCACTGTTAAAATTTCGACTTCCTTGGTTTTACACGATGTTTTACATGTGCCAAATCTAGCTTGTAATCTCATATCGGTTAGTAAATTATCCCAGTCTTCGAATTGTCATGTTATATTTGACTCCTCTATATGTAAATTTCAGGACATAGTCTTGGGGAGGATGATTGGCAATGCTAAAGAATCTGGTGCAATTTATTTTCTTGACGACGACCATCTAAGTCAACCAACAACTACTTTATATTTAAATTCTGCTTCTAGTTTTGATAAGGTTATGATTTTGCATTATAGGCTTGGGCATTCTAATTTTTACTTTTTAAGATATTTGTTACCTGATCTATTTAAAAATAAAAGTCTTTCTTCATATCACTGTGAATTTTTTGAATTGGCTAAACATTGTCGAAACTATTTTTTTATCGGGTTTTGAAAAACGGGATCGACTTTAAAAATATGGAAATGGAGTCGCCACCGATCTTTTATTTAAGATGTGATTGGATCACCTTGAGATGAATTATTTTAATAAAACTTTTTTATTAAAATAATAATTTTGGTCTATGAAATCTAAGAAAATAGGTTCGGGAGTCGGTTACGCACGAGGAAGGATTACCACCCTCGCAGCGCCCAAAATTGGTACTGAATTGATTAATTAATGTCCTGACGTCGAAAATTTGAAAAGATTCTAGAATATGATCCATTTATCTAAGATATGTTTGGACAGAATCATATTGGATGCCGAAAATTTTTATTTCGAGGAAATAAAATGTCGTACTCAGTAAGTTAGGGCACAACATCTTATATTCTCGGAATTAGATTTGTCCTTCGACATTCAATATTCATATATTTAAAAATAAGAAGGATATTCAATTATTTGGGTCAAATGAAAAATCGCAACCCAGTAAGTTAGGGCACTATTTCTCAAAATTCCCGAATACGGAATACTGCCTTTGTTCTTTTGAAATTCTTATCTTGAGATGATAAAATATCACACCTAGTAAGTTAGGGCGCAATATCCCAACTTCCCGAGAATAAGTTTTTTTTATTTAAAATATCGTGCATTCTGATTTAAGAGAGAAAGGATACTCGGTTGCTAGGTTTTAAAAGAGGAGAATCGGAACTCAGTAAGTTAGAGCACGATTTTCTCGAAACCTCTAAACACGAGTATTGCCTTATGATTTTAAAATCGAAACGACATTAACACTACATTTTTCATAAGATACAATGGAATACTAATATACAAAGTCAATATCAATCATAATCAATTAATGGCTACGAATTAACAAATTATAATTCCCGCAATAGTAATAATCATCAAACGCAATTTCGACTTTGGCTGTTGAAGAAAACGGAGCAAAATAATATAAAGAAAACAATAATAGGAAATGAACCTAAATCAAGTCAAAGAAAATGAGTTTAAAATAAGTAATAAAAAAAATATTCAAAGCAGTAGGAGGCAATAATTGGAAAATAATGATGTATAAAACATTTGAATACACTATTAAAAAACGTCAAATAATATTAAAACATTTTTAAAACGGATAAATAAAATCTAAAATAAAATACATAAAATAATTTAACATACAAAATATAAGAAATTTAAAATAATATCTAAAAGGGAAATTGCAATACATAACAATTTAAAAGGAATATATATAAAAGGAATAAACTATATAATATGAAAACAAATCAAATGAATAATATATGAAATTAATGTAAATAATGTACATAAAAGCAATTAAAATGAAAATACTAGGATAATAAGACAAATAAGTGACCAATCAGCAAATTAAAACAGATTTAGAGAAAGTTTAATAGTGTAAGCGAAATTCAGGGACTACATACTAATTATTAAAACAGTAAAAGGACCTAAATACAATACACGCGCAAAAGATAGGGGCCAAATAGGTGATTATCCCAAGTTACTAAACACAGCATTTTTAAAAAGTGTACGAAACTGAAATAACGTACAAAATTCGAGTGTAAAATTAAGAAAATAAGAACATTCATATGGCTTAATTAAAGTGCGACGAAAAAAGGGGAGGATCAAAAATGAAAATATCCCTTCCTGGCTGAAATACGCGGATCCTGAATGGCGCGGGCCAGGTCGCACGGGTCGGATGGCCCCATACAGTGCCGTTTTGAGGCCACTGAAATAGGCCTTAAACGACATCGTTTTGACTCGTTATAAAAGGCAAATTTCCCCCGTTTTATTTCATTTCTGTCGTGCTATTAAAAAATACAAAAAGAAAAAAGAACTTTCTCTGCTAGGGTTCTTAGCTCCCTCGTACCGCCGTTGGACCAACACCGTCTGCTGCTATCGGAGTTCCCAAACAAACCCTTTTCCGGCCTATTTTCTCCCCTCTCAACCCTGAGTTTCTGAACCAAGGGCAAAAACCCAAGAGAGGGAGGGATATGACCACCGTCCTCTTTTCCTGAAGCCCTAACTCTAATTTTAAAGGGATCTCGCGACTCTCAAAAATGGAGAAGTATTCCGATGATGGCAAAACGTGGAGAATACTGGTAAGTTCTTTCTTTCTTTTGTTTTCATAAAAAAAGGGAAAAATAATAACCTTAAACACAATCAAATTCACCTTTGAAACCATTCTCAGTCTTTTTTTTGTATTTCCTTGTATATCCGTAAAAAATGTGAACCTCCATTACAAATTTTTGCTTCGATTTTTATATGTCACCGAAAAGAAAAATAAAAGGCAAAATAAAAATACACTATCTTTGTTCTTTGCTTTGCTATTGTTTTGTTCTCTTGCGCAGGTACAAGACGACGTGGAGGCATGACGGTGTTGTACGGAGGCCGTACGGAGGCGATGTGGCGCGGGGTGGCTTGCTGTTAAGGGCTTGCGGTGCATGGAAGTGATAGAAACCTTAGGGTTTCTGTTTGTTCTAAAAATTTTGGGCTAATCGGGCCAGGTTTTGCATTGGGCTTGGTTTATTGATTTGTAATGGACTGATGGACTATTTTCAATTTTATTTTTAATTGGTTTTTGTATTGGTTTAATGGGTCGGGCAAATTTTGGGTCTTACAGCTGCCCCTCTTTGCTCATTGTCGTGTAATGAGAATAGAGCAAAGACTATAAAAGGGCTAAATTTGCCTAGTCTTGTAAGATCTTGGCTTCTTTCGGTGCTTTTCTTCTTCAAGTAGCTTCGTTCCATCCCACTGTATCCTCAGGGTTTCGGGAACTGGCGCTTCGATCCCATTCCAATGTAATTTCCTGAAAAAGAGATTTGTAGCTTCAATTTGCTCCGTCGGAACTTCTTGGTGATAAGAATTCAGAGAGAAGAGATTTGTAACTTCGATCTTCCTACTGAGACTTCTCAAAAATAAAGGTTGATCTTCAATACACTCAATGAGGAGGGATTTGTAACTTCGACCTGCTCCACTGGGACTTCGAGGTGATAAGAATCCAGAGAGAAGAGATTTGTAGTTTCGATCTACTCCACTGGAACTTTAAGGAGATAAGACTTATATGGCTTCGATCTGCTCCTGCAACTTTAGGATTGCCAGATCTGCTATCTTCAGTCTACCCCTACAAACTCAGAGATGCTAGATTAGTAACTTCGATCCGTTTCGCTTAGGAAGGCAAAATCTGCTATCTTTGACCTATTCCACTACTGGTCAGGGAAATAGGGCTTATGGCTTAAATCTGTTCCACTATTGCATAGGGAAACAAGATTTGTTGTTCGATCTTGGTCCACTATTGCTTAGGGCGACAAGATCTACAATTTTTGACCTATTCTAATGCTAGTCACGGAGATAGGGCTGGTGGCTTAAATCTGTTCCACTACTGCTTAAGGAGACAAGATTTGTTGTTCGATCTTGGTCCACTACTGCTTATTGTGATAAGATCTACAACTTTTGACCTATTCCAATGCTAGTCACGGAGATGGGGCTGGTGGCTTAAATCTGTTCCACTACTGCTTAGGGAGACAAGATTTACCGCTCGATCTTAGTTCCCTACTGCTTAGGGTGACAAGATCTACAATCTTCGATCTATTCCACTGTTGGTTAGGGAGATAGGGTTGGTGGCTTAAATCTATTCCACCACTGCTTAGGAAGACCAGATTTACTGTTCGATCTTAGTTCCCTACTGCTTAAGGTGTCAAGATCTACAATCTCCGACCTATTCCACTGCTAGTCAGGAAGATAGGGTTGGTGGCTTAAATCTGTTCCACTACTGCTTAGGGAGACCAGATTTGCCGTTCAATCTTGGTTCCCTACTGCTTAAGGTGACAAGATCTACAATCTTCGACCAATTCCATTGCTGGTCAGGAAGATAGGGTTGTGGCTTAAATCTGTTCCACTACTGCTTAGGGAGACCAGATTTTCCGTTCGATCTTGGTTCCCTACTGCTTAGGGTGACAAGATCTACGACCTATTCCAATGCTGGTCACGGAGATAGGGCTGGTGGCTTCGATCTGCTCCTATAACCTCAGGATTGCCAGAACTGCTATCTTCGATCTGCTTCACTCAGGAAGGCAAGATCTTCGAATTCACCGATATTGCGACAACGTCCTCTAGGGGACCTATCCTATAAAATCAGTTTTGTGTTTATGCTTATACAAAATGGTTAGGATGCAATGATCAGAATGAATCTAATGCTCCTAACTAGATGTATTATGGATGACTTTTGCATGAATGCAGAATGTCATGAGAATGATTTCTTACAAAGATTAGGATGCAATGATCAGAATGAATCAAATGCCCTTAAATAGATGTGTCTTATGAATAACATTTGCATGAATGTAGAATGTCATGAGAATGATTTCTTACAATGATTAGGATGCAATGATCGAAATGAATCAAATGCCCCCTAAATAGATTTGTCCTATGGATGACATTTGTATGAATGCAGAATGTCATGAGAATGATTTCTTACAAAGATTAGGATGCAATAATCGGAATGAATCAATAGATGTGTCCTATGGATGACATTTGTATGAATGAGAATTTCATGAGAATGATCCCCTTTTTAAAAGTTTAAGCATGTCATTACTCGTCAGGGTAATATGTTGCCCTCCTGTTCGGCTGGTATTCTTGACAGAAAACCCAAAAAAACAAATATCTTGCTCAACGGACGTGCCCTACTGTAACTTCAGGGTTCATCTCATTGTGACTTAAGGGTATGGGATCTGAATTTCTCCCCATCTATCCCATTAAGACTCGGGAGAATAGGGCCTGTAGCTCGTTCTACCAACTGATCACTCCTCGGGTGACCCAACCAGATGCGTATGCATGATGCTCGCGTGAATGCAGAATGTCATGTTTTTCTTGCGAATGATTCCCCTTTTACACTTGGGTTGACAATGCCCATTTCTTGTCAGGATTGTATTACTGATGCAATATCTTGTCATTTGTTCAACCACTATTTTGGCAAAAATTCGGAGAGATAGTCTCAGTTTGGACTCAAATATTTTTGACCCTTAAGCTTGGTGAATTTTAAACAATAGTCCTGTTTCGGGTTCTTGTATTATTCAGAAATTTCTAGAGTAAAATGCAAAACTCATTTTATGAAAATATTATTAGTCCATAATCGTTATTTCAATGCGAAGTGCTTGAAAAAGATCACAGCCATGGATAAGGAAGAGATTAATTAGGAGCATAGCTCGGAACAAATAAGCTAAGAAAAGATAGCAATCGTAATTAAGGAAGAAATTTATTGTGAACATATTTTGAAAAGAATAACATAACCACAAATAACAAATTTAAAATGGATAAAGTGGAAACTAGGTGCCCCAGATATCGCAGTCTGAGCTTCTCTATTCAAACTTCTTGAGGATCATTTTAAGCTCAATATGTGTTTAGGGATCTGAAGTACTTCGTTGATGCCCCAAGACGTAGCGTACTTCCTCATTGTTAATTCAGGTATAGCAAGACTACTATATGCCCCCTTTGATCAAAATTTAAGTTGCCCTTTTCGGGTTTTCAACTCAAATCCCCTTTGGTCTCAAAGCACCCTTCGTAGGTTTTTGCCTTGGCCTCTCCTTTTCTTTCTTCTTTTTTTGCTAAAAATTTCTTTTTCTTTTTTTCTCTTTTTTTGCTTTTTTATGAATTCTTTTTATTGAATTTGAATTCTCCGGATTGGGTAGGTTTTTGTCATCTATCTTAGACAATATCCATGCTTCCCTAGAACAGGCCTTCTTTGTTGCCTAAGGTCCTTCCCAGTTTGGCATCCTCTTTCTTCTGAAGTCCCTTTTGCATGGGAAAGAATCTTCTTCAAAGCCCTATCATGAAATTTTCTAGGACGAATCATTTTTGTTGTGAGCTCGCATCATCTGACTATGATAGATAGCTTTTAACATTTTTTCTTCAAATTCAACTGATCATATTGAGATTAAACACGTTCTGCCTTATCCAACTTCAGTTCTGATAAAACTTGAAAAAGGGAAATTTGACTTCAATGGGTGAAACCAATGAGAAATGTGCTACCCCGGTAACTCATCCTGGCCAATATTTGATAAGCGTAGAGGGTAAATAGTAACTTTTGTAAGCCAATCTTTACAAGTCTCGGTCTCTCCTTTTTTTTAATCTTTTATTTTTCTTTTTAACTTCCTTTACTGTGATGTGGCACTTGATCTTTGAACAGACCGCAAACTTTTGACATTGTGGTTAAATATGATCTTTTTGACATTTTTTTTGTGTCAATATTCTTTCTTTCTTTTTTGATCTGATGACTATCGACTTTACAATATTGGCATGTGAAGTGACTTTTACCATCTTATTAAAGTACCCGACATCCACGAAAATGAATCGACATTGGCCATAAGATTTTGATGAGACTGGCTTGATAACATCCATGCTCCACATATAGGAAATCTTATTTCTGCATTGAGCTAGGCTTTGATCTCCATCTCCTTTTTGACTCGCGATGTAAGATCCATTTTTTATCCATTATTAACAAATTAGAAGATATGTTATATTTTCTGTCATCTTCAAAGTCTTGAGATCCCTTAGACCCCTATTTTACTAAAAAAGGGAGTCAGTAACAGCGTCACCCATGTCATTGATATTTGGGGACCTATTGTAAGTTCAAAAGAATATGGAAAGAACGAATGAACCTATGAATGAATATTTGTATGTATAATCATGAATAAAGAATAAAAGAATATTTGGATAGTAATCCAAAGTACGAAAGAATCTATAAAAAGATGCATTTCATTGAAATAAGGATTCTGAACAAAAGCCTATTCCACAAAATGACTCTTATCACTTCTAGGCTGAAAGCAATAAGCGTGTTTTGAATATTACTCTAAATTAGCCTTAAAAATACGTGTCTCGTCCACAGTCCTATTGTTCAAAACACTCTCAAGTATATAAAGGTCCATGCTTGGAAAACTTTTATTCATTGATTCACCCTTTGGATCTGCCATTGGTTTTCTGACTTCCCAAATTCTAGGCTTCTGATGACTTCTTTAAGGAATCGCAACTCTCTTGCCCCCTCATTCAATTATCGCAAATTACTGCTCTGGTCGACTCATCGAACTTCAAAACCCCTATTTTAATATGCCTCTCCACCAATTTCTTAAATGCAATGCAATTATCGATTGAATGCCCCGTTATCCCCGTGTGATACTCGCATTGAGCATTTGAATCATAACATTTGGGGTATGGGGGTTGTATTGGTTCCATGTAATGAGGAGCCACCATATGTGCATCGAATAGGCTTTGATACAACTCTCTATATGCCATTGGAATTGGTGTAAATTAGAGTTGCTTTGCAATGGATTCTTGTCTTGATGATCCTTGATGATCAGTAGTAACAGCCCTCGATTAACCTACAGTGACTAATTTGGGACGCTTGCTCAAGCTGTTCACTTCATTTTCCCTATTTCTTAGAGCTGATCTTTTGGCACTTTCTTCAGCATCTAGCTTTCCACTCTTTGTGGCGTTCTCAATCATTTCTCCAATCATTACGACGTCTGAAAAGCTCTTTGTGGCACTCCCTAGCATGAGTGATAAACGGGGCCTTCAGTGTATTAATAAAGAGTATGGTGGTCTCTCTTTCTAACAGGGGTGATTGGACTTGGATGGCAACCTCTCTCCACCGTTGCACATACTGTCTAAAACTTTCATTCACCCTTTTCTCCATGTATTGAAGAGTAATTCTGTCGGGAGTCATGTCTGTCACATGATTGTACTGTTTCATGAATGCTTGGGCTAAATCTCCCCATGACCCAATTCTGGCACGACTCAACTGGTTATACCATCTGGCTGCGGCTCCCACCAAGCTATCCTAGAAGCAATGAATCAGCAGTGGGTCATTGTGAATGTATCCCGTCATCCTTCTACAAAACATAGTAATATGGGCTTCTGGGCAACTTGTCCCATTATATTTATCAAATCCAGGCATTTTGAACTTGTATGGGAGCACCAAGTCTGGGACCAAGCTTAAAGCCTTGGCATCAATTCCATAACAGCTATCAGCACTTTCTAAAGCCTTAAACTTCTCCTCCAACCATTTATATCTGTCTTCTAGTTGTCTTGGCAATTCTGCTTTTGTCCTCTCTCCTTCAGCTATTTCATCCAAATCAGGGACATGAGTCATGATTGGATTATCTCCTGAACCTAAGCCAGTTTGGGGGTTCACTGAAGCATCAACTTAGAATTGTTGAGGCCTGATCGTGATAGATGGCCTTTGTACAGTCACTTCAGGTAGTGCTTGCACGTGTGGTGGAGTAAAATCAGGGGGATATTGATGATACTCAGTATTCCCCTCAACATTAACCATGGAGCTCTTTCCTTTATCCATATGCCCCTTTAATAGCTGTGTCATTTGAGTCATCATATTTCTCTGCGATTCCATCATTTTATCCATCATATCCTGCTAGATCTTAGCAAACTGCTCCTGCATTTGCAGCTGAAGTTTATCCTGCATCTCCCTTTGGAGTTGCTCAAGCTTCTCTAATCTCTGATCCATATATTTCATCTTAGTTCGGGTACCGTAGAGATGTTTGGTTTTGCCGATGTCCAAGTTAATGCTGAAATAACTTCAACCAATCAGGTTCTTCTCATGAAATCTAATGCATATGATGTAATGCCATGTGAATGCATGCAATGAATGTAAAGAGGCGTCGATTCTAACTCAATTTCCTTTAGATAACTTTACTAGAGGACAAAACTCTTTACATGAAACGAACTACAAATATACAAACATACGTATTGTCTTTCATTTTATCAAGAAATTCGTTCTCCATGCTGAGCTCCCTAATTTGGCAATCGAACCCTAATCGACATCTCTCTCTAATATGGAAATGCATGCTAAGTAAAAAAAATATACAACACGAAAAGTCAGTACAATATATAGAAATAACAATCAAAGCCTATAAAACATTCCAGCACCTATCTAGGTGACCACTAGGGTTTACTACAACTTTATCTGGGGTAGGCTCTTAGGGTCCTTTACATGTGGTTTGAGTTCTAAAGTCGAGGGTACCTGAACCAGCAGATTCCTCGACCCTTACCCCTTATAGGCTCATACGGACCGAGTTCGGTCCAGGGGGACACATTGCCCTATGGCTGCACGAAAATGAAAATCTCACGAATACATAGGTACGGATGTATCCCGAAAGCGATTCACTATCCTGCACGGAGGTGAAAACCTCACGAAGGAGTAGCTTCTCACTCCCACTTAGCGATGTAACCCAACGACCATGCAATATGATGCAAAAATGTTTTAAAAGACTTGAACCATAACAATCAAGTGAGATGACACAAGCGAATGCAAATAAAAAGATCGTAATTCTTCAAATCAAATTTTCAATTTTCGACAAAAGGACAGAAATTAATCAATTTATGGCCTGACCCTTAACCAGTCCTCAGTGGAGTCGCCAAGCTGTCGAAACCATTTTTATCGGGTTTTGAAAAATGGGATCGACTTTAAAAACATGGAAATAAAGTCGCCACCGATCTTTTATTTAAGATGTGATTGGATTACCTTGAGATGAATTATTTTAATAAAATATTTTTATTAAAATAATAATTTTGGTCTACGAAATCTAAGAAAATAGGTTCGGGAGTTGGTTACGCACGAGGAAGGATTAGCACCCTCACAAATACCAAAATTGGTAAATTTAATTGATTAATTAATGTTCGACGTCGAAAATTTGAAAAAATTCTAGAATACGATCCATTTATCTAAGATATGTTTGGACAGAATCATATTGGGTGCCGAAAATTTTTATTTCAAGGAAATAAAATGTCGTACTCAGTAAGTTAGGGCACAACATCTTATATTCTCGGAATTAGATTTATCCTTCAACATTCAATATTCATATATTTAAAAATAAGAAGGATATTCAAATCGCAACCCGGTAAGTTAGGGCACTATTTCTCAAAATTCCCGAATACGGAATATTGCCTTTGTTCTTTTGAAATTCTTATCTCGAGATGATAAAATATCACACCCAGTAAGTTAGGGCGCAATATCCCAACTTCCCGAGAACAAGTTTTTTTTATTTAAAATATCGTGCATTTTGATTTAAGAGAGAAAGGATAATCGGCTGCTAGGTTTTAAACGAGGAGAATCGGAACTCAGTAAGTTAGAGCATGATTTTCACGAAACCTCTAAACACGAGCATTGCCTTATGATTTTAAAACCGAAATGACATTAACACTACATTTTTCATAAGATACAATGGAATACTAATATACAAAGTCTATCAATCATAAGCAATTAATGGCTACGAATTAACAAATTATAATTCCCGCAATAGTAATAATCATCTAACGCAATTTCGACTTTGGCTGTTGAAGAAAACGGAGCAAAATAATATAAAGAAAACAATAATAGGAAATGAACCTAAATCAAGTCAAAGAAAATGAGTTTAAAACAAGTAATATAAAAATAGATTCAAAGCAATAGGAGGCAATAATTGGAAAATAATGATGTATAAAACATTTGAATACACTATTAAAAAACGTAAAATAATATTAAAACATTTTTAAAATGGATAAATAAAATCTAAAATAAAATACATAAAATAATTTAACATACAAAATATAAGATATTTAAAATAATATCTAAAAGGGAAATTGCAATACATAACAATTTTAAAAGGAATATATATAAAAAGGAATAAACTATATAATATGAAAACAAATCAAATGAATAATATATGAAATTAATGTAAATAATGTACATAAAAGTAATTAAAATGAAAATACTAGGATAATAAGACAAATGAGTGACCAATCAGCAAATTAAAACAGATTTAGGGCAAGTTTAATAGTGTAAGCGAAATTCGGGGACTACATACTAATTATTAAACCAGTAAAAGGACCTAAATACAATACACACGCAAAAGATAGGGACCAAATAGGTGATTATCCCGAGTTACTAAACACAGCGTTTTTAAAAAGTGGACGAAATTGAAATAAAGTACAAAATTCGAGTGTAAAATTAAGAAAATAAGAACATTCATATGGCTTAATTAAAATGCGACAAAAAAGGGGGAGGATCGAAAATGAAAATATCCCTTCCTGGCTGAAACACGCGGATCCTGAATGGCGCGGGTCAGGTCGCGTGGGTCGGATGGCCCTATACAGCGCCTTTTTGAGGCCACTGAAACAGGCCTTAAACGACGCCGTTTTGACCCGTTATAAAAGGCAAATTTCCCCCGTTTTATTTCATTTCTATCGTGCTATTGAAAAAAAAACAAAAAGAAAAAAAAAACTTTCTCTGCTAGGGTTCTTAGCTCCCTCGTACCGCCGTCGGACCAACACCGTCTGCGACGGTCGGAGTTCCCAAACGAACCCTTTTCCGGCCTATTTTCTCCCCTCTCAACCCTAAGTTTCTGAACCAAGGGAAAAAATCCAAGAGAGGGAGGGATATGACCACCGTCCTCTTTTCCCGAAACCCGAACTCTAATTTTAAAGGGATCTTACGACTCTCAAAAATGAAGAAGTATTCCAATGATGGCAAAACATGGAGAATACTGGTAAGTTCTTTCTTTCTTTTGTTTTCGTAAAAAAAAAGGGAAAAATAATAACCTTAAACACAATCAAATTCACCTTTGAAACCGTTCTCAGTCTTTTTTTTGTATTTCCTTGTATATCCGTAAAAAATGTGAACCCCCATTACAAATTTTTACTTCGGTTTTTATATGTCATCGAAAAGAAAAATAAAAGGTAAAATAAAAATACACTATCTTTGTTCTTTGCTTTACTGTTGTTTTGTTCTCTTGCGCAGGTACAAGACGACGTGGAGGCACGAGGGTGGCGTACGAAGGTCATACGGAGGCGACGTGGCGCGGGGTGGCTTGCTGTTAGGGGCTTGCGGCGCATGGAAGTGATAGAAACCCTAAGGTTTCTGTTTGTTCTAAAAATTTTGGGCTAATCGGGCCAGGTTTTGCATTGGGCTTGGTTTATTGATTTGTAATGGACTGATGGACTATTTTGGATTTTATTTTTAATTGGTTTTTGTATTGGTTTAATGGGCGGCAAATTTTGGGTCTTACAAAAATCATCAGTCATTCTTCCCACTTCAAAAATATAAAGCTTCCAAAATTTTTTAGTTAATTCATAGTGATGTTTGAGGACCTTCGAGAGTCTCAACCTTTTAAGGAAAACGTTGGCTTGTCACATTTATTGATGATCATACTCGCATTTGTTGGGTGTTTTTATTAAAAGATAAGTTTGAAGTTAAAAATGTGTTTCGGTCTTTTTATGCTATGGTGAAAACACAATTTGGTGTGAGAATAAAAGTACTTCGAAGTGACAATAGTGGGAAATTTTTTAGTGACCAATTAGTTGTTTTCTTAATAAAACATGGTATAGTCCACCAAAACTCTTGTACAAATACACCACAACAAAATGGGGTTGCAAAAAGAAAAAATCGACATCTTTTGGAAGTAACTAGAGCCTTGATGTTCACTAGTCAAGTACCCCATTATCTTTGGGGCGAAGCCTTGTTAACAGCTACATATCTTATTAATAGAATGCCTAGTAAAACTCTAAACTATAGAACTCTTTTCAGTCTCTTTAAAGATAACTTTCCTAACTCTAAATTGATCACAGATTTATCCCTCCGAGTTTTTTGGTGTAATGTTTTTGTTCATCTTCACGACCAAGGCAAACTAGATCCTAGAGCAAAAAAAATGCATCTTTGTTGGCTATACTTCTAATAAAAAGGGTTACAAATGTTACGATCCAATTGATAGGAAGATTATTGTTACCATGGGTGTTACATTTGTTGAAACGCAATCTTACTTTAATTCTAATCTTCAGAGAGGGAATTATAATAAGGAAGATTCTATAATTGATCAAGAAAACACTAGGAATATACAACATAGGGATTCTAATAATGGGGAAGATGAATTTATGATTAACAAAGAAATTAATGATGTTAATATTGGTAATGAAAATGAGTATGAAGGTGTAGAGTCTGATCATGAGAATAAAGAACAAACAAAGGAGTTAATTGTTTACTGAAGAAGAAATCGAAATCAAGAAAATGGAATCCACCAGATTCATCACCAAGAATCCGACCCACAAGATCTTGTCAAAAGTTCAGGTAAAACTCATAATCCGACCAATGAATTTTCTGATTTAAATATTCCAATTGCTAAAAGAAAGTGTTAGAAATGTTGTCAAATATTCCATGTCTAACTTTGTGTCCTATAAAGCCTCGTCTTCGACATTCTCAACCTTTGTGTTGTGTCTCGATACTGTGAAAATACCCAAAAATGTGAAAGAAGCTTTACAAGTTCCTGAATGGAAAGAGATTATTTTAGAGGAGATGCGCGCTCTTGAAAAACCAGGTACATTGGAAACAATGTAATTACTTGTAGGGAAAAAAATGGTTGGCTGTAAATGGGTCTTCACAACCAAATTCAAACCGGATGGATCTTTAGATAGATACAAAGCCCGACTGGTAACTAAAGGGTACACTCAAACATATGGGATAGATAATCTTGAAACATTTGCTCCAGTAGCCAAATTAAATTCAGTTAGAATTCTTTATCAATTATTGTTAATCTTGATTGGTCCTTACAGCAGTTAGATGTGAAGAATGTTTTCCTAAATGAAAAACTTGAAGAAAAAGTTTACATGGATCCTCCTCCAAGTTTTGAAGAAAAATTTGGAACTCGGGTATGTAAGCTCAGGAAATCTTTGTATGGTCTAAAATAGTCTCCTCGAGCTTGGTTTGAACGGTTCACTCAAATTTTTAAAAAACAAGGTTACTCACAAGGGCAAGCTGATCACACTATGTTCTATCGACACTCACAAAGAGGTAGAATAGTAGTTATTATAGTTTATGTCAATGACATCATTCTTACAGGAGATGATGTGGATGAAATAAGGCATCTCAAGGAGCATCTAGCATTGGAGTTTGAGATCAAAGACTTGGGTCCTTTAAAATACTTTCTTGGAATGGAAGTTGCTCGATCAAAAAAAGGTCTTGTGGTTTCTCGAAAAAAATATGTGATTGATCTTTTAAAAGAGGATGGAATGAGTGGTTGTCGCCCAGCTAACACACCAATTGATCCAAATGTAAAATTCGGAAATAAAGAAGGTCGATTAGTTGATAAAGGGTAGTACCAAAGATCAGTCGGTAAGTTAATTTACTTATCACATACAAGGCCAGACATAGCTTTTGCAGTGAGCTTGGTGAGTCAATTTATGCACTCCCCAATGGAGGAACATGAAGAAGCAGTGTTTCAGATTCTGAGATACTTGAAGAGTTCACTTGGAAAGGGCTTATTCTTCAAGAAAACCGAACAAAGAGGAACTGAAGCATATCTGATGCAGACTGGGCAGGCTTAATAATAGATTAAAGATCTACATCAGGATACTGTACATTTGTTTGGGGAAACCTTGTGACTTGGCGAAGCAAAAAATAAAATGTTGTAGCAAGAAGTAGGGCAGAGGTTGAGTTTAGATCAATGGCTCAAGGAAATTGTGAAATGATGTGGTTAAAAAGAATTATGGAAGAGCTGAGGAAACCAATAACTTCACCAATGAAGTTGTACTGTGATAGCAAAGCTGCCATTAGTATTGCTCATAACCCAGTCGAGCATGACTGAACTAAATATGTTGAGATTGATAAACACTTTATCAAGAAGAAGATTGAAGAAGGCCAAGTGTGCATGTCGTTTGTTCCTTCAAAATAACAGATTGTTGACATACTCACCAAAGGGCTCTCTAAGACAAGCTTTGATTTTCTTGTAAGCAAGTTGGATATGATTGATATATATGCACCAACTTGAGGGAGGGTGTTGAAATATGTGAAACCCATATCTTTTGAGATATATTTTAAAGTTATTTAGGTAGATAAATCTTATTTAGGTAGATAAATATTAGAATAAATCATTTGAGATATTTTAGGAATATTTTATTTTATCTTTTAGTAGCTTATTAGAATAAGAGAATTATTTTCCCAATTAGGTTATGATTCTTTTCTCTATTTAGGGCTAGTTTGGCAATGCTTTTGAAAAGTGCTTTTGAGAAGTGCTATGAAAAAGTATTTTAAGAAATGCTTTTGAAAAGTTTAGTTTAAAATTTCAGTATTTAGCATTGCTGTCAAAAAGTAGTTTTGAGAAATAAAATGTCCATTTTAGACATTTTATTATCAACAAATATGCATTTAAATTAGTTAATATTATTATATTTTATTAAGAATATAAAAAATTACTATAACTTGTTAATATTTTAATATATGAAATATAAATTTTAAATATTTTTAAGTAATAAATATTAATTACTTATAAAATTTAATTAGAATTTATAAACTACATTTTAAATAGTTAAATATAACCATTAAATATTTGTAATTAGTATTTTGAAAAATATTTTTTATTTTTAATTAATAATTTTAGCACATTTGTAATTAAGCACCAAGAAAAAAAAAAGGAAAGAACTATGTTTAGAGGTGATCATGGGTTGGGCTACCCGGCTCGGCCCGACGGCCCGCCCGAAAAATGGGAGGGTTCGGGTAAAAATATAGGCCCGAAATATGGGTTTGGGCAAAAAACGAGGCTCGTTTAGAAAACAGGTCGGGCCTCGGGTAAAACTTTTTTGGCCCGGGCCCTGCCCGAATTATATATTACATATATATTTTATTTTTAATCAAATATACTTTTTAATTTTACATATTTTTTATTTGTTTAATATTTGTTTTAAAATTTTTTATTTAATGAAAAAAGCTAAAAAAATTTAATATGGGCCAGGCCGGGCCGGGCTCGGGTTTATCAATTTTCTTTTGGGCCGGGCTTGGATAAATTTTTAGGCCCATATTTCGGACCGACCCGAACTCGGCCCAGCCCGGCCCATGATCACCTCTAACTATGTTGTTGGAGAGGTGAAAAAGTAATTAAGTACTAAAAGTACTTTTGAGAGAGGAAAAGCTAAAAATTCCAGCCAAAATTAACTTGTTCTGCACAGCTTTTCTTTCAAAAGTACTTTTAGAGCCAGAAATATTTTTTTTAAGCACAGAAGAACAGGCCCTTAAATTCGGTTGTTTAGTTAATAAAAGACAGAACAATTTTATTAAATGCTCTTTTGAAAACTTTCAATACATGATAGGGCTTCTTCTAAAAGGAAAGAAAACAAAACAAAATCTAATTAAATCTAATCCCTATAAATCTGCTATACAAATATTACACATTCTTTAACAAGCAGCAAAAATTTTCTTAAATGAAAATGGCATAAATTGGATACTTTTGAGCTATGCATTGATTCAAAATTTAACGAACGTTATTGTCTTTAAGGGTGATAAAGCGGTCCCGAATGAAAATGCAAATCAAAATAGGGTCAAAAAAAATTTTATGTTCTCCGGACAAACACAATTACCTGGATATCGTGGACTAAGGCAGAATTCTCATCACTTGGATTAAGGCCTTCCTTACTGTAGCAGTAATTGATGCCTTTTCCAAGTTTAACTACTCTATTTCTTAGAATCTAGGACGGAAACAGCGGTTCACAAAAAAATTTATGTTCTCCGGACAAACGCAATTACCTGGATGTAGTGGACTAAGGCAGAATTCTCATTACTTGGATTGAGGCCTTCCTTACTGTAGCAGTAATTCATGCCTTTTCCAAGTTTAACTACTCTATTTCTTAGAATCTGGGATGGAAACAGCGGTTGGTATATAGGGTTTGAACCCTTAAAGAACACATCTTCAATGTGATGAATCATTGATACTGCTGCCTCATGTACAATGTTTCCTAGTGGAGAAAAAAAATTAAAATAAAACAAAAGGATGGCAATGTTTAGAACCAAGCACGTGTGACTAGATGCAACCAAAAAGCAATTGAGGTAGAGAGGGAAGAAAGATATGACAAACCTGCTATGTAACACTCTAAAAAGGCCCGTGAGAGCATGATTGGAGCAAATTTTGCAAGGTCTTCTGCATTAAGACAAGGCAAAACTTCAAGTTGTTCCATCCAAGGCCATGATTGATCCTCTAGTATTAGTGAGAAATAGTCCTTAGCCTGTTCATAGGGCTGCTGGAACTTCCAATTTTGATAGTCTTTAATTGCCATTTCCTGCGAAAAACAAACAGGGTGCAAAGGCAGAACAAAGGCTATTAGAAATGTATTAACAGGAAAACAAGTGTTTATAAGCGACATGCCCCAACAATGACCATTGATTCAACTCAAATAAAAAAGTTTAACAAAAACATTTAGCATCCTATTGAACAGCATCTGTTAGCAAGTTGACCATTAACTGCATGTCACGAGCCTACTCTTACACATTTTATTTCGACAGAGAGAAGACAGGCTGCCAAACAGAATTTTCATTAAAGATTACGAAAATCTGTATTCTTTTCTTGTCATTTTTTAACAAATATGAAGGAAAATGATTAAGGTGACCAATGTGCCATGAAATGGATCATATCTTCATCTGCTCTTGATTTTGGAACTGAAACAAACTGACCGTTAAAGCATGTTCTATTGTGAAGCAGAGGTCATCGGTACTAAAGCAACGTAAAAGCTAAAAAAAGGACCTTAGGACACTGTTACCTTCCCTTCAAGGGCAATTTTCCAGAAGCACTGCATTTGATGACAGGCAATTGCCTAAGTTGTGGCTACCTTTACACAACTAGTTGCTGTGAAATTTACATAAATATCCATAGTTAAACTGTTCTTTTCTATTTGTCAGGGAAAAAAATACCTTCTACCCTAACACAAATAAATTTATTGAGAGTGACTTGTGAAGGTTTGATAGCCCCTTGCACTGCTAAACAACACTACTTGGCTATTGCCTTTGAACTGATGACATGAATCCAACAACTCTTGAATATATCAAGCCTATGTGGTATAAGGGGTTAACTGGAGACTTTTCCAGTCAGCCATTGCTTTTGAAATTGAAGCACCATCATATGATGCTTTGGCATCTTTCATGCTCTTCTTTTTTCTTTTTTTTTTCGTTAGAAATTATTCCAAGAAACATATACGCTGTAAAAAAACAGAAATTTACTTCGAAGCTCTAGAGGTGATTTTAGGTTTTGGTGGATCATTGATGCCTTGAATTTTTAATCATCTTCAAACATGGCTATCTATATGGTATACTTAGCCAAACTGTGGAGAAACATTCTTCTTTGGACTATCAAATTTAGACTTGACAATGTGAAAAGATGACAGAATGGATGAAAAAACTGCAGAATGGCCACAGGACATTTACACTAGATATAAATGTTAGGATGATTGTGAGCTCTAATAGTGAACTTACAATTTAAATTATTTTAAACTTCTTGCATTTTGAATTTCTTTCATTTGAATTTTAATTTAGTTCCTGGCCTTAAAGATTAGTTACCTTTTAATTTGAAATCTTTCATTTTGAATTTTGGGACTTATCTTTTGTTCAATCTTTAATGTGTATTTGGTTAACTCGCATGCTTTCCTCAATAAACACAGCATTTATTCATTGTGTGCTTTATACTCTCATAAGCTCGACATGACAAAGGACCAACATTAATGAAAATCAAACAAATGTATAACGAATTCCTCAAGAGAGGAACAACAAATACATTCACATGGACCTAAATTAAATTTGATGTAAATGACAATTTTGAGGAGAAACAAAAAGTTGCAATATCAGAATATCGAATGTAATTAACTTTAGGATAATTATTTGGTACATCGGTGGTGAAATTTTTTAACTCTACAAACATGGTTTAGATTTTATCACGTGTCTTTAAAAATTGTACTTAAAAAATTTTAAAATAAATAAATAGGACGTGGACAAATCTCAACCCCGCTTGTGGAGCTAAAAATTTCTACCACCAGTATACCAAATAATTTCCCTTAACCATAAGGCTAACAAGTCACAATCATTGCTTTTTGTTACAGATTCTTAGGCTTAATTCTAGGATTAGATTTTATTTTATTTCCTTATTTAGATTATGTAAACTTGTATATAAGCAAACTATCCCTAGAAATGAAATACAAGTTGTAAGAGGCCAATTTTGGGCCCAAGGCAATTAAACCAGATCCAAGAGCCAAAAGTAAACAGAAATAAAAAAACCAAAATAGTTTAATAAGTCCAAAAATAAAGCAGGCCAAAATGTCCAATTGCAAAGAAAAATTAAACCCAATTTCTAAAACCCTAGCCCAACTTATCAGCCTATCACAAAGAAGATGAAACGGCAACAGCAGCAGCAACAGCCCCCAACTGCACGTCAGCAGCCACCACGCGCACCGCCCCTCCGCCCATGGGCCTCTGACACCTGCAAGGACAAAGAACACGCAACAACACACGACAAAGAAGAAAACGACAAGCATAACAAAAAAATAAAATAGAAAAAAACAAAATCGAATCTTTGTAAATCGGTTAAAAAAACAGAAATGAATCATCTGTAGTTTTTTTACGAACATTTGAGAAATAAGAAAACAGATTAGAAAAAGGTGGATTTCGTTTTTCTTTCAGTTTTACTTTTTATTATTGCTGTTTTATATTTTTTTATTTTTTTATTTTCAAACTTTTAAAACGAAATAGTAATAAAAAGGAGAAAAGGGACCTTACCTGAATCCACGAACGCGTCGTCGGAGAGCTCATTCCGTCGTCGGAAATCGGGTTCGAAAACGGGGTTCAAGGGCTTGGCTTCAAAGGCGCCTTGAATCGGAGGCTGAGCGCCTCTTTTGCGCACTGTTGGCCACCGTGCGATGGTGGTGCGACGGACGACAGACAAACGCGCCGGAAGAACCCACTCGCCGGAGAGAGGGAGAGATGAGAGGAAGAGATTTTTTTTTTTTTTGTTGTGTTAAAAGAACGTTTAGGGCTAAAATATGTAAAAAATTTTGGGTGTTTTAAAATTGAATGAAACGGCGCCGTTTGCTCCAAGGGAATTTGCGCATATCCTTTAAAAGGGATAATTCGCGCTTGGTCCCCCCTTTTTGCGGCGCTAGTTGATCAAGTCCCCTTTCGCATTCTTTCTCCTTTTTTAAATCTTACCCTATTATTTCTATCGCGTTTTAATCTGGTCCCTGCCCTTTTTCCACTTTAATTTATTGCAATTTTGGTCCTCATTTTTTTATTCTGATTTCAATCTAGTTTCCAACCTGTTTAAAGAGTTTATGTATTTATTTTTCTTCAAAATTGTATTATTATTATTATTATTATTATTATTATTTATTTTGAGTTTTGTATATTATTTTATTAAACTATATATATTGTTTATTTTAAATTTTGACATCATTTTAAAATTATTTCATATATTACTTACTTTTTTTACTATGTATTCTTTACTTAAAATCGCTTTTGTAAATTATTTTAAAGTTTTATGTGTTATTTCTTTTAAAATTGTTTAATTCATTGCCCTTTGACTATTAATGCCGATATTTAAATAGTGTAAGCTATGTGATTATCATTCTTGTATGTATTATAATTTGTTTATTCGTATTTTCATATCATTGATATTATCATCATCGTTATTATTGTTTATATTATTGTTCCATTATCGTTATTATTATTCATGCATATTAATATTTTAGATCAACGATACTAGTGTTGTGTATTATGTGTATTATGTTGTCATTACGCCAAATTTGTGTCACATTACCATTGTTCGTCAAGTACCACCCCATTCACGCTTTAAATGATGTTTCTTTAAAACCTAAACTACCAAACGTATGTCATTTTTAAATATTTTATTAACTTTATCCAAAAACAAAAGCTTTCAAAATAAGGCAATATTCTGTGTTTAGAAATCCGAGAAATCGTGCCCTACGTGCTGGGTTTCTTTTTTTTTTTTGCTTGGCCAAATACTCGAATATCCTTTTGATATTTTCAATACATGAGTCTCGAGAATTATAAGATGATCTCGGATTCAAGGATTTAAATTGCCGTGTCCTAACGTGCTGGATGTGATATTTTATTCCTTCAGAAGCGAGAAAATCTTAATATCCAATTCGAGAAAATTCAAATATTTTTAGAAGAGATCGTGTTTTTTTTAAATCTTTTTCGAATTTTTAACTTTCGATATTAAGAAACTAATTAATCAATTCGGTACTAATTTTGGGCGTGACGATGGTGCTAATCCTTCCTCACACGTAACCGACTCCTGAACCTGTTTTCTCGAATTTCGTAGACCAAAAACATCGTTTTAGTAAATCAAAATGTTTTATTAAAACAAAGGTGACTCGATCACACCTCATCAAAAAAGATTGGTGGCGACTCCCGTTTTTATTTTCGTTTTCAAAACCAAAGTCGATCCCCGTTTTCAAAAAATGGTTTCGACAACTTGGCGACTCCATTGGGGACGCTACAGAGAGTCGAGCCGTAAAATTGGTTGTTTTCTGTCTTATCATCGAAAATTGAAAACCTAATTTGAAAAATTACTATTCTTTGATTGCATTTGTTCGTATTGTTATTTCATAATTATTGTGGTTTGAGTCTCGCATCATATTGCATAGGGACCATTTTGGTCTTACCCCTTTAAGTGGGAGTGAGAAGCTACTCCTTCGTGAGGTTTTTACCTCCGTACAGGATAATGGATCGCTTTCGAGATACATCTGTACCTATGTCTTCGTGAGATTTTCATCTCCATGCAGCCATAGGGAAATGTATTCCCCTGAACCGAACTTGATCCTATGAGCCTATAATGGGTGAAGATCGAGGAATCTACTGGTTCGGGTACCTCTCTTTAGAACCAAACCACATATAGTGAACCTTAAGAGCCCACCTTAGGAAGAGCCGCACAAACCCTAGTGGTTACCTGAATAGGTGCTTGATTATTTCCTGTTTGCTTTGAATTCTTTTTCTATACATAATACTGACTTGTTATGTTTTGCTGTTATTGCATGGCATTTCATCATAAAAGGTGTTGATTCAAGTTCGGTTACTAGATAGAAAAGCTTAACATGGAAAAAAGGTTTCTTGATAGAGTGGAGGATAATGCGACCGTTCGAATATGGTTTAAGAGGATACAGCAAGAGAAAAGAGACAATCTGACCGTGGGATATGAATCAGAGTTGTGGGATTTCACTCGCATCAGTGTGACTCAGAATAACCTGCAAGAATTGAAGAAGATATGGGATTCATGAGGCGACGAGATCAAGCAGTTATTCTACTGTAATTATGGTGATTTGCCCTATCTGCTTGATATCAAGGTGAACGAACGCCTATTCCGAGCTCACCCAATTTTAGAACCCTGCTTATAGTTGCTTTACTTTTGGAAAAGTAGATTTGGTACCTACTATAGAAGAGTACACAGCCTTGCTCCATTGCCCAAAGATTCAAATTGGCAAGGCTTATTTGAGAGTTGTTAATGTGCCGACATTCTTAAAAAAGCTGATGAACATTACAGGGATGAGCGAGCAGTGGATTACAGCCCAGATCAAGCAAAAGGGGATTGTAAGTGCATCCCTTGGAGAAATTTGAGGGATTTGATCCTAGCACATCCTGATATGAAAAAGAGGGTTGACGTCTTCGTTTTAAGCATCTACAGTTTGGTCGTCTTTCCCAAGGCATTAGGGTATGTAGTGGAAGTAGTCTCAGACCTATTTGATTGACTTGATAAAGGAGTTACACCCGTCCCTGCAAACTTAGCCGAAACTTTCAGATCATTGAGTGTTTGCCGAAGAGCAGGCAAAGGGAGGTTCATAGAATGTGCGCAGCTTTTGCTATCGTGGTTCCATAGCCATTTTTGGAAGGTAAAAAAGGTCTCGTATAAAGTTTTTTTTGAGAACTACTCTCCTTTGAAGGAATTAGCGGCTACGCCAAGGTGGGACGACCTTTCTGAAGAGAAATGGATAGTGATTCTCTAGAATTTACAAGTTGAAGATGTCGAATGGAGAGCTCTGTGGATGATCCCTGACAAGATCTTGTATCGGTGTGGAGAGTTTGACTGGGTCCCTTTACTCGGGATATGGGAAGCTGTTAGGTATGCTCCATTACTCGTGATGAGGCAGTATCGATCAAGGCAGTTCATATATGCGACGCATGGGTTAGCTTAGTGCGAGTTTTCATACAAGGGCGATAATTATAAGAAAAAAGTTCGCGAGATATCGAGTGCGTGGATCCAAACCCGAAGAAAGAAGGGACTCGCCTCAGGACCAATGACGACCCTCGAATATGACGGGTGGTGGAGTAAAAGAATCAATGACAATATCCCAATGCCAAGTCAAGAAAATGCTCGGCCAAAAGGGGAACAATTAATAGTAATCCCGTTTGAATTAGAGATCAGACAAGATTTCGAGAAAAAGAGTCGGAATTGCGAAAGAAGATAGAGCAGCTATAGGAGAAAAAGATACAGTTAGAGTTAGACGTCAACATCCACAAGCTCGAGGCCGAGAAATTGAGAAAAGGTAAAATAAGGCCGAAGAGGATTTGGACATCTTAAAGACGGACTACAAAAAACTGCGAATGTCAATCAGAGTCGCTGGTTTGGGCAAGACATCATAGCAATGGCGACAGGAAATTAAGAAAAGAATAGAGCCGATCAATTGAAAAAGAAACTCCAAGATGTTCAAATACGAGAGGACGCTTTAAAAAGGAGCTTGATAGAGAGCCAAAGCGAAAAGGAGAGACTAAGAGCTCGAGTGGCAGAATTAGAGAAGTCACTGCATCAGTATCGTAGTCGCAGCTCGATAATCGAATTAAGAGCCAGCCAAAGCAAGATTGAGAAGTTGAAAGGAAAGATAGAAGAGCTCGAGACTGCACTACGAGATAATAAGATTTGAGTTAAACTTTTTGAAGCAAATAATGAACATTGGAAAGAGCAGCTCCACCGCTCTCAAGAATAGATCAGATATAGAGATTATGTTATGGGCGAAGCTATGGCTCAAGTTCGAAAGGTGGCCGATCATCTACAAACCTTGGCAGTTCAGGCTGATGTATTAAGTCTAATGTACGAGTCAGAATCGGATCGAGGCCGAAATTTAGCTTGGCTTACTAGGAAAGTCAAGGATTAGGTATTAGGTCGAAGTCGTATATGTAATTGTCCGCTCTATGTAAAGAAATTTATTTTCTAGTGAAGTTTATCTAATGGAATTGAATCAAAATCAACGTCTTTTTTGCATTCATTTCATTCATTCGCATTACATACATCATTTGCATTAAATTCCATAAAAAAACCCTAATGGATTAAAATTATGACAGTTACCTTGGAAACCAACAAAATCCACCAATTATATATCGCTACAATACCCGTCGCAAAATAAAAGCAATGGATCAGAGACTAGAAAGACTAGAACAGATGCAAAGGGATATGCAAGATCAGTTGCAAGCACAAATGCAAGAATAATTAGCAAAAATGCAGCAAGATATGAGGGATCAAATGCTTGAATCTTAAAGGAACATGATGAACCAGCTAGCTTAGCTATTGGCTGGGGGATCTGACAAAGGAAAAAGCCCTGTGACCAATCCTGGTGACGAAAATGAAGAACTTCCCTACCCTCAGGGTTTTACCTCAACGCATACCCAAACGTAACCAGATGTAAACCCAAAAGGGTAAATGTTACCGTCAGACCCCAATATCAAGCTGGTGCTTCGACACCGATGAATTTTTCGATGGGCTCGGGCTCCAATCCAAGAGATAATCCAGCTAATCACATTGTCCCCAACCTCAATGATTTGGCAGAAATGAAGAATGCGAGGGTAGATGTGTCTAAACAACTTGAAGGCTGGTGTAGATGGTTAGAAGAGAAGTTTAAGGCAATGGAGAACGCAGACTACCATGGTGGGTTAATGTTAAAAACTTGAGCTTGGTCCCAGGTCTAATACTTCCACCGAAGTTCAAGACTCCGGAGTTTGAGAAATATAATGGGACTAGCTGCCCGGAAGCTCACATTACGATGTTCTATCAGAAGATGACAAGATACGTCAACAATGATCAGCTGTTAATTCACTGCTTTCAAGACAGCCTTATCGGATCTATGGCCAAGTGGTACAATCAGCTAAGCCGCGTTTCAATTAATTCATAGAAGGATTTGGCACTGACTTTTATGAAATAATACGGCCACGTGACGGACATAGCACCAAACAGAATAACATTGTAGAATATAGAAAAGAAGCCGAGTGAGAGCTTCAAACAGTATGCCCAGAGGTGGAGAGAGGTAGCTACACAAGTCTAACCCTATCTTCTAGAAAAAGAAACAACCATGCTTTTCATCAACACGCTGAAGGCTTTATTCATCAATCACATGTTGGGGAATGCTACTAAGAGCTTCTCAGACATAGTGATGTCTAGAAAGATGATAGAAAACGCAATCCGAAGCGGGAAGATAGACGCGGGGGAAAGCACAAGGAGATCGACCCCAAGAAAGAACAACGAGGTGAACAATGTGAGCACGTACAACAAGGGCTATATCAAACCCTTCACTGTAAAACCAGCCAATGACAATAACTACCAGCCATCAAGGCCCCTCAAGGCAAGATTCCAACCCAAGGCCTAATGTGGAAAGAATCCAATTCACGCCAATTCCTATGACATATAGGAAACTGTACCAAAATTTGTTCGATACACACGTGGTATCCCCTTTCTATCTGAAACCTCTGCAACCTCCGTTCCCTAAGTGGTATAACGTAAACGCTCAGTGCGAATACCATGCGGGAATCGCGGGACATTCGATTGAGAACTGCACCGCCTTTAAAAAGATAGTTGAAAAGTTTATAAAAATGGGCATAGTGAATTTCGATGACCCCACAGGGCCTAACGTAGCAGGAAATCTATTAGCCAACCATTTCGATAAATGGGTAAATGCGTTTAGCGAGAGTGAAGGTAAAAGAATCAAGACTGATCTGGCTGAAGTAAAAACCCCACTAAGGCTTAGTTTGGATGAGCGGTGTGTTTACCTCCGGTGAGATTAAAAACAGCGGTGGCGGTGAGATTAATTACTGTAGCGGTGGGATTGGACATCATGGCGATGAGATTAAAATAGCGGTGGAGTGTGTGTTTGGATTCAAACGCAATTTGAAGGTGAGAGGTGAAAATAAAAATGACTATTAAGGACATTAGATTAGAATTGATATATAATAGAAGTTTTAAATTATTTTACTTATATAAAATTATTAAAATATGTGAATTTATAAATTCATTTAATAAAATATTAAAATCGTCTTCCAATATTTTATTATAAATATTTTAATGAATTATATAATCAATTTAAATTATTTATTAGATAAAATGAAAATTATTTTTAATTTTTATAGTTAAATATTCTTTTATAATGTTGATAAATATTGTTTTAGCAAATAGTAACAATATACTTGGATCAAATCAAAATAAATATGACTGGAAAGAAATTAATTTAACTTTCAAGGATAAAATGGTAAAATAATAAATAAAAGTATGGGTATTTTGGAAGTTAAAATACCAACCGCCTCTCAATTCTAATTGTTTGCTCAAATAGCCACCGATTTTTAACCCTCAAAGTGATTAAAAAATTTTCATTGAACTTTGACCCTAAACCAAACACCAAAGTAGTGAGATTGGTGGCAATTTTCTGCCCCAACTACACCTCAGTGACTTCTACTGGTAAACCAAAGGAGGCCTAAGATGGGTTTGGAAACAAATGATAAATGGAGGTTTAATTACACAAGAATCAAGGGAAAAGCCCAAAAGAGCAGAAAAATACTACGAGTTCCATGCTGAGGTGGGTCATGATATCTAAGAATACATTGAGTTCAGGGCCATAGTGCAAAATCTCATGGACAATAAAGAGATGAAATTTTATGAAAAGATTGAAGGATCGGAAGAAAGAGAGTACGCATCAGAAAAAGGATTAACTAAGAAGATCTGTGGGGTCAATTACCCTGTGGTAATTATCTCGTGACCAAGAGTGGGTGAAGTTGGAGTACCAATCGTGCCAAAGGTCATCATTCAGAAACCTGTAGCTTTCCCTTATATGGACAGTAAAAGGGTTCTATGAAATTATGACTGTAATGTAATGATCCCGGAAGAGGAGAACCCAGCTAACACTCTAGAGGAGGGTCAATGTAGGTTTTTTTACACGCAACGGAAGGCGTTATACCCTAAATACAAAGGCAAAATCGGTTAAAGGGAAATCCATAGTGGTAGAGCAAAAGAAAGAAAGGACGATGGGACCTGAATCACCTATCAATGAACCGGTGATCGAAAAAGAGGCCAAAAAGTTCCTAAAATTCCTAAAGCACAACGAGTACAGTGTTGTGGAGTAATTGCACAAACAATCAGCTCGCATATCGTTACTGGCCTTGCTCATGAACTCAGAGGCCTACCTTAGTGCATTGATGAAAGTATTGAATGAAACATATGTCGCGGATGACATATCTGTTAACAAGCTATACCGTCTGGTCAGTAATATAAGTGCCGAAAATTTCATTTTCTTCAATAACGATGAGATACCTCCGGGGGTATGGGATCTACGAAAGCTCTACACAACCATACGCTGTAAGGGATATACGTTGCCAGGGGTGTTAGTTGATAATGGATCAGCCCTAAATGTCTTACCCTTATCCACGCTAGATAGGTTGCCCGTGGATAGCTCCCATATAAAAACGTGCCAGAATATTGCGAAAGCTTTCGATGGCACTAAAAGAAAGGTCATGAGAAGGATTGAGATACCCCTTCAGATTGGTCTAAATACAATGAGGTGGACGTCTTGGTGATGGACATTAAGCCTTCCTACAATTGCCTGTTAGGAAGACCTTGGATCCATTCGGCAGGGGCAGTGCCGTCATCACTACACCAAAAGTTAAAATTGGTAACTGAAGGTAGATTGGTCACAATAAATGCGGAGGAGAATATCATAGCATCTGCTACCAGTGACGCTCCATACATAGGGGTAGACGACGAAGCGATAGAATGTTCTTTTTAATCGCTAGAGTTTGTCAACGCAACCTTCGTCGTCGAAGGCAACAAGATCCCCATGCCCAGAATATCCAAATCCACTAGGATGGGCCTGCAAATGATAGTTGGGAAGGTAGCCTTATTAGGAAAAGGACTCGAGAAATGCCTTCAAAGAAAGACTGAAGTACGGATGCAGAAGGAAAAATGAGACCGCTTTGGCTTAAGATTCAAGCTAGATGCAAAGCAAAAGAGGAAAGAGGTAGAGAAAAAGCAGGAAAGAAGAAGGGTGTGCTTAAGTGAAGAAGAGGTCAAATGAGAGCCGATGACCTTTCCTCATCTATCTAAAATATTTGTTTCAAAAGGAACCATATACCTGAGCAAAAGATGGCAAAAAGAGAAGTAGTAGAGGAAATGTTAGGAAGTTTGAGCATTAACGCCGTATCCAAGGAAGGAACTGAAGAAAGAGATTTATCTGGAATTTGCCCTTACACTCCTGGAAGTGTTCTGAACAATTAGACCATGGAAGAGAGTCCTGTAACCTTTAGAATTAACTCAGAGTAATGCTCAAAACACATTTGTTGCGTTAAGCCTAGGAGCAATAAGAATCCTTTTGTTAAATAGGCATATGTCCAAATATCTTTATTTCAATAAAATGCACCTTTTTGAATCATTCCGAGCAAATGTTCTTTTATTCTTTTCATTCATAACCAAAATATTCTTTACATTTCATTCATAATCAATCATACAAATAATCATTCTTAGATTCTTTTGTTTTTACACCTTTCTCGGCCCTTCTAACAGGTCCCCAGATTTCAATGATATGAGTGACGTTATCAACTCAGAATCTCCTTTTGAACAAGATATGAGTGTAGACGATTCTCAGGATTTTAAAGATGACCAGGATCATAACATATCTCTTGATTTGCTAAGGATGGTGGAGCAAGATGAGAAACAAATTTTGCCTCACAAAGAGTCGATGGAAATTGTGAGCTTAGGAGAAGGAAAAGAGTTGAATATTGGAGCTAGCATTGCCGTAAAAACAAAGCAAGGCCTCATTGAGTTACTCCAAGAATTCAAGGACATCTTCGCATGGTCATACCAGGACATGCTCGAGTTAAATACGGATATCGTGGTACACCGACTCCCCATAAAGGATGAATGTAGACCAGTTCAACAGAAGCTCCAAAGGATAAGGCTCGATGTTTTGTTGAAGATAAAAGAAGAGGTCATGAAACAGTTTGATGCCGGTTTCTTACAAGTGGTTAAGTACTCAGAGTTGGTAGCGAACATAGTACCCGTTCCTAAGAAAGATAGGAAGGTACAGATGTGCATGGACTATAGGGATTTGAACAAGGCCAGCCCAAAAAATAACTTCTCGTTGCCTCACATTGATACCTTAGTGGATAACACGGCTAGTTATTCACTTTTCTCTTTCTAGATGGCTTCTTCGGCACAACCAGATTAAGATGCACCCTGAATATATGGAGAAGACCACATTCATAACCATGTGGGAAACATTTTGTTATAAGGTAATGCCATTTGGACTGAAAAATACAAGGGCAACATATCAAAGAGCCATGGTAACCCTTTTCATGATATGATACACAAGGAGATCGAAGTCTATGTGGACGATATGATTGCAAAGTCCAGGACTGAAGAAGAACATGTGCAGGTCTTGAGAAAACTATTCCTAAGGTTGAGGAAATTCCAATTGAAGCTCAATCCAGCAAAATGTACCTTCGGGGCTAAGTCAGGAAAGTTACTAGGATTTGTAGTTAGTGAAAAAGGACTTGAGATTGATCCAGATAAAGAAAAGGCTATACAGGAATTGTTTCCACCACGTACCCAAAAAGAAGTTTGAGGTTTCCAAGGAAGATTAAACTACATCGCCCGATTCATTGCACAATTAACGAAAAAGTGTAACCCTATATCCCGTCTTCTTAGGAAACACAACCCAAGTGTATGGAATGAAGAGTGCCAGGAAGCTTTTGATAAGGTCAAGCATTACTTGTCCAAAGCTCCACCTTACCCAGATAGACCACTGATATTGTATTTGGCGGTATTTGAAAATTTTATAGGATGCGTGCTAGGCTAACATGATGAGTCGGGAAGAAAGGAAAGAGCGATATACTGTCTCAGCAAGAAGTTCACTGAAAGTGAGACAAGATATTTACCAATTGAAAAGCTGTGTTGCACTTTGATCTGGACGACCCCCACTTGGCTTATCTCAAAACTAGATCCTCTTAAGTACATGATAGGGTCGACTACTCTGAATGAAAAGATGGCTCGGTGGCAGATCCTACTTTTTGGGTTTTATATAGTCTATGTAAACCAGAAGGCTGTAAAAGGGAGTGCAATAGTAGACTTTCTAGCCAGCAGAGCTTTAGAAGATTACGAGCTACTGAACTTTGATTTCCCAAATGAAGACCTAATGTATGTTGCAATCACTGAAGAAGGTGCTCAAAATGAGAGTCATTCTTGAAAACTAAACTTTGATGGAGCTTCAAATGCAGTGGGAAATGGAATTGAGGCAGTCCTAGCATCCCCAAATGGAGATTATTATCCTTTTACTAGCAAATTGAATTTTGATTGCACAAATAACATAGCTGAATATAAAGCATGCATCATGGGTATCCGTACAGCCATTGAACGCAAGATCAAAGTGTTAGAGGTATATGGTGATTTTGCGCTAGTGATCTATCAACTCAAAGGCGAATGGAAAACAAAAGATCCCAAGTTGATCAGTTATCGAAAGCTAGTTTTAGAGTTAATTAAGGAGTTTGATGACATCATCTTCTATTATCTCCCACGAGAAGAGAACCACATGGCCGATGCCTTGGCTACCTTAGCTTCCATAATCAGGACAAATAAGCAAGAGGAAGTGAAGCCTATCCAAATGAGCATTTACGAGGCTCCAGCACATTGCTACAACATCGACGAAGAAGAATAGAAAGATGACCATCCTTGGTATCACGATATATTGCGATATGTGAAGGATCGTGAATACCCTGACCAAACAACCGAGAATGATAAGAGGACACTGAGAAGACTGGCCGATGATTATTTTTTAGATGGAGAAGTCCTATATAAGAGAAGAAAGAATCAGGTGCTTTTAAGATGCGTGGATGCAATTGAAGCCAAGAAAATCCTAGAAGAAGTTCATGAGGGTGTCTGTGGAACGCACGCTAATGGTTTTACAATGGCCAGACAGATCATAAGATTCGGGTATTATTGGGCTACTATGGAAGAAGACTGTATCAGCTATGCCAAGAAGTGTTATAAATGCCAAATTTAAGGAGATAAGATCCACGTGCCTCCTTCGCCTCTTTACGTCATGACTTCTCCATGGCTGTTCTCTATGTGGGACATGGACGTCATTGGGTCAATCTCACCAAAAGCTTCAAATGGGCATCGATTTATCTTTATGGTCATCGACTACTTCACCAATTGGGTGGAAGCCACTTCGTATGCAAATGTCACAAAGTCAGCAATCAGTAGGTTCTTAAAAAAGATCATATGCCGATATGGAATGCCCGAAAGGATCATATCTGATAATGCATTAAACTTGAACAATAGTACCATAGCAGAGGTCTGTAGTCAATTCAAGATCAAACACCACAATTCGTCACCGTATTATCCAAAAATGAATGTTGCAGAGGAAATGCCAATAAGAATATCAAGAAAATCTTGGGAATGAGACTTACAGAGATTAGCACGAGAAGTTGCCATTGATTATTTATGCTTATCGAACATTGGCCAGAACCTCACCGGGGTAACTCCTTTCTCCTTGGTTTATGAAATGGAGGCGTACTTCCTATCAAAGTTGAGATCCCTTCCCTTCGAGTGTTGTCTGAACTAAAGTTGGATGAAGCAGAATGGATTCAATCCCGGTATGATCAGCTGAACCTAATTGAAGAAAAAAGGCTAAAGGCTATTCGTCATGATCAAATATACCAAAAGCGAGTGATGCGGGCTTATAATAAAAAGGTTCACCCTAGAGAATTCCATTAGGGAGACCTTATTTTGAAAAAGATTCTTCCCATACAGAAGGACTTCAGAGGAAAATGGATGCCGAATTGGGAAGGACCTTATGTAGTACAGAAAGTCTTTTCCGGAGGAGCGCTGATTCTAACTGAGATGGATGGCAAAAGCTTGCCCAATCCTGTGAACTCAGACTCGGTCAAGAAATACTTCGCCTAAAAAAAAGGAAAATAGGCCAAGACGAAAACCCGCAAGAGGCATCTTGAGCTCAAAAAAAAATAGAAAGGCCAAGGTGAAAACCTACAAAGGGCACCTTGCGACCAAATGGGTTTTGAATTGAAAACCCAAGAATGGGCAATTCAAATTTCTGATTAAAAGAGAGGCATGCAGCAGTCTGGTTATGCCTGAATCAACAAGAAGGAGAAACGTTACATCTTAGGGCATCAACGAAATCTTCTAAGTCTGCCAAACACCTATCAAGTTTAAAAGGGGTCTTCGAGAGGCTTTGTGCAGAGAAACTCATGCAACGATATCTGGGGAACCTATTTTCATACCATTCATCTTATATTTTAGCAAAATTTGTTATTCTTGATTAATTTATTCATTTTTGTTTTTAGCAAGTTTACGATCTTAACTTATTCTCATTCTGTACTTTCTCAAAATTTGATCTCTTGATCAATTTGTTCATCTTAAACTCTGCTCTCAATAAAATTTTATCTTGTCCATTGTGATAATATTTTTCGAGCATTTTTCATTGAAACAACGATTGAAGGACCAATATATTCGAATAAAAGGAGTTTCGCATATTACTCTGAAAACTTCTAAATATTACAAGAACTGGAAGTAGGATCACTTTTTAAAACTAACCAGGTTCAAGGGTTGGGAACAATTGAGAAAAAATTATCCAAATTGTGACCCTCAAAGATACCGACTAAATAAGAAGGTAGGGTAATGCGTTAACCCTGATAAATAACGAGCAATGAAAACCTAAGCATTAAAAAGAAGGATCATTCGAAAAATGACTTTCTTTGCATTCATGCAAACATCATTCATACACATCTAGTTAGGAGCATTTAATTCATCCTGATCATGTCATCCTAACCATTTTGACATGAGCATAGGCTCAAGAAATCGATTTCACAGTTCATCGATTGAGGCTACAAATTACAGATCTTATCTTTCTGAAGATACAACGAAGCAGATCGAGCACGTCAAACCTTATCTCCCTGAAGTTGTAGTGGAGCAGGTTGAAGATACAAGTCTTATCTCCCTGAAATTGTAGTGGAGCAGACTGAAGCTAGCAAATCTTATTTTCTTGAAGTTGCAGTGGAACAGATTAAAGCAAAATTGCAGATCTTATCTCTCTGAAGTTGCAGTAGAGCATATCAAAACAAACCTTATCTCCCTAAAGTTGTAGTGGAGCAGGTTGAACATACGAAGTCTTATCTCTCTAAAGTTGCAGTGAAGTAGACTGAAGATAACAGATCTATTTCCCTGAAGTTGCAGTGAAATAGATTGAAATTAAATTACGAATCTTATCTCTCTGAAGTTGCAGTAGAGCAGATTGAAACAAACATTATCTCTCTGAAGTTGCAGTGGAGTAGACTAAAGATAGCAGGTCTTATTTCCCTAAAGATGCAGTGGAACAGATTGAAGGTGAATTACAGATCTCATCTTTCTGAAGTTGCAGTAGAGCAGATCAAAACAAACCTTATCCCCTTGAAGTTGCAGTGGAGCAGGTTAAAAATACCAGTCTTATCTCCCTGAAATTGCAGTGGAACAGACCAAAGTCCCAAATCCATATCACTCTGAAGTTGCAGAGAAACAGATTGAAACTACAAAACCTTATCCCCCTGAAGTTGTAGTGGGACAAGCTGAAGATGAGTAGATTGAAGCACTAACTCTTAAACCCCTGAAAATGCAGAGGAATGGAATGAGGTTATTCAAAGAAGCACCAAAAAAGTCAAGATTCGGAGAGATTAGGCAAAATTGGCCCTTTTAAAGTTTTTGCTCCATTCTCGTTACACGACAACGAGCAAAGAGGGGCAGTTGTAATAGGCCAATTTTGGGCCCAAGGTAATTAAACCAGATCCAAGACCCAAAAGTAAACAGAAATAAAAAAACCAAAATAGTTTAATAAGACCAAAAATAAAGAAGTCCAAAATGTCCAATTGCAAACAAAAATTAAACCCAATTTCTAAAACCCTAGCCCAACTTATCAGCCTATCACAAAGAAGATGAAAGCAACAAGATGGCAAAAGAACCCCAGTAGCACTTCAAGACCACCACGCCAAGACCGCCTCCCGCCCATGCGCCTCGACACCGCAAGGACAAAGAACACACAACACACGACAAAGAAGAAAACAACAAGCATAACAAAAAAATAAAATAGAAAAAAACAAAATCGAATCTTTGTAAATCGGTTATAAAAACCGAAATGAATCATCTGTAATTTTTTACGAACATTTGAGAAATAAGAAAACAGGATAGAAAAATGTGGATTTCGTTTTTCTTTCGGTTTTACTTTTTATTATTGCTGTTTTATATTTTTATTTTTTATTTTCAAACTTTTAAAACGAAATAGTAATAAAAAGGAGAAAAAGGGACCTTACATGATCCATAGACGCGTCGTTGGAGAGCTCATTCCGTCGTCGTAAATCGGGTTCGAAAACGGGGTTCAAGGGCTTGGCTTCAAAGGCGCCTTGAATTGGAGGCTGAGCGCCTCTTTTGCGCACCGTTGGCCACCGTAAGATGGTGGTGCGACGGACGGCAGACAAACACGCCAAAAGAACCCACTCGCCAAAGAGAGGGAGAGATGAGAGGAAGAGAAGTTTTTTTTTTTCTCTCTTGAACAGCTGTTGTGTTAAAAGAATGTTTAGGGCTAAAATGTGTAAAAAAATTTGGGTTTTTTAAAATTGAATGAAACGACGCCGTTTGCTCCAAGGGAATCTGCATATCCTTTAAAAGGGATAATTGCGCGCTTGGTCCCCCTTTTTGCAACGCTAGTTGATCAAGTCCCCTTTGGCATTCTTTCTCTTTTTTTTTAAATCTTACCCTATTATTTCTATCGCGTTTTAATCTGGTCCCTATCCCTTTTCCACTTTAATTTATTGTAATTTTGGTCCTCATTTCTTTATTCTGATTTCAATCTAGTTTCCAACCTGTTTAAAGAGTTTATGTATTTATTTTTCTTCAAAATTGTATTATTATTTTTATTTATTTATTTTGAGATTTTGTATATTATTTTTATTAAACTATATATATTGTTTATTTTAAATTTTGACATTATTTTAAAATTATTTCATATATTACTTACTTTTTTTACTATGTATTCTTTACTTAAAATCGTTTTGTTAATTATTTTAAATTGTTTTATGTGTCATTTCTTTTAAAATTGTTTAATTCATTGCCCTTTTACTATTAATGTTGATATTTAAAGTGTAAGCTATGTGATTATCATTCTTGTATGTATTATAATTTGTTTGTTCATATTTCCATATCATTGATATTATAATCATCGTTATTATTGTTTATATTATTGTTCCATTATCATTATTATTATTAATGCATATTTAATATTTTAGATCAACGATACTAATGTTGTGTATTATGTGTATTATGTTATCATTACGCCAAATTTGTGTCACATTATCATTGTTCGTCAAGTACCACCCCATTCACGCTTTAAATGATGTTTCTTTAAGACCTAAACTACCAAACGTATGTTATTTTTAAATATTTTATTAATTTTATCCAAAAACAAAAACTTTCAAAATAAAGCAATATTATGTGTTTGAAGATCCGAAAAATCATGCCCTACATGCTAAGTTTCTTTTTTTTTTGCTTGGCCAAATACTCGAATATCCTTTTGATATTTTCAATACATGAGTCTCGAGAATTATGAGATGATCTCGAATTTGATGATTTAAATTATCGTGTCCTAACGTGCTGGATGTGATATTTTATTCCTTCGGAAACAAGAAAATCTTAATATCCAATTCAAGAAAATTCAAATATTTTTAGAAGAGATCGTGCTTTTTTAAAATCCTTTTCGAATTTTTAACTTTCGACATTAAGACACTAATTAATCAATTCAATACCAATTTTGGGCATGACGAGGATGCTAATCCTTCCTCGCACGTAACAGACTCCCGAACCCGTTTTGCCAAATTTCGTAAACCAAAAATACTGTTTTAGTAAATCAAAATGTTTTATTAAAACAAAGGTAACCCGATCACACCTCATCAAAAAAGATTGGTGGCGACTCTCGTTTTTATTTTCGTTTTCAAAACCAAAGTCGATTCCCGTTTTCAAAAAAGGATTTCGACACAAGTAATTTTCTTTAGTATTTTTTCTTTTCTTATTTTCATATATATTCTTCTCTTCATTTTCGATAACACTTTTTATTCTTATTTAAATCAGTAAGTAACAAATTACTAAGACATACATGAAGGACAAGAGCACAGAAAGACAACAGCATGTTGACAATAAAAGGCAAGTGAAAATAAAAATTAATATTGCCTCTTGGTCATTACCTTGAATACTGAAAACCTGTCAGGTTTCACTTCAAATTTTGCAATTTTGTCGACTATGGTTTCTAGCAAGATCCTCAATTTGTGATTATAACCAACCAATGTCACCTGAAAGTGATTAAATGATACCATTTAATTGATTAAAGAAATGATGAATACTATACACCACTGGGAAGCTGCACACATACATAGTGAAAAAGAGAAATGTTTACCACAAAAGAAAATTTTTTCCCCAGGATCATTTCAAATTAAATACGTATTTTGAGCATCCATATCATGTAAATTCTAGCTCCAATCTAACTTGAACACAAGGCAAACTACAGATTGGTACAAGAGTAAGGTGGGATTTTAGGTGTGGCAGTGTAAGTTAATTGTTTACATTCTCCAAAGATTATACATGTTATGCATTTCAGTAAACTTCCCAAGAGCAATAGCAAAGAAGGGTCTTCACCAAACAAAGAGATAATAAAGTAGAGCAGCATTTGGGGTTTTCTTGATTTGGTAGTCCATTGATCTCAGTTACCTTCTGGCATTCAGAAAATCTTTTGCTTTTTGCCAAAAGAAGAAAATAATATAATTGTTTGAAACTAGAAGGTAATCATTATCATTTTGTTCAAAACTAAATTTTAAACAAACACAACCAACCAATTCAATGCAGACAAGATAGAGAAATCAGGTCAGGCATAGGTAAAAATGACCCCAGTAACCCTCCTTAGAAAATTTGCCAAACTCAAGCAACATTGAGCTTTAACCCTGAAATATGCAACCGCACCTCCAAATTTCTGTGATAGACATCTAATTTCTGTCTCTAATAATATTCTTCACAAATAATATAATCCATTTCAAGAAATATTGCTTTTAAGATATGTATGTGTCATAAAAATTCATTACCTTATCCATAGATAATTCCTATTTAGTTCAAAGGAAAAAGGTTATCATATGGAATCACATTAATGCCACGAAAATAAAAATAAAAAGAATACCTGAAAACCACTATCTGTGCACCTTACATGATAACGAAGACCAGCAACTCGAGCATAATAAGCTGAAGCATGGAAGACAAAACTCGGAATTAGTAAAGAAGATAATCCTACTCAAATGATAAGAACAATCTACTGTCATTATTAAAGGCTTTGCATATCACACACTATGCCTTTGGACATTTAAACCACTGTGGAGAAAGATCACAGTAAAACACTAAAGAAAAATCATCAGCATTTATCATACCATATTCATTCAAGTAAATCCATCAATAACTGTGAAAAAATATCTGTAAGAACCTCAGTTTCGGGAGAGTTGCTAGCATGGGGGCAGTCAAAGTTTATCCTAACATATGCCTTTGGAGTAAAGAACACTGTATCTGGCTTGTACCATAATTTTGAATAGGATGACTTTCTTAACAAAACTGGAAGCTTGATCTGTTCCAGAGGATAATCATATGAGAAGATAGAATATCTGTAAAAAGAAGGTGATGATAATAGCATCAAATGAAAGACTCATCAAACCTTCTCTTGTGCATTCTTAATAGATAAGTCTGTTGGTATAAAGACATTAGGTGCTGGTAGATGCAGGTTTTCATTAGTAGCTGAGGACATCCATGTCTGCAGTCAAAGAAAGATAGATAAAGCACCTTTTTTTTCTAGTAGAATCAAAAGACTAGTTCATCCATAGACAATGAAATATTATACAAATGTTATAAACATATCATCAGCAAGATCTGACCACAGACCTGAATTGTTGAGGGGCTAACTTTCTCAATGGAATATGCAGTACCATACCATGGTTCAACCTTGTCAGTCAGTCCTTCAAATTTCTTTGACTCCCAAAAGATTCTGTCAAAAAAAAAGGCTTATCAGAAATTAAATGTATCAGAGCACAACCACAACTTCTCTTTAGTGCTAAAACGTTCCTAGATAGCTCCCACAATCTGTTTGTAATGAGATAAATAAGATTAATAGCAATTCTATTTAGGGAGAGCTCCAATGACTTAAGGCATGTGCATTTGGTAACTTGGCAACCCATTTATTTAGTAACATGTATAATATAATTCAAAAAACATAGAACAGAAATTTTGAATGCCAATGTTAAGAAAAAGCCTCAAACTAATGATAGAGCTAGATCGTTTTTTGAAAATTTATAAGAATTTCAAATGGAGGGCAAAACAAATCAATTAGACATATATTTGCATTAAAATGAAGGTAAATTCTTCTGTCTCTAATGGGACAATTGAATACTTGAAATCTTACAGTTTAACCTTACTCAAACATGTACCTAACACTCCAGAGAAAGCTCATTTAGTATATCCTGTATGGTGGTTGGATTGAAATCCGAAGGCAATGATGATCCAACCAACCAATCTTTTTCAGGATATCTCTGAAAATCACTTTTCAAAATATCAGAATCAAAGCATCAACATGAGATCATCAGTGTTGGGCCTAAATTATGCCCGGGCCCCATACCAAAAACAATAAATCAAAAATAAATAAAACAAAGTCTAGAAATTTAAAAAAAAGTCCATTTTTTCAGCTAGCCCAATAACCCCAGACCCATTTGCAACAATAAGCCCACTAAGCCCAAATTGTTTTAACGAACAGAAAACCCTAGTGTTGCTTGAGCCCCGCGCCGCGCGCCGCATGTCCAGCAACCATCCGCTCCGTGCGCCAACCGCCTCCACGCACTCGCATCGTGCACGCCTCCACCACGCACGTGTGAGGAGCCCTTCTCCGTCACGACGCTTGCACCTACAAAATAGAATAGAACAGTTGTAAAAAGGGGGGTTGTTAGTACAAAACTCCGGTGAGGAAAATCTCGAACACACGAACGAAACTCGAACAGAAAAAGAAATAGGACAAGGCTTCAAGGCGTGTATCAAATCACTCTCTTTAAGGTTATATTCGCCCCCACCTATTTTCGGTGTGCAAACGAGTTCCAAGTAAATTAACCTCGAGGATACAATGAAGTCAATAGCTATTTGCGTTTTGCACTGACGAGAATAGCCCACTACACACTGAGCAAAATATGACAAGAAACTCAATCTCTATAAAGGATTTCTGCAGTTATACTTTATAGAACAATCTAACAATATTAGAAAATGAAGAAAGAAAAAATATTAGAATATTAGAATTGTTGGTATGTCTCCAAATGAAATCTGATTCATATTTATAAGAATTTTCATGTCTCTTCATAGAAACATCTTTAATCAATAAGTAACTTTCCAAATAATAATATTTTTTAAAATAAAACATTATTATTCATTTATTTATAACTATTCAAATAATATTATTTAAATAGTTATAATTCTTTTCAAAAATTAAAAGATAGAATCTTTTAATTAATTATACCCATTCATTTATAGTTATTGAAAAATTATAAATATTTGAAAATGTTCCAGTAGAGGCTATAAAGCCGAATAGAAAAATGAAAATGGGGGAGGGGATTTTTGATAAATACAGAGGAATACACACGTTTTTAGAGAGAAACACAGAGAATCAAAAGAGCAAAGGTTCATTTTCTTTTTTTTTTTTTCGTTTTTTCTTTTTATTTTTTTCGAATCTGTCTCTTTTTTCTAGGGTTTTTCTTCTTTTTAAAAAATATATAAGAGTTTTAAAGGAAATAAAGAAAAAGAGGAAAAAACTCACTTCTTTCAAATTTCAGCCACCGTAACGGCGGCTGACGGTGGCCAGTGCTGTGGTCGACATCAGAGACTTTTGCCGGAGGTTTTGAGAGAGAGGGAGAGTTGAAAGGAGAAAGGTTTTTTTTTGGGGGATTAAGTGATAAAATGAAATTTTTGGAAGAAAAATAGGTTATATAGCAGCTTAAAACGCTGCCGTTTTGACCCATGCCCCACACAGCCAAAACGTCGCCATTTCAGCCTAGCCCGTGTGAGCGCCCAGCCCTACCCGAGAGGGTCCGCGTGTTTTCCAGAGAGTGGCTAATTGCGCAAACAGCCCCTCCGCCTTTCTGGATGTTCCAAACCGACTTATTTTATTTTTAAAATTTGACCCCGCTTTTCTTTTTTATTTCGATTTCGTCCATGCTTTAAAGGCTGAGTTCAGAGTCATGGAATATTTGCTCTTTTGGACCCTATTTGTTACGCGCGTGTTGAAATTAGCCCGTATCTTCTCCTTTTATTTTAAATTTGCCCCAAAGCTTTTATTTTCAATCAAATTTAGTCCCTTTTGGTTTTTTACTATTTTACCATTTGAATTAATTATTTTTAAATATATTTTATTACTACTATTTTTTTATATGTTTATTATTATTATCATAGTAGTATTCTTTCTATCATTATTATTATACATATTATTGTTTACTTTAATTTTTTATTATATATTTTACTACTACTATTTTTATTAATACTATTATTTTAATATTATTACTATTTTTATTATCTTTTTACAATTATTATTATTATTAGTATTATTATTATTTTAATTATTACTATAAATATTTTTAAGCTATTATTATTCTCATTATTCTTTTTATTATTTTTTGTTTATTAATAATTTCATATTATTGCCTTTTCGTTACTATTTTCTTTTATTTCATTTTGTTTGTTTATTTTACTTTTTTATCGTATTTTATTTCTACCTTTATTATTTTTATTCATATTCGATCACCGTAATGTTGTTATATAAATTAGCATAGCAACTCGTTTTACATTTTATTTTAAATCATATCATATTTTATTCGATACATTACAGTTTTCGTTTCAAAATAAGCAAACCTTCTGTGTTTTAAGGTTCGAAAAGAGTCGTACCCTAACTTATTGGGTTTCGATTTCTCTTTTCGAGTCTAAAGAACCTATTACTTTCGTTTTAAAAGTTGAATAAAAACTTATTCTCAAGAATTTAAAATCGTCATGCCCTAACTCACTGAATGTTACATTTTGTTATCTCGAGATAAGGATTTCAAAAAACAAAGACAATATTCCGTGTTTGGTATTTTGGGAAATCGAGCCCTAACTTATTGGGTTCCGATTTTTCATTAGACCCCAAATAACCGAGTATCCGTCTTAGATTTAAACACATTAATTTTGAAAGTCAAAGGACAAGTTCAATTTCGGGGATTTGAAATGTCGTACCCTAACTTACTTGGCGTGACATTTTACTTCATCGAGATAAGAGGGTCTGATTGCTCATATTTATTCAAATTTTTTTCTTTAAAATAAAAAGAATCGTATTTTAAAATCTTTCAAATTTTTGATATTAAGACATTAATTAATCAATTAAGTATCAATTATGGGCGTCACGAGGGTGCTAATCCTTCCTCGTGCGTAACCGACTCTCGAACCTATTTTCTTAAAATTCGTAGATCATAATGTTTTATAAGGTGGCCCAATCACACTTCAAAAAAGATTGGGGGCGACTCCATTTTCATATTTTAAAGTCGGCCCGTTTTTAAACAAAAAATGATTTCGACAACTTGGCAACTCCATTGCGGATAATAAGAGAGTCAAGCCGTAGAATTGATTGATTAATGTCCTTTTGTTGAAAATTAAAATTTAATTTTGATTCTTCCAACACATTTGTTTTAGTCGTGTCACATGTTTGTTGCGATTTAAGTGTCTAGAGTACTTTTGCATCATATTGCATAAACATAGTAGTCACCTTTTAAGCGAGAGTGAGAAGCTACTCCTTCGTAAGGTTTTCACCTTCGTGCAGGATAGTGAATCACTTTCGGGATACATCCGTATTTATATCTTCGTGAGATTTTCATCTCCATATAGCTATAGGGAAATGTATTCCCCTGAACTAAACTCAGTCCGTATGAGCCTACAATGGGTGATGATCGAGGAATCTGTTAGTTCAGGTACATTTGCTTTAGAGCCAAACCGCATATAGCAGCCCTAAGAGCCTACCCTAGATAGAGCCACGCCAAACCCGAGTGGTCACTCAAACAGGTGTTCTGTGTTGTCTATTTCTCTTGCACTAACGTGTTTTATTTTGTTTTGACTACATTGTATTTCATCATTATAGAAAAGAGATGTTAATTCATATTCAATTGCTAAATAGAAGAGTTTGTCATAAGGAAATTAATTACTTGATAAAGTGGGTTATAATACAGTCGTTCGAATATAGCCCAGATAAACAACGAGAAAAGGCTGATAGTCCGCAGAAGAATACAAGACTTTACCCGAAAATTCAAGCCGACAAAGACTATCCAAGAGCCGTCACGTCTCGACTTTTTTAAAAACCGTATGAGCATCGCGAAAGATAAGTGAGTGAAGAGTCACGGCCTGGAATCAAGCAACAAGGAACTAGAAAAGACATCTATTGGGAAGACTTATGGGACACGACCATAACATCTGGATACGAAGAAAAGGATTGGTGTCTTTACCTGGACTATGAGGACGAAGCCACATATGTAATCCGTTTTATGTGAAGAAATTTATTTTTTAGAAAAATTTTTCTGATGGAATTGAATTTAGAATTAACGTCTCTATTTCTTTTTGCATTCATTCATTTACATTGCATATCATGCATTTGCATTACATCATATCTTAAGCATTAAATGTCATAAAAGAACCTTATTAACTAGAGATCATATTATAATAACCCTGGAACATTACTACTACACACGAATGAAGAAACTACTAAAGATGTAATGAAGACTTTGAGCATCAACGCTGATTGAAGGAAAGAAACTTAGCGAGCATACGCCCCTATGAGCTTGGAAGTGTTCTGAACAACTGAACTGCGAAGAAAATTCCTGTAGTGAAATAGGCTTATGTTCAAACATACTTATTTTCGATGAAAAATGCATTTTTGTGTTTCATGCCGGGCAATATTTTTCCTTTTTTATTCTCTCATTTCATTTATAATCATGCCATATAAATAAACATCCTTAGAATCATTTTATTCTTTGGGAATTTGTCTTCGTACCTAATAAATAAACATGAGCGACACTGTTACGGACTCCCTTTTGAGTGAAATATGGATCTAAAGGGATCTGAAGATTTTAAAGATATCAGAGATTGTAACTTATCTTTTGATTTGTTAAGAATGGTAGAACGAAATAAAATACTCTACCGTACAAATGGCCAGTGGACATTGCGAGTCTAAGAAAAGAGTGAAGATCGAAGCCTTACCCACCACAGAATCAAAGCGAGACGTCATTAAGTTATTCCAAAAATTCAAAGATGTTTTCGCATTATCGCATTAAGATATGCCTAAGCACGAGGAGGCTATGAAGTATTCGAAAAAGCACATGCTAAGAGTTTTTCGATAGCCAGATCGATTATAATGTTGGAATACTGTTGATATACCATGAAAGATAAATTACATCAGTTATGCCGTAAATGCCACATTGAGAAAACATGACTTATATGCTTCCTCTATTTTTTTTATACGTGGGGCATAAATGTTAAGGGGACGATCTCGTCAAAAGCATCTAGTTGACGCATATTCATCTTCTTGATTGAGAAGACATCTATTCCGTATGTTTGAGTGTACCCTTTAGCCACCAACCGAGCTTTATATTTATCTAAAGATCTATATGGTTTGGATTTGGTTGTAAACACCCATTTACAGCCCACTGTTTTTCTCTACAAGTAATTCTATTGTTTATCATATACCTATTTTTTCCGAAAGCATGCATCTCCTCTAAAATAGACTCTTTTCACTCAGGAACCTGTAAAGCATCTTTCACATTTTTAGGTATTTTCACAATATCGAGACACGAAACAAAGGTTGAGAATGTCGAAGACAAGGCTTTATAGGATACAAAGTTAGACATGGGATATTTGACAATATTTCTAACTCCTTTTCTTTTAGCAATTGGAATACCTAAAACAGAAAATTCATTGGCTGGATTATGAGCTTTACCTGGACTTCTGACAAGATCTTGCGGGTCAGACTCTTGGTGATGAATCAGGTGAATTTCACTTTCTTGATTTCGATTTCTTCTTGAGTAAACAATTAACTCTTTTATTTGTTCTTTATTCTCATAATCAAACTCTACACCTTCATACTCCTTTTTATTAACAATATTTACATTATTAATTTCTGTATTAATTATAAATTCGCCTTCCCCATTATTAGAATCCCTATGTTATGTATTTCTAATCTTTTCTTAATTAATTATAAAATATTCATTACTATAATTCCTCCCTAATATTAAAATCAAAATAAGATTACATTTCAACAATATGACATCCATGGTAACAATAATCTTCCTATCAATTGAAACATAACATTTGTAACCTTTTATTAGAAACATAACCAACAAAGATACATTTTTTTGCTCTAGGATCTAATTTACCTTGGTTGTGAAGATGAACAAAAACATCACACCCAAAAACTCAGAGGGATAAATCTATGATCAATTTAAAGTTAAGAAAGTTATCTTTAAAGAGACGAAAAGAAGTTCTATAATTTAGAGTTTTACTGGTCATTTTATTAATAAGATATGTAGCTGTTAACAAGGTTTCGCCCCAAAGATGGTACCTGACTAGTGAACATCAAGGCTCTAGTTACTTCCAAAAGATGTCAGTTTTTTTTTTTCTACAATCCCATTTTGTTGTGGTGTATTTGCACAAGAACTTTGGTACACTATTCCAAGTTTGGTTAAAAAAACATTTAATCGGTCACTAAAAAATTCCCTACCATTGTCACTCCGAAATATTTTTATTTTCACACCAAATTGTGTTTTCACCATAGTATAAAAAAATTGAAACACTTTTTTAACTTCAGACTTATCTTTTTTTAATAAAAACACCCAACAAATAAGAATATGATTATCAATAAATGTGACAAGCTAACGTTTTCCTGAAAAGGTTGAGACTCTTGAAGGTCCCTAAACATCAATATGAATTAACGAAAAAGTTTGGAGGCTTTATATTTTTTAGGTGGAAAGAATGACCGATGATGTTTAATCAATTCACAAAATTCACAGTGATATGAAGGACTTTTATTTTTAAATAGATTAGGTAATAAAATATCTTAAATATTAAAAATTAGGAAGTCTAAGCCTATAATGTCAAATCATAACCTTATCAAAATTAAAAACAGAATTTAAACATAAAGTAATTGCTGTTTGACTTAGATGGTCATCGTCAAGAAAGTAAATTCCACCAAATTTTTTAACATTGCCAATTATTCTCCTCGAGACCATGTCTTGAAATTTACATATAAAGGAGTCAAATATCACATGAGAATTCGAGGACTGGGATAATTTATTGACCGATATGAGATTACAAGCTAGATTTGACACATGTAAAACATCATGTAAAACCAAGGAAGACGAAATTTTAACAGTGCCTGAGAACGACCCATCTGTTACTTTCATCTTTTTGTTTCCAACACATGGTGTGTAAGTTGAAAAAAGAAAATTGCTACTAGTCATTCGATCGCTAGCTCCAGAATCAACAATCCACATGTTTGTTTTACAAGATTTAACACTAAAAAAAAAAAAAATCAGTACCTGATTGGGCAAAAGAGGAAGGATTATTGGATGAGTTAAGAATAGAAAAATTTATTCAAAACCGTAGTGATTGAAAAAGCTTGTGTAGATGCTCTAATTGTTCCTTAGTGAATGGAAACCCTTCTAGAGAACTTTGGCCCTCATAATTTTAATTAGTTGTTTGGAAAGCTTTGCTATCCCCTAATTGTGAACCACAACCATTGCCACTCTTTTTTCTTCCATTCATCGATTTCTCGTGAAACTTCCAACACATTTCTCGAGTGTGCCAATATTTTTTACAATGATCGCACCAAGGTTTTTTCCTTTTTTTTATTGTCATTATTTTTAATAGTTATAAGAGTAAAATTATTATCATTAGCTTCAAACTCTGGCTTTAACATTACTTTTCTCCTTGTTTCCTCTCTTCTAACCTCAGAATAGAAAAGATCTCACGAAGTTTTAAAAGCAATTTTTTTCCTAAAATCCGAGATCTCACTTCATCAAATTCTTTATTTAAACCAACCAGAAACAAATAAGCTCGTTCATTCTCTTCTTTTTTTCATAGCTTTTACACCATCTCCGAGGCACTCCTATTTATTATTATAACACTGATCCAATTTTTTGCCAAAGAGTCATCATCTCATCATAATAAAAAGTAACTTCCTTTTCCTCTTGCCTAGCTTTCCAAAATTTTATTTTTAACTCAAAAATCTGTGATGCGTTTTCTAAATCTGAACAGGTGTCTTTTCACAGCGTCCCAAACATCTTTAGCACTCGGGAGAAAAAGAAAAGGTTTACCTACAGATGCTTCCACGGAATTAATAACCACGCAATTATCATAGAATTTTCTGACCTCCACTTGCTCATCTTTGGATCGCCCACCTGTGATTACTTGACTTCTCCAGTTAAATGACCTAGCTTGCCGCGCCCATCAATTGCTAATTTTACGGACTGCGACCATTCCAAATAATTCTTGCCATTCAGCTTGTTCCAATAAACTACTAAAACATAAGGAAAAATAATTCCCTTATTCTAATAAACTACTAAAAGATAACATAAAATATGAATAAAACTTATCTAACTAAATAAGATTTATCTACCTAAATAAATTTAAAATATATACATATTTCAACACTAAATACATGCTAGTTAAATGCTCAGCAATTTTCCTTAAAGAAAGCTCTAAAAGGAACTTGATAAGGAACTAAACAAGCATTTAAGTGAGCCACCAAATGAGCTTGAGAAAGATATTGCTTTTAAAACAATCCTTCAGTACCAAGTTTCACAGATGCACAAAATGGAACAAATAGTATTCACATATACAGAACCTCAGGAGCGCCCATCAAATAATTTGAATTGGCTACCTTTATATTCCCATAATTGCTTCTAGGTTAATCACTAGTTGCATTACACTTCTTCTAAGGGAAGACTAACATCCTCTATCACAAGGAAAAGTTGTTCCAAATCAGCATAAACATATAATAACCTTGAATATCCAGTATATTTTGCAAAAAGATACAACAATAAAAACACTCTCTTCCATGGAAAAATAGCCAACTCCTTTTAGCTAGAAGAGTTAAGCATATATCTCTCCTAGAGCATGGTAAAACCTAACTATACATATTATGCACCTTCAGGGCCAGAAAGATATTAACCATGGTGAAACACACATTTAAGAAATCTCTTAGTTAGACAGCTCTTTTTCATATAAAAACCCTTAAAACTCCATACAAATTAGGACATTCAAGAACAGTTATTTGGTTTTGCTTGTTAGGAATGACATGAAGAGAAGATGGAATGATGGATTAAAATTTTTCCTTTGGAATGTATTGAAATATGTGCTGAACTCCCATATATTTTGGGATAATTTTTAAAATATTTGACTAGATAATCTTGGAATTGTCAATTGAGATTTTTTGAGCCAATTTATTAATCTGTTTTTACCAGAAAAAGATGACTAAACATCATTTTGAATTTCCATAAGCTGAATTTTTCAAGTTTTTTGGGGTACATTTTTATCAGCCTATTTGTCTTGTCTCTTCCATTTCATTCTTTTCCACAGCCATATTCTTCTTTTGAAGGATAAAAATGGTTTAATTCATAGACCAAAATTTAAATAGTGCAATCTCTTCAGTCCTATGAAACTTTTAATAATATCTCAATATCTTGTGGTGTTTGTTTCCATTGTGTTCTTCGCAATTCCTCTACTTCCACGCTAAACACCTATTCTCGCATGTACCTCAAATGTGCATGTTGTGGATTAAACATAGTCCTCATGAATAGATTTGGATTTAACATGTGACCACTTCCAGTTGTAATAGACTCTTCAATTCCATTTTGTAAGTGGTACATAAAATAGAAAGCTGTGATATTATTAGATGATGGTTATTCCAAGTTTCATTAACATCAAGTGGTAAAAGCCATTCAAACAATTAAAGTAACTATTACTATTCAAGACATGAGTTGCCTCTGTTACCTCTATTACACATCAAATATATAATAGAACATGTAAAACGTGTTTTATTTCATGTCATCAAATATACAAAATAATCCTTTCTTTCCATTCATTTTAATTAAAGTAGCAAAACCAAGGTAGCTTTAGTCAGCTAGTCTCCCAAGTGGAAATATTCTAATTTTGATAGGTCTTTTCATAAAACTATGGCATGATACAAAAGAATACAGAACTATAAGTGAAAATGACATCAAAACGCTAATGGAAAAGCCCTTAAACAAAGCAATAAATGGGGGGAGAAAAAGAGATGAAAGGGAAGTAATTGAATTACCTGCATGTTTGATGAAATATTTAGAACATAGTACATAAGAGAGATTTTGTCCTTATAGTGAAATCCTGTCTCGCAAATAGCTGATAGCTTCATTCACAAATTAAAATATCTTAGAATCATTAATATAAAGAGATACAGGCCACCACTAAAATCAAACCATTGATGCACATAAAATAAATTGACACATTGAGCAAAATCTCAACATGAATTTAGACACCACCTTGACCAATGGGCCTATAGATATGAAAGCTGATCAAGTTGTCTTACACTTGTTCTTATGTTTCAAACAAAGGGGGGAAAAGACCCCCACGGAGAGTTTCAAAATGATAAACATGAAAATTTTCACTTCTATTACACAAATATTAACCATTAATCATAAGGTAATCAACTGATTTTTGGCTGATAAAGAATCTGCAATAGAAGAAGTTCTCTCCCCCAAAAAAAAAAAAAATCTGATCCTGTATATTATTTTATATAAAAAAAGACCCACTCTCTCTAACTACAAACTTCTCGGGATACTGTTCACAGCATAAAACCTCTGCCACTAAACTGTACTGAACTTTCTTCTTTGTAGCCTTTGTCACATTCCTTTCCATTACCCATCAACCCTTATTTACCCATATTTTAACATAATTCCCATAAGCCAAAAAACTTAAGGACAAAATAAATCCTAATCTTCTTTTTTTTTCCCTGCCAAAAGAGTTGACTCTAAGAGAGCAATATTTCCCCTAAAGAGGTTATACACAAGCCAAAAGTTACAAATCCAGACATTTGTTTTCACAAGATCTAATGAACTGCAGTATGCTATCAATCAAAAAGCAGTCCGTGGGTAAGTTAAAACAGACATATGATCACATATGCAAGCAACAAAGACATATTCAAGTGATGATAAACAGTTGCAATGAATGGTAAAATAAATCCTAAAAGATATATATTTTAAGTATACCTAAAGAAGAGATGGCGTGGAATCCTCCTTCTGGTCAGATAGTAAAAATTAACTTCGATGGGGCGTTTGATGAAAGGGGAAAACAGGCAGCGTCAGGGGCAGTAGTTAGAAATAAGACGGGCCACGTTCTCATCTCAGTTACAGATCTTCATAAGGGGGTGACATCTGCTTTTGAAGCGGAAGCAACCGCATGTCGACGAGCAGCCCAAATAGCCCTCGAAATGAACAGAGAAGAAACCATTATTGAAGGTGACTCGCTGTCTATAATAAAGAAATGTAACAGTATAAAGCCTGATAAATCTTTGGTAGGAACGTACATACAAGATATACAAAGAATAATCACAAAAGCCAGGAAGTTAAGGTTCGAGTTCATCCCTAGATCAGCAAATAACCTTGCCCATGTTCTTGCTACGGAATCACTAAGAAGGAGTGAGGAGATTTACCTGGTCAACGATGTACCCATCTACGCAAAAGAAAAAGCGAGAGACGAAAGTATCAGAGAACCAGACTGAGGAGAAGAAGAAATGAATCGGCAGAGGGAGTTTTCAAATATGAAATCCAATGAAGCCAAAAGAGCTTTTACTCCCGTTGGAAACTGAAAGCGCCATATATGAAGGAGTTAACAGACGTGACTTTGCATTGGCAGGCGTAATGATGATCTGATTGGGCTATTAAATCGGTGGAAGGTTTTCCTTTAATTTTCTGGTTTTTTTAATTTTTAAATTTTTCTAATTTTCTTTAAAGTCTTCTTCTATAAGCTTTATTCTTTGAGGTCCGTTTAGATTAAATTTGTTTTATTTCGGGCCAAAAAAGGCCTGAACTGCTTTCCTTGTTCTGTTTTTGTCTTCTTGTAAATTAAAAATTTAGAAATAAAAGCCCAATCTGATATTTACATCAAAAAGTATAATATATGCATACCTCATCAAATATCCACTTACAAACACCAGATTCCTGCAACAGCTGAATATATCTAAATAGTAACCCGATTACATCTTGCATGTGATCTGAAATTTACTCAACGGAAAACAATATTAGTCAAGTAAAAGACATCATTTTGTTCCACACAAACTTTACAAGCCTTTGTAATCTTTACCATTAAAGAAGACTCCAATGATTAAAAGCATATCAAACACCATATTATATAAGAGAGGATGTTAAAAAATAAAAACTAACCCTGGCCAGCATCAGTAAGACCAATTACTACTTTGAAGAAGGAAAACTCTGAAGTGCAAACACCTTCACCAGCAGACAATCCAGTAGCCCATCCTACAAAGTTCCATACATATGCATGTACAAAATTCACTAAATATAAACACATAATTATGACATATGATGTCCTTAGACATATATAAATAAATATGTATATGCAAATACGTTATGTATGCATTCCTCATAAAGGACAAAATAGATGGGAAAAGGGAAAAAAAAAAAAAAAGGGGGGGTTCTGCGTGATGCCTATTTGTGCATGTCTGCACATTCAAACTTGAGCTAATGCTGCTAAGTCATTTAATGATTCCGCTCTCCTGAGCTGCAATAACCAAATACCAAGCAATGGCCAACAATTGCATATCCTAGTGCAATGTACACATATCATGGTCTTTGCACAATAACCGCATACCTAAAGGATACTTAAATTTTAAAGAATTCAAGTTAAACAAATCCCATTGAAGAATTCAAGTTAAACAAATCCCAATTTGACACAGAACAGAGATGGAAAATACTTAATACCAACCAAAACTATAGTTTGATGAGATCTCCAAAAGATTTATGCAGTATGAATAACAACTGGATTCAAAATGCAGCAACATACTATGCAAAACTTCAACTTGTATTTCCACTTCCATGAAAAGTTAAAAGTGCTGTCAATTGCATTAAATGCAATGAAAGAAGAGAAATAGCTCTTACAATAAAAAAGAGATCAAAGGAACCACAAAAGAGAAGTGAAGCATATGGAATAAACTAAATATTCAAGGAAGGAGGCACATTACTTTTAGGAAAAAACAAAAGATAAACAAATACTCCGATAAAATTTGTCGTATAGATATAAGATCAAAAGGCCAGTCTAGACTAATAACAAAGCCCATGATTGAGTTCAGTGTAATGAATGCAGTGACACCAGAATTGATGAAAACCCAATCATAATATAAAAAAGGAAATTGTACTAGTAAGACCATTTGTTATTTACTTTTCTATGAAGTAGGGTTAGAGTCCATAACCCATTTACATGCATGTACTCCGTCAGACCAACTTCTCTCTTTCACATTTTAAGATGCCTCAAATTCTTTCATATTTCATATTGTTCTAATCTTATCTACTTTACCCATATAATGCATATGCATGTACTGGTATCTTTTGTATATTTTAACCAAAAGCAAAACATGCCTGCATTTAACCTGGATTTTTAGAGGACGCATCCTAAATGTTAGGGAGGCACGAATTTTGAGATATTCCAAATTGGATTATCTAAAGCATATAATGACATGTGCAACCTACCTAATTTTTTCAAGACATAAAATAAAGATCCTTCTCCTTTATGGCCAAAGAGATGACCAAGATACTTGCATGGCCCTTCTTTGTAATGAAGAATGCTGGGAGTAATTGGCCATACAATCCTTAATTTGTGGCCTTGTTTTACTGGAACAGCTCTGACAAGAATCTGCGAATTGAAGAGAAAAAAAGAACAGAAAAGAAACCAGACAAAAAAAAGTACCTCTTAGAACATTGAACCTTGTGGAAGAGTATTGCTTTGTTTGCTCAAAACTGTGACAAACATAAGATAACGATGCAGAGGCAACATAATAGCACCATATACCTGAAGGTGTTCTGATGTGCAAGGCTGACCAGGAAACTGGAAACGGCTTCTATCAGAGTTTCAAATTTCCTGGAACTTGTCCTCCACCAGACACTGAATTTTATCAAGGCTTTCTGAAATTACAGAACAAAGAAATGATAATTTTGATGATTCAAAAAAATATAGCAATAGCTTGTTTTCTTCTTACCAAATCCAGAGCCCTTAAATTACTGGAAAATTAGTTACCAACCTTTTGAATAAACAACCAGATGCATGAGGTTGGCTGAATATTTGTCTTCATAGAATTTAAGGAGTTCTTGCCTTGTGTCTACTCCCTTTGCTTTTGGTCTAACATCTAAAGTATTCCAATTCCCTATACAAGAACAAGTTACTGATAAGCATATTAATATAGAGTTATAGAGCAATGCCAATTCTTTCTTTACAAGTTCAAAACACACAAAAGAAGATGCCAAAAGGAGGAGCAGCAAATGGTGATAGAGATCAGGAAAATATAATTCAGACACGCCCAGTAGAATAAAAGAAGAAAATAGAGAAACCCAATTAATTATGTGAGAAAAGAAACAGATGCATATGTATCTCAAAATTAAGATCCAGTTCAAGAACCAATCCTTGCTTATTGAAGGAATACTAAAAACAACAGAATATTCAGAATGGAAATATAGTAATTAAATTGAGCACTCCAAGTCCAGATAAGAGTAAGAAGATATTAGTATCTGTCTAAAAGGGGAATAAGTATCTTAGAATCAAAGACATTCAGACAGAAGTCTTGGCAAAATTTAAAAAAAAAAATTGTAGAAATGCTAAATTAAACATCATCAGCTTCATTCAGTTTTTGATAATTAATATCAAATATCACTAGCCAACAAAGCTACAGTTGTAGTGGCAAGGTTGTTGTTATTGGTACCTATGGCCACGGAAATAATCTCAGAATAATCAGTTGAGATTCTTTAGGAAGACTTCTTTATCTTTTAGTAGTTCACTAGAATAAGGAACTATTTTCCTAGTTATGCTGTGAGTCTGTTTCTATTTAAAGTTAGTTCTTTACGTAATAAAGATACAATAGTTTCATTGAATAGTTTCTCGAAAACTTTCATGGTATCAGATCTAGGTTAAATCTCCAGTAACAGCATGGTTAAAACAACTTCACTGGAGATAAGAGATCCAGCAACCAAACTGAGGTAGAAAGCTCTGCTGTCGGAACAACTACTGAAAGTGCAATGACTCAAGGGATAGAAGCGTCTTACCTCTCTTTTCAGCTAACATCTCACAAGCTAAATGGCAAGAATTACCTCAAATGATCGTAGTCCATGAAGTTAGCCATTAATCTAAACTTTTGAATCAGACAGTACCTGGTTCATTCTCCATACATCAGACAGTAAATTTTTCAAATGGTTAAAAAGGAAACCAATAACTTCACCAATGAAGTTGTACTATGATAGCAAAGTTTCCATTAGCATTGCTCACAACTTAGTCCAGCATGAAAAAACTAAAAATGTTGAGATTGATAGACATTGATTGAAGAAGGCCAAGTGTGCAGGACATTTATTCCTTCAAAACAACAAATTGCTGACATACTCACTAAAGGGCTCTTTAAGACAAGTTTTGATTTCCTTATAAGCAAGTTGAGGATAATTGATATATATGCACCAACTTGAGGGAGGGTATTGAAATATGTGTTAAACTCCCATATATTTTGGGATGATTTTTAAGATATTTAGGTAGATAATTTCAGAATAATTAGTTGGGATTTTTTAGGAAGACTTGTTTTATCTTTTAGACGGTTCACTAGGGAACTATTTTCCCAATTATGTTGTGAGTCTTTTTCTATTTAAAGTCAGTTCTTTACGTAATAAAGATACAATAGTTTCATTGAATAGTTTCTCGAAAACTTTCATATATATCCAATATCACTATCACTAGGTTGTTTGATTGACTATAAAGCAGAAAGTATGCCCTATAACCTGCTTAGGCAATGAATTCAACTTAACAGAAGAGGGAAGAGAGAAGAGGTAAAGGGAAGAAGGAAGATCAACTAGGAAAGGTTTTTAACCTGTGCTGAATTTATGAAATGGATGACTTTCCAAGCTTAGATGTTTCTGAAGCTGCATAGAAGGAAAAATTAAAACCAGTTAAGAATACATCTAAAAGTTCGCCATTGAAGAATATTAACATGAACTCAAATGGGACAGATTTAGTAGTAAGTGCAAACTAATACCAAATATAAGTTTTGAATCAATTTTATCCCCATCAATGCCCATAATCCATATTTTTCTTCTACTCAACTAAAAGCAAGAACCCCAATAAATCTCATTTATTTTCAAGAAACATAAAGATTGGGAAGTTTCAAAACTGTGCTAAATTTTCCAACAATTGTCAATTCTTAACCAATTTTAATAGCATGAACCAACCACTTGAGATGAATAAATTGAATTCAGAGTCACAAAAATTTGCTCAAATACGAACTGCAGCCCATTGTGTTTAATAATCACAAATATCTTCAGTTAAAGTAGCACTGAAACGACAATAACCATGCATGCCATAAACCCTCAACAGGAACAGAGGAACCTGTTGAAATATGTGAAACCCATATATTTTGGGATATATTTAAACTTATTTAGGTAGATAAATCTTAGAATAAATCATTTGAGATATTCTAGGAATATTTTATTTTATCTTTTAGTAGTTTATTAGAATAAGGGAATTATTTTCCCAATTAAGTTATGAGTCTTTTCTCTATTTAAATTCAGTTGTTTAGTTAATAAAAGACAAAACAGTTTTATTAAATGCTCTCTTGAAAACTTTTATGGCATCTAAGCTAGGTTATCTCTAGTAGCATCATGGTTAAAATAGCCTTCATTGGAGATAAAAGATCCAACAATCAAATAGAGGAAGAAAGTTTTACCGTTGAAACAACTAATGAAAATTATGAGGGCCAAAGTTCTCTAGAAGGGTCTCCATTCACTAAAGAACAATTAGAGCATCTACACAAACACAATTTCGGATGAATTCTTATCTTCCTAGCTCATCCAATAATCCTTTTTCCTCCTTTGCCCACTCAGGTATTGATTTTTTTGTTTTTCTCAATGCCAAGCCTTGTAAAACAAACACGTGGATCGTTGATTCTGGAGGCTAGTGATCACATGACTAGTAGTCATTTTCTTTTTTCAACTTACACACCTTGTGCAAGAAACAAAAAAATCAAAGTAGCAGATGGGTCGTTCTCGGCAATAGCCGGGAAAGGCACTATTAAAAATGTTTTACATGTGCCAAATCTAGCTTGTAATCTCATATCAGTCAATAAATTATCCCAGTCCTCGAATTTTCATGTTATATTTGACACCTCTAAGTGTTAATTTCAGGACATAATCTCGGGGAGGATGATTGGCAATGCTAAAGAATCTGGTGGAATTTACTTTCTTGACAACCACCTAAGTCAACCAACAACTACTTTATGTTTAAATTTTGCTTCTAATTTTGATAAGGTTATGATTTGGCATTATAAGCTTGGACATCCTAATTTTTACTATTTAAAATATTTGTTACCTCATCCATTTAAAAATAAAAGTCCTTCATATCACTGTGAATTTTGTGAATTGGCTAAACATAATCAGTCATTCTTCCCACCTCAAAAATATAAAGCTTCCAAACCTTTTTCGTTAATTCATAGTGATGGTTGGGGACCTTCGAGAGTCACAACTTTTTCAGGAAAATATTAGTTTGTCACATTTATTAAGTCAACCTTTACACCCAAATATTAGGATTCCTTAAGAACTCCTCCAAGGCACCGATTGAAGAGCGGAAGCAATTTATGCCAAAAGAAGAAAACAAAAGAACAATAGAAAGCCAAAAGAAAGAAAGCACACAAGGTGTTTGAGTAAATGCCCAAGAATTCTATTACTCTTAAGAATTCAACATACAATGGATTGGTTTACAAATGAGGGGAGGCTCTCTATTTATAGTTGAGCTCCCCCAAAACCGACGATCAAGATATATTTACATCAACGGACGAGATTAATCATATCCCTTAATTTGAGGGATTTACAAGATTTGCCTTATCAAATCTAATCTAATCTTTACAAGATAAGATTCTCTCTATCTTCTAAGATTAGTTACCATATCGGCCTAAGTTGCCATATCTTCACTATCGGGCCAACCAGGCTTTAATCTGACAGGCTTCTCCAACAATTCTTAGAATCGGGCCAGTTCTTGTGGGCTAAATGATCCCCATCTAATCGATCGACCTCCATGGGGCGCATCTTGTGCCATGGTCACGAGCTCTGAACTCTAACCCGTGACATTCTCCCCCACCCATTCTCGCAACGCCCTCGTTGCGACTTCTGAATGACACTGGCTTGATTCGTCTTGGAACTCTCTCGTTGCCTTGGCCTCTTCCCGACTTGCCTTGCAATCAGGTTGCTGCTTTCTTCGGAACCTTTGCCTCGGCTTCCGTCGCTTCCTCACTTGAACCGTTGTACTCGTTGGTACATCTCGTTGGCAAGAAGTCTCCACACTAACTTGCCCCCATTTTGACTTGTTCCCATTGGAATCCCCTCGATTCTCACATCTTGGCTTCGTTCCGCCCACAGTCCCTCGGCCTCCTTGTTCACGAACTTTGAAAGGGCCCATACGACATTGCCAAGCCACCAAGTCAGAATTCAAAACACTATCAGAGTGTTTGAAATGTACCTTACTAGCAGCATTTACTCGTTTCGACTGCTTTTGCATCGCTTCTTTCTTCACGAAGTCCGATGTACAATCCACCTTCACCAAAGGTGATATCTCCACAGTCGACTCCACAGGTCTCATATTAGACTCACACTCCACTAACTTTTTCGAAGGGGCTTTCGTAGCATTCTGTTCTGTCGATTTAATGTTTCTCCCATACGAAACATCTTCGACTAGTTGGATTGACGACAACACCTTTGTCACAACCTTCATATCCCGATGCACTGGCATAACAATCTTCGATAACAGACCAGTGACAATATGGATTTTATCGGCCCATGGAAACAGAACCGCCTGAATCCTGTCAAGGAAGTTTAATCCAAGTACAAAATCGTAATCATCTAAATGGATTACCTCAAAGTCTTCCTTGGCTTTCCATTCGCCGATTTGTAGCTCCACATTACGAGCTACTCCCACAGTTGGGGCTTCCTCCAAATTTACTGTTTTGATCTTCTCATTCGATTTCCTAATCAACAGACCAAGCTTATTGGTAGCCTTTTCTGATATGAACAAGTCCGATGCTCCCGTATCAATAAGAGCAATCCGCTTCTGACCCACAATGTTGATGTTCACAAACATCAACCCTCCTTTATCATTCCTTTTGTTGGGAATGAGTACCATCGAGCCTATCCTCGATGTCTCCATAGGCTTCGCCTCTACAGTCGGCTCATCTTTCTTTTGGATAGCCGACATCATCGATTTCTTCGGACATCTTCGCAACATGTGTGGTCCTTGACAAAGGAAGCACTTTATTTTCTTCCTCTTGTCCCTTGGGTTGTTGGATCCTCGCTTCACATCTCGTAGTATCTCATTCCCACTTGTGCTATCCGTGCTGTGGCCATCATCGCTATGTCCCTCTTCATCTTTCTCATGGTTTCCCTCACCATTGCCCTTTTCATTGGGCTTAGACGACTCGAACTTGCCTTTCGTTGGACCAAGTTCAACAAAGGACTCCGCTTAGACCATTGCTACAGTAAGTTCGGTGATCCCTTGCCTACGCAACTCATGCTTTGCCCATGGCTTTAACCCATCCTCGAACCAATAAAACACTTCTTTCTCGCTCAAGTTAGATATTTGAAGCATCAACTCGCTAAATGCCCGAACATACTCCCGAACAGTGCCTTGTTGCATGAGACGACGCAACTTAGCTCGAGCCTCCTTCTCGGCATACTGTGGGTAAAACTACTTCTTCAACTCTCTTTGGAACTCCTCCCAAGTCCCAATTGCGTTCCCTCCACGTCTCTTATCCGTGGACCTACGACGCCACCACAAAGAGCCACATCAATAAAATAGATTGAAGCAGTGTTTACCTTACTTGCATCATCTTCGATGCCCATCGCTCGGAAGTATTGCTCCATTTCCCATAAGAAATTGTCCACGTCTCTTGCGGACCTTGCACCTTTGAACTTCTCCGGTTTGGGAACATCCATTGCTCGTTGCTTCGGCTTCGAAGACAACATCCCATTACTCAAAGCAACTTTGTAAATCATGAGCTCCCCCCTTAAGCTCCTCAATTTCTTTCTTCATTGCTGAAACCATGTCCTCGAGATTCTCATCCCTCTCTGCCAGCTTTTCTGTAGTGGAATTGACTAACTCATTCAACTTTTCCGCATTGGCACCGAGAGAATCCAACACAAAATCTCTGAGTTGCTCTTCCATTGAGTCAAACCCATTAGTGCATCCCTCAACCAACTTAAGCATCTCCTTCATATTTCCCACGGACTCCTCGAGATTAACAACTCGATCTTCCAAAGCTATCAGCATGTCCCTCGAGCAACTTGCTTTTCTGAGCCTCCCACGAGTCGGCATTGGCTCATTCTGATCAACAACTTCTTTCGACATCCCAACAGTGCCTTCGAACCAAAAGCTCGAATACCACTTGTCACGGGGCTATACCTTTCGTCTCACAATCCGTACGGCCTTAGGCGATTTGCTTGTCCAAACTTGCCTAAGTCAGCCTTTACACCCAAACATTAGGATTCCTTAAGAACTCCTCCAAGGCACCAATTGAAGAGCGAAAGCGATTTATGCCTTTCGTCTCACAATTCGTACAGCCTTAGGTGATTTGCTCGTCCAAACTTGCCTAAGTCAGCCTTTACACCCAAACATTAGGATTCCTTAAGAACTCCTCCAAGGCACCGATTGAAGAGCGGAAGCGATTTATGCCAAAAGAAGAAAACAAAAGGACAACAGAAAGCCAAAAGAAAGAAAGCACACAAGTTGTTTGAGTAAATGCCCAAGAATTCTATTACTATTAAGAATTCAACGTACAATGGATTGGTTTACAAATAAGGGGGAGACTCTCTATTTATAGTTGAGCTCCCCCAAAATCGGCGGTCAAGATACATTTACATCAACGGACAAGATTAACCATATCCTTTAATTTGATGGATTTACAAGATTTGCCTTATCAAATCTAATCTAATCTTTACAAGATAAGATTCTCTCTATCTTATAAGATTAGTTACCATATCGGCCTAAGTTGCCATATCTTCGCTATCGGGCCAACCAAGCTTTAATCTGACAAGCTTCTCCAACAAGTCTTGGAATCGGGCCAGTTTTCGTGGGCTAAATGATCCCCATCTAATCGATCGACCTCCATGGGGCGCATCTTGTGCCATGGTCACGGGCTCTGAACTCTGACCCGTGACACTAGAGTCTAGATGTTCACAAGTCAAGTATCACATTATCTTTGGGGCGAAGCCTTGTTAACAACTACATATCTTATTAATAGAATGCCTAGTAAAACTCTAAACTATAGAACTCCTTTCAGTCTCTTTAAAGATAACTTTCCTAACTCTATATTGATCATAGATTTATTCCTTCGAGTTATTGGGTGTAGTGTTTTTGTTCATCTTCTTAACTAGGTAAACTAGATCCTAGAGCAAAAAAATGCGTCTTTGTTGGCTATGCTTCTAATAAAAAGAGTTACAAATGTTACGATCCAATTGATAGGAAGATTATTGTTACCATGAATGTCACATTTGTTGAAACGCAATCTTACTTTGATTCTAATCTTTAGAGAGGGAATTATAGTAAGGAAGATTCTATAATTGATCAAGAAAACACTAGGAATATACAACATAGGGATTCTAATAATGAGAAAGGTGAATTTATGATTAACACAGAAATTAATGATGTTAATAAAAAGGAGGATGAAAGTGTAGAGTCTGATCATAAGAATAAAGAACAAACAAAGGAGTTAATTGTTTACTCAAGAAGAAATCGAAATCAAGAAAATAGAATCCACCAGATTCATCACCAAAAATCTGACCCGCAAGATCTTGTCAAAAGTCTAGGTAAAGCTCATAATCCAACCAATAAATTTTCTAATTTAAATATTCCAATTGCTAAAAGAAAAGGTATTAGAAATGTTGTCAAATATCTCGTGTCTAACTTTGTGTCCTATAAAGCCTTGTCTTCGACATTCTCAACCTTTTTTCGTGTCTCGATACTGTGAAAATACCCAAAAACATGAAAGATGCTCTACAAGTTCCTGAGTGGAAAGAGGCTATTTTAGAGGAGATACTCGCTCTTGAAAAAACAGGTACATGGGAAACAATGGAATTACTTGTAGGGAAAAAAACTGTGGGCTGTAAATGGGTGTTCACAACCAAATTCACACCGGATGGATCTTTAGATAGATACAAAGCCAGACTGGTGGCTAAAAGGTACACTCAAACATACAGGATAGATTATCTTAAAACATTTGCTCCAGTAGCCAAATTAAATTCTGTTAGAGTTCTTTTATCAATTGCTGTTAATCTTAATTGGTCCTTACAGCAGCTAGATGTGAAGAATGCTTGGTTTGAACAGTTCACTCAAGTTGTTAAAAAACAAGGTTACTCATAAAGGCAAGCTGATCACACAATGTTCTATCAACACTCACAAAGAGGTAGAATAGCAATTATTATAGTTTATGTCGATGATATCATTCTTACAGGAGATGATGTGGATGAAATAAGGCGTCTCAAGGAGCATCTAGCATTGGAGTTTGAGATCAAAGCTTGGGTCCTTTGAAATACTTTCTTGGAATGAAAGTTGCTCGATCAAAGAAGGGTCTTGTGGTCTCTTTAAAAAAATATGTGATTGATATTTTAAAAGAGGCTAGGATGAGTGGCTGTCGCCCAACTGACACACCAATTGATCCAAATGTAAAATTCGAAAATAAAGAAGGTCGATTAGGGCAGCACCAAAGATTAGTCGGTAAGTTAATTTACTTATTACAACAAGGCCAAACATAGCTTTTGCAATGAGCTTAATGAGTCAATTTATGCACTCCCCAATGGAGGAACATGAAGAATCAGTGTTTCGGATTCTAAGATACTTGAAGAGTTCACCTGGAAAGGGCTTATTCTTCAAGAAATCCGAACAAAGAGGAATTGAAGCTTATACAGATGCAGACTGGGTAGGCTCAATAACAGATAAAGGATCTACATCAAGATACTTTACATTTGTATGGGAAAGCCTTGTGACTTGGTGAAGCAAAAAATAAAATGTTGTAGCAAGAAGTAGTGCAGAGGCTAGGTTTAGATCAATGGCTCAAGGAATTTGTGAAATGATATGGTTAAAAAGAATTATGGAAGAGCTGAGGAAACCAATAACTTCACCAATGAAGTTGTCTTGTGATAGCAAAGTCGCCATTAGTATTGCTCACAACCCATCCAAAGATGATGAACTAAACATGTTGAGATTGATAGACACTTTATAAAGGAGAAGATTGAAGAAGGCCAAGAGTGCATGCCGTTTGTTCTTTCAAAACAACAGACTGTTGATATACTCACCAAAGGGCTCTCTAAGACAAGCTTTTATAAGCAAGTTGGGCATGATTGATATATATGCACCAACTTGAGGGAGGGTGTTGAAATATGTGAAACACATATATTTTGGGATATATTTTAAAGTTATTTAGGTAGATAAATTTTAGAATAAATCATTTGAGATATTCTAGGAATATTTTATTTTATCTTTTAGTAGTTTATTATAATAAGGGAATTATTTTTCCAATTAGGTTATGACTCTTTTCTCTATTTAAATTCAGTTGTTTAGTTAATAAAAGACAAAACAATTTTATTAAATGCTCTCTTGAAAACTTTCAGAACCAATTGATGAATAGCCCTTAATGAAAGGGTATATCCAATCATCTTCATCTATCAATATCAAAGGAAGAAAGAACACTTCCAAACATAAGCTCAGTTCACCACTTTGAGGAATCAACCACGTTAGTAAGTGACTTGTTTCACTATGAATTCCAGCCAAACACCAAATTAGTGGTAAATGACAATCTAAACTTGACAAGCACATGGAGAATATGGAATTTTCTATGGTAATTTATGGAAAACATTACAAGACTTTCCTAAGACTCTAGTTTTTGGGCTTTGGTTTTAATCATTAAAGCAAAAGTGATAAGAATGAACACCATAAAAAGCATTGACGGGACAGAAATCACAAAATATTAAAGAAGCAATTGAGGAATGGGGGATCAATTCCACTCCATTTCTTCCAGCAAAAAAGGACTAACATTTTAAATAGTCAGAGCTGAGATCTTGCAAACTTCCAGAAGACAAATGGTGATTCAAAAATAAGAAAATAATACCTGGTTCATTCTCCATGCATCAGACAGTAAACTTTTCTTGTTCTCTAGAAAGAAAAAGAATAGAGTTGATTAATTATAGATAAAAATAGAGGAAATCCATGTGTAAAGTAAACCAAGAACCAGAGAGCTAACCAGAATCAACAGCTTTAATTTCCCTCATGGTAGCATCAGCCGACATCAGTGGTTTAATGAAGAACTGTGAAAATCTAAAGAGCAAGGAAAACACCCAGTCTCACATATATTAAAAGAACAAGATGAAAATAACAGCTAAAGAAAGACTGCATAAACAACATCTACCGGTCCAAAGCCTCTTCAAAGCAATCAGTGTTGACATCAAAAAAATAGTTGGTCATCTCATAATCTGTGAAGGCATTTCTGCTGCCTCCATGCTGTAAATCAGGAAAATAAAACTAAGTAAATTTTAAATCAAAGGAATATTATCTGAAAACAAGTACTATAAGCCTATTGTTTCATGGCATTCCTTTACAAATTTTGAAGTCAATTTTATTCAAAGTTAGCTAACAATTAATTAGTTTTAGATCGCATACATCTTACATGAATCCTTTCAAATTTGATGTTCAATTGGTTCTAAGATTAAGATTGCTTATCTATTATATGTGTATTTCTGTAATTATAATATATTATTGAATTATTTTGGTAAAAAATACCAAGAATTTGTAATCACCCTTTTATTTATGCTTCGAAAATAATATTTATACTTTTATAGTTTAAAAGGTTTGTATCACTAAAACATATTTTGATGTGTTTATCTATTATATATCAATAACAGCCCAATAACTGATCCCAATACCTGACCTCATAAAAGGCATAGTAATTGTAATGGCATGACTATTTAGGTGTGATGCAAGTGACTATGCACTTAGTAAGCAATACTAGAGATACTAAGAACCTTAACCCTTAGTAAGCAATACTAGAGATACTAAGAACCTTAACCCCGCTCAAAAGTGGGTTTTTTCTTTTTCCTTTTTTTGTTGCCTTTCCTTACAATTCCTGCTTACTTATATAGCAAGTTAGTAATAAAAACATGAGGAACTTTAACTTGATTAAACGTAACCATTAAAACTGCATGCACGCATCAATAGATGACCTTACTGCATTTAAAAAGTAGCAATACCTCTGTTATATACTTTGAGTAGCTATCTTCCAAGGGATACTTCTCACTAGCATAAAACAGCATGTGCTCTGCAAGGAAGGACAACATGTTAAACATAAAGAAACCAAGTAGAAATCATAACTATCCCACTACCATGCAATTCTTGTTCAATTGCTGGACCAGAGTTATGTCAACAATTAAATCAATGCACAGAAACAATAACACCACCAAAAATAATCATAAAATCAATAAGGTTATTTTGAATTATTTACCATAAGGGAAGTTGAACCCAGAATTAATAAGCTCACTTTTACTGGCCAAAAGAATTTTAGTGAGATATACAGAATGTCAGAATTACAGATTACAAAATTTTAGCCCGTTCAAATTATTAAATAACACTGTGAGGAACAGAATTACTTAAGTCACACACTGTTAAATTAAAATTATAGAAAGAAAGAACACAAAAAATCCAGACAGTTCACAAATACAAAAAGAAGATAAAATAAACGGATTAAGAAAATAAGCAATACCAAGAAAATGGGCGAGGCCATCGAGGCCGACAGGGTCACAAAAGGAACCGACACCCACATTCATAGAAGCAGCACACTGTAACATAAAAAAACAAAGAAATTAAGAAAGGTTCATAATAGTAACGGTTTAGCAATGAAATGAAAGCAATAAGGAATTGGAAGATTAATTTGCCTTGTCGGTGTCGGGATCGCTGATAAGAAGAACTTGAAGGGAATTTCTAAGGACGATCCTTCGATACTCTCTTTTGTCAATTCTGGGCTTTAAAATCTCCTCATCTTCTCTCTCGACCGCCATTTCTCAGTTCACTGCTTATCTATGTTTGGATGATTTTGAGTTTGGTTATGGAAAGCGGAAGAGAAGATTGAGATATTAATCTGCTACTTCCGGGCCGGATAAGACGTTTATAAAGAGAGGAAGAGGAAGATTCGTAGTTTCTTTCCATACTTTCACGGGAAATTTAAAATGAGTTGTTTCTTGACTTCTTTATCTTGACTTTGCTTCACCAAAGTTGACTTTTATTTATATTATTGTAGAGAAATATTTAACCACCGTTTCACCACACATATATGTAGGATACTATCCAATTAAAAAATAACACATTATTTTTTTATAGTATAGATATATTTAGATTAAACTTCCAAATTAAAAATAACTTGTCTTTTCTTAATTGAGTAGACTATAAAGGATATAATGAAAATAATCTATTAAATAATTTCTTATTATTATAAAGATTATTTTCATTTTAAATTAATTATAAATGTTTAATATTTGAATATGCCCCATAGCACCTATAATATTATTTATTTTCCTTTAAACCAAAATTTTATTTATGCTTTTATATATTTCATTGTTATTACATAATTAAAAGATTTTTAAATTAATATTTGTGTTCGTTTCCATGCATGTGTGGCGAAATTTTAATATCTTTTATACACCTAATATATTATTATGGGTTAATAAATTATTGGAGACTTAAACTTGATAATTATTTTTATATTGGGATTTGAATTTTCTTTTTATTCAAGTTAGTCCCTAAACTTTATAATTATTCCCACACTGATGCTTAAACTTTTTTTATCCAACTTAATCCCTGAACTTAAAAACTATTCTCACATTGGAGTCTAAACTTTTCTTTATTCAAGTTAATCTATAATATTTCCTTAAAAAAAAGTTGGACCAAAAGAAAGTTCAACTCCAATTAGAAACAATTTCTAACACAAAAAAAAATTTAGATCCAAATCTGAGAATAATTATCTAATTCAAATCTTAAAATTAAAATAGTTCTAAATATTACAGAGATTTCATCATGCATGACGTCTTATGACTATATAATAAAGTAATAATTGATCTGTTAAAATTTTTGATTAATTATTATTAATTTTGTACAAAAGTAACATTTCCATCTTCATATTTGACTCAGGATTATAAAGGATTTCAAAAAGTTATATTTTGATGAAATTTGTCCAAAATATTCAACTTTATATTTTCGTTTTGAGAATATGAATTTGGATATAGATTTTAGTTATTATGTTAATAGTAAGATTGAAATGTATATATTATTGATAAAATAATTTAGATTGGATAAATTATATAAATGGTCATCTAATTATACTCGTGTTTTTATTTTGGGCATTTAACTTTAAAATTTTTAATTTTGGTATTAAAATTTAAATTTATTCCTATTTTGGTCACCCATCGTTAAATTGATAACAAAATGCATTTTTCTAACTGGTAGGATAACACATTTAATCTTCAATACTTACATATTCTATTTATTTATCTTAATTCTAAATAATTCAATAATTTAACCTTTGACATTTACAAATTCTATTGATTTGATCATTGAACTTCTTAGCCAAAGCTTTCAACTTTTAAGACAGAGTCATTCCACATCTATTAATTATTTTATTTATGGTTGAAATTATTCAATTAGATATATAACCCTTTTTGTTTATGTTTTTAAGAAAATGTTGGATATTAACTAAACACCATTAAAAATAATAGAAAATACAAATTTTAAAAGATATATAATAAAATTATATAAATAATTTAATATTTGTAAAAACAATTTTCGCTCAATTTTACTGATATATATTTCTTATTGTGGATTAAAATTAAAATTAAATAGAAAACATAATAATCTTTTAATCAAATTATAAAATTAAAAGAATCATTATCAATGTAACAAAAGGAAATTTAATTAATTATTTCACACCTTTTTATGAAAAATTAAATGTTCATAATTTTTTCTTATATAATTATTCATTGTACAATTGGATTTTCTAATTTTTTAACTTTGGATTTAATTTTCAATTTCAAGCATCAACTTCAAAGACTATTTCTATGTACATTGAAGAAAATATCATACTATTAACAATAAGAGTACATCTAAAGGGTTTTTTAAGGTTTTTCCATTTTCTTTATCCAAAATTTTATCAGTTAAAGAGTTATAAAATATTATATTTAAAAGAAAACTAATGAAAAAATGAATTAAAGCTTCAAGATAAACTCATTGGTATCAAGAATTGGCTTGAAAAATGGCTCTTTAGTTGAGAGAATTTTTTTTTCCTTTTTTGGGTTTTACAAATTTATATATGTGCAATGCATGTATTTTAAAAACTAAAAGTTTTGGCTAGGAAGCTTGAAAATCAAATTGATAGAATTTGTAAATGCGAAGGGTTAAAATTCTTGAATTATTCAAATTAAGATCAATGTAACCTCCCCAACCCGGCCTAGACGTTAGATCCAAATTCGGAAGATTACATTGACCACTAAGATGGCCTAGTATGATCGGAGTTTATAAAATAGTCATTTTAAAACAATTTTTTTTATTTTAGAAGATAATTTAGCATATTTTCAAAACATATGAGTTAACAAAACTAATTAATTCTTAACATTTTTCTTATAAAAGTGACCATTTTTAAAAACTTAGTTAATTTATTTATTTTACCAAAACTTATTTACTAACGTAGTAACGGAAAAGTGATATTTACTTAGTTTTAATAATTTTTTTTGCATAATTAATTATCTTCTGTAATTAAACATTTTACAGTCAAATTTAAAATAAACAACCTAAATGCCATGCATACCACATAAAACTGAAGCCTAAAGTCTCGTACCACTATTCAGAAATAAAATTGTACAATTTTTGAATAATAATTTATCAAATAATAAATCTAAAATATTTTTATATATAAAAAAATATCCGAGCCAAGCCCTCAGTTAGTCGAGTCTGCGTCCTAATCAAGTCGGTTATTTGAAAAAGTGGAAACCAAAAAAGGAGTGAACTATAAAGCTCAGTGTGAGTTTCATCATAAGCAAAACCAATGCAAACAGTTGATAAGTCATACTAATAAATAATGCATAGAATAATTACAATCAACTAATAAATCAAAGTATCAGTTTTTCAGGTTAACCATCAATAGAATCTTAGAATTCGTAATAGCGATTTCAGAATATCAATATTTCAGTTCACTAAACAATTTATACATAAGTATAAATATATCATCACAAAAAATTTAGATTGTATGTACATGCTTTATGAATGTCATACCGTTTTGGTTTAATAGAAAAGATCCTACCCCACCACTACACACCACAATGGGAGTTCCCCTAAACTCCAACCACCTACACATCAAGTTGTGGTTTAACTACCACTGGTTTCGCAGATAAAATTTGCCATTGGGCTGTGGATACATAGCAAAAATTCATAGATGAAATCTGTCACTGGGCTGTAGATGCACAACATTATTGCAGGTAAAAGTTGCTAATGGGTTGTGGATGTACAACAAATTTGCAGTTAAAGGATAAACACTGCCACTAGGTTGTGGGTACACAACAAAAATTTGCAGATAAACTGCCACTTCTTCCTACATACTACACCTGATCATGGGTCGGACCACTCGGCCCGAAGGCCTGCCCGAAATGTGGGAGGGCTTGGGCAAAAATATAGGCCCAAAAAATGGGCTTGGACAAAAAAATAACGCCCGTTTAAAAAATGGGTTGGGCCTTGGGTAAGGCATTTTTTGCCTGGGCCCGGGCCGGCCCGAATTCACTAAAGGACAACAAAATTTGCTCTTTTTTTTGTTTTTAAATGTTATTTTCTTGTTGTTTTCTCCATATTTTGCTACCATTTTACTATTATATTGCTACTATTTTATCGTTATTGTTTGGATATTATATAAAACTTATTTTATTATTAATTTTGTTATTATTTTAAAGGCATTTGTTAATTTTGTTATTATTTTAGAGTCATTTGCTTATTAAGTTGCATTTATCTTAGTGTTATTTAAGTCTACATATTTTTAAAAATTTATTTTCAATTTTTTGGGAAATATTTATTTTGATATTTTTAGTATTTTTGATGTATTATATATATTTAAAAAATATATAAAAATAATATAAGAAATTAATACAAGCAGGTCGGGTCAGGCCCGGGTTTTAGCATTTTTATCCGGATCAGGCTTAGGCAAAATTTTAGGCTAATTTTTTGAGTCGGCCCAGGCCCTGGTCTAGTAAATGGGCCTGATTTTTTAGCTAAGCCCGGCCCGAACCCAGCCTGGCTTGGCCCATGAGCACCTCTACTCCATATATATCGTCCCACCCCATGTAATGCAATATGGCAAGCTCAAACGGATTAATACAATAGCATTTAATTATGTTTTTAACAGAACAATACGGTAGCAATCATTATAGTTCAATACGATATCAAATAATATGCTTATAACATATTGATTCAGTAGCAAAAGTCATGCTTATTAAGTGTTCGGTTTAACGTAACACAATGCATGTTGTATGTACAATCACAAATACAAATACAATAGATATACATATTGTTCACATATCATGCATAATTATATAATAACAATAATTTAATCAATTACATCATAGATTCTAAGATTAATTATATTATCCGAGACTCAATTGAATAAAATAAAACACTAAATATAGTTAGGGAATCAATTAGGGATTAAATTGAACAAATCATAAATTTTGGGAAAAATTTGTAAAGTAAGGGAAAAAGTGTAACATCTGAAAAATAAGGGCAAAATTTTAAAATCTAAAAAATAGGGGAAAACTGTAAATTCTAAAAACTAGGGGACATACGGCCGTGTGACCGGACTATGTAGCAAGCCTTGGGAGTCTGGATGGTGTACATGGTCGTGTGGCTAGGCCGTGTAACAGATTGAAGCTGTGCGAAAATCGAAAAACCTAGTGTTTCAGAGGAACATGGTTGTGTGAAGGGCCGTGTGGCCCACATGCCCGTGTGGCCCTATTTTAAGGCATGATTTGCTCCTATTCGCTTGTAAAAGAACACACACCTTTCACCGAGATTTTGAGCAACGTCCCTTCTGTTTAGATATGGTTCAATGCACCTGTAACGGGTCTTTCAAATGACATTTGTACAAGATTTAGGGTTTGTTTTCTAAGATTTATCACGATTCAACAATAGTTACGAAAGATTCGTCAAGAACAGTGAAAGATTGACTAATTGATTTGAAAAATCAATATTGGATAGAATTTCTACGAAATTTGAGGTCTTAAACTTTAGGTCGAGATGCACTTACCGAACTTGATGGAATTATAGAGGCTATCAATGATGAATACAACAATCGGTAGAGAATCTATTTATCAGGGATTGATTTGATATCGAGAGTAAAAATAATTTTAGCAATGGAATGACCAATTTGATGAAAAGAAAAGGGGGAGAAAAGAAAAGAAGAATTTAAAGGGAAAAGAGGGAGAATTCAAGTTGGAATAGAAAATGAATCAAAATCGCAGAGTAATTAGGATAAAAAGGTCTAAATAGCTAGGTTTTCAAACTTTTAAGGGGCTACAAGGTAAAATACCCAAATTTGGCTAAAATTTAAAAGGGAAATGGGGTAACTAGAATTTTAGAATTCAAGGGAAAGAGAGTGATGTTTAACCATTTAGGCCCACACATAATAATTTTTGCCCTATTTAATATTTATTTTAGGGGTGTTTTTCATTGGGCAAATATCCCAAAAATACCAAAAAAAATCAAAAATTACCGGAAAGGACAGGTTTCAAAAATATTGACCGGAAAGGGCAATTTCCCCAAAAATCGCGTCCACGTCAGCGCCTTTTTTTGGGGAAAGTGGCCTAAAGCGCGTCCATGGGGGAGCGCTTTAGGCCAACTCAAAAAAACACTCCCACGAGGCGCTTTTTGCTGAGGTGGCCTAAAGCGCTCCCCCATGGACGCGCTTTAGGCATTTTTGGGGAATCTTTCCCGTCCACTTGCAATGTGAAAAATGAAATAATTTTTGGGCAGTAGTCTCCGGCAAAATAATTTTGAGGAGACGTTTGAACAAACCGTGGTAAAAACGCTCTCACGTGGACGCGCTTTTGCTACAGTGGTCTCCGGCAAAATTATTTTGAGGAGACGTTTCTGAACAAACAGTGGCCAAAAACGCTTCCAGCAGGGTGCACTATTACCCGGAGCAGTGAAAAGCGCTCCCACGTGGACGCACTTTTGCTACAGTGCCCGCGGCAAAATTAGGCTATAAATCAGCCAAATTGCATTCTCAGTTGGCAGAAAGCATTCAAGCAAAAAGAAGAAAAAATTGAAAATGAGTGAACGTATTAATGGTGTTATTTACTACGATGGTGAAGTCGTGACAATCAAAATGGTGTTGTTTTCTTATCGAGAACACAACAATTGAGTTTTAATCGAAACGTCGATTTGGTAGAACTTCGCAAAAGAATTAGGCGTAAAATATTGAACAATGCCAATGAAAGTTCGATCTATTAAGTATAGATTTTGCGCTTGGTTGATCCGGTGAGATATGACGATTCGACATCAAAGGTCCTCGAGCCTTGAGGCAATGGTGGAGACTCATTTTGCCGATGGATCGCCTATCTCGAGTTATATGTAGAATTTTCATCTCCAAGTGATCTCGTGCGACCTCAACATCTAGTATCGTTCGAGGGAATACACGACCCAAGGTCGACACTCTGTAAGTGGGAGGCAAAACACAGAAGTGCCCATGTGCGGTGGTAGTATGGAAAACATAACCCCTGCACGACACTCGGTTGGTGGATGGGACATGCATATTCGTCAATCGACGTCGGATGACAGAAATACGTATTGGGGGACGTCATCAACTTTTAGTGGATGGCAATCCACATACGATTGGAATCTTTACGAAATATGTTTAAGGAGGGATGATGTATTACCGACGGCATCCACCAGCGAGGGGCCCTCGTTTGTTGCAGGTTATGGAGGATCGGACGATGAATCCGATGTGGATCCACCTCGGGAGCTAGGGCCTGACGGTGCAGAAGTTGGACTATTTTCTGAACCGGAGCCCGTTCCAATTGTACCTAAAGATGTTGAGGGCGGTTCAGACAAAGAAAAAGAAGATCCGCTATTCAGGGCATACTCGCCTTCAGCGCACATGCATAATGTCGATCTATCTCAAGATGATGCATTGGAGTTTCCTGAACTACCACACCGGACGCGTGACCGTACAAATTCTTCGTTGGATTCGGACCAATTAGAAGTTGGTAACCAGTTTTCCAACAAGAACACTTTTCTTGGTGCATTGAAACAATACAAAGATCGTGAACGGGTTAACTACACTATGGTTAAATCAAAGCTCGATAGGTGCGAGGCAAAGTGTCTTTGTGCAAGACGGCACATGTGCATGGAAAATCATGGCGTCGTTGAGGAAAAGGACGGGGATGTGAGAGGTGAAGTAGTACAAAGGTCCGCATACATGTCTTACCGGTACAGTACCACTATGTGTTCAATGATTTCGAATAACACTAATATTATGTAATGTTGCATTATTTAACGTGCCGTTGATAGGTGTAACACAAGATCATCCGAGGATGGATTCGGACATGTTGGTGATTTAATAATCCGACGGTGAAGGCCGATTCGAAAACTACGATTACCGACCTTAATTGGCAATATTCGTAGCAAATGGGGTACACGCCTCTTCTGAAAGGCTTAGATAGCCAAGCGTATGCGTTGGAAAAGTTGCACTGCATCGGTGGGGCGCTTCATATAATGAAGTGTGGCGGTGGTGTAAGGTCTGGAGAGATATGTCCCAGGCAGCACAATAGACATTGAAACGAACCGGCGTACTACAACGATCGTTTGCTCCGTGGATGCGCAGTGTTCAAGTGCACTGCTCGGACATTTAAGCAATGCCGAGATGCTTTTACATACCGCAAGCCATTGGTACAAATTGACGGTACCTTCATGTATGGTAGATATACGACGGCTATTGCTAGTTGTGGCACAAGACGGTACCGTGAGAGAATCCTTCCGATTATGCGTTCGCAATAACACCGAAGTCGGTGATGATGGGACTTCTTCCTATCTAGGTTAAGGAGGCATGTCGCCTCAACTGACATATCGTTATATCGGATCGGGGCCCTGGAATACTTGCGGTAATAGAACGACAAGGAAGCATGTGGCATCGCACACACCATCGATATTGCATGAGGCATGTGGCATCCAACTACTATAGGCAACACCGATCTAAAAGACAGAAACGGCAAGTGACCGATATGGGTATGAAATTTCTATTAATATAATTTCTTTTGAAATTTTCAATTTATTCGCAATTGAATAGTGGTATGTAATATTCGATATCAACGTATATTGGCAGGGTACGAGATCAATAAAGACCATTTTCACGAGATGTTGGCGGTTTATGCGAAGATAACGCAAGGCGCAGTACTGTGCAATATTCCTTTTGAGCAGTGGACACAAGCATATGATTGACCTACGATATGGTCATATGACCACAAACCGGCCGAATGCATAAATTACGTGTTAAAGGAACCCGTCATCTGCCGATTCTGATGGTTTTATGGAGACATATTTTCGTTTAAGCGGCACTATTTTCAAGAGAGCGGCGAGTTATCGAGGCGATGCAAGGAGGCCATGTATGGAGCCGAAGGTCTTGCAAGAAATTAACCGTGGAAGGCACGGCGAACACTATGCACACAGTTTGTCACGATCATGACGACCTATGGTTTCGTGTCACGGAGTTTGATGATCGAGCCAAGGTATTGTTGGCGGGCATTATCGTGTACACTTGACAAATAGGACATGCGATCGTGGGATATTTGATGCACCGTTACCCATGTGCTCATGTACTTGCGGCTTGTCATAATCTTCGTCTTGACCCCATGAGCTTTGTCGACGAAGTCTACAAATTAGAAAACATGTACAACGTGTGGAGACACGTATTCCCACCATCCCGGATGAGCGTAAGTGGCCATCGGTATCGCTTGCACCATATAAGTCATTGTTGGGTAGAGAATTGAGACGAAACCAAAAGGTCGACCTTCCTCGACTAGAATATGCAACAATATGGATATCCGAGAACCGACCAACCAAAGTCGGTGGTGCGGGTGGTGTAGGAACCCGCCATACATCTCGCTCGTGTCCAAATCGGACTAGTTGACCGTGTTCTTAGCTTGTTTGTCTCTTCTTTGGCTATGTAATTTCATTTTTTTGGAGGAAAACGGTGAACTTTTGTACAATAACTCAAATTTATTAAATATAAGATAATTAATATTAAATTACAAACACAAATAATAAAACAACTTTTTATTCAAAAATAAAAAATTATTACAGTTTAAAAATAAAATAGCCATCATAATCAACGTTGATGCCGAAATAAACCAACTTTTATTTTATTCAAGTTATTAAAATTAAATTAAAAATTAAATTAAAAAATTAAATCATTTCTATCTTATCAAAGATATTAAAATTAAAATAAAAAATTAAAATACAAAACAAATAAAAGTAAACTCAATTTTTATTATATAAAAAATTAAATTTAAATAAATTAAATAAATTAAAAAATTAAATTACAAAAAAAAACAAACTCAAATTGTATTAAATATATTACAACTTAATTACAAAAAAAACCAAACCTATTTTGTCAAAGTTATTAAAATTAAATAATTTAAAAAATTAAATTTAAAAATTTAAATAAATTAAAAAATAAATTACAAAAAAACAAACTCAAATTGTATTTAATATATTACAACTTAATTACAAAAAAAAAAATAAACCAAACCTATTTTGTCAAAGTTATTAAAATTAAATAAATTAAAAAATTAAATTACAAAAAAAAACAAACTCAAATTGTATTAAATATATTACAACTTAATTACAAAAAAAAAACCAAACCTATTTTGTCAAAGTTATTAAAATTAAATAATTTAAAAAATTAAATTTAAAAATTTAAATAAATTAAAAAATTAAATTACAAAAAAACAAACTCAAATTGTATTTAATATATTACAACTTAATTACAAAAAAAAAAATAAACCAAACCTATTTTGTCAAAGTTATTAAAATTAAATAATTTAAAAAATTAAATTACAAAAAAACAAACTCAAATTGTATTAAATATATTACAACTTAATTACAAAAAAAAATAAACCAAACCTATTTTATCAAAGTTATTAAAATTAAATAAATTAAAAAATTATATTACAAAAAAAAAAACTCAAATTTTATTAAATATATTACAACTTAATTACAAAAATTAAACCTTAATTACAAAAAAATTAAACTCAAATTATAAATTAATTTACAATTACTCAAATTAGGGGTTTAGGGTTTAGTGCGGATGCTGGTGGGAACCAAGTGCCACAGGGCGATCGGCCGATTCTGCTACTGGATTCCTCCTTCTTCTAGCTTCCAGTGGTGTTGTGGAACCTCGGTGGGAATCCGGTCCCACCGGCAAGTGGGTCTGTTACAGGTGTTGCGATGATGACCCACCTTGATAAAATAATGACCCAGAGGTGTTTGCATAAACCACGGCGGGGTGATCGCATCCGTCACGGTGAAGGAGCTGGTAGAAAGAATCGCTCCCGACGGCACCTCCTCTAATCCCACACCGATGTCGGCCTCACGATCGGTGGTTAAAAGGAGTTGTCGAGAACGGACTCGAACCCGCCATGGATTCCAACACAGGGGGACTAGAAAAGGAAACATATATGGGTTAGGAGGATACATGTAAGGGCGGTACGACCGGCATAAATCGTGGACGCTGTGTGTTATCGGTGTTGTCACCGAACCGATGGGCCCGGTGATTGTGTAGGTGCTGTTGATGGGCCCGGTGGTTGTGTAGGTCTTTGTTCTTGGGCCCGTCTCATCACCCCTTCTCCTTGAATGTAAAGGGACCCGACGTTCCCTTCGCTCGTGAATTTGCCGTCACCTCTCTTCAGCCGACAACAGATACGGCTTGCCATGGATTCTAAACCATGGCATGTACTCCAAGACGCACTCTAACTCGGGAACTACGATCGATTCCGGTTAGGTAAAAAGTCATACCGGTTCTCCACGTCTTGATATGTTCGACCAAAATATTGGCCAATCCGTGTCTTTGCCAGTAAGTCCACACTGTGCTCATCATCGAGCACCTCAGAGCCACGGAATTGGTGCGCAGATCCAAATTGTCGCAGAACCCGATCCGATTGGTGCATCTCCACGGTCGCGTAGGTGATTAGCGGGACCTTAACGTGCCAATTGTTCGGATTTTGGAGGAACTCCCGAATTCTTGCCCAATTTCGGGATCCTCGTCACGTGTCCATTGAAACTATATTAACATTACCAAAATATTAGTTATATACATAAATACTAAATTATAATAACGAAATTGACACTTACTTGTGATTCCGACCGTTGTTCCAATAGGAGCCAGTATATCCTCAAGCGAGTCGGTATTCCAACATGACTTCTGGATGGTTCCACCTAATTAAATAAACTTTTAGCATGCAATTATACTATAAATCTACGCCATAATTGTAAAATATAATATTAAATTTACCTCGTTATCAATGGGAATGAATATGGTCGGTCGAGTCGGGGCGTAAAATGGAAATCGAAACCATGCCCATGATGCGGTAGTGATAGGCAACCTCCGATTTTTGCTTTATTCAAGACCGCCGCCCGACATCTCCGGTACAACCTCGATAGCACGGCAGACCCCAACTCAATTCACCGTTGCTCTGAAATCAACAAGTTTGAGGAGCCATCTCGTGGACGAGGTTTCTAGAGGCGTCCGGCATCGATAGCCTCCAATTATCTCAAGTATGTATGCCGTGCATACCGTATTCTTTCATCTTCACCAATCTTCATTCGGTTGCGGAATGTCTCGTAACCAAACCATATCAATCCGACCTCCTTGCAATTTATCCGAATGGCACCCAGAGCTCAGTAGCATACGGCCATCCAATAGAGATGTTACGGACCGGTGACTACCGACTCGGCCCACCGTAATCCCAATCAGAATCGCACATCTTCTAAGGTGATGGTACACTCTCGCATGGCGATGGAAAGTGTGCGTCTCGGTCTCCACCTCTCTATCAACGCGCTTATCAAAACCGGTCTAACTTGAACCCCTACCTATCGTGTACGTGCAAAAAACCCGCTTCCGCAGTAATTCTCGATCAATGGCGATGGGGACCGGGCATGTTGCGAATATAACATTGCAACACCGATCTACGATCGCTTTAAAAATAATAAAATTCAAAATTAAATAAAATTGCATAATTAAAAAATTTAATAATATTGAAAAATTAAAATTCAAACTTACCATTTTCAATTGCTCGACACCAATGTGATTCTTTGTCTAGCGATGTAAATCCCTACCATTGTACTCGATAAAGATTTTTAAATTTTCCAAAAAATAAATATATTAAAAATTTATAATGGGCTTTTTCAGTAAATGGTAGAAGACTATTTGAAATTTAAGCGTAAATTTCAAGGGCTTTGATAGAAACTTGAGAGAAAATTGAGAGCAAATTGAGAGAAAATTGAGAGAAAATGAGAAAGGATTGAAGTGTGAAAAAATGAAGGGTTGGGGGTATTTATAGTTTTTTTCCGTTGCTTTTTTGACCGTTAGGGTCCAACGGTCAAATTTTTTTGATTTCTTGACTAAAAGCGCGTCCATGGGGGCGCTTTAGGCCACCTCAAAGAAAAGCGCCTCGTGGGGCGTTTTTTTTGAGTTGGCCTAAAGCGCTCCCCATGGACGCTTTTTAGCCTTCCCCAAAAACGCACTGATGTGGGCGCGATTTTTGGGAAATTGCCCTTCCGTCAATATTTTTGAAACCCGTCCTTTCCGGTAATTTTTTATTTTTTTTGGTATTTTTGGGATATTTGCCCTTTTTCATTCTAGGTTGCTAAAATTAAAAAGAAAAGAAATAAGAGAGATGGGGTTTGAACCTAGGATCACTAAGGGGTATCTTTAGCAACTTAACTATCAAGCTTAAAGCTTATTTCTTGGTTATTTATTTTATCTAACCCCCTATATTTTGGGGTATTACAATCAAATTAATAGAATATCTAAATGTTGAGGATTAAATGTGTTATTATACCAATTAGAAAAAGACTTTTTGTTATCAGTTTAACGGTAGGTGACCAAAACAGGAACGAATTCAAACGTTAATTTCTAAATTGAAAAAAAATTAAAGTTGGGTGACAAAAACAGGAATGCGGGCAAAGTTGAGTGACCATTTGTATAGTTTACCCATTTAGATTCAATCTAATATATATTAGAAAAATATAAAACATAGATTTGTCAAATCTAAAAATAATTTAAGGATTTCAAATTCATTAACAAATAGATTTTAGCAAATCCATGGATTTGAGAAATGACCATGAATTTTATATGTCTAAATAGTTTACTGCTCAATTTACACTATTTTTAAAATTCAAATCCAAATTCTAAAATCTTAATTTACAAACACTACCAAATTAAAATTAACAATTAATTGAGTCCTTAAAATATAATTTTATCAAAGTCTCTGGTAAGCCATTAAACGATAATATGTTGACTGACGTAGAAAAATGATGATGTAGCTACTAATGTAGCATTTGATGTGAAAAATTGTTGTATAGAGTTTAATTGATTTTATAAATTATTTTACAATAGCTTAATAATTGATATTTCTAATTATTTTACGAAAATTAAATTAAATTTTTATTTAAGTTTAATTTTTAAAATATTAGAAAATTGTAAAAATATTAAAATTATAAAAAATTATGGAAAATATAAATTTATTAAATATTATTAATGTATTATAAAAGTTAAAGAATTATAAAAGTTATAAATTATAGAAGAAAAATTAAAAATTATATAAAGTTATTAAAATAGCGAATTTTTTTAAAATATTTAATAAAACTTATTAAAATTTTATTAAAATTCAAAAAAAATTTTGTTATTTTGAAAGTTTGGAATCTTTGATTTTGATAATAAAGAATTGGTAAGCTTAAAATGATAATGGGGATCGTAATTATTATTAATGTCATGCATTAATCTCATGTATAAAGAATTTTAAATCTCTTTATTAATCTTTCATTTTAAAATTTTGTTTAAGTCATTTAATGTAAAATAAATTACTAAAATATATAAATAATCTTATAATAAAATTTGTTGTGTTTTATTTTTTATTTTTAAATTTTAAATAAATTAATATTCAATTAATTTGTGATATTAACTCAATTAATATAAGATAATTTATTTTCCATCCACCTGTCATAAATTTTTTAAGTTTGTGAATATGTAAAATCCTTAACCCATAACATGGACTGCACACCCTTACTAATTTTTAATATTTTAATGAGAAATATGTTTTTATTTAATATTTATTTCAATTATTGTTTCTTTCACTAAATTTTAAACAGTAAATAATTAATATTTATATTTTATTGTTATATATTTAATTTTCATACAATTTAAGATATAATATATAAAACTGTATAAAATTTAAAAATCAAGTCGTAAAACTTGAAGTTTAAATAATCTAAACTTCGTCTAGTTTTAAATGAAACTTTGATTTATCTAGATACGAATATATGATACGAGAATGTAATTAAATAAAATTTCAAAATATAAGGCAAACATAAAAATATTTTAAATTTTATGTATCTTTAAATTAGTAACATTTTAATTTTTATAAATATGATGTCATTTTAAACACATAAATTAATAAATAAATACACAAATTGTTAAATTTTTCTATCAATAATATATTAACGAAATCTTTTCTTTTTCTTTTATTATTACAAACTTTAGGGAATGGTGGATGTTATAATATAAAACTGATTTATGATACTAATCCAATTAATTTTATCATTCCAACTATAACTACAAATTTGTGTAAATTATATTATATAACGCATACTTTCTTTTCAGTTCTTTTATTAATAAATATATATTTTAAAATGGATGAGTATTTAATATATTAATAATATATTTTTATTTTAGAAACAACTTTATAAAATTGACATGTATTTTTATTTTAAATATTTATTTTTAATATTTTATTATACTCATTTAATTACTATTTTTAGGAATTATTTTAATTATTGCATATAAAGATTTTAAATATTATTGCATATTTGACCCAATCCATTAGGGGTAATTTACCAAATATACCAAAATAAAAAAATTTACGGAAATGGGCTGAAATCTACATTATTTACGGAAAAGGGCCATTTCCCCCCAAAACACGTCCATGTCAGTGCGTTTTAGGGGGATGCAGCAGAAAAGCGTGCTCTTGAGGGAGCGCTTTGTGCCACATCAGCACAAAACGCGCTGACGAGGACGCGTTTTGCTGATGTGGCACAAAGTGCTTCCTCAATGGCGCGCTTTTGCCCTCTTTCCTCCCGACCGCCTTTTCAGCTGTTTTTAGTGTTATGGTATGAGGTTTTAGGGTTTTAGGGCTACGGTTTAGGATTTTTTTAGGGTCATTAGGTTTAGGGTTTTTAAGGGAAAATTAACAGACTAAATTATAGGGTTAATTAGGGTTTAGTAAAAATATGTTTAGGGTTTTGGAGAAAATATATTAGCAAAATAAAAATTATTTGAATTTTTTTGACAGTTGTATCTGGCAAAATAATTTTGAGAAGACGTTTCTGAACAAATAGTGCCGAAAATGCTTCAAGCAGGATGCACTGTCGGCAGAAATCTTGAAAAGAGCTCCCACGTGGACGCTCTTTTGCTACAGTAGTCTTCGGTAAAATAATTTTGAGAAGACGTTTCTGAACAAATAGTGTCAAAAACACTTCAAGCATGATGCACTGTCAGCAAGAGTACTAAAAAAAGCTCCTACGTGGACGTTCTTTTGCTACAGTAGTCTCCGGTAAAATAAATTTGAGAAGACGTTTCTGAACAAATAGTGCTGAAAACGCTTCAAGCAGGATGCACTGTCAGCAAGAGTACTGAAAAGAGCTCTCACGTGGACGCTCTTTTGCTACAGTAGTCTCTGGTAAAATAATTTTGAGAAGACGTTTCTGAACAAATAGTGCCCCAAACGTTTCAAGCAGGATGCACTGTCAGCAAAAGTACTGAAAAGAGCTCTTACGTGGACGCTTTTTTGTTACAGTAGTCTCTGGCAATCCTTAGACTATAAATCAGCCAAATTTCATTCTCAGGTTGCATAACAGAAATTGAGGCAAAAGAAAAATAGAAACTTAAAATGAGTGAACGTATTAATGCTGTTATTTACTACGATGGTGAGGTTTGTGACACCGAAAATGGTGTTGTTTTTTTATCGGAGAACACAACGCGACTGGGTTTTAATCGGAACATAGATTTGATAGAACTTCACAAAAGAATTAGGTGTAAAATCTTTGGAACAATGCCAATGAAAGTTCAGTCTATTAAATATATATTTTGAGCTTCGGTTGATCCAGTAAGATATGACTCATTCGACATCAAAGGTCCTTGGAGCTTTGAGGCAATGGTGGAGACTCATCTTGCTAGTGGATCACCCTATCTAGAGGTCTATGTTCAATTTTTATTGCCAAGTGATCTTCCTTCAACCTCAACATCTACTGCTGTTCGAGGGGAATACACGACCCCAAGCCGATCCCAAGACTACAGTGCCAGCCTTAATTGGCAATATTCGTAGCCAATTGGGGTACACGCCCTCTTACCAGAGGACTTGGATAGCCAAGTAGAAGGCGTTAGAAAAGTTGCATGGTCGGTGGGACGCTTCATATAATGAACTCTGGCAGTGGTGTCAGGTGCTGGAGAGATATGTCCCAGGCAGCATAACAGACCTTGAAATAGAACTGACGTACTACAACGATCGATTGCTCCGTGGATGCGCAGTGTTCAAGCGTCTATTTTGGACATTTAAGTAATGCCGAGATGCGTTTATATACTGCAAGCCATTGGTACAAATTGACGGTACCTTTATGTATGGTAGATATACGTATCGACTATTGTTAGTTGTGGCACAGGACGACAGTGGGAGAATCATTCCAATTGCATTTGCAATAACACCGGAGGAGTCAGTTGATGACTGGGATTTCTTCCGATCTGACTGGTGCATCTCCACGGTGGCATAGTTGATCAATAGGACCTTCACATGCCAAATATTCGGATTTAACAAGAACTCCTCCAGAATTACTGCTCGAATTGCCGGATCCTCATATGGTATCCATTGAAACTATATTAACATGACCAAAATATTAGTTATATACATAATACTAAATACTAAATATGAAATTCGAAACGACAATTTTATTATGAAAATATATTTTATTTAATACTTACTTGTGATTCCGACCGTTGGTCTAATAGAAGCCGTATATCTTCAAGCAAGGTAGGTATTCCAACATAACTCGCCGAATGGTTCCACCTAATTAAATAAATTTTTAGCATACGATTATACTTTAAATCTACGTAATAATTGTAAAATATAATATTAAATTTACCTCGTTATGAGTGGGAATGTATATGGGTGGTCGACTTGAGGACGTAAAAATGGAAATCGAAATCGTGCCCATGATTGCAGTAGTGATAAGCAACCTCCGATTTTCGCTTTACTCGACCGCATCGCCCACACATCTCTAGATACAATTTTGATAGCACAGCAGACCCCCAACTCAATTCCCCGGCTGTTCTAAAATCAACGAGTTTCAGCAGCCATCTCAGGTGTACGAGATTTCGAGACAGGTCCGACATCAGATAGCCTCAAATCATCTCAAGAATGTATGCCCAAGCATACCGTATTTTTTCTATTTCGGTCGAACCATTATTCGGCTCCGGGAATATGTCTCGTAACCAGCTCATCTCGATCCAACCTCCATAAATGTTATCTGGAATGACACCCAAAAGCTCGTAGCATACGGAGGTCCATCGCTAGAAGTTGCGGACCCGGTGACTATGGACCTATCCACCGGCAATCCCAATTGCAACTGCACATCTTCCAGAGTGATAGTACACTCTCCGCATGAAAGATGGAAATTGTGCGTCTCGGGTCTCTACCTCTCTATCAACGCACTGATTAACTTTGGCTCCAACTTGCACTCCCGGCCTATCGTGGCCACGTGCCAAAACCCCGCTTCCCGCAGGTAATTCTCGATAAATGGCGATGGCGGACCAGGCATATTGCGAATATAGCATTGCAACACCCGATCTACAGACTGTTTAAAAAATTATAAAATAAAAATTAATTAAAATTGCATAAACCTAAAAAATATTAAATAGTATTGAAAATTTAAAATTAAAACTTACCATTTGCATTTGATCGACGGAGATGTGTTTATCGTTGAGACAAATTAATTCCCTGACCATTGGTAATACAATCGAATATTTTAAAATTTATTAAAAAAATATATTTCAAAAAATTTTAAAAAAAGAATTTTTTTGTAAATATTAAAGGACCATTATGAAATTTGAGAGGAAGTTTCATAGAATTTAAGAGAAATTTGAGAAGAATTTGAGAGAAAGTTGAGAGAAAAATGAATAAGGACTTTGTTGTGAAAAAAATAAAAGGGTGAGGGGTTTTTATAGGTTTTTTTTTCTAACCGTTGAGGCCCAACAGTCAAAAAAAAATTTGACCATTACAGCAGGAAAGTGCGCCCTTGAGGGAGCGCTTTGTGCTACATCAGCAAAGCGCGTCCTCGTCGGTAGCGTTTTGTCTTGATGTGGCACAAAGCACTCCTCAAGGGCAAAGCTTCTCTTGCATCCCCAAAACGCTACGTACGATGCGTTTTGGGAGGAAATGGCTCTTTTCCATAAATAATACCATTTTCATAATTTTTTTTATTTTGATATATTTTGATAAATTACCCATCCATTACTGTTGAAGTCAAACATACATAATAGTTACTTATTAGTAACATATGCGATATTTTCTTAAATTACTATTTATTGTATTTAATGAAATAATTATGCAGTGGTAAACTCTGACCATTACTTAATACATGAGATTTAATTGCATTTTAGTCCCTTTGCCGTTATTATTTCATATTCAGATTAATTTTCTATTTTTCATTTTCATTAAATTTCAATTTTAGATTTAATTTTATGTGAATTTTAATCTTACATTTGGTTTTAGTTTGATTTTTCCTTTTGTTTTAATTTTAATGCTTACTTTTTATTTGTAATTTTAAGTTTTATTGTAATTTCATAGCTTCTAATTTTATGATATTTTCATTATTTTGTGTTCAATTTCATAATTTATTCCAACTCTCTAAATACAATTTAATAATTACTTTAGTTTTAAATTTTAAATTATAAAGTAACTAAAACGAGGAACGATTGATAACATAATGATATCAATATTATAATGGGTGAGTATTTAGTACATTAATAGTATATATTTTTATTCCATAAGATATTTTAAAAATTAACATGTATCTTTTTAAAAAATATTTTACTATACTCTTATAGAATACTTGTCAACCCTCTAATCCTACTTGTGAAGTCTAAAAACTTTATTAATAGTATACTAAATATTTTCCCTATTATAACAAGGTAAAAATATTTAAATATTTTAAATTTGGAGAAGAATCCACTTACATAATATAAAAATTAAAATAGTTTTACACTGTGTGAATGAATTCCCTTTAAATTTTATTTTACAATTTCCTATTAATTTCATTATATTTTTATTCATTACATATATACTACTGTTGAAACCAATTTTTCGAGTTTGAAAAACGGGGATCGACTTTAAAATGACAGATAGAGTCGCCACCAATCTTTTTTGTTTAGGTGTGATCGGATCACCTATAAAATGTTTTGTGTTTTTTTAAAAGAAATCAATTTTGGTCTACGAATTTCAAGAAGAAAACGAGTTCGGGAGTCGGTTACGTGCGAGGAAGGATTAGCACCCTCGCAACGCCCAAAATTGGTACCAAATTGATTAATTGATGTCCTAATGTCGAAAAGTTCAAAACGATTTTTAAATTCCGTTCCTTTTTTAAAATTTCGAATAACTCGAATTGGATATTGAGATTCCCTTGTTCTGAAGGAATAAAATATCACATCCAGCACAATAAAATATGACAATTTAAACCTCGAATTCAATATAATCCCAAAATTCTCAAAGCTTATGTATTGAAATTTTAAAAGGTTATTTGATTATTTGGGCAAACGGAAAAATGAAACCCAACACGATAGGGCACGATTTCCTCAAATTTTCAAATATCAAATATTGCCTTGTTTTAAAATTTTTAAATAAGTGATTTTAAAAACGACTCAAAGTGCTTTTATAGAATCACTAGATAATGAGAAACAAAAATATAGCATCAAGCATGGAATAATAATATTTGAATATAATCTTTATACAAATGGATGACAAGAATGATCATATGAACATATAATTCAATATATCCAAAAGTAATAATTTCACAACACAACATATTCAAAAGATATCATCCATCAATGTCGCATGGCAAACTAATAAAATATAGAACCAACTTTTGAATGATAACAAATGAATTTAAAGTATAAATATTTGAAATCAACAATTTTATGGAACAATTTAGAAAATAAACTATGATCAATACAATAATTTTATAAATAATTTTTGAGATAACTATCATGCAAGAAGAAATAATATTCAAAATAATTTAAAACCAAATATACTTATTTAAAGAAATTTAATAAATAATGTAGATATACAAGTAATGTAACAAAGATTTGAAATAAATAAAATATAATTTAAAATAAAATCTTTAAATGAACAATTATATATTTATATAGATTTAAAATAAAATATATACATAGATAGATTTAAAAGAAAATACATGCATAAAATATTATGAAACCAAATATATGTTTATAAAAAAAAAATAATTTTAATTCTAATTATATATACATGTATAGAAATATTTAAATTAAATACTATATAAATCTTTAAAACAAGTAATCTATAAAAGAAGCTTTTGAAATTAAATATTTATAAAACAAATTTAAAAATGAATATAGAAATGAAAGATAAATCAATTAAAACATTGTAAAATTAATTTTAAATTAATCTATTAAAACAGCTTCTAAAAAAATAGGTAGAGAATAATTATAATACCATAAAAGGTTGCAAGGAAAATAAATCTGAAAAATACTTAATTGAAATGAAAATAAAATTAAAAGGACAATCTATAAAAAAAACTATTAAAATAGAACCAAGGATCAACATAAAATACGCATGAACAAAGAAGGATTAAAATGAATATTCCCAAATTCCCTCAAAACGCAGCGTCTAGATATAGTCCCAAATTGAAATTGTACTCAAATTTTAGGGAGAAATTAAAAAAAAAAAAAGAAACAGCAAAATGATTGAATCAAATAACTACAAAACAAAGAGGGACCAATCGTATAAATAGACCAATTTTCAAAAATGCGCGGATCCTGAGAGCGGATTCGAGTCGACACGGGTTAAACACCAAACGGTGCCGTTTTGGCATATGATTTTCAAAGATTTAAAAGACGCTGTTTCTTTAATGAATTAAAACCAAATAAAAAAATCAATTATATTATTTTCAAACTAAGTATAATTAATTAAATGTATTTATTATCATTATTTTGAATAATAACTTGTTTTTATAAACCAGATTTAAAAGACGCTGTTTCTTTAAAGTGCATGAAATTTATTTATTTATTTGTCTATTCACATAATATATAATTAGAGTCCTTATACTATATGATAAAGTTTATTTTAATCTCTTGATTATTCAATGAAATATTTTAGTCTCTATACATTTAAAATGATGATATTTTAGTCTCTGCACATTAATTTTACGGTTAATAAAATTGCATGGCTTAATTGTAACTAGAATAACATTAAATCAAAATGCTAAACAATAGTTTTGAAGAATGAATAGATACAAGAAATTGATTTTGTTTTTAACCACAAATTGTTTTTGATTCAAGTTTTCGTACATAATTGTTGCGTTTAAATTGTTTGTTCTTTGGTCCATATTAATTACCGTTAAGTCATGTCATTCAATTTTTTTCAAAACAAATAAACTTTTTAATTTGATTTAATATCACCTCAGTTGAAATTAAGCCATGCCATTTCATGATCAGCAAGGTTAATGTGTATGGACTAAAATATTATATTTTCAAACATGTAAGGACTAAAATGTTCCTTTTAGTAATAAAGGACTAAAATAAACTTTTTGATATGGTACAAGGATTTGTAAAAATCTTTAACCTAATTAGGGTTAGCTTGTTACTCATTTTACGTGTGGGCTTGTTTTAATTATTTAATATACTAGTATGGATTCACCACACTTTGTTTTGAGTTAATTAATTTTTAGACTAATTTATAAAATAATAATTTGAAGGTTAAAATATGTTCTAAATCTTTATGTTCTTTGTACATTTGAAATTTAATCTCAATATTTTTATTTTCAGGAATTTAATTCATTTACTTTTCAAACTTAAAATTTTTGCAATGTGTCGAAATCATTTTTAAAATCCAGTTTAGAAAAATGGGGATCGACTTTAAAAAACAAAAAATGGGAGTCGCTACCAATCTCTTTTTACTTAGGTGTGATTGGATCACCTTGTAAAACGTTTTATTTAAAACATTTGATTTTGGTCCACGAAAAACAAGAAACGGGTTCGGGAGTCGGTTACGTATAAGGAAGGATTAGCACCCTCATAACGCCCAAAAATTGGTACCTAATCGATAAAATCATATTCAAATGTTTGAAATTTAAAAAGTTTTAAAATAAGATCCTTTTATTTGAAAGTAAACCAAGACTACCTATCTCAAAGAAATAAGAATACTACACCCAATAAGTTAGGATACAGTATCTCATAACTTCGATGCTAGATACATCTTTTTAGAAAATTCTTACCTCGAGATATAAAACATCACACCCAATAAGTTATGATATAATGTTTTGAATTCTCAAGAATAAGTTTTTATGATTTAAAACTTGAGATTTCTTTGCTCCGAAAGAATATAAACATCACATCCAGCACGATTGGACACGACATTTTTTAAACCCTCGTAATTAAAGTAATCTCATAATTTACGAAATTTATTAAAAGGGTATTTAGTTATTTAGCCAAACGGAAAATCGCAACCCAGCACGATTGGGCACTATTTCCCGAATTTCTAAATACCAAAACATTACCTTATTTTAAAAACCTTTAGATAAAATATTAATTTGGCGAAAATGTATTTTTTATTTTAAATAATAACTATGTGACAATATTACATTTATACACTATCGAACATATATATAAAAAACAATTATAACATACTAACATTTAAGATAGGCAATAATAATAATGTACGACAAATAATAATTTCTATATTAAATCAATTACAAATATATGACAAAGTATAGACAAATATAATAAACAATAAAATCAACTATGAACATATTTCATACAAATTTAAATAATAGATAAAATAACATACATATGATATAAACAATATGTTTAAAAAATATATATATAAAAAATATTGTAAAGAGAACATATTATACAATAAAAATAAATTTTAGTTAAAAAATAATATACGATATAATATTATATAATATACAAAATTTTAGAATATAATATAATAACTAATATATATTGTCGAAACCATTTTTTGTTGGAAAACAGTAGACTTTAAAAAGAAAACGAGTCGCCACCAATCATTTTTGAAGTGTGATTGGGTCACTTTAGAAAACATTTTGGTCTCTGAATTTTAAGAAAATGGGCTCAAAAGTCGGTTACGCATACGAGGAAGGATTAGCACCTCACAACGCCCAAAATTGGTACAAGTATTGATTGATTAAAGTCCTTAATATCGAAAATTAGAAAATATTTTAAAATATGGAAAAATGTTTGGATGACTCAGATTGGATATCGAAACCCTCTTGTTCAAAAGTGAAATACCATATCCAGCACGATAGGACACGATGCTTCAAACTCTCGATACCAAGATCATTTCATGATTTCCAAAATACATGTATTGCAATTTGAAAAGGGTATTTCACTATTTGGCTAAACTAAAAACCGAAACCCAGCACGATTGGGTACGATTCCTTGGATTTCCAATCATGAAATATTGCCTTTATTTAAGAAACACGATAAAAGAATCTTTGAAGGATATTTAGTTGTTTGGACGAACAGAAAATCGAAACCCAGCACGATTGGGCACGAATTTCTCGGCCTTCCAAACACGAAACATTGCCTTATTTTCAAAAACATTAAAGGACATCTAGTAATCCAGATGAATGAAAAATCGAAGCCCAGCACGATTAGGCACGATTTTTCGGACTTCCAAATAAAAGAATCTTTGAAGGATATTTAGTTGTTTGGACGAACAGAAAATCGAAACCCAGCACGATTGGGCACGAATTTCTCGGACTTCCAAACACGAAACATTGCCTTATTTTCAAAAACATTAAAGGACATTTACACTACACCAAAACATACCTTTAGCGGCATTTTTAGTGGCGTTTTAAAGAAAAACGCCGCAAATATTATACATTAGCGGTGTTTTAAGGAAAACGCGCAAAAAAAAGATCAATAGTGGCGTTTATTAGTAAAACGCCGCTAAAAAGGACATATTGCGGCGTTTATTTGTAAAACGCCGCTAAATGTCTGAGCATTCGTGGCGCTTTTGGTAAAACGCCGCTAAAAGTCTGAACATTAGCGGCGCTTTTGGGAAAACGCCGCTCTGAGTTAATTTTTTAAACTTTAGTGGCGTTTTTATAGAAACGCAAAAAAATATTTTATTTTAGGGTTAATGATTTAGGACTTAATTAAGGTTTAATGTCTGTAGTTTATAGTTTTAGGGTTTATGATATAATGTTCATTATTTTGGGTTAATGGTTTATGTTTTATAGTTTAGGGTTTATGGGTTTCTAAATTAAGTTTAGGGTTTAGAGTTTTTTAGTTTAAGATTTAGTGTTTCCTCGTTTAGGGTTTATGTTTTATTATTTATTTAAAGGCTTATAGATCATGGGTTTTTGGATCATGTACTTTATGGATTACGGTTTAAGTGTTGGGGTTTAGGGAAATAGGTTAAGGTTATTTTTTTTGAACTTTAGTGGCGTTTTTATAGAAACATTTAATAAGAATATTTTATTTTAGGGTTAATGATTTAGGACTTAATTAAGGTTTAATATTGTCTATAGTTTATAGTTTTAGGGTTTATGATATAATGTTCATTATTTTGGGTTAATGGATTATTTTTATAGTTTAGAGTTTATGGGTATCTAAATTAAATTTAGGGTTTAAAGTTTTTTAGTTTAAGTTTAGTGTTTCCTCGTTTAGGGTTTATGTTTTATTATTTATTTAAAGGTTTATAGATCATGGGTTTTTGGATCATGTACTTTATGGATTACGGTTTAAGTGTTGGGGTTTAGGGGAATAGGTTAAAGGTTATGGGAATATGGTTCGGGGCCGGTTAATCTTTAGGGGTTATTGTTTTATGGTTTAAGGGTTTAGGGTTTAGGGTTTTAGGGTTTAGGGATACTATGCATATTGGTTTATAGTTTATAGTTTATAGTTTAGGGTTTAAGGGTGTATGATTTAGGGTTTAGGATTTAAGGGTTAATTAGGGTTTATGGGTTAATTAGGGTTTATAGTTTATAGTTTAGGGTTAGTTTAGCGTTTATACATATCAAAACGTGTTAAATCCTAAAAGCATACATGAACTTTAATTTGATCCAAATCTTGTAAAATATAAACATAATTATAGATATTATTAACATCATTTTTATTATTGCATACATAAAATTTATATTTACTCAATATAAAAATAAATTGATGTATTTTATAATTTAAAATAATGTGTATGATTAAATCAAAATAAAATTTCAATGTAAATATATTTAGGGTTTAATTAATGATTAAGAGGTTAATGGTTTTATGGAATTTAAGAAATAATTAAAACATTAGTGGCGTTTTTACAAAAAAGCAAAACGCACCACTTTAGCCAAAAGCGGTGTCGTTTCAGATGTGCTTGTTGTGGCATTAGCGGCGTTTTTATGAAAATGCCACTAAAGATCGGGAATTAGCGGCGTTTTCTAAAGCGCCACAAAATGTAAAGTTATACGATGTCGTTTTGTTTTATCCATTCCGAGACCCTTATTGACGACGTCGTTTTGTCAAAATTGAAAAAAATTTTAGTGGCGCTAGTGAATAAACGCCGCTAAAACTCAGACATTAGTGGCACTAGGTTGCAAACGCCGCAAAATGTATTTATTATTGAGCAAAACGGCGCGTTTTTGTCCGTGTTCAGTTTTATCCCCAATCCAACCCCGAAAAACCCTAAGTCCTTGTTGTTTTTTGCCTCTAATTGAAAACCCTAAATCCCTAAGTCCTAAAAACTTGGTCGACCATCTGCTTCCTCTGTCTCATCTCCTTTGCCGCATCTCCGTTGACCTTCATGTGTCCCATCTCCTTCGACAATCTGCTGCATCACTGGGTAAGTCTTAATCTACAATCATATTTGATTTCAATTTGCAATATTAGGTTACGTTTCATTTCTTTTCTGTAATCCTTGTTTTCTTCTTCAGGCGTGCTATTAGAGATATTTTTAAATAAAAAATTATCCACTTTGGCGGATTCAAAACCCTAATCTGTATGTTTGATCGGATTTCGCAGCGGGGAAAGAAAAAGTCAAGGTAACGAATACTTGAATTTTTGTTTTGTTTTTATTATGTTAACTGTGTATTTTGATTGATGCTGCTGCTGCGTTTGTTTAATTGGATGTTAAATTTTGAACTTTTAAAGAAGCTATGACTTCTTTTTTGCGTTTCATTTTTGCTGCTGATGCGTTTCTTTTTTGCTGCTATGTATTTTTGCTTTGATTTACTTGGGTTTATCTGGAACTTGAATAAAATGATTCCTTTTTGAATTATATAGTTGAGACTTACGTTGTGAATATCTGATTTTCGAAGAACTTGAATAAAACCACTAAGTAACCTTAAAACTTATAAAACATGACTTGCACACATAGGTAAGCTGATTTATCAATCTATCAGTACCTAATTACATCAAAACAATACCAACTAAGTTCATTTTCAACTAAGAAACAAAACCAATAGTTGAAGTAACAAAATGAAACAATGACTTGAACATTAGTCGCAACTTTCTCTCTTCTTGGCTACATGCGGGCCAACTTCAACACTTGTCCTATTAACCACCTTTAATCATTAGTTGCATAAGTTAAATGTTATAGAGTGGCTCATGGATTAAACATGTGTAGTTCATAATCCATTTACTCAAGACATTTACGAAAATTTAACAATTTGATTATGATTCCATGATCTCAAAATTTTTCCTCTCATAGGTTTTACTACCGCCAGAGGATTACGGATTAGTCTTGCCAATAATTTCAACCGACTCTTCATTTTGTATATCAGATCGAAAAAATATGTATGCAACACTCAACATTAAGTTTGTATCACATAATTCTAGAATTGATGAATTAAAGGTACTCATTGACCGCAAGAACACGATAACACAATAGAAGATGCAAGTCTTTGAAGATGGTTTTAAGTACCGAAACCTTTGAAAGTTCAAGGCTATAAAAGCTGAAATGGGGTTAAAGTGAGTTTCTTGGAAAATCCTAGGGACAATTAAATTATAAGATATTCACCTTTTGTTCTATCTTACAAGAACATAACCATGTTAAATTTGGCACATAAATAATCGATCAATCAATTTACGGAACCACTTACGTTGGTCGTAATAACATAATATTCGTGGATTTCATGTTAATACTTTTGTCGCAACATGTTTTATTTCTAGAAAACTAACAAACTATCACCGAAAGTTACTATGTTGCTCCGACTATTCATTATTCTTGAAGTACCCATACTGCCATACATGGTACTTATGTTATCCGAACATTAGTTTGGGATATAATCCTCATAAGACTCTCTAGATACATGAAACATATAATAAAATTGAAGATAAGCATGTTAGATACATACATTTGTCCGAAATCATGACTAATTTAGAGTACTCTATTGATTACAATGTCAAAATTGAAAATAAGCGTGTTAGATCCAAGGTTTTGATTGCATAGAACATTAGTGAATTAGAGTCTTTTCTTTTCAATCTTGGTCGAGTTCCAATAATATTGGTCTCATGATTCAATGATTTGTTGGTTTATGGTAAGCTTGATGTTGTATATTGAAGAGATAAGTAAGATGTGTACACAAACCGTAATCATTTGAAAAATTTTAGGTGCTTTTCTCATACTAAAGTACAAAATTTCACTAAATGGCAAAAATCCATATTTGATTAAGAAGGATTTACAGCTTCTTTTAAGATAAGGTTTGCTTTTTTCTGCACTTATTTTCCTTGAAGTTTACTTAATATGCTTGATGGTTTAGAATTTTATCTCGCAATAATAAATGATTATATTGTTTACTAAATCATCCTTCCTATTTTATTTTTCTAGTATATTTGAAATGTTTGATTACGGTATTTGATCTCAAGAAGTTGGCGGCACCATTTCGACATTTCGTGTTCTCTAAACATTTCTTAGAGGTGCGTATATGTTTGTTTAAGCATTTTGATTGGTTTAAATTTTCGCTTTTACAAGAGTTGCTAAAGTTAATCAATTCATAACATATGCCAATGTTCTGGTTGAAATTAAAAATGGTTTCGGATTTTGAATATCTAATTCCTTTAAGGTTTTATGAAATTCAATACTAATCCTACTTGAAAATGTCAAACATATGCTTTTTACGAACTTAATATTTTAAGAACTGATTCGATCTTAAATTATAAAGTGAAATAATTTTTAAAAACATCAAATTAAGAGGTATTTTATTGAAAGTTTTTGTTGGAAGTGAAATAATTTTATTATATTAAATTATAAAGTGAAATAATTTTTAAAAACATCAAGTTAATACAAATAATTTGAATACTATAATTATATATGTGTAAAAATATATAAAAATAATAATTATTAAAATATATAAAATTAAGCTTTAATAATAATATAATAATATATTATATAACTATTATCAAACATTGCAACCGATTACCTAAATTCGACCTAAACCCTAAATCCTAAATCCTTAACCCTACTCAAACCCTAAACCCCTAAACTTTAAACCCTAAACCCTCAAACCCTAAATCTCTAACCCTTAAACCTTAAACCCCAAACCTTAAAACCATAACCTTAAACCCTAAACCCTAAACCCCTAAACCCTAAAGTCTAACCCCTAACCCCTAACCCTTAACCACTAACCTATAACCTTTAACCACTAAAATTTTAAGTTAATATCAAACTTCATAACTTTGAAAAAGATTCAAAGTATATAGGTTGAAACTTGACGGGTTGCCTTATATCTCATTTATTAGATATAACGGATCCTCCTAGGTGTAACAATGCCACGCACGATGGATCTTAACGAAACACCAAATTAAATATCGAAATAATATAACATTTATTAAACCCTTAAACCCTACACCATTAAAACCCTAAAATTTTAAAACCCTAAAACCATAAAACCTCAAACCCTAAATCCCTAACCCCTAAACTTTAAATCCCCAAACCTTAATCCCTAACACTTAAACCTTAACCCCTCAAACCCTAAACCTCTAACCCTTAACCATAAACCCCTAAACCCTAAACCCCTAACTCCTAACCCCTAATCCTTAAACCTCTAACCCCTAACCCCTAACCCCTACCCCCTAACCCCTAACCTTTAACCCTTAACCACTAACCTATAACCTTTAATCACTAAAATTTTAAGTTAATATCAAACTTCATAACTTTGAAAAAGATTCAAAGTATATAGGCTGGAAACCTGACGGGTTGCCTTATATCTCACTGTCAGATATAACGGATCCTCCCTAGGTGTAATAATGCCACGTACGATGGATCTTAACGAAACACCAAATTAAATATCGAAATAATATAACATTTATTAAACCCTTAAACCCTACACCATTGAAACCCTAAAACTTTAAAACCTTAAAACCTTAAATCTATAAACCTTAAATCCTTAACCATTAAACCCTAAACCTTTAAACCCTAAATCCTTAACCCTTAAACCCTAAATCCATAACTTTTAAACCTTAAACCCTAAACTTTAAACCTCTAACCCTTAACCCTAAACCTTTTAACCCTTAACCCCTAACCCTTAAACCCCTAACCCCTAACCCTAAACCCCTAACCCCTAACCCCTAACCCTTAACCACTAACATATAACTTTTAACCACTAAAATTTTAAGTTAATATCAAACTTCATAACTTTGAAAATGATTCAAAGTATATAGGCTGGAAACCTGACGGGTTGCCTTATATCTCACTGTCAGATATAACGGATCCTCCCTAGGTGTAACAATGCCACGTACGATGGATCTTAACGAAACACCAAATTAAATATCGAAATAATATAACATTTATTAAACTCTAAACCCTAAACTCTAAACCTTAAACCCTAAACTCTAAAACCCTAAACTCTAAACCCTAAAACCTTAAAACCTTAAATCTTAAAACCCTAACTCCATAACGCCTAAAACTTAAACCCCAAACCCTAAGCCCTTAACCCCTAACCCTAAACCCCTTAATCCTAAACCCCTAAACCCTTAACACCTAACACTTAAACCCTTAACCTTTAACCCTAAACCCCTAACCCCTAACCCCTAACCCTTAACCACTAACTTATAACCTTTAACCACTAAAATTTTAAGTTAATATCAAACTTCATAACTTTGAAAAAGATTCAAAGTATATAGGCTGGAAACCTGACGGGTTGCCTTATATCTCACTGTCAGATATAACGGATCCTCCCTAGGTGTAACAATGCCACGTACGATGGATCTTAACGAAACACCAAATTAAATATCGAAATAATATAACATTTATTAAACCTTTAAACCCTAAATCCCCAAACCTTAAATCCTTAACCCCTAAACCCTAAACCTTAAAACCCTAAAACCCTAAATCTCGAGACCCTAAATCCCTAACCTCTAAACTTTAAACCCTTAAACCCTAAATCTCTAACCCTTAAACCCTAAATCCTTAACCCCTAAACCCTTACCCCTAAACCCCTAACCCTTAACCACTAACCTATAACCTTTAACCACTAATTTTAAGTTAATATCAAACTTCATAACTTACATAATACTTGTATAATTTTAGGAAAAAGATTCAAAGTATATAGGCTGGAAACCTGACGGGTTGCCTTATATCTCACTGTCAGATATAATGGATCCTCCCTAAGTGTAACAATGCCACGTATGATGGATCTTAAAGAATACATAACTTACCTAATTTTAATATCAAATTTCATAAATTACATAAGTTGACGATTAAATTTCATAACTTACATAATTTTTCCTTAAGATCAAACTTCATAACTTACATAAAACTTGTATAATTTTAAGAAAAAGATTCAAAGTATATAGGCTGGAAACCTGACGGGTTGCCTTATATCTCACTGTCAGATATAATGGATCCTCCCTAGGTGTAACAATGCCACGTATGATGGATCTTATAGCATACATAACTTACCTAATTTTAATATCAAATTTCATAAATTACATAAGTTGACGATTAAATTTCATAACTTACATAATTTTTCCTTAAGATCAAACTTCATAACTTACATAAAACTTGTATAATTTTAAGAAAACGATTTAAAGTATATAGGCTGGAAACCTGACGGGTTGCCTTATATCTCACTGTCAGATATAATGGATCCTCCCTAGGTGTAACAATGCCACCTATGATGGATCTTATAGAATACATAACTTACCTAATTTTAAGATCAAATTCCATAGCATTATTTACATAAATTATTAATCAACAATTTAGCCGTATAATTTATTGTCAACTTTAGACTTCAACAACTACGAAATGGATAGGCGTTGGATGAAATTGTCAAGGGTAAGCAACGGCTATCGAAATGGAGTAGAAACTTTTCTGAATTTTGCATTTCAAAATGCAAGCCAAGAGAATATGATTCTTTGCCTGTAAGAAGTGTTGCAATATTAATCGGCATTATCGTGAAGTGGTCTCTGAACATCTAGTTGTTGATGGCTTTGTCCGGGGTACAAAATATGGTTTTTTCATGGCGAGTCTACATCTAGTGGAGCATCTTCATCGATGAATCTAGGGTATCCTCATAGTTCTTTCAATCAGAATGTTAGTGATGATAACATGGAAAACATGTTGTGGGATACTTTTAATATGCACAGTGATGGTTTCGGGTCATTTCCACCTGAATTGGGTGTAACCGATGAGCATAATTTTGGAGGAAATACTTTCACCGAAGGGGAAAGAAGTGTACCGGATGAACAGCCAAATAAAGAAGCGGCGAGGTTCTACACGTTACTTGGTGAAATGAATGAAGAACTATATAAAGGATCAAAATTTTCCAAATTGTCATTACGATTCGCCTTTTCACTTGAAATGTCCTGGGTAGACCAAAAACTCGTTGACAATGTTTGTTAGAGTTTCGCAAGAAATGTTCCGCTTGCAAAAATCCTCGATCTTCCAAAGACATGAAGAAATTGATAAAGGATTTGGGCCTTGGATACAACAAAATTCACAATGCCCAAATGATCGCATGTTGTATTAGGCGACGCATAAACCAACAAGTCTTGTCATGTATGTGGCCAATCCCGTTGGATTAATAGAAATACAGAGGACGGTAATGAGGATGAACACGGTACACAGTCAAAGAAGCAGCCAGTTAAGATTTTGCGGTATTTTCCCCTTATACCGAGGCTTCAACGGCTTTTCATGTCATCGAAGACCGTCGAATCAATGACGTGGCACCGTGATGGACGAACCGATGATGGGTTGTTAAGGCATCCTACTGATTCTTTAGCTTGGAAATGTTTTGACTCCAAATTTCCAAGCTTTGCAAGCGATCCTGAGTGTGAGGCTTGGGCTAGCATCCGATGGATTTAACCACTTACAAACTTATGAGCACAACGACAAGATTTGGCTTCGTGGTGCTTGTTCCTACAATTTGCCTCCATGGGTTTGCATGAAACAATATTCTTTTATCTTGTCTATAATTATACCGGAGAGAAAGGGCCGAGGAATGATATTGACGTCTTTTGCGACCACTTGTTGACGAGTTAAAACAACTATAGGTGGTGTTCGGACATTTGATGCAATGAGAAAAGAGAACTTTAATTTACGTGCGACATTAATGTGGACTATTAACGACTTTAAACCTTATGCTAATTTATCCGGTTGGAGTACTAAGGGACGTTATGCTTGTCCGTGTTGTCTTTGCTTGCAGACATGTTCGCAATGGTTATATAATGGGAAAAAGTTTTCTTACATGGGGCATCGCGGTGGTTACCGAAAAATCATACATTTAGATTTCGAGTGCTCAGTTTGATGGTATCAAGAGTTCGGATCAGCTCCTTCGCAAATCGGTGGATCCAAATATTGTTAATGTTGAAAGATATGAATTTCATTTATGGGAAGATGAATCAACCGGAAAACCCGCATAGAAATAGAAGATCTAGGATGAATTTGATGATGAATCGATGAAGAGGATGATCCTAATGAGGCGGACTTGTGGAAAAAAGAAGTATTTTTTCGAGTTGCCTTATTGGGAGCATCGATTTACGCCATAACCTTGATGTCATGCACATAGAGAAAATGTCTGCGAGAACATCATTGGGACTATTTTGAATGTCGATGGAAAATCGAAGATAATCTTCGAGTCGGCTTGATTTAGTCCACATGGGAATTGGCGTGAGCTTCATCCCCAGCACTTCCAAATATGAAATATCGATTCTCATCACCGCTATTTTTTCAATGTCGAAGACGGAGAAAGAAGTGTTCATGCGGTGTTGAAGGATATAAAGGTCCGGATGCGTATGCATCAAATATATCGTGATGTGTGAGTCTTAAGGATCAAGATTATATGGCTTAAAATCACATGACTATCACATATTGATGCAAGACTTATCGCCGATTGCTATGCGGTGTTGTATGTCAAAAAGGTGACGGCTCCAAGAATTGAACTCAAATATAATGAAAGGCATTTGTGGTAAAGTTTTGAATGTTCAAGAACTTGAGGACTACAAGATCGAGCCGCATTAACTTTATGCAATCTGGAGAAGATATTCCGCCTTCCTTCTTCACTATCATGGTGCACTTATTAATTCATCTCCGCGTGAAGCACTTCTTGGTGGACCTGCTTTCTATCGATGGATGTATCCCATTGAAAGGTCTTACTTTATTTGCAAAATATTCATTCATTCATTTAAATGCCTTTATTTCTAACTTTTGATAATGTTGTATATCGTGTTTAGGTTCCTTTCCAAATTGAAGTCATCTTGTCGCAATAAGCGTTATCCTAAGGATCAATTGTCGAGGATACTTGGCGGAGGGATGTATGACTTTCTGCTCGAGGTATTTGGAAGATGTTGAAACAAGAATGAACAGACCAAGTAGAAATGCTGGGCTCACAGATCATAATTTGGCTGAAACTTATTTATTTTAAAGTTTCAGAGAACCGATCGGCAGAGTCAAAATTATAGAATTAGACGATAGATCGTGGGTCCAAGCACATCGATACGTTCTTTTTCATCACGATTCAATGGAACCATTTCGAAGTACGTTCTACAATTTGATAAATACTCATCAATTATGATTTGTTTGTCGTCTAACAAAGTAAAACCTTTTTTACCGTAGTGAGTACAAACAAATATTGAGAGCTCGTTCACGATCTCGAAGATTAAATCGACGAGAAATTAATAAGTTGTTCGCAGAATCATTCCATGAATGGTTAAGCCAAATGGTATGCAATTTAAATTTTCATTGACAAGTAATAATATTTTCTCATAACATTCATAACTACTCGATTTACTTTCGACTCAATAGGTTTGGAGTCGGAATGAAGTAAATGACGACGTTAAATGGCTTTCACAAGGTCCAAATGAATAGTTAAAAGATATAGTGGCTTCCTCATCAACGGATCTGATTTCATACAAGGTATCGCGAGAGATTGAGGAGAACCCAAAATTGCGGAATTGTTGTTAATTCTTCGATTACAAGTTATGCTAGTGCTAGGGACGAGAATCCGATTGAGGGAATTTGGAATATTACGGACTTATTATCGACATCATTGAGTTGGATTATTACGGCAAATGCAAAGTTGTCCTATTTCGAGGTGATTGGGTGATGTGAATACGGCCGCTAATTAAAAACGATCAATATGGCTTTACAATGGTGAATTTCTCTCGATTAATTCACATCGGAGAACAACCGATGGACGAGCCGTATGTTTTTTCTTCTCAAGTTAAACAAGTTTTTACTCGAAAGATCCAACGATGAGGGTTGGTACTGTGATTTCAAACACCCTAGAGACTTCTTCGACATTGGCGGTGGAAGTAGAGATGACATAGTCGAAAGATCGAAACTTTGCCTTTTCCGAACAAGACTTAATCGAAAATATCCCTAGTACTAGTCAACAATTTCAATGGGTTCGTCAGATGTGGACGAAGATATTTACTAAATATGATGTAGTAAGATTTAACGATTTATTATTTATATGTAATATTATAATTTTCATGTTGGTCATGTTATATAATTTTCATGTGTATTGCGGAAAAATGCCTAGAAGACGATTACGAGATTTAAATATTGTCCGCTGAAACTCCAAATCCGAAGAAGCTAATAGTAGTGAACATCAAACAGCTTGTTGGATCTTCTACTCTGGGACATAGATGACGAGCCCGGAGAATTTGAAAGTAATGTTAAGTTTATTTTACATGCATGTTGAATTTTATTATTGATTCATTTTTCAATTTTAATATAATAATATATCATTTTCAAATTGAAGTTGGTGGGACGCTTGGGGGTCGGGGACATACCTTACTTAAAGATTTATACGACTTAGAGCCTAACGATCGTGTTAAAGTAAGGAGAAACAATGATGGTCACTGTTGGATCTCAAGCTCGATCGTTAGGAGGCTATTTGGGCATTTTAGCACTAAATCCCAATATGTTGCCCATTAACTACTTAATCATGGCATCACATGCCCGATGCCAACAAAATTCAGGCTCTCGAAAATATTAAGGTAATAAAACGTGAATGTAATTTATAATACTTTAATTTAATTTTCATTTATATTAACTTTTTATACTTTTTTTCTTCAGGCTAGATTTAATTTAGAGGTCTCTGATGACTATGTTAAGAAGACATTGGGTAAAAAATGGAGAGACAATAAAAGCACGCTCAAAAACAATATTTTAAGAAAGACATAAGCCTTGACGAAAATTAAGAAATGTTCCACCGGGAATGTTGAGGTACCAATGGGAAGATCAAGTTAGATTTTGGAATTCAAAAAAAGGAGAGGTATTACGTACATCTAAAATCGTATAAATTATTTGGTTTATAGTATTTACTATATATATAATTCAAATTACATTATGTAGGACCGTGAGCGAGTTGGAATAAGCAGCAGGCAGAAACAAAAATTCACGTACACGGCAGGTTCTAAAGTTTTGCTTGTGTAGCTGACGCCGAGGTATTATAATTTATTAATTACATCAAATATTAATTACTTTATACTATTAAATTATATTTTTCGCTAAAATGTAGGAAACTTCAACTGGTCAAAAGTTGGACACGTTCACTTTTTGACATTACGATAGAAAGAAGGATGGATCTCCGATGACATCCAAGTCATAGAATTTTGGTATATTTACTTAATAAAATTTTATTTTTATAAATATTTCTACCGCTTAATTATAATAGTTTATTTCATCGCTTATAGTTTTAAATTTATAATGTTCAATTATGTTGAATTCTTTCTTATTTATATATTTCGCTTTCTAACTCTTTCGTTGATTTATTAGGATAAACTAAAGGAGAAGAAGGTAGAGTATGAAGCGGTTGCTTGATCGATAGTTCTGCTAATCTTGAGGAGATTGATAATGTAATTATTACGTATGTTTTGGGTCCCGAAAGGTACGATCGCTTGATCGATAGTTCTACTAATCTTTAGTATATTTTAATAGAATTATCACCGATGTTTTTCGTCTTGAAAGGTATGGTGGGTTCGATTCAAAGGATCCGTGTTACCCAGACCCAATATTTTGATCTCCTCCCAAAGAAGACATGCCTTCCGGGGTCAATCTCGTCTTTGAAGTTCGAGGCTACAAAACCGAGATAGCTCGATGCAAGAGAGCATGGTTGAGCAGAGGTAGCAAATTGTCGATGTTCAAAGAAAATATGAAGAACTCCAAAGAATGACTTAAAGCGGATGAGGAAGCGGCACAAGCAAGGGAGGCAAGAAGATGGCAATGAGAGAGGCAAGAAGAATCTGAGAGAGGCAGAGGCAAGATCGATGCTAGCAGAGCGAAAAAAAATACGAAGAGCTCCAAAGACTACTTGACAAAGATATGATGCAGATGTTTGATGAGTCGCAAAACCGCCATCTTAGACATTTAGTTTTTCATTGTAAGAAGTTTTGACATTATTACATTTAACTTTATTGTTACAATATTTTCGTTATCATTCATTTAATTTATTAAATTTTAAGTATCATTTAGAATTAATATATTCTTGTGATTTTTATGCTAAATTTTTGTTTTGTGTTGGAATTATATACTTGTTATTGGTTGGTTTTAGTGCGGGAGGGTATAATATTGAAAAAATTTATTTTTTAAATCAGATAAATTAGCGACGTTTGTACAAAAGCGCCGCTAAATCTCAAGAAATTTTTATGCGTTTTTGGGAAAGCGCTAAAGCCCCCGACTTTTAGCGGCGTTTTGGGAAAGCGCTAAAGGCCCTACTTTTAGCGGCATTTTTGGTAAAGTCGCTTAAAGTCCTGACTTTTAGCGTTTTTGTAAAAGCGCTAAAGGCCCTTCTTTAGCGACGTTTTTGGCAAAAAGCGTTAAAATACGACTTTTAGCGGCGTTTTTATAAGCTACTAAAGGACTGACTTTTAGCGGCGTTAAAAAAAACCGCTAAAGACCATGGTTTTAGCGGCATTTTTAAAAGAAGCCGCTAAAGACCATGGTTTTAGCGGCGCTTTTATTACAAACGTCGCTAAATGTCGATCTTTAGCGCGTTTTTTTATATAAACGCCGCAAAAATTTTCTACGGTAGTATTAGCGCGTTTTTGTGCGCTTGAAAAGCGCAAAATACTTTTTGTGGCGCTTATAAACCGCTAAATGCCAAAAAAACGCTAAAAGTCTGTTTTGCTGTAGTGTTAGTAATCCAGATGAACGAAAAATTGAAGCCCAGCACGATTGGGCATGATTTTTTGGACTTCCAAACACGAAATATTACCTTTGTGAAAACCCTCTTTTTTATGAATTTTAAAACATAAAGATAAAAACATTGAAATGTAAACATGGTGATAATATTAACATTAACAAGAAATAGTAGTAAAAGAAATGAAGGTATACCGATAATAATAAAGATAGTAGATATAAAAACAATATATAATAATATACGATAAAATAATTAAAGTAAACCATAACATATAAATACATATAATAGTATAAAATGAAGAAAAATATTAGTAATAAAATAATATAATGATAAATATAATAAGTGCAAGATAGTAGTAATAACATATATATGTAAAATAATAATGAAGCAAAAGATATAATCATAATATATAAAAACAAGCAAACAAGTATATATATAACAATAAGTATAATAGAAATAATAATAGGTATATATATCGAGGAAAAAAAGCAAACCATAGTATTAATAATAACAAGACAATAATAATAAGATTAGCAAAAAATGATAGTAGTGATAATAAAATATTAGCAAGAAATATAATAGTAATAAATATAATAACAATAGTATGCATAATATAAAGATTCAAAGTAAAAATATTAAGAATAATAGCAATAATAAATGTAATAATGAAAGTAGAAATAATGATAAAAAAATATTAAAACAGTAAGTACCATTTAAAAAATAACCAATTTGTGAACAAATTAAAACATGGATCAAATTAAATCAAAATAGAAACTTTGGGGCTGAATTTAAAAACAAATGGAGATGAATGAGTCAATTGAAACACGCGTGCAACCTATAGGGATCGAAATGGAAACAAATCCCACTAAGTGAAATGCACGCTCAGCTGAGGACTCAATTGAAATAAGGAGCAAACATTTGGGCCAAATCGGGAATAAAGAAAACCTGATTATGAAACCATGGAAAAGCGGAGGGTTAAATGTGCAATTAGCCCCTCCCTAACAAAAACGCGCTGATCCTAGCCCCTGTGCGGGTCGGTCATGGTCGAGGCCCAAACGACATCGTTTTGGCCTCGAATTTCGATTTTCAAAACGACGCCGTTTGGTGTAGCTATAAAAGCTAAAATTCTTCCCAAAAAATTTCATTTTATTCTTTCTCTTCAAAAAAAATGTCAAAGTTCTCTCAAATCTCTCTCCCTCCTCTCTCCAACCGATTGGATGCCGATAACGTCCGGTCACGGATCACGAACGCCGTCACTACCATCGTGAAAATCCGAAAAAGGTACGTTTTCTTTCCTTTTTTTTATAAAATGTTTGGGACTTTTGGCATATAAAAAAGAAAAAGAAAAGCTAAAAAGGAATAGAATCGAAATAAAAAAAATAAAAGAGAAAAAGAAACTAAAACCTTTCGTTTTTGCTATCTCTTTTCGAATTTTCTTGTATTAATTCCGTGTAAAAAATGTATATTTCCCCCGATCTAAAAAAGAAAATTCCTCCCCTTTTACAAATTTTCTATTCGGCTCTTATAGCCTTTTAGGAAAAATGGAAAAAAAAACTCCTAGTCCCTTAGATTTGTTGGGCTGTTTTTCCTTTTCTTTCGCAGGGACAACGCCGTGGAGGCGCACAACAAGAAGAGGAGTGCGTGCGTGGGGGGCATAGCCTTGTCAAGCGAGACGTCTTGGGTGAGGGCTCTCCTCTGATTTATGTTTTTTGTTTTTTTTTTTTTTTTAGGTTTTTGGGTTAAACATTTGGGCTAGGGTTTAGGTGTTTGGTTTGGGTCTAATAGGTTTGGGTTTTGGGCCTGTTTGTTTTGGTTAATGTTTGGTATTGGGTCTGGGCTGCAAAATTGGGCCTTTCGTTCGATCTTGACTTCTTGATGCTTCCTTTTTTCCAGGTAGCTTTATTCCACCCATTGCATTCCAGAGATATAGAAATTTTGTTTCGATCTGCTCCACTCCTGCTCAGTGGAGATAAGATCCGCTATCTTCGATCTGCTCCCCTTCTGCTTAGTGGGGATAAGATCTGTATTCTTCAGTCTACTCCATTGCCGATACATGGAGATAAGACCTGCTACTTTCGATCAGCTCCACTCCTGCTAGTAGAGATAATATCGTTATCTTCAGCCTGCTCCACTCCTACTCAGTAGAAATAAGGCTTCAGTCTTCCGATCCGCTCTACTCCCCTTCGGAGAGATAAAATCAGATTCTTCATCGCTTCTATTGCCGATACATGGAGATAAGACTTGCTATTCGATCTGCTCCACTCCTGCTTAGTGGAGATAAGTTCTATTCTTTCAGCTTGCTCCCTTCCTGCTCAGTGGAGATAGGGCTATAAACTTCCGATCTGCTCTACTCCTACTCAGTAGAGATAAGATCTGTTGTCTTCAATCCGCTTCACTCCTGCTCAGTAGAGATAGGATCTATATCTTTAGCCCGCTCCACTCGCCAAGGGAGATAAGGCTTCAATCTTCGATCCGCTCTACTCCCCGCCAAGAGAGATAAGATCTGTTATCTTCAAACCGCCCACTCCTTTCCAAGTGGAGATAGGATCTACTATCTTTAGCTTGCTCCACTCCTGCCGGTGGAGATAAGGCTTCATCTTCGATCCGCTTACTCCCGCCAAGAGAGATAAGATCTGTTATCTTCAATCCGCCCACTCTCGCCAGTGGAGATAGGATCTACTATCTTTAGCTGCTCACTCCTACCGGTGGAGATAAGGCTTGATCTTCGATCCGCTTACCCTCGCCAAGAGAGATAAGATCATTATCTTCAATCCGCTCCACTCTTGCTCGGTGGAGATAGGATCTACTACCTTTAGCCTCGCTCCACTCCTTTCCAAGAGATAAGGCTTGATCTTTCGATCCGCTCTACTCCCGCCAGAGAGATAAGATCTGTTATCTTCAATCCGCCCACCTCTGCTTCAGGTGGAGGTAGGATCTACTATCTTTAGCCTCGCTCCACTCCTCGCCAAGGAAGATAAGGCTTGATCTTTCGATCTGCTTACTCGCCCAGAGAGATAAGATCTGATTTTTCAATCCGCTCCACTTCGCCAGTGGAGATAGGATCTACTATCTTAGCCTGCCCACTCCCGCCGGTGGAGATAAGGCTTCATCTTCGATCCGCTTACTCCTCGCCAAGAGAGATAAGATCTGTTATCTTCAATCCGCTCCACTCCTCGCCAAAGTGGAGATAGGATCTACTATCTTTAGCCTACTCCATTCCTCGCCAAGAGAGATAAGGCTTGACCTTTCGACCGCTTCTACTCCTACTCAAGAGAGATAAGATCATTATCTTCAATCTGCTCCACTCCTATTCGGTGGAGATAGGATCTACTATCTTTAGCTTGCTCCACTCCTTTCCAAGAAGATAAGACTTGGTCTTTCGATCCGCTCTACTCTCCGCCAGAGAGATAAGATCTGACTCTTCAATCCGCTCCACTCCTACTCAGTGGAGATAAGATCTACTATCTTTAGCCTGCTCCACTCCTGCTCAGTGGAGATAAGGCTTCAGTCTTTCGATCTGCTCTACTCCCCGCCAAGAGAGATAAGATCTATTATCTTCAATCCGCCCACTCCTCCTTTCGGTGGAGATAGGATCTACTATCTTTAGCCTCGCTCCACTCCTCGCCAAGAGATAAGGCTTCGCCTTCGATCTGCTCTACTCCGCTTCGAGAGAGATAAGATCTATTATCTTCAATCTGCTCCACTCCTATTCAAGAGAGATAGGATCTACTATCCTTAGCCTGCCCACTCCCTCGCCAAGAAGATAAGGCTTCATCTTTCTCTGCTACTTCTACTCCTCGCCAAGAGATAAGATCAGATTTTCAGAACTCCCATCAACTTTGCTACATTGTCCTTTGGGGGACCTACCTGTAGAAGTGATTTCATGGGGTCTATGCTTATGTCAAATGATTAGGATGTCATGAAAGATGCTCCTAACCATATGTATCATGAATGTTATGAATGGATGCAAAATGTCATGGGAATGATCCATTTTTAACACTTGGGCCGTTATTGCTTGCTGCTTATTAAGGTGACCCCTGACGTATGTCTTCCTTGTTCAACTGATACTTCTAATCTGAAGATGTCGTCACTGCTTAAACCCTTATCTTAAGTCTCCGAGCCCTTTATGCCTGGTTGGTTCTAAGTAATTGTCCCATTTCAGATTCTTGTATTATTTAGAGACTTTCAGAGTAATACTTAAAACTTCCTTTGTGAAAGTATTATTAGTTCAGTAATCATTACTTCAATGTGAAATGCTTGGAAAAAGACTATAGAAATGAATAAAACTGAAATTTATTTGGGATAAAAACCCGTGAAGAATGGGTTGTACAAGGAAAACAAATTCCATTAAGGTGTAATATGAGTAAGAATGGTATTGATGCCCGATATCACAAATCCGAGCTTCTCTCAGATGTACTTCTTGAAGACCACTCTGAGTTCAACATGTGTCTAGAAGATCCATGGTACTTTGTAGATGCCCCAAGACGTAACATATCTCCTCATTGTTAATTCAAGTATAGCGAAACCATCAGATGCCCCTCACGAGTTGATCATAATTTGAGCCGCCCTTTTCGGGTTTTCAACTCAAAGCGCCTTTGGTCTCAAAGCGCCCTTTGCGGGTTTTCACTTTGGCCTCTCCAGTTTTTTTTTTTGGAACTCAAGATGCCCCCTTGTGGGTTTTCATCTTGGCCCACTTTCAAGCGAAGTACTTCTTGACTGAGTCTGCATTAATTGGATTTGGTAGACTTTTGCCGTCCATCTCGGCTAGTATCAAGGCTCCTCCAAAAAGGCCTTCTTTACAACGTAAGGTCTTTCCCAATTAGGCATCCACTTTCCCCTAAAGTCTTTTTGCATAGGGAGGATCTGTTTCAACACCAAGTCTCCTTCATGGAATACTCAAGCGGACTTTCTTATTGTAGCTTGCATCATCCGCCTCGTACAATTGACCATGGCGAATGGCTCTTAGCCTTTTTCCTCAATTAGATTCAGTTGATCATATCGAGATTGAACCCATTCTGCTTCGTCCAACTTCAGCTCTGACAAAACCCGGAGTGAAGGGATCTCAACTTCAATAGGCAAAACTGCCTCCATCCCTTAAACCAACGAGAAAAGAGTTGCCCCGGTAGAAGTTCTAACCGATGTTCGATAGGCGTAGAGGGAAAGCGGTAACTTTTCATGCCAATCCTTGTATGTCTCAGCCATTTTCCCCACAATTCTCTTGATATTTTTATTAGCTGCCTCGACTGCTCTATTCATTTTCGGGTAATATGGCGACGAGTTATGGTGCTTAATGTTGAACTGACTGCAGACTTCCGCTATCGCTTTATTGTTCAAGTTTAGCGCATTGTCAGACACGATCCTTTCTGGCATACCGTAATGACATATGATCTCCTTCTTCAAAAACTTGCTAACTGCCGTCTTCGTGATATTGGCATATGAAGCTGCCTCTACCCATTTGGTGAAGTAATCAATGACCACGAAAATAAAACGATGTCCATTAGAAGCTTTCGGTGAGATTGGCCCAATGACATCTATGCCCCACATTGAGAAAGGCCATGGAGAATTCATAACATGAAGAGGTGAATGAGGCACATGGATCTTGTCTCTATAAATCTGGCATTTATGGCACTTCTTGGCATAACGGATGCAGTCTCCTTCCATCGTGGACCAGTAATACCCGAATCTCATGATTTACCTGGCCATCGTAAACCCATTGGCATGGGTTCCACAGACACCCTCATGGACTTCTTCCAAGATTTTCCTAGCTTCAACAACATCCACACATCTGAGCAACACTTGATCCCTCCTCTTTTTATACAGGATCTCTCCATCTAGGACATAGTTGCTGGCAAGTCTTCTCAATGTTCTCTTATCATTTTCCGTCGCTTGATCAGGATATTCACGGCTCTTCACATATTGCAGAATATCATAGTACCAAGGATGATCGTCTCTCTCCTCCTCTTCGTTAATATTGAAACAATGAGCCAGAACCTCGCAAATACTCATTTGGATGGGCTTCATACCCTCCTGCTCATTCACTTTGATCATAGAAGCTAGAGTGGCCAAAGCGTCAGCCATCTGGTTTTCATCACTCAGGAGGTAAAAGAATGTGATATCATCAAACTCCTCAATTAGCTTCAAAACTAACTTTCGATAGCTAATCAGTTTGGGATCTCTTGTTTCCCATTCTCCTTTGAGCTAATATATTACAAGGGCAGAGTCTCCGTATACCTCTAGCACCTTAATTTTGTGGTCTATGGCTGCTCGGATCCCCATAATACATGCTTCGTATTCTCCCATGTTATTTGTGCAATCGAAGTCTAACTTGCAAGTGAATGGATAATGCTCTCCCTTTGGGGATACCAGGATCGCCCCAATTCCATTACCAACGGCATTTGACGCTCCATCAAAGTTTATTTTCCAAGGATGATCTTCTAGGATACCTTCCTCAGTCGCTGCTACAAACATCAACTCTTCATTAGGAAAATCGAAATTAAGGGGCTCATAATCATCTAGTGCCCTACTGGCTAAGAAATCTGCTATTGCACTCCCCTTCACCGCCTTCTGGTTCACATAGACAATGTCAAACTCAGAGAGCAAAATTTTCCATCGGGCCATCCTTCCATTCAGGGCGATTGACTCCATCATGTATTTCAGAGGGTCTCATTTCGAGATTAACCAAGTCGTGTGGTACAACATGTACTGCCTCAACCTCTGAGTTGTCCAGACCAATACACAACACAATTTCTCAATTGGCGAGTATCTCATTTCACACTCGGTGAATTTCTTACTGAGGTAGTATATCGCTCTTTCTTTCTTTCCTGTCTCATCGTGTTGGCCTAGCACACATCCCATTGAATTATCGAACATCGCCGATACAAAATCAAGGGTCTATCAGATCGGGAGGCATTAACACCGGGTGTTGGACAAATATTGTTTAATCTTGTCAAATGCCCTCTGACATTCATCATCCCAAATACCTGGATTGTGCTTCTTAAGAAGATGGAATATTGGATCACATTTCTCAGTCAATTGCGAAATAAACCGAGCGATGTAATTCAATCTCCCTAGAAAACCTCGGACTTCCTTCTGAGTGCGTGGCAGAGGTAATTTTTGTACGGCCTTGACTTTATCCGGATCTACTTCGATTCCTTTTGCACTGACCACGAAACCCAAGAGCTTTCCTGATCGAGCCCCGAAAGTACATTTGGCTGGATTGAGCTTCAGCTGAAATTTCCTCAATCTCAGGAATAGCTTCCTCAAAACTTGCACATGCTCCCCTTCTGTTCGAGACTTTGCGATCATGTCATCGACGTAGACCTCAATCTCCTTATGCATCATGTTATGAAACAAGGTTACCATAGCCCTTTGGTATGTTGCTCCCGCATTCTTTAACCCAAATGGCATCACTTGGTAACAAAAAGTCCCCCATAAGGTTATGAAGGTGGTCTTTATCATGTCTTCAGGATGCATCTTTATTTGATTGTATCTCGAAAAACCATCCATGAAGGAGAAAAATGAAAACCCCACCGTGTTATCCACTAAAGTGTCAATGTGAGGTAGTGGGAAGTTGTCTTTCGGGCTGGCCTTATTTAGGTCCCTGTAATCGACACACATCCGGACTTTTCCATCCTTCTTAGGGGACAGAACAACGTTGGCTACCCATTCGAGTAATTTACTACTCGAAGAACCCAAGATCAAATTGCTTCTTGACTTCTTCCCTTATCTTTATCAGTGACATCGGGTCTCATCCTTCAAGCTTCTATTGACCGACTTACATTCTCCTTTTATGGGAATACTGTACCGCAATATCGATACTCAACTCGCATGTCTTGATATGACCACGCCAAGACATCTTTGAACTCTAGCGAAGTCTAATGAGGTCCCGCCTTGTTTCATGGGTTATCGCAGTACCGATTTTCATTTCTTTCCCATCCTCTGAAGCACATTTTCAATTGTCTCTTTGTGAGGTAGAATCGCCTTCTCTTCCCGCCTACCATCCTTAACAAATCCGGATAAACTATAATCTTCGGCATCATCAGAAAGTCCCGTGATCCTCTAGGCACGTGTCCCGCTCATAAGGGAATTCGGGTTCATAGCAGTGTCACTCATGACGCCGATATCGGGGACCTATGGTAGGTATAAAAGAATATTCAATGAAAATAAATTTAAGAACGACTTATTTATGCGCTATGATTATGAATGGAATGGAAAACAAGGAAAAGCATAACTCAGACTGTCTGACGAAAGAAAATGCACTTTTATTGAAAGTAAAGATGCGTGAACATGAGCCTATTTCACAAAAGATTCTTGTTGTCCCTAGGCTTGAAACAACAAGTGCGTTTTGAGCATTACTGCTTTTAGTCCTAAAACTACAGAACTTCTTCCGCATGATCCCAGCTTGTCTAGAACACTTCCGTGTTCGTAGGGCGAATGCCTTTCAAGTTCCTTTTCCTGACTCTCTTGACCATCAGACAATGTTCAAGCTCCCATCACGTCCACAGTTGTTTCCTCATTCATGTCCTCCTGTCCTGAATGAATAATTCCTCCTGACATGAATGTATTAGATATATGGGGAAAGGTCATTAAACCCTACTCAATCTTAGCACCATTCAATCGTGCCTTCGTCTTTCACGTTTCCTCTCCAGCTCTTCCTTTCTCTGTCCGACATCTGGTATATGGCCCGGACCGAAGCGATCATGCTTGTCAACCAATCCTGGCACTCTGACTGGACCCTGGAGATATTTTTCGAGTCCCCTCCCGGGCAGTGCTCCTCTTCCTATTGTCAACTGTAGGCCCATCCTCGTTGCTTCAGAGAGTTTGGGCACCAGGATCTTGCTTCCTTCACTGATGAAAGTTGAATTTACAAATTCCAATGACCTAAAGGAACACTCTATAGCCTCCATATCATTCTCTATGTATGGTGCATTACTAGTAACGGACGCGATAATATCCTCTTTCGCATGTATGGTGATCAACCGGCCTTCTATCACCAACTTTACCTTTTGGTGTAACGACGATGGCACGTACCTCGCCGAGTGGATCCGTGGCCTTCCTAATAAACAGTTATAGGAAGGCTTGATGTCCATTACGAGGAAGTCTACCTCGTACGTATTTGGCCCGATTAGGAGGGTATCTCAATCCTCCCATTACTTTTCTCTCGTTACCATCGAATGCTCTCACTATATTTTGGCATGTTTTCATATGAGAGCTGTCTGCGGGCAACCTGTTTAGTGTAGATAGGGGCAAGACATTTAGTGTTGACCCGTTGTCGATTAATATCCCCGGTAATGTATACCCTTTGCATCGGATAGTAATGTGTAAAGCCTTGGTGGACCCCATGCCCCCTGGCGGAATTTCATCATCACTAAAAGAAATAAAATTGTCTGCGCTTATGTTACTAACGAGGCGGTCTAGTTTGTTTACCGAAATGTCTTCAACAACATAAATTTCATTCAACACTCTCATTAGTGCGCTGCGATGTACCTCTGAGTTTAGAATCAAAGCCAGTACTGATGTGCGTGTCGGCTGCTTGTGTAATTGTTCCACTACACTGTACTCACTGTGCTTTAGGAACTTCAAAAAATTCTCTAGCATCGCTCTCTGCTACTGGCTCATTAACCAGTGGTCCTATCTTCTCATCTCCCCTTCTCATCATAGAGGACTCAGCTTCTGGGTCAGGTGTGCTGGCCGAATTCTCTTTCTCGAAAATTGTCATAGTGCAATTGTAATTCCAAGGTACCTTCTTGTCATTTTTATAAGGAAAAGTCACGGGTTTCTAGATTACAATCCTCGTAGGAGGAGTTACGGTCTTCCGATTACAACCATCGGCACCCAGATAAGGAGAAGTCGCGGGTTTTTAATTTCTACTTCGGTGCCACCTTCACTCGCCTCATCGACCCGGCCGCGTGATAATCACACGCGGGTGATTGACTTTAGGATCCTTTCACGACCTCCTTCCGTGGAACATACGCCCTCTTTCCACCAAGTCAAAGAACTCCACTCTTTATTATCCATTACCCTTATACTAGGGCTCAATTACGTTACATATATTGTCGGATTTCATGGCCTTCCTTGTTATGGAACCCACAAGAGTTCCTTGTACCTTGAGATCTCGCTCACATTCTCTTGCGTAACTAACCCAATTTTCTCGCATTTCTTTCCAAACCTCTCTCAATGGGGTTCTCAACCTCAACAAATCTCTTTGTTTGAACCTTCTTCCCTATTTTCAACTATCGCTACTACCCATTATCAACATGACTGGTAACGAATTTCCTCCACCGTGTGGGTCATTAAAGTCTACCACCCCGCCTTGATAAGTTGCTCAACTAGTCTTTTGAATGAAGTACGCTTCTCTCGAGGACCTACTACATCCGCATGGTACTCACACCGAGCGCTTGTGTCATACCACTTAGGATATGGAGGTTGCAATGGCTTCAAGTAAAACGGGACACGACATGCTCATCGAATAAAGTCTTATACAACTCCTTATACGCTATGTATAGGAGTAAATTGAATCTCGGTCTTCCGCCTCGTGTTGGGCTCTTGTCTTGGTCGGCCTCGCTGCCCACGCCTACCGCTTCGCCAGTGTAATAGTAATGGGTTTAGGATAACCCAGCTTATATTCCCTACTTCACTTCCCTTTTCTTGGTACGCTTCTTCTTGTACTCTCTCCGCCTCTATCTTCCCACACCGATCGCGTTTCTATCATCTCGCCGACATCACCATGTTCATGAAACTCTTAGTCGTGCCTCCTAACATGTGGTTAATGAAAGGTGCCTTCGTGGTATTGATGAAGAGCATGGTCATTTCCTTTCTAGTAATCTGGTGGTCGGACCTGTAGCGACCTCCCTCCATCTTTAGGCGTATTTCAAGCTTTCGCTTTTTTTCTCTATGTTTTGTAATGTGATCCCGCAAATATCGATCACATGGCAAGAATGCTTGATGAAAGCCTACACCAAATCTCTCCACGATTTGATTTGGGTACAACTCAACTAATTGTACCATTTTGTCGCAATTTCTAATCGACTATCCTCGAAGCAAAGGATCAACAATCGGTCATTGTTGACATATCCCGTCATTCTCCGCTGTAACATCATAATATGGGCCTCGGGATAGCTAGTCCCGCTGTACTTTTCAAACTCGCATCTTGAACTTCTGAGGAAGTACTAAATGGACTAGACTCACTTTCTTAGATCCACTTCGCATTGGTGATCAAGACTTTCCAATGCTCAAACTTCTCCTCCACCATTTGCATCGATCTTCGAACTCTTTTGAAGCTCGCTTACTTTCTCCCTTCGCCACCTCATCAAGTCTGGGACCATTGGTTTTACCAAATTGACTTCGGTTAGAGCCCGAGCTCATGGGAAATTTACAGCCTTGAGCACCGATTGGTACTGAGGTTTGATATTGACCGACACTCTTGGTGGTTGCACTTGGGAACTTGTGGGGCTAGCCCGAGGGTAAGCAAAATCTTCATTATCTTCTCCCAGATCGACCATAGGCCTTTTTCCATTTTCAGCCCTCCAATCAATAATAATGTTAATCGCTTATCATGCTTCTCCGATTTCAAAGATTTGATCCTCATATCCTGTTGGATCTTGGCTAATCGCTTCTTGCATCCGAGCTGCAGCTTGGTTTTGCATCTCTTTCTACATCCGCTTCTAACCTTTCCATCCTTTGATCCATTGCTCTCGCCTTTTTCTCGAGTGTAATAGCGATGTTCCAGGATAACTATAGTATGACCTCTAGTTAATAAAGTTGTCTTATGATATTTAATGCAAATGTTATGATGCAATGCCAATGCATGAAATGTAACGCAAATGGATGGATGTAAAATAAAAGGGTCGATTCTCGATTCAACTTCTTTTGGAATACTTATTGAAAAAACAAAATCCTTTACATAAAATGAGTCACATATACGACCTAGCCCTTATGCCCAAAGTTTTAACTTTCTCAAGAAGTGAAGCTAACTCTCGACCCTGGTCCGACTTTGACTTATAAAATATACTTAGCACATCAGCCTGAACCGCTAAAGTTTGTAAATAATCTACCTCCTCAGATTCGAGCCACACTTCACCATAGGTAGTCTCTTTCTCTGACTTGGTTTTGAGATCGTTTAAGTTGTTCTTTCCCTCGCTGGTTGTCTGCCTCCAATAGTTGGATCCAGAGCTCACTGTTTTGCAGCACCATTTCGAGCTCCACTACCTTTCCTTTCAACTCGTCAATCTAGCTTAGGCTTGATTCCAACTTCACCGTAGAGTTGTGACTTTGACACAATGCCTTCTCTAATTCTGCTACTCGAGCTCTTAACATCTTATTTTCGCTTTGGCTCTCCCCCACAGTCTTTTTCAGGTCATCCTTTTGCGTTTGAACCCCATGGAATCTCTTCTTCCACTGGTCGACCTTGGTTTTATCTTCCTGAACTTCTTGACGCCATTGTTCTGAGGTTTTACCCAGCCCAGCAGTCCTCATCGATAGATGCAACTTCTTGTAATCGGTCTTCAAGCTATCCAAATCTTCTTCGGCCTTCCTTTTTCCTTTCCTCAGCTTCTCAGCCTCTGATTTCTGGATATCAATATCTAACATCAAATTCATTTTTTCCTCTTCCAGTTGTTCTATCTTTTTCCCTAACTCTGAATTTTTACTTTCGAAGTCCTGCTTCATGATCTCCAACTTAGAAGGGACTACTTGCAGGTATTCTTCTATCGATCGAGCAACATCCTGTGTCGGCCTGGGGATATTATCATTCACTCTCCTACTCCGCCATGTATTATATTCGAGGGTTACCATTGGACCCATAGCAACTCTTTTCATTCGGTGAATCTGCTTTCACGCATCAGAAACTTCTCGAACCCTTTTCTTATAATTATTCCCACTATACGAGAATTCAAACTGAGCTAACCCATGCATTACCGGTATAAACTGTCTCGATTGGTATTGCCTTAGCACGAGCAAAGGAGCATACCCAACGGCTCCCCAGATCCCTAACAGAGGAACCCAATCATAACTCTCACACCGATAGAGGATTTCATCGGGAACAAACCAAGGAGCTCTCTATTCCACATCTTTTTCTGAAGATTCAAGAAGCGATCCGCCTCTCTTCCGATATGTCATCTCTCCCGGCGTATGCCAACTCCTTTAATGGGGAATACTTCACAAAAAAGACTCGACAAGGAGTTCTATCTACTTTCTAGAAATGGCTATGGAACCACCCCAACAACAACAGCGATCCCATGAATCTTCCTCACCGCTTCTTCGACAGGAGTTCAAAGATCTAAACGTTTCAATGAGAATCGCTAGTACCCCACAGTAATCCTTTGTCAAGATGATCGAACAAATCAATAATCGCTTCATCTACATGCCTCAAAGCCTTGGGAAAATTACTAAGCCATAGATACTTAAGGCAAAATGTCGACTTTCCTCTTAACATCCGGTGTGCCGCCATCAGTCCTCAAGCTTACCCAAGGATCGCATTTCCTTCACCCTTCTCATCAATTCGTGCCATGACCCACTGCTCACTCATCCCAAAGATACTCATCGCTTCTTTACAAAAGTCGATGCATTAGCGGTAGTGAAGTAAATTTTGTCGACCGAGCCCTTTGATCAAGCAAAGTCAGATATTCCTCCACGGAGGCACCAAGTCCACTTCCCAAACGTAAAAAAATGCCTATAAGCGGATTCCAATATTGAGTCATAGCAAAACAAGTGTTTGTCCACTCGATGTCGAGTAAGTAGGTGTAATAAGAGTTGAGTTTTTCATTACAAAAAATTCTTTCATACCAACAATTATATATTGTAGCGACTCTAATCTAAATAGGGTTCTTCGCTAAAAGAGTCGAATGAGGAATGGGATGATCCAGATTTATAAGGGCTATCCAAGAATTTCAATCTTTGAATTGAGGGTTCGCTCATAGTGTAAGACTTATCCGATCTTTTCAATTGTTAGAATTTTTTCTTGAATCACTCATGAATTTTTCTAGGACAAGATAAGGATCTCATCGAAAACTTACAGCTTGCCAAACAAAGGCTAAGAGAAAAAGAGAATGTATTATCGCATAAAATCTACGATTGATTCAAAATAGCATAGGCCTCGAGCAATTTGACTAATAAAAACTACTCAAAAAAGGGCGTAATTAAAACAGATACGGATCAAATTAAAGATATTAAGCATAACAAAATTTTGTTCTTGGAGATAATTTTGATTGAGTTATTAATATGTTTTTGATATAAGTAAAAAATTAAGAAAGGAAAATAAGGCGAGTAAACAATACTTCTTTGAACTCACCCAATCAAAAAGCCTTCAATTCTTACAAGAGAATAGAAGAAATCATACTTTCATACAATATCTTAATTGCATTCTATGTAATGATCAATAAATTCGATTTAATTCTCTATTCATATGTGCAAAAATCGTAGCAAGAATCTAATCTATTCCATAGCTATTTGGAAATGGAATTGACGAACAAGGAATACCCATATTAGTGTTTAGTAGTTTCAAATAGAAATCTAAATGGGCGTGGCCAAGTGGTAAGGCAACGGTTTTGGTCCCGCTTATGCGGAGGTTCGAATCCTTCCGTCCCGTGAGCATACTCTATTTATATATCGTAATAACCATATCCTAATCTAAATTGCTTTTTTTTGTTTTCAATAACCTTCTTTCTAATAGTCAAGTATTGGAGAAAATGTGATTCTTGATTTTGATTTTTAATGATTTCTTAAGATTGGCACTCGAACAACCGTGAGATTGTCGGATCTATTCTAGCAAGTTATTTGATCTATCTAAGTTATTTGAAGATGCACTGTAGATTAAAAAGATTAGTTTATTTGTATTATTTATAATATTCGTGATATTATTGGTATTTTCGTAATATTATTATTAATAATATTCTTTATTTTTTTACTTTTATTATACTTTTCTATTCTAATTAAACTTTTCGATTCTAATAATAAAAAAAAATATTGCATTCGCATAATTATACAATATGGGGTAGTTTGAATTTTATTGAGGCTTTTTCTTCCTAAATTATTTATTTATTTCATATAGAAGTAAATTGATTTCATATAGAAAGTATAGATAGATTACTATGTATCGATTTAACCAATGACTATTCATGATTCCATAATTGAATTAATGCTCCAAACTAGAGGAATATTATGGTAAAACTTCGCTTGAAACGATGTGGTAGAAAGCAACGTGCGACTTGAAGGAGATGATCACCGTGGATGTCAAAACCCACCACTTTCCGTTATGTAGAAATGAAGGTGCTTTTTGCTCGACATCCTTTGTTCTATTATAATCCGCCTTTTTGTTGGGTTGTAATGTAAATAGTACGGATGGAGCTCAAGAGAAACATCCATTTTTCGTGGGCAAGGATCTAGGTTAGTTAATGGAAATCAATAAGTTGGAACAACTTCGTAAGTCTATTTGTGATATAGAAATCGAAAGGATCCGATTCAAACTATTTTCAAATCAAAAGAAAAGTTGTTGGAATTGGTAAAACTCTTCGATCAAAAGTGTATCATGCGAATTAATCGCTCATATGATTCTTTGATAGAAAAAAAGAGAGAAAAAGGGCATGTTGTCGCCATTTTGAAATGATTAAATATCGCCAAGTAATGTCTAAACCCAATGATTCAAGGCAAAGATAAAAGATCCTAGAACAAGGAAATACCCTTTTCAATTTTATCAACAACTAGATTAAAATGAAGAATCGAAATAGATTCTAAGCGAGACAAACAAAAAGGGTTAGAGACCACTCAATAAAAGAATGCCTAAGGATTTTTTTGAGCATTTTGAGAGTTATTTGACTTGAGTTATGAGAGTATTAATGCTTTTTCTTCTCTTTTTTTCAAAAAAAGACGGGTTAAATGTCTAATTGATTTGTTGGTTTATGGATCTTTTGACATTCTAATTACATACATTATAATTCCATACATAGACATAACTTTTAATTAATCATTTTTTCTCGAGTCAGACGAGGAGAAAACTTCTTATACGCTTCTAGGGGTATTATTTAACTACATCTATCCCAATGAGCCGCTTATCGAATCGTTGTAATTGATGTTCGATCCCAAGAGAGGGAAGAGATCTTCAAAAGTGGGTTTTATGATCCGATAAATAATCAAACCTATTTAAATGTTCCCGCCATTCTCTATTTCCTTGAAAAAGGAGCTCAACCCACAAAGAATCGCTCATGATATTTTAAAGAAGGGGGGGTTTTACAGAACTTAGTCTTAATCAAACAAAATTCAATTAATGAAATACAAAAAAAGCTGCTTAGTTGCTTCATCCCAACAAGCCCATATATCTCTTAGTTCTTGGAGCTCATTTTGTGTCACACTGATGCAAGTGAAGTCCAATAATTTTGATGTGTACCCTTCGGTTAGACTATCCCCCTTCTCAAGCTGTGTCTTCTCTGACCATATACGCACGGCCGCATTATCCTCTACTTTATCAAGGAATCCGTTCTCCATAACAAGCATTCTAACTTAGTAATTAAAACAGGAATCGACGCCTTTTAAGTATGAAATGACATGCAAATATGACCAAAATAAAACAAGTTAGTATCACATAAAAGTAACCAAAGCAAGTGAAAAAAATGTCTAACCACTACATAGGTAGCCACTAAGGTTTAGCATGGTCCTACCTAAGGTGGGCTCTTAAGGTTCACTATATGTGGTTTGGTTCTAAAGAAAGGGTACCTGAACCAGCAGATTCCTCAATCCTCACCCATTATAGGCTCATATGGATCGAGTTCAGCCTGGGGATACATTTCCCATGGCCATGTGGAGGTGAAAACCTCACTAACCATAAGTACGGATGTATCCCTAAGCGTCCACTAGCCCATGCGAGGTGAAAACCTCACAAAGGCATAGTTTATCTCTCCCACTTAGAGGGTGTGACCACAACGGTCATGCAATATGAATGTAGAAATATCCTATGGGTTTCAAACCACGACAAACATATGGCGCGACACAGACCCTATGCAAATGAAAAACGAATAAAAATTTATTCTTGATAAAAAGGACATTAATCAACCAATTTTACGGCTTGACTCTCTTATAGGGTCCCCAGTGGAGTCGCCAAGCTGTCGAAACCATTTTTTTGTTGGAAAACAGGTCGACTTTAAAAAGAAAAACGGAGTCGCCACCAATCATTTTTGAAGTGTGATTGGGTCTGTAACACCCCAAACCCGGTCAATACACCACGACCGAATCTGGTTTGTTACGAGAAAACGCATTTGAGAGGTTAGGTTTTCGGATAGAGGTTTAATGAAAACTCCTTGCTGTAATTGAACTTTGTAAAAATCCTGGGCATGATTGATTTAAAACTGATAGTGCATTTTGCTAACCCGAAAGTTTTGAAAACTTGATTGAATCTAATAGTAAAGTCAATTTATATCATTCTAAGTTCGAGTTATTCCTTTTAGTTGCTTATAAACATTTTGAACTCGCTTTAAGTTTGAAAACATTTGAGTTGCATTCATTTATAATTTACAAATGAGATACCCATGGTAAAGTTTAGAACATATCGCTTTGTAGTTTTGAAAACCTTATCTTTCCAAATTTTATTGAATATTACCCAATAATTTGTTAAGGCATATTTGAAATCAAATTTAAGCATAAAAATAACCAAAGTATAATTTTAAAGAGGCCTTTTACAATCCCGACAAAATCAAATGAAATTAAATAAGGTAGAGTACCAAGTTTGAAAATCAAGTAAGTCCGAATTTATTTTTGGCATGGTCACCTCGAGTCCACCTTACCCATGTCCGCGATCTAAGGGTCACTGAAATGATAAGGAGAAGGTGAGTCGCAAGACTCAAAGCATAAATCCCTCCCGATGAATGCAACATACTAACACACATCAAAACAAAGCAATACAATTAATGCACCCGATCCTAACCATCCATAACACCTTTTCTACCCCGTGGTACCAAACCACCGGTGGTGCTAAACCACCGGTGACCCAAAGTCACGATATCCATCAATGTGGTGCTAAACCACCGGTGACCCAAAGTCACGAATAATCCATCCGGGGCCAACCCACGGTGATACCAAATCACCGGCGACGATCCCAGATCTCAATAGTGGGGCCAACCCACTTGGTACTAAGCCATTGTGGACGAGTCGCTATGAGGTGCCAAACCTCCGTGTCCCAAAGACACAAATGTGATACTAAATCACCGTGACCAAGTCACGAATAGTCAAGTTGTGGGGCCAACCCACGGTGATACCAAATCACCGGCGACGATCCTGCTTTTATCAAATGTGGGCCAACCCATCGTGGTACTAAGCCACCGACAAGTTGCTATGAGGTGCCAAACCTCCGTGACCCAAAGTCACAATAAATCAATCTGTGGTACCAAACCACCGGAGGTGCTAAACCTCCGTGTCCCAAAGACACGGATATCATATTCCCTTCATATCACCCATAAACATACCATACTGATGCACATCGTGCAAATCATGCAAATCATGCTAATATGTTTAGTGTAGCATCTCATAACACATCCATCATAGATCATGATATCATATCAATAACAGAACTTGTAATGAAACGGACTTACCCGAATCCGTGCACATACCCCATAAGGTACCACATCAATCAACCATACTGTTTCGGCTTTATTAAGTAATCAGGTTATTAAGCATATTACTAAGTAAAGGGTGTATTAGTTTACACACCTGCTAATACGCACGCTTTAATCCCAAAGAACCGATCTAAGACCCTTGATTAGCTCGCTCCTATAATCGGCCAAACATGAACATCAGGACCAAGGCCATTCGACCAACCCAAATAAACCAAAGGATTAACACGAGAACCCTTACCTTACAAGTGATTTGGTTTCCTACCAAATCCCAAATCAACCGATGGTTCCTCTGACAATCGGCCCCACCCTATTAAGAAGAATAGTTAATCCTTTGAAGACTTTGGCTTAACGAAACTAAGAGAATAAACTAATGAAACCAACCCTTACCACCACTTACCAACCGATCACTCACAAGTGGAGGCTTCGCTTGACCGCTTCAAACCTTGGATGCCCTATAATGAAATCGGCTCCAACACAAGAGATTAACTCTTTTCAACAAATGCCGAAATCGGCTCTTAACCAATCATAATTGACAAAGAACAAGGGAGTGGAGAAATAGGCATTTGGCCTAGTACTAACCTTCCTCTAAAAACCCGATTGGAGAGAAAAAGAGAAGAAACCACTCCTTGCTTGTGATTCGGCCAAGACTTAAACAAAAGGAGAAGAAGATTCTACCGTGTTTGTTTAAAACTATTAATCAAGGTTCTACTATAGGTGTTTAACACCACTTATGGTACTGGCTTGAGTGGTAAGAGAGGAAGAAAAGAAGAGAAATGAAGGTAAGGTTTCTAAGAAGGGTTTTCAAGAAGAACCGAGAAAATAGAAGTAGAAAAGAAGAAAAGAGTACTTTCACTTTAAGCACAAAATGAAAAGAACAAAGAGAGGTAGGAGGGTATATGGTTCGGCCAAAGATAAAAAGAAGAGAAGAAAGCAAAAAGAACTAAAAGCTTGAGAACTCCAAAAGCATTCGGCTGCCAAAGAAAATGATGGAAGAAAATAAGGTAAGTTTCGGCAAGGTATAGATGCTGCTTGGGGATTTTCGATTTTCAATGAAGAAAGAAAACACAAATGATAGACTCCTTTGAAAATTCAGCTAGGCACTAGACTAAGGCTGGTAGAAAGTCACCCAAAATGCCAAAAGAATTTCTGCACTCCCCACTTACACACCTACCAAACCAGCCACTCCCCCCATGAAGACTCTAACATTCGGCCACCTCTTAAGCTCACTCATGGCCACTAATTCAAACCAATTTGAATTAGTCAAATCCCTTAATTCACTCCTTGCCCACCATTTGAATTATTTGACTTGGTCTATGGCAGAGTTTGAACTGCACACAACTTCTCCTTCTCCATGCCACAAAATGGAAGCAAAATATGTGGCTTCGCAATGAAACACATAACCTCTTCCCCTTGCAAGGCATCACACACACAAGCTCTAAGTGGCGCCTTCCTTGCCACTCTAGTAGCTCAATTCTTGTGCTAAAATCCACCTAAAATACCTATAACCCCTAGCTCCTTCACCCATTCACTTAAAGCTTAAAAACTAAAATTTTCTCTACCACCCAAGCTTACACTAGGCTTACAACTAAGCCCCAAAACATCAAAAACAACCACACTGCAGATCAAACACATGCAAACAATGCAATAACAAAATAGCCCCTATTCTAGGATATTACGCTTCTACCCCTTAAAAATAATTTCACCTCAAATTACCTCGATCAAAAGAGTTGAGGATATTGTCGTCTCATCATATCCTCTCGTTCCCATATAGCTTCCTCCACGCCATGATTCCGCCATAGCACTTTTACCAAAGGAACCGACTTCCACGCAGTAACCTTCACATCCCGATCTAGAATCAGACCGGTTCTTCCTCCATGGTCAAATCAATTCACCTCGATATCTTCCATCGCTACGACATGCGATGGATCCGAACAATATCGCCTAAGCATCAAACGTGGAATACGTCGTGAATCGACTTAACTCACCGGCAACTCGTTGATACGCCACCGGTCCCACACGCCTCAAGACTTTATACAAATTTCAATAAACCCTGACTTAACTTGTTTTTTCTCCCAACCTCAACACTTTCTTCTATTGCGAGACCTTCAAAAAGACCTTATCACCCACGCAAACTCTATATCTCTACGCTTGAGATCAGTGTAAGACTTCTGTCTGTCCGAAGCTTCCTTCAATCGAGCCTGAATCAACTTAACTTTGTCTTCAATTTCCGTAACCAACTCTGGTCCCAACATCTGATGTTCACCCAACTCCGTCCAACATGTAGGTGAGCGACACTTCCTACCATACAATGCCTCATATGGTGCCATCTTGATGCTAGTTTGGTAACTATTGTTGTAGGCGAATTTAGCTAATGGTAGAAACTCTTCCCAACTACCTCTGAAGTCCAGGACACAACCTCGTAGCATATCCTCTAAGATCTATATAACCTTTTCGATCGCCTGCCGATCATGGGTGAAAAGCCGTCTTTGAAACCCAAACGCGCACTCCAGAGCTCGATGTAACGCTTCGTAACCTTGACGAATCTGATCCCTATCCGAGATGATCGACATCGCACACCGCAAATTTCACTATCTCGACATATACAACTTCGCTAACCTCTGAAGTGAGTAATCCACCCTCACCGAATGAAGTGAGCTGATTTAGTCAGACGATCCATAATTACCCAAACTGAGTCCTTCTTGCTAGGCGTAAGAGGTAATCCACTGACGAAATCCATAGTTATCCTTTCCCACTTCCACTGTGGAATCTTCACTGGCTGAAGCAACCCTGACGACAACTGATGTTCAGCCTTGACCTGCTGACATGTCAGACACTTCCCTACAAACTCGCTACTTCCTCTTCGCATCTTACCACCAAAATCGCTTCCTTTAGATCCCGACATATCTTATTACCTCCGTGATGCATAGCGTAGGGTCGCTATGTGCATCCTCAAGAATCTTCCGCTTAACTCGATATCCCTCAGATACAAGCTCTCCCTTAGAAACACAGCACTCTATCACTAGACAAACTGAAACCCTCCAAACCACCATTCTGCACTTGTGACCTCTGCGCATTCAGAACCTCATCCTCTATCTATTTTTCTTTAATCTGCTCAACCCACGTAGGCTTAACCCGCACTCGCGAAATACTTTCGTCGTCATACAGACTCAAATAGGCAAACATCGTTCTCAAGTCCGCTACAACCTTACGGCCAACGCGTTTTGCCACCACGTTAGCCTTGCCCGGATGATACTCAATCGAATCGTAATCCTTTAGCAACTCAATCCATCTCGCTACCGCCTCAAATTTAAATCCTTCGAGTCAAAAGGTACTTCAGACTCTTGTGATCTGTGTAGACTATCGATCTCTCCCCGTACAAGTAGTGTCTCCAGATTTTCAAGGCGAAGACTACTGCCGCTAACTCCAAGTTGTGCATCGGATAATTGACTTCATGTGGCCTCAGCTGCCGAGATGCATAGGCCACAACCTTCCCTTCCTGCATCAGCACACAACCCAAACCTGTATGTGATGCATCGCAATATACTGTGAATTTCTTTCCGCCTCAGATTGAATTAGAACCGAGCTTCACCAAAATCTTATTCAACTTGTCGAAACTCTCCTGCTCATTTCCACCCAAATGAACGGAACTCCTTTTCTTAACAACTTGGTCATTACGCCAGATCAACGAAAATCCTTCTACAAATCTTCTAGTAGTATCCTCGCCAAGTCCGTAAAACTCGAATCTCACCATCGACTTAGGCGGCTTCCAACCCAAAATCGCCTCAATCTTTCGAGGATCCACTTAATCCCTCACCGACACCGCATGACCCAAGAAGGTTACCTCCTCACCGTAACTCGACTTACTAAACTTAGCATAAAGTCGCTTCTCCTCGTAATCTACAACACAACTCGCAAATGTGCATCATGCTCCTCCTCGGTCCTTGAATACACCAAGATGTCGCCTATAAAACCACAATGAATCGATCCAAATATCACTGGAACACTCTATTCATCATATCCATGAATGCTACCGGCGCGTTAGTCAACCCAAACGGCATTACCAGGAACTCATAGTGCCCATACCGAGTACGAAACACCGCCTTGTAGATATCCGCCTTCACCTTTAGCGATGATACCTGTGCCTTAAATCGATCTTCGAGAATACCGATGCACCCTTCAGCTGATCAAACAAGTCATCTATTCGTGGCAACGGATACCTGTTTTTGATTGTCAGCTTATTTAATTGGCGGTAGTCTATACACATCCGCATAGTACTATTTTTCTTTTTGACAAAGAGTACCGGCGCTCCCCAAGGTGAAACACTTGGCCTGATAAAACCTCGATCCAACAACTCCTGGATCTAAGCCTTAAGCTCTACTAACTCTTTTGGTGCCATCCTATACGGAGCAATAGACACTAGCGCAGTTTCGGGTAACAGATCTATCCCGAACTCCACCTCACGATCCGGTGGCAATCCCAAAGCTCCTCCGAAAACACATCAACAAACTCCTTAACTGCTCGGACCTTCCCACGCTACTCCTTAGCCTCCAAGGCATACACATGAACCACATATGCTTCACAAATTCTTCCCGACCATTTTCTGGCTTTCGAGTAGACACCACGTTGGATAGGTAATCTCTTCTATTGCCTATCATGACCACCTCATCACCCTTAGCCGCCCTAGAACCATGCGCTTAGCCGCAAGAATCCAACCTCGCTCGGTACTTAACCAACTAGTCCATCCCAAGAATCGATCGAACTCTCCAAACGGCAGCCCATCGATCGACCTCAAACACTACCCCTTGAGTTCTAGGGGTACATCTCTATACAAACTTATCTACAACTACAGAGTGACCTGAGGGCTAATTACGGTCATCCGCCTAGAAGATATCTCGATTCTAAATCCATGGTCTTCACTATGCTACTCAGAACGATGAATGCGTTGAACCCACATCAATCAAAGCAAGAATGGAGAACCAAAGATCAAGAACGCACTGCTTATGACGTCCCAGACGTCGCCCTCCTCTCGGCGCCACAGATACACTAACCCCGGCTATCTTGCCTCAAAATACCGCACCTCGCCTTGCTCTCATGCCCCCGACCGTAACCATTACCTCCTCTCGCCATTACCACGAACCCTCCGTGGTGGCGGTCTATTATTCTCAAACCGAGCACGCCCCGACCTCGACCAATCCTAGCCAACTTACGGACAGCCCCCTAACACGGTGGTCCAAATGAACCACACTCAAAACATCCTCTTCCACCAGTCTAACATCCTCCCCAATGAGCTTTCCCACAACGGTTACACTATGGTGGTCTTTGATTAGCAGCAACGAACCTACTAGACTGATTCAGCCCACTCTGTCTAGCCCTTTTCTGAGGATTACCTGATGACCCAGATAATCCAAAACTCTTCTTATGCTTGTTCTCATCCAAGTTCTGCCTCACAGACTCTTTAACCCCTTCGGCTACCTTAGCCTTTTCTACCAGGACAGTAAACTCACGCTTGTGCTGTGGAGCAATTAGCAACTTTAATTCATCTCTCAGACCATCCTCGAATCGAACACACCTCTCGTGTTCAGTAGCCACAATACCCCTAGCATACCGACTTAGCTTCAAGAACTCTGCCTCGTACTCCGACATAGACTTGCTCCCCTGCACCAGCCTCAGAAATGCCTTCCGTTGATCATTAATGTAGCTAGCTCCAATGTACTTTTTCTGATATGCAGCCTTAAAATAATCTCAAGTAAGATCTTCCACTGTAGCACTGTCTCGAACCGTGAGCCATCACTGGTATGACTCATCTCGAAGAAATGATACTATCCCCTTTAGCTTCTCTTAAGCAATCAAGTCTAAATAGTCCATGATCTCGCTTCACGCCTCCACCAATACTCACCAGGCTGGAGCCACACCGACACACCTCTAATACCTCAAATTTCATTTGCTCGGAGTCGCTCAGCACGATTTTCGAGCTCTGTGCCTCCACCTACTCCACCTACCCTTTCCAAAACTCGCAAGATCGCTCGTGACATCTGCGTCGTCCCCCAAATTCTCGAAACTCACCACTTCCAACTGGTGGCGGTATCGGTATCTCATTTTCTGACCCCTGACCAAATCCTACGGGTTCAGAAACTGTCATCCTACCCCGACCACGACCACGACCACGACCACCTCAAGCGCTCATGACTAAAATCTCGTCTTGTCTGATTAGAAATTTATGCATTAGTAAATATTCCACTGTCTTTAAAGGCAAGAGTCTTATGAATATCTCTTATTAAAGAAGTTTTATTTTTGCGAGTCCCCAGAGTCCTATCGATTTCAGTTTCTAAAGTAGTCTACTACCGCTAGTCATTCAGTCACATCACATCAAAAATCTCAAGCAATAGTAAGGGGTACTTACCTGGGCGGATTGATGCCGGAGTCTCGGTGCCATGCCTTTCAAATCATTTATTTAAAATAACCTCACTTAAGCCAATCTTTAAAACATTTTGGGCCTCTGGCCCACAGCCGAGCCTTTGAACTTGGCTCTGATACCAAAATTGTAACATACCAGATTCGGTCGTGGTGTATTGACCGGGTTTGAGGTGTTACAGGGTCACTTTAGAAAATATTTTGGTCTACGAATTTTAATAAAATGGGCTCGGGAGTCGGTTACGTATGAGGAAGGATTAGCACCCTCGCAACGCCCAAAATTGGTACCGTATTGATTGATTAAAGTCCTTAATATCAAAAATTAGAAAATATTTTAAAATATGGAAAAATGTTTGATGACTCAGATTGATATCGAAACCGCTCTTGTTCCAAAAAGTCAAATATCATATCCAAAGACGATAGGACACGATGCTTCAAACTCTCGATACCAAGATCATTTCATGATTTCCAAAATACATGTGTTGCAATTTGAAAAGGGTATTTCACTATTTGGCTAAACTAAAACCAAAACCCAAAGACGATTGGGTACGATTCCTTGATTTCCAATCATGAAATATTGCCTTTATTTAAGAAACACGATAAAAGAATCTTTGAAGGATATTTAGTTGTTTGACTAATGTAAAATCGAAACCCAAAGACGATTGGGCACGAATTTCTCGCCTTCCAAACACGTAAACATTGCCTTATTTTCAAAAACATTAAAGGACATCTAGTAATCCAGATGAACAAAAAATCAAGCCCAAAGATGATTGGGCACGATTTTTCGACTTCTAAATAAAAGAATCTTTGAAGATATTTAGTTGTTTGATCTAACGTAAAATCGAAACCCAAAGACGATTGGGCACGAATTTCTGACTTCCAAACACTAAACATTGCCTTATTTTCAAAAACATTAAAGGACATTTAGTAATCGAGATGAACGAAAAATCGAAGCCCATCACGATTGGGCACGATTTTTCGGACTTCCAAACACGAAATATTACCTTTGTGAAAACCCCTTTTTTATGAATTTTTAAAAATATAAAGATAAAAATATTGAAATGTAAACACGGTGATAATATTAACATTAACAAGAAATAGTAGTAAAAGAAATGAAGGTATACTTGATAATAATAAAGATAGTAGATATAAAAATAATATATAATAATATACGATAAAATAATTAAAGTAAACCATAACATATAAATACATGTAATAGTATAAAATAAAGAAAAATATTAGTAATAAAATAATATAATGATAAATATAATAAGTGCAAGATAGTAGTAATAACATATATATGTAAAATAATAATGAAGCAAAAGATATAATCATAATATATAAAAACAAGCAAACAAGTAAATATATAACAATAAGTATAATAGAAATAATAATAGGTATATATATCGTAGGAAAAAAAAGCAAACCATAGTATTAATAATAACAAGACAATAATAATAAGATTAGCAAAAAATGATAGTAGTGATAATAAAATATTAGCAAGAAATATAATAGTAATAAATATAATAACAATAGTATGCATAATATAAAGATTCAAAGTAAAAATATTAAGAATAATAGCAATAATAAATGTAATAACGAAAGTAGAAATAATGATAAAAAATATTAAAACAAGAAGTACCATTTAAAAATAACCAATTTGTGAACAAATTAAAATAGGATCAAATTAAATCAAAATAGAAACTTTGAAATGAATTTAAAAATAAATGGAGATGAATGAGTCAATTGAAACACGCACAACCTATAGGGCCGAAATGGAAATAAATCCCACTCGGTGAAATGCAACGCTTCTGCTAAGGACTCAATTGAAATAAGGAGCGAACTTTTGGGCTAAATCGGAATAAAGAAAACCCGATTATGAAACTATGGAAAAGCGGAGGGTAAATGCTAATTAGCCCTCCCTAACAAAAACGCGGATCCTAGCCCTCGTAAGGGTCGGGTCATGGTCGAGGCCCAAACGACGTGTTTTGGCCTCTGACCCCGATTTTCAAAACAGCGCCGTTTGGTGTAGCTATAAAAGCTAAAATTCTTCCCAAAAAATTTCATTTTATTCTTTCTCTTCAAAAAAAAAATGTCAAAGCTCTCTCAAATCTCTCTCCCTCCTCTCTCCAACCGATTGGATGTTTATTAACGTCCGATCACGGACGGTAAGAATGTCATGCACACCACCACCACACGGTGGCCAAAAATCTGAAAAAGGTACGTTTTCTTTCCTTTTTTTTTTATAAAATGTTTGGGACTTTTGGCATATAAAAAAAAGAAAAGAAAAGCTAAAAAGGAACAGAATCGAAATAAAAAAAAATAAAAGAGAAAAAGAAAAACTAAAACCTTTCATTTTTGCTATCTCTTTTCGGACTTTCTTGTATTAATTCCGTGTAAAAAATGTATATTTCCCCCGATCTAAAAAAGAAAATTCCTCCCCTTTTACAAATTTTCTATTCGGCTCTTATAGCCTTTTAGGAAAAATGGAAAAAAACTCCTAGTCCCTTAGATTTGTTAATTTTTTTTCCTTTTCTTTCGAGGACAATGTTGGTGAGGCGCACAACAAGGAGAGGAGTTGTGCGACGTGGGGGCATGGCCTTGCTGGCGAGACGTGAAGCGCGAGGGCTCTCCTCTGATTTATGTTTTTTGTTTTTTGTTTTTTTTTTTAGGTTTTTGGGTTAAACATTTGGGCTAGGGTTTAGGTGTTTGGTTTGGGTCTAATAGGTTTGGGTTTTGGGCCTGTTTGTTTTGGTTAATGTTTGGTATTGGGTCTGGGCTGCAAAATTGGGCCTTACATATATATAAATACTAAAATAGTTTTGTAAAAAATAATTAAACTAAAATAATATAAATAATAAATAATATGCTAATTTATATAATATAGGTAAATAATAATAATAATAATAATAATAATAATAATAATAATAGTAATAATAATAATAATATGATAATAAAATAAAATTAACAATAATGATAATAAAATTAATAATAAAGTAATGAAAATTATAAAGGAAATGAAAAAAGGACGAAATTGAATCAGAAATGAAAGTTTGGGGTAAATTTAAAATACTGAAAGAACTGAATTAAAAAACTAAAATGTGGAAGGGCTTGATGCTAAATAGCCCATTTTATCGAAAAACAAGCGGATCCTCAAGGTCGGGTCGGCCTGATTCAGCCATAGATGAAACGCACTGCTTTTGGCATAAAAGTAATTTGGTGCAAAACAAGACCATTTTGATGCCTTATAAAAGCTCCCTTTTTCTTAAAATTTTCATTTCTTTGTTTAGCACAAAAAAAAAAAAAAATTGAGAGCTTTCCTGTGGTGATTTCTATTTTCTTGGTGAGGCTCACCACCGTCGCCACCATCACCGCCATCACATGGTGGTCGAGTCCCAAAACGTAGGTTTTTCCCCTTTTCTTTTAGTATTATATATATGTTATATATATGATAAAAAATAAAATAAAAAAATAAAAAAAAAAGATATTTAAAATAAAATCAAAATAAAACAAGACCTTTGTTTTTATTTTTGAATCTCTCTGTATTTGCCTATCTTTCTCTATATATATCTGTATATTTTCTCTATTTTTAGTGTAATAAAGGTATTCTCCTCCTCGTTTACAGATTTTGAAAGGCTTTTTATAGCCTTTGAAATGAAAATAAAAAAGGAAATAAGAAAATGTTGCCATGCTTGTTGTTATTTCCTCTTTTGTGTAGGAGTGGAGATTTCTACGGTGGCTAAGCGCGATTTGTGGCGTTGATGGCGGCGTGGGTTACGGACTGAGGCGCGACGATTGGGGATGGTGGTTGCGCTGAACCCTCGTTTGCGGCGCCTAGGGTTTTTGGGAAACCCTAGGTTTTTGAAGATAGCATAAGCGTTGGGCCTTTTGGGCCATAGGTGTTTTGGGTCTTAGTTAAGGTCTGTTGGGTCTATGCTGGATCAGGTGTTTGGTGGGCTAATCGGGTAATGGGTCTATTTTGGGGTAATTAATTTGGGTCTGTAACAGGGACTATTTTTGGACATTTATTTTTCTATTTTGGTTTGTTTAAGCTCGGTCAAAATTGGGCTCCTACACTATGGTTTTAATGTTATTAAAATTGTTCTATTAAAATCGCTAGTTTGACATATCAAAGCTAAAGAGCATTACATGGTAGCCATGTAAAAAAATGGCATTAGAATAGACTTGAATTTAACATAAAATTTTAAAGTGTTTGCAATTTTTAAAATTTACGTCAATATTTTAATAAAACATAGTATTTTGACTAACTAATGATATTAAAAAATTGAAGTACCGAATTATGTAAAAATTTAAGTGTAGAAATTAGATTTCAAATTTGAGTATAGTATAGGGACTAAAATTAAAATTTGACCATTATTATATAATGACAAAAAAGTAAAATGCTATGTATTTGGACACGATATATCAACATTTTGATCATAATAAAGTATTTAGGCTAACAATGACATATAAAAGTTGAGGTACCAAATTATGTCAAAATTAAAGTACAAAGATTGAATTTCAAATTTGAGCATAATATAGGAACCAAAACTAAAATTTGACAATTTTATATAATCTCAAAAAGAAGTGAAAAGGTTGTATATTTGGACACATGCATGTCAACATTTTAATCGAATGAAGTATTTAGACTAACTTTGTAAATATAAAAGTTGAGGTACCAAATTATGTAAAAAAAAATACATGCATAAAATATTATGAAACCAAATATATGTTCATAAAAAATAAAATAATTTTAATTCTAATTATATATACATGTATAGAAATACTTAAATTAAATACTATATAAATCTTTAAAATAAGTAATCTATAAAAGAAGTTTTTGAAATTGAATATTTATAAAATAAATTTAAAAATGAATATAGAAATGAAAGATAAAAAATTGAAACATTGTAAAATTAATTTTAAATTAATCTATTAAAAGCGACTTTTAAAAAAAATAGTTAGAGAATAATTATAATACCACAAAAGGTTGCAAGGAAAATAAATCAAAAATACTTAATTGAAATGAAAATAAAATTAAAAGGATAATCTATAAAAAAACTATTAAAATAGAACCAAGGATCAAAATAAAATACGCATGAACAAAGAAGGATTAAAAATGAAAATATCCCCAAATTCCTTCAAAACGCAGTGTCTAGATACAGCCCCAAATTGAAATTGTACTCAAATTTCAGGGAGAAATTAAAAAAAAAAAAGAAACAGCAAAATGATTCAATCGAATAACTACAAAACAAAGAGGGACCAATCGTATAAATATCCCAATTTTCAAAAATACGCAGATCCTGAGGGCGGATTTGGGTCGACGCTGGGTTAAACACCAAACGGTGCTGCTTTCAAAGATATGATTTTCAAAGATTTAAACGACTGTTTCTTTAATGAATTAAAACCAGATAAAAACAAATCAATTATCATTTTAACTAAACCCTAGCCATTTTCGCTTCGCTCTCGCCAGACTTAGGGATATCTCTTAACCACCAAAATGCCATTGTAATTGGCGTGTGGTGGCGCATTTAAGACCCGATTTGCTAACGCCTTTGTCTAAAACTTGATCGTGCCACGTGAAATGAGGACGCACAAAGGTAATCTTTCTTTTCTTTTTTTATTTCTCATATGAATATACATAGTAAAAAAATGGAAAAGAAACTTAAAATCAAAGGAAAAATGAAATCACCTCTTTGGCTTTTCATTTTTTTTATTTTGTATTCTTTTTTTTGCGTCTTCATTTCTGTGTGTTCCAAAAATGGGTATCCTTACATTCTGCTTTGACTTTTGCTTTATAGCCGAATGAAAAAAATAAAAATAAAAATAAAAATTATAGTCTATTTTGCTTATTATTTTTCTTCTCATATTTGGTTGGCTTTTTGTTGTTTGTTTGCGGTGAACATCGTGGAGGCCGTTGCTCGCATGCTTGGTCGGCGTGGATGCCCGAGTGACGTGGGGGCCGCGCACGCAGATAGGAAGGTTATGCACCAAAGTAACCTAGAATCTTTTAGGGTTTTCGTAATTGGGCCATTCGGGCCATATTACTTTGGGTTAGAAATTAGGTTTTGATATTTGGGCCTATTAATTTATTGGGTCTAAAGGACTGATGTAAATGGACTGTTATTGTATCTATTATTTTATTTTTGTTTAATAGTTAATTGGGCCCAGGCAAAATATGCCTATTACGGCTGCCCCTTTTTACTCATTGACGTGTAACGAGAATAGAGCAAAGACTTTTAAAGGGCCAATTTTGCCTGGTTTCGCCGAATCTGGACTTCTTTAGGTGCTTTTCGTCTTCGAATATCTTCATTCTATCCCACTGCATCTTCAGGGGCATGAGAACTAGCGCTTTGATCCAATTCAAGGAATTTAGACTTGTAGCTTCAATCTGCTCCCCTACTACCTCGGGAAGATAAGATTCGCCGTCTTTCAATCTTCAGCTTGCTCCCTTGCTATCTTAGGAAGATAAGGCTAGGTAACTTGAATATGCTCCATTGCCAATTCATGGAAATAAGATTCACCAAATTCAATCTGCCCCACTGCTATCTCGAGGAGACAAGATCTGCACTCTTCAGTTTGCTCCACTGCAAACTCAGGGATGCCAAACCTAATGTCTTCGATCTGCTCTTACAACTTCAGGAATGCCAGATCTGCTATTTTCAATCTGCTCCACTGCAAACTCAGGGAGACAAGATCTGATGTCTTCAATCTGCTCCTACAACTTTAGGAATGCCATATTTGCTATCCTCAATCTGCTCCATTGAAAACTCAAGGAGACAAGATCTGATGTCTTCAACCTGCTCCTGTAACTTCAAGAATGCCATATTTGCTATCTTTAATCTTCTCCACTACAATCTCAGGGAAACAAGATCTAATGTCTTCAATCTACTCCTGCAACTTCAGGAATGCCAGATTTGCTATCTTCAATCTGTTCCATTGCAAACTCAGGGAAACAAGATCTGATGTATTCGATCTGCTCCTGCAACTTCAAGAATGCCATATCTGCTATCTTCAATCTGCTCCACTACAAACTCAGTGAGATAAGATCTAATGTCTTCAATCTGCTCCTGCAACTTTAGGAATGCCAGATTTACTATCTTCAATCTGCTCCTGCAACTTCAAGAATGCCAGATTTGCTATCTTCAATCTGCTCCACTGCAAACTTAGGGAGACAACATCTGATGTATTCGCTCTACTCCTGTAACTTTAGAAATGCCAGATCTTCTATCTTCAATCTGCTCTTGCAACTTCAGGAATGCCAGATTTGCTATCTTCAATCTGTTCCACTGCAAACTCAGGGAGACAATATCTGATGTATTCGATCTGCTCCTGCAACTTCAGGAATTCCAGATCTGTTATTTTCAATCTGCTCCACTGCAAACTCAGGGATGCCAGATCTAATATCTTCAATATGCTCCTGCAACTTTAGGAATGCCAGATTTAGTATCTTCAATTTGCTCCTGCAACTTCAGGAATGCCAGATTTGCTATTTTCAATCTGCTCCACTGCAAACTCAGGGAGACAAGATCTGGTGTATTCGCTCAGCTCCTGCAGCTTTAGAAATGCCAGATCTGCTATCTTCAATCTGCTCCTACAACTTTAGGAATGCTAGATTTGCTATCTTCAATCTGCTCCACTGCAAACTTAGTGAGGCAAGATCTGATGTATTCGATCTGTTCCTGCAACTTCAGGAATTCTAGATCTGCTATCTTCAATCTGCTCCACTACAAACTCAGGGATGCTAGACTGGTATTTTTGATCCACTTCACTCAGGAAGGCAAGATCTGCGACTTCACCTGATGTTGCGACACCGCCCTCTGGGGGACCTATCCTGTAAAATCAGTTTTATGTGTTTATGCTTATGGTTAGGATGCAATGATCAAAATGAATCTAATGCTCCCAATTAAATGTATTATGGACGACATTTGCATGAATACAGAATGCCATGAGAATGATTTCTTACAATGATTAGGATGCAATGATCAGAATGAATCAAATGCTCCTAACTGGATGACATTTGCATGAATGCAAAATGTCATGAGAATGATCTTTTTTAAATGTATAATGATTAGTATATAATGATCGGAATGAATCAAATGCTCCTAACTAAATATGTTTTGTATGAATACAGGATTTCATGAGAATGATCCCTTTTTAAATGCTTAGGGTTGTCATCGCTCATTGTTTATCAGGGCTTTATCACTGACGTGTTATGTTGCCCTCTTGTTCGGCTGGTATTCTCAACAAAAAACTCGAGAAAACAATTATATCTTGCTCAACAAATTTGCCCCTATGTAACTTCAGGGTTCATCTTATTATGACTCTGGAGTATAAGATCTGAATCTTTTCCAATCCATCCCATTGCGAGTCCAAAATGTAGGATTTGTTTTTTCTTCAACCCATCCCATTGTTATTCAAAGGTACAGGACCTATATCATTTTCCACACCATCACAACACAGGGGTAAAGGACTGTAACTTGTTCAATCAACTAATCATTCCCCAAGTGACCTAACCAAATGTGTATGCATGATATTTGCATGTATGAAGAATATCATTTTTCCAATAATGATTCCCCTTTTACTCTTGAGTTAACATTGCCCATTTTTCGTCAAGATTGTATCACTGACGCAATATCCTATTTTGTTCAATCTCTATTTTTGACAAAAATTCGAAAAGATAGTCTGTTATTTAGACTCTTTCTCCACCAATATTTCCATCCCTTAAACTTGGTGGGTTTTAAACAATAGTCCTGTTTCAAGTTCTTTTATTATTCAGAAGCTTCTAGAATAATATGCGAAACTCCTTTTATGAAAGTATTATTAGTCCACTAATCGTTATTTCAATGCAAAATGCTTGAAAAATATCATAACAATGGACAAGAAGGAAACTAATTAGGAGCATAGCTCGAAGTAAATAAATTAAGCAAAACTAGCAAATGCAATTAAAGGAAATTTATTGGTAGTGTATTTTAAAATGAACAAAATAATTAAAGATAACAAATTTAGAATGGGTAAGATGGAAACTAGGTGTCCCAGATATCACAGCCTGAGCTTCTCTTGTTCAAACTTCTTGAGGACCATTTTAAGCTCAATATGTGCTTAAGGGATCTAGAGTACTTTGTCGACGCCCCAAGATGTCACATACTTCCTCATTGTTAATTCAAGCATAGCGAGACTACTATATGCTCCACTTTCGATCAAAATTTGAGCCACCCCTCTTCAGGTTTTCAAATTAAATCCCCTTTGGTCTCAAAGTGCCCTTTGCGGGTTTTCACCTTGGCCTCTCCTTTTATTTCTTTTTTTTATTGAAAATTTTATATTTCTTTTTTTTGATTTATTATTATTATTTTTTAAAAATCTCAAGGTGCCCTTTGCGGGTTTTCACCTTGGCCTCTCCTTTTAGATGAAATTTGAATTCATCAGCCTGATCATGTCCTTGCCATCTATCTTGGTCAATGTTAATGATCTTCTAGAACAAGCCTTCTTTACCACGTAAGATTTTTCCAAATTTTGGCATTTATTTTCCTCTAAAGTCCTTAATGCCAAGTCTGCATCATGAAATTCTCTTGGGCGAACCTCTTTATCATAAGCCCGTATCATCTGTTTTGAATACTTTCAATCAAGCTTACTGGAAACATTCTGTTTCATCCAATTCTTAATTCAATCAAAGCTTGGAGAAAAGGAATCTTAACTTCTAACAATTGCTTCCCTTTCATAAACCAATGAGAAAGATGTTGCCCCAATGAATGTTTTGGCCAACATTCAAGAAACATTGGGGGTAAATGGTGACTTCTTTATGCCAACCTTTACAAATCTCAGTCATTTTTCAAAAATTTTGAATGATTTTTTTGGCTGCCTTTGCTGCACTAATATGGTATCTGATCTTTAAACAGACTGTAAATTTTGACATTGTGCAATTATGTTAAACATGTTTCTTTCTAGCATTCTTTATTGCCCTTTTTTTTTAATTTGAATTTGCATTTGAACTTGGATTAGAATTTGGATTTGGATTTGGATTTGAATCTGAATTTGGATTTGGATTTGAATTTGATGACTGCTGACTTTTTAACTTTGGCATATGAAGCAACCTTCACCCTCTTAATGAAGTAATTGATAACCACGAAGTTGAATTGGTACCAGCTAGATGCTTTTGACGAGATCTGTCCCATAACATCTATGCCCTACCTATAGAAAGAATGGAAGTGGCACATAAGTCTTGTCTCCCCAATTTGGCATTTACTGTAACTGATGTAATTTCCTTTTTTGGCAAACCAGTAGCCGGACCCTCTTGATTAGCCTACCATCGTAGAACCATTACAATGGGTTCTTTTAATAGCATACCCATATTTCAAGCCTGGCGTCCCTCGATATGGCTGTGCAAAAACATCTTGGAATTCTTGAAAATAGCTCAATGATGTCTCGCCTTATTTCTGTGGTGAGTTAGGCTTTTTCCTAAGCTCGCAACGTCCATTGACCCTTTGCTAAGTAGAGTCTATTTTCATTTATTCTACCATCCTTAACAAATCAAAAGATAGACTACAATCTCTGTCATCTTCAAAGTCCTTAGATCCCCTAGACCCATATCTCATTCAAAAAGGGAGTCTTAAACAATGCCGCTCATGTCATTGATATCTGGGTACCTAGGTATAAAGGCAATCCAAAGAATAAATGATTCTAAGGATGATTATTTTTATGGTATATTCATGAATAAAGAATGAAAGAATATTCTAAAAAATAAAAGAATGTATAGTATGAAATGGAAAGAATAAAAAATATTTGCTTAAAAAGATGCATTTTATTGAAATAAAAATTCTGGACACAAGCCCATTTCACAAAAGGATTCTTATTTCTTCTGGGCTTAAAGCAACAAGCATGTTTTGAATATTACTCTAGATTAACTCTAAAAATACATGGATCCCTTTCACAGTCACATTGTTTAAAACATCCCAAGTACGTAAAGGCAGAAGCTTGGAAAAGTGTATTCCTTGGTTCTCTCTTCGAATATGTCGTTAATGTCTAGGTTTCCCAACGTTCCCATCGGGTCTCTGATCTCTTCAATTTATTATCCATCAGGCCTTGCACTAAGGGCCTGAGCTCGATACATCCTTGGATCTCATGCCCCTATCTATCATGGGACTCACGATGTTTACCCCTTTAACAAAAAGTTTGGGTAATGAATTTTCTACACCAGAAAGATTATCAAATTTTACGATACCCAATCTGATGAGTCTTTCAATTATCTTTTTAAAAGCGGTGTAGTCCTCGATCAAATGCCCTGTGATTCCACCATGGTATTCACATTAGGCATTTATGATGTACCATTTGAGGTATGGGGGCTATATTGGTTCTATATTAAAAGGGGATACAACATATGTGCCAAACAAAATTCGGTACAACTCCCTGTACGAGATTGGAATGGGCGCGGACTGGAGTTTTTTCGAGTTCAATTTTGGATTAGTCTCTTATCTTGGGGAGACCTGATAGCTGATAGCTGCTGTCTTTGGCTGGGTTACCGTAATCGGCTTCGAATTACCCTTGTTATACTTACTTGTATTATTCACTTCCTTTTCCTTCTTCCTCAGGGCCTTTGAAATCCCAACTCCCCTTTTCTTTGTCTCTGTTGAGCCAAGAACAACAGAATCAACTTGATCATCCTCTGGGTTAAAACCTGAACCCATCGGGAAGTTCAACAGGGCCGAAGTATCAGTCTGACATTGGGGTCCAATAATGATGGGTACCCCATGCGAATGCGTGTCTGGTTGAGTCGGGATACTTATCGGGGAATAAACGATGTCTTCATCATCATCCACACTACTGACCACTGGGCCACTCCTTTTTTCAAGCCCTCTGACTAGTAATTGGGTTAACTGGCATATCATATTCATTTGATCTCGCATATCCCGTTAAATTTTGGCCAACTGCTCTTGCATTAGTATTTGCCTTTGCTCTAATCTCTCCAACCTTTGTTCCATGTCTTCTAGGTTAACTGAAATAATTTTTAATTAATCAAAGCCTTTCTACAAATTTTAATGCATATAATGCGATGCAATGCAAATGCATGAAATGTAATGCAAATGCATGGAATGAATGCAAAAAAGAGAGGCGTTGATTCTGAATTCAATTCCATTAGAAGAACATTTCTAGAAAATAAATTTCTTTACATAAAACGGATTATGTATGTGGCTTTTTCCTCATAATCCAGGTGAAGGCACTAATCCTTTTCTTCGTATCCGGATGTTATGGTCGTGTCCTATGAACTTTCTTAATAGATGCCTCTTCTAGCTCCTTGTTGTTTGATCTAGGCCGTGACTCTTCACTCACCTATCCTCCGCGATGCTCGTTAGCTCCTTTGAGACGTGACGGCTCTTGAATAATCTTTGTCGGCTTGAATCCTCGGGTAAAGTCTTCTGTGGACTATCAGCCTTCTCTCGTTGTTTACCTGAACTATATTCGGACGACTGTATTATAACCCACTTTATCAAGTAATCCATTTCCTTATGACAAACTCTTCTATTTAGCAATCGAATATTAATCAACACCTCATTTCTATGATGATGCGATGCAATGCAATGAAAACAAAAGAAAACACATTAGTGCAAGAGCAATAAATAAAACAGAACACCTGTCTGGGTGACCACTAGAGTTTGGCGTGGCTCTATCTAGGGTAGGCTCCTAGGTCTCTCTATATATGGTTTGGTTATAAAGAGGGGGTACCTGAACCTGCAGATTCCTCAATCCTCACCCATTATAGGCTCATATGGATCAAGTTCGGTTTAGGGGAATACATTTCCCTATAGCAATGCGGAGATGAAAATCTCACGAAGCACATAGGTACCGATGTATCCTGGAAGCAGTCCACTAGCCCATGCGGAGGTGAAAACCTCAGGAAGGCATAGTTTCTCACTCCCACTTAAAGGGTATGGCCACAACGATCATGCAATGTAACGCAAGAGTATTCTACAAGGCTCAACATTAATCATAGCACAAATGCATCAAAAGAAACATGATTTTTCAAAATAATTTTCCAAATTTTCAATCAAAAGGGCAAGAGTTAATCAATCTATGGCCTGACTTTCGATCGTCCCTCAATGAGTCGCCAAGTCATTGAAACCAATTTTTTGAGTTTGAAAACCGGGGATCTACTTTAAAATGACAGATAGAGTCGCCACCAATCCTTTTTGTTTAGGTGTGATCGGGTCACCTATAAAATGTTTTGTGTTTTTTTAAAGAAATCAATTTTGGTCTACGAATTTCAAGAAGAAAACGGGATCGGGAGTTGGTTACGTGCGAGGAAGGATTAGCACCCTCACAACGCCCAAAATTGGTACCAAATTGATTAATTCATGTCCTAATGTCGAAAAGTTTGAAACAATTTTTAAATTTTGTTCCTTTTTTAAAATTTTGAATAACTCAAATTGGATATTGAGATTTCCTTGTTCCGAAGGAATAAAATATCACATCCAGCACGATAGGATATGACAATTTAAATCCTCGAAATTGGATATTGAGATTTCCTTGTTCCGAAGGAATAAAATATCACATCCAGCATGATAGGATATGACAATTTAAATCCTCAAATTGAAGATCATCCCAAAATTCTCAAAGCTCATGTATTGAAAATTTGAAAGGGTATTTGGTTATTTGGACAAACGGAAAACCGAAACCCAGCACGATAGGGCACGATTTCCTCGAATTTCCAAATATCAAATATTGCCTTGTTTTAAAATTTTTAAATAAGTGATTTTAAAAACGACTCAAAGTGCTTTTATAGAATCACTAGATAATGAGAAACAAAAATATAGCATCAAGCATGGAATAATAATATTTGAATATAATCTTTATACAAATGGATGACAAGAATGATAATATGAACATATAATTCAATATATCCAATAGTAATAATTTCACAACACAACATATTCAAAACGATATCATCCATCAATGTCGCATGGCAAACTAATAAAATATAGAACCAACTTTTGAATGATAACAAATGAATTTAAAGTATAAATATTTGAAATCAACAATTTTATGGAACAATTTAGAAAATAAACTATGATCAATACAATAATTTTATAAATAATTTTTGAGATAACTATCATGCAAGAAGAAATAATATTCAAAATAATTTAAAACCAAATATACTTATTTAAAGAAATTTAATAAATAATGTAGATATACAAGTAATGTAACAAAGATTTGAAATAAATAAAATATAATTTAAAATAAAATCTTTAAATGAGCAATTAAATATTTATATAGATTTAAAATAAAATATATACATAGATAGATTTAAAAGAAAATACATGCATAAAATATTATGAAACCAAATATATGTTTATAAAAAATAAAATAATTTTAATTCTAATTATATATACATGTATAGAAATATTTAAATTAAATACTATATAAATCTTTAAAACAAGTAATCTATAAAAGAAGCTTTTGAAATTAAATATTGATAAAACAAATTTAAAAATGAATATAGAAATGAAAGATAAATCAATTAAAACATTGTAAAATTAATTTTAAATTAATCTATTAAAACAACTTCTAAAAAAAAAATAGGTAGAGAATAATTATAATACCATAAAAGGTTGCAAGGAAAATAAATCAAAAATACTTAATTGAAATGAAAATAAAATTAAAAGGACAATCTATAAAAAAAACTATTAAAATAGAACCAAGGATCAACATAAAATATGAATGAACAAAGAAGGATTAAAAATGAAAATATCCCCAAATTCCCTCAAAACGCAGCGTCTAGATATAGTCCCAAATTGAAATTGTACTCAAATTTCAGGGAGAAATTAAAAAAAAAAGAAACAGCAAAATGATTGAATCGAATAACTACAAAACAAAGAGGGACCAATCGTATAAATAGCCCAATTTTCAAAAATACGCGGATCCTGAGGGCGGATTTGGGTCGACGTGGGTTAAACACCAAACGGTGCCATTTTGGCATATGATTTTCAAAGATTTAAAAGACGCTGTTTCTTTAATGAATTAAAACCAGATAAAAAAAATCAATTATCATTTTTAACTAAACCCTAGCCATTTTTGTTTCGCTCACCAAGCACTTAGGATATCTCGCTAACCACCAAAAACGCCATTGTAATTGGCGTGTGGTGGTCTAAGACCCGATTTGCTAACGTCTTCATCTAAAACTTGATTGTGCCACGAAATGAGGACGCACAAAGGTAATCTTTCTTTTATTTTTATTTCTCATATGAATATACACAGAAAAAATGGAAAAGAAACTTAAAATCGAAGGAAAAATGAAATCACCTCTTTGGCTTTTCGTTTTTTTATTTTGTATTTTTTTTATGATTCGTTTCGTGTGTACCAAAAATGGGGATCCTTACGCTCGCGTTTGACCTTTGCTTTATAGTAGAATGAAAAAAATAAAAAATAAAAATACAAAATTATTGTGTGTTTTTCTTTTTATTTTTCTTCATTCTATCTTTGGTTGGCTTTTTGTTGTTTGTTTGCGGTGAACGTCGTGGAGGCCGTTGTCTCGCATGCTTGGCTGGCGTGGATGCCCGAGTGACGTGGGGAGGCGCGACGTTCATGTAGGAAGGTTGCGGCACCAGGCGACCCTAGAATCTTGTAGGTTTTCTGTAATTGGGCCATTCGGGCCATATTACTTTGGGTTAGAAATTAGGTTTTGATATTTGGGCCTGTTAATTTTTTGGGTCTAAAGGACTGATGTAAATGGACTGTTATTGGATCTATTATTTTATTTTGGTTTAATAGTTAATTGGGCCCGGGCGAAATAGGCCCATTACAACTACTAATAAATATCTTATATTCAAACTAAGCATAATTAATTAAATGTATTTATTATCATTATTTTGAATAATAACTTGTTTTTTATAAAACACTACCCACTTAAAAATCTCCACAAATTTATTTTTGACGAACTTTTTAAAGTGCATGAAATTTATTTATTTATTTGTCTATTCACATAATATATAATTAGAGTGATTAAAATATGTTACAAGTCCTTATACTAAATGATAAAGTTTATTTTAATCTCTTGATTATTCAATGAAATATTTTATTCTCTATACATTTAAAATGATGATATTTTAGTCTCTGCACATTAATTTTACCACTACACCAAAACAGACTTTTAGCGGCCTTTTTTATGGCTTTTAGCGGTGTTTTTAAGCGACACTAATATAATTTGCGGCGCTTTTGAAAGTGCCGCAAAAAACGCCACTAAAACACGCGCCGCAAAAGTTAGCGGCGTTTATTGCGAAAAAACGCCGCTATAAGTCTTGACTTTTAGCGACGCTTTTCTAAGAAATGCCGCTAAAAGACCAAGCATTTCTTATAAAAGTGCCGCTAAAGGTCTGGTCTTTTAGCGGCGTTTTTTTGCAATAAACGCCGCTAATTTGCACAAATTTGCAGTGCTATTTTTCTGCAATATCCTACCCTCCCTGCATTAAAAACCAACCAAAAACAGCAGCAATTGCATATAATTCCAACCCAAGACAGCAAATAAAACATTTAAATCTCACCAAAAGCATTAAATCTAAATGATACTTGAAATTTAATAAAAGATATATGATATTTATTAATAAATGAATAATAATTCAAATAATTTTACAATAATGTTAATCGTAACAATGTTAAAAAAATCTTACAACAATAAAACAAATGTCTAAGAGTGTAACACCAAAAATCTTACAACAATAAAACAAATGTCTAAGAGTGTAGCACCCTAAAAATCTAAGTATTGATATATTGCATGATTTGGTGTTTGGACTATGAAGAAAAAAAATTCTTACTTTTATTTTTGTGTTTATTTTAGTCCTGAAGAAGAGTATAGCATAATTTGGGGTAAGGACTAAATTAATATATTTGAGAATTATTGAAGAGAAGCAAGTGTCATTAATATTTAAGTTAAATTAAGTGTTAACAAGTGACATAAGATGAGTACATGACATGGTGGTGTTGGCGTATGAGTTGTAGCATGAGGGGAGAGGTTCGAATCCCTTGTTTAGCATCTAGGTAAATTTTATTTTTAATTTTTCTGCACATGTATAGCAAGTGTCGGCCAAGCATAATTATGGTAAGTGTTGACCTTGTTATTTTTGGTTAGTATATCAAAGGAATAAGGTAAGTGTAAACATATGGCATGGAATCAAAAACTTATGGAAAGATATGGAGACATGGGGCAAGTATCAAGGAGAATGTTTTGGAAACAAAATCATGGCCAATTGACCATGCATTTGGACGGCAATATGGTCTAGGGAGGGAGCCAAATTTTTGGTGTTGGCTTGGTTAGGATTTGAAGTCTCTTTTTGGTCATTCTTAGCATTTTGTGCATAGTTTTGAAACTCCTTCTCTACCTTTCTCCCTTTTGCCGAAATTGTGCTTTTGGTAAAGCCTAATTCTTTTGACCATTTGGTCATTTTTGTTCATCTTTTGAATTTTCTCTTGTGCTTCTTCTTAGTGCCGAAATTGTTAGTACCAAAAAGCCATTCTTTTATTTTCTTCTCCCCATTGCCGAAAATACAAAGCTATCAAATTCATCTTTTTTCTTCCTCTTTTCTTCTCCTTGAAAACCGAATCTTTATTATCATCTTTTCTCTTATTTTATTTCTTTTCACTCATCTTTTCTCCATTGTTTTATCCATGGCGAATGTTGGTGAGCCATAACCTAATCATTTTTCTTTTCTTTGGTTATCATAGCGAATCCTCCATCACTTAGAGACATCATTCTCAATCGTTTCTTTTCAACCGTGGACAAAAGGGTAAGAGTTTTTTTAGTTTCGTTTAGTTAATAGAGGTTTGGCCGAATTTTAATGGTGGTAAGAGGATCTTTTGGATCGAAATTTATTATTCCTTCTATTAAACGTTTCCAATGGTTATATTTTAGTGCAATAACGGAAGATTAGAAATCAAGTGGTCGTGAGTGACATAGAACGCTTGGATCGATTCTCCTTGTGGAACAAGAATATTGTGGTAAGGAAATCTCGTTCTCAAAACCCTTAGTCATAATCGATATGAATATTATTAGGACGTGCTAACAATCTTTTGATCTTGAAGACTTTCAAAATAGGGAAGAAAAAGGCGGTGTTTAGTTATATTAAGAGGGGCGGATCCACTATTCCCCCTAAGTTTAAACGAAGAGCGATTTCGGCAGTCCGAGATTTTCCACCGGGTTGCGGACCATCTACCGAAGGAAATCAATTATTCGAAGTAGTAAGAACTCCCGAGCCTTTATACGTTGGTGGATTCTCAACGTATAACGAACCAATAAACGAGGAGAAACCAAAAATCGAAGTGATTCAAAATCAAAAGGGTAAGGTTTTGGATCTAATATCGATAATGTATTTTTATACAAAATAGTGTTCTAACGGATCGAAATATGTTTTAGGTGTCGAGGAGCGAGAAGGATTAGTACTCTCGATATCGAGGTGTGTAACTTCACACTTTTTCTCGGGTTTGGATGTATTGTGATATTGAGTAAAATCGTAAAAACATTTAGATCGGTTTAAAACTAATAATTGGTATTTCGACGAAAATACATGAAAACGAAAAAGTTGTAGAAATTACGAAAACGCCCTCGAGAAATTAATTGTAAATATGTAAAATTGTATATCTCGTAATAATTGGGCCGAAATCACTGTTAGATCGATAATTGGGCCGAAATCTCTGTTAAATTGAAAATTGGGCCGAAATCTCTGTTAGATCGATAATTGGGCCGAAATCTCTGTTAGATCGATAATTGGGCCGAAATCTCTGTTAAATCGATAATTGGGCCGAAATCTCTGTTAGATTGATAATTGGGCCAAAATCTCTGTTAGATCATAATGGGCCGTAATCTCTGTTAAAATTGTTAAACGGGCTGAAATCCCTGCTAGATTGATAAATGGGCCAAATTCCTGCTAAATCATAAATTTGGGCATAAGTTGTTAAATTGTTAATTGGGCCAAATGTTATTTTTGGGCCTTATTTTAATAAATAAAAATTTTGGAAATATTGACTCTTGTTAATGGGCCTTTTTGATTAAATCATTGTATAATCACAAGTTTACTTTGCATACATATTGCATGGGTTGGGAAAATGATGAAGAGAAGAAGGCCTGTTGCCAAAATCTAGTTCGGTGGCCTTGCCACAAAATTATGGCTATTTGCCTCTAGTTCGGTGGCTCTGCCACAAAAGCAATAAATGGCTATTTGCCTCTAGTTCGGTGGCTCTGCCACAAAATAATAATTGGCTCAATGCCTCTAGTTCGGTGACTTTGTCACAATCTAGTTCGGTGGCTCTGCCACAATTATAAAATGGCTTAAAGCCTACGATTGGTGTGATGGCGGGGTGGGTTGACTTGATCCCCATAGGTGTGATGGTTGGTACGGGGGTGTGTAGCGGATGGAATTAGGTTTGGGAGGGAAAAATTCATTTTTACATGCATGTTATTAATTATGTTTTCATTATGCTATTTATTATGTTATTAATTATGTTGTTAATTCTGCTTATGGGCTCAAGGCCCAAATTCATAAATTGAAAATCTGGCCCAGTGAACAAAGTAAGTGAGTTATACACTGAGTTCTAAGTAACTCACCCCCTTAAATTTTTCCATCTTAGGTAATGGAAATTGACGTGGACTTGGGTCGGGGATGACTTCGTGGAGGCCATACTGCAAAACATGGGTTTATTAAACTCTGAACTTTTTAATAAGTATTTTACTATTTTGGGTTAATGTAATAAGGGCCTCTATAAATAATTTATGGATTTTATGTGTGTTTGGTTTTAAACTATATTTTGGACATTTAAATATGGGCTTATGATTATATGATGTTTTTATTAAAAATAAATTTGGGTTTTCAAATATATGAAATTCCTTTATAAATCTTTTATTATTGTTAACTCTTAAACAAATTACCTAAGGGTTTTGATAATACAATGTTAATAATGTTTTTTTTCAACTAATGTTTTCTAATATTCATCAAATTAAAATACTCTTCCGATTTTTATTAAACCCGTAATTAAAAATAATATTGTAGTTTTCAAATTATTGAAGATTTTTAAGATAGCTCGATTCATGTAACAAACCAAATCTAGTCTTAATGCATAGATCGGGTTTGGGGTGTTACAAAGAGGGCGGCCTCTGCGACTGCTGCTGGAACAACTGCATCATAGTCTGCAGCTGTAGCTGGAGTTCTTCATACTTTTGTTCGCTTCTGCCTCCCTGCTTGCCTCCGCTCTAAGTTGAGCAATATGCTCCCTCCTCCTCGCTTTGCCTTCGCTCTAAGTGAGAAATTTGCTCACCGTGTTTCGCTTCCATCGAGATATCTGGTCTTTCGGTCTCGAACTTCAGACGAGATTGACTCGAAAGGCATGTATTGCGGGCGGATCAAAATATTGAGTCGGGTAACACCGATCCTTGACATCGAACCCGACCATACCTTGTAAGACCCAAAACATTAGTGATAATTTTGTTATAAATATACTCAAGATTAACAAAACTATCAATCGAAGTAGTCGTACCTTTCAGGACCCAAAAAAACAACAATAATTTTGTTATCAATCTCCTCGAGATTAACAGAATCGTCGAAGCAACCGCCGCTTCATACTCCGCCTTCTTCTCCTTTAGTTTATCCTAATAAATCAATAAAAAGTTAGAAACGAAATATATAATAAAAAGGAATGGAACATAACTTAAAATTATAAATTTACAACTACAAACGATGAATTAAATTATTGTAATTAAACATTATAAATATTTATAATAAATCAAATTTTATTAAGTAAATATACCAAAATTTCTGCAGCCTCAGATGTCATCGGAGATCCATCCTTCTTCCTATACGTAATGTCAAAAAGCTAAAGGCGTCCAACTTTTTGACCTGACGAAACTTCCTACATTATAGCAGAAAAAATATAATTTAATAGTATAAAGTAATTAATATTTGAAAGAAGTAATAAATTGTAATACCTCGGCCTCACCACACGAGCAAAACTTCGGAACTGCGTAAAGCGTGAATTGTTGTTTCGTCATTGCTTGTTCCAACTCGCCACGATCCTACATAATGGAATTTGAATTATGTATATAGTAAATACGATAAACCGAAAAATTTATAAGACTTTAAAAGTACGTAATACCTCTCCTTTCTTTGAATTCCAGAATCTAACTTGATCTTCCCATTGGTACCTCAACATTCCCGGCGGGACATTTCGCAATTTTTCTTCGAGGCTTATGTCTTTCTTAAAATATTGTTTTTTTAGGGTGCTTTTATTGTCTCTCCATTTTTTACCCAACATCTTCTTAACATAGTCATCGGAGACCTTTAAAGCAAATTTACCCTAGAATTTTTTTTTTAAAAAAAGTTAATATAAATGAAGGGTAAATTAAAGTATTATAAATTACATTCACCTTTTATTACCTTAATATTATCGAGAGCCTGATTTTTGTTGGCATCAGGCACGTGATGCCATGATTCTTAGTTAATGGGCAACATATTCGCATTTCGTGCTATAATGCCCAAATAGCCTGCCAACAGTTGAGCTTCAGATCCGATAGGTGGCCATGATTGTTTCTCCTTACTTCAACACGGCTTGGTGGGCTCTAAGTCGTATAAATCAGTAAGTAATGTCGTCCCGAGCTCGCTCGTCCCACCACCCTCAATTTGAATGATATATTATTATATTAAAATTGAAAATGAATCAATAATAAAATTCAACATGCATGTAAAATAAACTTAACATTACTTTGGATTTGTCCATGCTCATCATCTATGTCCGTGAGTAGAGAAGATCCAACAAGCGTATCCTCGTCCACTATTTACTTCTTACGGATTTGGAGTACTCGGACAATATTTAAACCTCGTAATCGTCTTCTAGGCATTATCCCCGCAATACACATAAAATAGTTCAAAATTTTAGTAACAAATAACAACGATAATAGGACATTTAAAACAGTTAAATTATGTAACATGACCAACATGAAAATTATAATATAACATATAAATAATAAATCGTTAAATCTTCTCGCATCATATTTCAGTAAATATCTTCGTCCACATCCCGACGAACCCATTGAAATTGTTGACTAGTACTAGGGATATTTTCGTTAAGTCTTGTTCGAAAAGGCAAAGTTTCGATCTTTCGACCATGTCATCTCTACTTCCACTGCCAATGTCGAACAAGTCTCTAGGGTGTTTTGAAGTACAACGTACCAACCCTCATCAATTGGATCTTCTGAGTAAAAACTTGTTTAACTTGAGAAGAAAACACATACTGCTCGTCCATCGCTTGTTCTCCTGTGAATCAATCGAGAGAAATTCACCATTGTAAAGCCATATTGATCGTTTTTAATTCATGAGCCGTATTCACATCAGCCCAGTCACCTCAAAATAAGACAACTTTGCAATTGTCGTAATAATCCAACTCAATGATGTCAGTAATAAGTCCGTAATATTCCAAATTCCCCTCGACTGGATTACTGTCCCTAGCACTAGCATAACTTGTAATCGAAGAATTAACAACAATTCCGCAATTTTGGGTTCTCCTCAATCTCTCGCTATACCTTGTATGAAATCTGTATCCGTTGATGAGGAAGCCACTATATCTTTTAACTATTCTATTTGGACCTTGTGAAAGCCATTTAACATCGTCATTTACTTCATTCCGACTCCAAACCTATTGAGTCGAAAGTAAATCGAGTAATTATGAATGTTATGAGAAAATATTATTACTTGTCAATGAAAATTTAAATTGCATAACATTTGGCTTAACCATTCATGGAATGATTCTGCGAACAACTTATTAATTTCTCGTCGATTTAATCTTCGGGATCGTGAACGAGCTCTCAATATATGTTTGTACTCACTACGGTAAGAAAATATTTTACTTTGTTAGAAGACAAATAAATTATAATTGATGAGTATTTATCAAATTCTAGAACTTACTTCCGAAATGGTTCCATTGAATCGTGATGAAAAAGAACGTATCGATGTGCTTGGACCCACGATCTATCGTCTAATTCTGTAATTTCGACTTTGCCGATCGATTCTTCAAAACTTTGAAATAAATAAGTTCCGGCCAAATTATGATCTGTGAGCCCCGCATTTCTACTTGGTCTATTCATTCTTGTTTCAACATCTTCCAAATACCTCGAACAGAAAGTCATACATTCCTCTGCCAAGTAGCCCTCGACAATTGATCCTTCCGGATAACGCTTATTGCGGTAGTATGACTTCAATTTGGAAAGGAACCTAAACACGGTATACAACATTATCAAAAGTTGCAACTATTATGGGCAATGAGCTGAATGAAGGAATATTTTGTAAATAAATTAAGACCTTTCAACGGGATACATCCATCGATAGAAAACGGGTCCACCCAGAAGTGCTTCACGCGGGAGATGAATTAACAAGTGCACCATAATAGTGAAGAAGGAAGGCGGGAATATCTTCTCCAAATTGCATAAAATCAATGCGGCTCGGTCTTGTAGTCTCTCTAATTCTTGAACATTCAAAACTTTACCACAAATTTTTTTTATAATATTTGACAGTTCAATTACAGGAGCCGTCAACTTTTTCAACATATAGCACTGCATAGCGACTGGCAGTAAGTCTTGAATCAAGATGTGATAGTCATGCGATTTTAAGCCATATAGTCTTCGATCCTTAAGACTCACACATCGCGATATATTTGATGCATACGCATTCGGGGCCTTTATATCCTTCAACACCGTACAGAACACTTCTTTCTCCGTCTTCGACATTGAAAAAATAGCAGGCGGCAACCGATATTTCATATTCGGAAGTGCTTGGGGATGAAGTTCACGCCGAATTCCCATGTGGACTAAATCAAGTCGACTCTGAAGATTATCTTTCGATTTTCCATCGACATTTAAAATAGTCCCAACGATTTTCTCGCAGACATTTTTCTCTATGTGCATGACATCAAGATTATGACGTAAAATTTGATGCTCCCAATAAGGCAAATCGAAAAAAATACTTTTTTTTTCCACAAGTCTGCCTCATTAGGATCATCCTCTTCATCAGATTCATCATCACATTCATCCTTAGATCTTCTATTTCTTTGCGGGTTGGCCGGTTCATCTTCCCATAAATGAAATTCATATCTTTCAACATTAAGAATATTTCGGATCCACCGGTCTACGAAGGAGCTGGTCTGAACTCTTCAGTACCATCAAAATGAGCACTCTGAAATCTAAATGTATGATTTTCTGGTAACCACCAACGATGCCCCATGTAAGAGAACTTCTTCCCATTATATAACCATTGCGAACATGTCTGCACAGCACAACACGGACAAGCATAACGTCCCCTCGTACTCCAACTAGATAAATTAGCATAAGTCGAAAAGTCGTTAATAGTCCACATTAAAGCCGCACGTAAATTAAAGTTCTCTTTTCTCATTGCATCGTATGTCTGAACACCAGCCCATAGTTGTTTTAACTCGTCAACAAGTGGCTACAAATATACGTCAATATCATTCCTCGGCCCTTTCTCTCCAGGTATAATCATAGACAAGATAAAAGAAGATTGTTTCATGCAAACCCATGGAGGCAAATTGTAGGGAACAAGCACCACAGGCCAAGTACTATACGTTGTGCTCATGAGTTTGTAAGGGTTAAATCCATCGGATGCTAGCCCAAGCCTCACACTCCGAGGATCACTTGTAAAGCTTGGAAATTTAGAGTCAAACGATTTCCAAGCTAAAGAATCTGCAGGATGCCTTAATAACCCATCATCTATTCGTCCATCACGGTGCCATGTCATTGATTCGGCTGTCTTCGACGACATGAAAAGCCGTTGAAGCTTGGTATTTTAGCGAAAAATACCGTAAAACCTTAACTGGCTGCTTTCTTAACTATGTATCGTGTTCATCCTCGTAACCGTCCTCTGTAATTCTATTAATCCAACAGGATTGGCCTCATACATGACAGCACTGTTGATTTATCCGGTCGCCCCAATACAACATGCAGTCATTTGGGAAACTGTGAATTTTGTTGTAGCCAAGGTCCAAATCCTTTATCAATTTCTTCATGTCTTTGGAAGATTGAGGGATTTTTACAAACGGGAACATTTCTTGCAGAAACTCTAACAGCATTGTCAACGATTTTTTGGTCCACCCCCCCAAACATTTCAAGTGAAAAAGACGAATACAGAATGACAGTTTGGAAAATTTTGATCCCTCATACAGTTCTTCATTCATTTCAACAAGTAACGTGTAGAACCTCGCCGCTTTTTCATTTTGCTGTTCATCCGGTACACTGCTTCTTGTTTTGGTGAAAGTATTTTCACCAAAATTATGATCATCGGTTGCACCCAAGTGAGGTGGAAGTGTCCCGAAACCATCACTGAGCATATTAAAAGCATCCCGCAACATGCCTTCCATGTTATCGTCTCTAACATTCTGATTGAAAGCACTATTAGGATACCCCAGATTCATTGATGAAGATGCTCCACTAGATGTACACTCTCCATGAAAAACCATTTTTGTACCCCGGACAAAGCCATTAACAACTAGATGTTCGTGACCACTTCACGATAATGCCGCTTAATATTGCAACACGCCTTACACGGGCAAAGAATCATATTCTCTTGGCTTGCATTTTGAAATGTGAAATTCGTAAAAGTTTCTACTCCATTTCGATAGCGTTGCTTACCCTTGACAATTTCATCCAACTCCTATCCATTTCGCAGCTTGTTGAAGTCTAAAGTTGACAATAAATTACACTACTAAATTGTTAATTAATAATTTATGTAAATAATGCTATGAAATTTGATCTTAAACTTATGTAAGTTATGTATTCTTTAAGATTCATCATAAGCGGCATTGTTAAACCTAGGGAGGATCCATTATATCTAACAGTGAGATATAAGGCAACCCGTCAGGTTTCCAGCCTATATACTTTGAATCATTTTTTTTCTATACAAGTATTATGTAAGTTATGAAGTTTGATCTTAACTTAAAATTATGTAAGTTATGAAATTTGATCGTAAAATTAGGTAAGTTTTGTATTTTTTTAGATTCATCATGTGGCATTATTACACCTAGGGAGGATCCATTATATCTCACTATGAGATATAAGGCAACCCGTCAGGTTTCCAGCCTATATACTTTGAGTCATTTTTTTTTCTATACAAGTATTATGTAAGTTATGAAGTTTGATCTTAACTTAAAATTATGTAAGTTATGAAATTTGATCGTAAAATTAGGTAAGTTTTGTATTCTTTTAGATTCATCATACGTGGCATTGTTACACCTAGGGAGGATCCATTATATCTCACTGTGAGATATAAGGCAACCCGTCAGGTTTCCACCCTATATACTTTGAATTTTTTTTTTATCTATACAAGTATTATGTAAGTTATGAAATTTGATCGTAAACTTCTGTAAGTTATGAAATTTGATCTTAAAATTAGGTAAGTTTTATATTCTTTTAGATTCATCATTTGATCACCACCTAGGAGGATCCATTATATCTCACTGTGAGATATAAGGCAACCCGTCAGGTTTCCAGCCTATATACTTTGAATCATTTTTTTTCTATACAAGTATTATGTAAGTTATGAAGTTTGATTTTAACTTAAAATTATGTAAGTTATGAAATTTGATCGTAAAATTAGGTAAGTTTTGTATTCTTTTAGATTCATCATACGTGGCATTGTTACACCTAGGGAGGATCCATTATATCTCACTGTGAGATATAAGGCAACCCGTCAGGTTTCCAGCCTATATACTTTGAATCTTTTTTTTTATCTATACAAGTATTATGTAAGTTATGAAATTTGATCGTAAACTTATGTAAGTTATGAAATTTGATCTTAAAATTAGGTAAGTTTTGTATTCTTTTAGATTCATCATACGTGGCATTGTTACACCTAGGGAGGATCCATTATATCTCACTGTGAGATATAAGGCAACCCGTCGAGTTTCAACCTATATACTTTGAATCATTTTTTTCTATACAAGTATTATGTAAGTTATGAAGTTTGATATTAACTTAAAATTATGTAAGTTATGAAATTTGATCGTAAACTTATGTAAGTTATGAAATTTGATCTTAAAATTAGGTAAGTTTTGTATTCTTTTAGATTCATCATATGTGGCATTGTTACACCTAGGGTTTAAGGTTTAGGGTTTAGAATTATATGGTTTAAGGTTTAAGGTTTAGGGTTTTAGGGTTTAGGGTTTAGGTATTATAAGGTTTATGGTTTAGGGTTTAGGGTTTTAGGATTTAAGGTTTAGGGTTTAGGGTTTAGAGTTTAGGGTTTTATGGTTTAAGTGGTGTGTAATGCTTGAACCTAATGATCCGGTTTAAAAAAAAATTAAAACAATTCCTAAAATTTAAATTAAATTAAAGTTTATTAAAATTATTTTCTTTTAAAACAATTACTTCAAAATTAAATTGTTTTGGTCAAAAATATTTTACTAATCTTTTAAAAATTAAATTTGATCCAAAGAAAAGTTACTTTACTTTTGACAATTTAGAAAACAACAACCAAATAAAACAACACGCATCAATGTTATTCCAAACAAAACCATGAGATTGTAGAGAGATACCTTGGGTTGATATGAATGGCCGACGTCCTCAAAAAGAAGCCTTCGTTTTCTACACAATTAACAATACCAAAGCAAAAGATATGTAATCTGGATTTTTAGAAAAATAAACCAGTAATACGATTCAAATATAAAACATTGCAAGAAAACTGTCATTGTAAGATCAAAAAAGGCAAATATACTACATTCTTCATAAGAAAGAAAACAACTCATAGTTAACATCTTAAATATTTATTAACCGTAATTAAATGAAAACAGCCAAGTGTTCAAGAAATTGGAAACAGCTATTCCCTGACCTTAAATTTATATAAACTGTAGATTAAAGAATATCAACCTCATTTACACTCAAGATTAAACTTACCAGGAAACAGAGAGTAGGCTTCCCCTAAAATATCTTTATCTTGACAGTTCGGAAAATTAGATCATAACTTTTTCAAATTATGATTTAGAAAATTTTGAATTAAACCAAAAAAAACCACAAGAAGATTGTTCAAAGAATAATTCAGCAAACCAATTAATCAACACGTTGTCATCCTATTTTCTTTGTGAAAGACAAAAGAAAAGATCACTTACATGGCGTAAGAGAAAGAAAAAGGTAGACTGTTGAGTTCTTTTTGCACCACTTTATAATACAATGGTTTGGAAAATCACTTGGACCAGGCTTTTAAATAAAATGTATTAATTACATTTAATACACCCTTTTTATTTATTAAAAATGTAGTGATCATATTATATTTCTTTCTGTAAACTATATAATCATGTTTACCTGGACAATCAATATCAGACAAACTTATAGTGAACATATCATGTAGTTTCGCATAAGTAGTTAAAGAAATAGTGAAAATAGAAAAGGAAAAAAAAAAGCAGCAGACTTGCCCCACTCTCAAGATAAATATGCCTTCAATGGAAAATGAATGTGAGCAAACCGAAACAATAACATAAAACTTAGTGAAAATGAAGTCGTTTATAGTTATGAAGAACCCATCACATTTTCCATTCTCTTCATTTCTTTTCTCTCATATCTTCTTCCAATAGCCATTGCATCTTTTGGTCAAGTAGGTATGGTTCATCTCTTCTTTCTTTCTTTTTCTTAATTATAATAAGACATATCAAACCTATATTTTCTAGCTTTTATTGGATTTGAATCCCATTTTTTGTTCTTGTTTGTATTATCGCAATATCATCTGCTCACTTTTGTTTTTCCTTGCATGTATTTATAAATATTGTCGACTTGGGAACCTTTGTTTTATTTAATTTTAATGCCTTTTAAGGACAACATTTTGTAATTTATTAGAGGTATGAATTTATATATATACCAAATAAAACATGTTCAATGTTGCCACTTGTATTTTATGAATCATCTATTAATTTCTTAGGCCATATCTTTAATTTGGTCATCTTCTCGTCTCCATCTGCTACCATTTTAACAATTACTCCAACCTAACTGTGGCATTCTTTAATGGTTAAAGGAAAAATATCTTCTTTTTCTTCTTTGTATGTGTTTTCACTACTTGGTACCTAAATTGAAGGGTGATCTTAGACATGTACACAAGACACTCAACTATATATATATATATATATATATATATATATATATATACTTAAAGGAACATATCTTCCTATATATCTAAAAATGAGTGAAAATTTTTTTTTGGTTATATTCTTGTTCGCCATCAATTTCTCGATTGCTTTAAGACTTGAGACTTGATCGCTATGATCATAAATCTGGGCTTTTAACCAAACCTTATGTAATTATTCCTCAAAGGATTGCCTCAACAAAATATAATCATAGTTTTATACAGATTAGAAAGTTGCAATGAGGTTCTATTCACAAAACCCTAAAATGTTTTCCTTACATGCTGGTTTTTACTTTTATTTATTCTTTTGAGTGCTAATAACTAAGTTGATTGGAGATTCTCCCGCCAAGATTTGACATTTTATCTTTGTCTACTTTTTAACCTTTTCTTTGTGCTTGATATAAAAAGAAAAGATTGGATTCTCCTGCATGTCTCATTCATCTTATACCGGTTTTATTTACAAGGAAGTTTACTTAATTGCTTTAAAAGTTTGATGCTTGTTATAATGGAAAATTATGTAGTTAACTTTAGAAGCAAACTTTGTTCTTTTTCTTAAATAAAAAATTGCTTGCCTCTTAATCAAACCAAAATTTTTAATTATCGCCACAAATTTTCATAAATATTAGTGAAAACCCACGTTTTATTTCATTTTAATTCATCTTTTATTATTATGGGTAAACTACATCTAAGGTCATTCAATTAGTAGTAAGTTTACACGTTCACTTAACTTCAAAAGTTACAAATTAGTCATTCAACTATTTAAAATTATAATTTAAGTCATTGAAACATTAAGTTGTTAATGGATGTTTAATGGCAGTTAACTAATTATTCATTATAGGGTAAACTACACCCTAGGTCACTCAACTATTAGTAAATTTATAGTTTAGTCACTCAATTTTAGAAAAGTTATAAGTTGGTCATTGAACTATTCAAATATTTTAGGAACACCTTCTTCATAGTTGTGAAGGACGAAAGTATCTTTTCCTATTTTCTTTTTTTGGGGGTATTTTTACTGGCTTTGATTGTGGTTGTGGTGATATTTGGTTGTTGGTTTAAGAAAGGGTGTATGAATAGTTTGATTATGAATTTTCTTGGGTTATGGTTTTGATCAAAAGGAAACGGTGAGTGGGTTAAGAATGAAAGCTAGCCAAGTTGGTTGGATTAGAGGTGAGGCATGGGGTTTACAATGACTTTACTAGTATTTGAGGCTTGAGTTATTGTTGATATTATTTGGATTATCGGGTTAAGGAGTAATGGTGCAAAGACCGAATGAATAAACTTATTAATAGTACAATGATCAAATTGTACATTACTAATAGTTGAGTGACCAAATTATAAATTCATCGATCCCCACATCTTTATATCTCTTTATATAATTGATATTTTAATAATTGATATTGAAATAAATATAGATTAGGACAAACAAAACCTAATGTAAATTAAAGACTTAAAAATATCGCCAAAAGAGAAGCAACAAAAGTTGGAACCATAAAAGAACTAAACAAGTCTCTAATTTTAGATATTCTATAGCGCTCACAGTATCAAATACAAACAGACAAACTCAGGTTTCCTTAACTCTGAACTAGAATAATATCTCTGAATCTCTAATCTTCTTCCACTAACATTAAATAAATATTGCTCATTTAAAATGGTTATAATAATAGGGTTTCAGTATTTACCTTATTTAATTTGCTTGGTCTGTCGGCAACTTGAATGCAGGAGAGGGATTGTATCAGCCACTGGAGGAAGCTGGGACAGAGAGGTCGCGGCGCGGATGCGTTAAGAGAGATGAGCCTGCAGGCAGAACGACGAAACAAATTTTAATGAACCCACAATTGCAAAAATTTTAATATAAAAAATTAGTGGCATCAGACTATTGGAGGTTCAGAAAACCTTAGAATAATACCAATCAACATCAAATTCATTTTACCGAAACCATAAAGACAACAAGAAATTACCAAAAAGAAGTCAAACCTTAAAGACAACAATCCAGAACCCAAAAATGATAGCCTTGGAGAAGCAGGAAGGGGAAAAAAACCCCAGAAAGAAGCTACTGGAGAACAAATAGCCTCGGTCTTTAGGGATTTAGGGAAAAATTATAGCAGAGAATAAAAGGATTTAGGGATTTCTGGGTAAGTGTTTTAGGAGAAAAGACTTAGGGATTTCGGGGATGGAGGGGATAAAACCGAGCAAAGCAAAACGACGACGTTTTGCTCAAATTCAATTTATGTTTTGCGGCGTTTCTATACTAGCGCCACTAACTGTTGATAAAACGACGTCGTCCACCTTAATGCGTGTTATATATTGTTGATAAACGATGTCGTGAAGCTTAATGTAAATATATATTTGCGACGTTTTTAGGAAAACGCCACTAACTATAGACTTATAGCGGCGTTTTATGACTAGCGCCACTAATACTTGACAGATATTTGTGGAGTTTTTACGGAAGCGCCAGTAAAAAAAGCTTTAAACGACACTGTTTTGCATTGTACTGATATATTTTTGTGGCGTTTTATTCACAAACGCCATTAATTCATACAACAAATTTTCAAACGATGCCGTCTTCGAATCTATTGATGGGTTTTGTGGCGTTTTTGTATAAAACGCCGGTTATTTTTAATATCATTTAATCTATATATTTTTATACTATTATTAATTAATCCAAATACTTATTTTTAATATTTATAAATTTAAAATATATCAGTCATATACCCATAAATCTTTAAAATTATTTTAATAATAGTATTAGTGTTAATAATAATAAAATAATTTTATATAAAAATTTCATAATATCTCTTTTACGGTTATATAATAAATTATTTAATATATAAATTAAAAACTTAAGCCCAATTCGAAATATAACCCCAAATCCAAACTTCAAACCCTAATATCTAATACATAATCCCAAACCCCAAACTATATATATAATAATTTTAATTCATATTATCTATTTTACAATTATATAATAAATTATTTAATATATAAATTAAGGATAAAAATTTGAACCTATTTTAAAGAAATAAACATTGGGGTAATGGATACATATACCATTCGGGTTATGGGAAGACAGTTTCAATACAATAAAAGGAAGGATTAAACGATGGTTACGTTGGATCCAACGACTTAGGATTCTGAGATTCTAGGGATTTGAATTAGGAGAAACTGATTTCAAGGATTTTGGTTTCGGAATTGAGGGTCATATACCTTAAACCCTAAATCCTTGACCTTAAACCCTAAACCCTATACCATAACTCCTAAACTATCAACCCTTAACCCTTAACTCTAAACCCTAAACTATAAGCCTTAAACCCTTAAACCCTATAAAACTCTAAACACATAACCCCAAACTCTAAACCCTAAAACATCCTAAACCCAAAACTTTAAACCACAAACCTTTATATACTCTAAACCTTAAACACCATAAACCATAAAACCCTAAATCATAAACCTTTACAAATATATAAACCCTATAACCACAAATACTAAACCTTAAATCAAAAAATCTAAACCACTAAAATACTAAAGTATAAACATTAACCCTTAAACCATACGACCCACATCTTACACCCTAAATGTTAAACCCTCAACACTAAGGCAAAAATTTTCAACACTCAACGTAAATTAAAATTGAATTATTATAAAATGATCAAAACAACGCTTTTTTTTGTTTTTTTGAAATAGATTGAATAAAAAAAACGCCGCAAATTTTTTACACTTTTTATTTTTACATGAAAACGACGTCGTTTTTGTTTTGAAATAAAAAATATTTTCTGGTGTTTTTGTTAAAAACGCCACTAAAGATCACATTTAGCGGCGTTTTTATAACAAACGCCGCTATAAGTCAGACTTTAGCGGCATTTTTTTTAAAAACGCCGCTAAATTTATCCCATTTTTACACTGTAATTAAAACGACATCGTTTCTGTTTTGAAAGAAAAAAATTAGTGGCGTTTTGTTAAAAACGCCACTAATTTTTTCCCATTTTCACATTGCAATTAAAACGTCGTCATTTTTGTTTTGAAATAAAAAATATTTTCTAGCGTTTGGTAAAAAGTGCCGTTAAAGGTCCAAGCATTAGCGGCGTTTTATAAAAAGCGCCGCTATAGGTCGGAGATGTAGCGGCGTTTTCTCAAAAGCGCCGCTATAGGTCGAAGCATTAGCGGCGTTTTCTTAAAAGTGCCGCTATACGTCGGAGATTTAGCGGCGTTTTCTCAAATGCGCCGCTATATATCCTTTTTAGCGGCGTTTATTTAAAAAACGCCGCTATTGATCATTTTGTTGCGGCATTTTCCTTCAAACGCCACTATTGTGTAATCTTGGTGGCGTTTTTGTTTAAAACGCCACTAAAAACGCCGCTAAAAGTTTGATTTGGTGTAGTGTACAGTTAATAAAATTGCATGGCTTAATTGTAACTAGAATAACATTAAATCAAAATGCTAAACAATAGTTTTGAAGAATGAATAGATACAAGAAATTAATTTTGTTTTTAACCACAAATTGTTTTTGATTCAAGTTTTCGTACATAATTGTTGCGTTTAAATTGTTTGTTCTTTGGTCCATATTAATTACCGTTAAGTCATGTCATTCAATTTTTTTCAAAACAAGAAAACTTTTTAATTTGATTTAATATCACCTCAGATGACATTAAGCCATGCCATTTCATGATCAACAAGGTTAATGTGTAGGGACTAAAATATTATATTTTCAAACATGCAGGGACTAAAATGTTCCTTTTAATAATAAAGGACTAAAATAAACTTTTTGATATGGTACAAGGGCTTGTGAAAATATTTAACCTAATTAGAGTTAGCTTGTTACTCATTTTACGTGTGGGCTTGTTTTAATTATTTAATAAACTAGTATGGTTTCACCACACTTTGTGTTGAGTTAATAAATTTTTTAGACTAAATTATAAAATAAAAATTTGAAGGTTAAAATATATTCTAAAACCCTATGTTCTTTATACATTTGAAATTTAATCTCAATATTTTTATTTTCGTGAATTTAATTCATTTACTTTTCAAACTTAAAATTTTTGCTATTGTAACATCCTAAATTAGGGGTTGTTTGTAATTTAATTATTTTTCCCATGTGTGTGCTTGAAGAAATGAATACTATGATTACTTGACATGTTTTAGGGTCTAGGCATAACCCCGAGCTAGGTCTGACTTAGGGCTAAAAATTTATTTTTAGTGCTTGAGAGGAAGGAGCTAGGTGAGACTGGGGTTAAGAGAAAATTTTGTGAGAAGTTGGACACAAGGATTTAATTGGCGTGATTGGCTTGGCGCGTCAAAGGGAGTTTCAAGGGGAGAGGTGCGAGTCTTGGGAGTTACAAGGGGGATGCGTTTTGTTTTTGGGCTTTTTGGGCGTTTAAGAAAGGGGCTAAGTTAAGAAGGCTTTAAAAGATTTTGTGGGTAAGGTTTGGACATGAAAGTTGGTTTGGTGGAGTGGCTTGGGGCGCCACTTAAGGGTCTTGGTGAATGGACTCAAGTTCGAGTCACAATGGTAGCATAAGGTTTGTATTTTTATTTTTTTGAAAGTTGGCGCCATGAAGAGGGAAGAGTTGGACGTCATTTGGGGACTTTGGAAAGAATGGGATAAGATTTTATTTTTGATAATTTCGGCTAAAAAGGGATAGAAGATAGGTGTTGTTTTTAATTTAATTAAAAGGGTGATAATTAAAGATAAGAGTTATCATATTAGGAAGCAATTGCCGATTATAGGACTCTTTGGAGTGGTATTTTAGGCTTTGAAAGATGAGTAAGGGGTGTATGCCGATTTTGAGTAAAGAGAATTCTTCAAAACCATTTGGGGCCTTGCCGAAATTCCTCTCATCTTTCTTTTAAAAACTTTGATTTTATATTTCTTTCAAATAAGGTGGTACCGAACCTTATAGCCATTCTCTACTCTCTTTCTCTTTTATTTTGTTCTTTTCCTTCTTGGAACCATAAAGCCGAAAACACCATAATCAAACCCTTACCCTCATTTTGTCATTCTCTTCTCTCAAACCCTCTGTCAAATTCCCCATCTTTTCTTCCTTCTCTTTTTCTTTCTCTATTAGCCGAACCTCTTCCACTCTTGTTGCCGAAATCTTTCCTCTCCCATTAGACTCACTTGGCCGAATATAAAGATTGGTATACGTCTCTTCGGGATTTCTTTTTCAATCGGTTTGAGAAGGTAAGTGTTTGCCGAAACTCTTCTCCCATATTCTCTTGTTCTCTGTCGATTTGGATGAAGGGAAAAGCCAAGATCTGGTATTATTGATGATTTGGCTAACCACTTTTTGAAACTGATTTCACCTAGGAACTCCGGGATTTTCAAAGCAGTAGATCTGATCCTCCATTCTCTGCTAATTGATTTAGTAAGTCGACGGTAAGGGATTCTCTTTAGTTCTTCCATTAGATACTTGGAAAACCCAAAACTAATCACTTGTATGGATCTAAGGTTTGGTCGATTGCAAGGAATCCAGTGTGTGGCTTCGGGATTTGGTTGGAAACCAAATCGGTTCAAGGTAAGTGCCACAATTGAGTCTTCGGGTTTTAGCTATTATGGCCGAATAGGCCTATGGCACTAACTTTGATGTTGGCTGAATATAGGGTCAAAGGATCTAGCACAGTAGATCGAAACTTCGGGATCTAGGATTCGCGTTAGTAACAGGTGTGTAAAATTCACTACACACTTTATTAGTTAACATGACTATATTATTGCCTTTTAATCATTGTGGTAGTGATTTGCTTGTGGACATGAGCATGGATTCCGGGTAAGTCCCCTATTACGTGATCTATGATGTATGCTTGAGTTTGCCATCACATGCTGTTGAATGCTATGCTATACATAAATGCATGATATATGGGATTATGATAATTGTTATGTAAGCATGATGATGGTGGGATTAATGAGAGGAGGGGGATGATCTTTATGGACTGTCACCAGTGGTTTTGACCACAAGATGGGTTGGCCCCATCAGATTAATTGTGACTTCGGTCACCAGTGGTTTTGGCCACACCGTTGATAAATTATGACTAAGTCCCAGTGGTTTGGTACCACCAGTGGTTTTGACCACATTATGATAATTGTGACCTATGGTCATCGAAGGGTTTTGACCACACGATGGGTTGGCCCCATCATTTGATTTGTGACTCTAGTCACCGTGGTTTTGACCACCGGTGGTTTTGACCACACGGGGTAGTTAAAGGAGTACGGATGGTTAGTTGGGTTGCATGTTTGCATGTCAATTAATAAATTGTGTATGAGTTGCATTTAGGGTGGGGATTTATACACTGAGTCTTGGTGACTCACCCATTCCCAAATTATTTTGCAGATGAGTAGATCGCGGAGATGGAGCCGAAGAGGACTCGAGGCGGCCATGCTTGTTCCTTGGTTCTGGAATTTTATTCGATTCTGTTATGTTTATTTCGTTTAAATTTTTAATTTGGGTTGTAATAAGGCCGCTAATTATTATTTGGATGTTTACATAGTTGTTTTTACTTTACTTATACTATATTACAAAATGAAATTATAAATGTTAAGTAAATCGGTTAAAAGCAACATTTTCAAATTAGGTAACTTTTACGAGTTTTCAAAGATGTTACCATTGGGTAACAAAATTTACCAAGTTAACAATAACTCTGTTGACTTTAAAATTTTACATGATCAAATGTTTTCAAAGGGTTTTTCAACACAACCATGTTTATAAAAAATAAATCCCAACTGAGTTTTATCAAACACTGTTTTAATACCTTAGCCATATTTTATCAAGTTTTCACTAGACACTCAAAATGTTTCAAATCCTTTTACTCCGTGACATACCAGATCCGTTAGGACTCATGGGTCGGGTTTGAGGTGTTACATTTTTGGTATCAGAGCCCGGTTCAAAACTCGGCTGTGGGGGGCCCAAGGCCCAAAATATTTTGTTTATGTTAGTAGGCCTTATTGAATGTTTTGGGAAATCTTATGGCTTGAACAAAGATGGCAACCGAGTCTCCGACACCAATCCGTCCAGGTAAGTAATTCTATCTATTTTTGTGAATATTTGATAGGGGTAGAAGGGTAAATTGGGAACGTAGAATATTAGAATAAGGAATTGTTGAACTCTAGGGTTAGCGTACCCCAACAAACAGTGCATAAGATTTAATAATTCCCTAAACAACCCTGTGAGTTGTCACTGAGCAAGGGATGTGGCAATCGTTATACGCATGTCTAGGATTGGATTCGGTGGGAGCCTGGTATTTAAGTAGTCCTAGTGACTCACCTCCTACTCACTTGAATCCTACCTGGTGCGTAGTGACGGTTCATCCTAGCTGAGACGACGTGCTCACAGGCTAAACTTAATAACTAAAACCCGAAAGGGACTAGCCATTTTGTTTTGAAGTAATTAAAACCTTGGCTTTGAAAAAAAATAATCAAAATACCCCTGGCTTGTAAATTACCAAAATACCCTCCGTATGAAAAATTTCCAAATAAAAAATTTTCAAAATATCCTTCTTTTGTGAAATCAATTAGAACCAAATTTTGGAAATCTTGTTATGGAAAAAAATTTTACTAAAATACCCTAGTGATAAAATTACGGAATTGCCCCTAACCTACAAAATTACCAGAATGACTCTGATTTTCAAAAATTTTGCAACACCATCAACTTGGAAAACAAATTCTCAAAAAGAACCCTCAAAGTTTTGCAACATTTGGAAATACCCCAGAAATTATCAAACTTTACAAAGTTACCCTGGTTTATTACCAAAATGCCCTTGAGCTTCAAAATCACCAAAATACCCCGAATTTTAAAATTTTTTTCAAAATACCCCGGGAATTTAAAAGTTCCAAAAACCTTTTTGACAAATCATCAGAGAACTTTTATTTTTGAAAAATTACAAAAATACCCCTGTAGGACAATTGACGAAAATACCCCTAGGATAGGAACCGATAGGAATATCCGTTGAGTGAATGTGTATGGGAGATACTAAGGAATGGATGTGTTTTTCTGTGAATTAGGATAGAAAACTTGAACTTTGAATGATCGAAAGAATCCCTATTAAGCTCTCTTCATAAAATTTCTTCGTGAATAACTAGTGAAACAAGTATTAATGCATAAAATTCTTAATCAGATAAACGCAAACAAGAATAATGAGTACAAGAGGTCGGGGACATCTGCCGCGTGGTCGCGGTAGAGGTAGGATGACCTTGTCGGAGCCAGCAGGGTCTGGTCATGGGTCTGAAAATGAGATGCCGGATCTGCCGGCGGTGGAAACTGAGTTCCAGGATCAGACCGGTGGTAACGATGTAGTATCCCAAGCTGTATTACGAGTATTGGAACGAGTTGCTGAGGCAGGCGCGGGTGCAGGAGCTCAAAAATCCGTGTTTGAACGGCTCCGGGCTAACGGAGCGGAGGTGTTTAGAGGAGTTTCTGGAGTGGCACCCAGTCTGCGTAATATTGGTTAGAATCTCTTGAGAGGATCATGGGTGACCGGATTTCTGGTGAGGAGAAGTTGAAGGTATAATCTCTCCGCTTGGGATAAGTCATATCAGTGGTGGCTCACTGTAAGAGATGGAGCGATGGCGGAGGATCTCACATGGGAATTCTTCAAGACCGCCTACCAAAAGAAGTATATAGGAACTAGCTACGTGGATGCGCAACGGAAGGCTTTCTTGAACACGTTCGTGGTAATAAGACAAAGGGCGTAGTATGAGGTGAATTTCTCTGGTTGAGTAGGTATGCTCGTGGTATTGTGGGTACCGAGCATGAACAACGTGTTAGATTCGAGGATGGGGTGAGAGATGAGTGAGGATGATGATAGCTCCACAACAGAACGGAGTTCATTTGTCCTAGTGGAGAAATCGAAGGTTGCTAAAGGGGTAAGACAGTCGATTAGGTAAAATCAGGATAGGAGTTGGAATAAGAGGAGCTCTGGATCTTTGAGGTTCTCTGGTAATCAGCAGAAGAGGACAAGGTTTGGTGGGTCAGATCAAGCTGCTAGGCCTGCTAATGCTGCTAATCCTCAATGGCTGCCACGGTGTGCTTGGTGTGGGAAGTCTCACACGGGAGTGTTGGAATGGTAATCGGGGATGCTTTGAATGTGGGTCCATGGAACATCGAGTTAAAGATTGTCCGAAAAAGGTAGCTAGGATGAGGTCAGAGGGTCAGGATCGTGCAATGAATAGGAGGGATAACCAACAGCCACCGAGAGGTCGTGGTACAGGAAGAAGAGGTAATGGTGCTGGCAGAGGTCGTGGGGCACCGAGGGGAGGTATCGGTGGTACTGAGGCTAGGCAACCTAGTTTGGTCTATGCCGCGAGGCGTCAAGGGGAGGGCAACGCACCGGATGTCATAACCGGTATGTTCTTGATCTTTGGTGTACCCTATAGTACCTTGATTGACATTGGCTCAACCCACTCATACATTGCTAGTAGCGTAGTGGAAACTCGACTTAGACTCGAGCTTACTTCTAGGAAGATGATCCGTATTAAGCCCTTTAGGTCACTCAGAAAGTAAGTAAACTCTATAAGAACGTACCCTAGAACTCCAAGGGGTCGTGTTCTTGGTCGACTTGATGGAACTACTGCTTTGGAGTTCGACCTAATCCTCGGGATGGATTGGCTAGTAAAGTATCGAGTTAGTCTCGGATTATGCAACTAAGCGCATGGTAATAAAGACCGTGGAAGGTGATGAGGTGGTGATGATAGGTAAAAGGAGAGATTACCTATCTAACTGGTTCGCATTGAAGGCGTAAAAGATGGTGAGGAAGGGTTGTGAAGCATATGTGGTGCATGTCTGTGTTTTGGAAGCTAAGGATGTTACTGTAAGAGATGTCCGGACCGTAACGGACTATGTTGATGTGTTTCCAGAGGAACTTCCGGGTCTACCTCCGGACTGTGAGGTTGAATTTGGTATAGACTTGTTACCCAGAACCACGCCAATATCTATAGCTCCGTATTGGATGGCACCGAAAGAATTGGTAGAGTTGAAGACGCAGGTTCAGGAATTGTTGGATAGAGGGTTCATCCGACCAAGTGTATCGCCTTGGGGAGCTCCACTGCTTTTTGTCAAGAAGAAGGATGGGACAATGAGGATGTACATAGACTATCGACAGCTGAACAAGTTGACAATAAAGAATAGGTATCCTTTGCCCAGGATCGATGATCTGTTCGATCAACTCAAGGGTGCATCGGTGTTCTCTAAGATCGACCTTAGGTCAGGGTATAATCAACTTAAGGTGAAGGAGGCTGATGTCCATAAAACGGCGTTCCGTACTGGGTATGGACACTACGAGGTTCTGGTAATGCCTTTTGGGTTGACGAACGCACCGATCGCGTTTATGGACATGATGAACTGGGTTTTCCAACCCTATCTGGACCGGTTCATCATAGTATTCATAGATGACATTTTGGTGCACTCGAAGTCAGAAGAGGAGCATGACGCACATCTTCATGTGGTTCTGTAAGTTTTAAGGGAGAAACAGTTGTACGCCAAATTCAGCAAGTGTGAGTTCTGGCTCAAGGAGGTAACTTTTCTAGGGCATGTTGTTTCAGCTGAGGGTATTAGGGTGGATCCCCATAAGATTGAGGCAGTTTTAGAATGGAAACCACCAAAGTTAGTTACGGAAATTTAGAGTTTTCTGGGGTTGGCAGGATATTATAGGAGATTTGTGGAAAATTTCTCCTTAATCGCAGCACCGTTGACTAAACTGCTGAGAAAAGGAGTTCCATTTGTGTGGTCTTAGAAACAGCAAGAGAGTTTCGATAAGCTGAAGAGGATCTTGACAGAAGCACCAGTTTTGATTTAGCCTGAGGCAGGAAAGGAATTCACTGTGTATTGTGATGCATCGCATACTGGTTTAGGGTGTGTGCTAATGCAAGAAGGAAAGGTGGTCGCTTATGCGTCACAGCAGTTGAGGCCTCACAAAGCTAACTATCTGACGCATGATTTAGAATTGGCTGCTGTGGTTTTCGCCTTGAAGATTTGGAGGCACTATCTGTATGGGGAGAAGTCGGTAGTGTACACAGATCACAAGAGTCTGAAGTACCTCTTGACTCAGAAAGATTTAAATCTAAGGCAGCGGAGGTGGATTGAGTGGTTGAAGGACTACGACTGCTCAATCGAATACCATCCCGGTAAGGCTAATGTGGTAGCTGATGCATTGAGCCGTAAGGTGGTAGCGGATTTGCGAGCAATGTTTGCTCACCTAAGTCTCTATGAGGATGGGAGCCTTTTGGCAGAATTGCAAGTGAAACCATCTTGGATTGATGAGGTCAAAGAAAGGCAGATGACCGACGAAGCTTTGAGTACTCGGAAGTTGCAAGTACAGAATGGTGAGGCCGAATGTTTCAGCTTGGGTAGTGATGGAGTGTGGTACTTTCAGGGGAGAGTATGCATGCCTAAGGATGATGATTTGAGGCAACGAATCCTTAAAGAAGCTCATAGCAGTCCGTACGCTATGCACCCGAGAAGCAGTAAGATGTATCGGGATTTAAGGGAGCAATTTTGGTGGCCGGGTCTTAAGCGGGAAGTAATCGAGTTAGTGGGCAAGTGTTTGACATGCCAGCAAGTTAAGGCTGAACATCAATTGCCATCAGGGCTGTTACAGCCGATAAAGATCCTACAGTGGAAGTGGGAGGAGATTACTATAGATTTCGTAAGTGGGCTTCCCCTTACGCCCAGTAAGAAAGATGCAGTTTGGGTGATAGTAGACCGATTGACTAAGTCGGCTCAGTTCATACCGGAAAGGGTTGACTACTCGCTTCAAAGGTTAGCCAAGTTGTATATCGCAGAGATAGTGCGGTTGCATGGAGTACCAGTGTCCATTATCTCAGATCGAGATCCCCGGTTCACGTCGAGATTCTGGAAGGCTTTATATCAGGAGTTAGGTACGAAGTTGAATTTTAGCACGGCTTTTCACCCGCAGTCTGATGGACAATCTGAGAGGGTAATCCAAGTGTTGGAAGATATGTTAAGGGGCTGTGTTTTGGACTTCCGTGGTAGTTGGGAGGAGTACCTACCTTTGGCAGAGTTCACTTATAACAATAATTATCAAGCGAGTATTTAGATGGCACCGTATGAGGCGCTGTATGGTCGAAAATGCCGTACTCCTACATGTTGGATGGAACTAGGAGAGCGACAGATGTTGGGTCTAGAGTTAGTGGCGGAGACGGAGGATAAGGTTAGAGTCATTCTGGCTCGTTTTAAGGAGGCGCTTGACAAAGTAAATCCTCTACCGATCTTAAGCGAAGAGAGGTTGAATATGCAATGGGTGATAAGGTCTTCTGGAAGGTATCACCTTGGAAGAAGGTGCTGAGGTTTGGCCTGAAGGGCAAGCTAAGCCCTAGATTCATCGGACCGTACACGGTGTTGAAACATATGGGACCGATAGCTTACCAGTTTGAGTTGCCAGCAGAATTGAGCCAGATACATGACGTCTTCCATGTTTCAATGCTGAGGCGCTATCGATCAGATCCCTCACACGTAGTGCCGGTCGCGAAATTGAGGTGAACCCGAACTTGTCTTTCGAGAAGGAGCCAATACAGATTTTGGATCGAGATGACAAGGTTCTGAGGAGGAAGTCAGTGTCTTTGGTAAAGGTGTTATGGCGAAACCATGGTACGGAGGAGGCCACATGGGAACCCGAGGATGTGATGCGGCGACAATACCCCCAACTCTTCTGATCCAGGTAATTTTGAGGCCGAAATTATTTTAAGGAGGGTAGAACTGTAACATCCTAAATTAGGGGTTGTTTGTAATTTAATTATTTTTCCCATGTGTGTGCTTGAAGAAATGAATACTATGATTACTTGACATGTTTTAGGGTCTAGGCATAACCCCGAGCTAGGTCTGACTTAGGGCTAAAAATTATTTTTAGTGCTTGAGAGGAAGGAGCTAGGTGAGACTGGGGTTAAGAGAAAATTTTGTGAGAAGTTGGACACAAGGATTTAATTGGCGTGATTGGCTTGGTGCGTCAAAGGAGTTTCAAGGGGAGAGGTGCGAGTCTTGGGAGTTACAAGGGGGATGCGTTTTGTTTTTGGGCTTTTTGGGCATTTAAGAAAGGGGCTAAGTTAAGAAGGATTTAAAAGATTTTGTGGGTAAGGTTTGGACATGAAAGTTGGTTTGGTGGAGTGGCTTGGGGCGCCACTTAAGGGTCTTGGTGAATGGACTCAAGTTCGGGTCACGATGGTAGCATAAGGTTTGTATTTTTATTTTTTTGAAAGTTGGCACCATGAAGAGGGAAGAGTTGGACGGCATTTGGGGACTTTGGAAAGAATGGGATAAGCTTTTATTTTTGATAATTTTGGCTAAAAAGGGATAGAAGATAGGTGTTGTTTTAATTTAATTAAAAGGGTGATAATTAAAGATAAGAGTTATCATATTAGGGAGCAATGGCCGATTATAGGACTCTTTGGAGTGGTATTTTAGGCTTTGAAAGATGAGTAAGGGGTGTATGCCGATTTTGAGTAAAGAGAATTCTTCAAAACCATTTGGGGCCTTGCCGAAATTCCTCTCATCTTTCTTTTAAAAACTTTGATTTTATATTTCTTTCAAATAAGGTGGTAGTCGAACCTTATAGCCATTCTCTACTCTCTTTCTCTTTTATTTTGTTCTTTTCCTTCTTGGAACCATAAAGCCAAAAACACCATAATCAAACCCTTACCCTCGTTTTGTCATTCTCTTCTCTCAAACCCTCTGCCGAATTCCCCATCTTTTCTTCCTTCTCTTTTTCTTTCTCTATTAGCCGAACCTCTTCCACTCTTGTTGCCGAAATCTTTCCTCTCCCATTAGACTCACTTGGCCAAATATAAAGATTGGTATACGTCTCTTCGGGATTTCTTTTTCAATCAGTTTGAGAAGGTAAGTGTTTGCCGAAACTCTTCTCCCATATTCTCTTGTTCTCTGTCGATTTGGATGAAGGGAAAAGCCGAGATCTGGTATTATTGATGATTTGGCTATCCACTTTTTGAAACCGATTTCACCTAGGAACTCCGGGATTTTCAAAGCAGTAGATCTGATCCTCCATTCTCTGCTAATCGATTTAGTAAGTCGACGGTAAGGGATTCTCTTTAGTTCTTCCATTAGATACTTGGAAAAGCCAAAAACTAATCACTTGTATGGATCTAAGGTTTGGTCGATTGCAAGGAATCCAATTAGGGCTTGCTTGATTTGGTTGGAAACCAAATCGGTTCAAGGTAAGTGCCACAATTGAGTCTTCGGGTTTTAGCTATTATGGCTGAATAGGCCTATGGCACTAACTTTGATGTTGGCCAAATATAGGGTCAAAGGATCTAGCACAGTAGATCGAAACTTCGGGATCTAGGATTCGCATTAGTAACAGGTGTGTAAAATTCACTACACACTTTATTAGTTAACATGACTATATTGTTGCCTTTTAATCATTGTGGTAGTGATTTGCTTGTGGACATGAGCATGGATTCCGGGTAAGTCCCCTATTACGTGATCTATGATGTATGCTTGAGTATGCCATCACATGCTGTTGAATGCTATGCTATACATAAATGCATGATATATGGGATTATGATAATTGTTATGTAAGCATGATGATGGTGGGATTAATGAGAGGAGGGGGATGATCTTTATAGACTGTCACTAGTGGTTTTGACCACAAGATGGGTTGGCCCCATCAGATTAATTGTGACTTCGGTCACCAGTGGTTTTGACCACACCGTTGATAAATTATGACTAAGTCCCAGTGGTTTGGTACCACTAGTGGTTTTGACCACATTATGATAATTGTGACCTATGGTCATCAGTGGTTTTGACCACACGATGGGTTGGCCCCATCATTTGATTTGTGACTCTAGTCACTAGTGGTTTTGACCACCAGTGGTTTTGACCACACGGGGTAGTTAAAGGAGTACGGATGGTTAGTTGGGTTGCATGTTTGCATGTCAATTAATAAATTGTGTATGAGTTGCATTTCCGGGTGGGGGATTTACACACTGAGTCTTGGTGACTCACCCCTTCCCAAATTATTTTGCAGATGAGTAGATCACGGAGATGGAGCCAGAGAGGACTCGAGGCGGCCATGCTTGTTCCTTGGTTCTGGAATTTTATTCGATTCTGTTTATGTTTATTTCGTTTAAATTTTTAATTTGGGTTGTAATATTTGGATGTTTACATAGTCGTTTTTACTTTACTTATACTATATTACAAAATGAAATTATAAATGTTAAGTAAATCGGTTAAAAGCAACATTTTCAAATTAGGTAACTTTACGAGTTTTCAAAGATGTTACCATCGGGTAACAAAATTTACCAAGTTAACAATAACTCGTCGACTTTAAAATTTTACATGATCAAATGTTTTCAAAGGGTTTTCAACACAACCATGTTTATAAAAATAAATCCCAACCGAGTTTTATCGAACCTTTGTTTTAATACCTTAGCCATATTTTATCAAGTTTTCACCAGACACTCAAAATGTTTCAAATCGTTTTACTCCGTGACATACCAGATCCGGTCAGGACTCATGGGCCGGGTTTGGGGTGTTACAGCTATGGTTTTAATGTTATTAAAATTGTTCTATTAAAATCGCTAGTTTGACATATCAAAGTTAAAAAGCATTACATGGTAGCCATGTAAAAAAAATGGCATTGGAATAGACTTGAATTTAACATAAAATTTTAAAGTGTTTGCAATTCTTAAAATTTACGTCAATATTTTAATAAAAATAGTATTTTGACTAACTAATGTTATTAAAAAAATTGAAATACCGAATTATGTAAAAATTTAAGTGTAGAAATTAGATTTCAAATTTGAGTATAGTATAGGGACTAAAATTAAAATTTGACCATTATTATACAATGACAAAAAAAAAAAAAAGGTAGAATGCTATGTATTTGGACACATATCTATCAAAATTTTGATCATAATAAAGTATTTAGGCTAATAATGACATATAAAAGTTGAGCTACCAAATTATGTCAAAAATTAAGGTATAAAGATTGAATTTCAAATTTGAGCATAATATAGGAACCAAAACTAAAATTTGACCATTTTAATATAATCTCAAAAAGAAGTGAAAAGGTTGTATATTAGGACACATGCATGTCAACATTTTAATCGAATGAAGTATTTAGACTAACTTTGCAAATATAAAAGTTGAGGTACCAAATTATGTAAAAAATAAAGTATAAAAATTAAATTTTAAATTTGGGCATATTATAGGACTAAAATTGAAATTGTACCATTATTATAAAATCTAAAAAATCTTTGTTTTATTATTTGGACAAATATAAAAAAGGAATGTCCAAATAAAAGTTGTGGTACCAAATTATGTAAAAAATTAAAGTATAAAATTAAATATGAAATTTGAGCATATTAGATGGACTAAAATTGAAATTGGACCATTCTTATAAAATCTAAAAAAAAAAAAAGAAGAAGCTTTGTTTCATTATTTGGACAATTTTAGGAATGCCTTGGACATTCATTTATATTAAAGTACAAAAATTAAATTTAAATTTTGAGCATGTTATAGGGATTAAAAGAATAAGAAGAAGAAGAAGAAGAAGAGGAAGAAGAAGAAGAAGAAGAAGAAGAAGAAGAAGAAGAAGAAGAAGAAGAAAGAAGAAGAAGAAGAAGAAGAGGAAGAAGAGGAAGAAGTGGAAGAAGAAGAAGAAGAAGAAGAAAAGAAGAAGAAGAAGAAGAAGAAGAAGAAGAAGAATTATTAAAGTATAAAATTAAATTTGAAATCAAAGCATATTGTAAGGACTGAAACTAAATTGGACCGTTCTTATAAAATCTAAAAAAAGACGAAGCTTTGTTTTATTATTTGTATAGATGTCATAAAAAGAAGATAACATGATATTAGTTAATCATATTTGGACACACATGTAAGGGGTTTACCATTACCCCTCCATTAGACTTCTTTGTGTAGACACCTATCTTTGGGGTCAATCTCATAAGGTTATAGAAACCTTGTTTTTGCTAAAAGGCTAGACATTTAAGAACTTGTAACATCCTAAAAATGGGGTTATTCGTATTTGCATTATTTTGCTTGTGTTGAATGGCTGAGATAATATTTATGGCATGATAAGATTTAATTTAGGGCCTTGAGTTGGCTCGGAATAGTAGGAAATATTATTTATAAGCTTTAAAGGTGGATAGCCTTAGTAGTTAGGGGTTATAAGAATAAATGAAGGAACATTTGACATAAAATAAGTCTTGGAAAAGTGGCAAAAGGGAGGCCACTTAAGTGCTACAAGTGACGCCATCAAGGAACAAGGGAGAGCCTTGGTTCGAGTCATGTAATTCCCTTTTTCTTTCATATTTTGGATGGCATAGGAGGGAGAGTTCTTTCTCTCTTTAAACTCTTTTTATTATTATTTATTTATTGATGTTAGATAATAAGTTAATAAAGGATAATAGGAGATAAAGAAGATATTGGTGGGATTATTATTATATTATGGGGGATTAATTTAAGTTATTTTGAATTAAATCAAACAAGTGGTCTAGAGCAATTTAAGGAAGTACGATGAATCTTGGACTCCTTGTTGAGGAGGAGTGGACGGCAAGGACTTGTAGAAGGGGGGGGAGTGCCGAATTTCCTATAGGCACATTCTCCATCTTTTGTTTTCTTTTCTTCCAAATTACAAGTAGCCGAATTCCCATTCTTTGATTTTCCTTTTTCTTCTCAATCTCTTAAAAACCGAAACAAAACAACATTCTCTATTTCTCCTTGCCGAATCCCCATCCTCAATTCTTTTTTCTCTTTTATTTCCTATTAGCCGAACATTCACTCCTATTTGCCAAAATTCTAACACTCTTTCTCCCATTATTTTTCCTCTAGCCGAATCTCCCTACTACTCCCTTAGTAGTCTTGGCCGAATAGTATAGTGGCTTCGGGATTTCTCCTATATTCGATTGTTTGTGAAGGTAAGTGATGGCCGAACCCTCTTTCCATATTTACTTTTCTTTGACAACTTGTGGGTTGGAGAAAAGCCGAAATTTTGGCATTTGCAAGCAGAAAACTAACCACTCTTTGAAACCGATTCCATCTAGGAACTTCGAGATTTACAAGCAGTAGATCTGACCCTCCTTTCTCTGTTAATCAGTTTGGTAAGTGATGGTAAGATCTAATTCAAGCAAGTTATTTAGTTAGTGTTTAAGCCAAAGATTACTAACATGAGGTTGCCGATTTATAGGAAAGCAGAACGCTTGGTGTAATTATCTAAAAGCACTCGGGTAAGGATTCGGGTTCAAAAGGAGAACCCTTTTAATTATTTGATTTGGCCGAATATACTAACTCATGTTTTGGCCGAATATAGGGACAATAGATCTAGTGTGACCGACTCCTTCATTCGGGATTTAGGTTATTCGTGGTGACAGGTGTGTACATACACACTTATAGCAATTAATAACTGTGCTAGATATTTGTTGTATGTAAATTTGCTTGATGTAGATACGGATATAGTACCTTAAGGGTACAAGCGAGGATTTCGGGTAAGTCTCTTTTAATATGAGATTATTATTATGCTTTTGGGAAGCATGGCTTTTATGATACATGTGATAAATGTATGAGATCTGATCATGATTACTTGACTTTTGTGGGTTAAATGAGCGGAGGGGGCAGTGATATTGTGCCGACGGGCACCAGGTGTTTTGGTAACACCCGTGACTACGGTCACCAGAGGTTTGGTACCTCCAGAGGTTTGGTACCTCATCGCGTCTCGTCCCTGTGGCTTAGCACCACCGTGGGTTGGCCCCACTTTGAGATATGGGATTGACGCCAGTGATTTGGCATCACACGATGGGTTGGCCCCATCAATCGATTGTGTCTATGGACACCAGAGGTTTGGCACCTCCAGTGATTTGGCATCACATTTGTGACTATATGTCACCAGTGGTTTGGCACCACCAGTGGTTTGGTACCACAACGGGGTAGACAGAGGCGTTTGGTTGGCTAGGTTGGGTACATTATCTTGTGCATATTAATTGTTATAATTTGTGTATGAGATTGGTTTAAACCGGGGGAAGGGTTACATACTGAGTCTTGGTGACTCACCTACTCCTTTATTTTTTCCAGGTGATGCATAGATCGCGGATATGGAGCCGAGGGACTCGAGGTGGCCATGCAGTGGACTTGAATTAAATGAACTTTAAACTTAGTCTTTTTATTCTATTATTGGTTTATTTTATTTTGGATGTAATAAGGCCTCCATATACTTTACTTTTGTTATTTCTCATATGTTAGATATTTTGTTTTTAACTATAAATTTAAATCACACGTTTTTCAAATTAACACGAAAATGTTTTATCGTGCCAATGAAGCACATTTGAACTTTGTATAATAACTTGACTCAATTAAATTTCCAATTTAATCTAAGTATGATTTCAGCAAAATAACCAAAAAAATGAAAAGTTTTCAACAAAACTTAAGTTGGCTTTAAAATGGGTTTCAAAAAGTTCTTCTCCGTAACAAACCAGATTCGGTCGAAGTGTTTGGGCCGGGTTTGGGCTGTTACAGAACTAATCGACATTTTGCCCAATTTCCTCTACAATCAACAACCTTCAACAGCTTTCCACATAGTTGTTGTGTGAATTGTCACCTACACCTATAACATAATCATTCCATCAGCAATTAGTGTAATGAGCATTTACAAATGACTAATCCTAATGAGAACGTCCCTAACCACTAACCTCAAAATCAAGAAAATGCTCCAGCTACTAATTATCCTCCAACTGCAACCAACCTTACAACCCTTTTGACCTTTATGATCAACACAATACATTTCTCAGAAGAAATGATGATTTTTTTTGTTAGAACCATAAAGTTTTGATATAAAACTTAATAAACTATGGCCTATCATGTTAGATCATCAATGTCATGCCTGAAACTGTTAAATTAAAGTTTCGTTTTAATTTTAGGGCTGCATTTATTAAATGATTATTTTGAATTAAAATCCACCGTAAGCGAGAGGTATCAAATTATGAAACTTTCAGTTCGAGAGGGGCCTTAGTGTGAATTATGAGATCTTGTGAACCAATTGGTAGATAGTTGAATTTCAATTTTGGTTTTATTGCATTTGAACTAGATTGGATGAGTGGGGAACAACATGATTACAACTTAAATATTTTATATTGAATGTGGAATTGGTGAATGAAAGTGAGAGGGTATAAGTAGGAGAATTGAAGATGCTAAGGGGCATTCTCTCTTGTTCATGAAATCATCTTCTTTATTTTCCTCTTCTTTTCGGAATAGTAATGAATTAAATAGCAACTTTGCATGAAGGAAAAATGTAGATATTAGCTTAAGAAGGTAAGAATCGAAAGTTGGTAATCTTTCTAAATCTTCTTGGACCTTTTTTATTGAAATAAAGAGGTAAGAAAATTATAAGTTACGGTATAGTTCATGGCTGTGAACATAAACTCATTAGATAGCCTATAAAAATATTCTGCATGTTAACAGATTTCATTTGTCTCACTTGTGAAAGCTGACGTTTTAATTGATGAATGGTTATTTTGTTTAGTTAACCAAGGAGGAGGCTAGAGTGACAAAGGAAAGGCTAGGCAGGTGTAGGGTTCTAGCACCCGGTGTTTTGCGGGTGAGTTTTTGAACTCCATTTTTTGGTTTTTATTCTGCATGTAAAAGGGCTATGATAGTTGGGTTATGTTTTGCTGGAAAATTTTATTGCATAATCTAGAGATGTTGAACTTTGTTGCTGTTGTGTGAAAGTGTTGTCGATATTGTTCTATATTGAGTGTGAACATTTGGTCTAAATTGAAGATTTCTTACGTATATAATTGTTGTTCGCACAAGCCGTTGAAGTATTAATTGGTAGTGAACTATTGTTTGATTGTGAGTCTATGGCTAATGAATGAATTAGCAGTGTTGTGGTGGGATATTAATTGAGTGAAGTATCAGTGTTGTGGTGGGATGTTAAACGAATGAAGAATGAAGTATCTGTGTTGTGGTAGGATATTAAATGAATGAATTAATGGTGTTGTGGTGAGATGTTAAATAAATGAAGTATTGGTGCTGTGATAGGATGTTAAATGAATGTAGTAACGCTGTTGTTGTAGGATATTAATTGAATGAAGTATCGGTGTTGTGGTAGGATGTTAAATGAATGTAGAAACGATGTTGTGGCGGGATATTAATTGAATGAAGTATCGGTATTGTGGTGGGATGTTAAATGAATAAAGTATTGGTGTTGTGGTGGGATATTAAATGAATAAAGTAACAGTGTTGTGGTGGGATGTTAAATGTACACCCCTATCTCGTATCCATTGTCGAACTAGGGTTAGGAGGCTTTACTAATCATTTCTGATCATTTAATATCATTTTACAACACAAAGTCAATCATCATAGAAACATATCACAACATAATCATATAGTCCCTTAATGAGGTCTACAAGACCTTAAACACGTGTTAGAAAGAGGTTGGGACCAAACTGAACACATACAAAAATTTTTAGAAATTTAAAGATTTTTCTAAACTGCAGAGGTCACACGCCCGTATGGACAGGCCGTGTGCCTCACACACCCTTGGACACGCCCGTGCGTCCAAGCCGTGGCAAAACATGGCATACTTACTGACTTGTCCACACAGCCTGAGACATGCCCGTGTGTCCAGCCCATGGTCGAGTCTGACTTGAATCATATTACAAATTTAAGGGACAGGGTCGAGCCACACGCCCATGTGCTCAACCGTATGGGCAAATATAGGCCATTTGTAAGGCCAATTTGCCACCATCACTTAGGGTCTCACCTACAAGCACAAACCAATTCAATTCCACACATCAAATGGCATCCAAACGTACCAAAACATACTCAAATTAGTTACTTAACATCATCATTCATCTTTCTATACAATTTCACCTTAACAAGTCAATCCACATTATCATCTACCCTTTCAAAAATCATGTAAGCCAAACATCATATAATCTATACCACAAGTTCATATTTAAACCATATTTCTCATCAACCAAATTAAGCATAAAACATACCATTTCCATCATTTCCATAACCCACATAATATAGCCAAATTCAATCCACTTCCAAGCCATATCACATGGCATGATCCAAATATCTCAAAATATACCATATCAACTAGCCTATACATGCCATACACCAAATATATACATCTTTCTAAAGTACCAAAATAGATAGCCGATAGTGTGATTGAGTCGCTGAAGATCCCCAGATCTGAGCTAGCTTTACTGACACTGTAAAATAGAGAACACATCACACAGTAAGCTTTTAAAGCTTAGTAAGTTCGTATTATAATACATTTAGATCAATAATACAATTACATTATACAATGATAATTCATCACATAGATCAACTCATAACTATAAATACCATATCATCTATAGCTAATATTCTCACTTAACCATCCATAAATCCATTTACGATTTCATCAACCACATAGGTTTTGTACGTACCTTAGCCAACACTTAGTTATCGATCACTCATGCTACTCAATGCTCAATACTTCAATTCGACCAACCTTCGTTATTCATTCGATTTATTCACACACTTAGTGCCAAAATTCATAGCCGAAGCTTAAATGATATCGTTCACTTAGTGCCTTTACATTAAACCGAATTCATCTCGGTATCACACACACAGTGCTAATAAAAAACCCGAAGCTTTTATTATTTCGCACACACAGTGCTAATCACCTCTGTCTCTTTTCTAATTACGCACACTTAGTGCCATCTATCTCAATTTAATATATAACATTTCTAATTCAATAACTATACATTCATTCATTTTGCATCACATAGATATAATTTAACAACTTGTATTATATCCGAACTTACCTCGGACGTCGAAGTACCGGAACTAGTCGATCAATCGAGTACTTTGTCTTTACCTCGATCTCGATCTGAATCTTTCCTTTCTTGGTCTATACATATTCAAATTTAGCTCATTCAATCACCAATTCATTCAATTTAATCCAAACACACATATTTAGGGTATTTTACAAAATAGTCCTTACATTTTCACATTTCGACACTTTAGTTCCTAATTCATCAAATCACAAAATACACAAAATTTCCATTCACATATGCCTAGAAAAATTTTCCCTATGCTCATACAAGCCCATATATTTCATTTATTTCACATTTTAGTCCCTCAATTTCTTATTTTCACAATTTAGCCCAAATTACTCAATTTCACCAAAAATTCAAATACAAAATATGTTAACCCAACATTAAGCTTTCATTTTCCACCAACTAACAACACAAAGCTCACATATTCATTAATGGTACTTCTCAAAATCTTCATCAAATTCTAAAATTAAAGCATGAGTTTGATAATACACTAAGCAACGATCACAAAAACGTAGAAATTATCAAAAATCGAGCACAAAACACTTACCAATTGAAGCTCACTAGTGTCGAATATCACAAAGCCTCAAACTCTCTTCTTCTTTTCTTATTTCGGTGGAAAAAAGATGATAAAATGGCCACCAAATATTTTTTTATTTAATATTAACTTAATTAACATTTTACCATTTTGCCCTTAATGAATAACATTTAAAATCCACTAATACAAGCCCATTTTTGTCCATCCCATCTATCAATGGTCTAATATCAACGTAAAGACCTTTAATTTAATATACCATGCCAAATAATCACTTTAAAAATCAGCACACAACTTTTACATTTTATGCGATTAAGTCCTTTTTACAAATTGAGCACACAAACAATAAAATTTCACACAAAATTTTCACACATGCTCAATCACATACTGTAAACATAGAAAATAATATTAAAATATTTTTTCGACCTCAAATTTGTGGTCTCGAAATCACTATTCTGACTAAGGTCTAAATCGGGCTGTTACATTAAATGAATGAAGTATCAGTGTTGTGGCGAGATGTTAATTGAAATAAGTATCGATGTTATGGCAAAATGTTAATTGAAAAATGATTGGTGTTGTTGTGGGATTTATCCTCAAGTAGCAAGTTATGACAGTCCACGGGGAGTTGCCTTTAAGTGCATAAGTATGTATTCACACTATAATGGGTCTACATATATGATAATCAACTCAGCTTGGGTCCACAAGGATCATCCGTGAAACATGAACCTATGTGTTCAAGTTCTCTAAGTATGTATTCACAAGTTTGGTTCCTTCAAATATAAACCAGTGGGTGTGAGTCCACTAAGACCATCATCCAATCACTAGTCCACATGGATTATCATCTAGGCATAAGTTTGTCGAATCATATATAAGTATGAGTCTGTAAGGACCATATTCCAAGCTAAGACAGTCTATAGCATTTTTCCTCAAGCTCCTAGGTTGAGTCATCCCACTGGAATACCACTTTATGAAAATTTATGGAATTAATTCTGCCAAATACAAGTCCACGCGAACAAATTTGCATAGTATGAGTTTGTAAGTCTAAGTTCTCCAAGTAGGATTGCATAGGAAATAATTATCTAACGTGAGTTTGCCAGAACTATCTGTAAGTAGAAAGTTGTATAAATGAGGGCATGTATGTATCCACAAACCTGAGACCGCAAGTATGTGTCTGCAGACACGAAGCTCTGAATATGATTCCATAGGCGAGTGTCTAGAGGGTATTAGTCAAGTATGAATTTGCCAAGATATTTCACCTTGTATAGGTTGTATTGGGTAAATTCATCTAGACTTATCGTAAAACACATGTTCACTGGGAGTGAAGGTGAACTATTTATTTGAATGAAGTGGATTGTATGAGTGTGAAACACCCCAAACCCAGCCCACAAGCCCTGACCGGATCTGGCATGCTTCTAGGGAAAAACCATTCGAAACTTATTTGAACTTTGCCAAATACAAGAGTGTTTTTGAAAAATAGTTGATTAGTGTTGGGTTCAAATTTTAAACGGTGTTGATTAGGTGTCAAAACATTTAACATTTATTTTTAATAAAAGTTACTTAAACTTTAAATTGATAAAACCGTATCATACTAAAATAATTAAAATGCATGCATAAACAGTTTCATACTAGTGGCCTTATTACATCAAAAACAAATCCCGAAATAAATCCAAAACTTGAAAATTAAAAACTAATAAAAATAAAATAATCTCTAAGCTGAGCATGGCCACCACCGAGCTCCTGCCGACCCGGTCCATTACTGAGTGTCACCTGAAAAAAATATCCCACAACGGGGTGAGAAAACAGACTCAGTGTGTAACAGCCAACACTAAGTCTCAACAAATTTAGGCACATCAGTTCAAATATGTACAGATAGCAAATATAAGTAATGATGCATTCCCGAACCCAAACCTAGTTAACCATCCGCTACACATCGCCCGTACCAACCATCACACCGTGGGGACTACTAAGTCGACCCTCCATCTACTACACATCATCGAAGGTAGTCGCTGCAGACGACATGCTCATCGCCCTTATATATATATTGTGGCATAGCCACCAGATAATCATTTGTGACATAAGTTACCACATTCGGATTTTTGTGACATGAGTCACCACATTCAGATATTGTGGTATAAAACCACCAAATCACTTCCCTTTTCATATCACCCATATGCCCCATGTCATAAAAATCATGCCAATAGCTTATCTTATGCCTTATTCACATTCGTTCTGAGTTTCACATGAGTGCCATAATGTATATTCATAATATTATGACCACAGTAGTAGTAGGTTAACGTACCTGAGTACTTTGTACCATTGCATGGTACCTTTGGCCACATTTCACATCATTATAAACACATATATAAAATTGATGCAGTAAATCTATTGAGAGTTAGTGTGGGGTACACACCTGATTCACTTAGCGCTTTTACTGAAATCCTGAAAACCTGATCTAATGCTTTAGATCCTTAGTTCTTACATTCGGCCAACACTAACCATTTTAGCTAAAGGCCATTCGGCCAAATGATCAAATCCCGAAGGATTATCGCAACCAAAATCTTACCTTGTTGCCGATTTCACTACTAATCAAATCCCGAAACTCCGTGATATTTCTTCCTTACAATCGGCCAACACTAGTTCATTGGACTTGATTAGTTTCGACTTTCGAACAAATGAGAAACAAATCTAAGTCACTTAAATATGGCCGAATGTACATGTACACTCACCTTGATGAATCGAATCCCGAAAGAATCCTTAGTGCTTCCTTCCTTCGGCTACACACAAAAGAACACATCACTTATGGCCTTAAAGAACATTCAGCCAACCTTATACCAAGGCCTAATCATTGGTTTGGCACACTAAAAGAAAGAGAACCCAAAACCAATTGCTCAAAGAAGAAATACTTACCACTTTCGAGTAGTCCACAAGTTCTAAATGTCGACAGGAGGGAAAGATGTTGGGTTTCCGGCTTTTAAAACTTGCGATAGAGAGGAAAGAATAAGGCCACCTTGAGATTCGGCTATGGCTCCTAATGGAGATGGGATATTCAGCTATCTCAGGAGTATCTCGACTTTTGAAAGAATTGTGAAAGAAAAGAAAAGAAGAAGGGGTTGAGCAATTCGGCTATAGTGGCAAAGGAGGATTCGGCTAACACAAAAAAAAAAGAAGAAGAAAGGGGTAGATTGGCTAGAGAATTCGGCAAAGAACTAAAGAGAAAAGAAAAGAATGGAGAATGGCCTCACTTCTCCCCTTTTTGCCGAAACTACTACACCTAGAGTCCCCTATTCGGCCAATTCCTCCTCTCACTATCAAATCCCTTATTTCACTCTACCTTAGCCGAATCCTTAACACTCCAACCCAATCTATACTTCTTTCCTCCAGAGTCCATATGCTGTCCACTGCTGCTCATCCTTGTAGAAAAATAAAAACTCCCTTTTTGCTTCCCTTGTGATTCGAACCTAGGCCCTTCCCCCTTTACTTGTGGCGTCACTTACTAAGGCCTTAAGTGGCACCTCCAAGCCACTTAAACAAGCCCATTTTAGTGGCATACTTCCCCTACAATTTTCTTAAGGCCTCATAGGCTTAGCTTCCTCTTTTAAACTTAAAATTAAATAATTTCTAAGGCATTCTCCTACATTCTACTGTTCTCGAAATTCATAAAGCACATTCATAATATACACAGGCATACAAGCACATGCAATTGAGCAAAAATTGCACAAGCCCTAATTCTCGGATATTATAGTTCTACCCCCTTAAAATAATTTTGACCTCAAAATTACCTGGCTAGAATAGGTGGGGGTATTGCTATCATATTACTTCTTCCGGCTCCCAAGAAGCTTCTTTCGATCCATGGTTATGCCACAACACTTTGACCAGAGGGACCGACTTCCTTCAAAGCACCTGTAACAACCCAAACCCGGCCCAAACACTATGGCCGAATCTAGTCTGTCACAAGGAAAATACTTTTGGAAACACTTTTGCTAAGTAAAAATTTTTAGTTGCCGAAAACCTTTTATTTAGTGGTATTGCAAAAGGCATACTTAGGTTTAATTGAAAATTTAATTAAGCCAAGTTATTATAAAATTACAAGTGTGCCCGATGGCATGATGAAAACATTTTCGTGTTAATTTGGGAAAACATGTGACTTTAATTTAATAATAATAATATAGTTTAAAACAAATATTCAACATATGAAAAATAACAAAAACAAAATATCGAGGCCTTATTACATCCAAATAAACTAAAACCGGAAATAAAATTTATCATAACTAAAATTAAAGTTCATTTAATTTAAATCCACCGCATGGCCACCTCGAGTCAACCCTACCCACATCCGCGATCTACTTGTCACCGAAAAAAATGTAAAGGAGAAGGTGAGTCACTAAGACTCGAGATGTAACCCTTTCTCCGTTTAAAACATTTTCATACACAACACATAACAATTAATATGCGAATATTAAATACCCAACCTAGCCATCCAAACGCCATCGTCTACCCGTTGTGGTACCAAACCACTGGTGGTGCCAAACCACTGGTGACATATAGTCACAATGTGTTACCAAAACACTGGTGTCCGTAGACACGGATCAATTGATGGGGCCAACCCATCGTGTGATACCAAATCACTGGAAGACGATCCCATATCTCAAGTGGGGCCAACCCACGGTGGTGTTAACCACAGGGATAAGTCGCTATGAGGTGCCAAACCTCTGGAGGTACCAAGCCTCTGGTGACCGTAGTCACGGTGTGTTACCAAAACACTGGTGCCCGTCGGCACGATTAATACTTCCCCCTCCACTCATCAATCCCACATCAATCACATATGTATATGTCTCATGTCATCACATACCTAAATCTCATGTATCAATGCATCATGCTTCCCAAAAGCATCAAATAACAAATTCATATTAACAGGTACTTACCTGAATCACCATCTATACCGATATGGTATATTATCCAATGCTACATAAAATCAAGATAGCATTCACAACAATCAGCATATTTAACAAGTTATATGTGTGTATGTACACACCTGTCACCAACGAGGAGTCTAAATCCCAAAAAGAAACCAATCGGCCCCCACTCTAAGTCCGTGTCCCTATATTCGGCCAACTGTCAAAGTTAGTGCCATGGCCTAATCGGCCAAACCAAATTAATTGTAAAGGGTTCCTTGTGAACCCGAACCTTACTTTTACCCTTTCTTGTTACCAACCACAAGATTTAATTTCCGAATCGCTTAATCAACTACCACTGATTAGTAAATAAGACTAATAGCCTACAACTTAATCGAATATCAGAATAAGGAGATTAATCTTACCACCTTACTTACCAAATATTGAATACTAGAGATCGAGGCCTGAGTCGACTGCTTTACTCTCCCGAGTACCTAAAAGAAATCGGTTACCACTGCTTTAGAAGCCTTGCTAACCACCATTAAAATTGATACCTACCCTTTAATGGAAATCGGTAGAGAATAGGAGGGAAAAACCATGGGATTTCGCACACTTACCTTCTCTCGGGATCGATTGAAGAAGAAATCGAAGGAGCTCACCCTTGCTTGAGATTCGCCAAAGTGGTTAAAAACAGGAGAAAGGAATTCATATTTCAATGGGTATATTCACCCAAAGAGGAAATAATGGGGAGGAGAGGTGCTAAGAGTTTTGGCTTGAAGGATTTGAGAGGTGGAGAAAATACAAGAACAAAGGAGGGTTAGGAATTGACACTTAGCAAAATGAAGAAAAAAAAAAAACAAGGGGTCAACTCATCGCTTTTATAGGCACTTAGTACCCTTGTCAGTCCACCCTTTGAATTAATTCAAATTAATTTGAATTAATCCTCAATAATCCTTAATAATCTTAATTATCTAGATAATATCCCTATTAATAACCATTAATCCTTTTAATCAAATAATTCCTTAATTATCTTATATTATCAAAATAAAACTAATATTATCCCAATTATCCTCAAAATTAAACAAATAAAAATCCAATTCCAAATGCTCATATTATCCTTTAATATAAAAATCCCATTAAAAAGCTCATTTATCCTATTATCTAAATAGATAATTAATAAAAAGAATTTAAGGAGAGAATTTCTCTCCCCTTGTGCCGTCCAAATAAATAGCAAAAGGGATGATTTCTGTGACTCGAACCAAGGTTCTCCCTTGCTCCTTGGTGGCGTCACACTAGCTCTTAAGTGGCCTCACTTTTGCCACTTTGCCAAGGCCTCATTTGGTGTCAAATTACCCACATTTATTCTTATAACCCCCTCCTGCTAAGGCTCCCTGCCTTTAAAGTTAACAATGAAATTTTCTACCAAACCACGCCAACTCAAAGCCTTAATTAAGCTCTATTATTCCATAAATAATATCACAGCGAGCTCATACATAAGAAAAATAATTAAATTCCAAATAGCCCCATTTTGGGATGTTACGCTTCTACCCCTTTAAAATAAATTTCATTCCAAATTACCTAGCTAAAACAGATGAGGGTATTGCACCAGATCACATCCTCGGTTCCCACGTAGCTTCTTCCACACCATGGTTCTCGCCACAAACTTTCACTAAGGCATCGACTTTCTACGCAGAACCTTCACATCTCGATCTAAGATCCGAACCGGTTCTTCTTCAAAAGATAAATCCGAATTCACCTCAATCTACGCTCATCGCACAACGTATGAAGGATCTCGACCGATACTGCCTCAAAGATCGATACATGAAATACGTCATGGATCTCGATTCGATTCTGCCAAGAACTCTAGCCGATAAGCTACCGGTCCTACTCGCTTTACCATCAGATATGGCCCGATGAACCTTGGGCTCGACTTCCCTTTCGTTCAAATCTCAACACCTTTTTCCAAGGCGACACCTTCGAAAGACCTTGTCTCCCACAAAGATACTCCATTTCCTTGCGTTTGAGATCGGCATAAGACTTCGCTTATCTCGATGCTTCCTTGAGACGAGACCGAATCACCTTGACTTTGTCTTCGCCTCATTACCAATTCGGACCCGAACTTGTCGTTCCCCAACTCCGTCCAACATGTAGGAGTACGGCATTTTCGTCCATATAGGGCTTCATATGGAGCCATCTCAATCTTGGCTTGATAACTATTGTTATAAGCGAATTCCGCTAATGGTAGGTACTCCTCCCAACTACCACCAAATCCAAAACACATCCTCATAACATGTCCTCCAAAATCTGTATCACCCTTTCGATTGTCCGTCAGACTGTGGATGGAAAGTTGTACTGAAATCCAACCGTGTACCTAAAGCTTGATGCAACGCTTTCCAGAACCTTGACGTGAATCTGGGATCCCTATCCGAGATAATCGATACTGGAACACCATGCAATCTTACTATCTCCGCCACATATAGCTTAGCTAGCTTCAAGAGAAAATCCACCCTCACCAGATGAAGTGCGCCGACTTAGTCGACGGTCCACAATCACCCAAATCTGCGTCCTTCTTGCTAGGCGTCGGGGTAGCCCACTGACGAAATCCATAGTGATCCGCTCCCACTTCCATTGAGGGATCTTTACTGGGTTGAAGTAGCCTCGATGGCAACCGGTGTTCACCTTAACTCGCCGACACGCCAAACACTTCCCTACAAATTCATTACCTCACGCTTCAACCCGGGCCACCAGAACTGTTTTCGTAGATCTCCATACATCTTGCTTCCTCCCGGATGCATAGCGTATGGGCTGCTATGTGCATCATGGAGAATTTTCCGCCTCAACTCCATATCCTTTGGCATACAAGCTCGCCCTTGAAAGCATAGCACCCCATCATTAGACAGACTGTACCCTTCCAAACCACCATCCTGAACTTGTTCCCTCTTAACGTTCAAGCCTTCATCCACCAACTGATTTTCCTTAATCTCCTCGATCCATGTTGGCTTAACTTGAAGTTCTGCCAAAAGACTCCCATCATCATATAGACTCAACCGAGCAAACATCGCTCTTAAATCCGTCACAACCTTTCGACTCAACGCGTCAGCTACCACGTTAGCCTTACCCGGATGATACTCGATTGAACAATCGTAGTCTTTTAATAGTTCAATCCATCGCCGTTGTCTCAGATTCAGATCCTTCTGAGTCAAAAGATACCTCAAGCTTTTGTGATCCGTGTAGACTATTGACTTTTCCCCGTACAGATAGTGTCTCCATATCTTTAGAGCGAAGACAACTGCTGCTAACTCCAGGTCGTGCGTTGGGTAGTTAACCTCATGCGGTCTTAACTGACGGGATACATAGGCTACTACCTTCCCTTCTTGCATCAGCACACATCCCAAACCAGTATGGGATGCATCACAATAGACGGTGAACAACTTTCCTGCCTCAGGCTGTACCAAAACCGGAGCTTCCGTCAAAATTTTCCTTAACTTATCAAAGCTTTCTTCTCTTTCTCCGTCCATACAAATGGAACACCTTTCCTTAGTAACTTAGTTAAGGCGCTATTAGAGAGAATCCTTCCACGAATCTCCGATAGTACCCTGCTAAACCCAGAAAACTTCGTATTTCAGCCACCGACCTAGGTGGTTTCCAATTCAATACTGCTTCAATCTTGCGAGGGTCTACTCTAATTCCTTCAGCTGATACTACATGTCCTAAGAAAGCCACTTCCTCGGCCGAATTTCAGACTTCATCAATTTGGCATATAACTGCTTTTCCCTCAACACTTGCAGAACTATCCGTAAATGCTTGTCATGCTCCTCCTCCGTCCTTGAGTAAACCAATATGTCGTCGATGAACACCACGACGAATTGGTCTAAGTACTGTTGGAATACCCTATTCATTAAATCCATGAATGCCGCCGGTGCATTGGTCAACCCGAATGGCATCACTAGGAACTCGTAATGCCCATACCGAGTTCGAAATGCCGTCTTATGATCATCGGCCTCCTTTACCTTCAGTTGATGGTAACCCGACCTAAGGTCTATCTTCGAAAACACCGATGCACCCTTTAGTTGGTCAAACAAGTCATCGATCCGAGGCAACGGGTACTTGTTTTTGATCGTTAACTTGTTTAACTGACGGTAATCGATGCACATCCGCATAGAACCGTCCTTCTTCTTGACAAATAACACTGGTGCTCCCCATGGAGATATGCTTGGTCGGATAAATCCTCTGTCCAAGAGCTCCTGAATTTGAGCCTTCAGCTCCACCAATTCCTTTGGTGCCATTCGGTAAGGTGCTATAGACATAGGTGCCGCCCGGGTAGTAAGTCTATATCAATTTGACTTCCGATCCGGAGGCGGAACCTAAGTTCTTCCGGGAACACATTAGCAAATTCCCAACCGTTCGACCTTTCCAACTCGACTCCTTAGCTTCCAAAGCACTGATTTGAACCAAAATGCCTTACAACCCTTCTTGACCATCTTTTCAACCTTCAAGGCAGACACCACGTTGGATAGGTAATTCCTTCTATCACCTATCATAACCACTTCATCATTATCACCGCCTTAAGAACCATGTGCTTAGCACAATCCAAATTCGCCGATACTTAACCAAAGAATCCATTCCAAGGATCAAATCGAACTCCCCAAACGGTAGTTCCATCGGATCGACCACAAATACTACCCCTTGGAGTTCTAGGGGTACGTCTCTATAAAGTTTGTCTACCACTACAGAGTGACCTAAAGGACTAACTACGGTCATCTCCCTAGAAGCAGTTTCAGAGTTTAGGTCCATAGTTCCTACCACACTACTAGCAATGTACGAAAAGTCCGAGCCCACATCAATCAATGCAACATAAGGAAAACCAAAATTAGAAACATACCGGTTATGACATCCGGTCGTCACCCTCCTCATGACGCCTCATTGCAGAAACTAAGCCAGTGCCTTAGCCTCGTGTTACTGAACCTCGCCTCAATTCCACGACCTCGGTTAGGACCGTTGCTTCCTCTGCCATTACCACGACCCTCTGCGGTCCCACATTTCTATCCCGAGCACAGTTCATCCCTCCGGCTGGTTCTTAGCTAGTTTTCGAGGACAATCTCGACCGATGCTCCAAAGACCCACACTCAAAACATCCTCTATTGCCGGTCGAACAACTTCCCCAATGGGTCTTTCCACAATGTTACTCGAGTCGACCTCGATTAGCGATCATGGGCCTTGTCTTTGATTTGGCCCACTTGGCCTAGCCTTTTTCTCGACACTACCACCGGATCCAACACCCAAATCCTCTCTTTGATTATTCCTACTATAATTTTGCCTCACGCCTCCTTGATCCCTTGGCTACCTTAGCTTTTTCCACTAGAGATGAAAACTCACGAACTTGTTGCGGGGCAACCAGTAACCTCAAATCATCTCAGAGTCCGTCCTCAAAGCGGACACAGCGCTCGTGTTCAGTAGCCACGATGCCTCTAGCATACCTACTTAGTCTTAAAAACTCCGCCTCATATTCCGCTCTCGACTTAGTTCCTTGCACTAACCCTAGAAAGGTTTTCCTCTCGAGCATCTGATAACTGGTGCCCACATACTTTTCCGATAGGTGGTTTTGAAATAATCCCAAGTCGATCATCTGCCAGTAGCACCATCTCGAATCGTCACCACCATCGATCGCTTCATCCTTTAGAAGCGTACTACCCCTTTCAATTTTCTTCCTCGGTCAGTCAAGATCATCCATGATCCTTTCATTGACTCTAGCCATGATTCTCACAGACTGGTGCCACTCCCGACACACCGAAACACTTCGCCTGTTAGACCGAATTCGCCAGAATGATTTTTGAGCTCCTAGATTTCCACTAGCCCGACCACCATTTCCAAGACTCATAAACGACTTGCGATACCGCCTCCACCGGTCTCTCTCTCCTCTCACTCTAAAAGCTTGGAGGTGGTGGTGGCGGTGGTACTTCATTTTCGAACCTTGTCCCGACTGACGGGTTCGGACACCGCCATCCTACCCCTACTGGCCCACGACGTCCTCGTCCTCTGGAACTCATTCTATCTACCGCGCTTTTAACTGATTAAGAAAAATTTTATGTTAACATTTGTTCCACTTTCTTATTCGCGAAGAAATTTTATGGATAGAGTTTTAATCGAGATTCTTTCGAGCAAACAAGGTTTCAGCTTCTAACCTAGTTCACACAAAGAAGTTCTTGCATCCATTCCTTAATACTTTCCATACCTATTCGCTCTTCGGACATTTCTGGCCCATTTCTAACCCGGGGGTATTTTCGTCTTTTTCCTACGGGGGTATTTTCGTAATAAAAGAAATTTTTAAAACTTTAGTAAAGTAGGTTGTTTTGCAATTCCCAACACTAGAGGGTTTTTCTGAAAACTCTGTAAAATTTAGAGATACGGCATCGTTTTGAAACCAGGGTATTTTGGTAATTTTGTCATTCAGGGGAAATTTCGAAATTTTAATAAGTCAGGGATATTTTTAACAGTTGTAAAACTCCGAGGGTTCTTTTTTTTTTTAAAAAAGTATTCCTTTTCAAATAGTGATGTTTGTAAAGATTTCCAAACTAGGTCATTTCTTAATTTTGTGACTTGAGGCGTTTCGTAATTTTCCAAAACTAAAATATTTTGCTGATGATTTTCAAAGCTAAGTTGTTGAATATTTATAAAATAGTTGAAATCTTGAGCAAAACCATTGAACTGATATTTATGAATCGAGGGTATTTTAGTAATTTTACCCCTAAGGGCATTTTTGTAATTTTCCACAAATTAAGTTTTTCGAGGAAAACGTTGTAAAAATAATGTTCTCGGATTTGAAAAAAAGTTATTGCACAAGTTTTGAAAACATTAGGGTTTGTTGTTTCATTCTTTTTCGAAAACATGACTAATTCCCTTTTCGGGTTTTAATCATTGTGTTTAGCCTATGACCGAGCCCTCCTGGTCAGGGTGAACCAAAGCTACGCACCAGGCAGGATTCGAGTGAAAAGGAGGTGGGTTACGCGGACCGCTTAAATACCATGCTCCCACTGAACCTTTCTAGACATGCGCACAGAGGTTGCCACACCACTGAGCCCTCTGAGTTAGGGTGAACCGAAGCTACGCACCAGGTAGGATACCTGCGAAGAGGAGGTGAGTCACGAGGACTGCTTAAATACCAGGCTCTTTCGGATCCAATCCTAGACATGCGTCAGGGGGTTACCACACCCTAGCTCGATGACTAAGTCATAGGTTGGTTTAGTTCTTTAAGTCTTATGTTCATTTGTGCGTTTGAGTAATCTAATCCTAGGGTTCAAGTTCCTATAAGTCTATCTACGCTCCATGCTTCCTACCCTTCTACGTAATATAATTCACAAAGAGGTTTAGATGTACTTACCAGGTGGATCGGTCTTGAGACTCGGGCCATGCTGCTTTAAAACCCAAAAACAGTTAAAAAGGCCTACTAAAACATTTTTGGGCCTTGGGCCCCCACAGCCGAGCTTTGACCTGGGCTCTGATACCAATTTTGTAACAACCCAAACTCGGCCCAAACACTATGGCCGAATCTAGTCTGTCACAAGGAAAATACTTTTGGAAACACTTTTGCTAAGTAAAAATTTTTAGTTGCCGAAAAACTTTTATTTAGTGGTATTGCAAAAAGGCATACTTAGGTTTAATTGAAAATTTAATTAAGCCAAGTTATTATAAAATTACAAGTGTGCCCGATGGCATGATGAAAATATTTTCGTGTTAATTTGGGAAAACATGTGACTTTAATTTAATAATAATAATATAGTTTAAAACAAATATTCAACATATGAAAAATAACAAAACAAAATATCGTGAGGCCTTATTGCATCCAAATAAACTAAAACCTAAATAAAATTTATCATAACTAAAATTAAAGTTCATTTAATTTAAATCCACCGCATGGCCACCTCGAGTCAACCCTGGCTCCACATCCGCGATCTACTTGTCACCTAAAAAAATGTAAAGGAGAAGGTGAGTCACCAAGACCCAAAGATGTAACCCTTTCTCCGTTTTAAAACATTTTCATACACAACACATAACAATTAATATGCGAATATTAAATACCCAACCTAGCCATCCAAACGCCATCGTTATCAACCCGCCAGTGGTACCAAACCACCGGTGGTGCCAAACCACTTGGTGACATATAGTCACAATGTGTTACCAAAACACCGGTGTCTCAGAGACACGGATCAATTGATGGGGCCAACCCATCGTGTGATACCAAATCACCGCGCATTTCGATCCCATATCTCAAGTGGGGCCAACCCACGGTGGTGTTAACCATAGGGATAAGTCGCTATGAGGTGCCAAACCTCCGGAGGTACCAAACCTCCGTGACCGTAGTCACGGTGTGTTACCAAAACACTTGGTGCCCGCCGGCACGATTAATACCGCCCCTCCACTCATCAATCCCACATCAATCACATATGTATATGTCTCATGTCATCACATACCTAAATCTCATGTATCAATGCATCATGCTTCCCAAAAGCATCAAATAACAAATTCATATTAATGTGCTTACACGAATCACCATCTATACCGATATGGTATATTATCCAATACTACATAAAATCAAGATAGCATTCACAACAATCAGCATATTTAACAAGTTATATGTGTGTATGTACACACTTGTCACCAACGAGGAGTCTAAATCCCGAAAAGAAACCAATCGGCCCCCACTCTAAGTTCGTGTCCCTATATTCGGCCAACTGTCAAAGTTAGTGCCATGGCCTAATCGGCCAAACCAAATTAATTGTAAAGGGTTCCTTGTGAACCAAACCTTACCTTTACCCTTTCTTGTTACCAACCACGATTTAATTTCCGAATCGCTTAATCAACTACCACTGATTAGTAAATAAGACTAATAGCCTACAGCTTAATCGAATATCAGAATAAGGAGATTAATCTTACCACCTTACTTACCAAATATTGAATACTAGAGATCGAGGCCTGAGTCGACTGCTTTACTCTCCTGAGTACCTAAAAGAAATCGGTTACCACTCGTTTAGAAGCCTTGCTAACCACCATTAAAATTGATACCTACCCCCTTAATGGAAATCGACAGAGAATAGGGAGGGAAAAACCATGGGATTTCGACACACTTACCTTCTCTCAGGATCGATTGAAGAAGAAATCAAGGAGCTCACCCTTGCTTGAGATTCACCAAAGTGGTTAAAAACAGGAGAAAGGAATTCGGTATTTCCAATGGGTATATTCGGCCAAAGAGGAAATAATGGGAGGAGAGGTGCTAAGAGTTTCACTTGAAGGGATTTGAGAGGGTGGAGAAAATACAAGAACAAAGGAGGGTTAGGAATTGAAGACTTAGCAAAATGAAGAAAAGAAAAACAAGGGGTCAACTCATCGCTTTTATAGGCACTTAGTACCCTTGCAGTCCACCCTTTGAATTAATTCAAATTAATTTGAATTAATCCCAATAATCCCTTAATAATCTTAATTATCTAGATAATATCCCTATTAATAACCATTAATCCTTTTAATCAAATAATTCCTTTAATTATCTTATATTATCAAAATAAAACTAATATTATCCCAATTATCCTCGTAATTAAACAAATAAAAATCCAATTCCAAATGCTCATATTATCCTTTAATATAAAAATCCCATTAAAAAGCTCATTTATCCTATTATCTAAATAAATAATTAATAAAAGAATTTAAGGAGAGAATTTCTCTCCCCTTGTGCCGTCCAAATAAAGAGCAAAAGGGAGGATTTCTGTGACTCGAACCAAGGTTCTCCCTTGCTCCTTGGTGGCGTCACACTAGCTCTTAAGTGGCCTCACTTTTGCCACTTTGCCAAGGCCTCATTTGGTGTCAAATTATCCACATTTATTCTTATAACCCCTCCTGCTAAGGCTCCGTGCCTTTAAAGTTAACAACAGAAATTTTCTACCAAACCACGCCAACTCAAAGCCTTAATTAAGCTCTATTATTCCATAAATAATATCACAGCAGTTCATACATAAGAAAAATAATTAAATTCCAAATAGCCCCATTTTTGGGATGTTACAGCACCTTTACATCATGCTCCAAAATCTGAATCGGCTCTTCCTCATAAGATAGATCTGGTCTCAGCTTCACCTCTTCAACCGAAACTACATGAGATGGATCTGATCGGTATCGACGTAGCATGGAAACATGGAATACATCGTGCATCTGCTTCAATTTCGAAGGCAACTCTAACTGGTATGCCACCGGTCCAATTCGTTTCAACACCCGATAAGGTCCTATAAACCTGGGACTTAGCTTCCCTTTTCGACAAAATCTCATCACTTTCTTCCAAGGTGAAACTTTGAGAAACACTTAATCTCCCACAGCAAATTCTATGCCCTTCCGTTTGAGATCGGCATACGACTTCTGCCTGTCAGATGCCTCCTTCAACTGTGCCCGAATTACCTTAACCTTTTCCTCAGATTTTGCCACAATCTCTGGACCCAAAATATGACATTCTCCCAATTCCATCCAACATGTAGGAGTGCGACACTTCCGTCTATACAGTGCTTCGTACGGTGCCATCCGAATACTTGCCTGATAGCTGTTGTTGTACACAAACTCCGCTAGGGCAAATATTCTTCCTAACTTCCTCTGAAGTCTATCACATAGCCCCTCAGCATATCCTCCAACACTTGTATTACCCGCTCAGATTGACCGTTCGACTGCGGATGGAATGCCGTACTGAAATCTAATCTGGTGCCCAAAGCTTGATGTAGTGCCTTCCAAAATCGAGACGTAAACCTCAGATTCCTATCTGAGATAATCGATCTGAAGCACTCGTGCAACCTTACAATTTCTGCAATATACAACTTTGCTAATCTCGGAGAGAATAGTCAACCCAAGACCGAATGAAATGCACGGACTTTGTCACCGATCCACTATCACCCATACCGAGTCCTTCTTAGTAGGCGTGGGGAAGCCCACTAACGAAGTCCATGGTGAGTCTCTCCACTTCCATCTTGAATCAGATTTCTTTGAGCAACCTCGACGAAACTTGGTGTTCACCTTAACTTGTCGACATGTTAAGCACTTCCTACAAATTTCGTAACTTCCCGCTAAGACCGAGCCACCAAAAGCTGCTCCTTAAGTCTCAGACACCTTCGCCTCCGGGATGCATAGCATAAGGACTACTATGCGATTCTGAAGAATTCTCTTTAACTCCTCGTTCTTGACATACAAACCTTTCCTTGAAACACAATACTCCATCGCCATTAATACCATAATCCTCCAACTCCCCTCTTGCACTTCATCGTAGCTTAATCAAATCATCATCCGCCAACTATCCTCTTTCACCTCATTCAGCCATGTCGGCTTCACTTGCAATTCTGCTAATAAACTTACATCATCATAGAGGCTTAAATGTGCAAACATTGCTCTTAACTCCGTCACTACTTTCTGACTTAGGGCATCCGCCACCACATTCACCTTGCCCGGGTGATACTCTATAGAGCAATCGTAGTCCTTCAAAAATTCTACCCACCTTCACTGTCTCAGGTTCAACTCCTTCTGAGTCAGCAGATATTTGAGGCTTTTGTGGTCTGTGTAGATTACGGACTTCTCTCTATATAAGTAGTGCCTCCATACCTTAATAGCAAAGACCACTACCGCCAATTCCAAGTCATGCTTCGGGTAGTTAACCTCGTGTGGCCTTAGTTGTCGAGACACATAAGCAACTACCTTCCCGTCTTGCATAAGGACAATCCTGTATGGGAAGCATCACAGTATACTACAAAATCCTTCCCTGCCTCAAGCTAAATCAAAACTGGAGCTTCAGTCAAGACTCTCTTAAGCCTCTCAAAGCTCTCCTGTTGCTTATCAGTCCACATGAAAGGTACCTCCTTCCTTAGAAACTTCGTCAAAGGTGCGGCTATTGACGAGAACCCTTCTACAAACCTTCGGAAATAGCCTGCTAATCCCAAGAAACTCTGAACTTCCGCCATAGACTTAGAGGGTTTCCAATCCAAAACTGCCTCAATCTTCTAAGGATCCACCCTTATTCCTTCAGCAGATACCACATGCCAACCTTGACAAATCTCAGTCATTTTTTAAAAATTTTGAATGATTTTTTTTGGCTGCCTTTGCTGCACTAATATGGTATCTGATATTTAAACAGACTGTAAATTTTGACATTGTGCAATTATGTTAAACATGTTTCTTTCTAGTATTCTTTATTGCCCCCTTTTTTTTAATTTGAATTTGCATTTGAACTTGGATTCGAATTTGGATTTGGATTTGGATTTAAATCTAAATTTGGATTTGGATTTGAATTTGATGACTGCTGACTTTGTAACTTTGGCATATGAAGCAACCTTCACCCTCTTAATGAAGTAATTGATAACCACGAGTTGAATTGGTACCAGCTAGATGCTTTTGACGAGATCTGTCCCATAACATCTATGCCCCACCTATAGAAAGAATCGAAGCGGCACATAAGTCTTGTCTCCCCAATTTGGCATTTACGACGTAACTGATGCAATTTTCTTTTCTTGGCAAACCAGTAGCCGGACCCTCTTAATTAGCCTACCATCGTAGAACCATTACAATGGGTTCTTTTAATAGCATACCCATATTTCAAGCCTGGCATCCCTCGATATGGCTGTGCGAAAACATCTTGAAATTCTTGAAAATAGCTCAATTATGTCTCGCCTTATTTCTGTGGTGAGTTAGGCTTTTTTCTAAGCTCGCAACGATCCACTGACCCTTCACAAAGTAGAGTCTATTTTCATTTATTCTACCATCCTTAACAAATCAAAAGATAGGCTACAATCTCTGTCATCTTCAAAGTTCTTAGATCCCCTAGACCCATATCTCATTCAAAAAGGGAGTCTTAAACAACGCCGCTCATGTCATTGATATCTGGGTACCTAGGTATAAAGGCAATCCAAAGAATAAATGATTCTAAGGATGATTATTTTTATGGTATATTCATGAATAAAGAATGAAAGAATATTCTAAAAATAAAAGAATGTATAGTATGAAATGGAAAAATAAAAATATTTGGTTAAAAGATGCATTTTATTGAAATAAAATTACGGACACAAGCCCATTTCACAAAAGGATTCTTATTGCTTCTGGGCTTAAAGCAACAAGCATGTTTTGAATATTACTCTAGATTAACTCTAAAAATACAGGATCCCTTTCACGCTTACATTGTTTAAAACATCCCAAGTACGTAAAAGCGTAAGCTTGGAAAAGTGTATTCCTTGGTTCTCTCTTCGAATATGTCGTTAATGTCTAGGTTTCCCAACGTTCCCATCGGGTCTCTGATCTCTTCAATTTATTATCCATCAGGCCTTGCACTAAGGCCCTGAGCTCGATACATCCTTGGATCTCATGCCTCTATCTATCATGGGACTCACGATGTTTACCCCTTTAACAAAAAGTTTGGGTAACGAATTTTCTACACCAGAAAGATCATCAAACTTTACGATACCCAATCTGATGAGTCTTTCGATTATCTTTTTAAAAGCGGCATAGTCTTTGATCAATTGCCCTGTGATTCCACCATGGTATTCACATTAGGCATTTATGATGTACCATTTGAGGTATGGGGGCCATATTGGTTCTATATTAAAAGGGGATACAACATATGCGTCAAACAAAATTCGGTACAACTCCCTGTACGAGATTGGGATGGGCACGAACTGGAGTTTTTTTGAGTTTAATTTTGGATTAGTCTCTTATCTTGGGGAGACCTGATAGCTGATAGCTGCTGTCTTTGGCTGGGTTACCGTAATCGGCTTCGAATTACCCTTGTTATACTTACTTGTATTATTCACTTCCTTTTCCTTCTTCCTCAAGGCCTTTGAAATCCCCACTCCCCTTTTCTTTGTCTCTGTTGAGCCAAGAACAACAGAATCAACTTGATCATCCTCTGGGTTAAAACCTGAACCCATCGGGAAGTTCAACAGGGCCGAAGTATCAGTCTGACATTGGGGTCCAATAATGATGGGTACCCCATGCGAATGCGTGTCTGGTTGAGTCAGGATACTTATCGGGGAATAAACGATGTCTTCATCATCATCCACACTGCTGACCACTGGGCCACTCCTTTTTTCAAGCCCTCTGACTAGTAATTGGGTTAACTGGCGTATCATATTCATTTGATCTCGCATATCCCGTTAAATTTTGGCCAACTGCTCTTGCATCAGTATTTGCCTTTGCTCTAATCTCTCCAACTTTTGTTCCATGTCTTCTAGGTTAACTGAAAGAATTTTTAATTAATCAGAGCCTTTCTACAAATTTTAATGCATATAATACGATGCAATGCAAATGCATGAAATATAATGCAAATGCATGGAATGAATGCAAAAAAGAGAGGCGTTGATTCTGAATTCAATTCCATTAGAAGAACTTTTCTAGAAAATAAATTTCTTTACATAAAACGGATTATGTATGCGGCTTTTTCCTCATAATCCAGGTGAAGGCACTAATCCTTTTCTTCGTATCCAAATGTTATGGTCGTGTCCTATGAACTTTCTTAATAGATGCCTCTTCTAGCTCCTTGTTGTTTGATCTAGGCCGTGACTCTTCACTCACCTATCCTCCGCGATGCTCGTTAGCTCCTTTGAGATGTGACGGCTCTTGAATAATCTTTGTCGGCTTGAATCCTCGGGTAAAGTCTTCTGTGGACTATCAGCCTTCTCTCGTTGTTTACCTGAACTATATTCGGACGACCGTATTATAACCCACTTTATCAAGTAATCCATCTCCTTATGACAAACTCTTCTATTTAGCAATCGAATGTTAATCAACACCTCCTTTCTATGATGATGCGATGCAATGCAATGAAAACAAAAGAAAACACATTAGTGCAAGAGCAATAAATAAAACAGAACACCTGTCCGGGTGACCACTAGAGTTTGGCGTGGCTCTATCTAGGGTAGGCTCCTAGGTCTCTCTATATATGGTTTGGTTCTAAAGAGGGGGTACCTGAACCTGCAGATTCCTCAATCCTCACCCATTATAGGCTCATATGGATCAAGTTCGGTTTAGGGGAATACATTTCCCTATGGCCATGCGGAGATGAAAATCTCACGAAGCACATAGGTACCGATGTATCCTAGAAGCAGTCCACTAGCCCATGCGGAGGTGAAAAACTCACGAAGGCATAGTTTCTCGCTCCCACTTAAAGGGTATGGCCACAACGATCATGCAATGTAACGCAAGAGTATTCTACGAGGCTCAACATTAATCATAGCACAAATGCATCAAAAGAAACATGATTTTTCAAAATAATTTTCCAAATTTTCAATCAAAAGGGCAAGAGTTAATCAATCTATGGCCTGACTCTCGATCGTCCCCAGCGGAGTCGCCAAGCTATTGAAACCAATTTTTTGAGTTTGAAAAACGGGGATCGACTTTAAAATGACAGATAGAGTCGCCACCAATCCTTTTTGTTTAGGTGTGATCGGGTCACCTATAAAATGTTTTGTGTTTTTTTAAAGAAATCAATTTTGGTCTACGAATTTCAAGAAGAAAATAGGGTCGGGAGTTGGTTACGTGCGAGAAAGGATTAGCACCCTCACAACGCCCAAAATTGGTACCAAATTGATTAATTGATGTCCTAATGTCGAAAAGTTTGAAACGATTTTTAAATTTTGTTCCTTTTTTAAAATTTTGAATAACTCAAATTGGATATTGAGATTTCCTTGTTCCGAAGGAATAAAATATCACATCCAGCACGATAGGATATGACAATTTAAATCCTCGAATTGAAGATCATCCCAAAATTCTCAAAGCTCATGTATTGAAAATTTGAAAAGGTATTTGGTTATTTGGACAAACGGAAAACCGAAACCCAGCACGATAGGGCACTATTTCCTCGAATTTCCAAATATCAAATATTCCCTTCTTTTAAAATTTTTAAATAAGTGATTTTAAAAACGACTCAAAGTGCTTTTATAGAATCACTAGATAATGAGAAACAAAAATATAGCATCAAGCATGGAATAATAATATTTGAATATAATCTTTATACAAATGGATGACAAGAATGATAATATGAACATATAATTCAATATATCCAATAGTAATAATTTCACAACACAACATATTCAAAACGATATCATCCATCAATGTCGCATGGGAAACTAATAAAATATAGAACCAACTTTTGAATGATAACAAATGAATTTAAAGTATAAATATTTGAAATCAACAATTTTATGGAACAATTTAGAAAATAAACTATGATCAATACAATAATTTTATAAATAATTTTTGAGATAACTATCATGCAAGAAGAAATAATATTCAAAATAATTTAAAACCAAATATACTTATTTAAAGAAATTTAATAAATAATGTACATATACAAGTAATGTAACAAAGATTTGAAATAAATAAAATATAATTTAAAATAAAATCTTTAAATGAGCAATTATATATTTATATAGATTTAAAATAAAATATATACATAGATAGATTTAAAAGAAAATACATGCATAAAATATTATGAAACCAAATATACGTTTATAAAAAATAAAATAATTTTAATTCTAATTATATATACATGTATAGAAATATTTAAATTAAATACTATATAAATCTTTAAAACAAGTAATCTATAAAAGAAACTTTTAAAATTAAATATTTATAAAATAAATTTAAAAATGAATATAGAAATGAAAGATAAATCAATTAAAACATTGTAAAATTAATTTTAAATTAATCTATTAAAACAACTTCTAAAAAAAATAGGTAGAGAATAATTATAATACCATAAAAGGTTGCAAGGAAAATAAATCAAAAATACTTAATTGAAATGAAAATAAAATTAAAAGGACAATCTATAAAAAAAACTATTAAAATAGAACCAAGGATCAACATAAAATACGCATGAACAAAGAAGGATTAAAAATGAAAATATCCCCAAATTCCCTCAAAACGCAGCGTCTAGATATAGTCCCAAATTGAAATTGTACTCAAATTTCAGGGAGAAATTTAAAAAAAAAAGAAACAGCAAAATGATTCAATCGAATAACTACAAAACAAAGAGGGACCAATCGTAGAAATAGCCCAATTTTCAGAAATGCGCGGATCCTGAGGGCGGATTCGGGTCGACGCGGGTTAAACACCAAACGGTGCCGTTTCGGCATATGATTTTCAAAGATTTAAAAGACGCTGTTTCTTTTATGAATTAAAACCAGATAAAAAAAATCAATTATCATTTTGAACTAAACCTAGCCATTTTTGTTTCACTCTCGGTAGCACTTAGGGATATCTCTGCTAACCACCAAAAACGCCATTGTAATTGGCGTGTGGTGGCATTTAAGAACCGATTTGCTAACGCCTTCATCTAAAACTTGATTGTGCCACGAAATGAGGACGCACAAAGGTAATCTTGCTTTTCTTTTTATTTCTCATATGAATATACACAATAAAAAATGGAAAAGAAACTTAAAATCGAAGGAAAAATGAAATCACCTCTTTGGCTTTTCATTTTTTTATTTTGTATTCTTTTTTTTTTTTTATGTATTCGTTTCGTGTGTACCAAAAATGGGGATCCTTACATTCGTTTCGCCATTGCTTTATAGCCGAATGAAAAAAAATAAAAAATAAAAAATACAAAATTACTGTGAGTTTTGCTTATTATTTTTTCTTCTATTACTGCTGGTTGGCTTTTTGTTGTTTGTTTGCAGGTGAACGTCGTGGAGGCCGTTGCTCGCATGCTTGGCTGGCGTGGATGCCCGAGTGACGTGGGGAGGTGCAACGTTCGTGTAGAAAGGTTGCAACACCAGGCGACCCTAGAATCTTGTAGGGTTTTCTGTAATTGGGCCATTCGGGCCATATTACTTTGGGTTAGAAATTAGGTTTTGATATTTGGGCCTGTTAATTTATTGGGTCTAAAGGACTGATGTAAATGGACTGTTATTAGATCTATTATTTTATTTTGGTTTAATAGTTAATTGGGCCCGGGCGAAATATGTAGCATCCTAAATAATTGGGTATCATTATGTTGCTTAATGTTGGTTCGAGTTACTTGGAGATAGAATAAATATTATTATTTAAGTGTACATTTGAGTAAAGAAATTAAATGACCTTAAGACTTAAATTAATTAAGTGCTAAAAGTTGGCATAAGTGAGCTAGTAGTAAAGAGGAGATGGCGCCATAAGTGTTCCTAGAGGGAAGGAGTTCGAAACACCTGGCAAGCAACAAGGAAATTTTATTTTTTGCTTTAACCTATGCATGTGTCGGCAAGGGGATAAGGTTGGATGAGTTGTATTGTTTTATTTTTGGTAAGTAGACTAAAGGAAAAAGGTAATTGTTAACTTATGGTAGGGAATCAAGAAAGTTTGGAAAGATAAGGGGACATAAGGCATGTATCAAGGAAAAGGTTTTGGAAATTATTTGATGGTCATTTAACCAATGAATTTGGACGACAATGTGGCTAGGGGGAGGTTGGCCGATTATGTTAGTACCTTGCTAGGATTAGGAATTAGTTTTTGGTCATTCCTAACATCTTGTGCAAAGTTTTACAATTCTTTTCTCAACCTTTTCTCCTTTGGCCGCATTTGAGCTTTTGGTAAGCCTTAACCTTTTGACCATTTGGTCATTTTTGCCTATCACTTTAGTACTCTTTTGTATGTTTTTTTCAAAGTGCCGAAATCTCCAATACCAAAAAGGCCATTCTTTTCTTTTCTTCTTCCCATTGCCGAATGTACTTTTCTCATAAACTCATCTCTTTCTTTCTCTTTTCTTCCCTTTGAAAACCAAAACAACATCATCATCATCTCTTTCTCTCATCTTTTAATTTCTTTTCAATCATACTTTCTCCAAAATATTTTCTCATGGCCGAATGTTAGTGTGCCTTTCCCGAACCATTTTCTCTTTTTTTTTGGTTATTCATAGCCGAATCTCTCTCTATTCATAAACATCCTTCTCAATCGTTTCTTCTCAACCATGGATAATAGGTAAGAGTTATTTTTAGTTAATTTTAGATAATAATGGTTTTGGCCGAATCTTGATGGTGGTAAGAAGGAGATCTTGGATTGAAATAATCATTCTTTCTATTAACTTTTCTTTGTTATATTTTAAGGCGATAGTAGAGGATCGGAACTCAAGTGTTCGTGAGTATCATAGAACGTTGAAATCGATTTAAGGTGTTAAGGGAACGTTTTTGGTCGATTCTCATATTGTGGAGCAAGGATCTTTGTGGTAAGGAAATCTCACCTTTAAAACCTTTAGTATTATTTTCGATATATTCTTAAGTTAGATTAATGATCTTTTGTCATTGAAGACATTCAAAATAGGGAAAAAAAAGGGTAGTCCATAGTCTTCGTAAGAGGGGTGGATCCGCTATTCCCCCTAAATATAAAAGAAGGGTCATTTTAGAATCCGGATTTTCCACCGGGTTGCGGACCATCAACCGAGGGAAATCAATTATTCGAAGTAGTTCTTACTCCCGAGCCATTGTACGTTAGTGAATTTTCAGCGAGCAACGAATCGATAAACGAGGATAAACCGAAAATAGAAGTGATTCAAAATCAAAGGGGTAAGGATTTGGATCAAATCCCAATAGAATATTTTTGATAAATGATAGTGTTCTAATAGATCGTATTATGTTTAGGTGTTGACGAGCGGGAAGGTTTAGTACTCACGATATCAAGGTGTGTAACTTCACACTTTTCTTGGGTTGGATGTCATTCGTGGTATTGAGTAAAATCGTAAAATCGACAAAATAGGTATAATACGTATTAATTGGTATCTCGGTGAAAATACATGAAAACGATTAAAATTGTGAAAATTACAAAAACACCCTCATGAAGTTAGTTGTTAATATGTAAATTTTATGTCTCGTAAAAATGGGCCGAAAAATATGCTAGTTAGTAAAATGGGCCAAAATCTCTGTTAGATCGATAAATGGGCCGAAATCTCTGCTAGATCGATAAATGGGCCGAAATCTCTACTAGATCGATAAATGGGCCGAAAAGCCTGATAAATTGTTAAATGGGCCAAAAAGCCTGATAAATTGTTAAATGGGCCAAACTCTTAGCTAGATCGTAAATTGGGTTTAAGATGCTAGATTGCTAAATGGACTATATGCTATTTTGAAATTTTGGGCCTTAACAAAAACTAGAAATATTGGCTCTTATGTTATTTAAATCTTTTGATAAAATCATCATATGAACATAGACAAATTTTTGCATACATGTTGCATGGGTTGGGATTAATAATGAAGAGAAGAAAAGCCTGTTGCCAAAATCTAGTTCGGTGGCTCTGCCACAAATATTAATGGCTCAATGCCTCTAGTTCGGTGACTTTGTCACAATCTAGTTCGGTGGCTCTGCCACAAATATAAAATGGCTTAATGCCTACGATTGGTGTGATGGCGGGTGGGTTGACTTGATCCCACAGTGTGATGGTTGGTACAGGGGTGAGTAGTGGATGGAAATTAGGTTTGGGGTTGGGAACTTCATTTTGCATACATATTATTATTTATATTGTTAAACTCGTTGATCGCTCAAGCCCAAAATAATGATTTGATGATCGACCCAATGAATAAGTAGTGAGTTATACACCGAGTTCTAAGTAACTCACTCCCTCAAATTTTTCATCTCAGGTAATGGAAATTGACGTGGACTTGGGCCGAGGATGACTTCGTGGGGACCATACTACAAATAAGGGTTAATGAAACTTTGAACTTTTATTAAAGACTTTCTATAATTTACTATTATGGGTTTGATGTAATAAGGCCTCTATAAATGTTTTATGGATTTTATGTATGGATGGATTTAAATTATGTTTTGGACTATTAATATGGGCTTATAATTATTTTGTTTTCTTAAAATAATTTGGGTTTTCAAATATATGAAATTCCTTTATCATTTTCTTAAATATTTTGAACTCTTATAAAAATTTATAAAAATTTACTCTAAGGATTTTATCAATACATTATTAATGATATTTTCAATTAATATTTTTCTCATATATAACAAATTTAAAATACTCTTTTGGTTTTTACTAAATCTTGTAATTAAAAATGATTTTTATTTTAAATTCCTATTCATCGTAATTATTAAGATAGTTCGATTTATGTAACAAACCAAATCTAGTCTTAATGCATAGACCGGGTTTGGGGTGTTATATTTAATGGTATCAGAGCCAGTTTCAAAAACTCGGCTGTGGTTGGGTTCAACAGATAATTTCCGTAGGAAAAATATTTCGATTATGTTTAAAGTATGGCACCACAAGCATCCGGCAACAAGTCAAGTAAGTATTCGTTACTAAATGATTATTATGATGATATGACCATAGGAACACTCTAGAACTTCTAAGTTTTAGGTGTTGAAAAATTGTAGAGATTGGGACTATAGGATGTGTTGCGAAAAACAACTTTATCTCTTAAATCTCTTAAAACACCGTTAATAAACACTGAAACAATTTTTTTGATTCATAAAACTTGTAATCAGATAAAATCGAATAAGTCATCATGAGCACTAGAGGACGTGGTCGTGGGCGCGAGACGTGGCGTGGAAGAGGACGAGGTGTTAGAGGTGCAATCAAGCACGAAATCATATATCGAAATGGATGCACTGCATCATTTGAGAGTGAGACGGATCACGCGATCACATGGAAGAAGATAATGCCTTGACGCAGCGATGTCTGCGAGTCCTAGAAAGGGTCATGGAACTAGAATTGGGCCAACAACTCGTGGGTCAATTTTGGAACGACTCAAGTCAAATAATGCAGAAGTTTTTAGAGGAGTTTCCGGTGTAGCTCCGAATGTGGCTGAATATTGGCTCGAAGCTGTGGAACGGATTATGGATGATATGGAATGCACTGTTGAGTAGAAACTGAAAGGAGCTGTGTCCTTGTTAAGAGACGAGGCTTATCAGTGGTGGCTCACTGTTCGAGAAGGCACTAAAGCTACACTAATTACTTGGGAATTCTTTAAAACTACCTTCCAAGGGAAATATGTTGGAACGAGTTATGTTGTAACACCCCAAACCCGGTCTATGCGTTGAGACTAGATTTGGTTTGTTACATGAATCGAACTATTTTTAAATTTTGCAATAAGTTGAAAACTACAATATTAATTTTTAGATTTTAATAAAAATAGAAGAGTATTTGAATTTGATAAATATTAGAAAACATCAGTTGAAAAACATTATTTTATTATCAAAAACCTTTAGGTAATTTATTAAAGAGTTAACAATAATAAATATTATAAGTGAATTTCATATACTTGAAAGCCCAAATTTATTTTAATAAAACATCATATAATCATAACCCATATTAAAAAAATCCAAAGTATAGTTTAAAAGCAAACACACATAAAATCCATAAATTATTTATAGAGGCCATTATTACAACATCCCAAAATAGTAAAAATAATTATTAAAAGTTCGAGTTTAAATAACCCATATTTTGCAAGATGGCCTCCACGAAGTCATCCTCGCCCAAGTCCACATCAATTTCCATTACGAGATGGAAAAATTAAAAGGGGTGAGTTAGTTAGAACTCGGTGTGTAACTCACTTACCACCATTATTGGGCCGATCAACAAGATATTGTCTTGGGCTTGAGCCCAATTACGTAATTCAATATATTATAAAATAAAATAATTTAAAGATGCATGTAAAATGAATTTCCCAACCAAACCTAATATCCATCAGCTAACACCCCCGTACCAACCATCACACCTGTGGGGATCAAGTCAACCCACCCCGCCAACACACCAATCGTAGGCATTAAGCCTTTTTATGATTGTGGCAAAGCCACCAAACTAGAGGTAGTAAGCCATATTTGTGGCAGAGCCACCGAACTAGAGGCAATAAGCCATTTGATTATTTGTGGCAAGGCCACTGAACTAGAGGCAATAAGCCATAATTGTGGCAGAGCCACCGAACTAGATTTTTGGCAACTGGCCATTCTTCTCTTCATATACCCCACCCCATGCAATCGTGCGTATATAACAAAATATAATCATATAAAAATTTCTTTTATTTCATTCATAACAATGGTGGGTTTATCATTAAACATTTCATTGGCCCATAAAATAATTTAGCAATTTGCTCATTTAGCAGTTTAGTGGACTTTGGCCCATTTATCAAACTAGAGTATTTTGGCCCAATTTATCGAACTAGAGTATTTTGGCCCAATTTATCGAACTAGAGTATTTTGGCCCAATTTATCGAACTAGAGTATTTTGGCCCAATTTATCGAACTAGAGTATTTTGGCCCAATTTATCGAAACATACAATTTACATAATAACAAGTAATTTCTCGAGGGCATTTTCATAATTTTCGCGATTTAGTCGTTTTTACGTATTTTCGTCAAAATATCAATTTTACGTTTTCCGATCTAGTCGTTTTACGATTTTTACTTCCATACCGAAATTGACATCCAACCGAGAAATAGTGTGAAGTTACACACCTCGATACCGTGAGTACTAATCCTTCTCGTTCCTCGGCACCTAAACATATTTCGATCCGTTAGATTACTATTTCGTAAAAATATTCTTAATCGATAATAGATCCAAAATCTTACCCTCTTGATTTTGAATCACTTGATTTTCTTCTCCTCGTTTATTGATTCGTTCACGAGAATCCACCAACGATAATGGCTCGGAAGTTCGTACCACTTCAAATAATGGACTTCCTTCGAAGATGGTCCGCAACCCTGGAAAATCCCTGACCGCCAAACCGCTCTTCGCTTGAATGGGGATTTATAGATCCGCCCCTCTTAACGTGACTAACCACCGCCCTTTTCTTCCCTATTTTGAAAGTCTTCACGATCAAAGGAATATTAGTTAGATCTAAAATAATATCAAACAGTACTAAAGGCTTTAAAGAATGGGATTTCCTTACCACAATAAAACGTTTCCAACGTTTCTACGATTCTCCCGATCACTTGAGTTCCGATCTTCCATTATTGCACTAAATAATAACGAAAGAAATGTTATTAGAATGAATGTTATATCGATCCAAAAAGGTCCTCATAATACCAATGATATTCGGCCATGACACTAATAATAAATCGAAAATGAAAAAGAATTCCTTACCTATTTCCATGATTGAAAAGAAAGGATTGAGAGAGGTGTTTGTGAGAGTTGTAGAATTGGCTATGCAACCAAAGAAAAGAGAAAATAAATTGGTTATGGCACTCTAGCATTCGCCAAGAGAGTGTTTGATGGAGAAACTTTGATTGAAAGAATTAGAATATGAAAAAGAGATGGTGATGAGGTAGTTTGATTTCAAAGAGAAGAGAAGAAAAAGATGGATTTTTAGGAGTTAGTGCATTCGGCCATGGCAAAAAGAAAAAGAAAGAGAATGGTTTTGGTATGGTTGATTTCGACAAGGAGAAATACAAAAGAAAATTCACAAGATGAATAAAAGTGACCAAATGGTCAAAAGACTTTGGCTTTACCAATTGCAAAATTCGCCAAGATGAAAGTTGAAAGGAGAGGAAATAAAATTCTGCACAAAGTGCAAGGAATGACCAAAGAGAGAAAAGAAATTCTTAGCCAAAACTAACTCAAAATTAGGCTCCTTCCTATACCAAATTGCCGTCCAACACATGGTCAATTGGCCATGATTTGTTTCAAAATTTCCCTTGATATGTGCCTTATGTTCCCCTATCTTTCCTTAAGTATTTGATTCCATGCCATATATTTTCTATTTCCATAATCCTTTGATACACTAACCAAAAATAATATGGTCAACTCTTACCTTAATTGTCCTTGGCCGACACTTGCTATGGATGTGCATAAAATTAAAACAAAAATTTACCTAAAAGCTAAACAAGGATTCGAACCTCTTCCTCTTGCTAAAACCCATGCGCCAACTCCACCATGCCATATACTCAACTTATGACACTCATTAACACTTAATTTAACTTAAGTCTTAATGACATTTGCTTCTCTTCAATAATTTCTTAATTAATAAATTTTATTCCTTATCCAAATTATGCTATACTCCTTTTTAGGACTTCAATAAGCACTTAAAAAATCTAAACACCAATTCATGCAATATAATAATACTCGATTTTTAGGGTGTTACAACTCTACCCTCCTTAAAAAAATTTCGTCCTCGAAATTTACAGTTGAAAGAGGCGAGGTATTGTTGCCAATTGCATCCTCGGCTCCCACATAGCTTCCTCCACTCCATGGTTACGCCATAGAATTTTGACCAACAACGGTTTTCTTTTTAGCACCTTGACATCTCGGTCTAAGATTTCCACCGGTTCTTCTTCGAAAGATAAATCAATTCAGCTCCAATTCTTCTACCGGGTATAATGTGCGAAGGATCCAATCTATAACGCCTCAACATGGAAACATGAAAACATTATGGATTTGATCCAATTAGGAGGTAACTCAATCGATAAGCCATCGGACCAACACGTTTCAAAGACACGATAAGGTCCAATGTATCTAGGACTTAGCTTGCCCTTCCTTCCGAATCAAGATCTTTTTCCAAGGAGATACCTTCAAGAAAACCCGATCTCCCACATCATACTCGATATCTCTTCGCTTCAGTCCGCATACGACTTCGCTCTATCTCGAGGCTTCTTTCAACCGTGTGCTCGAATAACTTTTACCTTATCCTCCGCTCGGATATCATCTTAGGACCTAACATCATCTTTTTCGCCAACTCACCCAACAAATTGAGAACGACACTTACAACCATACAATGCCTCGTAAGGTGCCATCTCAATGCTAGGCGATAGTCGTTGTTATATCGCGATTCTACCAAAGGGTAGATAATCTTCCCAACTACCCTCAAGTCGATTATACATCCTCTTAACATATCTTCCAATATCTCGAATTACTCTCCGATCGACCATCGACCGAGGATGAAAAGTCTTCAAGTTTAACTTTGTCCCCAAGGCTTCATGCGAGCTTTCGAATCGTGATGTAAACCTAGGGTCCCTATCCGATATAATAGATACAGTACCCATGCAACCTCACAATTTCGGATACGCATAATTTTGCCAACTTCGTAATGAATAATCCGTCTTTAACAGCAGGAAATGAGCAGTCTTAGTCAACCGATCAACAATTACCCACACAGAATTTTTCTTAGTAGGTGTTAAAGGTAACCCACTAACAAAATCCATAGTTATCCGCTCCCATTTTCAAAGAGGAATCTTTATCGGTTGTAACAATCCAGACGGTAATTGATGTTCTGCCTTCACTTGTTGACAAGTCAAGCATTTTCCCACAAACTCTGTAATCTCACGCTTTAACCTTGGCCACCAATACTATTCACGGAGATCTCGATACATCTTATTTCCTCCGGGATGCATAGCATAAGGGCTACTATGCGCCTCCCGTAGAATTATTTGCCTCAGATCTGAATCCTTAGGCATACATACTCTTCCTCGAAAGCACAACACACCCTCCGTGTTTATTCCAAAATCCTCAATTTCACCATTTTCAGCTTGCCGAAGTAAAGGTCCCAACTTCTCATCTGATGTCTGTTTTTCCTTGATTTGTTCCAGCCACAGAGGCTTCACCTGAAGTTCTGCTAACAAACTGCCATCCTCGTACAGACTCAAATGGGCAAACAATGCTCTCAAATCAGATACTGTCTTACGACTTAACACGTCAGCTACCACATTAGCCTTTCCAGGATGATATTCTATTGAGAAATCATAATCTTTTAATAATTCTACCCATCTTCTTTGTCTTAAATTTAACTCCTTTTGGGTAAGGAGGTATTTAAGACTCTTGTGATCCGTGTAGATTATTGACTTCTCACCATAGAGATAGTGCCTCCAAATCTTTAGAGCAAAGAAAATGGCAGCTAACTCTAAATCATGAGTAGGGTAGTTTACTTCGTGTGGTCTCAATTGATGAGAAGCATAGGCCACCACCTTTCCATTTTGCATCAACACACAACCTGCACTGTGAGACGCATCACAATAAACAGTGAATTCTTTTCCAGCCTCCGGCTGAATCAAAACTGGAGCTTCCGTCAGGATTTTCTTCAATTTCTCGAAACTCTCTTGCTGCTTTTTAGTCCAAATATACAGAGCTCCCTTTCGCAACAGTTTAGTTAGGGGTGCAACAATCAACGAAAACCCCTCTACAAAACGTCTATAGTATCCAGCCAAACCCAAGAAACTCTGAATTTCAGATACCGATGTTGGTGGTTTCCAATCCAGAATAGCCTCAATTTTCTGAGGATCCACCTTTATTCCTTCGGCTGATACTACATAACCAAGGAAAGTCACTTCCTTTAGCCAAAATTCGCATTTACTAAATTTGGCATATAATTGTTTATCACGCAGTAGTTGCAATACTATTCGCAAATGCTGGTCATGTTCCTCCTCATTTCTCGAATAAACCAATATATCATCTATGAACACTACCACAAACCGATCTAAATATGGTTGAAAGACTCGGTTCATCATGTCCATAAATGCAGCTGGTGCATTGGTTAGTCCAAACGGCATCACTACAAACTCATAGTGTCCGTAACGTGTCCGAAATGCCGTCTTATAAATGTCCACTTCTTTCACCTTGAGTTGGTGATAACCCGACCTTAAATCAATTTTGGAGAAAACTGAAGCTCCTTTTAATTGATCAAACAGTCGTCAATTCTTTCAGAGGATACCGATTCTTGATCATCAATTTATTCAATCGTCTGTAGTCAATGCACATACGCATCGATCCATCCTTCTTCTTGACGAACAAAGCTGGTGCTCCCACGGAGACACACTTGGTCGAATAAATCCCGATCCAAGAATTCTTGAATTTGAGCTTTGAGCTCACCAACTCCTTCTTACCATTCTATAAGGAGCAATGGACACCGGAGCTGTCCCTGAGCAAAAGCTCAATGCCAAATTCCACTTCCGATCCGGAGGTATACCGGAAGTTTTTCGGAAATACATCGGAAATTCTTTCACCGTCCTCACATCATTCACAGATAACTCTTTGGCATCCAAAGCACGATAAAGGCTAGGAATGCACCATATCCTTTCCGCACCAACTTCTCGCGCTTTTAATGCGATACCACATTTGCCGATAGTTCCTTCGCCACCAATCATTATGACTTCCTTATCATTCGAGGTTCTTCTCGACATTCGTTTTTCAAAGACAATCCAATTGCGCTCGATGTTTGACCACCAATCCATGCCCGAATGAGATCGAACTCGCCGAAAGGTAGTTCCATCAAGTTTGCTAAGAATACCTCCTCTTGGATTTTCAAGGGCACGTCTTTAAATATTTTATTAACAATTCCGATCGTCCTAAAGGACTAATTCTCGTTATCTCACTATCGGTAATTTGATTCTAAATTCGAGGTTTCAGATTGGCACTAGCTACATATGAATGGGTAGAGCCAATATCTATTAAGGCAATAACAGTACATCAAAATGAAGAACGTCTGGGTTATCACATCAGTGCATTGTCGTCCTCATGGCGTCTAACCGCATAGACCATCCAGTCGTCTTGCATCTGCATTTCTCTCGGACCATTGCCTCGACCGGTGCACCTTCACCACGACCAGCCCCATTACCACCACGACCGGTCCACGACCCTCGGTGGTCTTGATTACCCTGGCCTACTTTGTGCATCATTATTACGGACTTCTTGAGTCGTATCCAAACGTCGAGGATAATTTTATATCGATGATCCATTGAACCGCATTTGTAGCATGCTACCGTTTCCTCCAACATTCTCCAAAATGTCTTTTCCTACACTCGGTACAATCTCGACTCGATTATTTGCTCTTTGGGTTCTACTTGAATCGATTCATCATTCCGAGGTTTCTTCCAAATCTCTTTGAAGAACCGATCTCTTGTGTCTCTCTCTTATTTGAATCTTTCTCGGTTACTGCTTTTGAATTCTTAGCCTCTTGGCTATTTTGGCCTTCTCCACCGAGTGGAAAAATTTCTAACTTGTCATGAGCAATCGTAACCCTCACTCATCATTAAGTCCATCTTGAAACGTACACAACGTTCATGATCTGTTGCTACAATTGTCCGAGCATAGCGGCTCGGACGTAAAACTTCGACTTCATATCTTTGCACGGTCTTACTTCCTTGGACAAGATTCGAAATTCCTTCCTTCGACGTCTACATAACTCGTTCCAACGTATTTTCCTTGGAATGCGACTTTAAAGAATTCCCAATTAATTAGTGCGACTTGATTGCCTTCTCGAGCAGTGAGCCACCACCGTCGCCTCATCTCTCAATAAGGATCTGACTCCTCTTAGTTTTTGCTCACCGCTGCATTCCATATCATCCATAATCCGTTCCACGCTTGAGCCAAGATTCACTACATTCGAGCTACACCGAGACTCCTCTAAAATTTCGCATTATTTGACTTAAGTCGCCCGAGATTGACCCACGAGTTGTTGGCCCAATTCTAGCTCCAATGACCCTTTCCAAGACTCGCGGCATTGCTTGAGTCAATGCATTATCTTCTTCCATGTGATCACGTGATCCGTCTCACTTTCAATTGACGCAGTCGTCTACTTACGCATATGATTTGGTGCTTGATCGTAGCACCTCGGCCTCTACCACGGCCACGTCTACACTCGCGTCCACGACCACGTCCTCTAGTGCTCATGATGGCTTGTTCGTTTTTATCTGATTACAAGTTTTATGGATCAGAAAATTTGTTTCGGTGTTTATTAACGATATTTTATGAGATTTGAGATATAAAGTTGTTTTTCGTAACATGTCCTATAGTCTCAACCTCTACAGTTTTTCACATCTAAAACTAGAAGTTCTAGAGTGTTCCTATGATCATATCATAGTAATCATTAAGTAGTAAATACTTACTTGACTTGTTGCCGGATGCTTGTGGTGCCATCTTGATCTTTAAAATATAATTGTACAATTTCATACGTAAATTATTTACTAACCCAAACCACGATGAGTTTTTGAAATCGACTCGATACCACTAAATGTAACACCCCAAACCCGGTCTATGCGTTGAGACTAGATTTGGTTTGTTACATGAATCGAACTATTTTTAAATTTTGCAATAAGTTGAAAACTACAATATTAATTTTTAGATTTTAATAAAAATAGAAGAGTATTTGAATTTGATAAATATTAGAAAACATCGGTTGAAAAATATTATTTTATTATCAAAAACCTTTAGGTAATTTATTAAAGAGTTAACAATAATAAATATTATAAGTGAATTTCATATACTTGAAAGCCCAAATTTATTTTAATAAAACATCATATAATCATAACCCATATTTAAAAAAATCCAAAGTATAGTTTAAAAGCAAACACACATAAAATCCATAAATTATTTATAGAGGCCATTATTACAACATCCCAAAATAGTAAAAATAATTATTAAAAAGTTCGAGTTTAAATAACCCATATTTTGCAAGATGGCCTCCACGAAGTCATCCTCGGCCCAAGTCCACATCAATTTCCATTACGAGATGGAAAAATTAAAAGGGGTGAGTTACTTAGAACTCAAAGTGTAACTCACTTACCACCATTATTGGGCGGATCATCAAGATATTGTCTTTGGGCTTGAGCCCAATTACGTAATTCAATATATTATAAAATAAAATAATTTAAAGATGCATGTAAAATGAATTTCCCAACCAAACCTAATATCCATCACTAACACCCCTGCACCAACCATCACACCTGGGATCAAGTCAACCCACCCCGCCAACACACCAATCGTAGGCATTAAGCCTTTTTATGATTGTGGCAAAGCCACCGAACTAGAGGCGATAAGCCATATTTGTGCAGAGCCACCGAACTAGAGGCAATAAGCCATTTGATTATTTGTGGCAAGGCCACCGAACTAGAGGCAATAAGCCATAATTGTGGCGAGCCACCGAACTAGATTTTGGCAATCGCCATTCTTCTCTTCATATACCCCACCCCATGCAATCGTGCGTATATAACAAAATATAATCATATAATAATTTCTTTTATTTCATTCATAACAATGGTGGGTTTATCATTAAACATTTCATTGGCCCATAAAATAATTTAGCAATTTGCTCATTTAGCAGTTTAGTGGACTTTGGCCCATTTATCAAACTAGAGTATTTTGGCCCAATTTATCGAACTAGAGTATTTTGGCCCAATTTATCGAACTAGAGTATTTTGGCCCAATTTATCGAACTAGAGTATTTTGGCCCAATTTATCGAAACATACAATTTACATAATAACAAGTAATTTCTCGAGGGCATTTTCGTAATTTTTGCGATTTAGTCATTTTTACGTATTTTCGTCAAAATATCAATTTTTACGTTTTTACCGATCTAGTCGTGTTTACGATTTTTACTTTCATACTGAAATTGACATCCAACCGAGAAATAGTGTGAAGTTACACACCTCGATACCGTGAGTACTAATCCTTCTCGTTCCTCGGCACCTAAACATATTTCGATCCGTTAGATTACTATTTCGTAAAAATATTCTTAATCGATAATAGATCCAAAATCTTACCCTCTTGATTTTGAATCACTTGATTTTCGCTTCTCCTCGTTTATTGATTCGCTCACGAGAATCCACCAACGATAATGGCTCGGAAGTTCGTACCACTTCAAATAATGGACTTCCTTCTAAGATGGTCCGCAACCCGGTGGAAAATCCCTGACCGCCAAACCGCTCTTCGTTTGAATGGGGATTTATAGATCCGCCCCTCTTAACGTGACTAACCACCGCCTTTTCTTCCCTATTTTGAAAGTCTTCACGATCAAAGGAATATTAGTTAGATCTAAAATAATATCAAACAATACTAAAGGCTTTAAAGAATGGGATTTCCTTACCACAATAAAACGCTTCCAACGTTTCTCGATTCTCCGATCACTTGAGTTCGATCTTCCATTATTGCACTAAATAATAACGAAAGAAACGTTATTAGAATGAATGTTATATCGATCCAAAAGGTCCTCATAATACCAATGATATTCGCCATGACACTAATAATAAATCAAAATGAAAAGAATTCCTTACCTATTTCCACGATTGAAAAGAAAGGATTGAGAGAGGTGTTTGTGAGAGTTGGAGAATTGGCTATGCAACCAAAGAAAAGAGAAAATAAATTCGGTTATGGCACTCTAGCATTCGGCCAAGAGAGTGTTTGATGGAGAAACTTTGATTGAAAGAATTAGAATATGAAAAGAGATGGTGATGAGGTAGTTTGATTTCAAAGAGAAGAGAAGAAAAGATGGATTGTTAGGAGTTAGTGCATTCGGCCATGGCAAAAAGAAAAAAGAAAGAGAATGGTTTTTGGTATGGTTGATTTCGGCACAAGGAGAAATACAAAAGAAAATTCACAAGATGAATAAAAGTGACCAAATGGTCAAAAGACTTTGGCTTTACCAATTGCAAAATTCGCCAAGATGAAAGTTGAAAGGAGAGGAAATAAAATTCTGCACAAAGTGCAAGGAATGACCAAAGAGAGAAAAGAAATTCTTAGCCAAAACTAACTCAAAATTAGGCTCCTTCCTATACCAAATTCCAGTCCAACACATGGTCAATTGGCCATGATTTGTTTCAAAATTTCCCTTGATATGTGCCTTATGTTCCCCTATCTTTCCTTAAGTATTTGATTCCATGCCATATATTTTCTATTTCCATAATCCTTTGATACACTAACCAAAAATAATATGGTCAACTCTTACCTTAATTGTCCTTGGCCGACACTTGCTATGGATGTGCATAAAATTAAAACAAAATTTACCTAAAAGCTAAACAAGGATTCAACCTCTTCCCTCTTGCTAAAACCCATGCGCCAACTCCACCATGCCATATACTCAACTTATGACACTCATTAACACTTAATTTAACTTAGGTCTTAATGACATTTGCTTCTCTTCAATAATTTCTTAATTAATAAATTTTATTCCTTATCTAAATTATGCTATACTCCTCTTTAGGACTTCAATAAGCACTTAAAAAAATCTAAACACCAATTCATGCAATATAATAATACTCAGATTTTTAGGGTGTTACATATGTTGACGCCCGAAGGAAAGAATTTCTGAATCTTGTCCAAGGGAGTAAGACAGTGGCAGCGTATGAAGCTGAGTTTTTATGTTTGAGTCGCTATGCTCGGACAATAGTATCAACAGATCATGAACATTGTGTGCGTTTCGAGGATGGGCTTAATGATGAGTTGAGGGTTCTGATTGCCCCACAACAAGTTAGAACTTTTGCCACGCTTGTGGAGAAGGCCAAGATAGTCGAAGAGGCTAAGAACTCAGAACGTCAAAATCGAGAAAGATTTAGAAACAAGAGAGAGACAGAGCAGTCGGGTTCTTCAAAGAGATTTCAGAAGAGGCCTTGGAATGATGAACCACTCAAGGTAGAGCACCAGAACTAATAATCAAGTTTGGGATTGTCTTTGAATGTGGAAAAAGGCATTTTGGTGAATCTTTGGAGGAAAACAGCGCTTGTTACAAATGCGATTCAATGGATCACCAAGATAGAAACGCCTCGACATATGGATACGACTCGGAAGTTCATAATAATGATGCACAACCGCCAGAGGTACTCGGCTGACAATCGAGAGGTCGTGGACCAGGTCGTGGTGGTAATGGGGCTGGACGTGGTCAGGGTGCACCGGGTCGAGGCAATGGTCCTAGAGGTAACACGGATGCAAGACAGCCTGGACTGGTCTATGCAGTTAGACGCTGCGAGGATGGCAATGCACCTGATGTAATAACTGGTACGTTCTTCATATTCGATGTACCTGTTACTCCCTTAATAGATATTGGTTTTACCCACTCGTATGTTGCTAGCGCCATATCTGGAAACCTAAATCTAAAATCTAAAATTACCGATAGTGAGATGACAGTAATTAGTCCTTTAGGACAATTGGTAATTGTAAATAAACTGTTTAGAGACGTGCCCTTAGAAATTCAAGAGGAGGTATTTTTGGCGAATTTGATGGAATTGCCTTTGGGAGAGTTCGATCTCATTTTGGGCATGGATTGGTTAGTTAAACATCGGGCGCAATTAGATTGTGCTGAAAAATGGATGTCAATAAGAACCTCGGATGATAGGGAAGTCATCATGATTGGTGAACGAAGGAATTACTTGGCAAATGTGGTATCTGCATTGAAGGTAGAGAAGTTGGTACGGAAAGGATATGGAGCATTCCTAGCCTTTATTTGTGCTTTGGATGCCAAAGAGTTATCTATGAATGATGTGAGAACGGTGAAGGAATTTCCATATGTTTTCCCAAGAACTTCCCGTATACCTCGGATCGGAAGTAGAATTTGGCATTGAGCTTTTGCACGAATAGCTCCAGTGTCCATTGCTCTTTATAGAATGGCACCGAAGGAGTTGGCAGAGCTTAAAGCTCAAATTCAAGAATTGCTGGATCGGGGATTTATACGACCGAGTGTGTCTCCGTGGGGAGCACCAGTTTTGTTTGTCAAGAAGAAAGATGGATCGATGCGTATGTGCATTGATTACAGACAATTGAATAAATTGACGATCAAGAATCGGTATCCTCTGCCGAGAATTGACAACCTGTTTGATCAATTGAAGGGAGCTTCAGTTTTCTCCAAAATTGATTTGAGATTGGGCTATCACCAGCTTAAGGTAAAATAAGCAGATATTTATAAGACGGCATTTTGGACTCGTTATGGACATTATGAGTTTGTAGTAATGCCGTTTGGGTTAACCAATGCACCAGCCGCATTTATGGACATGATGAACCGAGTCTTTCAACCACATTTAGACCGGTTTGTGGTAGTGTTCATAGATGACATTTTGGTTTATTCAAGAAATGATGAGGAGCATGACACGCATTTGCGTATAGTATTGCAGCTACTTCGTGATAAGCAACTTTATGCCAAATTTAGTAAATGCGAATTTTGGCTAAAGGAAGTGACTTTCTTGGGTCATGTGGTATCAGCTGAAGGAATAAGGGTAGATCCTCGGAAGATTGAGGCTATTCTAGATTGGAAACCACCAACGTCGGTAGCTGAAATTCGGAGTTTCTTGGGTTTGGCTGGTTACTATAGACGTTTTGTAGAGGGTTTTCGTTGATTCTGCACCCAAACTAAACTGCTGCGGAAGAGTTCCAGATAATTGGACCGAAAACAACAAGAGAGTTTGAGAAATTGAAGAAGATCCGATGGAAGCTCCAGTTTTAATTCAAAGGAGGTCGGAAAAGAATTCACTTGCTTATTGTGATCGTCTCACACGGTGCAGGTTGTGTAATCGATGCCAAATGGAAAGGTGGTGGCCTATGCTTCTCCAATTGAGACCGCACGAAGCAAATTACCCTACTCATGATTTAGAGTTAGTCATGTGGTCTTTGCTTTAAAGATTTGGAGGCACTATCTCTACGGTGAGAAATCTATCATCTACACGGATCACAAGAGTCTTAAATACCTCCTTACCCAAAAGGAGTTGAATTTGAGACAAAGAAGATGGATAGAATTATTAAAGGATTACGATTTCTCAATCGAATATCATCCTGGAAAGGCTAACGTAGTGGACGCGTTAAGTCGTAAGGCGATGTCGATTTAAGAGCAATGTTTGCTCATTTAAGTTTGTATGAGGATGGTAGTTTGTTAGCGAACTTGGTGAAGCCTCTGGTCGGAACAAATCAAGGAAAAGGACATCGATAAAAGTTGGGACTTTTATTTCAGCAGGTTGAAAGGGGTGAAATAGAGGATTTTGGTATAAATATGAATGGAGTGTTGTACTTTTGTGGAAGGGTTTGTATGCCTAAAGACTCAGAATTAAGACAAATGATTCTATGGGAGGCGCATAGTAGCCCTTATGCTATGCACCCCGGAGGAAATAAGATGTATCGAGATCTTCGTGAACAATATTGGTGGCCAGGGTTGAAGCGTGAAATTTCAGAGTTTGTGGGAAAATGTTTAACTTGTCAGCAAGTGAAAGCGGAGCATCAATTGCCATCAGGTTTATTACAGCCGGTAAAGATTCCTCTTTGGAAATGGGAGTGGATAACAATGGATTTTGTTAGTGGGTTACCTTTAACACCTACTAAGAAAAATTATGTTTGGGTAATAGTTGATCGTTTGACAAAGACCGCTCATTTTCTTCCAGTTCGTACGAATTATTCATTGCAGAAATTGGCTAAGCTATATGTATCTGAAATTGTAAGGTTGCATGGGGTACCCGTATCCATTATATCAGATAGGGATCCTAGGTTTACATCACGGTTTTGGAAAGCTCTGCATGAAGCCTTGGGGACAAAGTTGAATTTCAGTACGGCTTTTCATCCTCAGTCTGATGGACAGTCGGAAAGAGTAATTAAAATATTGGAAGATATGTTAAGGAGATGTGTAATCAACTTCAGGGGTAGTTGGGAGGATTTTCTACCACTGGCAGAATTCGCGTATAACAATAGCTATCAGTCTAGCATTCAGATGGCACCCTATGAGGCATTGTATGGTCGTAGGTGTCATACTCCCACTTGTTGGACTGAATTAAGCGAACGACAGATGTTGGGTCCTGAGATGATATCTGAAACAGAGGAAAAGGTAAAAGTTATTCGAGCACGGTTGAAGGAAGCCTCAGATAGACAGAAGTCGTATGCAGACCTGAAGCGTAAGGATATCGAGTTTGCTGTGGGAGACCGAGTCTTTCTGAAGGTCTCACCTTGGAAGAAAATTTTCAGATTCGGAAAGAAGGGTAAGTTGAGCCCTAGGTTCATCGGGCCATATCGTGTGATGAAGCGTGTTGGCCCAGTGGCTTATCAGATTGAATTACCACCGGAGCTGAGTCAAATTCATAATGTTTTTCATGTTTCCATGCTGAGACATTATAGATCGGATCCATCTCATATAGTACCGATTGAAGAAGTGGAATTAAATTCAGACTTGTCTTTTGAAGAAGAACCAGTGGAAATTTTAGACCGGGATGTTAAAGTGCTAAGAAAGAAGACTGTGTCGTTGGTCAAAGTTTTGTGGCGCAATCACGGAGCGAAGGAAGCTACGTGGGAGCCTGAGGAAACTATTCGGCAACAATATCCTCACCTCCTTTAATCAGGTAAATTTTGAGGACGAAATTTTCTTTAAGAGGGGTAAAATTGTAGCATCCTAAATAATTGGGTATCATTATGTTGCTTAATGTTGGTTCGGGTTACTTGGAGATAGAATAAATATTATTATTTAAGTGTACATTTGAGTAAAGAAATTAAATGACCTTAAGACTTAAATTAATTAAGTGTTAAAAGTTGGCATAAGTGAGCTAGTAGTAAAGAGGAGATGGCGCCATAAGTGTTCCTAGAGGGAAGGAGTTCGAAACACCTGGCAAGCAACAAGGAAATTTTATTTTTGCTTTAACCTATGCATGTGTCGGCAAGGGATAAGGTTGGATGAGTTGTATTGTTTTATTTTTGGTAAGTAGACTAAAGGAAAAAGGTAATTGTTAACTTATGGTAGGGATTCAAGAAAGTTTGGAAAGATAAGGGGGCATAAGGCATGTATCAAAGAAAAGGTTTTGGAAATTATTTCATGGTCATTTGACCAATGAATTTGGACGGCAATGTGGCTAGGGGGAGGTTGGCCGATTATGTAAGTACCTTGCTAGGATTAGGAATTAGTTTTTGGTCATTCCTAATATCTTGTGCAAAGTTTTGCAATTCTTTTCTCAACCTTTTCTTCTTTGGCCGAATTTGAGCTTTTGGTAAGCCTTAACCTTTTGACCATTTGGTCATTTTTTCCTATCACTTTAGTACTCTTTTGTATGTTTTTTTCAAAGTGCCGAAATCTCCAATACCAAAAAGGCCATTCTTTTCTTTTCTTCTTCAATGTACTTTGCTCATAAACTCATCTCTTTCTTTCTCTTTTCTTCCCTTTGAAAACAGAAACAACATCATCATCATCTCTTTCTCTCATCTTTTAATTTCTTTTCAATCATACTTTCTCCAAAATATTTTCTCATGGCCGAATGTTAGTGTGCCTTTGCCGAACCATTTTCTCTTTTTTTTGGTTATTCATAGCCGAAACTCTCTCTATTCATAAACATCCTTCTCAATTGTTTCTTCTCAACCGTGGACAATAGGTAAGAGTTATTTTTAGTTAATTTTAGATAATAATGGTTTTGGCCGAATCTTGATGGTGGTAAGAAGGAGATCTTGGATTGAAATAATCATTCTTTCTATTAACTTTTCTTTGTTATATTTTAAGGCGATAGTAGAGGATCGGAACTCAAGTGTTCGTGAGTATCATAGAACATTGAAATTGATTTAAGGTGTTAAGGGAACGTTTTTGGTCGATTCTCATATTGTGGAGCAAGGATCTTTGTGGTAAGGAAATCTCACCCTTAAAACCTTTAGTATTATTTTCGATATATTCTTAAGTTAGATTAATGATCTTTTGTCATTGAAGACATTCAAAATAGGGCAAAAAAAAATGGCAGTCCATAGTCTTCGTAAGAGGGGTGGATCCGCTATTCCCCCTAAATATAAAAGAAGGGCTATTTTGAATCAGGATTTTCCACCGGTTGCGGACCATCAACCGAGGGAAATCAATTATTCGAAGTAGTTCGTACTCCTGAGCCATTGTACGTTAGTGGATTTTCAGCGAGCAATGAATCGATAAACGAGGATAAACCGAAAATAGAAGTGATTCAAAATCAAAGGGGTAAGGATTTGGATCAAATCCCAATAGAATATTTTTGATAAATGATAGTGTTCTAATAGATCGTATTATGTTTAGGTGTTGACGAGCGGGAAGGTTTAGTACTCACGATATCAAGGTGTGTAACTTCACACTTTTCTTGGGTTGGATGTCATTCGTGGTATTGAGTAAAATCTTAAAATCGACAAAATCGGTATAATACGCATTAATTGGTATCTTGGTGAAAATACATGAAAACTATTAAAATTATGAAAATTACAAAATGCCTCATGAAGTTAGTTGTTAATATGTAAATTTTATGTCTCGTAAAAATGGACCGAAAAATATGCTAGTTAGTAAAATGGGCCGAAATCTCTGTTAGATTGATAAATGGGCCGAAATCTCTGCTAGATCGATAAATGGGCTGAAATCTCTGCTAGATCGATAAATGGGCCGAAATCTCTGCTAGATCGATAAATGGGCCGAAAAGCCTGATAAATTGTTAAATGGGCCAAAAAGCCTGATAAATTGTTAAATGGGCCAAACTCTTAGCTAGATCGTAAATTGGGTTTAAGATGCTAGATTGCTAAATGGGCTATATGCTATTTTGAAATTTTGGGCCTTAACAAAAACTAGAAATATTGACTCTTATGTTATTTAAATCTTTTGATAAAATCATCATATGAACATAGACAAATTTTTGCATACATGTTGCATGGGTTGGGATTAATAATGAAGCGAAGAAAGGCCTGTTGCCAAAATCTAGTTCGGTGGATCTGCCACAAATATTAATGGCTCAATGCCTCTAGTTTGGTGACTTTGTCACAATCTAGTTCGGTGGCTCTGCCACAAATATAAAATGGCTTAATGCCTACGATTGGTGTGATGGTGGGGTGGGTTGACTTGATCCACACAGGTGTGATGGTTGGTACGGGGGTGAGTAGTGGATGGAAATTAGGTTTGGGGTTGGGAACTTCATTTTGCATACATATTATTATTTATATTGTTAAACCTGTTGACGGGCTCAAGCCCAAAATAATGATTTGATGATCTGACCCAATGAATAAGTAGTGAGTTATACACTGAGTTCTAAGTAACTCACTCCCTCAAATTTTTCATCCCAGATAATGGAAATTGACGTGGACTTGGGCCAAGGATGGCTTCGTGGGGGCCATACTACAAATAAGGGTTAATGAAACTTTGAACTTTTATTAAAGACTTTCTATAATTTACTATTATGGGTTTTATGTAATAAGGCCTCTATAAATGTTTTATGGATTTTATGTGTGGATGGATTTAAATTATGTTTTGGACTATTAATATGGGCTTATAATTATTTTGTTTTCTTAAAATAATTTGGGTTTTCAAATATATGAAATTCCTTTATCATTTTCTTAAATATTTTGAACTCTTATAAAAATTTACTCTAAGGATTTTATCAATACATTATTAATGATATTTTCAATTAATGTTTTTCTCATATATAACAAATTTAAAATACTCTTTTGGTTTTTACTAAACCTTGTAATTAAAAATGATTTTATTTTAAATTCTTATTCATCGTAATTATTAAGATAGTTCGACTTATGTAACAAACCAAATCTAGTCTTAACGCATAGACCGGGTTTGGGGTGTTACAAAATAGGCCCATTACAACTACTAATAAATATCTTATATTCAAACTAAGCATAATTAATTAAATGTATTTATTATCATTATTTTGAATAATAACTTGCTTTTATAAACACTACCCACTTAAAAATCTCAACAAATTTATTTTTGACGAACTTTTTAAAGTGCATGAAATTTATTTATTTATTTGTCTATTCACATAATATATAATTAGAGCGATTAAAATATGTTACAAGTCCTTATACTATATGATAAAGTTTATTTTAATCTCTTGATTATTCAATGAAATATTTTAGTCTCTATACATTTAAAATGATGATATTTTAGTCTCTGCATATTAATTTTACCACTACACCAAAATAGACTTTTAGCGGCGTTTTTTATGGCTTTTAGCGGCATTTTTAAGCGCCACTAATATAATTTGCGGCACTTTTGAAAGTGCCGCAAAAAACGCCGCTAAAACACGCGCCGCAAAAGTTAGCGACGTTTATTGCGAAAAAACGCCGCTAAAAGTCTTGACCTTTAGCGGCGCTTTTCTAAGAAACGCCGCTAAAAGATCAGACCTTTAGTGGCGCTTTTCTAAGAAACGCTGCTAAAAGACCAGACCTTTAGCGGCACTTTTATAAGAAACGCCGCTAAAAGACCAGACCTTTAGCGGCGTTTCTTATAAAAACGCGGCGCTTTTATAAGAAATGCTTGGTCTTTTAGCGGCGTTTTTTAGCAATAAACGCCGCTAATTTGCACAAATTTGCGATCTATATTTTTCCGCAATATCCTACCCTCCCGCATTAAAAACCAACCAAAAACAAAGACAATTGCATATAATTCCAACCCAAGGCAAAAATAAAACATTTAAATCTCACCAAAAGCATTAAATCTAAACGATACTTCAAATTTAATAAAAGAAATATGATATTTATTAATAAATGAATAATAATTCAAACAATTTTACAATAATGTTAATCAGTAATAATGTTAAAAAAAAAATCTTACAACAATAAAACAAATGTTTAAGAGGGCGGCCTCTGCGATCGCTCTTCGAACAATCTGATCATAGTCTGCAATTGTAGCTGGAGTTCTTCATACTTTTGTTCTCTTTCTGCCTCCTACTACTGCCTTCGCTCTAAGTTGAGCAATATGCTCGCCTCCTCATTGCTGCGCCTCCGATCTAAGCCGAGAAATTTGCTCACCGTGTGCTCGCTTCCATCGAGATATCCGGTCTTTCGGTCTCTAAACTTCAAAGACGAGATTGACTCCGAAAGGCATGTATTGCGGAGCCGGATCCAAAATATTGAGTCGGGTAACACCTGATCCTTGACATCGAACTCGACCATACCTTGTAAGACCCAAAACATTAGTGATAATTTTGTTATAAATATACTCAAGATTAACAAAAATATCAATCAAGCAACATCGACCTTTCATGACCCAAAACAACAAAGAATAATTACATTATCAATCTCCTCGAGATTAACAGAATCGAACAAAGCAACCGCTTCATACTCCGCCTTCTTCTCCTTTAGTTTATCCTAATAAATCAATAAAAAGTTAGAAACGAAATATATAATAAAATGAATGGAACATAACTTAAAATTATAAATTTACAACTACAAACGATGAATTAAACTATTGTAATTAAACATTATAAATATTTATAATAAATCAAATTTTATTAAATAAATATACCAAAATTTCATGACCTCGGATGTCATCGGAGATCCATCCTTCTTCCTATATGTAATGTCAAAAAGCTGAAGGCGTCCAACTTTTTGACCTGACTTAAACTTCCTACATTATAGCGAAAAAATATAATTTAATAGTATAAAGTAATTAATATTTGAAAGAAGTAATAAATTATAATACCTCGGCCTCATCTACACGAGCAAAACTTCGGAACTTGCCGTGTGCATGAATTGTTGTTTCATCATTGCTTGTTCCAACTCGCTCACGATCCTACATAATGGAATTTGAATTATGTATATAGTAAATCGATAAACCAAAAATTTATAAGACTTTAAAAGTATGTAATACCTCTCCTTTCTTTGAATTCCAGAATCTAACTTGATCTTCCCATTGGTACCTCAACATTCCCGGCGGGACATTTCGCAATTTTTCTTCGAGGCTTATGTCTTTCTTAAAATATTGTTTTTTTATGGTGCTTTTATTGTCTCTCCATTTTTTACTCAACATCTTCTTAACATAGTCATCGGAGACCTCTAAAGCAAATTTACCCTAGAAATTTTTTTTAAAAAAAGTTAATATAAATGAAGGTTAAATTAAAGTATTATAAATTACATTCACCTTTTATTACCTTAATATTATCGAGAGCCTGATTTTTGTTGGCATCAGGCACGTGATGCCATGATTCTTAGTTAATGGGCAACATATTCGCATTTCGTGCTATAATGCCCAAATAGCCCGCCAACAATCAAGCTTCGATCCGATAGGTGGCCATGATTGTTTCTCCTTACTTGAACATGGTCGGTGAGGCTCTAAGTCGATAAATCTGTAAGTAATGTACGTCCCGAGCTCGCTCGTCCCACCACCCTCATTAAAAATGATATATTATTATATTAAAATTGAAAAATGAATCAATAATAAAATTCAACATGCATGTAAAATAAACTTAACATTACTTTGGATTTGTCCATGCTCGTCATCTATGTCCGGCAGAGTAGAAGATCCAACAACTGTATCCTGTCCACTATTTACTTCTTCTGGATTTGGAGTACTCCGGACAATATTTAAACCTTGTAATCGTCTTCTAGGCATTATCCCTGCAATACACATAAAATAGTTCAAAATTTTAGTAACAAATAACAACGATAATAGGACATTTAAAACAGCTTAAATTATGTAACATGACCAACATGAAAATTATAATATAACATATAAATAATAAATCGTTAAATCTTACTACATCATATTTTGTAAATATCTTCGTCCACATCCTGACGAACACATTGAAATTGTTGACTAGTACTAGGGATATTTTCGCTTAAGTCTTGTTCGAAAAGGCAAAGTTTCGATCTTTCGACCATGTCATCTCTACTTCCACCGCCAATGTCGAACAAGTCTCTAGGGGTGTTTTGAAGTACAACGTACCAACCCTCATCGTTGGATCTTCTGAGTAAAAACTTGTTTAACTTGAGAAGAAAACACATACGGCTCGTCCATCGCTTGTTCTCGGTGTGAATCAATCGAGAGAAATTCACCATTGTAAAGCCATATTGATCGTTTTTAATTCATGAGCCGTATTCACATCAGCCCAATCACCTCAAAATAAGATAACTTTGCAATTGCCGTAATAATCCAACTCAATGATGTCAAGAATAAGTCCGTAATATTCCAAATTCCCTCGACGGATTCATCGTCCCTAGCACTAGCATAACTTGTAATCAAGAATTAACAACAATTCCGTAATTTTGGGTTCTCCTCAATCTCTCGCGATACCTTGTATGAAATCTGTATCCGTTGATGAGGAAGCCACTATATCTTTTAACTATTCTATTTGGACCTTGTGAAAGCCATTTAACATCGTCATTTACTTCATTCTGACTCCAAAACTATTGAGTCGAAAGTAAATCGAGTAATTATGAATGTTATGAGAAAATATTATTACTTGTCAATGAAAATTTAAATTGCATACCATTTGGGTTAACCATTCATGGAATGATTCTGCGAACAACTTATTAATTTCTCGTCAATTTAGTCTTCGGGATCGTGAACGAGCTCTCAATATATGTTTGTACTCACTACGGTAAAAAAATATTTTACTTTGTTAGAAGACAAATAAATTATAATTGATGAGTATTTATCAAATTCTAGAACTTACTTCCGAAATGGTTCCATTGAATCGTGATGAAAAAGAACGATCGATGTGCTTGGACCCATGATCTATCGTCTAATTACGTAATTTCGACTTTGCCGATCGATTCTCAAACTTTGAAATAAATAAGTTCCGCCAAATTATGATCCGTGAGCCCAGACATTTCTACTTGGTCCATTCATTCTTGTTTCAACATCTTCCAAATACCTCGAATGAAAGTCATACATTCCTCTGCCAAGTAGCCCTCGGCAATTGATCCTTTCGGATAACGCTTATTGCGGCAGTATGACTTCAATTTGGAAAGGAACCTAAACACGGTATACAATATTATCAAAAGTTGCAACTATTATGGGCATTGAGCTGAATGAAGGAATATTTTGTAAATAAATTAAGACCTTTCAATGGGATACATCCATCGATAGAAAATGGGTCCACCCAGAAGTGCTTCACGCGGGAGATGAATTAACAAGTGCACCATAATAGTGAAGAAGGAAGGCAGGAATATCTTCTCCAGATTGCATAAAGTCAATGCGGCTAGGTCTTGTAGTCTCTCTAATTCTTGAACATTCAAAACTTTACCACAAATGCCTTTTATAATATTTGATACCAATTACGAGAGCCGTCACCTTTTTCGACATACAAAGACCAGTATAGCAACTGGTAGTAAGTCTTGCATCAAGATGTGATAGTCATGCAATTTTAAGCCATATAGTCTTCGATCCTTAAGACTCACACATCGCGATATCTTTGACGTATACACATTTGGGACCTTTATATCCTTCAACACCGTACAGAACACTTCTTTCTCATTCTTCGACATTGAAAAAATAGCAGGCGGCAACCGATATTTCATATTCGAAAGTGCTTAGGGATGAAGCTCACGCCTAATTCCCATGTGGACTAAATCAAGTTGACTCTGAAGATTATCTTTCAATTTTCCATCGACATTCAAAATAGTCCCAACGATGTTCTCACAGACATTTTTCTCTATGTGCATGACATCAAGATTATGACGTAAAATCTGATCTCCCAATAAGGCAAATCGAAAAAAATACTTATTTTTTTCCACAAGTCTACCTCATTAAGATCATCCTCTTCATCAGATTCATCATCACATTCATCCCTAGATCTTCTATTTCTTTACGGGTTGGTCGGTTCATTCATCTTCCCATAAATGAAATTCATATCTTTCAACATTAAGAATATTTCGGATCCACCGGTCTGTGAAGGAGCTGGTCTGAACTCTTCAGTACCATCAAAATGAGCACTCTAAAATCTAAATGTATAATTTTCTGGTAACCACCAACGATGCCCCATGTAAGAGAACTTCTTCCCATTATATAACCATTGCGAACATGTCTGCGCAGCACAACACGGACAAGCATAACGTCCCCTAGTACTCCAACCAGATAAATTAGCATAAGCGGAAAGTCGTTAATAGTCCACATTAAAGCTGCACGTAAATTAAAGTTCTCTTTTCTCATTGCATCGTATGTCTGAACACCAGCCCATAGTTGTTTTAACTCGTCAATAAGTGGCTACAAATATACGTCGATATCATTCCCCGGCCCTTTCTCTCCAGGTATAATCATAAACAAGATAAAAGAAGATTGTTTCATGCAAACCCATGGAGGCAAATTGTAGGGAACAAGCACTACGAGCCAAATCTCATGCGTTGTGCTCATGAGTTTGTGAGGTTAAATCCATCGGATGCTAGCCCAAGCCTCACACTCCGAGGATCGCTTGCAAAGCTTGGAAATTTGGAGTCAAACGATTTCCAAGCTAAAGAATCTGCAGGATGCCTTAACAACCCATCATCTGTTCGTCCATCACGGTGCCACGTCATTGATTCGGCTGTCTTCGACGACATGAAAAGCCGTTGAAGCCTTGGTATTAGCGAAAAATACCGTAAAACCTTAACTGGATGCTTCCTTAACTGTGTATCGTGTTCATCCCCATAACCGTCCTCTGTATTTCTATTAATCCAATGGGATTGGCCGCATACATGACAGCACTGTTGATTTATCCGGTCGCCCCAATACAACATGCAGTCATTTGGGTAACTGTGAATTTTGTTGTAGCCAAGGCCCAAATCCTTTATCAATTTCTTCATGTCTTTGGAAGATTGATGGATTTTTGCAAACGGGAACATTTCTTGCAGAAACTCTAACAGCATTATCAACGATTTTTCGGTCCACCCCCAAACATTTCAAGTGAAAAAGACGAATACAGAATGACAGTTTGAAAAATTTTGATCCCTCATATAGTTCTTCATTCATTTCACCAAGTAACGTGTAGAACCTCGCCGCTTCTTCATTTGGTTGTTCATCCGGTACACTGCTTCTTGTTTCGGTAAAAGTATTTCCACTAAAATTATGATCATCGGTTGCACCCAAGTGAGGTGGAAATGTCCCGAAACCATCACTGCGCATATTAAAAACATTTCGCAACATGCCTTCCATGTTATCATCTCTAACATTCTGATTGAAAGCACTATTAGGATACCCCAGATTCATTGATGAAGATGCTCCACTAGATGTACACTCTCCATGAAAAAACCATTTTTTGTACCCCCGGACAAAGCCATTAACAACTAGATGTTCGTAGACCACTTCACGATAATGCCGCTTAATATTGCAACACGCCTTACACGGCAAAGAATCATATTCTCTTGGCTTGCATTTTGAAATGCAAAATTCGAAAAGTTTCTATTCCATTTCGATAGCCGTTGCTTACCCTTGACAATTTCATCCAACTCCTATCCATTTCGTAGTTGTTGAAGTCTAAAGTTGACAATAAATTACACGGCTAAATTGTTAATTAATAATTTATGTAAATAATGCTATGAAATTTGATCTTAAACTTATGTAAGTTATGTATTCTTTAAGATTCATCATACACGGCATTGTTAAACCTAGGGAGGATCCATTATATCTAACAGTGAGATATAAGGCAACCCGTCAGGTTTCTAGCCTATATACTTTGAATCATTTTTTTTTCTATACAAGTATTATGTAAGTTATGAAGTTTGATCTTAACTTAAAATTATATAAGTTATGAAATTTGATCGTAAAATTAGGTAAGTTTTGTATTCTTTTAGATTCATCATGTGGCATTGTTACACCTAGGGAGGATCCATTATATCTCACTATGAGATATAAGGCAACCCGTCAGGTTTCCAGCCTATATACTTTGAATCATTTTTTTTTCTATACAAGTATTATGTAAGTTATGAAGTTTGATCTTAACTTAAAATTATGTAAGTTATGAAATTTGATCGTAAAATTAGGTAAGTTTTGTATTCTTTTAGATTCATCATATGTGGCATTGTTACACCTAGGAGGATCCATTATATCTCACTGTGAGATATAAGGCAACCCGTCGAGTTTCAAATTATATACTTTGAATCTTTTTTTTATCTATACAAGTATTATGTAAGTTATGAAATTTGATCGTAAACTTATGTAAGTTATGAAATTTGATCTTAAAATTAGGTAAGTTTTATATTCTTTTAGATTCATCATACGTGGCATTGTTACACCTAGGGAGGATCCATTATATCTCACTGTGAGATATAAGGCAACCCGTCAGGTTTCCAGCCTATATACTTTGAATCATTTTTTTTCTATACAAGTATTATGTAAGTTATGAAGTTTGATCTTAACTTAAAATTATGTAAGTTATGAAATTTGATCGTAAAATTAGGTAAGTTTTGTATTCTTTTAGATTCATCATACGTGGTATTGTTACACCTAGGGAGGATCCATTATATCTCACTGTGAGATATAAGGCAACCCGTCAGGTTTCCAGGCTATATACTTTGAATCTTTTTTTTTATCTATACAAGTATTATGTAAGTTTTGAAATTTGATCGTAAACTTATGTAAGTTATGAAATTTGATCTTAAAATTAGGTAAGTTTTGTATTCTTTTAGATTCATCATATGTGGCATTGTTACACCTAGTGAGGATCCATTATATCTCACTGTGAGATATAAGGCAACCCGTCAGGTTTCCAGCCTATATACTTTGAATCATTTTTTTTCTGTACAAGTATTATGTAAGTTATGAAGTTTGATATTAACTTAAAATTATGTAAGTTAGGAAATTTGATTGTAAACTTATGTAAGTTATGAAATTTGATCTTAAAATTAGGTAAGTTTTGTATTCTTTTAGATTCATCATACGTGGCATTGTTGCACCTAGGGTCTAAGGTTTAGGGTTTAAAATTATAAGGTTTAGGGTTTAGGGTTTAAGGTTTAAGGTTTAAGGTTTAAGGTTTAGGGTTTAGGGTTTAAGGTTTAAGGTTTTAGGGTTTAAGGTTTAAGTATTATAGGGTTTATGGTTTAGGGTTTATGGTTTAGGGTTTAAGGTTTAGGGTTTAGGGTTTAGGGTTTAAGGTTTAGGGTTTAGAGTTTAGGATTTAGGGTTTTATGGTTTAAGTGGTGTGTAATGCTTGAACCTAATGATCCGGTTTAAAAAAAAATTTAAAACAATTCCTAAAATTTAAATTAAATTAAAGTTTATTAAAATTATTTTCTTTTAAAACAATTACTTCAAAATTAAATTGTTTTGGTCAAAACTGTAACATCCTGAATTAGGGGTTGTCTGAAATTTAATTATTTTCATGTGATTGCTTGAAAAGAAATGAATACTATGTTTGCTAGACATGTTTTAGGGTCTAGTCATAACCCCGAACTAGGTCGGACTTAGGGGTGAAAATTTTTTTTCGGGTGAAGCATGACACAAGGAACTAATTGGCAAAGTGGCTTTCATGCACCACTTAAGAGCTTGTGGTGACGATGGGCACAGGTCTTTGGTTCAAGCTGTTGGAGTGTCGTTTTGGAGTTTTATTTTTATTTACGGTGATGGGCTAGGAAGGCCTTATAAATAAATGTCGAGGCTTTGGGGCATGAAAGTCGATATGGAAGAGTGGCTTGGGGCGTTGTAAGAAATTGCAAAGCGGTGAGATCCTATGTTCGAACCAAGGGAGCAGCAGTTGGTTTTATTTTTTTATGCAAGTGGCGTTAGGGGAGTAATGGCTTGATTTTGGACTCTTAAGGTGATAAGGATAAACATTGTTTTTCCTTTTAATTTTCTACCGGAAGAGTAGTGTTGTTAGTTTATTCTTCTTTTATTTTGAAGGGGTAGCAAGGAGTTAAAATGGAAGATAAATCTTGCTTTATCTTTTGATAATTAAAAGCCAAAATTATCACAAAAGGAGGGAGATGGCGAATATAGGACTCCTTGGGGGCTTCCACAATCGGTTTTATCACTAGGAGGTGCCAAAATTCATCAAAACTGTTTCTTTTCTTGTTGCTGGCCGAAATCTCCTTAGACACATTGCCAAGATTCTTCAAAAATTCTTAGCTTCTTTTCCTTTTACTTGGCTGAACCTACCCCCCTCTTCTACCCAAAATTTCACCCTCCATTTGTGTTGCTAGCCGAATATTCCCTACCACAAAGGGCATAAGCCGAATCCCCCTAAGGTAAGGTGCTGTCATTTTCAAAGGGTGGTAAGTGTGTTACTCTAACATTCGGCTTCTTTTCTTTTCCTTTTGTGTGCCGAAAGCTTGAGAAACAAGCCTTGGTAAGTTGGCCGAATGTGGTTATGGTTCTAATGGTGTACGTTTTGTGTGTAGATAACATTAAGGTACATTGAGGGAGCCTATCGAGATTTGATTTTTCAAGGTAAGGCTTATACATCATTCGGCCAAGGGCCATTTGTTGAGAATTAGTGCCTAAAGTTGAAACTAACATGTACCATATAAGGATTCAACGATTTCAGGAATAAGTGCAGCTTCGGGATTTGTTTGGAAACCAAATCCGTTTAAGGTAAGTGCCACAAATGAGCCTTTGGTATTAAGTTGTTATGGCCGAATAGGCCTATGTCACTAATCTTATTGTTGGCCGAATATAGGGTCAAAGGATCTAACACAGTAGATCTGATCTTCGGGATCTAGGAATTTCGTTAGTAACAGGTGTGTAAACTCTTACACACTTTATTAGCATAGACTGTTTATTGTGCTATTGTATAACCTTTTGTGTTGTAACTTAGCCTTGTGGGCATTAGCATGGATTCCGGGTAAGTCCCCTATTATGTGATCTATGATATATGATTTTGTATGCCATCATATGCTGTTGGATGCTATGCTATACATAAATGCATGATATATGGGATTATGACATTTGTTATGTAAGCATGATGATGGTGGGATTGATGAGAGGAGGGGGATGATTTCTATGGACTGTCACCAGTGGTTTTGACCACAAGATGGGTTGGCCCCATCAGATTAATTGTGACTTCGGTCACCCGTGGTTTTGACCACACCGTTGATAAATCGTGACTAAGTCTCAGTGGTTTGGTACCACCAGTGGTTTTGACCACATTATGATACTTGTGACCTATGGTCATCAGTGGTTTTGACCACACGATGGGTTGGCCCCATCACTTGATTTGTGACTCTAGTCACCAGTGGTTTTGACCACCAGTGGTTTTGACCACACGGGGTAGTTAAAGGAGTACGGATGGTTAGTGGGGTTGCATATTTGCATGTTTATTAATAATTTGTGTATGAGTTACATTTCCGGGTGGGGGATTTACACACTGAGTCTTGGTGACTCACCCCTTCCCAAATTATTTTGCAGATGAGTAGATCGTGGAGATGGAGCCGGAGAGGACTCGAGGCGGCCATGCTTGTTCCTTAGTTTTTGGAATTTTATTTGATTCTGTTGATGTTTATTTACTTTCTACATTTTTAACTTGGGTTGTATTAAGGCCACTAATTATTATTTGGAGGTTTAATTAGTTGTTTTAATTTACTTATACTATATTCAAAATGAAATTATAAATGTTAAGTAAATCGATTAAAAGCAACATTTTCAAATTTAGTAACTTTTACGAGTTTTCAAAGATGTTACCATCGGGTAGCAAAATACACCAAGTCAACTATAACCCTGATGATTTTAAAATTCTACATGATCAAACATTTTCAAAGGGTTTATCAACACAACCATGTTTATAAAAATAATCCCAACTTAGTTTTATCAAACATTGTTTTAATACTTTAGCCATATTTTATCAAGTTTTCACCAGACACTCAAAATGTTTCAAATCGTTTTTTACTCCGTGACATACCAGATCCGGTCAGGACTCATGGGCCGGGTTTGGGGTGTTACAAAAAATATTTTACTAATCTTTTAAAAATTAAATTTGATCCAAAGAAAATTTACTTTACTTTTGACAATTTAGATAACAACAACCAAATAAAACAACACGCATCAATGTTATTCCAAACAAACCCATGAGATTGTAGAGAGATACCTTGGGTTGATATGAATGGCCAACGTCCTAAAAAAAGAAGCCTTCGTTTTCTACACAATTAACAATACCAAAGCAAAAGATGAGTAATCTAGATTTTTAGAAAAATAAACCAAGAATCTGATTCAATATAAAACATTGCAAGAAAACTGTCATTGTAAGATCAAAAAAGGCAAATATACTACATTCTTCATAAGAAAGAAAACAACTCATAGTTAACATCTTAAATATTTATTAACCGTAATTAAATGAAAACAGCCAAGTGTTCAAGAAATTGGAAACAGCTATTCCCTGACCTTAAATTTATATAAACTGTAGATTAAAGAATATCAACCTCATTTACACTCAAGATTAAACTTACCAGAAAGCAGTAGTAGGCTTCCCTAAAATACCTTTATCTTGACAATTCGGAGAATTAGATCATAACTTTTTCAAATTGTGATTCGAAAATTTTGAATTAAACCAAAAAACCACAAGAAGATTGTTCAAAGAATAATTCAAAAACCAATTAATCAACACGTTGTCATCCTATTTTCTTTGTGAAAGACAAAGAAAAGATCACTTACATGGCGTAAGAGAAAGAAAAAGGTAGAATGTTGAGTTCTTTTTGCACCACTTTATAATACAATGGTTTGGAAAATCACTTGGACCAGAGCTTTTAAATAAAATGTATTAATTACATTTAATACACCCTTTTATTTATTAAAATGTAGTGATCATATTATATTTCTTTACGTAAACTATATAATCATGTTTACATGGACAATCAATATCGCACAAACTTACAAAGTGAACATATCATGTAGTTTCGCATAAGTAGTTAAAGAAATAGTGAAAATAGAAAAGGAAAAAAAAAAAAGCGTGCTTGCCCCACTCTCAAGAAATATGCCTTCAATGGAAAATGAATGTGAGCAAACCAAACAATAACATAAAACTTAGTGAAAATGGAGTGCATTTATAATTATGAAGAACCCATCACATTTTCCATTCTCTTCATTTCTTTTCTTTGTTATCTTCTTCCAATAGCCATTGCATCTTTTCTCAAGTAGGTATGGTTCATCTCTTCTTTCTTTCTTTTTTCTTAATTATAATAAGACATATCAAACCTATATTTTCTAGCTTTTATTGGATTTGAATCCCATTTTTTTGTTCTTGTTTGTATTATCGCAATATCATCTGTTCACTTTTGTTTTTCCTTGCATGTATTTATAAATATTGTCAGCTTGGGAACCTTTGTTTTATTTAATTTTAATGCCTTTTAAGGACAACATTTTTGTAATTTATTAGAGGTATGAATTTATATATATACCAAATAAAACATGTTCAATGTTGCCACTGTATTTTATGAATCATCTATTAATTTCTTAGGCCATATCTTTAATTTGGTCATCCTCTCGTCTCCATCTGTTACCATTCTAACAATTACTCCAACCTAACTGTGGCATTCTTTAATGGTTAAAGGAAAAATATCTTCTCTTTTCTTCTTTGTATGTGTTTTTACTACTTGGTACCTAAATTGAAGGGTGATCTTAGACATGTACACAGTACACTCAACTATATATATATATATATATATATATATATATATACTTAAAGGAACATATCTTCCTATATATCTAAAAATGAGTGAAATTTTTTTTTTGTTATATTCGGTTCGCCATCAACTTCTCAGTTGCTTTAAGACTTCAGACTTGATCGCTATGATCATAAATCTGGGCTTTTAACCAATCCTTATGTAATTATTCCTCAAAGGATTGCCTCAACAAAATATAATCATAGTTTTATACAGTTAGAAAGTTGCAATGAGGTTCTATTCACAAAAGCCTAAAATGTTTTCCTTCATCTGGTTTTACTTTTATTTATTCTTTTGAGTGCTAATAACTAAGTTGATTGGAGATTCTCCTGCCAAGATTTGACATTTTGTCTTTGTCTACTTTTTAACCTTTTCTTTGTGCTTGATATAAAAAGAAAAGATTGGATTCTCCCGCATGTCTCATTCATCTTATACCGGTTTTATTTACAAGGAAGTTTACTTAATTGCTTTAAAAGTTTGATGCTTGTTATAATGGAAAATTATGTAGTTAACTTTGGAAGCAAACTTTGTTCTTTTTCTTAAATAAAAAATTGCTTGCCTCTTAATCAAACCAAAATTTATTAATTATCGCCACAAATTTTCATAAATATTAGTGAAAACCCACATTTTATTTCATTTTAATTCATCTTTTATTATTATGGGTAAACTACATCTAAGGTCATTCAATTAGTAGTAAGTTTACACGGTCACTTAACTTCAAAAGTTACAAATTAGTCATTCAACTATTTAAAAGTTATAATTTAAGTCATTGGGCATTAAGTTGTTAATGGATGTTTAATGGCGCTTAACTAACTATTCATTATAGGGTAAACTACACCCTAGGTCTCTCAACTATTAGTAAATTTATAGTTTAGTCACTCAATTTCAGAAAAGTTATAAGTTGGTCATTGAACTATTCGAATATTTTAGGAACACCTTCTTCATAGTTGTGAAGGACGAAAGTATCTTTTCCTATTTTCTTTTTTTGGGGGTATTTTTACTGGCTTTGATTGTGGTTGTGGTGATATTTGGTTGTTGGTTTAAGAAAGGGTGTATGAATAGTTTGATTGTGAATTTTCTTGGGTTATGGTTTTGATCAAAAGGGAAACGGTGAGTGGGTTAAGAATGAAAGCTAGCCAAGTTGGTTGGATTAGAGGTGAGGCATGTGGTTTACAACAGCTTTTCTAGTATTTGAGGCTTGAGTTATTGTTGATATTATTTGGATTATCGGGTTAAGGAGTAATGGTGCAAAGACCGAATGAATAAACTTATTAATAGTACAAAGTGATCAAATTGTACATTACTAATAGTTGAGTGACCAAATTATAAATTCATCGATCCCACATCTTTATATCTCTTTATATAATTGATATTTTAATAATTGATATTGAAATAAATATAGATTAGGACAAACAAAACCTAATGTAAATTAAAGACTTAAAAATATCGCCAAAAGAGAAGCAACAAAAGTTGGAACCATAAAAGAACTAAATAAGTCTCTAATTTTAGATATTCTATAGCGCTCACAAGATCAAATACGACATGCACAAACTCGTGTTTCCTTAACTCGAACTAGAACAATATCTCTGGATCTCTAATCTTATTCTACTAACATTAATTAAATATTTCTCATTTAAAATGGTTATAATAATAGGGTTTCAGTATTTACCTTATTTAATTTGCTGGGTCTGTTGGCAACTTGAATGCAAGAGAGGATTAGATCACCACCGGAGGAAGTCGGGACGAGAGAGGTCACATGGATGAGTTAAGAGAGATGAGCTCAGCGTAATCAATTTAAACAAATTTTAATGAACCCACAATTGCAAAAATTTTAATATAAAAATTAGTGGCATCAGACTATTGGAGGTTCAGAAAACCTTAGAATAATACTAATCAACATCAAATTCATTTTACCGAAACCATAAAGACAACAAGAAATTACCAAAAAGAAGTCAAACCTTAAAGACAACAATCCAGAACCCAAAAATGATAGCCTTGGAGAAGCAGGAAGGGAAAAAAACCCGTAAAGAAGCTACTGGAGAACGAATAGCCTCGGTCTTTAGGGATTTAGGGAAAAATTATAGCAGAGAACAAAAGGATTTAGGGATTTCTGGGTAAGTGTTTTAGGAGAAAAGACTTAGGGATTTCGGGGATGGAGGGGATAAAACCGAGCAAAGCAAAACGACGACGTTTTGCTCAAATTCAATTTATGTTTTGCGCTTTCTATACTAGCGCCACTAATGCTGATAAAACGACGTCGTCCACCTTAATGCGTGTTATATATTGTTGATAAACGATGTCGTGAAGCTTAATGTAAAATATATTTTGCGGCGTTTTTAGGAAAACGCCACTAACTATAGACTTATAGCGCGTTTTATGACTAGCGCCACTAATACTTGATGATATTTGTGGAGTTTTTACTAAGCGCCAATAAAAAAAGCTTTAAACGACAAATCGCTTTTGCATTGTATCGATATATTTTTGTATGCGTTTTATTCACAAACGCCACTAATTCATACAACAAATTTTCAAACGACGCCTGCCTTCGAATCTATTGATGGGTTTTGTATGCTTTTGTATAAAACGTGATTTTTAATATCATTTAATCTATATATTTTTATACTATTATTAATTAATCCAATTACTTATTTTTAATATTTATAAATTTAAAATATATCACTCATATACCCATAAATCTTTAAAATTATTTTAATAATAGTATTAGTGTTAATAATAATAAAATAATTTTTATATAAAAATTTCATAATATCTCTTTTACGCTTATATAATAAATTATTTAATATATAAATTAAAAACTTAAGCCCAATTCCCAAATATAACCCCAATCCAAACTTCAAACCCTAATATCTAATACATAATCCCAAACCCCAAACTATATATATAATAATTTTAATATTATAATTCATATTATCTATTTTACAATTATATAATAAATTATTTAATATATAAATTAAGGATAAAAATTTGAACCTATTTTAAAGAAATAAACATTGGGGTAATGGATACATATACCATTCGGGGTTATGGGAAGACAGCTTTCAATATAATAAAAGGAAGGATTAAACGATGGTTACGTTGGATCCAACACTTCCCAAGATTACTGAGATTCTAGGATTTGAATTAGGAGAAACTGATTTCAAGGATTTTGGTTTCAAATTGAGGGTCATATACCTTAAACCCTAAACCCTTGACCTTAAACCTTAAACCCTATACCATAACTCCTAAACTATTAACCCTTAACCCTTAACTCTAAACCTTAAATTATAAGCCTTGAACCCTTAAACCCTATAAAACTCTAAATACATAACCCCAAACTCTAAACCCTAAAACATCTTAAACCCAAAAATTTAAACCACAAACCTTTATAAACTCTAAACCTTAAACACCATAAACCATAAAACCCTAAATCATAAACCCTTACAAATATATAAACCCTATAACTACAAATACTAAACCTTAAATCAAAAACTCTAAACCACTAAAACACTAAAGTATAAACATTAACCCCTAAACCATACGACCCACATCTTACACCCTAAATGCTAAACCCTTAACACTAAGGCAAAAATTTTCAACACTCGACGTAAATTAAAATTGAATTATTATAAAATGATCAAAACAACGCTTTTTTTTGTTTTGAAATAGATTGAATAAAAAAACGCCGCAAATTTTTTACACTTTTTATTTTTACATGAAAACGACGTCGTTTTTGTTTTGAAATAAAAAATATTTTCTGGCGTTTTTGTCAAAAACGCCACTAAAGATCACATTTAGCGGCGTTTTTATAACAAACGCCGCTATAAGTCAGACCTTAGCGGCATTTTTTTAAAAAATGCCGCTAAATTTATCCCATTTTTACACTGTAATTATAACGGCGTCGTTTCTGTTTTGAAAGAAAAAAATTAGTGGCGTTTTGTTAAAAACGCCGCTAATGATCACATTTAGCGGCGTTTAAAAACGCCGCTAATGATCACATTTAGCGGCGTTTTTGTAAAAAACGCCACTAATTTTTTTCCATTTTCACATTGCAATTAAAACGTCGTCGTTTTTGTTTTGAAAAAAAATATTTTCCGGCGTTTGGTAAAAAGCGCCGCTAAAGGTCCAAGTATTAGTGGCGTTTTATAAAAAGCGCCGCTATAGGTCGGAGATGTAGCGGCGTTTTCTCAAAAGCGCCGCTATAGGTCAGAGTATTAGCGGCGTTTTCTTAAAAGCGCTGCTATAAGTCAGAGATTTAGCGGCGTTTTCTCAAATGAGCCGCTATATATCCTTTTTAGCGGTGTTTATTTAAAAAACGCCGCTATTGATCATTTTGTTGCGACATTTTCGTTCAAACGCCACTATTGTGTAATCTTGGTGGTGTTTTTGTTTAAAACGCCACTAAAAACGCCGCTAAAAGTCTGATTTGGTGTAGTGTACGGTTAATAAAATTGCATGGCTTAATTGTAACTAGAATAACATTAAATCAAAATGCTAAACAATAGTTTTGAAGAATGAATAGATACAAGAAATTGATTTTGTTTTTAACCACAAATTGTTTTTGATTCAAGTTTTCGTACATAATTGTTGCGTTTAAATTGTTTGTTCTTTGGTCCATATTAATTACCGTTAAGTTATGTCATTCAATTTTTTTCAAAACAAGTAAACTTTTTAATTTGATTTAATATCACCTCAGATGACATTAAGCCATGCCATTTCATGATCAGCAAGGTTAATGTGTAGGGACTAAAATATTATATTTTCAAACATGCAGGGACTAAAATGTTCCTTTTAATAATAAAGGACTAAAATAAACTTTTTGATATGGTACAAGGACTTGTAAAAATCTTTAACCTAATTAGAGTTAGCTTGTTACTCATTTTACGTGTGGGCTTGTTTTAATTATTTAATAAACTAGTATGGTTTCACCACACTTTGTGTTGAGTTAATTAATTTTTTTGTAACAGCCCAAACCCGGTCTATGCGTTAAGACTAGATTTAGTTTGTTACATAAATCTAACTATCTTAATAATTACTATGAATCGTAATTTTAAAAAAATCATTTTTAATTACAAGGTTTAATAAAACCAAAAGAGTATTTTAAATTTGATGTATATGAGAAGACATTAATTGAAAATATCATTGATATTGTATTGTTAAAATCCTTAGAGTAAATTTTATAAGAGTTCAAATATTTAAGAAAATGATAAAGGAATTTCATATATTTGAAAACCCAATTTATTTTAAGAAAACATCATGTATTAATCATAAGCCCATATTAAAATATCCAAAATATAGTTTTAAACCAACCACACAAAAATCCATAAAATATTAATAGAGGCCTTATTACATCAAACCCAAAAATAGTAAATTATAGAAAATACTTAATAAAAAGTTCAAAGTTTGATTAACCCTTATTTGTAGTATGGCCTCCACGAAGTCATCCTCGGCCCAAGTCCACGTCAATTTCCATTACCTGAGATGAAAAATTTGAGGAAGTGAGTTACTTAGAACTCAGTGTATAACTCACTTACTTTATCCACTGGGCCAAATCATCAAGTCATAGTTTTGGGCTTGAGCCCATTAGCAGGATTAACAATATAAATAATAATATGTATGCAAAAATGAAGTTCCCAACCCCAAACCAAATTTCCATCCGCTACACACCCCCGTACCAACCATCACACCTGTGGGGATCAAGTCAACCCACCCCGCCATCACACCAATCGTAGGCATTAAGCCATTTTATATTTGTGGCAGAGCCACTGAACTAGATTGTGACAAAGTCACCGAACTAGAGCCATTGAGCCATTAATATTTGTGGCAGAGCCTGTAACATCCTAAATAGGGCCTATGCATTTTCAGTTTGATTGTATGAAATGACAAGTTTAAGCACTAAGAATAAATTTTTGATATTTTTGGAAACTTGGAAATGCATGAAAATGGAAACCTGAACATTTTGGAAACCTGAACATTTTGGAAACTTGAACATTTTGGAAACTTGAACATTTTGGAAACCTGAACATTTTGGAAACATGAAGATGTAAGAAAAATGGCAAGTTACAGAGCCGATCGAAAATTTTAGGAGACATAGAAATAATGCCGCAATGACAAATTTTAAAATTCAAAATAGGAAATAAGGGCAAGAGGGCCTTAAAAGAAAAAGTTGGTGAGATTTGACACACAATCGGGCTTGGAAAAGTGGCCTGAAGGTGTCACTTAAGGCTTATGGAAATGGCGCCATGTGCAAGAGGAATGGGCCTGAGTTCGAGTCACTTGGAAAGCAAATATTGAAGGTTTTATTTTGCTTCCAAGGCTAGGGGTGGACGGCACCTATTTCTAGAAAAGGGAGGAGTTTCATTTCGGTTAAAACTTGATAACTTAAGTGTTAAGTAAAGGATTTTCTCTTAATAAGATAATTGAGGAGATATAGGATGGATTAAATACTTTTAATTTAATAAGGTGATAATTGAAAGATAATATTATCACTTGTAAGGGGAGTAGTGGCCAAGTCAAGGACTCTTGGTCTAGCAATTTCAGTTAAAAGAGGAGAATTAATGCTATTCTCTCATCTTTCCTAAGCTTGCCGAAATTTTCCTAGCTCTCTCCCCCTCTCTGCCGAATTTTCTTTAAGCAAAATCCATTCTCTCTTCTTCTATTTTCTTCTCCGTTTCTACTGTCAAAGCCGAATCTTTGTTGATTCTAAGCAAAGGAGCAATCCACTACAACATCAAAAAGGGTAAGATCTGTGGTCAATCAATTTCTATTCCTTTCTTTTACCAAAATTTGGGTACTAATCCTAATAGCAAATTTTGGCCGAATCTACAAGGGGTCTCTCAGGTTTCCACAATTACCGAATATAAAGATCAAGGATCTAAGGTAAGAACAATTAATTCTTGTTCTTCTAATTCGTTTAATCAAGATCTAAGGAAATAACCTCTTTTATGTCTCTTGGCCGAATATCAAAGGAAGAGTTTGGGATTTGATTCGTGAATTTAAGGGATTTCGACAGACATATTAAGGAATCCTCGTCAGATTTGGAAATTGTATGGTAAGTGACATTCGGCCAAGGTTTGATCTTGATATTCAGAATTATTTTCCACTAATTCAAAAGTTAGAAACTGACATAATTACCTGATTTAGTGGCTAGCCGATTTAAGGAAGGAATACTATCATTTTTTTCGGTATTTGATTTACAGTCTTTCAATTCGGCAACAAGGAGTAAAAATCTAGATCGGTAGATTGTTCTTCGGGATTTCAAGGAATCTATTAAGCAAATCAGGTGTGTACGCACACTAACTTTCGATATTTCATATGGCAATTATTTTATTATATGATTATACGTAAGTATATGAATATGGCTAAGTACCCTAATGTGGTACAAGAGTACTCAGATACGTTTCCTACTTCTGATAGGATTATGAAATATGTTATTCTATAACATGTGAATATATGTACATGAATATGAAATTAAGTATGTTATGCATGATATATTTTTGGGGCATTCGGGATTTATGTGAAAGGGGAAGAAGGTGTTGACTTCGGTCTCACCAACGTTATATGGTGACTACGGTCACAACATTTTGAATATGGTAACTCCGGTTACATTATCTGAATTTGGTAACTTCGATTACACTATTTGAATATGGTGTCTAATGACACAAATTATATGGGCGATGAGCACGTCGACTGCAGCGACTGCCTTTGATGGTGTGTAGCGGATGGAAGGTTGACTTAGTAGTCCCACTTGTGTGACCGCGTGTACGGGTGGTGTGTAGCGGATGGACCATTAGGCTTGGGTTTGGATTGCATCATAATTTATTTTATATGAATTTGATGTTTGAACATGTATGCCTGATTTGTTGAATGTTAGTATTGTGTGCACATTGAGTCTGTTGACTCACCCCATTGTGGGAAATATTTTCGGGGATGAACAAAGGATTTTGACTGTGACTCAGTAGACCTCGAGGTGGCCATGTTCCACTTGAAGATTTTATTCGATTTGGACTTTGTTATTTGTTTTGGGTTTTACTTGATGTAATAAGGCCATAAGGCCCAATGGATTTTTCTTATTCGCTTTACTTTAAATTGTTATGTTACTTAACTATTAAGACTAAAAGTTAAATGTTATTTTCTTTAAAACCCTAAAATTATTTTGTCACCTTAATAAAATTGGATTTACAAGATTAGTTAAATGGGTTTCCAATCTAAGCCCAATCCACAACAACATTTTATAAAATTTTACAAATTTTCTCTAAGTAATGAAATTCTTTGAAACCGGTTTACTTTAGGAACATACTAGATTCTTTCGGGCTCGTGGGCGGTGTGGGTGTTTCAATTTGGTATCGAGACCGATTTTAAACTCTCGGCACAGTAGGCTAAGGCCCAAAACGTTTTCAAAGCGAGCCAAATGATTATCTTTGAAAATAAGCGGGCTTCGGCATGGCCCCTAAGTCTCCAATTCATGATCCACCGTAAGTACCCCAACTATATGTGTGATTCTCGTGAACTGCTTAAAGGTAGAAAAGGCATGGAACGAGAATAGAATGATAGGAACTTGAACCCTAGGATTAGACTTCTCAAACACAAAACCACATAAGACTTAATGCCTTGAACAAACCTATGGCTAAGTCACCGAGCTAGGGTGTGGTAACCTCAGACGCATGTCTAGGATTGGATCCTAAGAGCTTGGTATTTAAGCAGTCCTAGTGACTCACCTCCTCTTGCAGAATCCTACAGTGCGTGGCTCAGGCTCACCCTAACTCGAGAGGCTCAGGTGGTGTGGCAACCTCTGCGCATGTCTAGGAATGGTTTCGGTAGGAGCTTGGTATTTAAGCATTCACGTGACTCACCTCCTCACCACACGAATCCTGTCTGGTGCGTAGCTTTGGTTCACCCTGACCAAGAGGGCTCGGACATAGGCTAAACATAATGACTAAAACCCGAAAGGGAACTAGCCATGTTTTAAAGAAAAAGAGAAGAGAGAACAAAACAACAAACCCTAGTTTTTCAAAATTTTAAAACTTTCTTTTAAATCTGAGAAAATTATTTTTACAACATTTTCTGAAAAACTCCTGATTTGCGAAAATTACAAAAAATGCCCTTAGGGGTGAAATTACCAAAACGCCCTTGGTTTATAAAATGTTCAACTACTCAACAGCTTTACCGAAATTTCATTATTTTATAAACATTCAAAAACCCTAATTTGTAAAATATCAAAATACCTTGATTTTGGAAAAAAATTACAAAATTACCCCTAACTTACAAAATTACCAAAATGACCCTGATTTCCAAAATTTTTGCAACATTTCCATTTTTGAAGGAACAATTTTCGAAAAGAACCCTCAAAGTTTTACAACTTTCAAAATACCCCTAAATTTATTAAACTTACAAATTTACCCTGATTTGTGAAAAATTACCAAAATACCCCTGAGGTCAAAAAATTACCAAAATACCCCTGGATTTCAAAATTTTTCCAAATTGCCCCGAGACCTTGAAATTTTCAAATCAATTTTTGACAAAAAGGCCAAGGAACATTTTTCTTCTAAAAAATTATGAAAATGCCCCTGTAGGACAAAATTACGAAAATACCCCTGGGTAGTGGGAAAACAACAACAACAAAAACTACAACGTTTCTCTGAATGAACGAAAGTTCATACTTGTTTGATGGATGAATGAATGAATGGAAAAGACTGTGTGTTTGTATGAATACGAAAGAACCACTCTTAAATCCCTTTTCATAAAACTCCTTCGCTGGTAAATAAGTGGAACAATGACTAATTCATAAAATTTCTTAATCAGATCTCGACGTTAGAAAATGAGCTCTAGAGGACGTAGTCATCGTGGTCGAGGGAGAAGAAGGATGACCGTGTCGAAACCTGTTAGATCGGGTCAAGGGTCCGACAATGAAATGCCACCGCCACCATCACCCCCAGCTGTTAATGTTGAGCGAGAGGCTCGACGGGAAGATCTTTGTGTCGCAGCGCGGTCTTGCGAGTTTTGGAATTGGTGGCAGGTGCAGGAGGAAATTCAGGAAATCGAAAGTCTGTACTTGAACGGCTCCGAGCTAATGGAGCGAAAATGTTCCGAGGAGTATCTAATGTGGCACCCAAGATACCGAAAGTCTTGGTTGGAAGCAACGGAGCGTATCATGGATGAGCTCGATCTGACTCCAGAGGAAAAGTTGAAAGGGATGGTGGCATTGTTACGCGATGAAGCGTATCAGTGGTGGTTAACTATTCGTGATGGTACCACGGCTGGAAATTTGACCTGGAGTATGTTAAGGAGGTATTTCAGAAGAAGTATGTGGGAACCAGGTATACAGATGAACAAAGGAAGGCTTTTCTAGGGTTGGTGCAAGGGAGTAAGTCTGTCGCAGAATATGAGGCGAAATTCTTGAGGTTGAGCCGCTATGCTCGAGGGGTAGTGGCAACTGAGCATGAATACTGTGTCCACTTTGAGGACGGACTGAGAGACGATCTGAGACTGTTGATAGCACCGCATCAGGAGCGGGAATTCTCTGCTTTAGTGGAAAAGGCCAAGGTGGCCGAGGGGATTAAGGACGCTACTAAGCAGACTGTGGATAGGAATAGGGCCAAAAGAGGATTTGGGCCATCTGGAAAGGGTCACAAAAGGCCTAGGGTTGATGGGCCACGGAATCAGCAGGCTGGTACGGGCTGGCAGTATCGCCTTTGTGAGCATTGTGGAAAGAAGCACATGGGAGAGTGTTGGAGAAAGACGGGAGGATGTTTCAAGTGTGGGTCCAAGGACCATATGCTTAAGGATTGTCCCAAGCAATCAGATGAGAGCCGATCGGCAGTTCAGAATACTAGCCAGACTGGTAGAGGAGGACAAGAATTCAACGGGTCGTGGTTCGTGTAACCGAGGTAGTGGTGCTTTGGCAGGCGATGGAACATAGGGTCGAGGTACTAATGTTAATGCAGAAGCAAGACAACTGGGTTTGGTTTATGCGGCTCGCCGAAAAGAAGATGGAGACGCGCCGGATGTAATAACCGGTACGTTCTTTATTTTTGACAAACCCTATTTTGCTCGATTGATGTGGGCTTGACCCATTCCTATGTTGCAAGTAGTGTAATGGAAACACTAGGCCTAGACTCGAACTTTCGATGAGCAGATGATGACGTAGTAAGCCCATTAGGCCAAACTATAGTGGTAGACAAGATCTTTCGTAATGTACCCTAGAGATTCGTGGAGTGAACTTTCGAAAGATTTAATGGAGTTACCCTTCTGAGAGTTTGAGCTTATACTCGGAATAGATTGGCTAGTAAAACACCGAGCCGTGTTGGATTGTGCGGCTAAACGTATGGAACTAAGAACCCCGGAGGATGAAGTGGTAGTAATGATCGGAGAAAGGAGGAACTACTTGTCTAATGTAGTTTCGGCACTGAAGGCTGAGAAGATGGTTAAGAAAGGTTGCGAGGCATTCTTAGCCTTCGTAAGTGCGATAGGTGGAAAGGAGGAAGGTATTAATGGAGTTAGGACGGTAAGGGACTTCGTGGATGTGTTTCCAGAGGAATTATGGGAATACCCCAGACAGGGAGGTGGAATTTGGGATAGATTTGCTACCCGGAACAGCTCCTGTGTCAATCGCTCCATACCGAATGGCACCAAAGGAGTTAGTGGAGCTCAAGGCTCAGATACAAGAACTGTTGGATCGTGGGTTCATCCGACCCAGTGTGTCTCCGTGGGGAGCACCGATCCTATTTGTGAAGAAGAAGGACGGAACTATGCGTATGTGCATAGATTACCGTCAGTTGAATAAGCTGACCATTAAGAACAAGTATCCCTTACCAAGGATCGATGACTTGTTCGATCAGCTGAAGGGAGCCGCAGTGTTTTCGAAGATTGATTTACGGTTGGGATACCATCAGTTGAAGATGAAGGAGGCTGATATACATAAGACCGCTTTCAGGACAAGATATGGTCACTTCGAGTTTGTGGTGATGTCGTTTGGGTTGACGAACGCTCCAGCCGCGTTCATGGACATGATGAATCGGGTTTGCCAACCCTACTTGGATAGGTTCGTCGTTGTGTTCATCGACGATATTTTGGTGTACTCGAAGTCGGAGGAGGAGCATGATGAGCATCTCCGAGTTGTGTTGGAAGTGTTAAGGGAGAAGAAGCTCTATGCCAAATTCAGCAAGTGCGAATTTTGGCTTAAGGAGGTGGCATTCCTAGGACATGTGATATCCGCAGAAGGAATAAGAGTGGATCCTAGGAAGATCGAAGCAGTGTTGGATTGGAAACCACCTAGGTCCGTGGCTGAAATTCGAAGTTTCTTAGGCTTGGCAGGCTATTACAGAAGGTTTGTGGAAGGATTCTCGTCAATAGCCGCGCCTTTAACAAAGTTACTAAGGAAGGAAGTACCCTTCGAATGGACGAATAAGCAGTAGGAGAGCTTTGAAAAGCTTAAAAGGGTGTTGACGGAGGCTCCAGTGTTAATTCAGCCGGAGGCAGGAAAAGATTTTGTGGTGTACTGTGACGCTTTGCATACGGGGTTAGGCTGTGTGTTAATGCAAGAGGGCAAAGTAGTCGCTTATGCGTCACGGCAGCTAAGGCCGCATGAGGTTAACTACCCGACTCATGACTTGGAACTAGCAGTGGTTTTCGCCCTTAAAGTTTGGAGGCACTACCTTTATGGAGAAAGGTCGGTTATCTATACAGACCACAAGAGCCTTAAGTATATGTTGACTCAGAAGGAGTTAAACTTGAGGCAACGAAGGTGGGTGAAATTGTTGAAGGACTACGATTGTTCGATAGAATATCATCTGGGCAAGGTGAACGTCGTGGCTGATGCCCTAAGTCGGAAGGTTGTATCGGATCTACGGGCTTTGTTCGCTCATTTAATTCTGTATGATGACCGAAGCCTATTGGCTGAGTTGCAAGTCAAGCCCACATGGTTAAAGGAAGTGAAGGAGGGCCAGTTGGCTGATAACGACTTAAGTACTAAGTTGCAGCAAGTATAACAAAGGGGATTAAAGGACTATGGTGTCAATGATGAAGGAGTATTGTGTTACAAGGGAAAGGTCTGTATGCCGAGGGATAAGGAGTTGAGACAAAGGATTCTTCAGGAAGCGCATGGTAGCCCTTACGCTATGCATCCCGGAGGCATCAAGCTGTATAGAGATCTAAGGGAACAGTTTTGGTGGTCTAATCTGAAACGAGAGGTGACTGAATTTGTGGGGAAATGTTTGACGTGTCAGCAAGTTAAGGCTGAACACCAAGTCCCATCAGGATTGCTTCAACCAATCGAAGTTCCCCAATGGAAGTGGGAAAGAATTACCATGGACTTCGTTAGTGGGCTTCCTTTACGCCTACTAAGAAGGACTCGGTATGGGTGATAGTGGACCGTTTGACCAAGTCCGCACACTTTATTCCAGTAAGAATGGATTATTCTCTTCAGAAGTTGGCCAAGTTATATGTGGCAGAAATTGTGAGGCTACATGGAGTACCAATGTCGATCATCTCTGATAGAGACCCAAGGTTTACGTCTCGATTTTGGAAGGCACTTCATCAAGCTTTAGGCACTAAGCTAGACTTCACTATGGCTTTTCATCCACAATCGACGGGCGATCTGAGCAGGTTATACAAGTGTTGGAGGATATGTTGAGAGGTCGTAATGGATTTTCGAGGAAGTTGGGAAGATTACTTACCTTTAGCTGAGTTTGCCTACAACAACAGCTATCAGGCTAGCATTCGGATGGCACCATATGAAGCGTTGTATGGCCGAAAGTGTAGAACACCTACTTGTTGGACTGAGTTAGGAGAACGTCGAGTTTTGGGACCGAAATTAGTGGCAGAAACTGAGGAAAAGGTTGAGTTGATTCGGGCACGGTTGAAGGAAGCCTCTGATAGGTAAAAGTCGTACGCAAACCTTAAGTGGAAGGAAATAGAGTTTGAAGTGAGAGACCAAGTATTCCTGAAAGTCTCCCCTTGGAAGAAGGTAATGAGGTTCGGTCGAAAAGGGAAGCTAAGCCCAAGGTTTGTAGGGCCTTATCAAGTACTGAAACGAGTTGGGCCAGTGGCATACCAATTAGAGTTGCCACCAGAATTGCAGCAGATGCACGACGTATTTCATGTGTCCATGTTACGTCACTATCGATCGGATCCGTCGTATGTGGTATCTGTTGAAGAAGTGGAGCTAAGGCCAGACTTATCCTACGAGGAAGAACCGATTCGGATCTTGGAACGTGATGTGAAAGTACTACGAAGGAAGACAGTTCCTCTAGTCAAAGTGCTATGGCGCAATCATGGAACGGAAGAAGCTTCGTGGGAGTCAGAGTAGACCATGCGACAGCAATATCCTCAATTATTTTAGTTAGGAAATTTCGGGGACGAAATTTTGTTTAAGGGGGGTAGAACTGTAACATCCTGAATAGGGCCTATGCATTTTCAGTTTGATTGTATGAAATGACAAGTTTAAGTACTAAGAATAAATTTTTGATATTTTTGGAAACCTGGAAATGCATGAAAATGGAAACCTAAACATTTTGGAAACCTGAACATTTTGGAAACTTGAACATTTTGGAAACTTGAACATTTTGGAAACCTGAACATTTTGGAAACCTGAAGATGTAAGAAAAATGGCAAGTTACAGAGCCGATCGAAAATTTTAGGAAACTTAGAAATAATGCTGGAATGACAAATTTTAAAATTTAAAATAGGAAATAAGGGCAAGAGGGCCTTAAAAGAAAAATTTGGTGAGATTTGACACACAATCGGGCTTGGAAAAGTGGCCTGAAGGTGTCACTTAAGGCTTATGGAAATGGCGCCATGTGCAAGAGGAATGGGCCTGAGTTTGAGTCACTTGGAAAGCAAATATTGAAGGTTTTATTTTGCTTCCAAGGCTAGGGGTGGACGGCACCTATTTCTAGAAAAGGGAGGAGTTTCATTTCGGTTAAAACTTGATAAATTAAGTGTTAAGTAAAGGATTTTCTCTTAATAAGATAATTGAGGAGATATAGGATGGATTAAATACTTTTAATTTAATAAGGTGATAATTGAAAGATAATATTATCACTTGTGGGGGAGTAGTGGCCAAGTCAAGGACTCTTGGTCTAGCAATTTCAGTTAAAAGAGGAGAATTAAGGCTATTCTCTCATCTTTCCTAAGCTTGCCGAAATTTTCCTAGCTCTCTCCCCCTCTCTGCCGAATTTTCTTTAAGCAAAATCCATTCTCTCTTCTTCTATTTTCTTCTCCGTTTCTACTGTCAAAGCCGAATCTTTGTTGATTCTAAGCAAAGGAGCAATCAACTACAACATCAAAAAGGGTAAGATCTGTGGTCAATCAATTTCTATTCCTTTCTTTTACCAAAAATTCGGGTACTAATCCTAATAGCAAATTTTGGCCGAATCTACAAGGGGTCTCTCAGGTTTCCACAATTACCGAATATAAAGATCAAGGATCTAAGGTAAGAACAATTAATTCTTGTTCTTCTAATTCGTTTAATCAAGATCTAAGGAAATAACCTCTTTTATGTCTCTTGGCCGAATATCAAAGGAAGAGTTTCGGGATTTCAGATTCAAGGAATTTAAGGGATTTCGACAGACATATTAAGGAATCCTCGTCAGATTTGGAAATTGTATGGTAAGTGACATTCGGCCAAGGTTTGATCTTGATATTCGGAATTATTTTCCACTTATTCAAAAGTTAGAAACTGACATAATTACCTGATTTAGTGGCTAGCCGATTTAAGGAAGGAATACTATCATTTTTTTCGGCATTTGATTTACAGTCTTTCAATTCGGCAACAAGGAGTAAAAATCTAGATCGGTAGATCGTTCTTCGGGATTTCAAGGAATCTATTAAGCAAATCAGGTGTGTACGCACACTAACTTTCGATATTTCATATGTCAATTATTTTATTATATGATTATACGTAAGTATATGAATATGGCTAAGTACCCTAATGTGGTACAAGAGTACTCAGGTACATTTCCTACTTCTGATAGGATTATGAAATATGTTATTCTATAACATATATGTACATGAATATGAAATTAAGTATGTTATGCATGATATATTTTTGGGGCATTCGGGATTTATGTGAAAGGGGAAGAAGGTGTTGACTTCGGTCTCACCAACGTTATATGGTGACTACGGTCACAACATTTTGAATATGGTAACTCCGGTTACATTATCTAAATTTGGTAACATCGGTTACACTATTTGAATATGGTGTCTAATGACACAAATTATATGGGCGATGAGCACGTCATTGCAATGATCGCCTTGATGGTGTGTAGCGGATGGAGGGTTGACTTAGTAGTCCCCACGGTGTGACTGGCAGGTATGGGTGGTGTGTAGCGGATGGACCATTAGGCTTGGGTTTGGGTTGCATCATAATTTATTTTATATGAATTTGATGTTTGAACATGTATGCCTGATTTGTTGAATGTTAGTATTGTGTGCACATTGAGTCTGTTGACTCACCCCATTGTGGGAAATATTTTCAGGGGATGAACAGTGACGGACCAGGACGGTAGACCTCGAGGTGGCCATGTTCCACTTGAAGATTTTATTCGATTTGGACTTTGTTATTTGTTTTGGGTTTTACTTGATGTAATAAGGCCATAAGGCCCAATGGATTTTTCTTATTCTGCTTTACTTTAAATTGTTATGTTACGAACTATTAAGACTAAAAGTTAAATGTTATTTTCTTTAAAACCCTAAAAATTATTTTGTCACCTTAATAAAAATTGGATTTACAAGATTAATTAAATGTGTTTCCAATCTAAGCCCAATCCACAACAACATTTTATAAAAATTTTACAAATTTTCTCTAAGTAACGAAATTCTTTGAAACCAGTTTACTTTAGGAACATACCAGATCCGGTTCAGGCTCGTGGGCCGGGTGTGGGGTGTTTCAGAGCCATGAACTAGAGGCGAATAGCCATTTGATTATTTTGTGGCAGAGCCACCGAACTAGATTTTGGCAACAGGCCTTTCTTCTCTTCATCATTAATCCTAACCCATGCAACATGTATGCAAAAATTTGTCTATGTTCATATGATGATTTTATCAAAAGACTTAAATAATATAAGAGTCAATATTTCTAGTTTTTGTTAAGGCCCAAAATTTCAAAATAGCATTTAGCCCATTTAGCAATCTAGCATCTTTAAACCCAATTTACGATCTAGCTAAGAGTTTGGCCCATTTAACAATTTATCAGGCTTTTCGGCCCATTTAACAATTTATCAGGCTTTTCGGCCTATTTAACAATCTAGCAGAGATTTCGACCCATTTATCGATATAGCAGAGATTTCGGCCCATTTATCCATCTAGCAGAGATTTCGACCCATTTATCGATCTAGCAGAGATTTTGGCCCATTTATCGATCTAGCAGAGATTTCGGCCCATTTATCTATCTATCCAAGATTTCGACCCATTTTACTAACTAGCATATTTTTCGGCCCATTTTTACGAGACATAAAATTTACATATTAACAACTAACTTCTCGAGGGCATTTTCGTAATTTTCACAATTTTAATCATTTTAATGTATTTTCACCGAAATACCAATTAATATGTATTATACCGATTTAGTCGTCTTTACGATTTTACTCAATACCACGAATGACATCCAACCCGAGAAAAGTGTGAAGTTACACACCTTGATATCATGAGTACTAAACCTTCCCGCTCGTCAACACCTAATCATAATACGAACCATTAGGACATTATCTTTTATCAAAAATTTACTATTGAAATACGATCTAAATCCTTACCCCTTTGATTTTGAACCACTTCTATCTTTGGTTTCTCCTCGTTCGATGGTACGTTACCCGATGAGAATCCACGAACGTATAAAGTCTCGGGAGTACGAACTACTTCAAATAATTGATTCTCCTCGGTTGATGGTCTGCAACCCGGTGGAAAATCTCGAATTCCTGAAACAGCCCTTCGTTTATAAATAGGGGGATTTGCGAACCACCCTCTTTCAAGACTATGGACGCCTTTTCTCGCCTTCTATCTTGAAAGTCTCTAAAGATATACGATCATTAGTCCGACTACCAATATTGAAATATGGTTAACGTTTGGTAAGGTTTGAGATTTGACTTACCACTATTTGTCTTCGTTCCTCGAGAAACGATCGAGTGATAGTGTCCCTAAAACGAAATCGATTAATACTATACTAATATAATAAATATAAATCCTTAAGGGAAAACTCCTTACCTTGATTCTTGAAATCGATTGTGGTAAGAGAAAATGAAGAGATTTTTGTCACAAGAGCAAATTACATTCGGCCATGGGTGATATAAAATTGAGGAAAATTGTAATGAAGAAGAAAAATGAAGAAAAGGAAGATAGGATGGTATGGTTCGGTTTCAAAAGAGAAAGAGAGAAAGAAAGAAAAAGAAAGGAGAAAGAAAAGAGAAGAAAAAGATATTTAGTTTGGAAGAAAATGCATTCGGCATAAGAGGAGAAAATGAGAAGATGAAAGGAAGAAAAATATTTGCTTGTCTATGTACTTTCGGTCACAAAGAGAAAAAGGATTTGGGAGAGAAAAAGTTGCAAACCGAAATGGTCACAAGAGATTGGCTCAAAGAAGAAGAAAAATGAATTGTGTACTCAAATATGCTGAAAATTTTCGGCTAGAGAGAATATGGGTCGAGGAAAAATGTTTTGTTAAGAAAATGACCAAAATGAAAGAGTTTCTTCTAACATTCAAGCTACCATACTCTCAACCAAAACCGGCCACCCCCCTTTTGCCTCATTGCCGTCCAAATACTTGGCTATCAAAGGCCAACCTTTTGCCACCCTTTCTTTCCATAGCACACTCCCCATTTCAAGCCATTTGTTCCCCTTACTTTCCTTATCCTAATGATTTCTTTCCTCAACGTAGATATTTCCTTAATCCTTTAGCCATCATACCAAAAATAAAGAAGTCAAACTTTCCATGTTTGCTTCTTGGCCGACACTTGATAGATGGAAGCAAAAAATAAAATAAAATAAAATTTTTTCAAGTTGCAAGCTAGAAGATTCGAACCTCCTCCCTCATGTCTAAGTCATGGCGCCATCACCACTATGCTATTAACTCATTTATGCCATCTTTTAGCACTTTAATTAATTTAAGTCTTAAGGTCATTTAAAATTCTTTACTCTAAAGTACACTTAAATAATAATATTTATTCTAACTCCAAGTAACCCGAACTATCATTTAGCAACATAATGATACTCAATTATTTAGGATGTTACAATTCTACCCCCCTTAAAGAAAATTTCGTCCTCGAAATTTACCTGATTAAAAGAGGTGAGGATATTGCTGCTGAATAGCTTCCTCAGGCTCCCACGTATCTTCCTCTGCTCCGTGATTACGCCATAAAACTTTGACCAATGGCACAGTCTTCTTTCTTAGCACCTTAACATCCGGTCTAAAATTTCCATTGGTTCTTCTTCAAAAGACAAGTCGTATTTAATTCCACTTCCTCAACCCAGATTATATGAGATGGATCCGACCTATAGCGTCAAAGATGGAAACATGGAAAACATTATGAATTTGACCCAACTCCGGAGGTAATTCAATCGATAAGCCATCGGACCAACACGCTTCATCACACGATATGGTCCGATGAACCTAGGGCTCAGCTTGCCCTTCTTTCCAAATCTGAAAATCTTCTTCCAAGGTGAGACCTTCAAGAAGACTTGCTCTCCCATAGCAAACTCGATATCCTTTCGCTTCAAATCAGTATACGATTTCTGTCTATCCGAAGCTTCCTTTAACCGTGCTCGAATAACTTTTATCTTTTCCTCTATTTTAGAAATCAAATCAGGACCCAACATCTGTCGTTCGCCCAATTCAGGTCCAACGGTAGAGTACGGCACCTCACGACCATACAATGCCTCATAGGGTGCCATCCTAATGCTAGACGATAGCTATTATTATCTGTGAATTACGCCAATGGTAGAAAATCCTCCCAACTACCTCTGAAGTCGATCACACATCCCTTAACATGTCTTCCAATATCTGAATTACTCTTTCCGATCGTCCATCGACCGAGGATGAAAAGCCATACCGAAATTCAACTTTGTCCCCAAGGCTTCATGCGAGCTTTCCAAAATCTCGACGTAAATCTAGGATCCTCATGCGAAATAATAGACCGGTACCCCATACAACCTCACGATTTCGGATACATACAACTTAGCCAATTTACGCAACGAATAATCCGTCTTTAACCGGAAGAAAATGGCGGTCTTCGTCAAACGATCAACTATTACCCATACGAAATTTTTCTTAGTAGGTGTTAAAGGTAACCCACTAATAAAATCCATAGTTATCCGCTTCTATTTCCAAAGAGGGATCTTTACCGGTTGTAACAATCCGACGATAATTGATGCTCGCTTTCACTTGTCGACAAGTCGACATTTTCCTACAAACTCGTAAATCTCACGCTTCAACCACGCCACCAATATCATTTACGAGATCTTGATACATCTTTTTCCTCCGGTGCATAGCATAAGGGCTACTATCGCCTCCGTAGAATCATTTGCCTCAATTACGGTCTTTAGGCATACAAACCCTTCCACGAAAACACAACACTCCATTTGTGTTTATACTAAAATCCTCTATTTCACCCTTTCAACTTTCTTTGAAATAAAAGTCCCAACTTTTATCGATGTCCTTTTCCTTGATTTGTTCCACCCACGAGGCTTCACCAAGTTACGCTAACAAACTACCATCCTCATACAAACTTAAATGAGCAAACATTGCTCTTAAATCGAATCTGCCTTACGACTTAACGCGTCGGCTACCACGTTAGCCTTTCCAGATGATATTCGATTGAGAAATCATAGTCCTTTAATAATTCCACCCATCTTCTTTGTCTCAAATTCAACTCTTTTTGGGTAAGGAGGTACTTAAGACTCTTGTGATCCGTGTAGATGATAGTTTTCTCACCGTAGAGATAGTGCCTCCAAATCATTAAAGCAAATACCACTGCAGCTAACTCCAAATCATGAGTAGGGTAGTTTACTTTGTGCGGTCTCAATTGACGAGAAGCATAAGCCACCACCTTTCCATTTTGCATCAGCACACAACCTAAACCCGTGTGAGACGCATCACAATAAACAGTGAATTCTTTTCCAGCCTCCGGCTAAATCAAAACTGGAGCTTCATTAATCTTTTCAATTTCTCAAAACTCTCTGTTGTTTTTCGGTCAAATATACTGAACTCCTTCCGCAATGCTTTAGTTAAGGGTGCAGCAATCAACGAAAACCCCTCAACAAAGCGTCTATAATAACCAGCCAGACCCAAGAAACTCCGAATTTCAGCTACCGACGTTGGTGGTTTCCAATCCAAAATAGCCTCAATCTTCCGATGATCCACCCTTATTCCTTCAGATGATACCACATGACCCAAGAAAGTCACTTCCTTTAGCTAAAATTCGCATTTACTGAATTTGGCATAAAGTTACTTATCACGAAGTATCTGCAATACTATACGCAAATGCGTGTCATGCTCCTCATCATTTCTTGAATAAACCAAAATGTCATCTATGAACACTACCACAAACCGATCTAAGTATGGTTGGAAGACTCGGTTCATCATGTCCATAAAAGCGGCTGGTGTATTGGTTAATCCAAACGGCATCACTACAAACTCATAATGTCCATAATGAGTTCTAAATGCCGTCTTAAAAATATCTGCTTCTTTCACCTTAAGCTGGTGATAGCCTGATCTCAAGTCAATTTCAAGAAAATCAAGCTTCCTTCAATTGATCAAACAGTCATCAATTCTCGGCAAGGATACCTATTCTTGATCGTCAATTTATTCAATTGTGCGTAATCAATGCACATACGCAACGATCCATCCTTCTTCTTGATTTAACAAAACCGGTGCTCCCCACTTGAGACACACTCGGTCAAATAAATCCCCGATCCAACAATTCTTGAATTTGAGCTTTAAGCTCTGCCAACTCTTTCGGTGCTATTCTATAAGGAGCAATAGATACTAGAGCCGTTCCGGGCAAAAGCTCGATACCAAATTCTACTTCCCGATCTGGAGGTATACCAGGAAGTTCTTCGAGAAATACATCTGAAAATTTCTTCACCGTTCTCACATCATCCACAGATATCTCTTTGGCATCCAAAGCACAAATAAAGGCTAGGAATGCACCATACCCTTTTCGCACCAACTTTTCTGCCTTCAACGCCGATACCACGTTTGCCAAGTAGTTCCTTCGTTCACCAATCATTATGACTTCCTTATCGTCTGAGGTTCTTATTGACATCCGTTTCTCAGTACAATCCAAATGCGCCCGATGTTTAACCAACCAATCCATGCCCAGAATGAGATCGAATTCGTCGAAAGGCAACTCCATCAAATTCGCCAAGAATATCTCCTCTTGAATTTCTAAGGTTACGTCTCTAAACAGTTTATTTACAATTACCGATTGTCCTAAATGACTAATTACTATCATCTCACTATCGGTAATTTCAGATTCTAGATTCAGTTTCCAGATATGGCACTAGCAACATACGAGTGGGTAGAACCAATATCTATTAAGGCAGTAACAGGTACATCGAATATGAAGAACGTACCAGTTATTACATCCTGTGCATTGCCATCCTCGCAGTGTCTAATTGCATAGACCAGTCCTGGCTGTCTTGCATCCGTGTTTCCTCTAGGACCATTGCCTCGACCCGGTGCACTCTGACCACGTCCAGCCCCATTACCACCACGACCTAGTCCACGACCTCTCGGTGGCTGCTGAGTGCCTCTGGCCGACTGTGCATCATTATTACGAACTTCCTGAGTCGTATCCATACGTCGAGGGCAATTTCTATACTGGTGATCCATTGAACCGCATTTGTAACAAGCTCCCGTTTTCCTTCAGCACTCTCTAGAATGCCTTTTTTCGTATTCAGCACAATCTCGACCTCGATTATTAGTTATAGGTGCTCTACCTTGAGCTGGTTCATCATTTCGAGGCCTCTTCTGAAATCTCTTTGAAGAACCTGACTGCTGTGTCTCTCTCTTGTTTTTAAATCTTTCTCGATTCTGACGTTCTGAGTTCTTAGCCTCTTTGGCTATCTTGGCCTTCTCCACAAGCGTGGCAAAAGTTCTAACTTGTTGTTGGGCAATCAGAACCCTCAACTCATCATTTAGCCCATCCTCGAAATGCACACAACGTTCATGATCTATTGACACTATTGTTCGAGCATAGCAACTCAAGCGTAAAAACTCAGCTTCATATGCTGCCACTGTCTTACTCCCTTGGACAAGATTCAGAAATTCCTTCCTTCGGGTGTCTACATAACTCGTTCCAACATATTTCCCTTGGAAGGCAGCTTTAAAGAATTCCCAAGTAATCAGTGCAGCTTCGGTGCCTTCTCGAACAGTAAGCCACCATTGATACGCCTCGTCTCTTAGCAAGGACACAGCTCCTTTCAGTTTTTGCTCGACAGTGCATTCCATATCATCCATAATTCGCTCCACAGCTTCGAGCCAATATTCAGCCACATTAGGAGCCACACCAAAAACTCCTCTAAAAACCTCTGCATTATTTGACTTGAGTCGTTCCGCAATTGACCCACGAGTTGTTGTCCCAATTCTAGTTCCGGCGACCCTTTCTAGGACTCGCAGCATTGCTTGTGTCAAAGCATTATCTTCTTCCATGTGATCGCGTGATCTCGTCTCACTCTCAAATGACGTAGGTGCATCCATTTTTGGCATATGATTTGGTACTTTAGTTGCAGCACCTCGTCCTCTGCCACGGCCACGTCTACCACGTCCACGACCACGTCCTCTAGTGCTCATGATGACTAATTCGATTTAATCTGATAACAAGTTTTATGAATCAGAAAATTTGTTTCAGTGTTTATTAACGATGTTTTATGAGATTTGAGAGATAAAGTTGTTTTTCGCAACACATCCTATAGTATCAATCTCTACGAACTTTAACATCTAAAACTAGAAGTTCTAGAGTGTTCCTATGATCATATCATCATCATCATAATAATCATTAAGTAATAAATACTTACTTGACTTGGTGCCGGATGCTTGTGGTGCCATACTGATCTTTAAAACATAATTAAAATATTTTCCTACGGAAATTATTTTTGAACCCAACCATAGCCGAGTTTTTGAAACAGGCTTTGATACCATTAAATGTAACACCCCAAACCCGGTCTATGTGTTAAGACTAGATTTGGTTTGTTACATAAATCGAACTATCTTAATAATTACGGTGAATCAGAATTTTAAAAAAAATCATTTTTAATTACAAGGTTTAATAAAAACCAAAAGAGTATTTTAAATTTGATGTATATGAGAAGACATTAATTGAAAATATCATTGATATTGTATTGTTAAAATCCTTAGAGTAAATTTTTATAAGAGTTCAAAATATTTAAGAAAATGATAAAGGAATTTCATATATTTGAAAACCCAATTTATTTTAAGAAAACATCATGTATTAATCATAAGCCCATATTAAAATATCCAAAATATAGTTTTAAACCAACCATACATAAAAATCCATAAAATATTAATAGAGGCCTTATTACATCAAACCCAAAAATAGTAAATTATAGAAAATACTTAATAAAAAGTTCAAAGTTTGATTAACCCTTATTTGTAGTATGGCCTCCACGAAGTCATCCTCGGCCCAAGTCCACGTCAATTTCCATTACCTGAGATGAAAAATTTGAGGGAGTGAGTTACTTAGAACTCAGTGTATAACTCACTTACTTCATCCACTGGGCCAAATCATCAAGTCATAGTTTTGGGCTTGAGCCCATTAGCAGGATTAACAATATAAATAATATTATGTATGCAAAAATGAAGTTCCCAACCCCAAACCTAATTTCCATCCGCTACACACCCCGCACCAACCATCACACCTGGGATCAAGTCAACCCACCCCGCCATCACACCAATCGTAGGCATTAAGCCATTTTATATTTGTGGCAGAGCCACCGAACTAGATTGTGACAAAGTCACCGAACTAGAGCCATTGAGCCATTAATATTTGTGGCAGAGCCACCGAACTAGATTTTGGCAACAGGCCTTTCTTCTCTTCATCATTAATCCCAACCCATGCAACATGTATGCAAAAATTTGCCTATGTTCATTTGATAATTTTATCAAAAGACTTAAATAACATAAGAGTCAATATTTCTAGTTTTTGTTAAGGCCCAAAATTTCAAAATAGCATTTAGCCCATTTAGCAATCTAGCATCTTTAAACCCAATTTACGATCTAGCTAAGAGTTTGGCCCATTTAACAATTTATCAGGCTTTTCGGCCCATTTAACAATTTATCAGGCTTTTCGGCCCATTTAACAATCTAGCAGAGATTTCGGCCCATTTATCGATCTAGCAAATATTTCAGCCCATTTATCGATCTAGTAGAGATTTCGGCCCATTTATCGATCTAGCAGAGATTTCGGCCCATTTATCGATCTAGCAGAGATTTTGGCCCATTTATCTATCTATCCAAGATTTCGGCCCATTTTACTAACTAGCATATTTTTCGGCCCATTTTTATGAGACATAAAATTTACATATTAACAACTAACTTCTCGAGGGCGTTTTCGTAATTTTCACAATTTTAATCGTTTTCATGTATTTTCACCGAAATCCAATTAATACGTATTATACCGATTTAGTCGTCTTTACGATTTTACTCAATACCACGATTGACATCCAACCTGAGAAAACTGTGAAGTTACACACCTTGATATCGTGAGTACTACACCTTTCCGCTCGTCAACACCTAATCATAATACGAACCATTAGGACATTATCTTTTATCAAAAATTTACTATTGAAATACGATCTAAATCCTTACCCTTTGATTTTGAACCACTTCTATCTTTGGTTTCTCCTCGTTCGATGGTTCGTTATCGATGAGAATCCACGAACGCACAAAGGCAGGAGTACGAACTACTTCAAATAATTGATTCTCCTCGATTGATGGTCCGCAACCCGTGGAAAATCCGGATTCTCAAACAGACCTTCGTTTATAAATAGGGGATTTATGAACCGCCTCTTTCAAGACTATGGACCGCCTTTTTCGCCTTTATCTTGAAAGTCTCTAAAGATATACGATCATTAGTTCGACTACCAATATTGAAATATGGTTAACGTTTGGTAAGGTTTGAGATTTGACTTACCACTATTTTTCTTTGTTCCTCGAGAAACGATCGAGTGATAGCGTCCCTAAAACGAAATGGATTAATATTATACTAATATAATAAATATAAATCCTTAAGGGAAAACTCCTTACCTTGTTTCTTGAAATCGATTGTGGTAAGAGAAAATGAAGAGATTTTTGTCACAAGAGCAAATTACATTTGGCCATGGGTGATATAAAATTGAGGAAAATTGTAATGAAGAAGAAAAATGAAGAAAAGGAAGATAGGATGGTATGGTTCGGTTTCAAAAGAGAAAGAGAGAAAGAAAGGAAAAGAAATGAGAAAGAAAAGAGAAGAAAAAGATATTTAGTTTGGAAGAAAATGCATTCGGCATAGGAGGAGAAAATGAGAAGATGAAAGGAAGAAAAATATTTGCTTGTCTATGTACTTTCGGTCACAAAGAGAAAAAGGATTTGGGAGAGAAAAAGTTGCAAACCATAATGGTCACAAGAGATTGGCTCAAAGAAGAAGAAAAATGAATTGTGTACTCAAATATGCTGAAAATTTTCGGCTAGAGAGAATATGGGTCGAGGAAAAATGTTTTGTTAAGAAAATGACCAAAATGAAAGAGTTTCTTCTAACATTCAAGCTACCATACTCTCCACCAAAACCGGCCACCCCCCTTTTGCCTCATTGCCGTCCAAATACTTGGCTACCAAAGGCCAACCTTTTGCCACCCTTTCTTTCCATAGCACACTCCCCATTTCAAGCCATTTGTTCCCCTTACTTTCCTTATCCCAATGATTTCTTTCCTCAACTTAGATATTTCCTTAATCCTTTAGCCATCATACCAAAAATAAAGAAGTCAAACTTTCCATGTTTGCTTCTTGGCCGACACTTGATAGATGGAAGCAAAAAAAAAAAAAATAATAATAATAATAAAATTTTTTCAAGTTGCAAGCTAGAAGATTCAAACCTCCTCCCTCATGTCTTAGTCATGGCGCCATCACCACTATGCTATTAACTCATTTATGTCATCTTTTAGCACTTTAATTAATTTAAGTCTTAAGGTCATTTAAAATTCTTTACTCTAAAGTACACTTAAATAATAATATTTATTCTAACTCCAAGTAACCCGAACTATCATTTAGCAACATAATGATACTCAATTATTTAGGATGTTACATTTTAGACTAAATTATAAAATAAAAATTTGAAGGTTAAAATATGTTCTAAATCCCTATGTTCTTTGTACATTTGAAATTTAATCTCAATATTTTTATTTTTAGGAATTTAATTCATTTTCTTTTCAAACTTAAAATTTTGCTATGGTTTTAATGTTATTAAAATTGTTCTATTAAAATCGCTAGTTTGACATATCAAAGCTAAAAGCATTACATGGTAGCCATGTAAAAAAATGGCATTGAATAGACTTGAATTTAACATAAAATTTTAAAGTGTTTGCAATTCTTAAAATTTACGTCAATATTTTAATAAAAATAGTATTTTGACTAACTAATGTTATTAAAAAATTGAAGTACCGAATTATGTAAAAAATTTAAGTGTAGAAATTAGATTTCAAATTTGAGTATAGTATAGGGACTAAAATTAAAATTTGACCATTATTATATAATGACAAAAAAAGTAAAATGCTATGTATTTGGACACATATCTATCAAAATTTTGATCATAATAAAGTATTTAGGCTAATAATGACATATAAAAGCTGAGGTACCAAATTATGTCAAAAATTAAAGTATAAAGATTGAATTTCAAATTTGAGCATAATATAGGAACCAAAACTAAAATTTGACCATTTTAATATAATCTCAAAAAAGAAGTGAAAAGGTTGTATATTCTACACATGCATGTCAACATTTTAATCGAATGAAGTATTTAGACTAACTTTGCAAATATAAAAGTTGAGGTACCAAATTATGTAAAAAATAAAGTATAAAAATTAAATTTTAAATTTGGGCATATTATAGGGACTAAAATTGAAATTGTACCATTATTATAAAATCTAAAAAAATCTTTGTTTTATTATTTGGACAAATATAAAAATGAATGTCCAAATAAAAGTTGTGGTACCAAATTATGTAAAAAAATTAAAGTATAAAATTAAATATGAAATTTGAGCATATTAGATGGACTAAAATTGAAATTGGACCATTCTTATAAAATCTAAAAAAAAAAAAAAAAGAAGCTTTGTTTCATTATTTGGACAATTTTAGGAATGCCTTGGACATTCATTTATATTAAAGTACAAAAATTAAATTTAAATTTTGAGCATGTTATAGGGATTAAAAGAAGAAGAAGAAGAAGAAAAGGAAGAAGAAGAAGAAGAAGAAGAAGAAGAAGAAAAAGAAGAAGAGGAAGAAGAAGAAGAAGAATAAGAAGAAGAAGAAGAAGAAGAAAAGAAGAAGAAGAAGAAGAAGAAGAATAGGAAGAAGAGGAAGAAGTGGAAGAAGAAGAAGAGGAGGAGGAGGAGGAGGAGGAGGAGGAAGAAGAAGAAGAAGAAGAAGAAGAATTATTAAAATATAAAATTAAATTTGAAATTAAAGCATATTATAAGGACTAAAACTAAAATTGGACCGTTCTTATAAAATCTAAAAAAAGATGAAGCTTTGTTTTATTATTTGTATAGATGTCATAAAAAGAAGATAACATGATATTAGTTAATCATGTTTGGACACACATGTAAGGGGTTTACCATTACCCGTCCATTAGACTTCTTTGTGTAGACACCTATCTTTGAGGTCAATCTCATAAGGTTATAGAAACCTTGTTTTTGCTAAAAGCCTAGACATTTAAGAACTAATCGACATTTTGCCCAATTTCCTCTACAATCAACAACCTTCAACAGCTTTCCACATAGTTGTTGTGTGAATTGTCACCTACACCTATAACATAATCATTCCATGAACAATTAGTGTAATGAGCATTTACAAATGACTAATCCTAATGAGAACGTCCCTAACCACTAACCTCAAAATCAAGAAAATGCTCCAGCTACTAATTATCCTCCAACTACACCCAACCTTACAACCCTTTTGACCTTTATGATCAACACAATACATTGCTCAGAAGAAATGATGATTTTTTTTTTTGTTAGAACCATAAAGTTTTGATATAAAACTTAATAAACTATGGCCTATCATGTCAGATCATCAATGTCATGCATGAAACTGTTAAATTAAAGTTTGGTTTTAATTTTAGGGATGGCATTTATTAAATGATTATTTTGAATTAAAATCCACTGTAAGCAGAGGTATCAAATTATGAAACTTTCAGTTCAGAGGGGGCCTTAGTGTGAATTATGAGATCTTGTGAACCAATTGGTAGATAGTTGAATTTCAATTTTGGTTTTATTGCATTTGAACTAGATTGGATGAGTGGGGAACAACATGATTACAACTTAAATATTTTATATTGAATGTGGGAATTGGTGAATGAAAGTGAGAGGGGTATAAGTAGGAGAATTGAAGATGCTAAGGGGGCATTCTCTCTTGTTCATGAAATCATCTTCTTTATTTTCCTCTTCTTTTCTGGAATAGTAATGAATTAAATAGCAACCTGCATGAAGGAAAAACAGACATATTAGCTTAAGAAGGTATGAATCTGGAAAGTTGGTAATCTTTCTAAATCTTCTTGTACCTTTTTTATTGAAATAAAGAGGTAAGAAAATTATAAGTTACGGTATAGTTCATCGCTGTGAACATAAACTCATTAGATAGCCTATAAAAATATTCTGCATGTTAACAGATTTCATTTGTCTCACTTGTGAAAGCTGACGTTTTAATTGATGAATGGTTATTTTGTTTAGTTAACTAAGGAGGAGGCTAGAGTGACAAAGGAAAGGCTAAAAATCGGTATTTAAATTGGCATGATTTTGGTGTAGGGTTCTAGCATCCTAGAGAGGGTAAAGTTTTGGAGTGAGTTTTTGAACTCCAATTTTTAAGCTAAATTATGTTTTGTCATTCATATGGCATGTAAAATGGCTATGATAGTTGGGTTATGTTTTGCTATGAAGTGGAAAATTTTATTGCATAATCTAGAGATGTTGAACTTTGTTGGAATCTTTGGTTAACCTTTGCACTTTGTGCGAAATTTTATTCCTCTCCTTTCAATATCCCTATTTGGCGAATTTTTGCACTTGGTTAAGCCAAAGTTTTGTGACCATTTGGTCATTCCTTTTCTTATCTTGATAACCAATTCTTGTGCCTCCTTCTTCTTGTCGAAATCACCTATACCAAAATCAATTTCTTTTCTTTTTTTCTTTGCCATGGCAGAATATACCAGCACCTAAAGTTCTTATTTTTCTTTTCTTTTCCTCTAATCTCCTTGAAATCAAAACATCATCACCATCATCCTTTCGTTCTTATACTATTTCTTTTCAATCGAAAATTCTCTCCATCTTCACTCTCTTGGCGAATGTTATTGTGCCTATAAGCCAAAATTATTTTTCCATTCTTAATCATTTATAGTAGAATCTTCCATCAATTAAACATCATTCTTAATCTTGCTTTTCGTCCAAGTGGGAAGTAGGTAAGGGTTTCTCTCCATTTTTTGATTTATTGATTAGTGATATTATGGCGAATATCATAGGATTTTGAGAGTCTTTTGGATTGATATAGCATTCATACTAATAACGTTTATTTCGTTATTATTTAGTGCAATAACGAGATTGGAATTCAAGTGATCGGAGAATCGTGGAAGCGTGGAAGCGTTTCATTTTGGTAAGGAAATCCTACTTTTAAATCTCTAGTATTATTGATATTATTTTAGAACTAACTAAATTCTTTTGGATCTTGAAGATGTCAAGATAGGGAAGAAAAGAGGCGGTGTTTAGTTATCGTAAGAGGGTGGATCTGTAAATCCCCATTCAAGCGAAGAGCGGTTTACGCGGTCAAGGATTTTCCATTGGGTTGTGGGCCATCTTAGAAAGAAGTCCATTATTTGAAGTAGTACGAACCTCGGAGTCGTTATCGTTGGTGGATTCTCGTGACTAGTGAATCGATAAGCGAAGGAAAACCGAAAATCGAAGTGATTCAAAATCAAGAGGGTAAGATTTTGGATCCATTAACAAATAAGATTATTTTTCGAATTAGTTGTCTAACGAATCGAAATATATTTTAGGTCTTAGGAGGCGAGAAGGGATAATACTCACGGTATCGAGTGTGTAATTTCACCCTCATTATTTTAGGGTTGTATGTCAAATTTGGTATGGTAGAAAAATCGTAAAAAGCGACTAGATCGGTAAAAGCACAAAAATTGATATTTTGACGAAATACGTAAAAGCGACTAAATCGTGAAAATTTAAAGCCCCAAGAAATTAATTGATATTATGAAAATTTGATGTTTACGTGAAAATGGGCCGTAAATACTCTAGTTCGTGAAAATGGTAGTAAATACTCTAGTTAAATGAAAATGGGCCGTAAATACTCTAGTTAAATGAAAATGGTAGTAAATACTCTAGTTCGATAAATTGGGCCATAAATACTCTAGTTCGTTAAAATTTAGCCAAAACGCTCTAGTTTGGTAAATGGGCCAAAGCCCACTAAATTGCTAAATGGATAAATTGCTATAATTATGGGCCAAATGAAATGTCATTGATAAAACCCACCATGTTATGTATTGATAATAAATTTTATATTTTAAAGTACATGTATAATTGCATGGGTGGGATTTATGAAGAGAAGAATGGCGATTGCCACAATATCGACTTATTGCCTCTAGTTCGGTGGCTCGCCACAATATCGACTTATTGCCTCTAGTTCGGTGGCTCTGCCACAATATCGACTTATTGCCTCTAGTTGGTGGCTCTGCCACAATATCGACTTATTGCCTCTAGTTCGGTGGCTCTCGCCACAATATCGACTTATTGCCTCTAGTTGATGGCTTTCTGCCACAATATCGACTTATTGCCTCTAGTTAGGTGGCTATGCCACAATTATAAAAGGCTTAATGCCTACGATTGGTGTGATGGCGGGGTGGGTTGACTTGATCCCCACAGGTGTGATGGTTGATGCAGGGGTGTTAGCGGATGGTTATTAGGTTTGGGTTGGGAATTTCATTTTTCATGCATTATTAATTATTTTAAATTCATGTTATATTGTTGAATTGGATTGGGCTCAAGCCCAACATAATATCTTGACAATCGGCCCAATAATGGTGGTAAGTGAGTTACACCTTTGAGTTCTAAGTAACTCACCCTTTAATTTCTTTCCATCTCGGGTAATGGAAACCGATGTGGACTTGGGTGAGGATGACTTCGTGGAGGCCATCTTGCTAAATAAGGGTTATTTAAATTACGAACTTTTAATTATTATTTTTACTATTTTGGGATGTTGTAATAAATGGCCTCTATAAATAACTTATGGATTTTATGTGTGTTGGAATTTAAACTTTATTTGGGCTTTTAAATCATGGTGTGATTTATGATGCTTTACTAAAATGAACTTGGGTTTTCAAAGTATAAGGAATTCTTTTATAAATAATTCTTTTCTTGCTAACTCTTTAACAAATTTCCTAACGGTTTTAGATAATACAATGATTTTCAACTAATGATTTTAAATATTTATCAAAATCTAATACTCTACAAATTTTAAACTCCAGTAACAATATTGTAGTTTTCAACTCATTAAGGATTTAAGAATAGTTCGAATCATGTAACAAACCAAATCTAGTCTCAACGCATAGGCCAGGTTTGGGGTGTTACATTTAGTATATCGAGCCGGTTTCAAAAACTTCGGTGGGTTTGGGTTCAAAAATAATTTTTGTATGAAAATGCTCAATGGTATTTTAAAGATCGTTATGGCACCACAAGCATCCAGCAACAAGTCAAGTAAGTATATCTTGCTTAAATGATTACTATGATATGATCATAGGAATACTCTAGAACTTCTAGTTTTAGATGTGAAAAAGCTGTGAGATTGAGACTATAGGACACGTCGCGAAAAACAACTTTATATCTCAAATCTCATAAAATATCGTTAATAAACACGAAACAAAATTACGATTCATAAAACTTGTAATCGGATAAGCGAACAAGCAATCATGAGTACAAGAGGGCGTGGTGCGTGGGCCAGCGGTAGGCGTGGCGTGGTAGAGGCCGAGGTGCTACTGGTGAAGCACCAAATCATATGCGAAGTGGGCCTTTTCGCGTCAATAGAAAGTGAGGCCAAACACGCGATCACATGGAAGAAGATCATGCATTGACTCAAGCAATGCTACGAGTCTTGGAAAGGGTCATTTGGAACTAGAATTGGGCCAACAACTCGTGGGTCAATTTGAGGCGACTTAAAGCGAATAATGCGAAGTTTTGGAGGAGTCTGGTGTAGCTCAAATGTGGCGAATCTTGGCTCGAAGGCGTGGAGCGGATTATGGATGATATGGAATGCAGTGAGCAAAAAACCGGGAGAGGGTCAGTATCCTTATTGAGAGATGAGGCGTGTCGGTGGTGGCTCATTGCTCGAGAGAACCTTGAAGCCGATTAGCTGGGAATTCTTTAAAGGCGCCTTCAAGGAAAATCGTCGGAACGAGCTATGTAGATGCCGAAGGAAGGAATTTCTGAATCTTGTCCAAGGAAGTAAGGCAGTGGCGACATATGAAGGCGAGTTTTTACGTCGAGCCGTTATGCGGGACAATTGTAGCAACAGATCATGAGCGTTGTATGCGTTTGAGGATGGACTTAATGATGAGTGAGGGTTCGATTGCTCATGACAAGTTAGAAATTTTTCGACTCTTGTGGAGAAGGCCAAAATAGCCGAAGAGGCTAAGAACTCGAGCAGCGAGCAGAAAGATCCGAAACAAGAGAGACTGTGATCTGGTTCTTCAAGAGATTCGGAAGAAACCGAAATGATGAATCGGTTCAAAGCGGAACCCGTGTAGCAAATAATCGAAGTCGAGATTGCAGAGTGTGGGAAAAGGCATTTTGGGGAATCTTTGGAGGAAAGCAGGTGCATGCTACAAATGCGGTTCAATGGAACATCGATACAAAAGTTGTCCTCGACGAATGGATCGACTCAAAAGTCCGTAATAATGATGCACAACCGGCGAGGGGTGTCGGCCAGACCACCGGAGGTCGTGGACCAGGTCGTGGTGGTAATGGGGCTGGTCGTGGTCAAGGTGCACCGTCGAGCAATGGTAATAGAGAAATGCGGATGCAAAGACGGCTGATGCAGTCTATGCGATTAGGCGCCATGAGGACGGCAATGCACTGATGTGATAAGCGATACGTTCTTCATTTTGATGTACTGTTATTGCCTTAATAGATATTGGCTCTACTCATTCATATGTATCTAGTGCCATATCTGGAAATCTGAATTTAGAGTCCGAAATTACGAAAATGAGATGACGATGTCAGTCCTTTAGAACGATCGATGCTGATTAATAAAATATTTAAAGGCGTGCCTTAAAAATCCAAGAGGAAGTATTCTTAGCAAATTTGATGGAACTACCTTTCGTGAGTTCGATCTCATTCGGGCATGGATGGTTGGTTAACCATCGGCGCAATTGGATTGTCTTGAAAAGCGAATGTCGATGGGACCGGGATGATAAGGAAATCATAATGATTGGTGAGCGAAAGAACTATCGGCAAATGTGGTATCTGCATTAAAAGCGGAGAAGTTGGTGCGGAAAAGTGCAGGGCATTCCTAGCCTTTATCGTGCTTTGGATGCCAAGGAATTATCCGTGAATGATGTGAGGACGGTGAAGGAATTTCCGATGTATTTCCGAAGAACTTCAGGCATACCTCGGATCGGGAAGTAGAATTTGGCATTGAGCTTTTGCAGGGCGGCTCCGGTGTCCATTGCTCCCTATAGAATGGCAGAAGGAGTTGGTGAGCTCAAAGCTCAAATTCAAGAATTGTTGGATCGAGGATTCATTCGACCAAGTGTGTCTCCGTGGGAGCACCAGTTTTGTTCGTCAAGAAGAAGGATGGATCGATGCGTATGTGCATTGACTACTGAGCGAGTTGAATAAATTGACGATCAAGAATCGGTATCCTCTGCAGAATTGACGACTGCTCGATCAATTGAAGGGAGCTTCGATTTTCTCAAAATTGATTTAAGGTCGGGTTATCACCGGCTTAAGGTGAAAGAAGCGGACATCTATAAGACAACATTTGGACACGTTACGGACACTATGAGTTTGTAGTGATGCGTTTGGATTAACCAATGCACCAGTGCATTTATGGACATGATGAACCGAGTCTTCCAACCATATTTAGACCGGTTTGTGGTAGTGTTCATAGATGATATATTGGTTTATTCGAGAAATGAGGAGGAACATGACCGACATTTCGGATAGTATTACAACTACTTCGTGATAAGCAATTGTATGCCAAATTTGGTAAATGCGAATTTTGGCTAAAGGAGGTGACTTTTCTTGGTCATGTAGTATCAATTTGAAGGAATAAGGGTAGATCCTCGGAAAATTGAGGCTATTACGGATTGGAAACCACCAACATCAATAAATTTGAAATTCGAGTTTCTTAGGCTTGGTGGATACTATGGCGCTTTGTAGAGGGTTTTCGTTGATTCTTTGCACCCTAACTAAATTGTTGCGTAAAGGAGTTCAGTATATCTGGGTGAAAGCGGCAAGAGAGTTTCGAGAAATTGAAGAAGATCTGACGAAGCTCGGTTTTGATTGATGGGGCCGGGAAAAAATTCACTTTTTATTGTGATCGTCTCACACTGAGTGCAGGTTGTGTGTTGATGCAAAATGGAAAGGTGGTGGCTTATGCTTCGTCAATTGAGGCCACAAAGTAAACTACCCTACTCATGATTTGGAGTTAAATGCCGTTGTCTTTGCTCTAAAGATTTGGAGGCACTATCTACATGGTGAGAAGTCCGAATCTACACGGATCACAAGAGTCTTAAATACCTCCTTACCGGAAGGAGTTGAATTTAAGACAAAGAAGATGGGTAGAATTGTTAAAAGATTATGATTTCTCCATCGAATACCATCTGGAAAGGCTAACGTGGTAGGCGGCGTTAAGTCGGGCGGTATCAAATTAAGAGCTCTATTTGCCCATTTGAGTGCATGCGAGGATGGCGGTTTGTTAGCGAATCTACAGTGAAGCCTGCATGGTGGAACAAATCAAGGAAAAGCAGACATCGGATGAGAAGTTGGGACCTTTACTTGACAAGTTGAAAATGGTGAAATTGAAGATTTTGGAATAAACACCGAGGGTGTGTTGTGCTTTCGAGGAGAGTATGCATGCCTAAGGATCTAGATTTGAGGCAAGCGATTCTCTGAGGCGGCATAGTAGCCCTTATGCTATGCATCCGGAGGAAATAAGATGTATCGAGATCTCCGTGAACACAGTATTGGTGGCGAGGTTGAAGCGTGAGATTACAGAGTTTGTGGGAAAATGTTTGACTTGTCAGCAAGTGAAGGCAGAACACCAATTACTGTCTGGATTGTTACAACCGATAAAGATTCCTCTTTGGAAATGGGAGAGGATAACTATGGATTTTGTTAGTGGGTTACCGTTAACACCTACTAAGAAAAATTCCGTTTGGGTAATTGTTGATCGGTTGACGAAGACTGCTCATTTCTTGCCGGTTAAATTTTATTATTCTTTGCGAAGTTGGCGAAACTTTACGTGTCCGAAATTGTGAGGTTACATGGGGTACTGTATCTATTATATCGGATAGGGACCCTAGGTTTACATCACGATTACGGAAAGCTCGCATGAAGCCTTGGGAACAAAGTTGAATTTCGATCGGGCTTTTCATCCTCGGTCGATGGTCGATCGGAAAGAGTAATTCGATATTGGAAGATATGTTAAGAGGATGTGTAATCGACTTGAGGGTAGTTGGGAGGATTATCTACCATTTGGCGAAATTTGCGATATAACAACTGCTATCGACCTAGCATTCAGATGGCACCTTACGAGGCATTGTATGGTCGTAAGTGTCGCTCTCCTATTGTTGGGTGAGTTGGGCGAAAAGATGATGTTAGGTCCCGAGATGATATCCGAGGCCGAGGATAAGGTAAAAGTTATTGAAACACGGTTGAAAGAAGCCTCGGATAGAAGGAAGTCGACGCAGACCGAAGCGGAGGGACATCGAGTATAGTGTGGGAGATCGGGTTTTCTTGAAGGTATCTCCTTGGAAAAGATCTTGATTCGGAAGGAAGGGCAAGCTAAGTCCTAGATATATTGGACCTTATCGTGTCTTTGAGCGTGTTGGTCGATGGCATATCGATTGAGTTACCTCGGGAGTTAAATCAAATTCACAATGTCTTTCATGTTTCCATGTTGAGCGTTATAGGTGGGATCCTTTGCACATTATCTGGTAGAAGAATTGGAGCTGAATTGATTTGTCCTTTGAAGAAGAACCGGTGGAAATCCTAGACCGAGATGTCAAGGTACTAAGGAAGAAAACCGTCTAGTTAGTTAAAGTTCTATATGTAACCACCGAGTGGAAGAAGCTACGTGGGAGCCAGAGGATGCAATTCGGCAACAATACCCTCACCTTTTTCAACCGGGTAAATTTAGAGGACTAAATTTTCTTTAAGAGGGTAGAGTTGTAACACCCTAAAATCGAGTATTTAAATTGGCATGATTTTGGTGTTTAGATGTTAAAGGAAAATTTTTTTTTTTTACTTTTATTTTAGTGTTTATTAAAGTCCTAGAGAGGTAAAGCATAAATTGGAGAAGAATAAAATTTATTATTGGGAATTTATTGAAGTGAAACAAAGGTGATTAAGACTTAAGCTAAATTATGTGCTTAAAGTGTCATAAAATGAGCATATGGCATGGTGGAGAATGGCGCATGGGTTCAAGTAAGAGGGAAGAGGTTGAATCCTTGTATAGCACCTAGATAAAATTTTTGTTTTAATTTTCTCGCTCATGGCTATGAAGTGCCTGCAAGGGACATATAAGGAAGGTGTTGACCATGTATTTTGGTTAGTGTATCAAGAGATTAAGGTAACAACTAACATATGGTATGGAATCAAAAGTTTAAGGAAAGATAGGGGGACATAAGGCACTTATCTAGGGAAAATTTGGAAAGAAATAATGGCCAATTGACCATAGGTGGACGGCAATATTGGTAGGGGAGGAGAGCCAAAATTTTGTTAGTTGGCAAAATCTCATTCTTTTCTCTTTGGTTAACCTTTGCACTTTGTGCGAAATTTTATTCCTCTCCTTTCAATATCCTATTTGGCGAATTTTGCACTTGGTTAAGCCAAAGTTTTGTGACCATTTGGTCATTCCTTTTCTTATCTTGATAACCAATTCTTGTGCCTCCTTCTTCTTGTCTCAAAATCACCTATACCAAAATCAATTTCTTTTCTTTTTTTCTTTGCCATGGCCGAATATACCAAAGACCTAAAGTTCTTATTTTTCTTTTCTTTTCCTCTAATCTCCTTGAAATCAAAACATCATCACCATCATCCTTTCGTTCTTATACTATTTCTTTTCAATCGAAAATTCTCTCCATCTTCACTCTCTTGGCGAATGTTATTGTGCCTATAAGCCAAAAATTATTTTTCCATTCTTAATCATTTATAGTTAATCTTCCATCAATTAAACATCATTCTTAATCTTGCTTTTCGTCCAGTGGGAAGTAGGTAAGGTTTCTCTCCATTTTTTGATTTATTGATTAGTGATATTATGGTAGAATATCATAGGATTTTTGAGAGTCTTTTTGGATTGATATAGCATTCATACTAATAACGTTTATTTCGTTATTATTTAGTGCAATAACGAGATTGGAATTCAAGTGATCGGAGAATCGTGGAAGCGTAGGAAGCGTTTCATTTGGTAAGGAAATCCTACTTTTAAATCTCTAGTATTATTGATATTATTTTAGAACTAACTAAATTCTTTTGGATCTTGAAGACTCAAGATAGGGAAGAAAAGGCGGTGTTTAGTTATCGTAAGAGGGTGGATCTGTAAATCCCCATTCAAGCGAAGAGCGGTTTCTGCGGTCAGGATTTTCCATAGGGTTGTGGGCCATCTTAGAAAGAAGTCCATTATTTGAAGTAGTACGAACCTCGGAGTAGTTATCGTTGGTGGATTCTCGTGACTAGTGAATCGATAAACGAAGGAAAACCGAAAATCAAGTGATTCAAAATCAAGAGGGTAAGATTTTGGATCCATTAACAAATAAGATTATTTTTTGAATTAGTTGTCTAACGAATCGAAATATATTTTAGGTCTTAGGAGCGAGAAGGATAATACTCACGGTATCGAGGTGTGTAATTTCACCCTCATTATTTTAGGGTTGTATGTCAAATTTGGTATGGTAGAAAATCGTAAAACGACTAGATCGGTAAAAGCACAAAATTGATATTTTGACGAAATACGTAAAAGCGACTAAATCGTGAAAATTTCGAAACGCCCCAAGAAATTAATTGATATTATGAAAATTTGATGTTTAAATGAAAATGGGCCGTAAATACTCTAGTTCGTGAAAATGGGCCGTAAATACTCTAGTTCGTGAAAATGGTAGTAAATACTCTAGTTCGTGAAAATGGGCGTAAATACTCTAGTTCGATAAATTGGGCCATAAATACTCTAGTTCGTTAAAATTTAGCCAAAACGCTCTAGTTTGGTAAATGGGCCAAAGCCCACTAAATTGCTAAATGGATAAATTGCTATAATTATGGGCCAAATGAAATGTCATTGATAAAACCCACCATGTTATGTATTGATAATAAATTTTATATTTTTAAAGTACATGTATAATTGCATGGGTGGGATTTATGAAGAGAAGAATGGCCAGTTGCCACAATATCGGCTTATTGCCTCTAGTTCGATGGCTTTCGCTTACAATATCGGCTTATTGCCTCTAGTTCGGTGGCTCTGCCACAATATCGGCTTATTGCCTCTAGTTCGGTGGCTCTGCCACAATATCGGCTTATTGCCTCTAGTTCGGTGGCTCTGCCACAATATCGGCTTATTGCCTCTAGTTCGGTGGCTTCGCCCACAATATCGACTTATTGCCTCTAGTTCTATGGCTATGCCACAATTATAAAAGGCTTAATGCCTCGATTGGTGTGATGGCGGGGTGGGTTGACTTGATCCCACAGGTGTGATGGTTGAGTGCAGGGGTGTTAGCGGATGGTTATTAGGTTTGGGTTGGGAATTTCATTTTCATGCATTATTAATTATTTTAAATTCATGTTATATTGTTGAATTACGGATTGGGCTCAAGCCCAACATAATATCTTGACAATCGGCCCAATAATGGTGGTAAGTGAGTTACACTGAGTTCTAAGTAACTCACCCTTTAATTTCTTTCCATCTCGGGTAATGGAAACCGATGTGGACTTGAATGAGGATGACTTCGTGGAGGCCATCTTTGCTAAATAAGGGTTATTTAAATTCGAACTTTTAATTATTATTTTTACTATTTTGGGATGTTGTAATAAATGGCCTCTATAAATAACTTATGGATTTTATGTGTGTTGGAATTTAAACTTTATTTGGGCTTTTAAATCATGGTCTGTGATTTATGATGCTTTACTAAAATGAACTTGGGTTTTCAAAGTATAAGGAATTCTTTTATAAATAATTCTTTTTCTTGCTAACTCTTTAACAAATTTCCTAACGGTTTTAGATAATACAACATTGTTGTTGTGAAAGTGTTGTCGATATTATTCAGATTGAGTGTGAACATTTGGTCTAAATTGAAGATTTCTTACGATATAATTGTTGTTCGCTTTACAAGCCGTTGAAGTATTAATTGGTAGTGAACTATTGTTTGATTGTGAGTCTATGGCTAATGAATGAATTAGCAGTGTTGTGGTGGGATATTAATTGAGTGAAGTATCAGTGTTGTGGTGGGCTGTTAAATGAATGAAGAATGAAGTATCTGTGTTGTGGTAGGATATTAAATGAATGAATTAACGGTGTTGTGGTGAGATGTTAAATAAATGAAGTATTGGTGTTGTGATAGGATGTTAAATGAATGTACTAACGCTGTTGTTGCAGGATATTAATTGAATGAAGTATCGGTGTTGTGGTAGGATGTTAAATGAATGTAGTAAAGATGTTGTGGCGGGATATTAATTGAATGAAGTATCAGTATTGTGGTGGGATGTTAAATGAATAAAGTATCGGTGTTGTGGTGGGATATTAAATGAATTGAAACACCCCAAACCCGGCCCACGAGCCTCGACCAGATCTGGTATGTTCCTCAGGAAAAACCAGTTCAAATTTATTTGTTTTTTTTTTTTTTGGAAAAGCTTGAATGATTTTGGCAGAAAACCCAAATTGTGTTGGGCTTAAGTTGAAAACTGGTTTAATTTTTAAATCAAGGTTTATTTAAAATTTTACTTTCAAACTTAGAAGACATGTCGATTCCTTTGTCTTAGGTTTTATCTTTAAAATTGGAATTCATATTGTTTTAGGTGTCAAAACATTTATAGATTTATTTTGAAATAAAATTTACTTGACTTTAAATTTGGTAAAATTTGTATCGTACTGAAATAAATGGCATGCATGCATGAAATAGTTCGTACTAGGGCCTTATTACATCAAACAATCCCAAAATAAATTAAAGTACTTAATAAAATAAAAATCCAAATTAAATAAATTCCTTGCTGTGCATGGCCACCTTTAAGCTCCTGCCAACCCGGTCCATTATTGATCGTCACCTGAAAAAGATTCCCACAATGGGGTGAGTCAAACAGACTCAATGTGTACACAAACACTAAGTCTTAACAAATTCTGGCATAACAAATCATATTCATACATATCATAATTTACATTTAATGATGTATTCCCGAACCCAAGCCTATATGCCACCCGCTACACATCACCCGTACCATCCTGCACACCGTGGGGACTACTAAGTCAACCCTCCATCCGCTACACACCATCGAAGGCAGTCGCTGCAGTCGATGTGCTCATCACCCTTATAAAATTTGTGGCATAGCCACCAGATACATACTTTGTGTCATGAGACACCATATTCAGATATCGTGGTCTTAGGTCACCACATTCAGATATCGTGGTCTTTGGTCACCACATTCACTTCCCCTTTTTCATAATATCCCATATGCCCATGTCATACAAAATCATGCAACATAATGCCTTAGGCCCGATTTCACATTCTTATCATATTCATATTCATGGCATAACAAGTCTTATCATACTCATAGTAGGAGTAGGAAAACGTACCTTAGTATTGTGTACCATAACATGGTACTTAGCCATATTTTCCACATTTGTATAACATACATACATATTAAATAATTGCCTTAAACTTATTAAGAAATAGTGTAGGTACACACCGATATTAATGCCTTCCTCGAAACCCAAAATCCGATCTAACACTTTAGATCCTTAACTCCTACATTCTACCAATATTAAAAATTTAATGAAAACCTATTCGGCCACAAATCCAAATCCCAATAGGATTATTACACTTAAAACCTACCTTGTTGCCGATTGACTTAAGAATCAAGTCCCGCAATCTTTACTATACTCCTCCTTGTATTCGGCCAAGCACTAGATCTCTACATAGGTTAGTTTTTCGGCTTCCAAGATAATAAGGAATAGATCTAAGTATCAAAATAGGGCTATAGCCGATTGTCCATAGCGCTTACCTTGTGGTTTTGAAATCTCAAAATCAGCCCCCTAACCAAGGAGATGTCGAATTACCTATAGTCATAGGTTAGATTTAAATCTAATCTTTAAATCACATAATAATGGCCTATGGCCGAATATCACTTTATTGCTTACCTTAAAACTTGAGATCCCGAAAAGATCCTCTTCCAAAGTCGACAATACTTAACTCTCAAGCACCCTTCATAGATTCGCCAAAGAACAACATGAGGATTAGATCTTTAGTTTTCAACAAGCCTAAGAGTAGAAGAATGAAAACCGAATTTGATCTTACCCTTATTGAAGAAATCGATAGCAACTATGTTAGTCACCTCTCGAGTTATTCACTTTTGAAACTTGAAGAAAAATTAAATGCGAAGTCCCTTATATAATCGGCTCTTGAAAAGGGTAGCAAGGGTTATGGATTCGGCTTCCACAAGGGTCACAAAAGAAAAGGTATGAGGTAATAACGACAATGGTGAAAATCTTTGAAGAAGAAACGATGGAGAAGTCGGCTAAGCTTTATTGAGTATTTGGCTTTGGCAAAATAAAAGAGAAATGAGAGAGTTTGCTAGAGACTTTCGGTAGAGACTTAGAAAAGAATGAAGAATGGCCTTATTTTCTCCTCTTTGTCGAAATTATCACCAAAGGAATCCCCTATTCGGCCAACACTAGCCAATTCCTAGCTTTTCTCTTATCCCTTTATTCAATAATAGAATTAATCCCTCAATTATCTCTTATCACTTAAAAAAAAATATACCAATAATTATCCATCACTTATCCATCTATTTGCCAATTTTAACAAAATAAAACACCTCCTTTTAGTGCCTTAATGTCGCCCACTTCTCCTCTTAATGCAAAAAATAAAACTCCTTTTGTTTACCTTGTGGCTCGAACCTAGGCCCATTTGCATAGCTTGTGGCTTCACTTACCTGGGCTTTAAGTGGCATCCTATAGCCACTTTACCAAGCCTATTTGTATGTCATATTTCACATACATTTTCTCTTAAGGCCTTATTCACTTAGCTCCCTTAGTAAGACTTAAAATCTAAAAATTTTCTAAGGTATTTCCTTACATTTCAAAGTTCACGATATTCATAGATCACATTCAGAACATTTATAAACATGATATTTCATATAATTAAGCATGAATGCACAAGCCCATTTCCAGGATACAGTTCTACCCCCTTAAAATAATTTCGTCCTCGAAATTACCTAACTGAAATAAGTGAGGGTATTGCTGTCGCATTGCCTCTTCTGGTTCCCACGAAGCTTCTTCCGATCCATGATTTCTCCATAACACTTTGACTAAAGGCACTGATTTTCGTCATAACACATTCACATCTCATTCTAGAATCTGAATCGATTCTTCCTCATAGGACAAGTCTGACCTTAGCTCCACCTCTTCGATTGGTACCACATGAGATGGATCCGATCGATAGCGACGTAGCATGGACACATGGAATACGTCATGCATCTGCTTCAACTCGGGTGGCAATTCCAACTGATATGCCACTGGTCCAACTCGCTTCAACACTCGATAGGGTCCTATAAACCTTGGGCTTAGCTTCCCTTTCCGACCAAATCTCATCACCTTCTTCCAAGGCAAAAACTTAAGGAATACTTTGTCTCCTACATCAAATTCGATTTCCTTCCGTTTAAGATCTGCGACGACTTACATCATCGATGCTTCCTTCAACCGTGCAGGAATTATCTCAACCTTCTCTTCATATTCTGCCACTAATTCGAGTCCCAAAACTCGACGTTCTCCTAATTCTGTCCAACACATAGGAGTTTGACACCTCCGACCATACAACGCTTTATACGGTGCCATCCGAATACTGGCCTGATAGCTGTTGTTGTAGGCAAACTCTGCTAAAGGCAAATACTCCTCCCAACTTCCTCTGAAATCCATCCCACAGCCCCTCAACATGTCCTCTAAAACTTGGATTACCCATTCAGACTGCCCGTTAGACTGTGGATGAAAAGCCATAGTAAAATCCAACTTAGTGCCTAGAGCCTGATGTAACGACACCGACACTCCATGCAACCTTACAACTTCTGCCACATATAACTTTGCCAACCTCTGCAAAGAATAGTCGACTCTCACCGGAATAAAGTGCGCGGACTTGGTCAAACGATCCACTATTACCCATATAGAGTCCTTCTTAGTAGGCGTGAGGGAAACCCACTAACGAAGTCCATGGTAATTCGCCCCACTTCCATCATGGAATCATGATTGGTCAAGCAATCCCGACGAATCTGGTGTTCACCTTAACTTGTCGACACGCCAAACACTTACCAACCAATTACAGAACTTCCTTTTTCGCACTGTGCCACCAAAATCGCTCCCTCAAGTCTCTCAGACAACTTAGTGCCTCCGGGATACATAGCATAAGGGCTACTATGCGATTCCTGAAGAATCTTTCATCTAAGTTCCTTATCCTTAGGCATACAGACCTTGTTCCTGAAACATAACACTCCTTCACCATTAATGCCATAACCTTCCAACTCTCCATTTTGTACTTGCTGTAGCTTAGCACCTAGGTCCTCATCAGCCAACTGTCCCTCTTTCACTTCATTCAACCACGACGGCTTAACTTGCAACTCTGCCAATAGACTTCCATCATCATACAAAATCAGATGTGCAAACATCGCCCTCAGATCCGACACAACTTTTCAACTTAGGGCATCAGCCACTTTATTTGCCTTGCCCGGATGATACTCTATGGAACAATCATAGTCCTTCAGTAATTCCACCCACCTTCGCTGTCTCAAGTTTAACTCCTTCTGAGTCAACAAATACTTAATACTTTTGTGGTCTGTGTAAATTACTGACTTTTCTCCATAAAGATAGTGTCTCCACACATTAAGAGCAAAGACCACTGCTGCTAATTCCAAGTCGTGAGTCAGGTAGTTAACCTCATGAGGCCTTAGTTGTCGAGACGCATACGCGACTACTTTTCCGTCTTACATCAATACACATCCTAATCCCGTGTGTGAAGCATCACAGTACACCACAAAATCCTTTCCTCCCTCAGACTGAATCAAAATCAGAGCCTCGGTCAAGGCCCTCTTAAGCTTCTCAAAGCTTTCCTGTTGCTTATCTCCCCATACGAAAGGTACTTCCTTCCTCAACAACCTTGTCAAAGGTGCAGCAATTGACGAGAACCCTTCCACAAACCTTCTGTAGTAGCCTGCCAATCCCAAGAAGCTACGAATTTCAGCCACCGACCTAGGTGGTTTCCAATCTAACACCGCTTTAATCTTCCTAGGATCCACCCTTATTCCTTCTGCAGACACCACTTGTCCTAAAAACGTAACCTCCTTCAGCTAAAATTCACACTTGCTGAATTTGGCATAGAGCTTTTTCTCCCTTAGCACTTGCAGCACAACTCGGAGATGCTCATCATGCTCCTCTTCAGACTTGGAGTACACTAAGATGTCGTCGATAAACACAACGATGAACTGATCCAAGTAGGGTAAAAAAATCGGTTCATTACATCCATGAACGCAGCTGGGGCGTTCGTCAATCCAAATGGCATTACAACAAACTCATAGTGGCAGTACCTTATCCTAAAGGCTATCTTATGAATATCCACTTCCTTTACCTTCAATTGATGGTATCCAGACCTTAAATCGATCTTGGAGAAAACTACTGCTCCCTTAAGCTGATCGAACAGGTCGTCTATCCTTGGCAAGGGGTACTTGTTCTTGATGGTCAACTTGTTCAACTGACGATAGTCTATGCACATACGCATAGTTACGTCCTTCTTCTTTACAAACAGGACTGGTGCTCCCCATGGAGACACACTGGGTAGGATAAACCCACGATCAAACAGTTCTTGGATTTGAGCCTTGAGCTCCACCAACTCCTTTGGTGCCATTCTATAAGGGGCAATTGACACAGGAGCTGTTCCCGGCAGCAAGTCAATTCCAAACTCCACCTCCCTATCTGGGGGTATTCCTGGTAATTCCTCTGGAAACACATCCTCAAAGTCCCTTACAGTTCTAACTCCACTGACACCTCCTTCCTTTCCATCTAATGCACTTACAAAGGCTAAGAACGCATACGCACCCTTTACTTAACCATCTTTTCAGCCTTTAGCGACGAAACTACATTAGACAAGTAGTTTCTTCTTTATCCTATCATAATGACCACCTCATCCTCCGGGGTCCTTAATTCCATTCTCTTAGCTGCACAGTCCAACACAGCTCGATGGTCCACTAGCCAGTCCATTCCAAGTATGAGATCGAACTCTCCAAAGGGAAGTTCCATTAGGTCGGCAGAAAATACCACGCCTTAAATTTCTAAAGGTACACTTCGAAAGACCTTATTCACCACTACAGTTTGACCTAGTGGGCTTACTACAGTCATCTCCCTACTAGAAGGTTTAGAGGCTATGCCTAATGTTTCAACTACACTACAGGCAACATAAGAATGGGTCGAGCCCACATCGATCAAAGCATAATAAGGTTTTCCACATACAAGAAACGCACCGATTATGACGTCCGGCACGTCTCCATCCTCCCTACGGTGAATCGCATAAACCAAACCCGACTGTCTTGCCTCTGTACCACCACCTCGGCTCGGTGTTCCATGTCCTCTTTTGACACCATTACCTCTACCATTCGGACCACGACCCCACTGAGGCTACTGTCCACCTCTACCAGCCTGATTAACATTCTAAGCTACTAGTCGATTCCCTTCTGGTCTCATCGGGCAGTCCTTAATCATATGGTCCTTTAACCTACATTTGAAACATCCACCTGTCTTCTTCCAGCATTCGCCTAAGTGTTTCTTCCCACACTACTCACAAGTACGATATTGCCCTCTAGTACCCGTTTGCTGACCTCGCGGCCCATCAACTCGAGGCCTTTTCTGAGCATTCCCAGATGATCCAGACGACCCAAATCCTCTCTTCTACTTATTCCGATTAGTGTTCTGCCACATCGAGTCCTTAATTCTTTCTTCTATCTTAGCTTTCTCTACTAAAGTAAAAAACTCTCGCTCTTGATGTGGAGCGACAACCAACCTCAGGTCATCCCTTAGTCCGTCCTCAAATCGGATACACTGCTCATGCTCTGTTGCCACCACTCCTCGAGCATACCGGCTTAACCTTAAAAATTCAGCTTCATACTATGCTACTGACTTGTTCCCTTGAACCAGCCCCAAAAATGCCTTCCTTTGCTCATCAATATAACGTGTGCCTACATACTTCTTCTGATATGCTGCCTTAACATATTCCCAGGTCAGATCCTCAACTGTGGCACCATCCCGAACTGTTAACCACCATTGATACGCTTTATCGCGTAGCAGTGCCACCATTCCTTTCAACTTCTCCTCAGGGGTCAGATCGAGCTCATCCATAATTTGCTCGATTGCTTCCAACTAGTATTCAACTGTACTGGGTGCCACACCAGATACTCCACAGAACACCTCAGCTCCGTTGGCTCGGAGTCGCTCGGTCTGATTTTGAGCTCCATATTCCCTCGGCAGACCACCACCATTTCAAGAACTAGCGGACTGACTGCGATCTGAAGATCTTCTCCCGTCGATCTTGTCGCTCAACACCAACAGCTGGTGGTAGTGGTGGCGGTGGTACCTCATTCTCAGATCCTTGTCCCAATCTAACAGGTTTCGACACGGTCATTCTACCTCGATCGCGTCCTCGTACATTGCGACCACGTCCCCTAGAGCTCATTTCTACAATCGTGCTTTAATCTGGTTTAAGAAATTTTATGCATTAGCCATTGTTTTACTGATTATTCGCGAAGAAGTTTTATGAAAAGAGTTTAGTAGCAGTTCTTTCGATCAATCAAAGTTTCAAGTTTTCTATCCTAATTCACAGAAAAGCACATCCATTCCATAGTATCTCCCATACACATTCACTCTTTGGACAATTCCGTCTGTTCCTATCCCAGGGGTATTTTCGTAATTTGCCAAAATAAGGTTCCTTAGGAATTTTTTTCAATAAGGGTATTCTGGTAATTTTGCATTCCCGGGGGTATTTTGGGAAATTTGGAAATCTGAGGGTATTTTAGTAATTAACTGGGTGAATTTGTAAATCTCAATAAATCAAGGATATTTTGAAATTTACAAAACTTGGGGGTTCTTTTTGAGAATTTTGCTTTCCAAATAGGTGATGTTGTAAAAATTTTGGGTTTTAGGGTTTTTTTGATAATTTTGTAAGTTAGAGGCAATCTCGTAAATTTTCAAATCAGGGTATTTTGAATTTTCACAAGTTAGGGTTTTATGGATACCTTTGCAAAACAAGGAAATTTTATAAAATAAAGAAGTTTTGATAAAACTGTGGGTAATATGAGTATTTTATAAACCAAGGTCATTTTGGTAATCTTACCACTAGGGGCATTTTAGTAATTTTGAAAAAAAATATTTTAGAAAAAATTTTATAAAGTAGCTTTTACAAATCAAAAGGGTAATTTAGTAATTTTTTTAAACTAGGGTTTCCATAAAAATACGGCTAGTCCCTTTTGGGTTTTAGTTAGGGGTTTAGCCCGTGATTAAGTTCTTTTGGTTAGGGTGAACCGAGGCTACGCACTAGGTAGGATTCGAGTGGAGAGGAGGTGAGTCACTAGGATCTGCCAAGTACTAAGCTCCCACCAAACCAATCCTGAGACATGCGTACCATGGTTGCCACACCCTAACTCAAAGACTTAATCATGGGTTTGTTTAGTTAGGCATTTAAGTCTTATGTTTTTGTTGGGGTACACTAGTCCTGGGGTTCAAGTACTTAATCTCTATTCTACGTTCCATTTCTACCCTTCTATAAATCATAATATAAATCACACAAGAGATCAGAGTACTTACCTGGTGGACTTTGGGTCGGAGACTTAGTGTGCCATGCCAAAAAAACCTGCTTAATTCACAAAAATTCCTTTTGGGCTTAACTTTGAAAACGTTTTAGGCCTTAAACCCAAGGCTGAGAGTTTAAAATTGGGCTCTGATACCAAACTGAAACACCCCAAACCCGGCCCACGAGCCTCGACCAAATCTGGTATGTTCCTCAGAAAACCAGGTTCAAATTCATTTGTTTTTTTTGAAAAGCTTGAGTGATTTTGGCGAGAAACCCAATTGTGTTGGGCTTAAGTTGAAAACCCATTTAATTTTTAAATCGGGGTTTATTTAAAATTTTACTTTCAAACTTAGAAGACATGTCGATTCCTTTGTCTTAGGTTTTATCTTTTAAATTGGAATTCATATTGTTTTAGGTGTCAAAACATTTATAGATTTATTTTGAAATAAAATTTACTTGACTTTAAATTTGGTAAAATTTGTATCGTACTGAAATAAATGGCATGCATGCATGAAATAGTTCGTACTAGGGCCTTATTACATCAAACAATCCCAAAATAAATTAAAGTACTTAATAAAATAAAAATCCAAATTAAATAAATTTGTTATTGTGCATGGCCACCTTTAAGCTCCTGTCGACCCGGTCCATTACTGATCGTCACCTGAAAAAGATTCTCACAACGGGGTGAGTCAAACAAACTCAATATGTACACAAACACTAAGTCTTAACAAATTTTGGCATAACAAATCATATTCATACATATCATAATTTACATTTAATGATGCATTCCCGAACCCAAGCCTATATGCCACCCGCTACACATCACTTGTAACATCCTCGCACAACCGTGGGACTACTAAGTCAACCTCCATCTGCTACACACCATCAAGGCGTCATTGCAATGACGTGCTCATCGCCTTTATAAAATTCGTGGCATAGCCACCAGATACATACTTTGTGTCATGAGACACCATATTCAAATATCGTGGTCTTAGGTCACCACATTCAGATATCGTGGTCTTAGGTCACCACATTCACTTCCCCTTTTTCATAATATCCCATATGCCAATGTCATACAAAATCATGCAACATAATGCCTTAGGCCCGATTTCACATTCTTATCATATTCATATTCATGGCATAACAAGTCTTATCATACTCATAGTAGGAGTAGGAAAACGTACCTTAGTACTGTGTACCATAACATGGTACTTAGCCATATTTTCCACATTTGTATAACATACATACATATTAAACAGTGCCTTAAACTTATTAAGAAATAGTGTGGGGTACACACCTGATATTAATGCCTTCCTGAAACCCGAAAATCCGATCTAACACTTTAGATCCTTAACTCCTACATTCGGCCAATATTAAAAATTTAATGAAAACCCATTCGGCCACAAATCCAAATCCCAATAGGATTATTACACTTAAAACCTACCTTGTTGCCGATTGACTTAAGAATCAAGTCCATAATCTTTACTATACTCCTCCTTGTATTCGCCAAGCACTAGATCTCTACATAGGTTAGTTTTTCTTCCCAAGATAATAAGGAATAGATCTAAGTATCAAAATAGGGCTATAGCCGATTGTCCATAGCGCTTACCTTGTGGTTTTGAAATCTCAAAATCAGCCCCCTAACCAAGGAGATGTCGAATTACCTATAGTCATAGGTTAGATTTAAATCTAATCTTTAAATCACATAATAATGGCCTATGGCCGAATATCACTTTATTGCTTACCTTAAAACTTGAGATCCCGAAAAGATCCTCTTCCAAAGTCGACAATACTTAACTCTCGAAGCACCCCTTCATAGATTCGGCCAAAGAACAACATGAGGGATTAGATCTTTAGTTTTCGACAAGCCTAAGAGTAGAAGAATGAAAACCGAATTTGATCTTACCCTTATTGAAGAAATCGATAGCAACTATGTCAGTCACCTCTGAGTTATTCAGCTTTGAAACTTGAAGAAAAATTCGTCTGGAAGTCCCTTATATAATCGGCTCTTGAAAAGGGTAGCAAGGGTTATGGATTCGGCTTCCACAAGGGTCACAAAAGAAAAGGTATGAGGTAGTAACGGCAATGGTGAAAATCTTTGAAGAAGAAACGATGGAGAAGTCGGCTAAGCTTTCTTGAGTATTCGGCTTTGGCAAAATAAAAGAGAAAAGAGAGAGTTTGCTAGAGACTTTCGGTAGAGACTTAGAAAAGAATGAAGAATGGCCTTATTTTCTCCTCTTTGCCAAAATTATCACCAAAGGAATCCCCTATTCGGCCAACACTAGCCAATTCCTAGCTTTTCTCGTATCCCTTTATTCAATAATAGAATTAATCCCTCAATTATCTCTTATCACTTAAAAAAATATACCAATAATTATCCATCACTTATCCATCTATTTGCCAAATTTTAACAAAATAAAACACCTCCCTTTTAGTGCCTTAATGCCGTCCACTTCTCCCTCTTAATGCCGAAAAATAAAAACTCCTTTTGTTTACCTTGTGGCTCGAACCTAGGCCCATTTGCATAGCTTGTGGCGTCACTTACCTGGGCTTTAAGTGGCATCCTATAGCCACTTTACCAAGCCTATTTGTATGTCATATTTCACATACATTTTCTCTTAAGGCCCTATTCACTTAGCTCCCTTTGTAAGACTTAAAATCTAAAAATTTTCTAAGGTATTTCCCTACATTTCAAAGTTCACGATATTCATAGATCACATTCAGAACATTCATAAACATGATATTTCATATAATTAAGCATGAATGCACAAGCCCATTTCCAGGATATTACATGAATAAAGTAACAGTGTTGTGGTGGGATGTTAAATGTAACACCCCTGTCTCGTATCCATTGCCGAACTAGGGTTAGGAGGCATTACTAATCCTTTCCGATCATTTCATATCATTTTACAACACACAGTCAATCATCATAGAAACATATCACAACATAATCATATAGTCCCTTAATGAGGTCTACAAGACCTTAAAAACGTGTTAGAAAGAGGTCGGGACCAAACTGAACACATACGAAAATTTTTAGAAATTTAAAGATTTTTCTAAACTGCAGAGGTCACACGCCAGATGGACAAAGTGTGTGCCCCACACTCACCTCGGACACGCCTGCAAGGCCCAAGCCGTGGCAAAACATGGCATACTTATCGACTTGTCCAAGACAAATGAGACACGCCTGTGTCCAAATTTCATGGTCGAGTCTGACTTAAATCATATTACAAATTTAAGGGACAGGGTCAAGCCACACACCCATGTGCTTAACCGTGTGGGCAAATATAGACCATTTGTAAGGCCAATTTGCCACCCTCACTTAGGGTCTCACCTACAAGCACAAACCAATTCAATTCCACACATCAAATGGCATCCAAACGTACCAAAACATACTCAAATTAATTACTTAACATCATCATTCATCTTTCTATACAATTTCACCTTAACAAGTCAATCCACATTATCATCTACACTTTCAAAAATCATGTAAGCCAAACATCATATAATCCATACCACAAGTTCATATTTAAACCATCTTTCTTATCAACCAAATTAAGCATAAAACATACCATTTACATCATTTCCATAACCCACATAATATAGCCAAATTCAATCCACTTCCAAGCCATATCACATGGCATGATCCAAATATCTCAAAATATACCATTATACATGCCATACACCAAATATATACATCTTTCTAAAGTACCAAAATAGATAGCCGATAGTGTGATTGAGTTCTCAAGATCCCCAGATCCGAGCTAGCTTCTTGACAACGTAAAATAGAGAACACATCACACGAGAAGCTTTTAAAGCTTAGTAAGTTAAGTATTATAATACATTTAGATCAATAATACAATTACATTATACAATGATAATTCATCACATAGATCAACTCATAACTATAAATACCATATCATCTATAGCTAATATTCTCACTTAACCATCCATAAATCCATTTACGATTTCATCAACCACATAGGTTTTGTACGTACCTTAGCCAACACTTAGTTATCGATCACTCATGCTACTCAATGCTCAATACTTCAATTCGACCAACCTTCATTATTCATTCGATTTATTCACACATTTAGTGCCAAAATTCATAGCCGAAGCTTAAATGATATCGCACACTTAGTGCCTTTACATTAAACCAAATTCATCTCGGTATCGCACACACAGTGCCAATAAAAAACCCGAAGCTTTTATTATTTCGCACACACAGTGCTAATCACCTCTGTCTCTTTTCTAATTACGCACACTTAGTGCCATCTATCTCAATTTCATATATAACATTTCTAATTCAATAACTATACATTCATTCATTTTGCATCACATAGATATAATTTAACAACTTGTATTATATCCGAACTTACCTTGAACGTTGAAGTACCGGAACTAGTCGATCAATCGAGTACTTTGTCTTTACCTCGATCTCGATCTGAATCTTTCCTTTCTTGGTCTATACATATTCAAATTTAGCTCATTCAATCACCAATTCATTCAATTTAATCCAAACACACATATTTAGGGTATTTTACGAAATAGTCCTTACATTTTCACATTTCGACACTTTTGTTCCTAATTCATCAAATCACAAAATACACAAAATTTCCATTCACATATGCCTAGCCGAATTTTCCCTATGCTCATACAAGCCCATATATTTCATTTATTTCACATTTTAGTCCCTCAATTTCTTATTTTCAGAATTTAGCCCAAATTACTCAATTTCACCAAAAATTCAAATACAAAACATGTTAACCCAACATTAAGCTTTCATTTTCCACCAATTAACAACACAAAGATCACATATTCATTAATGGTACTTCTCAAAATCTTCATCAAATTCTAAAATTAAAGCATGAGTTTGATAATACACTAAGCAACGATCACAAAAAATGTAGAAATTATCAAAAACCGAGCACAAAACACTTACCAATTGAAGCTCACTAGTGTCAAATATCACAAAGCCTCAAACTCTCTTCTTCTTTTCTTATTTTGGTGGAAAAAAGATGATAAAATGGCCACCAAATATTTTTTTATTTAATATTAACTTAATTAACATTTTACTATTTTGCCCTTAATGAATAACATTTAAAATCCACTAATACAAGCCCATTTTTGTCCATCCCATCTATCAATGGTCTAATATCAACGTAAAGACCTTTAATTTAATAAACCATGCCAAATAATCACTTTAAAAATCAGCACACAACTTTTACATTTTATGCGATTAAGTCCTTTTTACAAATTGAGCACGCAAACAATAAAATTTTCACACAGAATTTTCACACATGCTCAATCACATACTGTATACATAGAAAATAATATTAAAATATTTTTTCGACCTCAAATTTGTGGTCTCGAAATCACTATTCTGACTAAGGTCTAAATCGGGCTGTTACATTAAATGAATGAAGTATCAGTGTTGTGGCGAGATGTTAATTGAAAGAAGTATCGATGTTATGGCAAAATGTTAATTGAAAAATGATTGGCGTTGTTGTGGGATTTATCCTCAAGTAGCAAGTTATGAAAGTCCACAGGGAGTTGCCTTTAAGTGCATAAGTATGTATCCGCACTATAATGAGTCTACATATATGATAATCAACTCAGCTTGGGTCCACAAGGATCATCCGTGAAACATGAACCTATGTGTTCAAGTTCTCTAAGTATGTATTCACAAGTTTGGTTCCTTCAAATATAAACCAATGGGTGTGAGTCCACTAAGACCATCATCCAATCAATAGTCCACATGGATTATCATCTAGGCATAAGTTTGTCAAATCATATATAAGTATGAGTCTGTAAGGACCATATTCCAAGCTAAGACAGTCTATAGCATTTTTCCTCAAGCTCCTAGGTTGAGTCATCCCACTGGAATACCACTTTATGAAAATTTATGGAATTAATTCTGCCAAATACAAGTCCGCGCGAACAAATTTGCATAGTATGAGTTTGTAAGTCTAAGTTCTCCAAGTAGGATTGAATAGGAAATAATTATCTAACGTGAGTTCGCCAGAACTATCTGTAAGTAGAAAGTTGTATAAACGAGGGCATGTATGTATCCACAAACCTGAGACCGCAAGTATGTGTTTGTAGGCATGAAGCTCTGAATATGATTCCATAGGCGAGTGTCTAGAGGGTATTAGTCAAGTATGAATTTCCCAAGATATTTCACCTTGTATAGGTTGTATTGGGTAAATTCACCTAGACTTATCGTAAAACACATGTTCACTGAGAGTGAAGGTGAACTATTTATTTGAATGAAGTGGATTGTATGAGTGTGAAACACCCCAAACCCGACCCACAAGCCCTGACCGGATCTGGCATGCTTCTAGGAAAAAACCATTCGAAACTTATTTGAACTTTGCCAAATACAAGAGTGTTTTTGAAAAACAGTTGATTAGTGTTGGGTTCAAATTTTAAACGGTGTTGATTAGGTGTCAAAACATTTAACATTTATTTTTAATAAAAGTTACTTAAACTTTAAATTGATAAAATCGTATCATACTAAAATAATTAAAATGCATGCATAAACAGTTTCATACTAGTGGCCTTATTACATCAAAAACAAATCCCAAATAAATCCAAAACTTGAAAATTAAAACTAATAAAAATAAAATAATCTACGAAATGAGCATGGCCACCATCGAGCTCCCGCCGGCCGGTCCATTACTTGAGTGTCACTTGAAAAAATATCCCACAACAGGTGAGTCAAAAGACTCAGTGTGTAACAGCCAACACTAAGTCTCAACAAATTCAGGAACATCAGTTCAAACATGTACAGATAGCAAATATAAGTAATGATGCATTCCCGAACCCAAACTTAGTTAACCATCCGCTACACATCACCCGTACCAACCATCACACCGTGGGGACTACTAAGTCAACCCTCCATCTGCTACACATCATCGAAGGCGGCACCACAGCATTTACATGCTCATCGCCCTTATATATATTGTGGCATAGCCACTAGATAATCATTTGTGACATAAGTCACCACATTCGGATTTTTGTAACATGAGTCACCACATTCAGATATTGTGGTATAAAACCACCAAATCACTTCCCTTTTTCATATCACCCATATGCCCCATGTCATACAAATCATGCCAATAGCTTATCTTATGCCTTCTTCACATTCGTTACAGTTTCACATGAGTGCCATAACAGATATTCATAATATTATGACCACAGTAGTAGTAGGTTAACGTACCTGAGTACTTTGTACCATTGCATGGTACCTTTGGCCACGTTCACATTATTATAAACACATATATAAAATTGATACCGTAAATCTATTAAGAGTTAGTGTGGGGTACACACCTGATTCACTTAATGCTTTCACTGAAATCCCGAAAACCCGATCTAATGCTTTAGATCCTTAGTTCCTACATTCGGCCAAAATTAACCATTTTAGCTAAAGGCCATTCGGCCAAATGATCAAATCCCGAAGGATTATCGCAACCAAAATCTTACCTTGTTGCCGATTTCACTACTAATCAAATCCCGAAACTTCGTGATATTTCTTCCTTGCAATCGGCCAACACTAGTTCACTGGACTTGATTAGTTTCGGCTTTCTAACAAATAAGAAATAGATCTAAGTCACTTAAATATGGCCGAATGTACATGTACACTCACCTTGATGAATCGAATCCCGAAAGAATCCTTAGTGCTTCCTTCCTTCGGCTACACACAAAAGAACACATCACTTATGGCCTTAAAGAACATTCGGCCAATCTTATACCAAGGCCTAATCATTGGTTCGGCACACTAAAAGAAAGAGAACCCAAAAACGATTGCTCAAAGAAGAAATACTTACCACTTTCGAGTAGTCCACAAGTTCTAAATGTCGACAGGAGGGAAAGATGTTGAGTTTCCGGCTTTTAAAACTTGCGATAGAGAGGAAAGAATAAGGCCACCTTGAGATTCGGCTATGGCTCCTAATGGAGATGGGATATTCGGCTATCTCAGGAGTATTTCGGCTTTTGGAAGAATTGTGAAAGAAAAGAAAAGAAGAAGGGGTTGAGCAATTCGGCTATGGTGGCAAAGGAGGATTCGGCTAACACAAAAAAAAAAGAAGAAGAAAGGGATAGATTGGCTAGAGAATTCGACAGAGAACTAAAGAGAAAAGAAAAGAATGGAGAATGGCCTCACTTCTCCCCTTTTTGCCGAAACTGTTACACCTAGAGTCCCCTATTCGGCCAATTCCTCTTCTCACTATCAAATCCCTTATTTCACTCTACCTTAGCCAATCCTTAACACTCCAACCCAATCTATACTTCCTTCCTCCGAGTCCATATGCAGCCCATCTTCGCTCATCCTTGTAGCAAAATAAAACTCCTTTTGCTTCCTTGCGATTTGAACCTAGGCCCTTCCCCCTTTGCTTGTGGCGTCACTTACTAAGGCCCTAAGTGGCGCCTTCAAGCCACTTAAACAAGCCCATTTTAGTGGCATATTTCCCCCACAAATTTTCTTAAGGCCTCTTAGGCTTAGCTTCCTCTTTTAAACTTAAAATTAAATAATTTCTAAGGCATTCTCCTACATTCTACTGTTCCCAAAATTCATAAATCACATTCATAATATACACAGGCATACAAGCACATGCAATTGAGTAAAAATTACACAAGCCCTAATTCCCGAATATTACAGTTTTACCCCCTTAAAATAATTTCGACCTCAAAATTACCTGGCTAGAATAGGTGGGGGTATTGCTGTCGCATTGCTTCTTCCGGCTCCCAAGAAGCTTCTTTCGATCCATGGTTACGCCACAACACTTTGACCAGAGGTACCGACTTCCTTCGAAGCACCTTTACATCATGCTCCAAAATCTGAATCGGCTCTTCCTCATAAGATAGGTCTGGTCTCAGCTCCACCTCTTCAACCGAAACTACATGAGATGGATCCGACCGGTATCGACTTAGCATGGAAACATGGAATACATCGTGCATCTACTTCAATTCTGAAGCCAACTCTAGCTGGTATGCCTCCGGTCTAATTCGTTTCCACACCTGATAAGGTCCTATAAACCTGGGACTTAGCTTCCTTTTGACCAAATCTCATCACTTTCTTCTAAGGCAAAACTTTGAGAAACAGTTGATCTTCCACGGCAAATTCTATGTCCTTCCGTTTGAGATCGGCATACAACTTCTACCTATCAGATGCCTCCTTCAACCATGCCCGAATTACCTTAACATTTTCCTCAGATTCTACCACAATCTCTGGACCCAAAATCTGACATTCTCCCAATTCCGTCCAACATGTAGGAGTGCGACACTTCTGTCCATACAGTGCTTTGTATAGTACCATCCGAATACTTGCTTGATAGCTGTTGTTGTACGCAAATTTCGCTAGAGGCAAATATTCTTCCCAACTTCCTCTGAAGTCTATCACACAGCCCCTCAGCATATCCTCCAACACTTGTATTACCCGCTCAGATTGAGCGTCCGATCATGGATGGAATGTCAGATCGAAATCTAACTGTGCCCAAAGCTTGATGTAGTGCCTTTCAAAACTGAAATGTAAGCCTCGGATCCCTATCCGAGATAATCGATATTGGCACTCCGTGTAACCTTACAATTTCCACAACATACAACTTTGCTAATCTCTGGAGAGAATAGTCAACCCGCACTGGAATGAAATGCGCGGACTTTGTCAGCCGATCCACTATCACCCATACCGAGTCCTTCTTAGTAGGCGTAAGGGGAAGCCCACTAACAAATTCCATGGTGATTCTCTTCCACTTCCATTGGAATCAGATACAAGCAACCTCGACGAAACTTGGTGTTCAAATTTAACTTGTCGACATGTTAAGCACTTCCTACAAATTCAGAAACTCCCGCTTAAGACCATGCCACTAAAATCGCTCCTTAAGTCTCAGATACCTTATCGCCTCCGGGATGCATAGCATAAGGACTACTATGCGATTCTGAAGAATTCTCCGCTTTAACTCCTCGCTCTTCTATACAAACCTTTCCCTTGAAACACAATACTCCATCGCCATTAATACCATAATCCTTCAACTCCCCCCTCTTCACTTGCTGTAGCTTAGTACTGAAATCATCATCTGCCAACTGTCCCTCTTTCACCTCATTCAGCCATGTCGGCTTCACTTACAATTCTGCTAATAAACTTCCATCATCATAGAGGCTTAAATATGCAAACATTACCCTTAACTCCGTCACTACTTTTCGACTTAGGGCATCTGCCACCACATTTGCCTTGCCCGGGTGATACTCTATAAAGTAATCGTAGTCCTTCAATAATTTTACCCACCTTCGCTGTCTCAGGTTCAACTCCTTCTGAGTCAGCAGATATTTGAGGCTTTTGTGGTCTATGTAGATTACGGACTTCTCTCCATATAAGTAGTGCCTCCATACCTTAAAAGCAAAGACCACTGCCGCCAATTCCAAGTCATGCGTCGGGTAGTTAACCTCGTGTGGCCTTAGTTGTCGAGACGCATAAGCAACTACCTTTCCGTCTTGCATAAGGACACCTTCCAATCCTGTATGGGAAGCATCACAGTATACTACAAAATCCTTCCCCGCCTCAGTCAATCAAATCAAAGCTGGAGCTTCAGTCAAGACTCTCTTAAGCCTCTCAAAGCTCTCTTGTTGCTTATCAGTCCACACGAAAGGTACCTCCTTCCTTAGTAACTTCGTCAAAGGTGCGGCTATTGACGAGAACCCTTCTACAAACCTTCGGTAATAGCCTGCTAATCCTAAGAAACTCTAAACTTCTGCCACAGACTTAGGGGGTTTCCAATCCAAAACTGCCTCAATCTTCCGAGGATCCACCCTTATTCCTTCAGCAGATACCACATGTCCTAAAAATGTAACCTCCTTCAGCCAAAATTCACACTTTGCTGAACTTGGCATATAACTTTTTCTCCCTTAACACTTGCAACATGATTCGAAGGTGCTCATCATGTTCTTCCTCAGACTTCGAATACACCAATATATCGTCTATGAACACAATAATGAATCGGTCTAGATAGGGTTGGAAAACCCGGTTCATCATATCCATGAACGCGGCTGGGGCGTTCGTCAAACCAAACGGCATTACTACAAACTCAAAATGCCCATACCTTGTCTAGAAAGTTGTCTTATGGATATCAGCCTCCTTTACCTTAAGCTGATGATATCCAGACCTTAGATCTATCTTTGAGAATACCATGACCCCTTGGTCGATCGAACAAGTCGCCTATCCTTGGCAAAGGGTACTTGTTCTTGATGGTCACTTATTCAATCGATGATAATCTATGCACATGCGCATAGTTCTCATCCTTCTTCTTTCATTTAACAAGACCGGTGTTTCCATGGAGACACACTGGTCGGATAAACCCACGGTCAAACAACTCTTGGATCCGAGCCTTGAGCTCAACCAACTCTTTGGTGCCATTCAGACGGGGCAATTGACACGGGAGTCGCTCTGGCAAAGAAGTCAATTTGAGCTCCACCTCTCCGTCCGGGTATTCTGTAACTCCTCCTAAAGACATCCACAAACTCCCTTATGGTTCTAACTCCACTAACTCCCCGTTCTTTTGCATCCAACGCACTAACGAAGGCCAAAAATACCTTGCACCCTTTCTGAACCATCTTATCAGCCTTTAATGCCGAAACTACGTTAGACAATTAGTTTCTTCTTTCTCCTATCATAATCACCGCCTTATCCTCTGGCGACCTTAACTCCATTCGCTTAGCCGCGTAATCTAATACAGCCCGATGTTCCACTAGCTAGTCCATACCAAGTATGAGATCAAATTCTCCGAAGGGTAATTCCGTTAAGTCGGCGAAAAATACCACTCCCTGAATCTCTAGAGGTACTTTCTGAAATATCTTGTTCACCACTACAGTTTGACCTAATGGGCTTACTACAGTCATCTCCCTACTAGAAAGTTCAGAGGCTATTCCTAGAGTTTCAACTACTCTACATGCAACATAAGAGTAGGTAGAGCCAACATCAATCAAAGCAAAGTACGGCTTGCCAAATATAAGGAACGTACCGGTTATGACGTCCGGTGCGTCTCATCCTCCTCTCGACGCATCAAGATAAACCAAACCCACCGCTGGCCTCCATGTTACCAACACCTCGCCCGGTGTTCCCGTCCTCTACCAAGATCACAGTTACCTCGCCATTGGCACCACGACCCAACCGAAGTTGTTTGTCCACCTCTTCCCGCCTAGTTAGGACCTTGGCTTACTGGTCGACCCCCTTCTGTTCTCATAGGACAATCCTTAATCATGTGGTCCTTGGACCCACACTTGAAACACCCTCCCGTCTTTTTCCAACACTCCCCCAAGTGCATCTTTCCACACTTGGCACAAGTACGACATCGCCTCCAAAGAAGAAATTGTCGACCTCGCTACCCATCAACTCTAGGCCTCTTTGGGTATTCTCTAATGACCTCGATGGTCCAAAACCTCTTTTGCCTATTGTCGTCATCAGATTCGCCTCACCGAGTCTTTAATCCCTTCGGCTACCTTAGCCTTCTCCACCAACACGGTAAATTCTTGCTCCTGCTGTGGAGCTATCAACAACCTCAGGTCATCCCTCAGCCCGTCCTCAAGCCGGACACACCGCTCATGCTTCGTCAACACAATGCCTCGAGCATAACGGCTCAACCTTAAAAACTTTTCCTCGTATTCCGCTACATGCTACAGACTTATTTTCTTGCACCAGCCTTAAAAACGCCTTCCTCTGCGCATCCACATGACTAGTTTCAATGTACTTCTTCTGATATGTCACCTTAAAATATTCCCAAGTAAGATCGTCTACGGTAGCACTATCCCGAACTGTGAGCCACCATTGGTATGACTCATCACGGAGTAGCGACATTACCCCTTTCAGTTTTTCCTCGGCAGTCAGGTCTAAGTCGTCCATAATTCGCTCCGTTGCTTCCAACCAATACTCAGCCGTATTGGGTGCCACACTAGAAACTCCACGAAAAAATTCAGCTCCATTAGCTCAAAGTCGCTCAGGTGCTGACTTCCGAGCTCCCATGCCTCCACCCGCTCCAGCCACCCTTTCCAAAACTCGCAGCATCGCCTGTGATACTGCAGCATCCCCTATCTGATCCTGATATTCCACATCAGCGGTTGGTGGTGGTGGCATCTCATTTTCGGACCCTTGTCCGGACCTAACGGGCTCCAACACGGTCATTCGGCCTCTACCATGGCCTCGCACGTTACGACCACGTCCCCTAGAGTTCATGCTTCCGAATCGCGTTTATCTGATTAAAGAATTTTATGAATTAGTTTTGTTCCACTAATTTATCACGAATGATCTTATGTTCAAGAGTTCTAGGAGTAGTTCTTTCAATTTCATACACATACGCCTCAATTCATTCATTGAATCACACTCATGAACTTATGCTCATTACGTAAAAATATTGTAGTTGTCATTGTTTGTTGTTTTCCACTACCTGGGGTATTTCGTAATTTTATCCTCTGAGGGTATTTTGGTAATTTTCCAAATTAGGGTATTTGAAAATTTCACAAAGTAAATTTTTTTTCTTTGGTATACAGTTTTTTTAAATTAAAATACTTGACAAGAAAATTTTAAGGGTAAAATGGTAATTTTATACACTAGGGGTATTTTTGTAATTTTACAAGCCAGGGTCATTTCGGTGATTTTTTGCAAAATATGGTTCCTGATGACTTCTCATAACAAGGGTATTTTGGAAATTTGTACAGGTTAGGGGTAATTTGGTCGATTTGCAAATTAGGGGTATTTTGGTCATATTTAAATCAAGGGCACTTGAAATTTTAGAATCATGGTTTGAATTTTGAGTTTCTCAAAACAAGGTGATGGTCCCTTTTGGGTTTTAATTATTGGGTTTAGCCTTGTATTTGAGTCCTCTTGGCTAAGGTGAATCATCACTACGCACTGTAGGATTCGAGTGGTGAGGAGGTGAGTCACTAGGGCGCTTAAATACCAAGCTCCCACCGAATCCAATCCTGACATGCGCTGCACTTGCCACACCTTTAACTCTACGACTGCATACGTGTTTGTTTGGTTGACTTTAAGTTTTATGTAACTTGGTGTCAAGTAGACTAATCCTAGGGTTTAATATTTCCTAATCTACTAATCTATGTCCCTATATATTCCCACATACAAATCACAGAAAAGTTAGGGGTACTTACCGGTGGACTTGAATTGAGACTCAAAGCCATGCCGTAAAAACCCGCTTTCTTTCTTAGTAAAACCCATTTTCAAAAGAAAGAAAACATTTTGGGCCCTAAAAGCCCTCAAGGCCGAAGTTTTGAACCTGGCTCGATACCAAACCAAACACCCCAAACCCGACCCACAAGCCCTGACCAGATCTGGCATGCTTCTAGGGAAAAACCATTCGAAACTTATTTGAACTTTGCCAAATACAAGAATGTTTTGAAAAACAGTTGATTAGTGTTGGGTTCAAATTTTAAACGGTGTTGATTAGGTGTCAAAACATTTAACAATTATTTTTAATAAAAGTTACTTAAACTTTAAATTGATAAAATCGTATCATACTAAAATAATTAAAATGCATGCATAAATAGTTTCATACTAGTGGCCTTATTACATCAAAAAAAATCCCGAAATAAATCCAAAACTTGAAAATTAAAAACTAATAAAAATAAAATAATCTCTGAGCTGAGCATGGCCACCACTGAGCTCCTGCCGACCCGGTCCATTACTGAGTGTCACCTGAAAAAAATATCCCACAAAGGGGTGAGTCAAAAAGACTTAGTGTGTAACAGCCAACACTAAGTCTCAACAAATTTAGGCACATCAGTTCAAACATGTACAGATAGCAAATATAAGTAATGATGCATTCCTGAACCCAAACCTAGTTAACCATCCGCTACACATCGCCTGCATACAACCATCACACCGTGGGGACTACTAGGTCGACCTCCATCTCGCTACACATCATCAAAGGCGTAGCTACGCATTTACATGCTCATCGCCTTATATATATTGTGGCATAGCCACCAGATAATCATTTGTGACATAAGTCACCACATTCAAATTTTTGTGACATGAGTCACCACATTCAGGTATTGTGGTATAAAACCACCAAATCACTTCCCCTTTTCATATCACCCATATGCCCCATGTCATACAAATCATGCCAATAGCTTATTTTATGCCTTATTCACATTCATTCTAGCTTCACATGAGTGCCATAATAGATATTCATAATATTATGACCATAGTAGTAGTAGGTTAACGTACCTGAGTACTTTGTACCATTGCATGGTACCTTTGGCCACATTTCACATCATTATAAACACATATATAAAATTGATGCCGTAAATTTGTTGAGAGTTAGTGTGGGGTACACACCTGATTCACTTAACACTTTCACTGAAATCCCAAAAACCCGATCTAATGCTTTAGATCCTTAGTTCCTACATTCGGCCAACACTAACCATTTTAGCTAAAGGCCATTTGGCCAAATGATCAAATCCCGAAGGATTATCGCAACCAAAATCTTACCTTGTTGCCGATTTCACTACTAATGAAATCCCAAAACTCCGTGATATTTCTTCCTTGCAATCGGCCAACACTAGTTCACTGGACTTGATTAGTTTCGGCTTTCGAACAAATAAGAAATAGATCTAAGTCACTTAAATATGGCCGAATGTACATGTACACTCACCTTGATGAATCAAATCCAGAAAGAATCCTTAGTGCTTCCTTCCTTCGGCTACACACAAAAGAACACATCACTTATGGCCTTAAAGAACATTCGGCCAACCTTATACCAAGGCCTAATCATTGGTTCGGCACACTAAGAGAAAGAGAACCCAAAATCGATTGCTCAAAGAAGAAATACTTACCACTTTCGAGTAGTCCACAAGTTCTAAATGTCGACAGGAGGGAAAGATGTTGGGTTTCCAGCTTTTAAAACTTGCGATAGAGAGGAAAGAATAAGGCCACCTTGAGATTCGGCTATGGCTCCTAATGGAGATAGGATATTCGGCTATCTCAGGAGTATTTCGGCTTTTGGAAGAATTGTGAAAGAAAATAAAAGAAGAAGGGGTTGAGCAATTCGGCTATGGTGGCAAAGGAGGATTCATCTAACACAAAAAAAAAGGAAGAAGAAAGGGGTAGATTGGCTAGAGAATTCGGCAGAGAACTAAAGAGAAAAGAAAAGAATGGAGAATGGCCTCACTTTTCTCCTTTTTGCCGAAACTACTACACCTAGAGTCCCCTATTCAGCCAATTCCTCCTCTCACTATCAAATCCCTTATTTCACTCTACCTTAGCCGAATCCTTAACACTCCAACCCAATCTATACTTCCTTCCTCCAGAGTCCATATGCCGACAACTGCTGCTCATCCTTGTAGAAAAATAAAACTCCTTTTGCTTCCCTTGTGATTCAACCTAGGCCCGTCCCCTTTGCTTGTATCCACTTACTAAGGCCCTAAGTGGCGCCTCCCACCACCTAAACAAGCCCATTTTAGTGGCATATTTCCCCTACAAATTTTCTTAAGGCCTCTTAGGCTTAGCTTTCTCTTTTAAACTTAAAATTAAATAATTTCTAAGGCATTCTCCTACATTCTACTGTTCCCGAAATTCATAAAGCACATTCATAATATACACAGGCATACAAGCACATGCAATTGAGCAAAAAATGCACAAGCCCTAATTCCCGGATATTACAGAGTGTTACTTATATTCATATGTGAACTATTTAACTTGTTGGTTGTTTTTATTCGTGAATTATTCTCCATGCGAGTTGTATGTGTGGGCGAGTAAACATTATGCGAACTCACTAAGTTCATCTTAAACTTATCATGGTTCTTGATTTATTTCTTTCAAGTACTAAAAGCTTTTTGAACTTCAAGGAGGGACTAAGCTAGAAGCTATGCTTTTTAGTTGTGAGCCTCTTATTTGTATTTAGTAATATGTACATATCGAGGTGGTCCAATGGCTAATAAATTAAGAAATTTGATTTTACTGTGTTTAGTCGAAACTCTTTTAAATTCAAGACAATATGTATGCTTGAATTAAATATACATTTTGTAAAAAAAAAAAGGGAAAATGAGATCAGTTGTCCAATCATGCTATGGAATATTCTGACAAGTTGAATGTTTCAAGTCATTTAAGTTTTCAATAGTAACATCATCTTGTTTGGGTTTGATAACTAGACTGGGCAAGAGGTGTTACAATAAAAAACAAAAACTAGATGCAAAAGCGCATCTAAATCCATATATACCTTGAAATCTTGAAATTTTGTGATTTTGATATTTCAAATTAACACATAACTATTTTAAGGAATGTGATTGTAACACTCCTTGCCCAACCCGGTTGCCGGGTTTGAGCTACAAAATGCTACACTAACTACCAGAGCAACAACAATCAAATAAATATTCAATCCTGTAACACCCCTTAGCCGTATTCAATGCCGGAACACTGTACGAGGCATTACCGGACTCACCACACAAGTATTCACATAATTTCAGATCATAAATTTACTTCCAATTTAAAACCATTCATAATCAATCATAAAGTCCCTAATACAAGCTTACGAGGCCCAAAACATGCTTTGGAGGTGGTTCAGGACTAAACCGAGAACTCATGAAACTTTTACAAAACTTAGAAAATTTTTTGCTAACTACAGGGCTCACACGCCCGTGTTGTCCAAAGGACATGTCCGTGTGACCCTGGGACACGCCCGTGCTTCAGATAGTGTTCGTTTTAGGGTGCTCTCTGACTTGTGCCACACCGCCATGCCACACGCATGTGTGCTAAGCCGTGTAGTACACAAGGCTGAGACACATGCCCGTGTGCTCAATTCTGGACATTCTGTTTCTCAAAATTAAGGTGCAGGGGACATACGACCAGAACATATGCCCGTGGGGAAGATCGTGGGTCACACACGACCTAGACACACGCCCTTGTGTCTATCATTGTGGACAAAATAAAGGCTATTTAGCAAGCCATTTGTAACACCCCTTACCCGGGTTCTCCGTCGAAACCGGGCATGAGGCATTACCGGACTTGACTTGCCTGATCATTCCACTTTAGGCTATAAAAATGTTCTCCAATTTAAAATTTTTCATTCACCATTATAACATCCCTATCATGGGTCAACGAGACCCTTTACACCCGCTCGGGATGTTGCAGGACCAAACCGAAACTTTACGAACACTGAAAAAATTTTCACCTAAACGGGCGTCACATGCCCGTGTTGGTCTACGGACACACCCGTGTGCCCCTAAGACATGCCCGTGTCTTCCACCCGTGGTCGAAATTGACTAATTTTGCACGGCCTGGACACGTCCGTGGCTCTAGCCCGTATGCCAAACCTTGGCATTCTGACTCGTTCACACGGCCTATACGCACGCCCGTGTTTGATGCCCGTGGTCGTCTCTGATTAATCCACACGGTTGGTCGCACGCCCGTGTGCTTCCACCATGTGGCGATTCAAATTCCAAATCCTAAGTGCAAACTTCACACGGCCTAGGCACACGCCCATGGACTGACTGCGTGTCACACACGGCCTAGACACACGCCCGTGTACCTACTCATGTGGACAAGAATGAGGCTATTTGCCAAGCTCTTTGCACCCCTTTAGTTCACACCACATGAATCCATTCAACATATCAATAAATAACTTGTAATTTGCAACATGAACTTTCATGAATAACTTTATATTTTCATAAATGACAAAGTGAGCCATCAACCATTGCATTATACAAAATAATTATCTTAATAAGGGGCCAACACACCTTTGGCCAAAATAACAAAATAATCTAACTAGTCTAGCCCTTATACATGCCATATACAAAATCACTAAGTCTAGATATACCGAGGTGAGCTGATAGTGTGGGTGATCTTACGCTATCTCTAAGATATCTCTACTCACTTAAGCTCTATAAAACAAGGGAAAAGAGAAGGGGGAGTAAGCTTTAAGCTTAGTAAGTTTACATGTAAACCATTAGCATTAAAGTATGTGCAAAACAATAAACAACATTACATACTAAACAACAAACAATCCACATTCATAATCATGCTTACTCATTTCTTCCATTTCCACACCTAAACCATATCACAAGCTTAATGTATACATTTATTAGCATGCCTCCATGCACTTAGTACCACAATGTCACATAATACAACACATCAAAATCTCTTAATCAACCTCTCATAATCGAATTACTTGGTGGTTTCGCACTTAGCTCACCATAAGTCCTTTTTAGGTGGTATCGCACATAGCCCACCAAAAAGGTTAGTTAAGTGGTATCGTACATAGCCCACTAATTAGTAAATGGATGATGGTATCGCACATAGCCCATCGTAATTAAGTATTAAGGTGGTATCGCACTTAGCCCACCATCAAATGTTAATATAACATATTTACATATCCATTCCATCACTCATACTAGAATTATTCAATAACTACCACATTCTACCCTCTTGAATCATACATGTTCTCAATTGTGTGATGCACTAATTAGCAACACGAATGTATATAAAATGCATTGTTTACACATAAACTTACCTCGGTGCAAAACATATTGAATTGCGGTTTACTTCGTAACCTTGCATTTTCCTCAGTTAAAGTTAATTCTGCATTCTTCTTGATCTATAACAATAAGATTCATTCATTTAAATCATTTAATGATCATAATGGATCAAAATTTACACTTAGGCAAAAATGACCATTTTGCCCTTGCACTATGGCAAAATTACGATTCTATCCCTAGGCTCGTAAATCATTTTCAACACATTTTATTAATAAACAAGAGTAGCTGAACATTTATTTCTCTTACAAATACTCACCATTCTAACCATTTCATGCATTTATGACACAATTTCATTCTTTGCATTTAAGTCCTATTTAGGTGTTTTCATGCTAACACCTTTCACAAAAGTTGTTTCTCATCTTCCTAACATTCATTTTCTTCCATAAAAACTCAGCTAACAACATAAACTCTTTCATGGCAAGTCCCTAGACATTCAACCATATTGCAAATTGGTCCCCTTATTAGCTTGCATAAGCTTTGGGGACTCCAAAAACACAAAAATCATCAAGAAGAACTTCAAAAATCACTTACTTGCTAGGGAATATGTTGGCTAAAAGTTTGAGCTTCAAAACCCTTATTTTTCTCTTCAAATTTTCGGTGGATGAAGGTGGATGAATAGTGAAAAGATGATAACATATTTATTCATCTTATTTTATTTTATCACCTAATATCCATCAAATTTTAACTAACATTAAAATCTTGTCTCCCTAACTCCTATATGGCCTACCATCACTAGATAAATGACCTAATTACACTTTAAAGACTTCCAAATTGTATTTTACAGCTATTAGGTACCTTTACCATATAAAATAGAACTTTCGCTCTTAATGCGATTTAATCCTTTTTCACAATTAAGCATGCTATCACTCAAATTAATGCACCAAAATTTTCACATAGCCTTATATTATGCTCAAGATGAAAAATAACATCAAAATAATTTTCCTGACCTCAGTTTAGTGATCCTGAAACCATTGTTCCGACTAGCCCCTAAATCGGGCTGTTACAACTCTCCCCTCATTTAGGGATTTTTGCCCTCGAAAATCTTACCTGTAAAGAGGTTTGGATATTGCTCTCTCATGGCTTCATCCTGTTCCCACGTAGCTTCTTCTACACCGTGTTTTTTCCATAACACTTTTACTAAAGCTATATCTTTATTCCTCAACTATTTCACTTCTCGAGCCATAATCTTAATCGGCTCATCCTCATATGTCATGTCCGGTCGTATCTCAATTTCTGTTGGAGGGATCACATACGAAGGATCGGAGCGATAACGCCTTAACATCGATACATGAAACATATTATGAATTTTCTCTAATTATACCGATAAAGCCAACCGGTATGCCACTGGTCCAATTCTTTCAGTAATCTTATACGGCCCTATGAACTGCGGACTCAATTTCCCTTTTCGGCCAAATCTCAATATTTTCTTCCATGGGGACACTTTCAGAAATACTTTGTCACCCACATTAAACTCGATTTCCTTTCTTTTCAAGTCCGTATATGAATTTTGTCTGTCTGAAGTAGCTTTTAGACTGTCCCGAATCACTTTCACTTTCTCCTCGATTTCTTTAACCAGATCGACCCCATGAATTTGCTTCTCACTCAGCTCGGTCCAATACAAAGGAGTCTGACACTTATGACCATACAAGGCTTTATACGGTGCCATCCGTATACTCGATTAATAACTGTTGTTGTAGGCAAACTCAACCAAATGTAGGTATCTCTTCCAACTACCTTCAAATTCCAACACACAGCATCGGAGCATATCTTCAAGAACTTGAATCACTCTTTCAGACTGACCGTCAGTTTGAGGATAGAATGCAGTACTAAAATTCAACCTTGTACCTTAGGCCTCTTGTAACTTCTTCTAAAACCTCAAAGTAAATCTCGGATCTCTATCCGAGATAATGGATACAGGCCCTCCATGTAATCTTACCACTTCCGCAATATACAGTTCAGCCAACTTATTCAATGAATAATCAACACGCACTGGTATAAAGTGAGCCGAATTCGTAAGTCTATCAACGATAACCCACACAATATCTTTCTTTTTAGGAGTCATAGGCAACCCTGTCATAACATCCATGGTGATCTGATCCCACTTCCACTCGGGAAACCATCACTGGCTGAAGCAATCCTGAGGGCACTTGATGTTCAGCTTTCACTTGTTGACAAATTATACATCTTGTTACAAACTTAGAGATGTCTCTCTTCATTCCCGCCCACCAATAAAATTTCTTCAAATCGTTGTACATTTTCGTACTACCCAGATGTATTGACAAATAACCACTTTGTGCTTCATTTAATATCTTCTGGATCAATTCATCATTCTTAGACCTCTGACTAATTGCATTTCAAGTCTTCAAGCCTTTGGTCAATTAAAATTCTATAATGATTGCACTTTATGATTTAGTCCCTGAGCCTTAATTAACTATTAATTCAGCAAAATTACTAGATCAAATTTTAATATATATTTTATATTATCCTCGTAAATATTAATATTTAATAATTATTAACTCGATTTACAAAAATAAGGTTTTAAAACTGCCTTTTCTGGTACCACTAAAAATCAAGCCATTACAGTGACTTTCTCTTTTCAAAATAACATTGATTTCTAATTAGTTTATCATCAATTAGAAATTGGTTATTATAGTATCTACACATATTTGACCCATACTTTAATAATAACTGAAGCTCAATAAGCCTTAACCATATTAGATCATTTTTAATTTGGGGTACCCTTTTATGATAGTAAATTATAACATATAATTATTATATGTTTGTGATATCCATCTTATCTAGTGGTAATGTCAGTTCGGCTGAGTTTTTTTTTTTTTGGATTTTTTAAACTGTCTATCATAATTCGGTTCGGCTCGATTTGATTCTCAATTTTTTCATATTAATTTTTTTTTGATAAAATGATCTTTTTAAGGCTTTTAAATATTAATTGATAAATTTTTAGAGTCTTTTTTCATAAATATTTCTAAAAAACAATAAACAATAAATTTTCAAGAACTTTTGAATTATTTTCACTATTTTAAATATAAAGTATTTTTTATATCATAAAAATAAATTTAATTATATATTAAATAAAAATAATATTCAATTCTATTTTAGGTAACTGCAATTTTAAGCTTGCATTCTATAAACCGTCCAAACACTTCCGTTCGAGTTGGTTTTTCAATAAAATAACCACTTTTATTTAAATTTTAAAATATGAATAAATTTGCCATTTAACTCTTATGTGATTGAAATTTACTATTAAGCTTAGAATTTTATTAAAATTTTCTACCAACTTTGATTTTTAATTAAATTTTATCACTCAATATTAATTTTGATAATTTGAAAATATAATTTAATAAGAATTTTTTTCAATTTTTTTATTTTTATAGCTAAAACTAATTTTTTTTTTTTATAGCTAAAACTAATTTTTTTTAGTTTTATAGCTAAAACTAATTTAAATTTTTTAATATTAATATTATATTATATTAATTTATATTTTTAAATATTAAATTAAAATATAAAAATATTAATTTTTGTCATAAAATTATTTTGAATTAAAATTGAATAAAAATTAATTTTAATGGCAAGTTTCAATCAAATAAAAGTAAAACAAAAAATTCAATATAAACCTAAAGTATTGTGGTAAATTTATCTATAATTCATAAGGAAAATGAAAATATCATTGAAAATGGAATATAGTGACAAGTTTTCTTATTAACCCAAAGAAACATAGTCACATGGGAGCTATTTATAGCATAGAAGTTTAGATAATGTGGTTAAAATATGTCACAAGTTCTTATATTTTTCATAAATTTTAAATTTAGTCTCTATACTTTTAGTTTTAGAAATTTAGTCATTCTACTTTTTTACTTTCAAAATTCAGTGTCTAATTATTAAGATTGTTAAGATTACTTTGTTAAATTTAGGTTCACTATAATGTCATTGTTAACAAAATAATTTGACATTGTTAATAATTAGACTTAAATTGTGAAATGAGGAAAATAGAGGGACTAAATTCCTAAAAATAAAAAGATTAGGACTAAATTACAAAGATGTGAAGAGAAAATGGACCTATAACACGTTTTAACCAGATAATTGCCTATATTTAAGTTTTTGCTATTTACTTTCTTTATTAATTTTTCCATATTTATCGAATGAAAAACAAACTCAGCGTGGGCTTCGGTAGAAATAAATTTGGCAAGAGCTGATTGGTTATACTATTGGCAATATTGTCGTAAAGTCGGCAAATTCCACCTATAAGAAAGGCGTAAATCTCCCAACCTATTCACCGGCAGACTCTTCCGTCTTCAAACACTTCAAATCGTTTTCCAATTACTCTGACAAGGTAACTCATAGTTGTTTTATATTTCACTTTTTCAATCTTAATTAACAATTTTATTGCTTTTATGTATTATTATGGGTTTTTTTCTTTTAAAATCGTATCTTGTTTGTTATCTCATTATCTTGAATTGTTGGTGGATCTTGAGTGAGTTTCCAATCTTTTTTATTTTAATTTTGGTAGATCCTCTCATAATTTGATTGTTTATAGGTATAAGGGTTTTTTTTTTTTTTTTTTTTTAAAATTTAACTAATCGGATCTTGGTTAATCATGTTGAATATCTTCCTTGAAAATAGTTCAATTATTAGTGGATCTGTTAATGGACCATCTTTGTTTATTGAGATTCAGTTGTAAATATTTGAAATTCTTAAATTTGTTGATGTGTGTTCTTGGGAATTTAAATTGGTAGATTTGTTTAGGCTCTTGAAATTTTTGTCTATGCTTTCTATTTGTTTTGAGAATTTTGATTTTCTTGGTTTTCTTTGATTTTAAAAAGGGCATCTCTTGTGGTGGTATTCTTGCAGATTTTATTTTCAGGTTTTAAAATTGCTAAAATATGATAATTGATACATGAATGACGGCCTTGGATTCTAACTTATTGTTTATGACTTTGTTTTTCTGCTAATTTTCTGAACTCTTGATAATTGAGATACTAATTTGTTTTTGATCTTTTGATTCAATAGATGCAAATCTTTGTTAAAACCCTCACTGGCAAGACCATCACCCTCGAGGTGGAGAGTTCAGACACCATTGATAATGTGAAGGCTAAAATCCAAGATAAGGAAGGGATCCCACCGGATCAGCAGAGGCTTATCTTTGCTGGCAAACAACTTGAGGATGGCCGCACGCTAGCCGACTACAACATTCAGAAAGAATCCACCCTTCACTTGGTTCTTCGACTTCGTGGCGGCATGCAGATCTTTGTCAAGACTCTCACTGGAAAGACAATTACCTTGGAGGTTGAAAGCTCTGACACAATTGATAATGTAAAGGCAAAGATCCAAGACAAGGAAGGGATCCCACCAGATCAGCAGAGGCTTATCTTTGCTGGAAAGCAGCTTGAAGATGGTCGCACCTTAGCTGATTACAATATCCAAAAGGAGTCCACCCTCCACCTGGTACTTCGTCTTCGAGGTGGCATGCAAATCTTTGTCAAAACTCTCACTGGAAAGACAATTACCTTGGAGGTCGAGAGTTCGGATACCATTGATAATGTGAAAGCCAAGATTCAGGACAAAGAAGGAATCCCACCAGACCAACAAAGATTGATTTTTGCTGGAAAACAACTTGAAGATGGAAGAACTCTTGCCGATTATAATATCCAGAAGGAGTCTACTCTCCATTTGGTTCTCCGCCTTCGTGGTGGTATGCAGATCTTTGTAAAGACTCTTACCGGAAAGACCATCACTTTGGAGGTTGAAAGTTCCGATACCATTGACAATGTGAAGGCAAAGATCCAAGACAAGGAGGGTATCCCCCCAGACCAGCAAAGGCTCATCTTTGCTGGCAAGCAGCTCGAAGATGGTAGGACATTGGCCGACTACAATATCCAAAAGGAGTCTACCCTTCACTTGGTGTTGCGGCTGCGTGGTGGGATGCAGATCTTTGTTAAGACTCTTACTGGAAAGACTATCACCTTAGAGGTTGAAAGTTCAGACACCATTGACAATGTTAAGGCAAAGATTCAAGACAAGGAAGGGATCCCACCAGACCAGCAAAGGCTCATATTTGCTGGCAAGCAACTTGAAGATGGCAGGACATTGGCTGATTATAATATCCAAAAGGAGTCTACTCTGCATCTTGTCCTTCGCCTTCGCGGTGGTTCTAAGTAAGGATTGTTTGCCGTTGTTGGTGGCCTTTTTTTGGCTTTAAATAATGTGTCTGGAAGCTTATTTGGGATTATTATTATTAGCTATGTGGTTTTCGAACTTTCATGGGTTACTGCTATTAGATCTTTGTTTTAATATTTTAAGTTTGTCTTTGGACGCTATTATGAATCGTCAACTTCGAAGTTCAAGTGCCTTCAACTTACTGTTCGGTACGTTGAACCTCCGATATTTGGACGTCATTTTTGGAATTCTTTCATCTTAATCCTCCAAAGCATGTAAAGATCCACTTATATATATATTGCATTAAAAATTTCAACTCTTTTAAGACCATAGAATTAAGTCATGATGTTTTTCTTTGTCACGAGAAATTAATGTCTTCTCTAAATCCAATTTGAGAAATCCATGAAGTATTCGACCAGCTGGAGATTGACATATTTTAGTCTACAAGATGACTAATTAAGTAGGCATCGAAGTGTTGAGGTATCGAAGTACGAATCAGTATGTATCAAAGTGTAAATAGTGGCACCGAAATGCAAACCCGTACAAGTGCGTAACTATTCATATTGGCATGTCATTTGGATATTATCCTAAATTTTTTCGGGCTCAATACTTATATTAGAACAATTCTTTACAATTGAGTCCATTTCTCACATTTGTACCAATTTGTAACCATTTCAAAATACATTCAAATATTATAATTTCACAATTCAACTACAAACATTACATAATTGTATATAGTTATATACGGGTAAGATTAGAGACAACTGTAGTGTTACGGACTAATCTGTAATTTTTTTTTCTCGATTATCTACTAATTGGTTCAAATCTTGATTTACTCGGTAATTCGTTTCAAATTATCAGTGTCCATTACCTTAAAACGTATTATTCGATGTATTTATCAACTTAATTTCATTTTTCACAGTTTTTCTCAAGTTTTTCATTTTATTCAATTTAGTCTCTAAAATTGAAACTATCATATCTTTCACTTTTAATCCCGTTTTTCAATCCAATTTCAATTCCACTCTTTTATAACTCTCAAGAAATTATAATTGTAAAAATTTTGTATCAAATTTAACATATTTATATTTTAGTCCCTAAACTCAAAACTAACAAATTTTATTTTACAATTTAGTTCATAATTAAATCTAAGCTTACAACAAAAATATTTAACATAAAAATAAAAATAAAAACCATCAATGAAACATTTCAAAACTTTAATAGTTTCAAAATGGAGATAACAATTTAATTAAATTAAGTTACAATTTCGAAAATGGAGGTACAATTTAATTAAATTGAGTTATAATAATATCAAAAACATAAAAAAATATGAAAAGCAGACCTAGGAGGACTTACCATACAAAGCCAAAGTTGGAGCATTCAACAACGGCTGCTCTCTCTTATTTTTTTTTCTTGGTTCAAACGGTGGAAGGAAGAAATGGTGGAAGATGACAATTGTTTTTATTTTTTTAACACATTTTCCTTATTTTTTTAAAAAATTTAATTTAATTTCAACATATAATTATTTTAAACAACGCACCAACCGTCCATGATATCAAAGTGGTCTAATTATCACTTCGGTCTTGAACAATTATTAATTAAACCTTTTAACTAACAAAATTTAACAGTGATTAATTTTTATAGCTTTGTATGATATAATTTTTATACCCTAAATAATCATCCAGTCACTAAAATTTTCGGAACAAAATTCAATTCACCAATACAATATTTTGTAAATATTTAATAAAAATATTTATGACTCAGTTTGCGGAATCGATATCCCGATTTTTAAAACTACTAACTTTAGGGTCGAACCACTTGTACTTTAGCTAACAGTTCAATTAGTAAATCTATCAAATTAAAATTCAATATAACACTATAATTGACTCGTCAATATTAAATAATAATATTTACAGACTCACTCGTTGGAATTAGGGTATCGAAATCACTGTTTTTGATACTACTGAAAAACAGTATGTTACAACTCTATCCTTAGGAAATTTTGTCATTGAAATTTTTACTTGTGAACAGATTCGGGTACTGATCTCATAAATTCTTCGGTTTCTCACGTATCTTTCTCAGTATCATGTTGAAACTACAAAACTTTCACTATTGGTACTCGTTTATTTTGTAATTCTTTTTCTCAAGCTAGAATCTTGACTAGTTTTTCTAAATATGACAAGTCAGGCTGTAATTCTATCTTGTCAGGTGTAACGCCCCAAACCCGAATCCGTCACCTAAATAGAGTTACGGAGCATTACCGAAGTTACAAATATATTTATCATACATTTTATTTCATCTAGCACTCATATTTGGAACCAATCAAAATCAAACATATTGTCCCTTAAACATAATTAATTTCCTTATATCAACGTTGTAACACCCCTCACCAGGTCCGTCGCCAAAACAGGATACGAGGCATTACCGTACATGATCCAAGCTATTGTACAAAATTTAAAAAAATGTAAAATCCGTATAAATTTAAAACTTTTCCATAGATAGTCATCAATACCCATGAGCAAAATAACCATTCGTTACTACAAATAACAAAACAATTAAGCCTTCTATACGTGCCATAATCCCCAAAATATTGTTTTCAAAATACCAAAAGAAGGCTGATAGTGTGGATGGATCTCTGACGATCACCGTATCCCGAGCTAGCTTGATGACACTATAGAACAAGGAAAAGAAAAGAGAGTAAGCATATAGCTTAGTAAGTAAGCATATAAATGATTTATAATGGATTTAATATGTTTACAAAACAACACAATCAAATCTACAATCAAATTCATTATTTATTCAAGTTTGGAGCAAGCTGTCTATTCGAGTCACAGTCACTAAATTTTTTTATCTGAAGATACGAAACTCTAAATTAAGATCCGTAAATTTTTCCTGAAATTGGACTCATTTATATTCTTATCATAAAATTTTCAGAATTTTTGGTCTTTCCAATTAGTACAGTTTTTTCTTTAAAGATTCCCCTGTTTCGCTGTTCGACTGCTCTGACCACTTTTCACTACGAACCAATTTTATCATTGTACAGAATTCATATGATTATATAATTTATTTCATTTGAAAATAGACTCATTAAGTATTTCAATAATATAACTTATACCCTATAATTATGTTTGTACAATTTATAATGATTTTTCCAAGACAGAATAAGGGATCAGGTAACCATTCTGAACCAGTCTCACAAAAATTTAAATATCTCAAAATATACAAATACTTTGCTTGTTTTGTTTCTTTTATATGAAAATAGACTCAATAATTTTTAAATAAATATCTCATACAACTTATAATTCAATTTCTATCATTTTTGGTGATTTTTCAAATTCACATCACTGCTGCTGTCCAAAACAATTTTATTGTAAATTTTTGCTCTCTCTCACTTTAGTTGCGTTCATCACTTGACTATACCAATCTTTCCAATTTTCGATTACATATTGAGCATATTGCTCATATGTTACACATGCATATACATATACTTACCACTACAAATTCTCACATAATTTCACTTAGTCAATTTTCCAATTGAACGCTTCGGAATAATAACGAATACGCGGTGGTTTCACACACAGCCCACCTTTGAAATCAAAGCTCTCTTGTACACATAGTGGCCTTCACTCAGTACCACTCATGTGACCTAGCTCGATTGTACTCATAATTCTGGCTCTCTTGTACATATAGTGGCCTTCACCTAGCACCACTCATATGACCTAGCCTTCTCGTAGGTCTCTTGTATACATAGTGGCTCACACCATATACCACACATGTGACCTAGCTACATATAGCTTTCTTGTACACATGGCGTACTCTCGGTACTACACATGTGACCTAGATATATATATGTAATCTCTTGTAGCTCTCTTGTACACATAGTGGCCTACACTTAGTACCACTCATGTGACCTAGCTACATACCAATTACATCTTTCGATTCCGAAGGTTCAAACGGGAAATAACTCACTTTTTAATACTTTATAATAGTCAATTATGATTCAACTCGGTGCAAAATATGGCAAAATTTGCAATTTAATCCTTAACTTTGCCTTTATCTCGTTCAAGGTCAATTCCATGTTCTTCTCGATCTATAATAACACATTTATCTTATTTAATATTTAAACTATTTAATTCAATCCAAAAATAACATTATGGCAAAATTACATTTTTGCCCCCTAACTTTCACAAAATTACGATTTTGACCCTAGGCTCAAAAATTAAACTTCATCCTATTTTCTTATATTTTAGGACATGCTGAAAATTTTTCCCTTCTATGGAAACATCAAATTCTCACTCTAACATGTACTTATGAACATTAGATATTTTTACCGATTATGTCGTTTTACTCGTTTTCACGTAAAATCGCTTAGCAAAAGTTGTTTAACATAATTTCAGCCTTTTTCCATCTTTTTCCCATTTAATTTCTTTTATTTGACATTTTACTAAAATACCCTTCATTAAAATTTTAGTTATTTCTACCTATGCATGTCCATTTTTGTCCATGAAAATATAATGGTCTAATTACCATTTAAGGACCCCTACTTTAGATATGCACTTCAATTTAATCCTTTAGTATCTAGAGCTCCCATTTATCAACTTTTACAATTAAGCCTTAATAAGCAAATTAGACATGAAATTCATAAAATTTTCTATCGATACTCTAACACATGCATCCAATCAATCGGTAAATCATAAAAAAATTAATCAAAATAAACTTTTCTATCTCGGATTCGTGGTTTCGCAACCACTGTTCCGTTTAGGCCCTATTTCAGGATGTTACATTTCTCCACCCCTTTAGGGATTTTCATCCCCGAAAATCTTACCTGTGAAGAGGTTTGGGTACTATTTTTGTATAGCCTCTTCAGGCTCCCATGTAGCCTCGTCCACCCCATGTCTATTCCATAATACTTTCACAAGTGCGATATTTTTGTTCCTTAGTTGCTTGACCTCTCGAGCTAAAATCTTAACTGGTTCCTCTTCGTAAGTCATATCTGGCTGAATCTCAACCTCCGTCTGAGAAATCACATGTGACGAATCAGAACGGTAACGATGTAACATGGATACATGGAACACATTATGAATCTTCTCTAACTCAGTTGGCAAAGCTAATCGATTGGTAATGGCCCAACTCTCTCAATAACCTCAAACGGTCTAATAAATCATGGACTTAATTTGCCTTTCTTGCCAAATCTGAGGACTTTCTTCCACGGGGATACTTTTAAAAGCACTTTGTCACCAACTTGATACTCAATCTCTTTTCTCTTCAAATCTGCATATGACTTCTGTCTATCTAAAGCTGCTTTCAAGCAATCTCTGATGACTTTTACTTTCTCTTCTGTTTTTTTAACTAAATCGACCCCATGAATGTGATTTTCCTTAAGCTCTGTCCAATATAAAGGTGTACGACATTTGCATCCATACAAAGCCTCATAAGGTGCCATTTTCAAACTCGACTGATAACTATTATTGTAGGCAAACTCTACTAATGGTAAATACTTTTCCCAACTGCCTTGAAATTCTAATACACAACATCTAAACATATCTTCAAGAACCTGAATTACTCTCTCTGACTGACCGTCGGTCTGAGGATGAAAAGCTATACTGAAACTCAACTTTGTGCCCAAAACTTCCTGTAACTTTTTCCAAAACCGTGAAGTAAATCTAGAATCTCTATCTGAAATGATCGGTAATGGTACCCCATGTAGTCTGACTATCTCTGAGATATATAATTCGACCAACTTATCAAGCGAATAATCCATACTTTCGGGATAAAATGAGTGACTTCGTTAGCTTATCAATTACAACCTATCTCGATCTTTCTTTCTCAAGTCAACGACAATCCTATCACAAAATCCATAGTAACTCAGTCCTATTTCCACTCAGGGATTAGCACAGGCTGCAATAAACTCGAAGGCACCGATGTTCAAATTTTTACTTGTCGATGATCAAGCATTTAGAAACAAACTCTAAAATATCTTTTTTCATTCCTACCCACCAATACATTTTTTCAAATCATTATACATCTTTGTACTACCTGGGTGTATAGACAAAGAACTACTATGTGCTTCTTGTAAGATCTTCTTAATAAGCTCATCATTCTTCGGTACACTTACTCTATCTCTGAACAACAAACAACTATCAGAACCAAACTGAAAATCGACTCGACCGACTTGACTCGAGCTCTTTTAGCTTGCAACTCAATGTCATCTTTCTGAGCTTCACGGATTTCTTCAAGAAACGTCTATTTAGCTCTCAACTCAACCATAAAGAAACCGTCATTTGATAAATCCAAGCTAGTATTTAAAGCTCTCAATGCAAATAAAAAATTTCTACTCAAAGCATCAGCAACAGCATTTGCTTTACCCAGGTGATAATCGATCACGAGCTCATAATTTTTAATCAACTCTAACCATCTTCTTTGCCTCAGGTTCAAGTCTTTCTGAGTCATCAAGTATTTCAAGCTTTTATGATCAGTGAATATTCGGCACTTCTCACCATACAAGTGATGTCTCCAAACTTTCAGAGTAAATACAATGGTAGCTAGCCCTAAATCATGCGTCGGATAATTTTTCTCATGCGGTTTTAGCTGTCTAGAAGCATAAGCAATTACTTTACCTTCCTGCATAAGTACACAACCCAATCCATGCAAGAATGCATCACTATAAATCACAAACTCTTTACCTGGTTTTGGTTGTATTAAGACAGGAGCTTCAGTCAACAATGCCTTTAACTTGTCAAAACTCTGCTGCCACTTCTCGGTCCATTTAAATTTGACATCTTTCTGTAGCAATCTCGTCAATGGGGTAGCTATCATGGAAAATCCCTCTACAAATCGTCTATAGTAACCAGCTAATCTCAGAAAACTTCTAACCTCAGATACATTCCTGGGAGGCTTCTACTCAATAATGGCTGAGATCTTGCTCGGGTCAACTCTAATGCCTTCATCTGAGACAATGTGTCTAAGGAATCCAACTTCTCGAAGCCAGAACTCACTTTTACTAAATTTGGCATACAACTGATTATCTCTCAAAGTTTGTAAGACAGTGTTTAAATGCTCTGCATGCTCAGTCTCATCATGAGAATAAATTAAAATATCATTAATAAACACGACTACAAACTTATCCAAGTAAGGTCTGAATATTCGGTTCATTAAGTCCATAAAATTTTTAGGAGTATTAGTCAAGCCAAATGGCATCACAAGGAACTCATAATAACCATACCTAATCCAGAAAGCAGTCTTCGAAACATCTGACTCTTTAACTCGCAACTGGTAGTATCCGGATCTCAAATCTATCTTAAAGAACATAGTGGCTCCCTTCAGTTGATCAAATAAATCATTAATTTTAGGCAGTGGATACCTGTTCTTTATTGTTACCTTGTTAAGTTGTCGATAGTCTATGCACAATCTCATCAAACCATCTTTCTTTTTTCATAAATAGGACTGGTGCACCCCAGGGTGAACAACTAGGTCTTGCAAAGCCTTTATTAGTTAATTCCTGCAGCTGAGCTTTCAATTCTTTCAATTCCAACGGGGCCATTCTATATGGAGCAATAGAGATGGGTGTGGTACCTGGAATCAACTCAATACCAAACTCCACTTCTCTAACAACAGGCAAACCTGGTAATTCTTCTGGAAACACATCTAGATACTCACATACTACTGGCACTGACTCAATTTTTAGCTCTGGATCTTTAGTGTTTAACACAAAAGCAAGATAAACTTCATACCCTTTTCTCAAACATTTCTGAGCAGACATAATAGAAATCATAGCAAATGAACTATCTGACTCATCTGAGTTAACCCGAAGAATTTCACCAGTTTTCATTTCAGCTTGATAAATTTCTTCCCACAATTCATTATCACATCATGTGCAGTTAGCCAATCCATACCAAGAATCATATCAAACTCATCAAATGGCAATAGCATGAGGTCGGCCGAAAAACAATGACCTCTAATCATTAAAGGGAAATTTCTACATACTTTATCTACTAACACATGCTTGCCTAAAGGGTTCAATACTTTAATCACAAATTCTGTAGATTCTATAGGCATACTTATACTAGGCATCAATTTCAAGCAAACATAGGAATGGGTCGAGCCTGGATCAATCAAAGCAACAACATTAATATCATGTAGAGAAAATGTACCCGTAATTACATCAGGGGAGGATGCCTCTTCACAAGCTCGGATGGCATATGTCCTGGAAGGTGTTCTAGCTTCCGATCTCGCAGCTGGGTCTTTCATCACACTTTTAATGCTAGCTCCACTTTTAATATTTCTCGAAGGTCTACCTCTATTAGCAGTGTTAGTCTGTCTAGCACTCTGAAATTTTTCTTTCTTAGGTTTCTCCGGACAATCTTTAATAAAATGCTCCGAGAACCACACCTGAAACAGGCTCGACCAGTACCCACTCACCAAAATGTTGCCTACCACAATGCTGACACTTGGGTTTACTAGACTTTACATTGCCCACACTTGCCACTGAAGTAGCTTGAGTTTTGGAGCCCAAATACGATTTTCCATGGTTTTGATGTGAATACTCAGTTGAAGCTGTCCTTCGAGAATTCATCTCTCTGGGCCTTTTTGACTGGGTTTGGAATAACTTGCTCATCAGTCTCTTTCTTGTATCTCGGGCCTCGATAGTAGCTTTCCTTCTTTCTTTGTTTAATTCCTCTACTTTAAGGGCTCGGTCGACCAATACCATAAATTCTTTCAGTTCCAGAATTCCCACAAACATTTTAATGTCTTCATTAAGCCCATATTCGAATCTCTTGCACATAATAGCCTGAGTGGACACACCCTCCTGGGCATACTTACCGAGTCTAAAAAATTCACGCTCGTACTCTACCACAGACATCTTGCCCTGCTTCAATTTAAGGAATTTTTTTCGTTTCTGATCAATAAACCACCGATTTATGTATTTCTTTCTAAATTCATCTTGGAAGAAATCCCAAGTAATCTTTTCTTTTGGCACAACTGCTACTAAAGTCTTCCACCAATGGTAGGCCGAATCTCTCAGAAGTGATACAGCACATTTTAAACACTCTTCCGGTGTACACGAGAGCTCAGCAAACACACGGATAGAATTTTCGAGCCAGAACTCCGCTTTCTCAAGATCATCATCAATGTTTGCTCTAAACTCTTCTGCTCCTTGCTTTCTAATTTTGTTGACTGGAGGCTTGTTCATTCTTACTAAATCCATGCCTTGGGAAGCTACGGGAACCGTCTGAGGTATGGGAAGGAGTGGAGGAGGTTGAGCATTCGGGTTTGCTTGAATAAACTCAGTATACCAATTACTCATCATTTGGAAGAAGGCTTCTCGAGCCCCCTCTCCCTGTCCACGTGTTTCAGATTTGTCCTCTACTGGCGCGGTCCCTTGCTTGGGGAGCCGTAGCGTTACTTTCAAAGATCGTCGTGAGTAGCTTCGGTCAGATCCATTTACTATATAAAAAAATATTTTAAATTGTTAGGAGTCATCACACTATCACAATATATTTATGGCATGTATAGCTAGACTTTTACACAAGCTATGTTAGTCCAAGAACCGACTAAACCTAAGCTCTGATACCACAAAATGTCACACCCCTCACTAGGTCCATCGCCGGAACAGGATGTGAGGCATTACCGGACATGATCCAAGCTATTGTACAAAATTTAAAAAATGTAAAATCCGTATAAATTTAAAACTTTTTGATACATAGTTGTCAATAACCATGAGCAAAATAACCATTCGTTACTAATAATAACAAAACAATTAAGCCTTCTATACATGCCATAATTCCCAAAATATTGTTTTCAAAATACCAAAAGAAGGCTGATAGTGTGGATAGATCTCCGATGATCACCGTATCCCGAGCTAGCTTGATGACACTATAGAACAAGGAAAAGAAAAGAGAGTAAGCATATAGCTTAGTAAGTAAGCATATAAATGATTTATAATGGATTTAATATGTTTACAAAACAACACAATCAAATCTACAATCAAATTCATTATTTATTCAAGTTTGGAGCAAGCTGTCTATTCGAGTCACAATCACTAAATTTTTTTATCTGAAGCTACGAAACTCCAAATTAAGATTCGTAAATTTTCCCTAAAATACCATAAAATTTTCAGAATTTTTGGTCTTTCCAATTAGTACAGTTTATTCATTAAATATTCCCTTATTTTGCTGTTCGACTGCTCTGACCACTATTCACTATGAACCAATTTTATCATTGTACAGAATTCAGATGATGATATAATTTATTTCATTTGAAAATAGACCCATTAAGGAATTAAATCATATAACTTATACCCCATAATTATTTTTGTACAATTTATAATGATTTTTCCAAGACAGAATAGGGGATCAAGTAACCATTCTGAACTAGTCTCACAAAAATTTAAATATCTAAAAATATACAAATACTTTTCTTGTTTTGTTTCTTTTATATGTAAATAGACTCAATAGTTTTTAAATAAATATCTCATACAACTTAGAATTCAATTTCTACCATTTTTGGTGATTTTTCAAATTCACGTCACTGCTGCTGTCCAAAACAGTTTTATTGTAAATTTTTGCTCTCTCTCACTTTAGTTGCGTTCATCACTTGCCTATACCAATCTTTCCAATTTTCAATTACATATTGAGCATATTGCTCATATGTTACACATGCATATACATATACTTACCATGACAAATTCTCACATAATTTCACTTAGTCGATTTTCCCGTTGAACGCTTGAATAATAACGAATATGCGGTGGTTTCACACACAGCCCACCTTTGAAATCAAAGCTCTCTTGTACACATAGTGGCCTTCACTCAGTACCACTCATGTGACCTAGCTCGATTGTACTCATAATTGAAACACCCCAAACCCGACCCACAAGCCCCGACCGGATCTGGTATGCTCCTCGAGTAAAACTTTAATAAAATCCCGTATTGTTATCTTGGAAAAACAGAGTGTATTTGCATAAAAATAGATTTGCTTTGCGATCAAGTTGTAAATCGTATTGATGTAAAATTTTGTATTTCTTTAAAGCGTTATTTTTTTTTATGATTTTAGAAAATCTATAAGTTAAAAGAAGAACCGAATTTAGAAATTATTAATAAGTTGAAAACCATAGGTATTTAGGTGTCAAAACAATTTAATTCAATTATCGAAAATATTTAATTGTTTAGTTGAAGTTGATCGTAGCAGAATAAAAATTTAAAACGTATAAATAAAACAGTTTATAGCGGCCATATTACAAAAACATAACCCAAAATAAATTCAAATAATAAAAGAAAACATAGTAAGTTTAATTAAAAGAAAACCCATATACTGAGTTGAGTAATGGCCACCACGTAGTTCTCGCTGACCCGATCCATCACGCTAAGTATCACCGAAAAGATATCCCACGAGGGTGAGTCAACAGACTCAACGTAACAAATACACTAAAACCCAATCGATCATAGCAATAAAGCCCATTTAAATCACATTTAGCCATAAGCCCATAATATAGCAAATTAGATAATAACCGATTAAATCACATGTACATATAAAATGAAATGCAATCCCGAGCCCACCTAGATATCCATCCGCTACACACCACCCGTACCTGCCAATCACACTGTGGAGATTACTAAATTGACCCTCCATCCGCTACACACCATCGAAGGCAGTCGCTGCAGTCAACTGTACATCGCCCTTATAATTTGTGGCATGGCCACCAGATAATTGTGACCGAAGTCACCGGATTCATAATATGTGACCGAAGTTATCAGATTCATAATATGTGACCGAAGTCACCGGATAATGTGGTAAAAACCACCGGAACACCTCCCCTTTATCAATATCACCCATATGCCCAAGCAATAAACATATTATTTCGATATCATGCCATATACCCCCAAAATCATAACGGAATCATACACTTTTCATATTCATGCTTATAGCATCATTAACGAAGTATTAGGGGTTTAACGTACCTGATTGTCATATACCACTGAATGGTACCCGCATTCATTATCAAACACATTTCTTATTAACACATGCAAATATTAATATTATCGATTTATTGGAAGTTTAGTGTAAGGCTACACACCTGATAATAGTGATTACGATACTACCGATACCAACGCTCTCGCTAGCAAGAATTAACAATGAAATGCTTATCCCTATCAAACTGCCCCTAAAAGATCATAGTCAAAATTGGTCAACCTTAATAGACAAAATGGCCTTTGGCTTAATATCATTATCTCCTTACCTTACTCGATTAAATCCCGAAAACCGTCACTTGCCTATGGAGTTTGTCGAAATCCTATATGATATATTTTAGATTCAATTCTAACATAATGAAAAAAAGTAAGTGGCCTTCGGCCTAAGGTCATGCTTGCTTACCTTGGATATTCAAATCCCGAATGATCTCTCCTTAATCGTCAGCTACAAAAAGGATCCCGAAATCCTCCTTCAAGGTTTCGACCAAAGAGAATAAAAGGATTAGATTCCTAAAGTCGGCTAATCCAAAAGAAAAAGAAAGAAAAATGATTGACAGTTAATCCTTACCACTAACGCTGAGATCGATTGCACCCTTACTTGAAACTACAAAGAGATTCGGCTATATAGGAGAATGATTGACTTTGAAGAAGAAAGAGATGAAGAAATCGGCTAGAAAATAAAGAAATGAAAAGGGTTCTTACCACTTGGTTTGAAAGAATGATTATGAAGAGAGAAATATGTGAGAAGAAGGTTCGACTAAGAAACAATTTTGATGGAAATGATGCTAGCAACATTCGGCCATGGAGAAAAGTAGAAAAGAGAATATGTGTTTCAGTTTTTGATAAATTGTGAAAAGAAGAAGAGAGAAGGTTGAGATTTGATGCGATTAAGCTTTGGTATCCAAAGAGAGATTCGGCCTTAACAAATAAGAAGAAAAGAGATGGAGTTTAGGGAGATTCGGCAATGATGGTGTTTTGGGTTGAAGAGGTTGCGGCAATGGTGAACTTTGGGAGAGAGAGGTTCGGCCTAAACACAATAAAAAGAAAAGAAAAGAAGAGAAGAGAAGAGAAATGGTAGATTCGGCTTACCCTTAAACAAATAAAAAAGAAAAGAAAAGAAAAGAAACAAATGACCCTTATGGTCTATGAATGATTCGGCCAAAGTCTAACAATAGAAGAAAAAGAATAGATTTTGGTGTGGTTTGGTTACAAAGAAAAAGGTGAAAGTTTAGAAAAGAATGAGGTTGGAAAATCGGCAAAAGAAAGTGACCAAAATGGCTCTTTGATAGTCTTAAGCTTTCGGAACCACACTAGAGAAAGAAGAAGAAACCCGAAAAGAAAACACCTAAATCCCTAAAGAAATTTCGGCTACTCCTCTACCACATGACCAAAATGATCATCAAAGAATTCCCTTGGCCGGCCAACTCACATTCTCATGACAAATCCCACATTTTCCTCCTTATTTCCTCCCAATCTCTTTCAAAATTCAACAACCCCCTAGCCCCCTATGCCGTCTACATACATGGTCAAAAGGCCATAAAATAATTTCCAAAACATCATTCCTTACTTCAAGCCTTATGTCCCCTTATCATACCAAAACCTCTTGATTCCATACCATAAAATAGCACTTGCCTTTTTCCTTAGTCTACTATCCATAAATGAAAAAGTCCATCCTTACTATAATTAAAGTTTGACCAACACATGCCATACAAATGCAAAAATAAAAGTCACCCTATTGCCATCCAAGGGATTCGAACCTAAGCCCCCCTCACACTGCTTGTGGCGTCACTTTCCAAGGCCCTAAGTGGTGCCTCCCTTGCCACTTTGCCAACTGAATTCTTGTGATTAAAACCTCCAACAAATTTTCTTAAGGCCTATCTTGACTAGCTCCCTTTTAAGAATTAAAAATTTTATATTTTTCTAAGGCATTCTCCTACATACTAAAGTTCCTGAAACTTCCAAAACACATACAAACAACACACAACATGCCATTGCACACATTCAAGTGAAAATACATAACCCCTAAATCCCGGATATTACAATAATTCTGGCTCTCTTGTACATATAGTGGCCTTCACCTCGCACCACTCATAAAACATGCTGAAATATAAAAAAAAAAAAATAAGATAATGAATTATTTACATACTACTTACCTCGGTGCAAAATATGGTAAAATTTACAATTTAGTCCTTAACTTTGCCTTTACCTCGTTCAAGGTCAATTCCATGTTCTTCTCGATCTATAATAACACATTTATCTTATTTAATATTTAAACTATTTAATTCAATCCAAAAATAACATTATGGCAAAATTACATTTTTTCCCCTAACTTTCACAAAATTACGATTTTGCCCCTAGGCTCAAAAATTAAACTTCATCCTATTTTCTTATATTTTAGGACATGCTGAAAATTTTTCCCTTCTATGGAAACATCAAATTGTCACTCTAACATGTACTTATGAATATTAGGTATTTTTACCGATTATATCGTTTTACTCGTTTTCATGTAAAATCGCTTAACAAAAGTTGTTTAACATAATTTCAGCCTTCACATTCTATCATAAAACATCAAAATAAACCCATTTTACCTATGGGTATTTTTCCAAATATGAACCCTAGGATAAAATATTGTTAGAATAAACTAAACCGAGTTATCGGGATTCCAAAAACGTAAAGAACATGAAAAACGAGGCTTGGATTGGCTTACTATGGAGCTTGGAAGCTTGGAAACCCTATCTATGGAGTTTCGCCCTTGAAGATTCGGCCTTAGGAAGAAGATGACAGCCTTTTTCCATCTTTTTCCCATTTAATTTCTTTTATTTGACATTTTACTAAAATACCCTTCATTAAAATTTTAGTTATTTCTACCTATGCATGTCCCCATAAAAATATAATGGTCTAATTACCATTTAAGGACCCCTACTTTAGATATGCACTTCAATTTAATCCTTTAGCATCTAGAAGTCTCATTTATCAACTTTTACAATGAAACCTTAATAAGCAAATTAGACATGAAATTCATAAAATTTTCTATCGATACTCTAACACATGCATCCAATCAATCGGTAAATCATAAAAAAATTAATCAAAATAAACTTTTCTATCTCAGATTCGTGGTTTCGCAACCACTGTTCCGTTTAGGCCCTATTTTGGGATGTTACAAACTTATCAAAGATAATCACATATTTACATGTCATGACAAATATCATTCTCTTGCCGTTTCTTCATAAACATAAATCAGTTAATTCATTATATCAATATTTCATGTACCATCAACTCGTATTTCCTTATATCACATAATTAGATTACACGAACTTACAGCTAAATTGCGAAAATATCAAGATTCGGGGCATTTTGGTAATTTTCTAGTTTCCTCAATTTTTAATCGATATTGATCTAAATTAATAATTTCATTCAATTTATTAATTTAGACAATAGAATAATTCATTTCACTTAATTTGGTCATATTTAATTTTTTACAAAATTTCCCTAAAGTTTTACTTTTATTTAATTTAGTCCCTAAGTCTAAAACATGTAAATTATCCATTTAATATAAATCCATTCTAGCTGATTATTCATATATATATTTTCCTCCTCCTCCTCTCCATACAACATCCTTAATGTATATAATTTCACTATTTACTTATGTGTTCATATCAAGTTGTTCACTTGAGTTATAGTCACTAAATTATTTATATATTGAGATATAGAATTCAAAATTAAAACCTCTTGATGATTCTGAAACTAGACTCAAATATGTTTCTACCATAAAAATTTTAGAAATTATACTTTAGCCAATAAGTACAGTAAATTCTTCAAATTTATCCATGTTCTGCTGTTTGACAACCTTTCCTTACTAAAAATTAATTACCTCTTAGTACGGGCTTTGAATGATGCCTCAATTTGTTTCTATTGAAAATATACTCACTAAGGATTTATACATATAAATTTAAACCTCTAATTATTTTTTTTACAATTTTTGATGATTTTACAAAGTTAGAACAGGGGAACCCAAAATCATTCTGAACTTGTCTCACGAAATTTATTATAACTCATAATTTAAAATTTCATTGCTTACACCGATTATTTTATGAAGAACTAGACTCAATAAGATTTAATTTCATATTTTATTCATCCTCTAATTCAATTTCTAAAATTTTGGTGATTTTTCAAAGTTAGACTACTACTACTATCCAAAACTATTTTAGTTCAAAATGTTAATTACCTAGTTTGTAACACCTTTATTTCCTTTCTCTACAATATTTCCCATCACTTTCTCTTATTTTCCTTCACTAACATATCAAGAACACAAAACCTTATATAAGAAAACTCTATATTAACATTATTTCGATGCTTTTTCAACAATATCAAACTTAAAAATATATTGAAATCTTGATGTTCTTACCTTGTCTTATTGATTTCAATCTTTAACTTGATTTTCTCTCTCCTCCAACTTCTATTTCTTGAATCTAACTTGATATTCTTGCTCTCCATAATCTCCTTGTCATCTTCCTCTCTTTATGGCTATGGAAATTCTTTTGAATTTTAAGTGAAAATGATGAATTTTTGGTGAAAGAACCAAATTGTAAAGAAAGCAAAACTTTCTTTCTTTCTCTCTTCTTCTCACGTTGTTGCATGGGAAGGATGATGGATGGTGTGTTGTGTTGTTTTTTCTTCCCCCCCCCCACACACATATATATACTAAATAAAATAATAAAATAATAAAAATATCTTATTAAAATATTAATAAAGTAATATTTATCTAATTAATTAATTTAAAATATCATCAACATAATCATTACATTCTAGAACTCTCTCTCTTACTAATTGACCATTTTGCCCTTCATGATATTTTAAAATTCTATCATTGAGTCATCACTTAATTTAGAAAAAATACAATTTAGTCTCTCATAATTCTTCACCTATTCGATTTGGTCCTAATTCATCCATTTTCCTTAGTTTTTAGATTATTCCACCCCTAAAATATTTTCACTATTGGTCCTTCAACTATTTCATATTTACACTTTAACCCCTCAAATTTTGAGTATTTACTCTTGGGCAACAAAACTTTTCTCACTTTTATAATTTAGTCCTTTCTTGAATTAATAATGTAATATATCATAATATACTTCCCAATGTTGACATAATCCAAAATTTCCCTTTTTGTCACTTTATTTCCTTACTTAACTATATCAAGGATAATATCTTACTTTCTTACTGTAGTAATTTTCGGGGTATTACATCAGGAGTAATCGCATGGGAAAGGTCCCATCTATACCATTGTAACATTAAAAAATGAAAAAAATTGTGAATATTTTCAAGTTTTGAGGGCAATATTAATTTGTAAGCCACTGGACTATTACTCTAGATAATTTCATACGGTCTTATGAACCTCAGATCGAGCATGCCTTTTTTGCTGAACTGTAACACTTTATGTTAGAAAATCAGGTTTGGAAAACGAAGCAGAAAATAAATTTAGAGAAAAACCAGAGTTTTAATTTTTTTCTTTCAAAAACAAGAACTTGGTTATGATACCTAAAGTAATAAACTGTAACACCCCAAACCCGGCCCATTTGCTATGACCGAATTTGAAATGCCATCATGAAAAACGTTTGAAAAGCTTTTGACTTAGAGTTAAAAACATAAAAATTTGTTGTCCTTACTAAAACATTGTGTAATTAAAGTTCCAAATAAAATTAAGTTGTTTAAAAATAAAACATTTTCAAATATAATCGATAATCCAACTTAAAACATAATAAAATCCTTAAATACTTAAAGTGGCCCTTATTACAATAATTAACCTTTCATAAATAATATGTGTAAAACAAATAAAATATCTTCTGCATGGGCCACCTCATATCCACTCCAACCCGGTCCGAGCATCACCTGAAAGGTTTGAGAAAAATTGGGTGAGTCACACACTCGATGTGTAATTAATCCACCGAATTCCACCCACATGTTAACCACATATTAACCCATATATCGATATTAATGCAACATTATTCACATAATTTCACTTATTGGGCTTGGCCCATATCCACATCACATAGAGTTCACATATTGGGCTTGGCCCATAACTATAACACATATCAGATAATAAGATAACTTAACCACATGAGTCCACATATTGGGCTTGGCCCATAACTATAACACATATCAGATAATAAGATAACTTAACCACATGAGTCCACATATTGGGCTTGGCCCATATCCACATCACATAGAGTTCACATATTGGGCTTGGCCCATTTCCACACATATTCACATACAAAATTATGCAATTATGAAACCCAACCCACCTAGGGTCCATCCTCCACACACCCCGTATCCACCTACCACACACCGGGGATTATTAAATCACCCTCTCCTTTTACTCCAATAAGGCAACAAATGCCATCCACGTGCAATAAAGCACAAAAATCCACAACGACCTCGATCAGCGCCAATCCACGATGTAGCCATAGCTAACACCAAAGCCACGATGGGACACATAGTCACTCATCAACCACGATATGGCACATAGCCGATATCAACCACGATGAGGCACATAGCCACTCATCAAGCCACGTACTCGAAGTACACCCGTACCTTCTTTCATATCATATCCCAATCCATGCACATGCAACATTCCATAATGACATAATATAATGATGCATGAGCATGTTCATTAAGCATATAATCACATATTCATATTAAAGATCACTTTTTAATAGATTTGGTACTTACCGAATTATCGACATACCCTTGAGGGTATCCTTATCACTATTTCCATTACACAAGTTAGCACATATTTAACGATATAGATTTAACACAAATACAGGAAGCGGTAGGCTAACTACACACCGCTTATTAGCGAAATCCCGAACCACTCGAATCTAACACGATCTCGAAACGTGGTTCTTCCTTCTCTCTAAATTCGATTTGGTCTCCTACCAAATCCCGAATCACACTCGAGTTCCCTTTGCAATCGCCACCCACTAGTACCTATAAATAATTAACCTTCTACTTATCAATCATTTAAAAAATGATAAACTAACATAGATACCCTTACCACTTGACTTACCAACTTGATTGCTAGAGAGTAAGACTTAGATTGACTGCTTCCAAAGTCCCAAAGAGCCTAAAAGAAATCGATTCCCATGATGATTAACAATATTATCAACAATTGTCGGATTAGGCTTTCACCAAATATCGACAGAGAAGAAGAAAAAGTAAGAAGGGAGTTTCGGCCATGGACACTTACCTTCTTAAAATTGATTGAAGAAACAACCAAAAACACAATCAAGGCCTGATTGAGATTCGGCCAAAATATCAAAAAGAAAGAAAGAAGATTCGGCTATGGTTGATTAAAAACAATAAATAGAATTCGGCTAGAGTGGAAAAGGAGGAAGAAAAAGAAAGTAAAATGAAAGAGAGGAAATTCGGCAAAGGAAGATGGAGAGGATTTCGGCACAAGAGTTTGAGAGAAGAAAAGAAAAATGAAAGGGTGGAGATGAGTACTTTCAGTTTTGAGCAAAAAGAAAGAGAGAAAGAGAGAGAGTTGGGAGAGTAAAGTTTCGGTTTCAAGAAGAAAAAGAGAGAAAGCAAATGGAATTTGGCTCAAAGATTAAGAGAGTAAATCGACAATTATTACTTTGGTTTGGGTTTGCATCAACCGAAAGCACTAGGGAGAAATCAGCAATGCTAAGGAGATTTTGACTTGATGCAAAACAAAGAATAACACCTTCAAAGCTAACCGAAATGTCACCTAACTACAAAGGAAATTTCAGCACTTTTCCCTTACACCAAAATCAAAATTCGGCAATCACCCCAAAGTTATTCTTGCCATCAATTCAAATAAATTTTGAATTAATCACACTCTAATTCTCTCCTTAATTCTTCCTATTCACATCAAAATTAAGTCAACTCCCCTAGCCCTTAAACCGTCCAAATACATGGACTTCAATGTCAAACTTTTCCATACAAAAATTTCCATAGCACACACCTTATATCAAGCCTTGTGTTCCCTTTCAATTCCTTAATTAAAAGATTTCTTTCCCCATGATCAAGCTTGCCTAATCTATTATTCAACTTGCCATAAATTTGAAAGTCCAACCTTATCATGAATAAGGTTTGACCATCCATAAATGCTATGATGCACAAAATATAAAATTCTCAAAATGCCTTCCATGTTACTCGAACCACTAACCTCAAGCACCCTCTCAAGAGCCTTAACCATCTTGCCACTTATTCCTCTTGTGATAGAATTTAATACTTAAATTAACTTAAGTGTCAAGTTCACTTAATCCACTTCACTAACTTCTTCAACTTAAAAATTATTCTAACTTTGTAATTAAATCCAAACCTTCACAAAACTATACTAAGCCCAAAATAAAAATAAAAATTATACCCGAGCTAACACAAATAACAAAATGATACTCAAATTTTCCTAAAGCCCAAGGCCCACTCGGTCCAAATCTACTAGGCCCAATTTAGGGATATTACAATTCTACCTTCCTTAAAGAAATTTAGTCCTCGAAATTTCCAACTAACTAACAATCGTGCAATCCTACTCATCACATTTGTGCTTATCTCACAGACTGATAAAACTATCTTACCTTCTAGGCACAGTTCCTAAGTTCATATCCAAAGTTTCAAGCATTTCACTAACAACACAAGAATGAGCTATCTCTAAAGCAAAACAAAGAACTTACCCGCTATCACATTCTTGGTTGTCCCACATCCAACCTTTAGCACCTCTACCGGTGTTCCACGACCTCGGCGAACCATTTCCTCCATGGTTTGGACCACGAACCTTCGTTGTCCGAGGACAATTCTTAACCAAATGAGCCTTAGATCCACACCGGAAACACTCCTTACTATTACCCCAACACTCTCTCGTATGAGTTCTCCCACACCGAGCACATAAGCGATTAGATTCTCAAAGAATCGATACAGTGCAGTGCAATTCGACCCTCGGTCTTTTTCTCAAAGTCTTCGGCGATTTTGTTGGTCGAAAACTCCTCTTGTTCCAATTTCTATCCTTTTCTCGGTTCTCCTTTACGGTCTTCTTAACTTCTTGTGATTCGAGCTTTCTCCACTAGAACAAAGAAAGTCCCTTTCTCTTTGGAGCAATCAACATTCGCAACTCATCTCAGTAACCCATCTTGAATCGGACACACCTTTCATAATCGGTGGTCACGATCCTTTAGGCGTCTTGACTTAACCGCACAAATTACGCTTAGACGCTGTTATTCGACTTACTTCCTTGCACTAAGTTGAGAAATGCCTTTCTTTGCGAGTCCAAGTAACTAGCTCCAACATACTTTCCTTCAAATTTAACCTTAAAATAATCCCAATCCAATCGATCTGTCGGAACACCTTGTCTAACAGTGAGCCACCATCGATAAGCTTCGTCCCGGAGTAACGAAATAGCACCTTTCAGCTTTTCCTCATCGGTACAGTCCAAATCGTCCATTATTCTTTCGACTGCTTCTAACCAATACTCCGCCACATTCGGAGCTACTCCAGATATTCCTCTAAAAACTTCAGCCCCGTTCGACCTGAGTCGTTCCGACACTGACTTTCGAGCTCCGCTACCTACACTAGCTCCTGCCACTCGCTCGAGCACTTGCAACATAGCCCGCGATACAGCATCATCACCTCTTGATTGATTTTGATCCTCCGTGCCCACTGCTGGCCGCGGCACTTCATTTTCTGACCCATGGCCAGACCCTACCGTTACGATCATCGCCATTCTACCTCTACTACGTCATGACCACCACGTCCTCTAGAACTCATGTCTACTTCGTAATTTAATCGATTAAAAGTTTTATGTATCGAAATTTTGTTTCACTGTTTATCCACGAGCAAATTTTATGAAAGAAGTGTTTAGAGGTAATTCTTTCGATCAATCAAAGTTTCAGCTCAAGCTTCTATTCTAATTTAGAGAGTTACATTCACAAACATCCATAAGGACACATTCATTGATCCACTGCACTCACTTCACTTTTATGGGCATTTCTGTCCATTTCCCCACCCAAGGGTAATTTCGTCATTTGTACTATAAGGGTATTTTGGTAATAATTCAGGGTCAATTCCAAAAATTTTAATAAATCAAAGCACTTTGAAATTTTCCAAAACTCGAGGATATTTCAAAAATTTTCCCAAATCAGAACCATGATAGAAATTTTAAAAATTAGGGTTATTTTGGTAATTTTGTCAATCAGGGGTAATTTCATAAATTTTCCAAATCAAGGCATCTTGATATTTTGCAAAATAAGGTTTTTGGATACTTTTGCAAAGTAAGAAAATTTTATTAAAATCAAGGGTAGTATTGAAACTTTTGGAAACCAAGGGCATTTTAGTAATTTTATAAATCGAAAATATTTTGAGAAATGTATTCAAAATAGTTTGTATAGATCAAAAGGTAGTTTAGTGATTTAAAAAAACTAGAGCTTTTATAAAGCGCATGGCTAGTCCCTTTCGGGTTTTAGTGATTGGTTTAGCAGTGAATAAGTCCTCTTGGTAAGGGTGAACCGTAGCTACGCACTGTAGGATTCGAGTAAAGAGGAGGTGAGTCGCTAGGACTACTTAAATACCAAGCTCTTACCGAATCCACTCCTGACATGCGCACAATGGTTGCCACACCATAACTCGGTGACTTAGTCATGAGTTTGTTTGATAGTCCTTAAGTCTTATGCACTTGAGTTTAAGTAGACTAGTCCTGGGTTCCATAGATCCTAGTTCACTAATCTACGAGCCCAAGTATGCCCATATACCAATCATATAATAATTCACTCAACAATTAGAGGTACTTACGGTGGACTTGGTCGGGAGATACAGTGCCATGCCGAATAAAAGCGAAAAATTTATGAAAGCCCAAATCTTTGAAAAGCCCATCTTAAAAAAATGTTTTGGGCCCAAAACCCTCAAAGCCGAGTTTTGAACTTGGCTCGATACTAAATTGTAACACCCCAAACCCTACCCATTTGCTATGACCGAATTTGAAATGCCATCGGAAAAACGTTTGAAAAGCTTTTGACTTAGAGTTAAAAACATAAAAATTTGTTGTCCTTACTAAAACATTGTGTAATTAAAGTTCCAAATAAAATTAAGTTGTTTAAAAATAAAACATTTTCAAATATAATCGATAATCCAACTTAAAACATAATAAAATCCTTAAATACTTAAAGTGGCCCTTATTACAATAATTAACCTTTCATAAATAATATGTGTAAAACAAATAAAATATCTTCGCATGGGCCACCTCATATCCACTCCAACCCGGTCCGAGCATCACCTGAAAGGTTTGAGAAAAATTGGGTGAGTCACACAGACTCAGTGTGTAATTAATCCACCGAATTCCACCCACATGTTAACCACATATTAACCCATATATCAGATATTAATGCAACATTATTCACATAATTTCACTTATTGGGCTTGGCCCATATCCACATCACATAGAGTTCACATATTGGGCTTGGCCCATAACTATAACACATATCGGATAATAAGATAACTTAACCACATGAGTCCACATATTGGGCTTGGCCCATAACTATAACACATATCGATAATAAGATAACTTAACCACATGAGTCCACATATTGGGCTTGGCCCATATCCACATCACATAGAGTTCACATATTGGGCTTGGCCCATTTCCACACATATTCACATACAAAATTATGCAATTATGAAACCCAACCCACCTAGGGTCCATCCTCCACACACCCCGTATCCACCTACCACACACCGGGGATTATTAAATCACCCTCTCCTTTTACTCCAATAAGGCAACAAATGCCATCCACGCAATAAAGCACAAAAATCCACAACGCGACCTCAGTCAGCGCCAATCCACGATGTAGCCATAGCTAACACCAAAGCCACGATGGGACACATAGTCACTCATCAACCACGATATGGCACATAGCCGATATCAACCACGATGAGGCACATAGCCACTCATCAAGCCACGTACTCGAAGTACACCCGTACCTTCTTTCATATCATATCCCAATCCATGCACATGCAACATTCCATAATGACATAATATAATGATGCATGAGCATGTTCATTAACATATAATCACATATTCATATTAAAGATCACTTTTTAATAGATTTGGTACTTACTGAATTATCGACATACCCTTGAGGTATCCTTATCACTATTTCCATTACACAAGTTAGCACATATTTAACACATATAGATTTAACACAAATACCCGGAAGCGGTAGGCTAACTACACACCGCTTATTAGCGAAATCCCGAACCACTCGAATCTAACACGATCTCAAACGTGGTTCTTCCTTCTCTCTAAATTCGATTTGGTCTCCTACCAAATCCCGAATCACACTCGAGTTCCCTTTGCAATCGGCCACCCACTAGTACCTATAAATAATTAACCTTCTACTTATCAATCATTTAAAAAAATGATAAACTAACATAGATACCCTTACCACTTGACTTACCAACTTCGATTGCTAGAGAGTAAGACTTAGATTGATTGCTTCCAAAGTCCCAAAGAGCCTAAAAGAAATCGATTCCCATGACAGATTAACAATATTATCAACAATTGTCGGATTAGGCTTTCACCAAATATCGACAGAGAAGAAGAAAAAGTAAGAAGGAGTTTGACCATGGACACTTACCTTCTTAAAATTGATTGAAGAAACAACCAAAAACACAATCAAGGCCCGATTGAGATTCGCCAAAATATCAAAAAGAAAGAAAGAAGATTCGCTATGGTTGATTAAAAACAATAAATAGAATTGGCTAGAGTGGAAAAGGAGGAGGAAAAAGAAAGTAAAATGAAAGAGAGGAAATTGGCAAAGGAAGATGGAGAGGATTTCGACAAGAGTTTGAGAGAAGAAAAGAAAAATGAAAGGGTGGAGATGAGTACTTTCAGTTTTGAGCAAAAAGAAAGAGAGAGAGAGAGAGTTGGGAGAGTAAAGTTTGGTTTCAAGAAGAAAAGAGAAAGCAAATGGAATTTGGCTCAAAGATTAAGAGAGTAAATCGACAATTATTACTTTGGTTTCGGTTTGCATCAACCGAAAGCACTAGGGAGAAATCAGCAATGCTAAGGGAGATTTTGACTTGATGCAAAACAAAGAATAACACCTTCAAAGCTAACCGAAATGTCACCTAACTACAAAGGAAATTTCAGCACTTTTTCCCCTTACACCAAAATCAAAATTCGGCAATCACCCCAAAGTTATTCTTGCCATCAATTCAAATAAATTTTGAATTAATCACACTCCTAATTCTCTCCTTAATTCTTCCTATTCACATCAAAATTAAGTCAACTCCCCCCTAGCCCCTTAAACCGTCCAAATACATGGACTTCAATGTCAAACTTTTCCATACAAAAATTTCCATAGCACACACCTTATATCAAGCCTTGTGTTCCCTTTCAATTCCTTAATTAAAAGATTTCTTTCCCATGATCAAGCTTGCCTAATCTATTATTCAACTTGCCATAAAATTTGAAAGTCCAACCTTATCATGAATAAGGTTTGACCATCCATAAATGCTATGATGCACAAAATATAAAATTCTCAAATGCCTTCCATGTTACTCGAACCACTAACCTCAAGCACCCTCTCAAGAGCCTTAACCATCTTGCCACTTATTCCTCTTGTGATAGAATTTAATACTTAAATTAACTTAAGTGTCAAGTTCACTTAATCCACTTCACTAACTTCTTCAACTTAAAAATTATTCTAACTTTGTAATTAAATCCAAACCTTCACAAAACTATACTAAGCCCAAAATAAAAATAAAAATTATACCCGAGCTAACACAAATAACAAAATGATACTCAAATTTTCCTAAAGCCCAAGGCCCACTTTTTCAAATCTACTAGGCCCAATTTCGGGATATTACATAAACACTTAATCAAAATTGTACCTTTTCGACTCATCTAAGATGAACGCTTCGACTAAGTAGTCTTCACTGCTATACTCAAGCTCACATCTAGCGAGTGTGGGTTTGCTTCGAATCAAAAAATTTTTCACAAAAATTACCAACGGGTTAATTTCTCTAAAATTTAAAGCCAAGTTGTAAATAAAAAAAAATATCTCTAGAACTTTTCTGAAATAATCTCTTTAGAGAATTTTCTCTCTACAACTTTCTCTTGAATTTAAGCGTGTGAAAAATAATTACCCAATACTCTTTTTATATATGGAGAGTTTAGATAGTTCAACTATAATTAAACTTAATCACTTTAATATTATATTTAATCTAATATTTATGATAAATATTATATTAATTTAATTAATATAAAAAATTAAGATAATCATTTTAATATCAAATTAATAAAATTAAGATAAGTATTAAATTAAATTTAATATTAAATATATTAAAAAATATTATTTTTGTAATAGTTAATATGAAATCAAATTCCCTGGTGGAGTCCTAGTTGGAGTGTAATTCTTCCACTGCTTAACCACCAAGGACCCACTGTTGCTAACCATTTGCTAGCCATCGAAATGCCGCCATCGCAGTCGACACACAGTGTTCGATTCTTTGTCACTTGGTCGAGCTAGTGACACCAACCACCCCAGATCTTGCCACCTGTTGGATTATCAGCCTAGTTTCACATACTAGGCCCGGTTCGACCAATATTTTGGTCTTGATCTCAATTTTGGGCTCCCGGGCCCAATTTACGATCTGAGATCTAATTTTCAAGTTTAATTACCTATTGAGCCAATTGTTTGACTTGAAAATTAATTTCCAAAAATATCATATTAATTTTAATTAATTTGATTAATTTAATTCTACTTGATCAAGATTAATTTTTACAAAAATCACTTAGATTTTTCAAATTAATTTTCAAGAAAATTCTTTAATCAAATTCTCTAGTTGAACAATTCTCAGGACCGCCTAATTTAATTCCACATCGAATAAATCGACTCAAATAAATTATTTCCAAAGTTGTAGAATTTTTTTCTAATTCAAATGTAGTCTGGTCAAGCTTTTGTTAAGCTAGCGGAGGACCAATTGGACATATACAATTAGGCTCGATTAATAGCAATTATGTCCAAAAGCATCGTTTTGATAGTTCGCAATTTACTTAACCATGGAGTCCATCCACATGGAGTACCATAATTGAAGACTCCTTATTGTATACTCTTTACGAAATAAATTTATCCAGCTCCTTTGTCCAATGACCTCGTCATGTGTGTGTCAACCTCATAAGATATCCTTGATTCCTTTGAGTTAAATATGTTTACTCAATACAATCCTATTTTATCTCATTGTCATCATTGTGTCTTCTTAATAATTAATATGATCATTGCCAACAAATGAATGCGATAAATTGCGTGTTCGAGAACAAGAAACCTGTAACAACCCGTTTTCAGTGAAATCGAAACAGTGGTTTCGGGACCACAAAATCTGAGTCAGAAAGAAAATTTATTTTAATAATATTTCATGGTCTACATTATGATAGGAGAGACGTATAAAAATTCTGATAAGAAAATTTTACCGATTATGTGTTTAATTATAGAAAGGACCAAATTGCATAAAATGTAAAAGTTGAGTTCTAGTAGCTAAAAGGATCAACTAGCTATGGAATTCAAAATAAGAGGTCCTTATATGGTAATTAGACCATTAAAGAAAAGTTAGTAGATATTTTTGATGATCCATCTATGGAAAATTAGAAAAGGTTAATGACTAAATTAAAAATGAAAATAATTAAAAGATGATAAATAATTAAAAAGAAGTATCATATTATTATTATTATCATCTTCATCCCCAAAATTCTATGGAAACCCTAGGAAAGAGAAAGCAAGCTTTCTTGGCTTAATTGGGTAAGTATCCTTGTCCCGTTTTTAATAATTTTTATATTTTTGATATCGAAATAGCTTAATTTATCTATTTTGGAGATTAATTTGTAAAGTTATCAAAGTATCAAAGTTTTTCCATGGATGAATATGTTGAAAATTTGAAATTTATGGTAGAAAATGAAAGGTTGTTGATAGATAAATAACTTTTACAAAATGAATTTTCATGAAATTGTGATTTAGGGACTAAATTGAAAAGTAGTAAAACCCATGGAAATTTTTTATTTTTGTGAAATTCATGGGCTGTTATTGTAACATGTAAAATTCGGTTAGGCTTGAAATAAGGATTAAATTTCATGAATTTCATTTTTCGAGCCTAGGGACAAAATTAGAATTAATAAAAAGTATAAGGGCAAAATAGTAATTTTTCCTACGAAGCGAGTTCAATTGAGTATGAAATGGATTAAATTGATGTTCAACTCATTTATATATATCTGAAAAACTCAAATACAAAGTTAGATCGAGGAAAAGAAAAAGTGCCGGATTAGTAGATTTCTATATACGAACAAGTAATGAGGTAAGTTCGTATAACTTAATCATGTATATTTATATTTTTCAATTGAATACTGTATATGTGAGAATTGTATAAATGATTAATGTATGAAAATAATCACATGCCCAAAATTATTCGATAAATAATGAGTTCCGTTTGAATAATAAAATGCGATGGATACAGTATTTTCCCACACTGATTATAATCCTGCATATGTTGCAGACATTATATCTCAAACGAGCATCCTGTTAAAAGCCTTCTTGAGCATCCTTTTATATAGTTCCTGCGAGCATCCTGATAGGTAGTGATTCTGCATGTGTTACACACTACCGCAGCTCTTTGTGAACGTCCTGTTACATGATTCGATCAGTTGTGATCCAGTATATAATGCGGACACAAACACACCTCTACGTGAGTGTCATGATATAGGCTCTTATGAGCTTCCTAACATGTCTTGCTTGAAACCTCTGTTACCCTATAAGGTGCTAATTGATAATAACTCTTCGGAGTTACCTGTAAAGCTCTATGAGCTCCCTGATTAAAACTCTTATGAGTTTCCTATTTAGCCCGGATAAGTGTCTTATTACATGGCTCATCTGAGCATCCTGATATGTGGCTCGAGAGTGTGCTCTCTGATTATGTGCCCTAATGGGTACCCCTAATTATGAGTTGACGATTTACAATTTTATACACCTTGTCTGTATTACCTGAGTATCCATCGTTATTTCAATAATTCAACGAATAAAACTCTTGACATGAGAAATTATGAAATTAAAAAAATTATGTCTTTAATGCTTCTGAAATACTTGAAAGTGTGAAACATAATGAGCTCATCTATGTTTATTTGATGTACATGTGAATTGTGTGACTAACTTGCTTAATTGAGTGTATGTGATTAGGAAAATTGCCAATTTGTTGGGAAGCATGTTATTGTTATGCTTATTTAATTGAAATTGATTGGTAAGTTTAATTCCTGTTATATGAACTTACTAAGCATTAAATGCTTACTAGGTTTTCTTTTCTCTATTTTATAATGCTTGGAAGTTCTCAAAGGTTGGAGATTGGTCGGAGTATCATCACACTATCCACTAGCTCGTTTTGGTACAAATAATAAACTTATTTTGGTATAATGGCATGTACAGGTTAACTTGGCCAATTGTTGGCTTATAAATGGTTGTTTGTAATCTAGCCATTGGAATGGCTAGTGGTAGTTGGTTTTGGTATATTTATAAGGTTAAATTATGATAAATACATGTGTTTAGTATGTTTAATTGAGTTATATTAAACATGTATGTTTATAAAAGGTAAGATTATAAACATGAATGCATGTGATGATATAATATGCTAGATGATAGAGTTGGCTTGGTTATAATGCTTAAATTGGTTGGCAAATGTATGCAAAAGTTGTTGTAGGTTGAAGGTTAAATTTGGGTGAGAAATAAGGCTAAGAAATGACCTTATTTTGTCCACACGGGTAGACACACGGGCGTGTGGTTTAGCTGTGTGTCCCCTGCATCATAAAATTTAGAAATAGAATGCTTAGAATTAGGCACACGGGCAGAAACATAGCGTGTGTCTTAGACGTGTGTGATACACGGCCTAGAACACGGGCGTGTGTCTTGGCCGTGTGAAACCTGCACCTAATTTGTGAAAAATTAAAAATTGACTACACGGCCTAGCACACGGGCGTGTGGCAGGCCGTGTGGCACAAGTCAGAGAGTTACACGGGTAAGGACATGAGTTGGCACACGGCCGTGTGCCTCACATCGAATGCCCATACTGCCAAAGACATGGGCATGTCACTTGGCCATGTGAGCCACACGCCTGTATATAAGAAAATTTTTTAAATTTTGCAAAAAATTCTCTAAGATTTTGATTTAGTCCCTACTTGTTTCTAATGCTTAAATTGGGCCTCGAGGGTCTATTCAAGGGATGACACGATTAGTTTTGGATATGAATAGTGAATGATATGAATTTTCTATATTTGTTTTGTAAACTCTGGTAATGCTTCGTAACCCTGTTTCGGCGAGGTTACGGGTTAGGGGTGTTACAAAACCCGTGACTACGTTCCATATTTATCAATCTACACAATGCCAATGAGAGGATATCGTTAACTTTTTAATCAAGCTATGAATTCCGTTGATTCTAGTAAAGCCATGCCATACAAAAGTCATGTACCTAACATACCGAATATGGGATCGATCATGTTTAGAGCATAAGCCTCCACTTATATCAAAGCAAATGAGTTACATACGCATGGTCAGTGACTAACTCAGGATATAGGTAAATCACACCATGAATGTCACATGTGAATTAATTCACAAATTGATTCATAACTAATTCATCTTGGGTCCAGTCAAATGTATCACTCTGCCAAAGAATACATCTATGTCTCTACTCCTGAAGTCAACTTCTTTGGTAGTGTAACATCCTGAAGTAATGGGCCTATGCATTTAATGTGTGTGGTTGTGCTTGTTATGCTTGATAGAATGTTTTAGGGGTCCAGAATGGGCTCGAAGTTGGGCCGAGGCCTTAGTCGAATTTTCTGTTTGGACACTTTAGTGGAAAGTAAGTTAGGACAGGGCTTAAAAGACATTACCTATGAATTAAGACACAAAAATGGGCTCATGGCCCAGTGATTAGTAGCGATATGCAGGGACTAGGAGTGGCGTGTCAAGCTGTTAAGGAGGTCCAAGGTTCGAGTCACATAAAACTCAATTCTTTTTAATTAAATTTAGCTAATTTTTGGCATTTAAGTGGGTAGAGTGGGACGACAATAAGGCTTGGAAATAGGAGGATTTATTTGAGTGAATAATGCATCTAATATGACAGATAAAGGGAGGAAGAGGTAGTGTTATCTAGGATTCTTTTAGAGGTGTGATCAGATAAAGATAGGGGAGGAAATTTAGGATTTATCTGCTGGTTACAGTGGTGGTCAAAATTCCAACACTGAGGGGGAGGAGAAATCGGTTCTGACATGATCAAGGGGTGCCGAAATTTCCCTTGATTAATAGCTTAGTTTTAGTTTTAAAAAGGGGCATTTTCGGTTTTAGGTAGTAGGTGCCAAAATTTTGCTTCAGTAGGGGGGATATCTCTTCAATTCCGGCATTTGACCCTATTCTCTTTTTTCTTTCCTCTCATCCCTACTTCTATGCAAAAGCCAAAAAATTCATTGTTCTCTTCTCTCATCTTTTCCTCCAAAAGCCGAAACTTATAACTCTTCTCATCTCCATTCTTTTCCTATAACCGAATGATCATTGTTCTTTCCTTTATTCTCCCTTTTGCCGATTTTTTCATAGCCAAATCTTCATAGATCCTGTTACACTATCTTTCTTTTGATCTTCTCAGAAGCCAAAATCTATCAGGAGAAGTCGAATCTATTAGTAAGTATCGATTTCTTTTGATTGTTTCTCTTTCAATTTTGGGGGCCATAGCCGATTGGCTAATGGGTTGTAAGGCCATCATTAATTCAATATTCTATTCACTGATCTTGTGTCCTGTTTGGGTGGCATTCCAGGATTTAAAGGAGATCTAATCGCCTAGGTTCCTAGGAAAAAAATCGACAACTTCCCAATCCTATCGTCTTCTTTCGGGATTTCAAGGTAAGGATTTCAATTCTCCCTAAGTTGATCCATCGGTTTCCTTTCTTTATTGTGCCTTAACCTAATGCCTCTTTAAACAATCATTATAGTATCCTCTGACTAAGGTCATTCATGGACTCGAATGTCAACAAATCGAAGGAAGGGGTTGGATTTATAGTCCCAGCCTCAAAGTTCAAGAAACACACGGTGCCAGCAGTACGGGATTGGCCACCTAGTTGTGGACTGGCTTCAGAACAAAACCTTAGAAAGTTAGCGATCGATCGACTTACGATAGTGTCGACACGTAAAGTAATCGTCTTGTCGGAATCGTGTGTAGATCTCTATCACACTAGCTAATCTGTATTATATGTATGTTATGGGCTAAAAGCCGAAAAATGAGGCTGTATGAACAGTCGTATTACCCAGAAAGGGTAGGTAAGGGATGCCAAGTACGTAATCATAGAAACTTCTCTATGTGTATCGAAGTATGTGAAAGTCTGTGATCTGTTTAGATAGTATAATGTTCTGATTCTTGCATGTATGTATGCATGGGATGGGATTGATATGATGAAGGGGAAGAAGGTCGCATGGCGATCGGTGGCTTTGCCACATAGGCCACACAATGATCGGTCTTTATGACATGCAGCACAGCTATCGAAATATTACAATGTATTATTAAGGTCGCATGGCGATCGGTGGCTTTCCCACATAGGTCACATAGTGATCGGTCTTTATGACAGACAACATAGCTGTCGATATGGTGTGCAGCGGATGGAGGGTTGGTTGTAGAAATCCCCACGGTGTGATGGTTGGTATGGGGGTGTGTAGAGGATAGACTCTTAGGTTTGGGATGGGCCATGTTGCATGTAAATATATATTCTGTTGCCATTGTGTATGGGCCCAGGGCCCATAATGTGTTTGTGGGCCTCAAGGCTTTTATGTGTTTTCGGGATTTACACACTAAGTCTTGGTGACTCACCCTTTCATTTCTCCCAACTTTTCAGATGAGCAGTAGATCGTGGACATGGGAGTCGAGGCAGACTCGAGGGGCCATCAAGTCTTTTATCTTCATAGACTATTTTCGGTTTTTCTTTAAGTTTTAATTTTGGGATTATTTTTGTAATAAGGCCTCCATAACTTAGGTTATCAAACTATATTTTTTTATTTTACATCTTATAAACTTATGTTTTCAAAGTCTTAATTATAAAGTGAAAGGAAAATGGGTTTTTCTAGCATGTTCAATGCAAATGTTAAAGTTTCTTCAAAAATGTCACAATTAATGATTAATCTATTAAAATAAACTGAGATTTTCAAAACCCTTCGAGGCAAAGTTTTTAACATTCAACCCATAGCATACCAGATTCGGTCATGACGTATGGGTCGGGTTTGGGGTGTTAGATCTTTGGTATCAGAGCCTAATTCAAAACTCGGGCTGTGAAATGGGTCTAGTAGTGATTAGTAAAAGTGATGTAAGTTTGAGAAAAGTTTGATTGAGATATGGCCTTCGAGTCTACCGACACCCGATCCATGCAGGTAAGTATTCTAAACTCATTATGTGATATTCATGTTGGGCTTGATGGGCTCTATAGGGACGTAGGCTAGTATGCTAGAGTTTATGGACTTTAGGTTTAGTATAAACAATTCTTCAAATCTCATAAAACTTAATTTCTAATTAAACATGTCTGTGAACAAGTCACAGGGTTAGGGTGTGGTAACAGGCATACGCATGTCTAAGATTGGATCTAGGGAGAGCTTGGTATTTAAACGGCCCTAGCGGCTCACCTCCTCTTCACTAGAATCCTACCTGGTGCGTAGTGACTATTCACCGTAGCCACGGGGACTTGTTGACGGGCCAAAATTTATAACTAAAACTTGAAAGGGACCAGCCACCCTATTTCGTAAAATTACTAAAATACCCTAGTTATTTAAAATTTCTGAAATACCCTCGATTTGTGAAAATTTCCCAAAATACCCTTGGTTTGCAAAATTATTGAAATACCCTTAGATTGCAAAATTACCAAAATACCCCTATTTTGTAAAATCACCAAGATACCCTATTTTGGAAAATTACGAGAATACCCCTAGGTAGTGAAATGACAAAAAAATCCTTATGTAATGAATGTGAGTTCATGGATGCTACTTGTATGTTGATGTGTGATGGTTGGATGTATGCGGATTCTAGAGCTAGGAAATATAGACTTGAGAACTGAACCTTGTAGATAGAGTTTGAATTTGAAAGAACTACTGTTAAAACTACTCTCCATAAGATTATTCGTTATTAATCAGTGGAAAAAATTAATAATTCATAAAATTCCTAATCAGATAAACGCGAATCGATAGAATGAGCACTAAAGGACGTGGTGAGTGTGGCCGAGGTAGAGGCAGGATTATTGTGTCGGAATCGGTAGGGTTTGGTCATGAGTCGAGGAATGAGGTACCAGTGTCACCAGCTATAGAGGCAGAATTTCAGGATCAGACGACCGGAGATGATGCGGTATCTCAGGCAATGTTGAAGGTTTTAGAAAGGGTTACTGGGGCAGGCATGGGCACAGGAGCTCGAAAATCTGTGTCGGAGCGACTTAAAGCTAATGGGGCAGAAGTGTTTAGGGGAATTTCTGGGATAGCCCCGAGTACAGCTAAGTATTGGTTGGAGGCAGTCGAACGCATAATGGATGATTTAGATTTCACGGAAGAAGAGAAGCTGAAAGGAGTAGTGTCCCTTCTCCGGGAGGAAGCTTATTAATGGTGGCTTACGGTTAAGGATGGTATAGTGGTTGACCATATCACTTGGGATTACTTCAGAATGGCGTTCTAGAGTAAGTACATTGGAACGAGTTATGTGGATGTACAGCGTAGAGCATTTCTAAATCTGGTTCAGGGAAGTAGGTCGGTGGCATCGTATGAAGCGAAATTCTTACGCTTGAGTCGTTATGCTCGAGGGATAGTGGCCACAGAACATGAACAGTGTGTTCAATTTAAAGATGGCCTGAAAGATGATTTACGTGTTTTGATAGCTCCACAGCGGGAGAGGGAATTTGTTGTGCTTGTGGAGAAGGCTAAGATAGCTGAGGAGGTAAAGCGAATGAAAAAAGCTAAATCGGGATAAAGATAGAAGTGGAAGTAGGAGGAATTTTGGATCGTCAGGAGCAGCTGGGCGTACTCAAAAAAGACCTAGGTCGGGTGGGCCAAACCAGGTAAAGAGACCTACTGCTAACCAGACACAGAGGTATGTTCGCTGTGGTAAATTCCATATAGGTGAGTGTTGGGCAGTCAGTGGAAAGTGCTTTAGGTGTGGATCTTTGGACCATCGACAGAGACCGCCCATAGCCACGTGATGTAGGACCCACAGGTGGAAATGCTCACCAGTAAAGGAGGTCAAGAATGCAGAGGGTCGTGGTCCACTAGAGGTGGTAACGGTTTTGGTGGGGGTGGAGCACTAGGTCGAGGCGAGAAACACCGAGGCGAGACAATTTGGGTTAGTCTATCTTGTCGAGACGTCGAGAGGAGGTTGACGATCGGATGTTATAACCGAATGCGTTTTAATATTTGGTTTGCCTTACACTGTATTGATTGACATTGGGTCGACACATTCATATGTTGCTAGTAGTGTGTCTGGAACTTTGAGTTTAGATTTCAAGATTACCTCTAGGGCAATGTCTGTAATTATCCCATTAGGACAATCTGTGGTAGTAGATAAACTCTATCGGGAGGTACCCTTAGAAGTTCAGGGAATAGTTTTCAGACGGATTTGATGGAATTACCATTCGCGAGTTTGATTTAATATTAGGCATGGACTGGCTGGTGAAGTATCAAGCTAATTTAGATTGTGCAGCCAAGCGTATGGTGTTGAAAACCCCGAGGGTGGTGAAGTGTTGGTGATAGGAGAAAAGGGGAAGTGTCTGTCGAATGTAGTGACTGCCCTAAGAGCAGAAAAGATGGTGAGAAAAGGATACGAGGTAGTTTTAATGTTTGTTCGGGCTCTAGAAGCTAAGGACCTAAATTTTGGGGACGTTAGGACGGTAAAGGAGTTTCCTGATGTTTTCCCAGAAGAGCTTCCGGACTACCCCCGGATCGTGAAGTGGAGTTTGGTATCGATCTTTTTCCAGGAACAGCTCCAGTATCTATTACTCCATATAGGATGGCGCCAAAGGAGTTGGTGGAATTGAAAGCGCAGATTCAGGAGTTGCTGGATAGAGGGTTTATTTGACCAAGTGTGTCACCGTGGGGAGCACCGGTGTTATTTGTCAAGAAGAAAGATGGATCAATACGTATGTACATTGACTATCGTCAGTTGAATAAGCTAACAATCAAGAACAAATACCGGTTGCCGAGGATCGATGACTTGTTCTATCAGTTGAAGGGAGCCTCAGTCTTTTCAAAGATAGATCTGAGGTCAGGATACCATCAGCTTAAGGTTAAGGAGGCAGATATTCATAAGATGACTTTTAGGACTCGCTATGGTCATTACGAGTTCATGGTAATGCCATTCGGATTGACCAATGTGCCAGCAGCATTTATGGACATGATGAATCGAATCTTCCAACCATACTTGGATCGGTTTGTCATGGTATTCATAGATGATATCCTGGTTTATTCAAGATCGGAGGAGGAACATGACTCACACCTTCGAGTGGTTTTGCAGATCTTGAGGGAGAAGCAGCTGTATGCCAAATTCAGTAAGTGTGAATTTTGGCTAAGGGAAGTTACGTTTTTAGGCCATGTTGTGTTGGTAGAGGGGATTAGGGTTGACCCTCAAAAAATTGAAGCCGTATTGGATTGGGAGCCGCCTAAATCCGTGGCAGAAATTCGGAGTTTTCTTGGACTGGCCAGGAACTATCAAAGGTTTGTTGAAGGATTTTCTTCAATAGCGGCACCATTGACTAAGTTATTACGAAAAGGAGTTCCGTTTATTTGGTCCAATAAGCAGCAAGAGACTTTCGAGAAGTTAAAAATGATTTTGACAGAGGCTCCGGTATTGATTTAGTCGGAGGCTGGAAAGGAATTCATAATTTATTGTAATGCATCGCACACGAGACTAGGATGTGTGTTGATGCAAGATGGAAAGGTTTTTATGTATGCATCTCGGCAGTTAGGACCGCACGAAGCAAATTATCCCACCCATGATTTGGAGTTGGCGGGTGGCTTTTGCTTTAAAGATTTGGAGACATTATCTTTACGGGAGAAATCTATTATTTACACCGATCATAAGAGCCTAAAATACCTTTTGACCCAGAAGGAGTTGAATCTAAGGCAGAGGAGGTGGATCGAGTTGTTAAAGGATTATGATTGCTCGATCGAGTACCATCCAGGTAAAGCTAATGTGGTGGCGGATGCTTTAAGTCGTAGAGTAATCTCTAACTTAAGGGTAATGTTTGCTCACCTTAGTTTATACGATGATGTGAGCTTATTGGCTGAACTTCAAGTGAGACCCTCTTGGGTCAGTCAGGTTAAGGAGAAGTAGTAGATCGATGAGTTGCTAAAGGAGAAGTTTCATGTAGGATCAAGTGATGGATCGACGGACTTTAGTATGAATGAGGAAGGACTGTTATGTTATCAAGGGAGAGTTTGCATGCCAAAAGATCCGAAATTGAGGCATAGGATTTTGCAAGAAGTGCATGGAAGTTCATACGCTATGTACCCTGGAGGGAGTAAGATGTATCGAGATTTACGGGATCAATTCTGGTGGCCGGGCTTAAAGCGAGAGGTAACTGAACTGGTGAGTAAGTGTTTGACTTGTCAGTAGGTAAAGGCGGAGCATCAGTTACCATCAGGGTTATTGCAACCAGTGAAGATTCCACAATGGAAGTGGGAAAGGATCACAATGGACTTTGTTAGTGGGCTGCCCCTCACGCCTACTAAGAAAGATTCAGTCTGGGTGATTGTTGATCGCTTGACGAAATCTGCTCAATTTATACCAGTAAGGGTCGATTACTCTCTGCAGAAGCTGGCTAGGTTATATATAGCAGAGGTAGTGAGGTTGCATGGGGTACCAGTATCAATCATATCGGACAGGGACCCGAGGTTCACGTTGCGATTCTAGAAGGCTTTGCATCAAGCGTTGGGTACGAAGTTGGATTTCAGTACAGCGTTTCATCCTCAGACAGATGGACAGTCTGAGCGGGTAATTCAGATCTTGGAGTACATGTTGAGAGGTTGTGTCATTGATTTCAGAGGTAGTTGGGAAGAATTTATACCATTAGCGGAGTTTGCGTACAACAACAGCTACCAATCTAGTATTCAGATGGCGCCCTATGAGGCATTGTACGGGCGGAAGTGTCGTACTTCTACCTGTTGGACGAAATTAGGGGAACATCAAATTTTGGGTCCGAGTTGGTTACCGAGATAGAGGAGAAGGTTGAGTTAATTCGAGCTCAACTAAAGGAAGCGTCGGACCAACAGAAGTCCTATGCAGACTTGAAGCGTAAGGACATAGAGTTTGCAGTGGGTGACAAGGTGTTCTTGAAGGTGTCGCCATGGAAGAAAGTGCTGAGGTTTGGACGGAAGGGTAAATTAAGTCCCAGATTTATCAGACCTTATCGGGTGTTAAAATGAGTGGGGTCGGTAGCCTATCAGCTAGAGCTACCTTCTGAGCTAAGTTAGATTCACAATGTATTCCACATTTCTATGTTAAGACGTTACCGTTCAGATCCATCCCATGTGGTGTCTGTGGAAGAAATCAAAGTGAGACCTGACCTATCCTTTGAAGAAGAACCGGTAAAAATCCTGGATCATGATGTCAAGGTATTACGAAGGAAAATGGTTCCATTAGTTAAGGTTCTATGGCAGAATCACGATTCTGAGGAGGCTACTTGGGAACCAGAGGAAGCGATACGACGGCAATACCCGTATCTATTCTGATCAGGTAATTTTGATGCCGAAATTTCTTTAAGGGGGTAGAACTGTAACATCCTAAAGTAATGGGCCTATGCGTTTAATGTGTGTGGTTGTGCTTGTTATGCTTGATAGAATGTTTTAGGGGTCCAGAATGGGCTCAAAGTTGGGCCGAGGCCTTAGTCAAATTTTCTGTTTGGACACTCTAGTGGAAAGTAAGTTAGGACAAGGCTTAAAAGACATTACCTGTGAATTAAGACACAAAAATGGGCTTGTGGCCCAGTGGTCAGTGGCGATATGCAAGGACTAGGAGTGACGTGTCAAGCTGTTAAGGAGGTCCAAGGTTCGAGTCACATAAATCCCAATTCTTTTTAATTAAATTTAGCTAATTTTTGGCATTTAAGTGGGTAGAGTAGGGTGGCAATAAGGCTTGGAAATAGGAGGATTTATTTGAGTGGATAATGCGGCTAATATGGCAGATACAGGGAGGAAGAGGTAGTGTTATCTAGGATTCTTCTAGAGGTGTGATCAGATAAAGATAAGGGAGGAAATTTAGGATTTATCTGCTGGTCACAGTGGTGGCCGAAATTCCAACACTGAGGGGGAGGAGAAATTGGTTCAAATATGATCAAGAGGTGCCGAATTTCCCTTGATTAATAGCTTAGTTTTAGTTTTAAAAAGGGGCATTTTCGATTTTAGGCAGTAGGTGCCAAAATTTTGCTTAAGTAGGGGGGATATCTCTTCAATTACAGCATTTGACCCTATTCTCTTTTTTCTTTCCTCTCATCCCTACTTCTATACAAAAGCCAAAAATTTCATTGTTCTCTTCTCTCATCTTTTCCTTTAAAGGCCGAAACTCATAACTCTTCTTATCTCTATTCTTTTCCTATAACCGAATGATCATTGTTTTTTCCTTTATTCTCCCTTTTGCCGATTTCTTCATAGCCGAATCTTCATAGATCCTGTTACACTGTCTTTCTTTTGATCTTCTCAGAAGCCAAAATCTGTCAGGAGAAGCCGAACCTGTTGGTAAGTGCCGATTTCTTTTGATATTTTCTCTTTCGATTTTGGGGGCCATAGCCGATAGGCTAATGAGTTGTAAGGCCATCATTAATTCGATATTCTATTCATTGATCTTGTGTCTTGTTTGGGCGACATTCTGGGATTTAAAGGAGATTTAACCGCCTAGGTTACTAAGAAAAAAATCGGCAACTTCCCAATCCTATTGTCTTCTTTCGGGATTTCAAGGTAAGGATTTCAATTCTCCCTAAGTTGATCCATCGGTTTCCTTTCTTTATTGTGCCTTAACCTAATGCCTCGTTAAGCAATCATTATAGTATCCTCTGACTAAGGTCATTTATCGACTCGAATGTCAGCAAATTAAAGGAAGGGGTTGGATCTGTAGTCCCACCCCAAAGTTTAAGAACGTCGTGCGGTGCCAAGATGACAGATTGGTCATTTGGGTTGTGGACCGACTTCGAACAAAACCTTAGAAAGTTAGCGATCGTATCAACTTCGATAGTGTCGACATAGGAAATCTTCATCTGTCGGTGTCGGTGTGTAGATCTCTATCACACTAGTTAATCAGATTATATGTATGTTATGGGCTAAAAGTCAAAAAATGAGGTCAGATGAGCAATCGTATTACCCGAAAAGGGTAGGCAAGGGATGCAGTGCGTAATCATAGAAACTTCTCTGTGTATCAAGTATGTGAAAGTCCGTGATATGTTTAGATAGTATAATGTTCTGATTCTTGCATGTACGTATGCACGGGATGGGATTGATATGATGAAGGGGAAGAAGGTCGCATGGCGATTGGTGGCTTTTCCACATAGGTCACATAGTGATCAGTCTTAATGACAGGAAGCACAACTGTCGAAATACTACAATGTATTATTAAGGTCGCATGGCTATCAGTGGCTTTGCCACATAGGTCACATAGTGATCGGTCTTTATGACAGACAGCACAGCTGTCGATATGGTGTGTAGCGGATGGAGGGTTGATTGTAGAAATCCCCACGGTGTGATGGTTGGTACGGAGGTGTGTAGAGGATAGACTCTTAGGTTTGGGATGGGCCATGTTGCATATAAATATATATTCTGTTGCCATTGAGTATGGGCCCAGGGCCCATAATGTGTTTGTGGGCCTCAAGGCTTTTATGTGTTTTCGGGATTTACACACTGAGTCTTGGTGACTCACTCTTTCATTTCTCCCAACTTTTCAGATGAGCAGTAGATCGTGGACATGGGAGCCGAGGCGGACTCGAGGGGCCATCAAGTCTTTTATCTTCATAGACTATTTTCGATTTTTCTTTAAGTTTCAATTTTGGGATTATTTTTGTAATAAGGCCTCCATAACTTAGGTTATCGAACTATATTTTTTTATGTTACATCTTATAAACTTATGTTTTCAAAGTCTTAATTATAAAGTGAAAGGAAAATGGGGTTTTCCAGCATGTTCAACGCAAATGTTAAAGTTTCTTCAAAAATGTCACAATTAATGATTGATAGGTTAAAATAAACTGAGATTTTCAAAACCCTTCAAGGCAAAGTTTTCAACATTCAACCCGTAGCATACCAGATCCGGTCATGAAGTATGGGCCAGGTTTGGGGAGTTACTGGTAGCCAAGAATAGCCATCTCTTCAATTGGAATTTTAGACGACATAATAATCATTCTTAATATTTGAATCAAATGCTCACTTTGATTCTTTTATGGGATTACAGACTTGTTTAGATTATCTACTGAAGGAAGTTATCTTTCTCGTAATGTAAATGTTCATACAATGCCACCTATCATTACTTTGAACTTAGACAATCAATGAGCCAGATTTTCCTTGCCACAATTTTGCTATACATGCAAAATACGAAAGACAGAAATACAAAAGACATAATAATGAGATGTGAAATTTATTTATTCATCATTCAAATACATAGACAATAATTACATTTTTACTACAATATAGGAACATGTTCCAAAATCTCCCACTTGCCCTAGTGAAATAAATGTGTCATGTTTCGCATTCCTATATCTTCGATGTGTTTATTAATACTCCTACTTACAAGAGTCTTAGTAAATGGATCCACAAGGTTTTCTTCAGAAGCTACTTTCACCACATTTACAATTCTTTCATTTACTGCCTCTCATATCAAGTGATACTTACGATCATTGTGTTTCGTCCTCTTGTGACTTATCATTTCATTATTGTTAACTATTACAGCACTGTTATCACAATATAATGTTATAGCTTTTTCCATACCAGGAATGATTTCAAGATCAGTTAAGAACTTTTGAAGCCATATTGCTTCTTTTTTTTTGCCTCAGAAGTAACTACATACTCGACCCCTATAGTAGAGTTAGCAGTGCAAGTTTGTTCTACACTTCTCCATGTTTTGGCTCCATGGCCTAGGATGAATAGATTTCTCAATGTCAATTTCCTCAAATCTTTATAGGTTTGGAAGTCTGAGACTGTGTATGCAATAGGAGTAAGGTTCTCCCCAGAATACACAAGAATATAATTCCTGATTCTTTTAAGTTACCTTAATATATTCTTTTCAACTTGCCAATGCCTGAAATCAAGATTCGCCTAATATCAACTAATCATTCCTATTACAAAACAGATATCTAGATTTGTACAAAGCATTGCATGCATAATGCTTCCAAATGCCAGAGCAGATGGAACCTTACTCATATGCTCTTTTTCTGTCGCTGTCTTAGGACAATCATCTAAAGAAAGATGAAAACTTGATGCAGTCAGCTGAGCGCCTGACTTCGAACCGGTCATTACAAAATGTTCTAGTACCTTACCAATGTATGAAGCTTGTGATAGAGCTATCATTTTATTCTTTTGATCTCTAAGAATTCAAATTCCAAGAATATAACTAGCTTCACCCAAGTCTTTCATAATAAACTATTGAGCTAACCACAGTTTAACCGATGATAATTCTCCTACATCATTTCTAATAAGTAGAATATCATCGACATAGAAAACAAGGAAGACCATCTTTTTTTCTTTTATATGCTTATAAACACAAGGTTCGTCAGCATTTTTCTCAAACCCAAAAGATTTGATCGTTTGATCAAATCTTTTATTCCATGAGCGAGATGCCTGCTTAAGTCTATAAATGGATCTTAGCAGTTTGCAAACTTTTTGCTCCTTTCCTTTGACAACATAATAGTGGGTTGAACCATGTAAATGGTTTCATCAAGATAGCCACTCAAGAATGCTATCTTGAAATCCATCTGCTAGATCTCATAATCGAGAGCAGGGGGAATAGATAAGAGTATGCGGATAGACTTGAGCATGGCTATCAGAGAGAAAGTCTCATGTAATTGATGCCTTCTTTCTATGTGTAGCCTCTCCCTACAAGTCTAGCTTTATTTTTTTCCACTTTCTCTTACACATTTCTCTTCTTCTTGTAGACCCACTTACACCTGATGGGTTTAATCCCAACAGGCTACAAGTTCCCACACCGTATTGGATTTCATAGAATCCATCTTGGCATCCATAGCCTGTTTCTAGAGTTTGGAATCAATGTCCTGCATAGCCTCCTCGTAAGTGAGTGGATCATCATCCTCATAATCGACTTCTGTATTATAAATGCTACCATCAGTGAGGAAGAATTTTGGTTTCTTAAAAACCTTCCCATTATGATGAATTCCCCTATGTTGTTGATTGTTTGTATGTCTTTCTACAACTTTCGCAAGAATTGAACTTGGTGATTGTTTTATAACTCCTGAGAGTTCCTCAAGTACCACTTTACTTCGAGGCTTAAGTTATCCATGTAACTTTCCATAAGGAAAGTAGCATGAGTAGAAAATTTAATGACATTATCTTTCGTATTGTAGGATAATCCACCCTTTGTTCCTTTAGAATATCTTACAAACATGCAAAATTCTGTCCGTGCATCCAACTTCTTTGTATCCTTATCCAGAATGTGTGTTGGAGTGTTGGACAACCCCATATTCTAAAGCAATTTAGAGCAATTTTCTTTCCATGCCACAGTTCATAAGGTGTCTTACCATCAGACTTGGTTGGCACATCATTCAGAATATAGCAAGCCGTTTGTAACGCATATCCCTAGAAGGAAGTAGGGAGTTGTGAATAGCTTAACATTGAATGTACCATGTCAAGCAAGACTCTGTTCCTTTTCTCAGTTATGCCATTCTTCTATGGAGTGCCTGACGCAGTCAATTGGGATAAAATCCCATTGTTTATGAGGTATCCTAAGAACTTGTCAGACAAGTATTCCCCACCCTGGTCAGACCGTAGATTCTTTATGGATAAACCTAATTGCTTTTCCAGTTTCGCATGAAACTCTCAAAATTTATCAAAGGTTTCACTTTTGCGGTGCATTAGATAAACATATCCATATCAAGAATAGTTGTAGATGAAAGTCACGTAATAATCGTAACTTCCTCGGGAACTGATGCTCATGGGACCACATACATCAGTGTGCACAAGTTCTAAAGGTTGTTTGGCCTTAATACCTTTCATATTAAAAGACTACTTAGTCATTTTACCTTCCAAGCAATATTTAAATTGTGGAAGACTAACTTCCTTAAGCATACTTAAGGACCATCTTTCACATGTCTAGTGATTCTTTCTTGGTTAATATGACCAAGTCTTAAACTATTTCAATTTGAAACATCGAGTAATTATTTGGTTTGATAAAATAGAAATTATTTTCCATCCATCCGTTATAGATTAAAGAACGATTTCTATGAATAAAAACCCTTTTATTGAATGTCAAGGTATAACCGTCATAAAATAAACATACTATAAAAATCAAATTCCTCTTAAAATGAGGTACATAAAATACATTCTTTAAAACAACTTTCCTAAAATTATCAAAATGTAAAATAACTTCTCCCACTGTTTTGGCTGGAACATAGCTCCTATATTCGGTTTGCAATGAGAGGGTCCTGTCACACAGATATCGCGTTTCGTTGAACCCCTGTAAAGAAACACATACATGGTTAGTGGCTATAACGTGGTTTGTGCAAGTGTACACGGTCGTTCGAGTAATAAGTAAGTAAAATGAGTTATTGTCTCCACAGGGACTGTATATTTTAATCGGTTAATTGCAAAATTTTAAATCACAATATGGTATAGAAATTCAATAATTTGAATGGTGGATGATTAAATTAACTTATCTAAATGAAAGATGATCCCTATGCAATTTTATCTAAATGCAAATGATCTAAATGTATGAATGGATGTCATTAGGAACAAAAACAATCAACATTAAATACGTTAGGATAATTATATTAATTAATTCAATTTACTTTATCATGCTTAACAATGTTCAGAAATACTTCCATGACAACTTGATCTTTCAGGGGTTTGGAAACCAAATGAAGTCCTTTCGGAGTTTTTTACTTAGTTAAATATGCATTTTACTAATCATATTAACTAAGGGTTTCTTAGTATTTATGCGAGGTCACAGGGACATTTACGTTTGCAACAGTTTAATCACATAAACCTAAACACTATGAAAGATAATAGAGATAACTAAAAATATTATGAACCTCAACTTAGTCGGATTTAATGATCTAAATTGAGTGTTGCACTTTTCAATTATGTGTCTACTACCCGTCGTCTAGTTAGGATCACCCAGCTAATCTGAGTGCACCCAATCACGTATGAATGAAATGCATCATGATATTAATTGAAAACATGATCGACTAAGGCCCAAACATATTAAACATGAATAAAAAAATCTTATTGAATTAACATAATCATCCTAGCAAATAGGATTTAAAATACCATCAATGATGTCAAAAACAATAAACTCAAAGCAAACATAATTAAAATAAATAACAAGAGGAAAGAGTACTATTCAGTTCAGCAACCTTTCGAATCTATTCTGATTGATGCACTCCTCTGTTCTGCTTGATGCTTCTTTTGCTAAGGAGTTCCTAAAGTGGCCGACCAAAGAATGCTTTTGACAAAGCTAATGTTGGCTAAAAGATGGATAGGGAGATGGTGGCTATGCAAGGGAAAGGAAAAAAGAAATGAGAGAGAATGGTGAATGAGAGAATGAATGAGAGATGAGGGATGATGGGTTAAGGAATTGATGCATGGTATTTATAGGTGAATGTAAGGGGTAGAGTTTGTGATAAACCGTAATATGTTCATATTTTAATCCCACATTTAGCATACTTTTGAATGATTTATTCCTTGAATTGTGGAATTTGGAACTCCTAATCCTTTAATTTCATGTTTTATACTTAGGAGAGCACCGAGGATGAAAAGAATGAGAAACGGGCTAAAAATGGAGAAAATGGGCCAAAATACGAAATCAACATGGCTAGGGCCCGAGACACACGGTAGTGCCTCTATAGCAGATTCGACCACGACCAGGATTCGATTCACACGGCTGTGCCACACGGGCTTGCACCTACCGCATCAAAGAAGAGTTTAATTTGGATTAGGGTACTTAGAGGCAAATAAAGACATTCCAAAAGCCTATATAAACACCCTAGAGGCCAACCTTCAAGGGGGCATTCAGCTAGGCCAAGGAGCCAAGCCAGAGAGGCCTAATTGTGGGATTCACTCAAAGAAAGCCAGTTGATTCATCTCAGAAGCCGGAATCACACTCAAGATTGAGGATCTCTCTTCAATTCCTTCAGGGGGTTTTAGGGTTTTCTTTATGTTTTGTTATTTTTCTTCTGAGATATATTCTTTTATGATTATGAACTAAACCCCTTAAATACCTGAGGGGGATGAAACCTAAGACGGATCTTGTTATTGTTTTCTAAACAATATGATAAATACTTGATTTGTTCTTAATTATGTGTTCTTAATTCTTGTTTTGATATTTCAGGATATTAATTCAAGTATTGATGTGCTTAGGAATTGGAGCAAAAGTCCCTGTTTAAGAGTAGATCTAGCATAGTTAAGCAGAGTTGATCGCAACCCTAGAGATAGGATGACGAAAATTTGCCGGATTAGGGTCAAACCTAATATGGGAGTCCATAGACCGAGTTAATAGAATTCTCAGGGTTTAAATTAGAAAGAGATTTCAATTAATCAACCTAGGGTTAGACGTTAGTAGCCTCGAGAGAGGTATTAATAAAAATTAGGGAATCCTACGGATCAAGTCAAGTGAATAAATCGTCTGGTTCAGAGTTAGATAACAAGTGAAGTCTAGGAGGATTCTTCCTCGGGTGTTGTCTTAATCAATTGGTTTTCCCTCAAGTATTTCCCCATTCCTCCTCTATGTCTTAGCATCTTTAGCTTAATAGTTAGTTAAATTTAGATTAAATAGCAATTCCCTTAATTCTTAGGCTAAATAATAAAAAGAAAGTTAGTATTAGTACTTTTGGTTCCCTTGGGTTTGACAATCCGGTCTTGCCACTAAACTATACTACTGTTCGATATGTGCGCTTGCCTCAATCATGGTGATAGTTAGTTTCTAGGCTCGATCATTCATTATATAAATTTTAAGACTCTTTCCTCCACCATCAAGTTTTTGGTGCCATTGTCGGGGAACTAAAATATTAAGAACGCTAAATTTTTATTACTTTAGCCATATTTTATTTTTGCAATTAAACTTTATTTTTACTTTTCGAATTTTCTTTTTCTTTTCCTAGCAGGCACCTCTAGTTTATGACTAGAAGGAACATGACAGGACCCTTAATTTATGACAGTGATATTGAAGGTATTGTTTGCAGAAATCGTAGAGAAATAATGCGAAGCTTAAATTAAATAGAAGAAGAGCAAGGGAACGAAATTAATACTATCCATTAGCTCGTTTTGGTACAAATAATAAACTTATTTTGGTATAATGGCATGTATAGGTTAACTTGGCCAATTGTTGGCTTATAAATGGTTATTTGTAATCTAGCCATTGGAATGGCTAGTGGTAGTTGGTTTTGGTATATTTATAAGGTTAAATTATGATAAATACATATGTGTTTAGTATGTTTAATTGAGTTATATTAAACATGTATGTTTATAAAAGGTAAGATTATAAACATGAATGCATGTGATGATATAATATGCTAGATGATAGAGTTGGCTTGGTTATAATGCTTAAATTGGTTGGCAAATGTATGCAAAAGTTGTTGTAGGTTGAAGGTTAAATTTGGGTGAGAAATAAGGCTAAGAAATAACCTTATTTTGTCCACACGGGTAGACACACGGGCGTGTGGTTTGGTTGTGTGTCCCCTGCATCTTAAAATTTAGAAATAGAATGCTTAGTATTGGACACACGGGTAGAAACATAGCGTGTGTCTCAGACATGTGTGATACACAGCCTAGAACACGGGCGTGTGTCTTAGCCGTGTGAAACCTGCACCTAATTTGTGAAAAATTAAAAATTGACTACACGGCCTAGCACACTGGCTTGTGGCAGGCAGTGTGGCACAAGTCAGAGAGTTACACGGGTAAGGACATGATTTGGAACACGACCGTGTGCCTCACGTCGAATGGCCACACGGCCTAAGACATGGGCATGTCACTTGGCCGTGTGAGCCACACGGCCTACTCACACGGCTGTGTGAGCCACACGGCCTACTTACACGGGCGTGTGACACGGGCGTGTGACACCTGTATATAAGAAAATTTTTTAAATTTTGCAAAAAATTCTCTGAGATTTCAATTTAGTCCCTACTTGTTTCTAATGCTTAAATTGGGCCTCGAGCGTCCATTCAAGGGATGACACGATTAGTTTCGGATATGAATAGTGAATGATATGAATTATCTATATTTGTTTTGTAAACTCCAGTAATGCTCTGTAACCTTGTTCCGGCAAGGTTACGGGTTAGGGGTGTTAAAAAACACGTGAATACGTTCCATATTTATCAATCTACACAATGCCAATGAGAGGATATCATTAACTTTTTAATCAAGCTATGAATTCCATTGTTTCTAGTAAAGCCATTCCATACACAAGTCATGCACCCAACATACCGAATATGGGCTCGATCATCTTTAGAGCATAAGCCTCCACTTATATCAAAGCAAATGAGTTGCATACGCATGGTTAGTGACTAACTCAGGATATAGGTAAATCACACCATGAATGTCACATGTGAATTAATTCATCTTGGGTCCAGTCAAATGTATCATTCTGCCAATGAATACATCTACGTCTCTACCCGCGGAGTCGACTTCTTTGGTAGCTTAGACTAGCCATATCTTCAATTGGAATTGTAGATGACATAATAATCCTTCTCAATATTTGAATCAAATGCTCACTTTGATTATTTTATGGGATTACAGACTTGTTTAGATTATCTACTAAAGGAAGTTATCTTTCTTGTAATGTAAACGTTCATACAATGCCACCTATCATTAGTTTGAACTTAGACAATCAATGAGCCAGTTTTTCCTTGTCACAATTTTGCTGTGCATGCAAAATACGAAAGACAGAAATACAAAAGACATAACAATGAGATGTGAAATTTATTTATTCATCATTCAAATACATAGAAAATAATTACATTTTTACTATAATATAAGCACATTTTCCAAAATCTCCCATTTTCCCTAGTGAAGTAAATGTGTCATGTTTCGCATTCCCATATCTTGATGTGTTTATTAATAATCCTAGTTACAAGAGTCTTAGTAAACGGATCCACAAGGTTTTCTTCAGAAGCTACTTTCACCACATTTACAATTCTTTCATTTACTGCCTCTCGTATCAAGTGATACTTACGATCATTGTGTTTCGTCCTCTTGTGACTTATCATTTCATTGTTGTTAACTATTGCAGCACTGTTATCACAATATAATGTTATAGCTTTTTCCATACCAGGAATGACTTCAATATTAGTTAAGAACTTTTGAAGCCATATTGCTTCTTTTTTTTGCCTCAGAAGTAACTACATACTCGACCTCTATAGTAGAGTTAGCAGTGCAAGTTTGTTCTACACTTCTCCATGTTTTGGCTCCATGGCCTAGGATGAATTGATTTCTCAATGCCAATTTCCTCAAATCTTTACAGGTTTGGAAGTCTGAGTCTGTGTATGCAATAGGAGTAAGGTTCTCCCCAGAATACACAAGAATATAATTCCTGATTCTTTTAAGATACCTTAATATATTCTTTACAACTTGCCAATGCCTGAGATCAGCATTCGCATGATATCGACTAATCATTCCTATTACAAAACAAATATCTAGACGTGTGCAAAGCATTGCATGCATAATGCTTCTAAATGCCAGAGCAGATGGAACCTTACTCATATGCTCTTTTTTTGTCACTGTCATAGGAAAATCATCTAAAGAAAGATGAAAACTTGATGCAGTCAGCTGAGCACCTGACTTCACACCGGTCATTGCAAAATGTTCTAGTACCTTATCGATATATGAAGCTTGTGATAGAGCTATCATTATATTCTTTTGATCTCTAAGAATTCAAATTCCAAGAACATAACTAGCTTCACCCAAGTCTTTCATGCTAAACTATTGAGTTAACCACAGTTTAACCGATGATAATTCCCCTACATCGTTTTCGATAAGTAGAATATCATCGACATACAAAACAAGGAAGACCATCTTTTTTTCTTTTATATGCTTATAAACACAAGGTTTATCAGCGTTTTTCTCAAACCCAAAAGTCTTGATCATTTGATCAAATCTTTTATTCCATGAGCGGGATGCCTGCTTAAGTCCGTAAATGGATCTTAGTAGATTACAAACTTTTTGCTCCTTTCCTTTGACAACGTAATAGTGGGTTGAACCATGTAAATGGTTTCATCAAGATAGCCACTCAAGAATGCTATCTTGACATCCATATGCTAGATCTCGTAATCAAGAGTAGCGGGAATAGATAAGAGTATGTGGATAGACTTGAGCATGGCTATCAGAGAGAAAGTCTCACGTAATTGATGCCTTCTTTCTATGTGTAGCATTTCCCTATAAGTCTAGCTTTATTTTTTTTCCACTTTCTCTTATACATTTCTCTTCTTCTTGTAGACCCACTTACACCCTATGGGTTTAATCCCAATAGGCTACAAGTTCCCACACCGTATTGGATTTCATAGAATCCATCTCGGCATCCATAGCCTGTTTCTAGAGTTTGGAATCAATGTCCTGCATAGCCTCCTCGTAAGTGAGTGGATCATCATCCTCATAATCGACTTCTATATTATAAATGCTAGCATCAGTGAGGAAGAATTTCGGTTTCTTAAAAACTCTCCCATTATGATGAATTCCCCTATGTTGTTAATTGTTTGTAGGTCTTTCTACAACTTTCTCAAGAATTGAACTATGTGATTGTTCTATAACTCCCGAGAGTTCCTCGAGTACCACTTTACTTCGAGGCTTAAGTTATCTATGTAACTTTCCACAAGGAAAGTAGCATGAGTAGAAACTTTAATCACATTATCTTTAGCATTGTAGAATAATCCACCATTTGTTCCTTTAGAATATCCTACAAACATGCACAATTCTGTCTGTACATCCAACTTCTTTGTATCCTTATCCAGAATGTGTGTTGGAGTGTTGGATAGCCCCATATTCTAAAGCAATTTAGAGCGAGTTTCTTTCCATGCCACAGTTCATAAGGTGTCTTACCATCAGACTTGGTTGGCACATCATTCAGAATATAGCAAGCCGTTTGTATCGCATATCCCTAAAAGGATGTAGGGAGTTGTGAATAGCTTAACATTGAACGTGCCATGTCAAGCAAGACTCTGTTCCTTTTCTCAGCTATGCCATTCTGCTATGGAGTGCCTGACGCAGTCAATTATAATAAAATACCATTGTCTATGAGGTATCTTAAGAACTTGTCAGACAAGTATTCCCCACCCTGGTCAGACTGGAGATTCTTTATGGATAAACCTAATTGCTTTTCCACATTCGCATTGAAACACCCCAAACCCGGCCCACAAGCCTTGACCAGATCTGGTATGTTCCCCGGTGAAAACCATTTCAAATTCTTTTGTATTTAGGAAAAACTTGAGCGTTTTGAAGGAAAGTTTGTTTTGGGTTGGGCTTGAGTTGAAAACAGGTTTATTTCGTTATTAAAAATCCTTTTGATCTAGGTGACAAAACATTTGGGCTTTGAATTAAATTAATTTTTACTTAATCTTTTAATAAATATAAAGATTGTATGCTTAATAAATAAAAGTAAAGTAAACGCTACTACGGCCTTATTACATCAAATAATTTCCCAAAATTAAAACCAAAATAAACTTTAAATTACTTAAAATAAAATAAAAGTCCAAGTCGCAAATTTCTTGCTGTGCATGGCCATCCCTAAGCTTCTGCCGAACTCGGACCATCACTGATCGTCATCTGAAACATGTTCCCACAACGGGGCGAGTCAAACAGACTCAATGTGTACACAAACACTAAGTCTTAACACATTCAGGCATAACAAATCATTTTCATACATATCATAATTTCCCATTTACTGATTCAAGATAATGATGATGCAACCCAAATCCAAACCTAGATGCCATCCGCTACACATCCCCGTACCAACTTGCACACCGTGGGGACTACTAAGTCAACCCTCCATCTGCTACACACCATCGAAGGCAGTCGCTGCAGTCGACGTGCTCATCGCCTATATAAAAGTTGTGGCATAGCCACCAGATTAAATAATTGTGTCATGTGACACCACATTCCAGATAATGTGACCGAAGTTACCACATTCGATAATGTGACCAAGTCACCACATTGAATAAAGGGACCAAGTCACCACATACACTTCCCTTTCTCATATATCCCGAATGCCCCACATTATTTATATCATGCATATTATACTTAATTTCACATTCGTGTCACTTTTCACATGTTAATATAACATATTTCGTAATCCTAGTAGGAGTAGGAAGCGTGCACAGTACTTTGTACCATAACATGGTACTTTAGCCATATTCTTTCACTTTCATATTAACAACATATATCAAATTAAAGCCATAAATCTATTAAGATTTGTGTGGGGTACACACGGTACCTTAGCCATATTCTCACATTCTTAATATTTCATTTAATTTAAAACATAGCCATGAACATATCAAGACTTAGGATAGGGTACACACCTGATTCGCTTAACGATTTCACTTGAAATCCTGAAATCTGATCTACTACCATAGATTTTTAATGCCTACATTCTACCAACATGGTAATATTTAGCAAAGGCCTATTCGGCCATAAACCAAATCCTAGTAGGATTTGTGTACTTACCTTAATGCCGATTGAATAAAAAAATCAAATCCCGAAACTTGTATTCTTCCCTTTGAAATCGGCTACTCACTAGATCCCTTGAATCGGTTAGTTTTCAGCTTAAAACACATAATAATAGATCTACTACAAAAATAGGGTCTTGGCCGAATATTCATAGTCACTTACCTTAAGGATCTTAAATCCCAAAATTCACCGAATAACTAGGGAACACGAGGCCTGTGGTGTACCTTCGGGAAAAGAACTTCTCCTTCCATGATTCGGCCAAGATTGATAATCGAAATTAGTCCCTAAATTTCGATAAGTGTAAAATATAAAAGAATGGAAACCAAACTTGGATCTTACCCTTATTTGAAGGAATCAATTGCACCTTCACTTCAACCTTCAGAGATTCGGCTATGGCTAAATGATGCTCTCACAACTTTCGGCTTTTGGAGGAATTAGAAAGAAAAGAGAAGGAAGAATAAAACTGTAAGAATTTCAGTAGAGAGAGGAGAATCTGCTTAAGAAATTTGGCAAAGGAAGAGTGAATGAATGAAGAATAGCCCTATTCTCTTCCTTTTATAGCCGAAATTACTAGGCCAAGAATCCTTTGCTTGGCCACCACTCTTCCTTATGTGATAACTTTATCTCTTTAATTAAAAATTAAAGAATAATCCTTCAATTATCTCTTTGAAAATAATCTAAAATAAGTCATCATTTATCCACCTATTTATCTCGAGTTTTAAGGAGAATTAAACTCTTCCTTTAAGAGTCCTATTGTCATCCATTGCTTCATCTTTAAGTAATTAAATAAAATTACTTAAAGTCTTAGCTAGATGCCGCCCACCCCTTCCCTTGATGAGCTGAATTTTAAACTTGTTCTTATTGGACTCCTTGTGGCCATCTGAGGCCCAAATCATCCACCTAAGTGACATCACTCCTTTGGGCTTTAAGTGGTATCTTTAGGCCACTTTTCCAAGCTGTTTTGTGTGTCAAATTTCACATACTTTTTCTCTTAAGGCCACCTTGCCTTAATTTCCTCTTTTAAACTTTAAAACTTGACATTTCTAATTCATTTCTAAGTTTCCAAAAATTTTCGTTTGGCTCTTTAAACTTGACATTTCCTTACATTTCCAAGTTTCCAGAAATGTTCACTTTCCTCTTTTAACTTAAGTTTCCAAAATGTTCACTTTCCTCTTTTAACTTAAGTTTCCAAAATGTTCACTTTCCTCTTTTTGAAACTTAACATGTCTAAACCATTTCTTTCATTTCCAAGTTTCCAAAAACGTTCGTTTCCCTCCTTTAACCTAACATTTCCTTACATTTCCAAGTTTCCCGAAATGTTTACTTTCCTCTTTTGAATCATTTCTAAATCATTTCCTTACATTTCCTAGTTTCCAAAAATGTTCACTTTGAACTTAACATTTCTTTACATTTCCCTACATTTCCGTACATTTCCATACATTTCCTTACATTTCCATACATTTCCTTATATTTCCATACATTTTCTTACATTTCCAAGGTTCTAAAAATGCACACCACATATCACAGTAAACATGCTATCTCATAAAATAAGCAAAAATGCACACAATGGGATTCAAACCTCTTCCCTCAAAGTACTTCACTTGATGCCATAACCCTTGCACCTTAGGTGGCGTCCCTTGCCACTTTTCCACATCACTTCTTATTTTTAACTTAAAAAGCAATAATTATCCAAAGCTTTCTCTTCCATCCTAGGATTTTAAAAACCCTTAATTCATTTCCAAACACTGCCAAAACCTACTACTCATGAATTATGCACAAACGCATAACCCCTAATCTAGGATGTTACAGTTCTACCCTCCTTAAAAATAATTTTGTCCTCGAAATTACTTACTAACAGTCGTACAATCCTTCTCACCTTTTATGCTTACAGCTGCAAGACTGATCTTAATAGAACCATCATACTTTCCAAGCACAATCTCTAAGTTCACGTCTCTTAGAACTCATTTCTAACGTCGCGATTTAATCGATTAAAAATTTTATGTATTAAAAATTTTGTTTCACCGATTAACCGCGAAGAAGTTTATGAAAAGAATTTTTAGAAGGGTTCTTTCAGTATTCATACATGCACACGTCTTTACATTCATACATCCATCAATCAATTATGAACTTTCGTTCATTCGGAGAAATGTTGTAGTTTTCATTGTTGTTGTTTTTCCACTACCCAGGGGTATTTTCGTAATTTGTCCTATAGGGGTATTTTTCGTAATTTGTCAAATAGGGTTCCTTGGTAATTTTTTAAAATCCCTGGGTATTTCAAAAATTTTGAAATTACAGGGGTATTTCAGTAATAAACCAGGGTAAATTTATAAATCTTAATAAATTAAGGATATTTTGGAATTTACAAAACTTGAAGGTCGTTTCTGAGAATTTGTTTTCCAAATCAGTGTTGTTGTAGAAATTTTTGACGATCGGGGGTCATTCTGGTAATTTTGTAACTTGGGGGTATTTTCGTAAATTCTCCAAATCAGGGTATCTTGATATTTGTAAAACAAAAGTTTTTGGTATTTTTGTAAAGTAGAAACATTTTAGCAAAAGTCGAGGTATTTTGAAAATCTTAAAAACTAAGGGTATTTTATTAATTTACAAGCAGGGCATTTTAGTAAATTTCCCAAATCAAAGTACCTTGAATTTTTCATAAAATAGAGTTTTGGACACTTTTGCAAAATAGAAATTTTACTAAAATCGAGGTAATATGGTAATTTTAGAAACCAAGGGCATTTTGTAATTTTACCACTAGGGGTATTTTAGTAAATTTGTAAATCGAAATATTTAGGAAAATTTATAAAATAATCTTTTCAAATCAAGAGGTAATTTAGAATTTTAAAACTAGGGTTTCCATAAAAATACTGGCTAGTCCCTTTCGGGTTTTAGTTAAGGGTTTAGCAGTGATTAAGTCCTCTTGGTTAGGGTGAGCAGGGCTACGCACTGTAGGATTCGAGTGGAGGAGGTGAGTCAAGCGGACTACTTAAATACCAAGCTCCCACCAAAACCAATCCTGAACATGCGCACCATGGTTGCCACACCCTAGCTCGGCGACTTAACCACAGGTTTGTTCAATTAGGCATTTAAATCTTATGTAATTGTTGGGGTAACTAGCCCTAGGGTTCAAGTACTAAATCTCTATTCTACGTTCCATTTCTACCCCTTCTACAAGTCATAGTATACATCACACAATGGATAGAGGTACTTACCTAGTGGACTTCGGGTCGGAGACTTAGTGGGCCATGCCAGAAAATCCTGCTTAATTCACAAAAATTCTTTTTGGGCTTAACTTTGAAAACGTTTTGGACCTTAAACCCAAGGCCGAGAGTTTAAAACTGGGCTCTGATACCAAACTGAAACACCCCAAACCCGGCCCACGAGCCTTGACTGGATCTGGTATGTTCCCCGGTGAAAACCATTTCAAATTCTTTTGTATTTAGGAAAAACTTGAGCGTTTTGAAGGAAAGTTTGTTTTGGGTTGGGCTTGAGTTGAAAAGCAGTTTATTTCGTTATTAAAATCCTTTTGATCTAGGTGACAAAACGTTTGGGCTTTGAATTAAATTAATTTTACTTAATCTTTTAATAAATATAAAGATTGTATGCTCAATAAATAAAAGTAAAATAAACGCTACTACTGACTTATTACATCAAATAATTTCCCAAAATTAAAACCAAAATAAACTTTAAATTACTTAAAATAAAATAAAAGTCCAAGTCGTAAATTTCTTCTTGTGCATGGCCATCCCTAAGCTTCTCAGAACCCGACCATCACCGATCGTCACAGAAACATGTTCCCTAGCAGGGTGAGTCAAGCAGACTCAATGTGTACACAAACACTAAGTCTTAACAAATTCAGTATAACAAATCATTTTCATACATATCATAATTTCCCATTTAGTGATTCAAGATAATGATGATGCAACCCAAACCCAAACCTAGATGCCATCCGCTACACATCCCGTACCAACCTTTGCACACAGTGGGACTACTAAGTTAACCCTCCATCCGTTACACACCATCGAAGGCGATCATTGCAATCGACTTGCTCATCGCCCATATAAAAGTTGTGGCATAGCCACAGATTAAATAATTGTGTCATGTGACACCACATTCGAATAATGTAACCGAAGTTACCATATTAGGATAATGTGACCAAGTCACCACATTCGAGATAGTGGGACCGAAGTCACCATATACACTTCCCCTTTCTCATATATCCCGAATGCCCCACATTATTTATATCATGCATATTATACTTAATTTCACATTCGTGTCACTTTTCACATGTTAATATAACATATTTCGTAATCCTAGTAGGAGTAGGAAACGTACCTGAGTACTTTGTACCATAACATGGTACTTTAGCCACATTCTTACACTTTCATATTAACAACATATATCAAATTAAAGCCATAAATCTATTAAGATTTGTGTGGGGTACACACGGTACCTTAGCCATATTCTCACATTCTTAATATTTCATTTAATTTAAAACATAGCCATGAACATATGAAGACTTAGGATAGGGTACACACCTGATTAGCTTAAAGATTTCACTTGAAATCCCGAAATCTGATCTACTACCTTAGATTTTTAACGCCTACATTCGGCCAACATGGTAATATTTAGCAAAGGCCTATTCGGCCATAAAACCAAATCCTAGTAGGATTTGTGTACTTACCTTAATGCCGATTGAATAAAAAAATCAAATCCTAAAAACTTGTATTCTTCCCCCTTTGAAATCGGCTACTCACTAGATCCCTTGAATCGGTTAGTTTTCAGCTTAAAACACATAATAATAGATCTACTACAAAAATAGGGTCTTGGCGAATATTCATAGTCACTTACCTTAAGGATCTTAAATCCAAAATTCACCGAATAACTAGGGAACACGCGCCTATGGTGTACCTTCGGAAAAGAACTTCTCCTTCCATGATTCGCCAAGATTAATAATCGAAATTAGTCCCTAAATTTTGATAAGCCTAAAATATAAAAGAATGGAAAATAAACTTGGATCTTACCCTTATTTGAAGGAATCGATTGCACCTTCACTTCAACCTTCAGAGATTCGGCTATGGCTAAATGATGCTCTCACAACTTTCGGCTTTTGGAGGAATTAGAAAGAAAAGAGAAGGAAGAATAAAACTGTAAGAATTTTGGCCGAGAGAGGAGAATCTGCTTAAGAAATTCGGCAAAGGAAGAGTGAATGAATGAAGAATAGCACTATTCTCTTCCTTTTATAGCCAAAATTACTAGGCCAAGAATCCTTTGCTTGGCCACCACTCTTCCTTATGTGATAACTTTATCTCTTTAATTAAAAATTAAAGAATAATCCTTCAATTATCTCTTTGAAAATAATCTAAAATAAGTCATCATTTATCCACCTATTTATCTGAGTTTTAAGGAGAATTAAACTCTTCCTTTAAGAGTCCTATTGCCGTCCATTGCTTCATCTTTAAGTAATTAAATAAAAATTACTTAAAGTCTTAGCTAGATGTCGTCCACCCCCTTCCCTTGATGAGTCAAATTTTAAACTTGTTCTTATGGGACTCCTTGTGGCCATACGAGGCCCAAATCATCCACCTAAGTGACGTCACTCACAGGGCTTTAATGGTATCTTTAGGCCACTTTTCCAAGCCTGTTTGTGTGTCAAATTTCACATACTTTTGCTCTTAAGGCCACCTTGCCTTAATTTCCTCTTTTAAACTTTAAAACTCGACATTTCTAAGTCATTTCTAAGTTTCCAAAAATTTTTGTTTGGCTCTTTAAACTTGACATTTCCTTACATTTCCAAGTTTCCAGAAATGTTCACTTTCCTCTTTTAACTTAAGTTTCCAAAATGTTCACTTTCCTCTTTTTGAAACTTAACATGTCTAAACCATTTCTTTCATTTCCAAGTTTCCAAAAACGTTCGTTTCCCTCCTTTAACCTAACATTTCCTTACATTTCCAAGTTTCCCGAAATGTTTACTTTCCTCTTTTGAATCATTTCTAAATCACTTCCTTACATTTCCTAGTTTCCAAAAATGTTCACTTTGAACTCAACATTTCCTTACATTTCCCTACATTTCCGTACATTTCCATACATTTCCTTACATTTCCATACATTTCCTTATATTTCCATACATTTCCTTACATTTCCAAGGTTCTAAAAATGCACACCACATATCACAGTAAACATGCTATTTCATAAAATTAAGCAAAAATGTACACAATGGGATTCGAACCTCTTCCCTCAAAGTACTGCACTTGATGCCATAACCCTTGCACCTTAGGTGGCGTCCCTTGCCACTTTTCCACATCACTTCTTGTTTTTAACTTAAAAGCCAATAATTGTCCAAAGCTTTCTCTTCCATCCTAGGATTTTAAAAACCCTTTATTCATTTCCAAACACTGCCAAAACCTACTACTCATGAATTATGCACAAACGCATAACCCCTAATCTAGGATGTTACACGCATGAAACTCTCGAAATTTATCAAAGATTTCATTTTTGTGGTCCATTAGATAAACATATCCATATCAAGAATATTTGTAGATGAAGTCACGTAATAATCATAACTTCCTCGGGCACTGATGCTCATGGGACCACATACATCAGTGTGCACAGGTTCTAAAGGTTGGTTGGCCTTAATACCTTTCACATTAAAAGACTCTTAGTCATTTTACCTTCCAAGCAAGATTTACATTGTGGAAGACTAACTTCCTTAAGCATACTTAAGGACCATCTTTCACATGTCTAGTGATTCTTTCTTGGTTAATATGACCAAGTCTTAAACTATTTCAATTTGAAACATCGAGTAATTATTTGGTTTGATAAAGTAGAAATTATTTTCCATTCATCCATTATAGATTAAAAAATGATTTCTATGAATAAAAATCCCTTTATTGAATGTCAGGGTATAACCGTCATAAAATAAACATACTATAAAATCAAATTCCTCTTAAAATGAGGTACATAAAATACGTTCTTTAAAACAACCTTCCTAAAATTATCAAAATGTAAAATAACTTCTCCCACTGTTTTGGCTGGAACATAGCTCCTATATTCGGTTTGCAATGAGAGGGTCCTGTCACACAGATATCACGTTTCATTGAACCCCTGTAAAGAAACACAAACATGGTTAGTGGTTGTAACGTGGTTTGTCCAAGTGTACACGGTCGTTCAAGTAATAAGTAAGTAAAATGAGTTATTGTCTCCACAGGGACTATATATTTTAATCGATTAATTGCAAAATTTTAAATCACAATTTGGTATAAAAATTCAATAATTTGAATGGTTGATGATTAAATTAACTTATCTAAATGAAAGATGATCCCTATGCAATTTTATCTAAATGCAAATGATCTAAATGTATGAATGGATGTCATTAGCAACAAAAACAATCAACATTAAATATGCTAGGACAATTATATTAATTAATTCAATTTACTTTATCATGCTTAACAATGTTCAGAAATACTTCCATGGCAACTTGATCTTTCAGGGGTTTGGAAACCAAATTAAGTCCTTTTGGAGTTTTTTACTTAGTTAAATATGCATTTTACTAATCATATTAACTAAGGGTTTCTTAGTATTTATGCGAGGTCACAGGGACATTTACGTTTGCAACAGTTTAATCACATAAACCTAAAAACTTGCAAGATAATAGAGATAACTAAAAATATTATGAACCTCAACTTAGTCGGATTTAATGATCTAAATTGAGTATTGCACTTTTCAATTATGTGTCTACTACCTGTCGTCTAGTTAGGATCACCCAGCTAATCTGAGTGCACCCAAACACGTATGAATGAAATGTATCATGATATTAATTGAAAACATGATCGACTGAGGCCCAAACATATTAAACATGAATAAAAAATTATTATTGAATTAACATAATCATCCTAGCAAATAGGATTTAAAATACCATCATTGATGTCAAAAACAATAAACTCAAAGCAAACATAATTAAAATAAACAACAAGAGGAAATAGTACTATTCAGTTCAGCAACCTTTCAAATCTATTCTGATTGATGCGCTCCTCCGTTCTGCTCGATGTTTCTTTTGCTACGGAGTTCCTAAAGTGGCCGACCAAAGAATGCTTTTGACAATGCTTATGTTGGCTAAAGGATGGATAGGGAGATGGTGGCTATGCAAGGGAAAGGAAAAGGGAAATGAAAGAGAATGGTGAATGAGAGAATGAATGAGAGATGAGGGATGATGGATTAAGGGATTGATGCATGGTATTTATAGGTGAAGGTAAAGGGTAGAGTTTGTGATAAACCGTAATATGTTTATATTTTAATCCTACATTTAGCATACTTTTGGATGATTTATTCCTTGAATTGTGGAATTTGGTACTTCAGATCCTTTAATTTCATGTTTTATACTTAGGAGAGCACCAGAGGATGAAAAGAACAAGAAACGGGCTAAAAATGGAGCAAATGGGCCAAAATACGAAATCAACATGGCTTGGGCCCGAGACACACTGTCGTGCCTCTTTAGCAGATTCGACCATGGCCTGGATTCGATTCACAAGGCCGTGCCACATGGGCGTGCCCTTGCCATATCAAAGAAGAGTTTAATTCAGATTAAGGTACTTAGAGGCAAAGAAAGGCATTCCAAAAGCCTATATAAACACTCTAGAGGCCAACCTTCAAGGGGCCGTTCAGCTAGGCCAAGGAGCCAAGCCAGAGAGGCCGAATTGTGGGTTTACTCAAAGAAAGCCAGTTGATCCATCTCATAAGCTGGAATCACACTCAAGACTGAGGATCTCTCTTTCAATTCCTTCAGGGGGTTTTACACTTTTCTTTATGTTTTGTTATTTTTCCTCTGAGATGTATTCTTTTATGATTATGAACTAAACCCCTTAAATACCTGAGGGGGATGAAACCTAAGATGAATCTTGTTATTGTCTTCTGAACTATATGATAAATACTTGATTTGTTCTTAATTATGTGTTCTTAATTCTTGTTTTGATATTTCAGGATATTAATTCAGGTATTGATGTGCTTAGACAATGGAGCAAAAGCCCCTGTTTAAGAGTAGATCTAGTATAGTTAAGCGGAGTTGATCGCAACCCTAGAGATAGGATGACAAAATCTGTCGGATTAGGGTCAAACCTAATATGGGAGTCCATAGATCGAGTTAATGAAATTCTAAGGGTTTTAATTAGAAAGAGATTTCAATTAATCAACCTAGAGTTAGACGTTAGTAGCCTCGAGAGAGGTATTAATATAAATTAGGGAATCCTACGGATCAAGTCAAGTGAATAAATCGTCTGGTTCAGAGTTAGATAACATGTGAAGTCTAGGTGGATTCTTCCTCGGGTATTATTTTAATCAATTGGTTTTCCCACAAGTATTTCCCCAATTCCTCCTCTGTGTCTTATTATCTTTAGCTTAGTAGTTAGTTAAATTTAGATTAAATAACAATTCCCTTAATTCTTAGGCTAAATAATAAAAAGCAAGTTAGTATTAGTACTTTTGGTTCCCTTGGGTTCGACAATCCGGTCTTGCCACTAAACTATACTACTGTTCGATAGGTGCACTGGCCTCAATCATGGTGATAGTTAGTTTCTAGGCTCGATCATTCATTATATAAATTTTAAGACTTTTTCCACCACCATCAAGGTTTTGGTGTCGTTGCCGAGGAACTGAAATATTAAGAACGCTCAATTTTTATTACTTTAGCCATATTTTATTTTTGCAATTAAACTTTATTTTTACTTTTCTAATTTTCTTTTTCTTTTCCTAGCAGGTACCTCTAGTTTATGACTAGAAGGAACCTGACAGGAACCTTAATTTACGACAGTGATATTGAAGGTACAATTTGCAGAAATCGTAGAGAAATAACGCGAAACTTAAATTACATAGAAGAAGAGCAAGAGAACGAAATTAATACTATCGAAAAGATAGCTGAGAATAATCCGCTACCTCAGGAGGTGGCCGAAATCATGCTCCTCAAACTATGTATGATTATGCTAAACCTAATTTACAGGAACTGAGTCAAGTATTGTTAGACCTGGTATTGCTGAAAATAATTTTGAACTTAAACCTAACACAATTTAGATGATACAATAATTTGTTTAGTTTGATGGTTTGCTGGATGACGATCCAAATAATCACTTGGTGAATTTCCTAGAATGTTACGATACTTTCAAAATTAATGACATTTCTGATGATGCCATTCGTCTTCTGTTATTTCCCTTTTCTTTGAGGAAAAAAGCTAAACAATGGCTGAATTCTCTTCCACGAGGATCAATCACTACATGGGAATAAATGACTGAAAATTTTTTATTTAAATATTTTTCGCCGGCCAAAACAGCCAAATTAAGGAATGATATCTCATCTTTTGTGTAGATGGATCTAGAAACACTATACAATGCATGGGAGAGATAGAAAGATCTATTGAGAAGGTGCCCACACCATGGATTACCTTTGTGGCTTCAGGTTCAAACCTTCTACAACGGTGTGAACCATTCGACTAGGCAATTAATCGATTCAGCCATCGACGGAACCCTGAATAACAAAACTCCTGAGGCTGCTTACGAATTCATTGAAGAGATGTCACTGAATAACTATTATTGGCAAGTTATGAGAACAAAGCCAATGAAAGCTGCCATTGTTTTTAACCTCGATGCAGTAACCATGCTATCAAATCAGGTAGAACGGTTAAATAAAAAGATTGATGGTTTATGTGGTTCTTTGTAGGTACATTCAGTTATGCAGAGCAATAAGAATGGAGGATGGATGAATAATACAAAATATATGCCTTACACCCCGATCACTGAAAATGAGCAAGTTTACTATATAGGTAATAATTTTATACCTCAAAATAACCCTTATAGTACTTACAATCCAGGTTGGAGGAACTATCCCAATTTCTCATGGGGTGGTCAAGGAAATCAAAGACAATAACCCTACCCACAAGAAAAGAAGCCAAACCTTGAAGAGATGCTGACAAAATTTATAGAGGTGTCAGAAAACATTAATTCAAGGGCTTAAGAATCAAATTGGACAACTAACTAAGTTAGTTTCTGAAAGGCGACCAGAAAGTTTACTTAGTGAAAAAGAGCATGTGAAGCAAGTTACACTAAGGAGTGGAAAGGAGTTATTTAAACAGAGAAGAAGATGCCACACGAAACTGACAAGGCAAGGGCTGAGGAAGTAAACGAGAATGCAACTCCAGTACCTAAAGAACATAAACGACCGATCCCATATCCAGCAAAGTTAAAGAAAGACCGCATAGACACCCAGTATGGTAAATTTCTTGAACTTTTCAAACAATTACATATTAACTTACCTTTTGTTGAAGCTACTTCACATATGTCGGCATACACAAAATTCCTAAAAGGGCTTCTAACAAATAAAAGGAAGTTTGAAGAGTTATCAACCGTGGAACTTAATGAAGAATGTTCAACCATCTCCAAAATAAAATACCAACCAAATTGAAAGATCTAGGAAGTTTCACTATTCCCTGTTTAATTGGTGGTTTAAACATTGACAAAGCACTAGCTGATTTAGGTGCCAGTATTAATTTTATGCCTTATAAATTGTTTAAGCAGCTTGGTCTTGGGAACCAAAACCCACTAGGATGAGTATTCAACTAGCTGATAGATCTATTAAATACCATAAAGGAATTATTGAAGATATTCTAGAAAAAGTTGATAAATTTATATTTCCTGTTGATTTTGTTGTGCTTGACATGGATGAGGACGTTGAGGTACCTTTAATTTTGGGGCGCCACCTTTTAGCTACTTCTAGGACTATTATTGATGTAGGTGATGGTAAACTTGTGCTAAGGGTAGGCGACGAGGAAATTATTTTTCAAATTTACGATGCTATGAGATATTCTATAGAATAAGATGATTCCTGTTATTTTATTGATGCTATTGATAATTTTATTCAAGACTCTTTACAGGAAATCATACATGACGACACGATGGAACTATGTCTTACCCAAGGTGAGGGGGTAGATAGTGATGAGTTAAGTTCTAATACATCTTCTTCTAGACAAAAGAAAGAAAAGGGCATTGAAATCAACAACGAACTAAAACAAAAACCCTCTATTGATGAGCCACCCAAATTGGAATGAAAACAGTTGCCAAATCACTTAGAATATGCATTCCTCAGGGATAATTCTACGCTGCCAGTAAACATCTCTTCAGATCTGGAACCCGAAGAGAAAGACGGGTTGCTACAGGTATTAAGGGAACATAAAAGAGACATAGCTTGAAAAATTTTTGACATTAAGGGAATAAGCCCATCATTTTGCACCCACAAAATTTTAATGGAAGATAAGTATAAACCATGTATGTAACCTCAAAGACGATTGAATTCCAATGTAAAAGAAGTTAAAGTTGAGGTAATTAAACTTCTAGATGTTGGAATAATTTATCCTATTTCTGATAGTACTTGGGTAAGTCCTGTGCAGGTCGTTCCAAAAAAAGGAGGCATGACTGTTGTAGCTAACAAAAAGAATGAATTGATTCCTACAAGAACAGTCACAGGTTGAAGAGTTTGTATTGACTACAGAAAGTTGAATGACACCACCAAAAAAGATCACATTCCTTTGCCCTTTATTGATCAGATGTTAGAAAGGTTATCTAGGCATATGTACTATTGCTTCCTGGACGGACTCTTAGGTTGCTTCCAAATCCCAATAACTCCTGATGATCAAGAAAATACAACATTTACATGTCCATACGGTACGTTTGCCTATCATAGAATGCCTTTTGGATTATGTAATGCTCCTACTACTTTTCAGCGCTGCATGCTAGCCATCTTTGATGAACTCGTAGAAGACATTATTGAGGCATTTATGGATGACTTTTTGGTATTTGGTAATTCTTTCCATCTTTGCCTTAAAAAATCTAAAACGAGTTCTAATGAGATGTGAGGAAACGGACCTTATGCTAAATTGGGAAAAGTGTCACTTTATGGTTTGAGAGGGGATTGTGTCAGGACATAAAATTTCTAGTAAAGGGATTGAGGTAGATAAAGAAAAGGTTGAAACCATTGAAAAATTACATCCTCCTAGTTCAGTTAAGGCTATTAGAAGCTTTTTAGGACATGCTGGTTTTTATAGAAGATTTATTAAGGATTTTTTTAAAATAGCTAAGCCTTCAATGAAATTACTAGAAAAAGATGTACCTTTCAATTTTGATCAGGAATGTTTAGATGCATTTAATATCCTCAAAGATAAATTAAAAAATGCTCCAATTATAATTGCACCTAATTGGAATTTACCCTTTGAACTAATATGTGATGCGAGTGATTTTAAAGTAGGTACAGTTTTGGGATAGAGAAGAGACAAGCACTTTAAGCCGATTTATTATGCTAGCAAAACGCTGACTGTCGCACAAGAAAATTATACAACCACAGAAAAAGAATTGCTAGCTGTGGTTTTTGCATTTGACAAATTTAGACATTATTTGATATTATCTAAAGTTGTTGCTTACACTGACCATTCAGCTCTTGGTTATCTTTTGACTAAATTCGATGCAAAACCTTAACTCATAAGATGGATTTTACTCTTACAGGAATTTAACTTGGAAATTTAGGATAAGAAAGGAGTTGAAAATCTTGTAGCAGATCATTTTTCTAGCCTTGAAAACCAACATATCAAACAACTAGATGAGAGTGAGATAAATGACTCGTTTCCTAAAGAAAAACTATTCGCTATATCTAACTCTGAGGTACCCTGGTTCGCCGACATTGCAAATTACTTAGCTGCTAACATCCTACCAAAAAGGTTAACACATCATCAAAAGAAGCGATTCTTTGCTGATGCGAAGAACTACTTTTGGGAGGACCCTTTTCTTTTCTGTATATGTGCAGATCAAGTAATTCAAAGATGCGTTATAAAGACAAAAGAAAGCAAGATCTTAGAACATTTCCATTCAGGACCTTTAGGAGGACATTACAACGGGATTAAGGCAGCACATAAAATGCTCGAATCAGGTTTTTATTAGCCAACTCTATTTAAAGATGCCAACAGGTATGTTACTTCATGTGATAGATGTAATGGCCCGAATTTGGGCCTAAAAATATTGGGCTTATTGGGCTTTGGACTTTGGATCTCAAAAGTTTTTTGAGTGAGCAAGAAAATGACAACTTGAATGTTTGCTTTAATAGTTAAGGGATTTGGAGTGTCTAGCGGGTGTTGGAGATGTTCTGGGATCAAGTAAGGGTACAGAAAAAATTTTTGTTTTAGCCCTAGGGAACTGTGACTTTAGCCAGTAGGCTTCTTAAGCAGATTAAGGGGAAAATAGGACATAAGTGGGTCTATGGTCTAGTGGCAAGGTGGCGTCACTTGGGGAGCTACAAGGTGGCGTGAAGAGGTTCAAGGTTCGAGTAGTGGTAAGTTGTTTTTGGAGTGTTTATTTTGTGTACTTACTGGACGGCCAGAGTTGTGTGGAATTTAGACTCTTTTGTTGAAGTGTTTGAATTGGTCTTGTGAGCTGATAAAGGAGGGAATTTCAGATGAGATAAGGGAGATATCATGGAGAAAAATTAGGAGATGAGAGGTGGGAAGAGTTAGTGCCAAATTCTTTTGAAAGGTTCCATTACTTTTCTTTTCTCCCCCTCAGCCGAATTCTTCCATTTGCCAAAAAAAAAAAAACCATCATTCCTTTGCCGACATTTTGGTTTTCTCTCTAGCCAAATTCCCCATACATTCTCTTCTAAAATTCCTTTTCTTGTTCACCTTTAGCTCTAGTTGATCACTTCTCCTCTTCTTCTCCCTATTGGTGCCAAATTGTCTCTGTCACCATACAAATCTCAAAAGCCGAATTTAGGCCACAGGATCGAAAATGGATTTGGTAAGTATTCGGTTAACCTCTCTTGTATGTTTTGCTAAAGCTGAAAGGCTATCTAACTATCCTATTGTTAACTCTGTGATAACAAGGATAAGGTTCAAAGATTGCAAGCGTGGTAAGGATCATTAGCAAAGTGGTAAGTGTTCTCGACTTAGTTATGGTTTACTGGATGGCCGAATGTAAGTATGGCCTATAGGGGTGACTTATGTGGAATATGATTCACTTTTTTTGACAATATATGTTTGAGTACAGAACTAGGGGAAAATCGTGATTAGTAGCTAAGGAAAGGCTATTAGAACCCGGTGGCACACGGTAAGGTTACGGTAAGGCTTCGGCTTTTGGTAAATGTGTTGATTTAGTGATTGATTGAAGGTTGGTTGGTTGTAGGTTCAAGACCAAGGATAAAATAGCACGTTGCAATAACCAGGTGTGTACAAACACTACGCACACGAAATCAGCAACGTCAAAAAGCTGAAAAGTTGAAAGTGGCTAAATGGGCCTGCCGAACTTGTGGGCCCAAAATGACAATGGTTGATATGTGAGCATGAATAATGAATTGGCATGAACGGATGTATGATTAGATCGTAGTTGAGCTCAGTGGGCTATATGAGCATGAAATTGGTTTGATGGGCTATATGAGCATGAAATTGGCTTAATGGGCTATATGACATGAAATAGGCTTAATGGGCTTTATGAGATTCTAGAAATATATGTTAGGGTTTAATGGATTTTAGTCCTAGTTTGATAAACTCTTGAATAACATAAAACTCTTTTAATAATTAAACATGCCAGTGAACAAGTCGCTGGGTTAGAGTGTGGCAAATGGCATATGCATGCCTAGGATTGGATCTAGGGAGAGCTTGGTACTTAGCGGTCCTAGTGGCCCACCTCCTCTTCTCTGGAATCCTACCTAGTGCGTAGTGTCTGTTCACTTTAGCCTAAGGACTTGTTAATGGGCCAAAGTCTATAACTAAAACACGAGAGGGATCGAATACTTTGATTTGTAAAATTACCAAAACACCTCTGATTTGTAAATTACCAAAATACCCTTAGATTTGGAAAATTACCAAAATACCCTTAGTTTGGAAAATTACCAAAACACCCTTAGTTTGGAAAATTACCAAAATACCTTTAGTTTGGAAAATTACCATAATACCCTTGATTTACAAAATTACAAAAATACCCCTAATCTCTAAAATTACCAAAATACCCCCGATTTAGAAATTTACGATAATACCCCTTTAGGGTAGAATTACGATAATACCTATGTAGGGTATACTACGATAATACCTCGATAGAGTTAAATTACAATAATACCCTTGTAGGGTAGAATTACAAAAATACCCTTAATTGTGAAATGACTAAAATACCCCTATGTGATGAGTATGAGTTTTTATGGATGTTACTTATGTTTTTGCTGCATTCATATGATATTCTGTTTAGGATGCATATGGGTGGGAATTATGATACGGAGGAAGAATTTGAGGATCGCATAGTCGCTTGACGACTGTGGATCCATCGATGGCTTTAATCCCATTATGTGATTAGCAGCTTTACTGCAACGTTGAGTAGTGCCGCTGTGAGTACTACCATTGAAGTGTAGCAGAGCGGTGGGTCAAGCTAGAATTCCCCACAGGTGTATAAGGTTGGAAGGGAAATGGTGTGTGTAGCGGATGGATATTTGGGGAGGGTTTTGCATTACCTTTTTTTGCATATGATATGATATGATATGAAGTCATTGTGGGCTAAGGCCAAGACCACCGATTTTGATAGGGCTTAGGCCCAATGTGAATATTTGTATGTTGATTTGATTGAAAAGGGTTGCACACACTGAGTTTCGAAACTTACACCATTTATTTAATGTTTCATGTGATCCTCAATAGATGGCTCGACGTGGGAAAGGACTTGGAGTTGGCCACACTACGAGATGTTAAAATTTTTATTTATTTGTTTCAAAAGACATGGTTTTAATTGCTTTGTTTTAGTTGGATGTAATAAGGCCTTGTATCTCCAATTTGACGTTACTTATGGGTTTTATTATTATTATTTCCGCTGCTTAATTTTTATTTTAACTTAAATAAATTTCTAAAGTTTAGCAACATTTTCAAAATAACTATAACTATGGTATTTTATTTAAAACATGGGCTTTTATCATTACTTAACAAGTTTCAAGGATTTTGGGCTTTTAGGCCTTAAATTTTAACTTAGTAGAATCGATTTGAAATTGTGATTTCAATGTGACATTCCCGAATTCGGGCCTAACTTCTAGGCCCGGTCTGGGGTGTTACATTTAGTGGTATCAGAGCCCGGTTACAAAGCTCGGGCTGTGAAATGGGCCTTAGATTTTGGGTTTTTTACAAGTAGATTAAAAAGTTTTTGCAGGATCTAGTAATGTGGTTCACCGAGCCCTTGACGTCAAGCCAAGTAAGTTTTTCTGTTATTTTACTTGTTTGAATTATTGAATTATATTTAGATATTAGGCTACTTTAAACAATAGGTTTTTAGAGACTAAAGCCCATAGAAAACTTAAGCCTGTAGTGGATTCACGATCGCGAAACAACTTCTAAATTGCTACTTGCATAAGACATGTGTTTTAAACAGTGGAACTATGAACTAAATTCATAAAAATTCCTAATTCAGATAGTACGAGAATTAACGAAGAGCACTAGAAGAAATGCAAGGCGTCACGGAAGAGGCCGTGGAAGTGTTAGGGCTGATGTGCTGGCTCAGCTAGTTAGGGAGGTACTGGAGAAGGTTAAAGAAATTGGTGAAACACTTCGGGTTAGGTGCGTGGACTGTAAGGAAAAAGAGATCGTAGTTCTCTAGGACTGCAGTCTCGTTCTGTGAAGCATGTTAAGATACGTCCAAACTTTCTGGCTTGCGAATATTATAGAAGGCATCATCCGGGTGAATGCCGGAGGAAGTCAAGAGCGTGTTTCAGATGCGGTTCTGAGGAGCATCAGGCTCGTGATTGTTCAATCACCATTAAGTCGTGTATGTTTTGTGTGGATGCGATATTTTGGGTATAGAAACTGTATGCGTGCAATGTTTATCTGCTCTAGTGGGTAGGTGTAAAGGGTTCAATTAGAGTTAAAGTGTGTTAGTGTTATTAAAATCAAAGTGCGCAATGGAAGCATAGTGGTGTGACTTGAGCGGTGCGATTAATAGTTAGTTGGAAATTTCGAGGATGAAATTTTATTTTAGGGGGTAGAATTGTAACGCCCCGAAGTTCGGCCTAAAAGTATTGGGCCTATTGGGCTTTGGACTTTGGATCTTAGAAAATTTTTAAGTGAGCAAGGAAATGACAAATTGTATGTTTGTTTTAATGGTTAAGAAATTTGGAGTGTCTAGGGGTGTTGGAGATGTTCTGGGATCAAGTAAGGGTACAGGAAAAATTTTGGTTTTAGCCCTAGGGAACTGTGACTTTAGTCAGTAGGCCTCTTAAGTAGATTAAGGGGAAAATAGGACACAATTGGGCCTGTGGTCCAGTGGCAAGGTGGCATCACTTGGGGAGCTACAAGGTGGCGTGAAGAGGTCCAAGGTTCGAGTAGTGGTAAGGTGTTTCTGGAGTGTTTATTTTGCATAGTGGACAGCCAGAGTTGTGTGGAATTTGGACTCTTTTGTTGAAGTGTTTGAATTGGTCTTGTGAGCTGATAAATGAGGGAATTTTGGATGAGATAAGGGAGATATCATGGAGAAAAATTAGGAGATGAGAGGTAGGAAGAGTCGGTGCCGAATTGGAATTTAGGGGAAGGCAGGATTCGGTTATTGGCTATAAAAGGGGGTGCTGAATTATTTTGAAAGGTTCCCTTACTTTTCTTTTCTCCCCCTAAGCCGAATTCTTCCATTTGCCGAAAAAAACCATCATTCCTTTACTAAAATTTTGGTTTTCTCTCTAGCCGAATTCCCCATACCTTCTCTTCTTAAATTCCTTCTCTTATTCACCTTTAGTTCTAGCCAATCACTTCTCCTCTTCTTCTTCCTATTGGTGCCAAATTGTCTCTGTCACCATACTAATCTCAAAAGTCAAATTTAGGCCGCAGGATCGAAAGTGGATTTGGTAAGTATTCGGTTAACCTCTCTTGTACATTTTGCTAAAGCCAAAAGGCTATCTAACTGTCCTATCGATAACTCTGTGATAACGAGGATAAGGTTCAAAGATCGCAAGCGTGGTAAGGATCGTTAGCAAAGTGGTAAGTGTTCTCAACTCAGTTGTGGTTTAGTGGATGGCTGAATGTAAGTATGGCCTATAGGGGTGACTTATGTGGAATATGATTCACTTGTTTTGACGATATATGTTTGAGTGCAGACCTAGGGGATACTCGTGATTAGAAGCTAAAGAAAGGCTATTAGTGTAACATCCTGAAAATGGGCTTATGCATTTTTGATTTAATTATACGAAATGGCATGTCTTATGTATTATGAATGCATGGTGAACATTTTTGGAAACTTGGAAATGTTAAGTTTAAAAGAGGAAAGTGAACATATTTGGAAACTTGGAAATGTTAAGTTTAAAAGAGGAAAGTGAACATTTTTGGAAACTTGGAAATGATAAGTTTAAAAGAGGAAAGTGAACATTTTGGAAACTTGGAAATGATAAGTTTAAAGAGGAAAGTGAACATTTTGGAAACTTGGAAATGTTAAGTTTAAAGAAAAGTGAACATTTTGGAAACTTGGAAATGTAAGGAAATGTTTTAGAAATGTTAAGCTTAAAAGAGGAAACTAAGGCAAGGTGGTCTTAAGAAAATTAATAGAAGAAATTTGACACAAGAAAGGGCTTGGAGAAGTGGCTAGAAGGCACCACTTAAAGCCCAGTAAGTGACGCCACAATCAAGGGGGAAGGAGCCTAGGTTCGAGTCACGTGGGAAGCAAATAAAAGAGTTTTATTTTGCTACAAGGAGCAAGGGAGTTGGACGGCACCAAGGCACTTGGGGAAGAGTTTAATTCTCTTTAAAATTCGGCTAAATAGGTGGATCAATGATGGATAATTATTGATTAAGAGATAAGAGATAATTAAGGGATTATTTCCATTAATTTTTAATAAAGATAAGAGAAGTGATGGCCAAGTAAGGGAGTCTTGGCCTAGTAATTTCGGCTACTAGAGGAAAAGAGAGCCATTCATCATATCTTCTTTCAACTCTTCTCTCTGCCGAATTTCCTAGAGCATCTCTTCTTCTTCTTTTTGTTAGCCAAAGCCGAAAACTAAAGTAAGCCTAGCCAATTCTTCATAGCTTTTGTGATCTCCATTAAAACCGAATCCATAAACTCCTCAAGATACCATCATTAGCGATTTTTTATACCAATCAAAAGCCAAATCAAGATCCTTCTAGCCTACATAGCTGAATATTGCTAAAGGTTCAAGCAAGGATTTCTGATCTCTAAAGTAAGGGTAAGATCTCATTCAGTTTCATCCTTTTTCTTTTAAGATTTGCCAAAATCAAGGACTAACCCCATTAATATCTTGTTGCCAAAACTTTGAAGAGATCTTTTGGGATTTACTAAGTGTCGACTACAAGGAAGGAGAAATTCTTTTCCTGAAGGCACACCATAGGCCGCGTATTCCCTAGTTATTCAGTGAGTTTCGGGATTTAAAATCCACAAGGTAAGTATCTATAGCATTCGGCCAAGGCCATGTTGAGTAAATAGATGTGTTTCATTAATATTTAAAAGCTAAAACTAATCTATTCAAGTAATCTAGTGATTACCGATTTCAAGAAAGAAGGATACAAAGTTTCTGGCATTTGATTAGACATCAATCGGCAGCAAGGTAAGGATTTAAGTGTACTAATCCTACTGGGATTTGGTTTTATGGCTGAATGGCTCTTTACTAAGTATTAAATGATTGATCAAATGTAGAGATTTAAGATCTAAGGCATTAGATCAAGCTTTTCGGGATTTGGAGTGAACTTGCTAAAGCGAATAGCTGTGTACCCCACACTACTTTTTAATAAGATTTATGGCAATAATTAATATGTGCATGTTTATAAGAATGCGAATATGGCTAAGATACCATGCTATGGTACAAAAGTACTCAGGTACGTTTCCTACTCCTACTAGGATTATGAATATATGTTATTTTTAACATGTGAAAAGTGATGAGAATGTGAATTAAAGCATGATATGCATGATATGTATGATATGGGGCATGTAGGATATTATGAGAAAGGGGAAGTGAACGTGGTGACCTAAGACCATGATATCTGAATGTGGTGACCTAAGACCACGATATCTGAATGTGGTGACCTAAGACCACGATATCTGCATGTGGTGACCTAAGACCACGATATTTGAATGTGGTGACCGAAGACCACGAACTTTATAAGGGCGATGTGCACATCGACTGCAGCGAATGCCTTCGATGGTGTGTAGCGGATAGAGGGTTGACTTAGTAGTCCCCACGGTGTGCAGGATGGTATGGGTGATGTGTAGCGGATGGCATATAGGTTTGGGTTCGGGTTGCATCATTATTTTATATCTGCTATATGATTATGTATGTGATGTGATAATATGCCTGAATCTATTTGGACATAGTGTTTGTGTACACATTGAGTCTGTTGACTCACCCATTGTGGGAACCTTTTTCAGGTGACCATCAGTAATGGACCGGGTCGGCAGGAGCTTAAAGGTGGCCATGCACAGTAAGGAATTTATTTAATTTGGATTTTTATTTTATTAAGTACTTTGAATTTATTCTTTTTTTTGGGAATTATTTGATGTAATAAGGCCATAGTAGAACTACTTTACTTTGCTTTTATTTATTAAGCTGACAAACTTTTATTTATTAAAAGATTAAGTAAATATATTTTAAAACAAAGCCTAAACATTTTGTCACCTAAAGTAAAGGATTTTAATAATGAAATAAACTTGTTTTCAACTCAAGCCCAACCCAAAACACTCTTTCTTTCAAAACACACAAGTTTTTCCTAAGTAATAAAAGAATTTGAAATGGTTTACACCGGGGAACATACCAGATCCGGTCAAGGCTAGTGGGCAGGGTTTGGGGTGTTTCAATTTGGTATCAGAGCCCAGTTTTAAACTCTCGGCCTTGGGTTTAAGGCCCAAAGCGTTTTCAAAGTTAAGCCCAAAAGGGATTTTGTGAATTAAGCAGGTTTTTCTGGCAGGGCCCACTAAGTCTCCGACCCGAAGTCCACCAGGTAAGTATTCTGATCTCTTGTGTGATTTATATTATGACTTGTAGAAGGGGTAGAAATGGAACGTAGAATAGAGATTTAGTACTTGAACCCTAGGGCTAGTTACCCCAACAATTACATAAGACTTAAATGCCTAATTGAACAAACCCGTGGTTAAGTCGCCGAGTTAGGGTGTGGCAACCATGGTGCGCATGTCTAGGATTGGTTTCAGTGGGAGCTTGGTATTTAAGCAGTCCGTGTGACTCACCTCCTCTCCACTCGAATCCTACAGTGCGTAGCTACTTGTTCACCCTAACCAAGAGGACTTAATCACTGCTAAACCCCTAACTAAAACCGAAAGGGACTAGTTGTATTTTATGGAAACCCTAGTTTTAAAATTTCTAAATTACCCTCTTGATTTGAAAAGATTATTTTATAAATTTTCCGAAAAATTTTTGATTTACAAATTTACTAAAATACCCCTAGTGGTAAAATTACAAAAATGCCCTTGGTTTATGGAAATTTTCAAAATACCCACAGTTCTTATCAAAATTTCACTACTTTGCTTAAAGGAACCCTAAATTTACAAAATATCAAAATACCTTGATTATGGAAAGAAAAAAAATTTACGAAATTACCCCTGACATACAAAATGACCAAAATACCCTCAGTAAGGAAAAATCAACGAAGTGCCCTCAAATTAGAAATATTTAAAAATACCTTTGTTTTGAAAGTCACCAGGAACCATATCTTTGCGAAAAAAATTACCGAAATGACCTTGGCTTGTAAAATTACAAAAATACCCCTAGTGTATAAATTACCATTTTACCCTTGAAATTTTTCCAGCAAGTATTTTAATTTTGTAAAACATCAACAGTCTCTATTTTATAACATCTTCAAATACCCTAATTTGAAAATTTCCAAAATACCCCTATAGGATAAAATTACGAAAATACCCCTGGGTAGTGGAAAACAACAAACAACGACAATTGCAACATTTCTCTGTAATGAACGCAAGTTCATGTGTGTGACTAAATGAATGATGTGAGACTATATGTGTATGAATCGAAAGAACTACTTCCTAGAACTATTAAACATAAAACTGTTCGTGGTTAATCAAGTGGAACAAACCCAATTCATAAAATTTGTTAATCAGATAAACGCAAGCGGAAGTATGAATTTAAGGGGACGTGGTCGTAACGTGCGTGGCCGTGGAAGAGGCCGAATGACCGTGTCTGAACCCGCTAGATCGGGTCCAGGATCTAAAATGAAATGCCACCACTACCCCCAGCCGCTGATGTGGGCTCGACCCATTCCTATGTTGCATGTAAAATAGTTGAAACTCTAGGCATAGCCTCTGAACTTTCTAGTAGGGAGATGACTGTAGTAAGCCCCCTAGGTCAAATTACAGTAGCGAATAAGATGTTTCGGAGAGTACCTTTGGAACTTCAAGGAGCGGTATTTCTTGCTGACTTAATGGAATTACCCTTCGGGGAATTTGATCTGATACTTGGCATGGATTGGTTAGTGGAGTATCGGGCTGTATTGGATTGTGCAGCCAAACGAATGGAGTTAAGGACCCCAGAGGATGGGGTGATAGTTATGATAGGAGAAAGAAGGAACTACTTATCTAACGTAGTTTCGGCTTTAAAGGCGAATAAGATGGTTCGGAAGGGGTGTAAGGCATTCTTGGCTTTCATTAGCACTTTGGATATGACAGAAGAGAGTATTTGGATCATCAAGGCCATCTAAGAATGAGCAAAAGAGGCCTAGAGTTGAAAGGCCCCGAGGTCAGCAAGCTACTACTGGAGGGCAGTACCCTACTTGTGAACAATGTGGGAAGAAGCACTTAGGTGAATGTTGGAAAAAGACGGGAGGATGTTTTAAGTGTGGGTCAAAAGACCATATGATTAAGGACTGTCCGATGAGGCCAGATGGGACAATGGGTAAGTTCTTATTTGTGGAATACCCTTCATTGCCTTGTTTGTTATAGAGTTAGTTCGTTCTTGTAATGCTAGTGGAGTGTATGAAACCTTGATGTGAACTTTGGAATTGTACATAGGAAATGTGTTAGTTTTATTAAGATCAGAGTGCGCAGTAATAGCATAGTGTGGTGAGTTAGATTGTACAATTGTTCGTTAGTAAGTAATTTCGAGGACGAAATTATTTTTAGGGGTAGAACTGTAACATCCTGAAAATGGGCCTATGCATTTTTGATTTAATTATACGAAATGGCATGTCTTATATATTATGAATGTATGGTGAACATTTTTGGAAACATGGAAATGTTAAGTTTAAAAGAGGAAAGTGAACATTTTTGGAAACTTGGAAATGTTAAGTTTAAAAGAGGAAAGTGAACATTTTTGGAAACTTGGAAATGTTAAGTTTAAAAGAGGAAAGTATGGCAAGGTAGTCTTAAGAAAATTAATAGAAGAAATTTGACACAAGAACGGGCTTAGAGAAGTGGCTAGGAGGCACCACTTAAAGCCCGAAGTGATGCCACAATCAAGGGAAGGAGCCTAGGTTCGAGTCACGTGGGAAGCAAATAAAGAGTTTTATTTTGCTGCAAGAAGCAAGGAGTTGGACGGCACCAAGGCACTTGGGAAGAGTTTAATTCTCTTTAAAATTCGGCTAAATAGGTGGATCAATGATGGATAATTATTGATTAAGAGATAAGAGATAATTAAGGATTATTTCCATTAATTTTAATAAAGATAAGAGAAGTGATGGCCAAGTAAGGGAGTCTTGGCCTAGTAATTTCAGCTACTAGAAGAAAAGAGAGCCATTCATCATATCTTCTTTCAACTCTTCTCTCTGTCAAATTTCCTAGAGCATCTCTTCTTCTTCTTTTTGTTAGCCAAAGCCGAAATCTAAAGTAAGCCTAGCCGAATTCTTCATAGCTTTTGTGATCTCCATTAAAATCGAATCCATAAACTCCTCAAGATACCATCATTACCCGATTTCTTTATGCCAATCAAAAGCCAAAATTAAGATCCTTCTAGCCTACATAGCCGAATATTGCTAAAGGTTCAAGCAAGGATTGCCGATCTCTAAAGTAAGGGTAAGATCTCATTCAGTTTCATCCTTTTTCTTTTAAGATTTGCCGAAATCTAGGACTAACCCCATTAATATCTTGTTGCCGAAACTTTAAAGAGATCTTTCGGGATTTACTAAGTGTCGACTATAAGGAAGGAGAAATTCTTTTCCCGAAGGTACACCATCACGTGTTCCCTAGTTATTCAGTGAGTTTCAAGATTTAAAATCCACAAGGTAAGTATCTATAGCATTCGGCCAAGGCCATGTTGAGTAAATAGATGTGTTTCATTAATATTTAAAAGCCGAAACTAATCTATTCAAGTAATCTAGTGATTGCCGATTTCAAGAAAGAAGGATACAAAGTGTCCTGCATTTGATTAGACATCAATCGGCAGCAAGGTAAGGATTTAAGTGTACTAATCCTACTGGGATTTGGTTTTATGGCCGAATGGCTCTTTACTAAGTATTAAGTGATTGATCAAATGTAGAGATTTAAAATCTAAGGCATTAGATCAAGCTTTTCGGGATTTAGAGTGAACTTGCTAAAGCGAATCAGGTGTGTACCCCACACTACTTTTTAATAAGATTTATGGCAATAATTAATATGTGCATGTTTATAAGAATGTGAATATGGCTAAGATACCATGCTATGGTACAAAAGTACTCAGGTACGTTTCCTACTCCTACTAGGATTATGAATATATGTTATTTTTAACATGTGAAAAGTGATGAGAATGTGAATTAAAGCATGATATGCATGATATGTATGATATGGGGCATATGGGATATTATGAGAAAGGGGAAGTAAACGTGGTGACCTAAGACCATGATATCTGAATGTGGTGACCTAAGACCACGATATCTGAATGTGGTGACCTAAGACCACGATATCTGAATGTGGTGACCTAAGACCACGATATTTGAATGTGGTGACCTAAGACCACAAACTTTATAAGGGCGATGTGCACGTCGACTGCAGCGACTGCCTTCGATGGTGTGTAGCGGATGGAGGGTTGACTTAGTAGTCCGCACGGTGTGCAGGATGGTATGGGTGATGGGTGATGTGTAGCGGATGGCATATAGGTTTGGGTTTGGGTTGCATCATTATTTTATATCTGCTATATGATTATGCATGTGATGTGATAATATGCCTGAATCTATTTGGACATAGTGTTTGTGTACACATTGAGTCTGTTGACTCGCCCCGTTGTGGGAACCTTTTTTAGGTGACGATTAGTAATGGACCGGGTCGGCAGGAGCTTAAAGGTGGCCATGCACAGCAAGGAATTTATTTAATTTGGATTTTTATTTTATTAAGTACTTTGAATTTATTCTTTTTGTTTGGGAATTATTTGATGTAATAAGGCCATAGTAGAACTACTTTACTTTGCTTTTATTTATTAAGCTGACAAACTTTTATTTATTAAAAGATTAAGTAAATATATTTTAAAACAAAGCCTAAATGTTTTGTCACCTAAAGTAAAGGATTTTAATAATGAAATAAACTTATTTTCAACTCAAGCCCAACCCAAAACACTCTTTCTTTCAAAACACACAAGTTTTTCCTAAGTAATAAAAGAATTTGAAACGGTTTACACTGGGGAACATACCAGATCCGGTCAAGGCTCGTGGGCCGGGTTTGGGGTGTTTCAATTAGAACCCGATGGCACACGGTAAGGTTACAGTAAGGCTTCGGCTTTTGGTAAATATGTTGAATTAGTGATTGATTGAAGGTTGGTTGGTTGTAGGTTCAAGACCAAGGATAGAATAGCACGTCGTAGTAACCAGGTGTGTACAAACACTACACCCACGATATTGATAACGCTAAAAAGTCGAAAGTGGCTAAATGGGCATGCCAAACTTGTGGGCCCAAGACAGTAATGGTTGATATGTGGGCATGAATAATGAATTGGCATGAACGGATGTATGATTGGATCGTAGTTGAGCCCAATGGGCTATATGAGCATGAAATTGGGTTGATGGGCTATATGAGCATGAAATTGGCTTAATGGGCTATATGACATGAAATGGGCTTTATGAGATTCTAGAAATATATGTTAGGGTTTAATGGATTTTAGTCCTAGTTTGACAAACTCTTGAATAACATAAAACTCTTCTAATAATTAAACATGTCTGCGAACAAGTCGCTGGGTTAGAGTGTGGCAACGGGCATATGCATGTCTAGGATTGGATCTAGGGAGAGCTTGGTACTTAAGCGGTCCTAGTGGCCCACCTCCTCTTCTTTGGAATCCTACCTGGTGCGTAGTGTCTGTTCACTTTAGCCGTAAGGACTTGTTAATGGGCCAAAGTCTATAACTAAAACCCGAGAGGGACCGAATACTCTGATTTGTAAAATTACCAAAACACCTTTCATTTGTAAATTACCAAAATACCCTTAGATTTGGGAAATTACCAAAATACCCTTAGTTTGGAAAATTACCAAAATACCCCTAATCTGTAGAATTATCAAAATACCCTCGATTTGGAAATTTATGATAATACCCCTGTAGGGTAGAATTACGATAATACCCCGGTAGAGTAGAATTATGATAACACCCTTGCAGGGTAAATTACGAAAATACCCTTGATTGTGAAATGACTAAAATACCCCTATGTGATGAATATGAGTTTTTATGGATGTTACTTATGTTTTTGCCGCATTCATATGATATTTTGTTTAGGATGCATATGGGTGGGAATTATGGTACGGAGGAAGAATTTGAGGATCGCATAGTCGCTTGACGATTGTGGATCCACCGGTGGCTTTAAGCCCATTATGTGATTAGCAGCTTTGCCACAACATTGAGTAGTGCCGCTGTGAGTACTACCATTGGAGTGTAGCGGAGGGGTGGGTCGAGCTAGAATTCCCCACATGTGTATAAGGTTGGAAGGTAAATGGTGTGTATAGCGAATTGATATTTGGGAAGGGTTTTGTAGTACCTTGTTTTGCATATGATATGATATGATATGATATGATATGATATGATATGATATGATATATGATATGATATGAGGTCATTGTGGGCTAAGGCCAAGACCATCGATTTTGATAGGGCTTAGGCCCAATGCGAATATTTGTATGTTGATTTGATTGCCAAGGGTTGTACACACTGAGTTTCGAAACTCACACCCTTTATTTAATGTTTCAGGTGATCCTCAGTAGATGGCTCGACGTGGGAGAGGACTCGAAGTTGGCCACACTACGAGATGTTAAAATTTTTATTTATTTGTTTCAAAAGACATGGTTTTAATTGCTTTGTTTTAGTTGGATGTAATAAGGCCTTGTATCTCCAATTTGACGTTACTTATGGGTTTTCTTATTATTATTATTTTTTATGCTTAATTTTTATTTTAACTTAAATAAATTTCTAAAGTTTAGCAAGGTTTTCAAAATAACTATAACCTATGGGCTTTTATTTAAAACATGGGCTTTTATCATTACTTAACAAGTTTCAAGGATTTTGGGCTTCTAGGCCTTAAATTTTAACTTAGTAAAATCGATTTGAAATTGTGCTTTCAATGTGACATTCCTGAATTTGGGCCTAACTTCTAGGCTGGGTTTGGGGTGTTACAATAGATGCCAAAGAACAGGAAATATCTCTAAACGTGATGAAATGCTTCAAACGTATATGCTATCATGTGAAATATTCGATGTATGGGGTATTGATTTTATGGGTCCATTTCCTAGTTCATTTGGGAATAAATATAACCTAGTAGTAGTAGATTACATGTCAAAATGGGTGGAAGCTCAAGCTCTACCTACTAACGATGCTAAAGTAGTAGTAAGATTTCTTAAGAAACTCTTCTCTCAATTTGGAACACCCAGAGCAATTATTAGTGATAGGGGTACTCACTTTTGTAATACTCAATTTGATAAAGTCTTAAAGAAATATGGAGTACACCACAGGATAGCTACCCCTTATCATCTTCAAACAAGTTAACAAGTGAAAGTAGCAAATCGAGAACTTAAGCGTATTCTAGAAAAAATAGTAGAATCTAACATGACAGGTTGGGAATTAAAAGTAGACGATGCTTTATGGGCCTATAGAACAACTTTTAAAACTCCCATAGGAACATCCCCTTATAGACTTGTCTACAAAAAAAGTTGTCATCTACCATTCGAATTAGAGCACAAAGCCTTCTGGGCTATAAAATTTTTGAATTACGATCTTAAACTTGCAGGTGAGAAAAGAATGATGCAGTTGAACGAACTAGATGAGTGGCGAGCTAATGCCTATGAGAACTCACATTTATATAAGGAGGCAACAAAGTGACACCATGATGCTCATCTAAAACAACCAAAAGCAATTCGAAGTAGGGGATCTAGTTCTATTATACAATTCAAGGCTCAAATTGTTCCTTGGAAAGCTGAAATCAAGATGGTCATGCCTTTTCGTAATCAAAACTATCTTTCCCTATGGCACAGTCGAGGTAACTCATCCGAATTATGGCACATTCAAGGTAAATGGGCAACGATTGAAAATTTATAATGATGAGGATTTTAGGGATATGAGAGAGGAGCTTCAGCTCCATGAACCTTCATTTAGGAATGAAAACAAGGAAAGTCTAGCTTAAGACTTTAAACGAGTGCTTCTCGGGAGGCAACCCAAGCACTAACCTCATTAACATTCACATTTTTTTGATATTAGCATATAACTAAGAACTAACTATTCATAAGCACAGGATTTCCTTCCCACACGGCCTAGAACACGAGCGTGTTCATGGCCATGTGGACGCCATGGGAAGAGACACAGGCATGGCGGTGACTGTGTGAGACAAGGATGAAAAATTTCCCCAAAACACGGACTTTGACTACACGCCACGGCCGTACGACGTAGCCGTGGTCAAAACTGTGTAAAGAACATGGGTTGCAAAAAATCCACATGCCCGTGTGAGAAAATCGTGGCCGATACTGATTAATTGACACGGGCGTTCGACACGCCCGTGCATCCAAATTGTGGTCTATTTTGAGTAAACAACACGAGCGTGAGACACGCCCATGCCTCAAGACCATGGTTAATACTGATTAATGAACACGGGCGTGGGGGAAGCGAGCAAGATAGCACATGGCCATGTGATATGACCGTGTATCTCAACACGCCCAAGGAACACAGGCGTCGGCTACACCTCAAACGCGCCTAAATTTAAAATTCTCGAAACACACATGCCAAATAAAAAAGACACGGGTGTGGTGCCTGACCGTGTTTCCTTTCCCCTATTTAAAGTAGCCCACGCTCGTCTTCTTCTCCACCCCCTAAACCCTTGCCGTTCCTCAGGCATCCTCAAATCCTACTCCCCTCCCCAGCCGCCATTGATAAATTCCTCTCCTCCCTTCACTTCCCCTCACTCCTTTCTCTCCTTTCTCTTTCTCTTCCTCATCCACACGCAGCCCACGCCTGTGTGATGTTACCACGCCTGTGCATTCTTCCACGATCATACGCCATCTCCCTACCTCCATCTATTCACGTTACTTCCCCCCTCTATACTTTGTTGCTAATTTTATTTAATCCATGTTTATTCTCATTTAGAACATCAATTTATTTCTTTCAAACTTTAGTATTCATTTTGGATTATTATTTTTTATATTCATTTTTACTTAAGTGTTCTAGATAATATTATTCTGAATTTCGCATCTCTAGTATTAGGAGAATACCTATGAAAAGTCCTCCGTGTTAATATTATGGGACAACAATATTGGATTCATAAGTTCTATCATAGAGAAAAAAAAATTTGGATGATGTTCTTGAAATTCTCTTACAGGAACATAATGTCGTCCTCCCACGGCAAGAAAACTGCAGTCCTTGTTTCGAAAAATAAAAAGGGACCCGGCTCATCATCTGCAAGCGCATCGGCCAAAGTAAGACACCCATTCTTATGTTTTCCTCCTGGAGCTCAAGAGGAATTTCAGATCCTATGAGCACGACCTCTCGGTCAAGGCAGATGTATCAACTGGGCCACCTTGGAACACGTTACACTTGTTGATGATATCTGGGCACTATTGACGACTGACCTTTGGGAGCGCTTTTTCGGTATTGTTGAGCCCACTTACCTCGAGCTAACATTAGAGCTTTGCTCTACTTTCCATCTGCATGTAGTAATGACAAACCATGACGACCAGGGCACTATTCAGTTTCGTCTAGGAGGTTTAGTTCAGGAAATGAGTGTCCCCAAATTTGGATTTGCTCTAGGACTCTACACGGAAAAGTTCTTGGGATAATATGATCTTGCGAAACTCCATCGCCACATGCATAACTCCCCTGTGAGATGTTAGTATAATATAGCCCCCGCCTCAACCACTTATGACCCTAGTCACTCCAAAGCGATAGCTCTCGCCCCATCATTGAGGTACTTACACGCCATCTTAGCTCACACATTGACGGGAAGGCGAGAGAGCATTAGGGTAGTTAACATCATGACGCCTACTTCCTCTAGTGCATGGCGAACGGGCACGTCTTTAACCTTGTATACTTCATCGCTCTGGCTATCCAGCATCAAACAGAGCGACATTATAAGGGGGTTATTTCCATGGGGCCTTATGTAACACGGCTCGCGAGACACTTTGGTCTCTTCAACACCGCAGCACAATCAGCCTCGCTCACCTTAATAGGCAAGATGTCTCCACAGGGCATCTCAACGATGGTCAACATGCGGATGATCAAGTGTCACTGCGGAACCAATCCCCAATATCGGTTAGCCCAAACCACTGAGGAGGAGGACCCTGAGGACATTACTGACGATGTCCCACACCAACATGAGGAGCCAACGCTGAGCCATCGCGCAATTCATGCGGCAACTTCTCTTTTGGAAATATCTGAGCGCATCACGTTATTTTAGCAGCAACGTTTCCAACATTTCGACAACATCAACGTGACACTCCACCAGATATGTCAGCACCTTCACATTTCATCGCCGCCCCCACCTCGTGAGCCGTCTGGCGATGAGGACTTTTGAGTCCTTTTCTCCCTATATGTTTATGTTATTTTTTCTAAAAGACTTATTTTAATTGTACTTTTATCTTTATTTTTATTTTTTAACTTATCCTTATTTCAATCATTTTTAGACTTTATATTAACTATTACCCAATTTGCATCTTTCGGAAAAATTTGAGTAATCCTTCTATTCTGAAGTACTTAATGATTTTCTCGCAGTTAAAAACCCTAAAATAGCACTCTAGAAAAACCATCTATACTGAGGAAAACATGCCATGCCTCTTCTAATATCTTTTACCTCCGAATCAAGTTTCTACACTCCCAACTCAAGGATTCCATCCAAAAATTTAGGAAGTTTCACTTCTCTCCCTATCTTTTGATTTTCTTACTACATGGTTATTATTTATCTTTGTACACTAAGGGCAATGTACATCTTAAGTGTGGGGGGTGAATTTTATTTTGAAAAGTTCTTAACTTTTTGCATTATTCTCAAATCCCTGGATGATATCTTGTCTTAAGTAATTTTCTCATATCACTAATTAGAATGAAACTTCTATTGATTTATAATTTTTATTGATATGTTTTGAATTAAGTCATAGTTAATTATGCATTGATGATTTAAACTTTAAGATACTAGAGAATTAAGCATGGTAAGTCTATTTTTCAGAATTAAAAATTTGCTAGGTTGTTGATCTAAATTTGAATATTACCTTGAAGTCTGAAATTTGCAAGGTTGTCATCAAAAACCATAATTTTTGTGAGATTTTGAGCCTTTTAGAGCATATATTTTTTTGTGCTCACTTTATTGTTTATGAGTGTGTCAACATTGATTTGTTATTCTGGAACTTGCTTCAACTATACATGTTGAGACCACACCTCTGACTTGATATACTGAGATGATAAATGCACTTAGGATTTAACCCACTCACTCCACTAAAAGCTTACCCCCACAATTAACCCCTAGTGAAACCCTTTGATCCTAATAACCCTTTTTTTTATTCACCCACTAATATTAACCTAAAATCCATCTTTTATTTGTTATCACCATTTTTCTTGACTACCCTTCTATTGAGACTTGATTTGATCAGTTGCCTAATTATTTTATTTTAGTAGTTGAATTCATCTTATATTATGTATTTACTTGATTTATTCTTAAAAAAAATAATCGAAGTATATTCATTATTAGTTCTGTGATTAAGTGAGCTTATACGTTTAAATTCAACATCTTGAAGAAGAAGCTCGTATTATTAGTTTTCAATTGATGTAATTATTCAGGACTAGTTCATTTTTCTAATTAGGTAAATTGTCAATTCAAACTCGATTCTAACCCTTTAATTTAGCCTTTATCCACACCTTTAACCTAAGCCCTGTTACAACCTTTTTTTAAAGACCTTTTGATCTGTGTATCATTTGATTTTATAGTGGTGGAGATTTAATTTTCAGGCAAGCCTATGGGACTAAATTTTCATGTTCGACTTTTAAGAGCTTAATTTTGAACCTTAAACACTTTGAGTGATTTGAGTGAATCTTTAGTGACGATGTCAACTCTTGTCGATTTTGAATTAAAGGTAATTACTTAGATAAGGGGAAACACTTATATTTTTCATGCTACAAACTTGTGACTTTGATTGTTTGAATCTTTAGGACTTTTTTAGTTAAATTATCCATATATAAATTATCTATGAATTATGATGAGGCATCATTGATAAGAATTATGAATCGAGGGAAGTTAGTTTTAATTGTGAGTTGAGAATTTTGCTTGAGGACAAAAAATGCTTAAGTGTGGGGGTATTTGATAAACTGTAATATGTTCATATTTTAATCCCACATTTAGCATACTTTTAGATGATTTATTCCTTGAATTGTGGAATTTGGTACTCCTAATCCTTTAATTTCATGTTTTATACTTAGGAGAGCACTGGAGGATGAAAATAATGAGAAACGGGCTAAAATGGAGAAAATGGGCCAAAGTACGAAATCAACATGGCCTAGACTCGAGACACACGACTGTGCCTCTTTAGCAGATCCGACCACGGCCTGGATTCGATTCACATGGCCGTGCCACACGGGAGTGCCCCTGCCTCAGCAAATAAGAGTTTCATTCGGATTAGGGTACTTAGAGGAAAAGAAAGACATTCCAAAAGCCTATATAAACACCCTAGAGGCCAACCTTCAAGGGGGCATTCAGCTAGGCTAAGGAGCCAAACCAGAGAGGCCGAATTGTAGGATTCACTCGAATAAAGCCAGTTGATCCATCTCAAAAGCCGGAATCACACTCAAGACTGAGAATCTCTCCTTCAATTCCTTTAGGGGGTTTTAGGGTTTTCTTTATGTTTTGTTATTTTTCTTTTGAGATGTATTCTTTTATGATTATGAACTAAACCCCTCAAATACCTGAGGGGGATGAAACCTAAGACGGATCTTGTTATTATTTTCTGAACTATATGATAAATACTTGATTTGTTCTTAATTATGTGTTCTTAATTCTTGTTTTGATATTTCAGGATATTAATTCAAGTATTGATGTGTTTAGGCAGTGGAGCAAAAGTCCCTATTTAAGAGTAGATCTAGCATAGTTAAGCAGAGTTGAACACAACCCTAGAGATAGGATGACAAAAAATGCCGAATTAGGGTCAAACCTAATATGGGAGTCCATAGATCGAGTTAATGCAATTCTAGGGGTTTTAATTAGAAAGAGATTTCAATTAATCAACCTAGGGTTAGACGTTAGTAGCCTCAAGAGAGGTATTAATATAAATTAGGGAATCCTACAGATCAAGTCAAGTGAATAAATCGTCTGGTTCAGAGTTAGATAACAAGTAAAGTCTAGGAGGATTCTTCCTCGGGTATTGTCTTAATCAATTGGTTTTCCCACAAGCATTTCCCCAATTCCTCCTCTATGTCTTAGCATCTTTAGCTTAGTAGTTAGTTAATTTTAACAATTCCCTTAATTCTTAGGCTAAATAATAAAAATAAAGTAAGTATTAGTACTTTTGGTTCCCTTGGGTTCGACAATCCGGTCTTGCCACTAAACTATACTACTGTTCGATAGGTGCGCTTGCCTCAATCATGGTGATAGTTAGTTTCTAGCCTTGATTATTCATTATATAAATTTTAAGACTTTTTCCACCACCACCAGTTTGCTAAAAATATAATTTGAATTCCTTCTTTTTCTATCACACATGGCGGACCACATTTCAAGGAGAAGGGGATGACTTACTTTCCTCATTTTGAATACAAACCAAGGCTATTAATAGCCATAGGGTGGACAGTTTCAATAGAAAAGTTGTTGGGTTGATTTTTTATTATTTTCCAACAGTAAAAACCTTCAATTAAATACCCCAAAGCTTGCTTTTATGCAGCCATCTAGTTGTACAAAAATTGGGCTTTAATTCCCTCCTGTTGGATGGTTTCTCAGTCCAATAATTTTGCAGACATGTCCATCTTTTAGCACATCTTTTACCAGTTCAAATTATCAACCTCATAACCCAAGTTGCATGGTCTTATCGTCCACATGAATTGATTTGTGCATGTCCATGTTTCATTCACGTTAATCACATATTCAAAGGTCCTCCTATATAATGAAAAATCACATATTAATAAATTAACATGAAATAATATAAAATCTGTAAAAAATCATGTAATTAAGAACAATTTCACATACTTTATAAATTCATGCACAATATTACTAATTAAGTAAAATTCACTTATTTTAATAACAATTACTCAAGATTACCATATTTATTCAATAAAAAAAGTGGTAAAAATATATAGAAAAACCCTATATAATTTCGAGTTTATAGTGGCTCCAGAATCAATAACTCAATTGTCAATTGATTCTTCCACTAAGCAAAATTCAACCACAAAGAGTTCCATATATTTTCCCTTTTTGGCTAGGTAATCCAAATACTCCTTGCAGTTTGATTTGAAATACATATGCCTATTGTAGAAGAAACATTTGATCTTTTTAGGATCTTTTGACTTCTTAGTTGTTTTCCTATCCACACGATGTAGAACCGAAGACTTAGTCAGTTTCTTTTCTGACAAGGGATCCACGACTAAGTTTGCCTTATGTTTCTCCTAAACCAACTTACCACCATTCAACATCAACTCATAGGATTGTAATTCCTTCATGAGTTGAGTCAAGGTAAGCGCCTTGTTCCCCAAGTTGTATGTGACGCTAAAACCAACAATCTCTTTGGTTAAGGATTTGAACACTATTTCAATATGAGAGTTCACGTCTAGTTCAACCTCATTGTCCTCTGCTTCCGCAAAGAAACCCATAAGCTTAAGCATATGTTCTTTGATCGCAGTGTTGGGTTTCTGCTGAGAGGTCATCAAATTTGTAATAGCGGATTGTCGAGCCAATGTGACTTGGCCTTCGAGCAAATCCTCCAAAAGTTTCATGATCTCTTTGGTAGTACGAAAATTCTCGGGTTACTTTTGCAACACACTAATCATGCTCGCTAACATATCACATCGAGCAATCAAGTTAGAATCTCTCCAATTATTTCTCGCTTTGGGTTGAGCTTCAAGAGGGCACGTATCATGAAGAGCAAATTTGTGTTTCTCACAGTTGAGAACTATTAGCAAGTTTTGTTTTTATTCTCAAAAGTTATCCCTATTTAATTTATTCTCAGTAAGAATGCTAATAAGAGCAGTAGGAGACATATTTGAATTGAAAAAAATAAAGATTCACTAATTACTATATTTGTATTAAACAAATATTTTCATTTCAGCAACATGTCAAGAATGCAGTGAAGCATGTGTTTTGTATTAAAACCTTGAAATTTTTTTCCGTTGCTATGATCATTCTCACACCCGTAAATCATGTCACCTTGAGGTCCCATGATTAACTAGCAAGAACATGGATTACATCCAATTAGTTCGTGAATCTCAATTCTCAAGACTCCACAAGAACCAACGATCGTTTTAACGTTTGGCCATCATCTCTAACTTAAATATCATTTCTTGGGAACCAATTTAATAAAATAAGATCTTGAGTGTGTAACCATTGCTCAATACCCATCACAAACATGCTTTCATTTGTGAGTCATGTCGCGTGTGAATATGCTAAGCAAATTGTGCAAGTGTACACATCAGATCAAGTAATAAATAGATAAGTGAGATCGTCTCCACAATGATCAATTAGGTATAAATTGATGAAGTTATTATAAAGGAATGTGTTTAATGCTATAGAAAAAGCAATAATAAGAATGCAGAGATAATTAAGGAATACTAGTGTGTGTAATACGTGAATTCTAACAAATAGATGAAAATGTTATGGCAAGACAACAGTAAGTATGCAATGGCAATTACAAGAATGATTACGTGAATAATATGTAAACAAGTAACAACTAAGGATGTGAAAATAAAGATGCTACAACAAAGGTTAAAGGATCTACGATGTTAAATCGTAAGGTTGGGATTACCAAGAATCTACCCTTATTAACCAATAATGCCTCGGCAAGTTCAATCTTATTCTACTGCTCAGAATAGTTCTACTTTGGTCTTCTTCTTTCGAGAGCTAGGCCTTGAGTTACCTCACCTAGAGCACTATATGCCTATAGGCTTTGAGTTTGGCTCTTGCTACTATTCTTCTCCTTTTTGTACAAAACACTGCTCTATGTCTAGAGTCTGCTACAAGTATTCTTTTGAGCATTCGCTCATATCATTCAATTTCGATTTAACTAACCTAACATTGTCAGAATTAGATTAATTTTATAATCATGCTACATATTTACCTAAGTCTAAAGATTACACACACGCTATTCATAAATAACATTGAATGAAGTAGTAAATTAAAACTAATCTAAGTCGTGGCCAATAATGGAAATAAAAGTTTCATCAAGTAATCCCAGCCTTATGAGATTTAGCTCATGGATTGGTGAATAGAATCCATATTCAAAATAGTAATCAACATCATTTCTTTAAATCAGATTATAGAACAAAAAAAACAAAGAATTAAAGGTAGAACTCAGGAAGATAACTTTCGCATGTCCAGCCCACAACTCCAGCTATGAAATGTCTTCCAGTGACCAGGAGGGACTGCCTTCGTCTTTCCCTTTGTGTATCCGTCCTTGTCACAACCGCTACCCTTTTTTTTCATCTAAGGGATTTCTCCTTCCAAAAATGACTCTCTAACCGTCCACCCTCTGTCAGTTTTTATTTTTGTGTTTTATATCTCCTCCTTTAGGGTAGACCTATCATCTCATGAACCCATGATAGTTTTCCTCTTTTTTAGGCTAATTTTTCTGGTACACGTAAAATAGGGCTAATAACAGTTAAGTGTTGACTGGGTCACTTCCAGGCATTGCCATGACATTCTTGTTGGCAAATTGTCCAACCTTTTTCCATGACAAACCTTTACTTCTTTACTTCTTTACTTCTTCTCCTCATTATACACTTTCCATTTAACAAACAAATCCTTCCCGTAAACAATTAGAAGTAACATGTAATAACATTTAAGCACAATCCAAACCTTTTAATGCAATTTCCTAAAAACACCAAGGGAAAATCCTAAAATGCAACTAAACTTACCTAAGTACAGGAAATTAACCAAGTCTAAAGGCATAAAACATAACTCCTTTCAAAAGTTATCAAGTCATCTTTAGAGAATCTTTCTGAGAGTCAAGTATGACTAGTTGTCCTTAAAAGGAAATCCATCCAGTGAACCCACATGATAAAGTTTACCTTGGGGTGCGGCCAGGGTAGGAATCAGCTCAAAATTTATCATGCTATCACTTAGGGACCATCAATGGAGGTTGTAGGTATTGTTCAAGGACCTTCTCCCACACAATATTTTAAAAGACATGCAAGGTTTTTATCCCATATTTCAGGAATGATCATAAAATAGTCCTAGTGGCATTCTTACCTAATCTTTATGACATGCTTCCATTATATGCATGGCATGTAATGTAAATTTTATAATATTCACATTCATTCATACACAAGAATTGATGAATCATAAAAAAAAAAACAATTTTGATTCTTTTCAATTTTTCTTTTGAGGGAAAAAATCGAAGAAGTGAATGTGAACCATGCACTAGGTAGGGTCCCAAGAAAGGAAGGTGAGTCAAAATTGACCACTTAAAAACCAAGCCTTTTCTAGCCAAAGTCATTCCTAGACATGCACCTTCTTAGTACCGAACTTCTCACAGTAATCAAATAACCTAAATAAGTGAATAAAATAGTACAACACATGTATTTTTTTCATTACCACACTTCTTATTTTTAATCAATCAACTATTGATCATCTCATATATATCACTATTATAACATTAAATAATATAAATATTATAAACAAGTATAAAACATATATATAAAGAGATAGGTAATGTAACACCCTCACTCGTATTCGACACTGGAATAGGGTTAAAGAGTATTACCGAACTTACAACTTAAACAACCATCCAATTTGAATAAAAAAATAATCAACCAAATGTAATTCCAATAAAATACAATCACATTCTCCCTATTACGAGCCTACGAGGCCCTAAGCATGCTTTGGGAGTGGTTTGGGACTAAATCGATAACTTTGGAAACTTTTTAAACACTTAGAAAATTTTCTCAAAAATAGGGGACACACGCCCGTGTGGCCCACCTGTGTGTCTCACCCAGCCAACAAACACGCCTGTGTTATAGGCTATGTGGACATTCAAAATGGGAGTACATGGCTGTGTCCTAGCCAATGTCCGACCCCGTGTAACTCTTTGACTTGTGTCACACGGCCAATACACACGCCCGTGTGCCCTAAAAATGGCCATATATGCCCGTGTGCCAGGTCGTGTACTAGGCCGTGCCAAACCTGTAGGATATACTGACTTATGCCACACGGCCAGGTCATTAGGGGTGAGCAAAACTCGATTCGACTCGAAAAAATAAAAAAATTCAATTTGAGTTAAGCGAATCAATTATTCGAGTTAATCGAGTTATTCGAGTCAACTCAATTTTTTTCAATTTCGAGTTCGAATCGAGTTAAGTTTTCAAATTGAATAACTCGAATAATTTGAATAATTCAATATTAAAATATAATATTTTATATTTTTACCCCAAACTCCCAAACCTTTTTACTTTTCCCTCAAAATTTTTACTCCTTCCCACTTTTCCCCAAAACTTTTATTCCTCCCATCCCAACCCTCCAATCTACCCAAAATCCATTTCCCACCAAAATTTTACTCTCCCATTTACTTTTCTCAAAATTTTACTCCAAAAACCCTCAAAACTTTTTATTTCCCCAAATTTTTACTCCTCCCACTTTTCCCTAAAACTTTTACTCCTTCCAATCCCACTCCCCATCTACCCCAAACCCATCCCCCCAATTTTTTTTTATATTTTCCTTCCAAAATTTTACTCCCTATTTACTTTCCTCAAACTTTTATTCCCCAAAACTTTTATTTTCCCCTAAACTTTTACTTCTCACCTTTACCCTCAAATAAAAATCAAAATTATCCAAAAAATCACTAAACATAAATAGCAATAATTTTATTTATATCTACTATTTATATTATTAAATTAAATTTCACATTTTATATTATTTATATTATTGAATTGTTTAGTCATATTGAATATTTATATTAAAATTGAATTATTAATTATGCCATAAAATATTCAGTATTAAAATTTTATATTGGTATCAATTTCATATTTTATCTTTAAAATAACTTTTATTAAAAATCACATTTTACATTTAATATATATTTTAATTCCAAAATACATAGTGACAAGAATCAAGATAATTAAAATAACTAAGTAAGCAAAGAAGCTAACCCAGTATAAAAAGATTAATAAATAAATTATGAGGTGATGAAAGTTAATAAAAATTTTATTAAGGTGGACAAATTTTATTACGATGGGTGATAGTGGTTACAAGGACCCAAAATTATTTTTAAAATTTAACTCGAACAAATATATTCGATTCGATTGATTCAATTCCATCTCACTCGACTCGATTCGAGAAAATTTCAAATCAAATTAGGATGATAAAATATGATTCGTCAACTCGATTAATTCGAAATTTTTTCATTCGATTTGATTCGATTCGATCGAACGCTCACCCCTACAGGTCATACACCTGTGTGTGAGGCCGTGTGGAGCATACTGACTTGGTTTTAATTTCAACACCAGGGGACACACGGTCGTGTAAAATAACCGGTTGTCGCACAGGCTGAGACACACGTCCGTGTGGACAAAAATAGGCTATTTACCAAGCCAATTTGCCACCCAAATTTGTATGTACATACACAACCCAAATTGTACAAATTCACAGCATAAATGAACATCTAACTTAACTACAATCAAGGCTAAATCATACCATTTCCAATACTAACAACCAACATGCTTATAAACTCCTGTTTTACTCATTCAAAGCATACCAACTTCACGTATTCAAATCATCTAATTAAACCTTTCCAAACATGCATCATCATGCACCAATTCACAAGCACATAAATTCTCAATTATCAACCATTTGACATCTATAATATCAACTATCAATAACATTGCAAAACCAATCTCAATTACATAACATAAAACATATGTACACTTATATATATACATAACCAAACTAACCAACTTAAGCCAAGTCTCATGGCTACATATACAAACCAAAACATGACCATTCACAAGCCATCTCAAATGGAAAACTCACTACCAAAATACATATAAAAATGACCATAATCCTATACATGCCATATGACCAAACCATAAGTGTAACACCCCAAACTTGACCTAGACGTTATGGTCGAACCTGGCGATGTCACATGGTAGCATTTTTCGAAATAAATGAGTTGTCGTAAAAACCTCCTTCCTATTTAACCTCTTTACAAAATCTTGTGTTAATTCTCTGATGCGTCGTTCAGTTAAAAAACGTAGTTCATTATCACAAAATTATTCTTTTTCAAAACGTTGTTAATTTTCAAAATGTTACTTATTGTAGAAGCTTTTTAAATCAGCTTGCGTATTTGAGTGTGTTTTGTTAAAGCATATGATTCGTTTTGAAAACTCGATTAACCCTACTACTAGCAGTTGTAAATAAAAATAATAGAAATCCCAAAATAACCATAAAAATCCAAAAATGCCATTATTACAGTAAAATACCCCAAAATAAACTTAAAAATCATTATTAAGTACTAAATCAAATAATTTAGGTCGTGTGGCCGCCTCTGAGTCCTCTGTCAAACCGCTCCGCCTATGTCTGAAGATTACCTGTATAGTCAAATCAGAAGGATGGGTTTTCAAAAACTCAATGTGTAATCCCAATAAAGTAAACAGACAGAAATCAATCACAGTCTGGGCCTAAGCCCTTTTCAGAATCAGTGATAATACCCGTTTGGGCTTTAGCCCATCTCAGTAAGAGGCAGTCGTGTATTTGGGCCTAGGCCCATTACAGTATCAATAATCAGTACAATATCAAAATATGCAGTATACAAGTCCTACCCAGCCAACCTCTACACTCCATCTCCGTCTAACCCTACACTCCATGTGGGGATATAATCAACCCACCCATCCCTACACTTCAAAAAGTACCGAATGTGGCACTAAACAGTAGTTTGCAATTGAGCTGCCAATAAGTTAGGCTCAAAGCCTTTCAGTACACTTCCTCCGATCCATAAAACCCATCCCCATGCAATTCATCATACAATCATGTCATGCCAAATCATGGTATCATATATGTATTCAGTACATTTTTAACACATTCTCAAAATACAGTCGTACATATATACATATAAAGTTCATGGATATAACAGTCATTCAGTTAATTAGGGATCTAGGTACTCTTACCGACCCTATAGTAGGTCTACAGTTGACTCGGGTGACCCGTGCAACCTTAGCAGTCAAACAGTGAAAATGGGCCCACAAGCCCATGTAATTTGCCCATGTGGGCCCACACGCTCGTGTGGCTTACAAGGCCCAAAATAGCCTTAGCCGTGTAGATCACACGGCCTGGCCCAACAATCCCACACGCCCTAATTTGACCCGACGCATGAATCGTACATGGCCTGCCTCGTCGATCACACACCCATGTCCGATCACATGGCCTACCACACGGGCGAGAACACACCTGTGTGGTGTCGACAGTCTCACTTTTCAGCTTTTCGTCGATTTTCATTTGAAGAGTTGTGTTTACACGCCTAAAATGTTATGACAAGCTCCCTGCTTTTTGGGCATTTGTAGAATCAAAACGCCATGACTAGCTCCCTAATTGGAAGCTAAAATGTTACTATCAACTTCATCAGTGATTGCATAGTTTGATTCGACTGGCATCTTTAAATCTATAAGAAAACATGGTTAGATTGGATTAAAAGCATCACACTATCATAGGTTAATGTGACATGTATTTTTTAGTCTTAATACATGTTACGTTCAGTCATAAAATTGACTAAATCGTAGCTTTGATACCACTAAATGTAACACCCTTTGCTCGATTCGGTTGTCGAACCTGAGTCTCAAGATGCTACTACTGTTATTGAAATAATTATACACAATTTATAACATTTAATCAAATTTAAATCATTTAATTATTCCAAAAACAAGTATAATCAAAGTTATGAACATTTCAAAGACTAAATCGAGCTACCAACCATAGATTAATAGATTCAAGCATGAATAAGGACCAATCTATAAATTTTCAAGACTTTAGAACTATCTATCGGTACCAAGTAAGTGGTATCAATACCATTTTGGCATTTTGCCAAATTGGAAAATTTTAAAGCAAAATGAATTTTATCGATACCTAAGAAAAGTATCATTTTTGGGAAAGAGGTATCGATACTAATTATCAGTATCGATACCAATTTAACATTCTGTCCATTTTAAAAATTGTTCATTTAGTAAAGTACCAATACCTTAGTCCATGGTATTGATACTTTTACCCAGATGACAAAAATTACAAGGTTGAAAACACTTTTCATGCCAAACCAAATTCTAATATAATGGTGCATAAAAGCACCCAATTAACCTACATAAAACTCAGTTCAAACAATCTAAATCACCATATTTTAATCACATTCAATTATTACATCAATATGCTTCAAATGACATCCAATTCAATCAACTTAAGCATGTCATGTTAATCAAGTACTACATAATCCACATGGTAACATTCAATCAACCTTGCAATTAACGAATGCAATGTCATTAACCTATTAACCATCTATTTAGCATCATACCAATTATTCAAACATTTATCATCATTCACTATCTCTATTTTACTTAATCATTCCATCATCATATAGACATATAGACATATTCATTTCAAGGCTTATATACATTTCATATAAGTGTTGGGAAATTGGGTTTGGAAAATACAACAAAAAATAGATTTGAAGAAAAATTAGAGTTTTAAATTTTTTTCCAAAACTAGAACTTGGTTTTGTTATCTAAAGCAATAAACACTTAATCAAAATTGTACTTTTTTGATTTATCTAGGAGGAACGCTTCGATCGATTAGTCTTCTTCACTATCCTTAAGCTTACATCTACCGAGTGTAGGCTCGCTTCGAATCAAAAAATTTTCCACAAAATTACTAGCGGGGTAATTTCACAATTTCTCTAAACTTTATGGTCAAGTTGTAAATAAGAAAAATATCTCTAGAAATCTTCTGAAATAATTTCTTCAGAAAAGTTTCTCTCTACAAATTTCTCTTAAATTCAAGTGTGTGATCAGTAATAACCCAAAGTTGTGTTTATATAGGGAAAGTGTAACACCCCTAACCCGTATCCGTCGCCAGAGTAGGGTTACGAGGTATTACTGTAAATCGAATTTGACCCTAATCGGAATGGTGGTTTCGGGACCACGAATTTGAGTTTGAGAAATAATTTAATATTTTATTTTGTGTTTAATATGTGTGAATTAAAATGTGTGAAAGTTTCGTAGAAAAATTTCATTGTTTGGGTGCTTAATTTGACAAAAAGGACTTAATCGTGTAAATTTTAAAAGTCTCAAACTATAGTGTAAAGTGCCTATTTGATGATGGCTTTTTAAAGTGGAGCATTAAAAGGGTAAATAACCCATTTTTTGAGTTAGTGGGTGGCTTATGTCAAGAATACTCTTAAGTTATATGTTAGTTTTTATTTTATATTAAAGGTTAAATTAGTAATTAAATAATTACTTTTATTATATGATAAAATAACATAAACAAAAGCCACCATCTTTATCATTCTCTCATGGCGAATATTGAGAAAGAAAAGAAGGTTTTTTTCTTTGATTTTCGACAATTGGAGGCTTGATTTCAAGGTTAGTTTGAATTTAGTTTTGTTAATTTTACGTTTTTGAAATCGTTGCTTGAACAAGTAGCCACCCATGTTGTAATTTTTAAATCGAGCATGTTTAAGGTTCGCCATTAACATTGTTATATGATAATTGATGTTTGATGAGTTTAATTTAAAGATAGGATTAAGATTGATAAGTTTTGTATTGAAGTTTTAGTGAAAATTTAGTAAATAGGACTAATTTGTAAAAATAAAATTTGAGAGGGCTTAAATGCAAAATAAATGAAAGAAATGGACTTATATAGTCCTTATACATATTCGCCCTTGAGTGTTATGTTGAAATAATGTGTATTTTGTATTTTGTATTTTGTGCAATTAGGACTAAAGTGTAAAATGTGAAACACTAGGGGTAAAAGGGTAATTTACCCATTAATGTGATATGGGACTAAATTGAATTGAAATGTACTTGAATGAGTTAAATTTTTATGTATAGATCAAGAACAAAGAAAAGCAGTTTGGATCGGGGAAAACAAAGGTTATCGAATAAGCCGATTCAAGACGGTCTATCGACGGTAGAGGTAAGTCCCTGTCAATTATATTAAAGAATGCTTTATGAAAGTATTAAATGACAATTTTGATAAATTTGGGTATATTTTCATGTGATAGCCGAATGTAGTGTTTTATTGTACAATGTTATAATAGTTTTATTCGTGAAAAATGAATGAGCTTAGTTGAATTGGAAATGTGATAGAATTATGAAATCTAAGAGAAAATTGGTTATGATACTATTGAAATGTTCATTGAAATGTTGGAAATGATGATATCTCGGGCTTTAAGCCTAGCAGGCCTAGTGCCGGTGACTTATTTCAGGCTTTAAGCCTAGTAGGCCCTGTGCCGATGATACATTTCAGGCTTTAATGCCTAGCAGGCTTTGTGCCGGTGTTATATGTCAGGCTTTGTGCCTAGCAAGCCTTGTGCCGGTGATTCATTTCAGGCTTTAATGCCTAGCAGGCCTCGTGTCGGTGACTTAATTTGGGCTTTAATGCCTAGCAGGCTTTTTGTCGGTGATAAGTTAAAACAGAGAATCGGAGATGTATATACATAGTAGATTGAGCTATAAGCGCTAAAAAGAAAAAGGAAATTAACTTATTATATTGGTACGTGACAAGGTAAGTTGATTATTTGAAATGATAAATGGTTATGTAAATATGAAATATGTGCTAATCTATTTGAACAAATACATGATTTGGCCTACTTATGTATTTGTAATGATAAAAGTCAAATTATATATTTTTATATGATGGATTATGTTCGGCCAAAAGGTATATATTGAATCAAGTTCATGATATATGTGATGTTGATCAAATACGTAAGTTGATAGAAATGTGTTGGTGCATTTGGTATGTAAGGTATGCGAATAAAAATGACATTGAGTTGATATGGATTATTACATATAGGAGAAATTATATTATATATATATATATATATAGTTTCGCCATGCTTTATATAGATATATATTTGTATACATTCAATTATGTGAGATCATTTTAGATGTACATTGAAGATGTTATTCGGTTGTATGTGGAATTGCATATAACTTTATTTATCGATCAAGATACTTTCGATAAGTCTTACAAGTTAAGTATACGATGAATAAGGTTTTGCTATTTATGAACATTGATATTCGGCTATGATGGTACATATGTGTGTATATGTCATAAATACTGCTTGAGACTTACTAAGCTAGTATGCTTATTGTGTGTATTCTTGTTTACCCTTGTTTTATAGATTTAGGTACAAGCTACGGACTCGAAGGATCTGGGAAGAAGTCAACTACACTATCGACTTTCTTTTGGTATTGAATAACTTAGTTTGGTATTTAAAAGGGCATGTATAGGTTAGACTAAACAGTATAACTAATGTTTTATAATCGTGTAAATATGATAGCCATGCGAAAATGGCTATCTATTTTGGATAACCTGTTTCATGTTTTGATGATATAGTTTGCTCATGCCATGAATTATCATTTATGCTTGAATATGGTTTAATCATGCGTGAGAGTGGTACTATTATCTGTGCATGTTAGGTTATGACATGAATGACTTATAAACTAGTTCATGTTGATGAGCTTAATATATGGTATATACATTTATAATGTTTGGATATATGATTCGGCAATGAATATTGGTAAGCATGGTGTAATATTCGGTTTAGGCAATGAAGTAAATGATGGATGCATGTTTAAGTTATAGTATGTGATATATATTTGTTAAATAATGTTTATGACATGTGTGTGTGTATTTGATTTGGTCACTTACTAGATAAGAATTAAATTCAATAATACATGATTATATTTGGCTATTTTGATTCAGTTTGTGTAAGTGAGTATATACATATATTATTCTTGGATAGTTGGTTATTAGGCTTAGAATTTTTATTTAGTTTCTTGAATGTTAGATTGAATGATGTTTAGACATGATATGCTTGATATTCAAAAAATGAAATAGTATGATTTGCTTATTATTGAATGGAGAAACTTTGTACGAATGTTAAGGCTATTTGATGACCGAATTGAAAGCTCTTTGTATGGTTGAACTAATGGTGTCTAAATATGATTTTTGATATGAAACTTGGGTGTGTTTTAATTTGTCATTGGAGTTTGAAAATGATTCATATATGATAATGTTAAATGCGCATATCACTATGACATTTAAAATCTTTACTTGGCCATGTTGTGTAATTGTTTATGTTAGATACACTAAGGGACAATAAGCCGTGTGATATGGATTATTCGGTTTAATGTACACAAGTATTGAAGTAATATGTTCTATAATTAGCTTACGAAATATTTGTAAAGATATTAATGTTTGTTCTAGGTTATATCCAAATTGGTAATGCCTCGTAACCCTAGTTTAACAACAAATACGGGTTAGGGGTGTTACATTTTATTGGTATCAGAGCTACGGTTTAGTCGATTCTAGGACTACCGTAGCGCGTGTGAGTTTAGCTATACATGCCTTTTTTTATATATCGATAGTGTGGTGACTTCTGATATTTTGAACTGTGTTTTATATAGTAAATGGACACTGATCCTGAAAGAGCCGTAGCGGATGATGTGGAGAGTGTGGCGCCTGACCGTGCACATAGATCAGTGCCGGAAAACTCTCGACCAGTTTCGGTAGCCACGAGGGGGAGGCTAAACAAGCCTTCTATCAGATGATGAATGAGTGGTTTACCCAGTTTATCGAGACTAATCCTACAGTACACCAACCTCCACCCCGAATAATCCAACTCCGATACCTTCAAGACTTCGATGATAGATCCAATGAGATCTAGTAGGCCTCTGCTGATAAAATCGGAAATTTAGGCCGAGGAATTCAAGGCTAATGATGATGATGATGCAGAGCGAAATGAAATGTGGCTTGATAACACTATTCGGTACTTGATGAGCTATCCGCACTCTGCATTTAATGTTTGAAATATGCTATATCTTTGCTTTGGGACACCGCTTATCACCGGTGGAATACACTAGTATCGTGGTTCCAAAAGAAAAGTGACATGGGATTTCTTCCGAATGAATTCGCAAGAAATATATCACCAGAGGTTCATCGACCAGAAACGTAAAGAATTTCTTGAACTAAAACAGGGGCAAATGACCGTGACTGAATATGAGCGAAAATTTGTCAGATTGAGCCGATATGCTCGGGAGTGTGTATCAACTGAAGCCATTATGTGAAAAAGGTTTGAATATTGTTTGAATAAAGAATTAAAGTTGCTTTTTGGCATTCTTAAAATCAAAGAGTTTGTGACACTCGTCGAGCGAGCTTGCAAAGCTGAAGAGCTCGGGAAGGAGAAAAGAAAGGCTGAGACAGAAGCTAGAGACACCCGTAAGAGACCGTCGGGTAAGAATTTCCATTCCACATTTAAGAAGTTTAGAGATGACTTCAGCCGACATAAAGCTACTTCAGATTCGCCTTAGACGGATCGACCTCGGTGGGCTCCCGAGCTACCACGATGGCGAGTGTTGGTAACGTTCCACGAATCGAGTTGAATGCAAACATTGTGGAAAATGGCATTCGGGAGTTGTAGAGTTCGTGATCGGTCCCGCTTTAAATGTGGATCCTCGCACCATTTTATTCGAGAGTGCCCGATGTTAGGCGAAAGCGAATACAACACAAAACTCTAGACCGAAGCAAAGGCATCGAGACGGGCGCACCACCTGCATTCAGCAATGTAGGTGGTAGTCAGAGAGGGACGAAGAACACAGCAGTTCGATCTGAGGCTAGAGCTCCAGCTAGAGCTTATGTTACTCGAGCTAGGAGGATGCTTGCTTCTCGGATGTCATTACCGGTACTTTCACCCTTTATGATACTACTGTGATTGCATTGATTGATCCTGGTTCGACCCATTCATATGTATGTGAAACTCTAGTATTCAGTAAGACTCTTCCAGTTGAGTCTACTAAGTTTGTGATTCGCGTATCCAACCTTTGGGTAGATGTGTATTTGTTAATAAAGTGTGTAAAGATTGCCCATTGATGATTTGGGATTTTTGCTTCCCAGTCGATTTAATGCTGTTGCCTTTCGATGAGTTTGATGTAATTTTGGGAATGGACTAGTTAACTTCGCATGATGCAGTGGTGAATTGTAAAAGAAAGCTTATTGATTTGAGACATCGTAATGGTGAGATCATTAGAATTGAATCCAAAGATTTAGGTGGGTTTCCTCTGCTTATATCCTCGATGTTAGCCCTAAGTATGTGAGAAAAGGGTGCAAGCTTATTTGGCTTATGTACTGGATAATAAATTGTCTGAGAAATAGATTGAATCTGTACCGATTGTATGTGAATACCCAGATGTGTTTCCTGAAGAACTACCGGGTTTACGCCCACTACGAGAGATTGAGTTTGGCATTGAATTAGCACCGAAACGGCTCCGATCTCAATAGCTCCATATCGAATGGCACCTACTGAGCTAAAAGAGTTGAAAGCACCGTTGCAAGAGTTAACAGATAGGAGCTTTGCACGACCAAGTTTCTCTCATTGGGGTGCACCAGTTCTTTTTGTGAGAAAGAAAGATGGAACGATGCGAATGTGTATTGATTATCGGTAACTAAATAAGGTAACTATAAAGAATAAGTACCCATTACCTCGAATTGATGATTTGTTTGATCAGTTGAAAGGGGCTTCAGTATTTTCGAAGATAGATTTGAGATCGGGTTATTATCGATTCTTGAGTCGAGATACAGATGTGCCAAAGACTGCATTCCGGACGAGGTACGGACATTTTGAGTTTTTGGTTATGCCTTTTGGGCTTACTAATGCACCTACGATTTTTATGGATTTGATGAATCGGGTTTTTAGACAGTTTTTGGATCGATTTGTGGTAGTGTTTATTGATGATATATTGATCTACTCCAAAGATGAAATCGAGCATGCTGAGCATTTGAGATTAGTGCTACAAACTTTGCGAAATCAGCAGTTGTATGCGAAGTTTAGTAAGTGTGAGTTCGGATGAAAGAGGTCATCTTTTGGGACATGTTGTTTCAAAGATCGTGCATTCGAGTTGATCCGAACAAAATCTCAATTATACTTGATTGGAAGCCACCAAAATGTTTAGAGATTCAAGTTTTACGGCACTTGCGGGTTACTATCGACGATTTGTGAAAGGTTTTTCTATGATAGCTACCCCGTTGACAAAGTTGTTGCAAAAAGATGTCAGGTTCGAGTGGTCAGAAAAGTGTCAGAAAAGTTTTGATCAGCTAAAAGCCCTTTTGACAGAAGCTCCAGTGTTAGTTCAGCCTGAATCGGGTAAAGAATTTGTTGTTTATTCTGATGCTTCTTTGAATGGTGTGGGCTACGTTTTGATGCAGGAAGGCAAAGTTGTAGCCTACGCTTCAAGACAACTGAAGCCGCATGAAAGAAATTACCCGACGCATGACTTAAAACTTGCAGCTATTATGTTTGCATTGAAAATTTGGCGTCATTATTTATTTGGCGAGAAATGTCATGTTTACTCGGATCACAAAAGTCTTAAATATTTGAAGACTCAAAAAGAGTTGAACTTGAGACAACGTAGATGGTTAGTGTAACATCCTGAAATTAGGCCTAGTAGGATTGAGCCCAATGGGCCTTAGGCGTAGTAGCATTTAAAATTTTTTGGAGAATAGGAGATCGGCTTACGTGCAAGTTGGACCTTTTAGATAAGTGATTTTGAAGGTTAGGGGGCTTCTATGAAGTCCCGGATCAAATATTAGCTTTGGGAAAATTTTGGTTTTAGGTGAAAAAACCTTGGAGGTTGGCGGTAGGCCTTAAGAATAAAAAGTGGAGGAAAATGACACAAGTGGTGTGTGTGGTGTAGTGGCAAAGTGACGCCACAAGGAAAGAAGGAAGGAGGTCCAAGGTTCTAGTTGTAGCGTTTGCATTCCTTTTGATTATTTTATTAAATGAATTTAGACCTTGGCCATAGGGTTATATTTAATTGCGCATGGTTTGAGGCACAAGGAGCTAGTTGGTAAAGTGGCTAGCAGCGTGGATTATGTTATAAGGGAGCACTGGTTGAATCTCATGAGAAGCAAGGAGTATTTATTTTATGAGTGGACGGTAAGAGTTTCAGTTGAATTTAAACTCTCTTGACGAAGGGATCCCACATCGAAAAGATACAAGGAATGAAGGTGAAGAGCTAGCTATATAAAGAGCATGCCAAGAGGAGGGTTAACATACCTTGGTGGGCGTTGGGCACAGGAGTGGTCGCAGCGCGGTTTAGCACCAGAGTCCTATCAGGTGTGTAACTCTCTCTACTCTAGTTGTAGAGCGGCAAATGTCGAAGTGCCATCCACGGCAATAGTAGCCACACGACCGTCTGGCAAGACGTGTGGGGCTTCAACGCGATAGTTGAGGCCATCGAGTATTCTTGTGGGTTGGGGTGCTTGATGCGATGGGCGAAATGGGCCCGTGAGCCCAATTGGAATAAATTGTATGATGATATAGTATATAGTGAACTAGACTAGGTGGAACTTATATACGTGGATAGATTTGTGTTAGGTGGGCCACACGAGCGTGTGAGCCCAATGGGCCAAATCGGGTTTTAGGCCCAACATCCTAAGAAAGACCAAAATGGTAGTTGAATCGCTCAAGGCGACATTGCACCTTTAGAAAGGCCATTCGGTACAAAATTATGAAAATACCCTTGGTGGGTAAATTACGAAAATACCTTTGGTGGGTAAATTACAAAATACCCTTGGTAGGTAGATTACGAAAATACCTTTGGTGGGTAAATTACGAAAATACCCTTGGTGGGTAAATTACTTAAAATACCCTTGGTGGGTAGATTACGAAAATACCCTTGGTGGGTAAATTACTGAAAATACCCTTGGTGGGTAAATTACAAAATACCCTTGGTAGGTAGATTACTGAAAATACCCATGGTGGGTAAGTTACTGAAAATACCCTTGGTGGGTAAATTACTGAAAAAACCCTTGGTGGGTAAATTACTTAAAATACCCTTAGTGGGTAAATTACGAAAATACCCTTGGTTGGTAAATTACAAAATACCCTTGGTGGGTAAATTACGAAAATACCCTTGGTGGGTAAATTACGAAAATACCCTTGGTGGATAAATTACGAAAATACCCTTGGTAGGTAAAATTACGGTTATACCCTTAAAGGTTGATTAGCATGATTATGTTGTTTTATGTCTATCTGATTATGATGGTAATTCATGTTATACTTATATTTGATATATGTCTAGCATACATGACATACTGCATACACGAATTATTATGTCATATTGCACGGGTATGATGAGAGGAGGGGGAAGATTGATATCGTGACTTCGGTCACCAGTGATTTGGTATCACATTCGTGTCTTCGGACACCAGAGGTTTGGCACCTTATAGCGACTCGTCCCTATGGTTAATACCACCGTGGGTTGGCCCCACTTTTGAGATATGGGATCGTCGCCAGTGATTTGGTATCACACGTGGGTTGGCCCCACAACTTGATGATTCGTGACTTCGGTCACCAGTGGTTTGGCACCACCAGTGGTTTGGCACCACCAGTGATTTGGTATCACATTCGTGTCTTCGGACACCAGAGGTTTGGCACCTCATAGCGACTTGTCCCTATGGTTAACACCACCGTGGGTTGGCCCCACTTTTGAGATATGGGATCGTCGCCAGTGATTTAGTATCACACGTGGGTTGGCCCCACAGATGGATTATTCGTGACTTTGGTCACCAAAGTGATTTGGTATCACATTTATATCGTGACTTCGGTCACCGGTGGTTTGGCACCACCAAAGGTTTGGTACCACACGGGTAGAAAAGGAGTTATGGATGGCTAGGTTGGGTGCATTATATATATATGTTGCTTTGTTATAATTTGTGTAAGTATGTGGTATTTACCCGGAGAGGGAATATGCATCGAGTCTTGGTGACTCACCTTCTCCCTTATCTTTTCGTGTGATTCGTGAGTTTGCGGATGAGGAGCCGGATGAACTCGAGGAGGCCATGCAATAAAATTTGGTTTTACATGAATTTCCAATTGGGTACTTTATTTAAATTTGGTTTTCATATTTTATGGATTTGTAATAAGGCCTGCTTAATTATGTTTTGGATTATTTTTATGTTTTGAATATGTTTAAAATATGGCTTTTAAATTACTTGGTTAATTTAATAATTGAGCCCAAAGTTTTCTAAACTAAAAACTCGCAATGGTATCGGGTAACATGAATAGTTCAATAGTAAAATTACAAGTTAAATGTTTTCAACATATTAAGTGATTTCCAAAATTCAAGTTTCTATACTCAATTGCAAACGGATTTTCCAAAATGATATTTCAATTTTCTTAAAAAGATATAAATGTTTTCTATCATATAATATATCAACTAAGTTTTAAAGTTTTATGTAATTTCGAAGCAAAATTTCAATTTTAACTTATTTTCGGCAAATAAAGAATTATAAAGAGTTTTTCACAAAAATTTAATTGTTAATTCGATTCTTTCAAAAATTATTTTCCTTAGTGACATACCAGATTCGATCGTGGCGTATTGACCGGGTTTGGGGTGTTACAGTTAGAACTATTGAAAGACTATGAGTTAGTGATTGACTACCATCCGGGGAAAGCTAACGTTGTTGCAGATGCATTAAGTCAAAATCATTGCTTGCTCTTTGTGCATTGAACACACAGATGGTTATATCAGGTGATAGTTCGATCATTCCCGAGTTAAAAGCAAGACCGATGTTTATTCAGCAAATTTATGATGCACAAAAAGCTGACAAAGATATAACTGTCAAACGGGCTCAATGTGGAAATAATGCAGAGTCAAAATTTTGAATTGATGATAATGACTGCTTGAAATACAAAGGCTGAATGTGTGTACCGAGGGACGTGGATTTGATTCAGATGTTATTGAAAGAAGCTCATAATAGTCAGATTTCGATACATCCAGGTAGCACGAAAATGTATAATGTCTTGAAGCAGTTCTACTGGTGGCCTGGTATGAAACGAGATATATCTGAATTTGTTTCAAAGTGCTTAATTTGTCAGTAAGTAAAAGTCGAGCATCAAGTGCCTTCTGGGTTGCTTCAGCCGATCATGATGCCTGAATGGAAATGGGATAGAATTACAATGGATTTTGTATCCAGTCTTCCTATGACACCGAGTAAGAAAGATGTCGTCTGGGTTATAGTTGATAGACTGACTAAATCAGCTCATTTTGTGCCGGTTCGTATAGACTTTTCACTCGATAAACTTGCTAAATTGTATGTATCGTAGATTGTGAGATTGCATGGTGTACCGAGTTCTATTGTTTCAGACAGAGACCCGAGATTTACATCGCGGTTTTGGAAGAAGTTGCAAGATGCTTTAGGTACTAAACTACATTTTAGTACAGCCTTTCATCCGCAGATAGACGGTCAGTCTGAGCGAACTATTCAGATACTTGAGGACATGTTGAGATGTTGCGTTCTTGAGTTTGAAGCTACGTGGGAACGATACCTACCTTTGATTGAATTTGCTTATAATAATAGCTTTCAATCTAGTATTAAAATGGCGCCCTATGAAGCCTTGTACAGGCGAAGGTGTCGAATGCCATTATACTAGACTGAGCTCAGTGAGAATAAGATACACAGGGTTGATTTGATTAAAGAAACCGAACAGAAAGTAGCTATTATTAGAGACAATTTGAAAGCTGCCTCGGATCGTCAAAAATCCTATGCTGACTTGAAACATCCAGACATTGAATTTCAAGTTGGAGATTGAGTATTCTTGAAAGTTTCTCCGTGGAAAAAGGAACTCCGATTTGGTCGGAAAGGCAAACTTAGTCCGAGATTCATCGGACCTTATGAAATTACTGAACGTATTGGGCCTGTTGCTTATAGATTGAAATTGCCTTCTGAGTTAGAAAAGATACATGACGTATTTCATGTTTCGATGCTTCGTAAGTATAGATCAGATCCGTCTCATGTGATCACACCATCTGAGATTGAAATCACCCGATATGACGTATGAGGAAGAATCGATCAGTATTTTAGCTCGGAAAAGAAAGAGTTAAGAAACAAGAAAATTCCATTAGTGAAAGTACTTGTGGAAAAGGCACGGAGTTGAAGAGGCTACGTGGAGCCTCAAGATTCAATGAGGCAACAATATCCGACGTTGTTTAACGGTAAGATTTTCGGGACGAAAATCCTTAAGGGGAGAGTTGTAATGAATCGAATTTGACCCTAATCGAATGGTGGTTTCGAGACCACAAATGAAGTTCAAGAAATAATTTAATATTTTATTTTGTGTTTAATATGTGTAAATTAAAATGTGTGAAAGTTTCAGAGAAAAATTTCATTGTTTGGGTGCTTAATTTGATAAAAAGGACTTAATCGTAAATTTTAAAAGTCTCAAACTATAGTGTAAAGTGCCTATTTGATGATGGCTTTTAAAGTGGAGCATTAAAAGGGTAAATAACCCATTTTTGAGTTAGTGGGTGGCTTATGTCAAGAATACCCTTAAGTTATATGTTAGTTTTATTTTATATTAAAGGTTAAATTAGTAATTAAATAATTACTTTTATTATATGATAAAATAACATAAACAAAAGCCACCATCTTTATCATTCTCTCATGGCGAATATTGAGAAAGAAAAAGAAGATTTTGTTCTTTGATTTTCGGCAATTGGAGGCTTGATTTCAAGGTTAGTTTGAATTTAGTTTTGTTAATTTTACGTTTTGAAATCGTTGCTTGAACCGTAGCCACCCATGTTGTAATTTTTAAATATAAGCATGTTTAAGGTTCACGATTAACATTGTTATATGATAATTAATGTTTGATGAATTTAATTTAAAGATAGGATTAAGATTGATAAGTTTTGTATTGAAGTTTTAGTGAAAATTTAGTAAATAGGACTAATTTGTAAAAATAAAAATTTGAGAGGGCTTAAATGCAAAATAAATGAAAGAAATGGACTTATATAGTCCTTATACATATTCAGCCCTTGAGTGTTGTGTTGAAATAATGTGTATTTTGTATTTTGTGCAATTAGGACTAAAGTGTAAAAATGTGAAACACTAGGGGTAAAAGGGTAATTTACCCATTAATGTGATTTGGGACTAAATTGAATTGAAATGTACTTGAATGAGTTAAATTTTTATGTGTTTAGATCAAGAACAAAGAAAAACGGATTTGGATCGGGGAAAAACAAAGGTTATCGAATAGCCGATTCGCACGGTCTATCGACAGCCGAGGTAAGTCCCTAAGCTGAATTATATTAAAGAATGCTTTATGAAAGTATTAAATGACAATTTTGATAAATTTGGGTATATTTTCATGTGATAGCCGAATGTAGTGTTTTATTGTACAATGTTATAATAGTTTTATTCGTGAAAAATGAATGAGCTTAGTTGAATTGGAAATGTGATAGAATTATGAAATCTAAGAGAAAATTGGTTATGATACTATTGAAATGTTCATTGAAATGTTGGAAATGATGATATCTCGAGCTTTAAGCCTAGCAGGCCTAGTGCCGGTGACTTATTTCAGGCTTTAAGCCTAGCAGTACCTGTCTGCAGGATACATTTCGTGCTTTAATGCCTAGCGTGCTTTGTGCCGTTGTTATATGTCGCTTTTGTGCCTAGCAGTGCCTGTCTTGGTGATTCATTTCAGCTTTAATGCCTAGCGTGCCTCGTGTTGGTGACTTAATTTGGGCTTTAATGCCTAGCGTGCTTTTTGCCTGATAAGTTAAAACAGAGAATCGGAGATGTATATACATAGTAGATTGAGCTATAAGCTCTAAAAAGAAAAAGGAAATTAACTTATTATATTGGTACGTGACAAGGTAAGTTGATTACTTGAATTGATAAATGGTTATGTAAATATGAAATATGTGCTAATCTATTTGAACAAATACATGATTTGGCCTACTTATGTATTTGTAATGATAAAAGTCAAATTATATATTTTTATATGATGGATTATGTTCGGCCAAAAGGTATATATTGAATCAAGTTCATGATATATGTGATGTTGATCAAATACCTAAGTTGATAGAAATGTGTTAGTGCATTTGGCATGTAAGGTATGCGAATAAAAATGACATTGAGTTGATATGGATTATTGCATATAGGAGAAATTATATTATATATATATATAGTTTCGGCCATGCTTTATATACATATATATTTGTATACATTCAATTATGTGAGATCATTTTAGATGTACATTGAAGATGTTACTCGGTTGTATGTGGAATTGCCTATGACTTTATTTATCGATCAAGATACTTTCGATAAGTCTTACAAGTTAAGTATACGATGAATAAGGTTTTGCTATATATGAACATTGATATCCGGCTATGATGGTACATATGTGTGTATATGTCATAAATACTACTTGAGACTTACTAAGCTAGCATGCTTATTGTGTGGATTCTTATTTAGCCTTGTTTTATAGATTTAGGTACAAGCTACGGACTCGAAGGATCTGGGAAGAAGTCAACTGCACTATCGACTTTCTTTTGGTATTAAATAACTTAGTTTGGTATTTAAAAGGGCATGTATAGGTTAGACTAAACAGTATAACTAATGTTTTGTAATCGTGTAAATATGATAGCCATGCAAAAATGGCTATCTATTTTGGATAACCTGTTTCGTGTTTTGATGATATAGTTTGCTCATGCCATGAATTATCATTTATGCTTGAATATGGTTTAATCATGCGTGAGAGTGGTACTATTATCTGTGCATGTTAGGTTATGACATGAATGACTTATAAACTAGTTCATGTTGATGAGCTTAATATATGGTATATACATTTATAATGTTTGGATATATGATTCACACCTTTGAATATTGGTAAGCATGGTGTAATATTCTGCTTAGGCAATGAAGTAAATGATGGATGCATGTTTAAGTTATAGTATCGATATATATTTGTTAAATAATGTTTATGACATGTGTGTGTGTATTTGATTTGGTCACTTACTAGATAAGAATTAAGTTCAATAATACATGATTATATTTGGCTATTTTGATTCAGTTTGTGTAAGTGAGTATATACATATATTATTCTTGGATAGTTGGTTATTAGGTTTTGAATTTTTATTTAGTTTCTTGAATGTTAGATTGAATGATGTTTAGACATGATATGCTTGATAATAGAAAAATGAAATAGTATGATTTGCTTATTATTGAATGGAGAAACTTTGTACGAATGTTAAGGCTATTTGATGACCGAATTGAAAGCTCTTTATATGGTTGAACTAATGGTGTCTAAATATGATTTTTGATATGAAACTTGGGTATGTTTTAATTTGTCATTGGAGTTTGAAAATGATTCATATATGATAATGTTAAATGCGCATATCACTATGACATTTAAAATCTTTACTTGACCATGTTGTGTAATTGTTTATGTTAGATACACTAAGGGACAATAAGTCGTGTGATATGGATTATTCGGTTTAATGTACACAAGTATTGAAGTAATATGTTCTATAATTAGCTTACGAAATATTTGTAAAGATATTAATGTTTGTTCTAGGTTATATCCGAATTGGTAATGCCTCGTAACCCTAGTTCAGCGATGAATACGGGTTAGGGGTGTTACAATTACCGTTCAATTCACAACATATAGCATACATTTATCAAACATAAAACATTCATTCTCATAAATCATTCAACACAATTACATTGTCCCTTATAAGGGCCTACGAGGCCTTAAACATGCTTTAGACGTGGTTCGGGACTAAACCGATAACATACGAAAATTTTTGGAAACTTTAAAAAATTTCAACCATATAGGGGTCACACGCCCGTGTGAACAGATCGTGTGCCTCACACGGCTCCAAACACGCCCGTGTCTCAGGCTGTGTGGAAACATGGCATACATACTGACTTGGGTCACACTGCCAACCACACGCCCGTGTGTCTAGCCCGTGTGCCCTTTGAAGTGGCCACATACGCCCGTGTGGCAGGCCTGCCAAACCTGTAGGGTATACTGACTTACATAACATGGCCAACTTAGAAGCCCGTGTGCCAATTAGGGGGTATACTGACTTGTACCACACGGCCAGCCACACGCTCGTGTGTGAGACCATGTGGAGCATACTGACTTCAATTCAATTTCAACACCTGGGAACACACGGCCGTGTAACATGACCGTGTGTCACACACGGCTGAGACACACACTCTTGTCTCTGCCAGTGTAGACAAAAATAGGCCATTTGCAAGGCCAATTTGCCACCCCAACTTCAATGTACCTAGGCAAGGCAAAATGGTACCATTTCATCATACAATTAGGCAGCCAAAATCGTCAACCAAATGCACAAGTCATACCATTATATTTCTCAAATCACTACCATTTACTTAGCCAAATACATGCCAAAACAATATCAAACAATATGGTTCATTTACCATAATTCATATAACCATTATAACTTCCATAATGTCTTGGTTACAACCATAGGAAAACAAACCAAAATAAGTAGTCACTCATGGCTATATATATACAAACCAAAACATATACATTTACAAGCCATTTCTAATAGCCAAACACACATCAATATTAACATCATTTACAAGCCAAATCTCATGGCTATGATCACAACCAAAATAACATATCTAGCCTATACCTGCCATATACCATAAATGTATAATTCAAAAGTACCAACTTAGATTTTTGATAGTGCGATGATGTTCCCGACGACTCCCGGATTCGAGCTAGCCTTGATTCACTATAAAACATAGAAAAATAACATAAAGTAAGCTTCATAGCTTAGTAAGCTCGTATGTTAATAACTTATTTCATTGAATAAATGCAAATAAACCAATTACACATTAACTACAAACCTTTCTCATGTCTCAAAACATGATCAAATACAAACTCATCGAACTTTCACTATTTAATACTCGAATAGGTTCTGTACGTACCTGTATCGCCTCGTACTAACCTCTTTCTCAATCACATCATTCATTTACCCATTGAACCATTCATAATAGAAATCGGATACTCAGGAGTCTTGTATGATAAGTACCTATACAATGGCCCGTAGCCAAATCAAGGTAACTTATCCGAAGAACTATTATCATGGCTCGAAGCCAAATCATCCGATATGAATGGCCCAAAGCCAAATCATCTAATATGCATGGCCCGTAACCAAATCATCCGATATGCATGTCCCGAAGCCAAATCGATAAAATATGCACCCGAAGTGCTAATATCATGGCCCGAAGCCAACTCAACGTATCACTTACTGACATGTCAATAGTATCCAAAACTATTCTTGAGGTTCAACCAGCCTTTCACACTTTTTGTTTCTATCATCGAATGCATCCGTAAAGTGTTTTCACAATTCATACATTATCCATAATCCTGTTTTAACAATTTATGCAATATTAAAGCATTTTAACATACATTTGTAATGTAATAATCACATACGAACTTACCTCGCATTCGAAATTGATGGATCGGGTTGACTACTCAATAACCTTGCTTTTCCCCCGATCTAAATTCGAATTCTTTCTTGATCTATATGAATTCAAAATTAACTTATTTATTCATATACTCATTCAATTAATCCAAAAATACACATTTGGGCATTTTTACACATTAGCCCCTAAACTTTCACATTTAATTAATTTAGTCATTATTTCACAAATACACAAAATTCACACAATCCAACAAAACTCATGCTTGGAAAAATTAAATATAGGTCCCTAGCAGTCCAAAACTTTCATTTATTTCTCATTTCAACCACACAATTTGCACATTTCACAATTTAATCCCTATTATGCATTTTTATCAAAAATCACTTAACAAAACATGTAAAACTATTATCAAGCTTTCATATTTCAACATTAAACATCAAAGAACACATAGATTCAACAATGGCAACTCTCAAAATCTTTAACAATTTCGAAATTAAAGGTACGGGCTAGCTAGATTAAGCTGCAACGATTACAAAAACATAAAACCATCAAAAACCGAGCTAAAATCGTACCTTAATCAAGGTAGGAGTGTGTCGAACCTTTAAAGCTCAAAATGGTGTATTCTTCTCTTATTTTTGGTTAAGGAAGAATATGAACACCAATTTTAACTTTTGTTTTATTTAATTAACATGTATTTTAACAATTACCAAATTAACCTTAACATTAAACCATTATAAACACTTAATATATGTCCATAAAAGTCCACTAACATTAAAAATGGTATATTTACCACATAAGGACCTTAAATTTAAGGTTCTATAGCTATTAGACACTTTTAGCTATTAGAACTCAAGTTTTTTGCTTTACGCGATTTAGTCCTTTTTATCAAATTGACATATCAAACGATAAAATTTTTAAACGAAACTTTAAAAAAATCATTCAATCATGCTGTAAACATTAAAATAATAATAAAATAATAATTTCAACTTTGAATTTGTGGTCCCAAAATCACTGTTTCGATTTAGCTAAAATCGAACTATTACAAAAAGTTTAGAGAGTTCAATTATGATTAAACTTAATCACTTTAATATTAAATTAAAATAATGCTTTTAAGATAAATATTAGATTAAATTAATAGAATATTTATCTACAAGATAAATATTAAATTAAATTTAATATTATGATAATCACTTTAATATTAAATTAATAAAATACTATTAAGATAAGTATCAAATTAAATTAAATATTAAATATATTAAAATAATATTATTTTTTGAATAGTTAGTCTAAAAGAAAATTCTTTGGTAGAGTCCCACTAGGAGTGTAATTCATCCACTACTCAAACACCAAAGAACCACCATTGTCGACCTCTGCTGACCACTAGAATGTCGCCATCGTAGTTGTCGGTACTGTCATGTTCAATGGTGCCATCGCAGGAGCAACACCCTAAAGACACTCGAGCCAATTTGATCAAGGCCTATTCGGTCCGAGCCAAGGATGTACCGACTAGTCGGTCTACCACCGGTTGGATCATCGACCCAGTTTTGTAATATCCTGAAATAGGGGTAAAATTTTATTAAATTATTTTGCATAAGTGTGGTCATCATGGTGTTAACTGAGGTATTTTAGGTGCTAGTGATAAGCTAAGGGAAGGCCCGAGCTATAGGAGAAATTTTATTTTTAGGTGTTAATTAAGGGGAGCTAGGCTAGGGGAGGCTTTAAGAAAAGTTGTTAGGGGTTTATGGCATAAGAAATGCCTTGGTAAAGTGGCAAGAAGGCACCACTTAGGGGGCTGAATATAACGCCAACAAGGGCCTGGGTTCGAAGCACGGCGGCAGCAAGTGGTGTTTTATTTTTGGGTTTTGGCGTTAAAAGGAAGGGGCTGAGTCAAGGAGGGTTTAAAGGATTTTGTGGGCATTGGTGGACAAGAAAGACGGGTTGGTGGAGTGGCTTGGGGTGCCACTTGAGGGTTTTGGCGAAGGGACTCAAGTTCGAGCCATGAGGGAAGCGCCTGGTGTGTTTTATTTTTGTTTCGACATTAAGGCATGGGTGAACTAAGGAAGGAGGTCTTAAAAGAATATGTGGCGGGTTTATGTCACAAAGAATGCCTGGGCAGAGTGGCTTGGGGCGTTATGGCAGCTCGTAGCAGTGAGGGCTGGGGTTCGATTCACGTGGGCAGCAATGGATGGTTTTATTTTTATTTTTGGCTTTTTGCTTCAGGAGAAGAGGAAGTTGGACGGCACACGGGCATTGGAAATATAAGGATAAGCTTGGTGTTTAGCTTTTAAATTTGGTTGGAAGAATGGATTATTGTTATTTTATTTTGTATTTTAATTGAAGAGGTGATAATGGATAAAGGGTGGTTGTTATATTATTTATTTTTGATAAGAGATAAAATAGGAGAGGAATTTGGGGTATGATTAAAAAGGAAGTAGTGGCCGGCCAAGGGGTCTTTTGGGTGGTGTTTGAATTTCGGTCTTTTAGGGGATTAAGTGCTGAATTTTAATTGTTTTTTTTCTAGTGCCTCTTGCCGAATATTGTAGTCCTCTCTACCTTTTTCTTTTCTTGAAACTTTGAAGCCGAATCTCCCTCTTTTGATGCTGATTGTATCTTTTGGTTGGAGCCGAATCATTCATTGAACTTCAAAGCCGAAGGTGGTAGTCTAGTTTATTCTTTTCTTTCTTGTTCTTTTGTATTATCATCTTTTCCCGAAAACTATTCTTTTCTTGTCATTCCTTAAAAGCCGAATCTCTCAGTGTTCAAGGAGACTTTAGGTGCAAGCGATTCGATCAGTTCTGATAGTGTGGTAAGAAACTCTTTAACGTTATTCTTCTTTCTTTTATCTTTGGTTAGTCGAAACTAAAATCTAACCCCTTTTAGTCTTGTGGCCGAACCAAGAGGTGATCGGGATTTGGAGACTTGTGGTAAGCAGCTATACTATTCGGCCAAGGGCCATCTTCCTTGATTATTATGCATAGCCGATACTAACAATGGCAAATAGGGATTTCGACAACTTCAAGGAGCAAGCAGGTATTTCGAGATTTCGAAAGATTAGGTAAGGGAGTTGGACACATTCAGCCATAGGCCATGTTGGTATTTAAGTGGTTAACCGATTTGACTATGGTGGTTTAGGGGCTAGTCTACAGGAATAAGCAAGCCTTCGGGATTTGGTAAAGGACCAAATCGGCATTAAGGAGGGAATTCAGCAATCATAGGAGTGCAAAATCGGTTAGACGTGAGTTTCAGGATTCTAGATTGTGTTAGATTCAATAGATCGGGATCTCGCTAAATAGTCAGGTGCGTAGTTATCACACTGTCTTTTGATTGATTTAATTATGTTAAAATGTATTTGTGCTATGTTGTGAATGATAGCCGAGGTAAGGGCTAAAATGGTGGATACCCCTGATGGGTAATCGATTAACAAGGTCAGTGTTTTATGTTATCAAATGATTACTGATGAATATGTGAAATGGAGATGAGCATGTTATATTTATATTTTATTAAATGATGTTTTATCATATGTGCATGAGGGCTTGGGATATAAATATTGGAGGACAGGTGTACATATTTATGTACGTGGTCTAATGTCGACCTTGTGCTACATTAGCGCTTGATGTTAGCTATGTGCTTCATCAAGGGAGGTGTTGGCTAGGTGCCCATCTCGGCGGTTGATAGATGTATGCATCACCGTGGACTGATTGATATGTGGGATCCCTATGGGATCGGTGGCTCAGCCACGGCCTTGAGCAGCAAGTCTGCCAAGGTAGGACATGTGGATCACGATGTGATCGGTGGTGGATTAGCCACGGCCTTGGGCAGGGAGTCTGCTAAGGTAGGTGTATTGGATGGACCCTAGGTTGGGTAAGGCTTCATAATTGCATATTTATGTATATGGACTGTGTGGATATGGGCCAAGCCCATATGTGGAGACATGTGTAATGACTATGCACTGAGCCTGTTGACTCACCCAAAATTTTACCAACATTTTAGGTGATGCATAAAGCTTGGACCGGGTTGGAGTGGATACAAGGTGGCCCATTGTAACACCCCAAACCCGGCCTAAACGTTACGACCGAATCTGGCATGTCACATGAAAGGAATGTTTAAAAATTGTACGTTCGTTAAAAAGTTCGTATTCTTTTTGAAACTCCACGTTTCGTGGTTTGTATATAAAACCTGATTCATTTAATGCCCATTTTACAAAGTTGTTATTAGTTTGTAAAAATTGTATTTGTTGTGAAAATTGAGTTAAAGTAATTTTGAATAAGAAACGGTTTATTAATATTTTAGGAAAATCCCGCATTAAACATTTAATAATAAGCAGTAACCAATTCAAACGCTAAAACTAAATAAAATACCAAGGCCTTCTTACATAACAAAAACCCAAATAAAAATAAGTCCAAATAAAAGAAATGAATTTACAAGTAAACATATGTATGGCCTCCACGAGTCCACCTCAGCTCCCAAAGCCGCAAAATAAATACTCCCTTACTTCTCATGAGATTCGAACCCAGACTCTCCTGTAGCATAATCCACGCCGCTAGCCACTTTACCAACTAGCTCCTTGTGTCTTAAACCATGCGCAACTAAATATAACCCTATGGCCAAGGTCTAAATTCATTTAATAAAAATAATCTAAAAGGAATGCAAACGCTACAACTAGAACCTTGGACCTCCTTCCTTCCTTGTGACGTCTTTCCCTTGTCCTTAAGAGGCGTCACTTTGCCACTACACCACACACTCCACTTGTGTCACTTTTCTCCATATTTTATTCTTAAGGCCTACCTGCCAACTTCTAGGGTTTTTTCACCTAAAACCAAAATTTCCCCAAAGCTAATATTTGATCCCGGGACTTCTTAGAAGCCCCCTAACCTTCCAAAATCACTTATCTAAAAGGTCCACCTTGCACTTAAGCCGATCTCCTGTTCCCAAAAATTTTAAACGCTACTATGCCTAAGGCCCATTGGGCTCAATTCTCTTAGGCCCAATTTCAGGATGTTACAAATCTACCCTCCTTAAAGAAATTTCGTCCTCGAAATTTCCAACTACTAACAGTCACACATCCTAACCCCCACACTACGCTCTTGTCACAAGACTCGATCTTAATAAAACTAATATACTTTCTAACTAAATCTTGGAACCCCTTCACATAACCAACTATCTACCACCGAAGCAACAGATATTTTTCACACATACATACAATTCCTATATTCAAGCATCACATTCACACATCGCAAAATAAATACAATCATTCCACATATACCAGAATATAGTAAAAAGGAAACTTACGGATTTGGTGCCGGAGACTCGGGTGCCATACTTACAGAAAAGATATTCTAAATCATCCTTTGAAAACATTTTTGAACCCAAACCCACAGCCGAGTTTTTGAACCTAGGCTCTGATACCAAAATTGTAACACCCCAAACTCGGCCTAAACGTTACGACCGGATCTGGCATGTCACATGAAAGGAATGTTTAAAAATTGTACGTTCGTTAAAAAGTTTGTATTCTTTTTGAAACTCCACATTTCGTGGTTTGTATATAAAACCTGATTCATTTAAGGCCCATTTTACAAAGTTGTTATTTGTTTGTAAAAATTGTATTTGTTGTGACAATTGAGTTAAAGTAATTTTGAATAAGAAACGGTTTATTAATATTTTAGGAAAATCCCGCATTAAACATTTAATAATAAGCAGTAACCAATTCAAACGCTAAAACTAAATAAAATACCAAGGCCTTATTACATAACAAAAACCCAAATAAAAATAAGTCCAAATAAAAGAAATGAATTTACAAGTAAACATATGTATGGCCTCCACGAGTCCACCTCAGCTCCCAAATCCGCAAAATAAATACTCCCTTGCTTCTCATGAGATTCGAACCCAAACTCTCCTGTAGCATAATCCACGCCACTAGCCACTTTACCAACTAGCTCCTTGTGTCTAAAACCATGCGCAACTAAATATAACCCTATGGCCAAGGTCTAAATTCATTTAATAAAAATAATCTAAAAGGAATGCAAACGCTACAACTAGAACCTTGGACCTCCTTCCTTCCTTGTGATGTCATTCCCTTGTCCTTAAGAGGCGTCACTTTGCCACTACACCACACACTCCACTTGTGTCACTTTTCTCCATATTTTATTCTTAAGGCCTACCTGCCAACTTCTAGGGTTTTTTTCACCTAAAACCAAAATTTCCCCAAAGCTAATATTTGATCCCGAGACTTCTTAGAAGCCCCCTAACCTTCCAAAATCACTTATCTAAAAGGTCCACCTTGCACTTAAGCCGATCTCCTGTTCCCAAAAATTTTAAACGCTACTATGCCTAAGGCCCATTGGGCTCAATTCTCTTAGGCCCAATTTCAGGATGTTACAACCATGCAGCAGATATTTTAATTGATTACGTATTTATATTTCTATTCAAAAATTCTAAGTATTTATTTATTGTAATAAGGGCCATTTGAGATATTTATGAATTTTGCTATGCTTTAAATTGGATTGTCGATTAAATTATTATTTGGGAAATGTTTTAATTTCGGCCACTTATATATATATATATTAAAAGTATATAATAAAGTTTTAATTGGATATTTTGTAACTTCAAAGTTTTACACATAATTTTTAAATGGACATGGTTTTACAAAAGTCAACAAAATTTTATGTTTCCACTCTTGAATCAAAATCTTTTTAAATGCTTTTCCGCAGTAACATACCAGATCCGGTCAGGGCTTGTGGGCCGGGTTTGGGGTGTTACAAATTGGTATTAGAGCCCGATTCAAAACTCAGCTTTGAGGGTTTTGGGCCCAAAATCATTTTTTATGGGCTTTTCAAAGATTTGGGCTTTCATAAAATTTTTCAGGTTATTCTGGCATGGCACCTGTATCTCCGACCCGCAGTCCACCAGGTAAGTACCTCTATTTGTTGAAGTAATTTATATGTGAATATTATGGGCTTTTATGGGAACATAGATTAGTGAACTAGGATCTGTTGAACCCTAGGACTAGTCTACTCAAACACATACATAAGACTTAAGGATTATTAAACAAACCTGTGAAGTAAGTCGCCGAGTTAAGGTGTGGCAACCATTGTGCGCATGTCTAGGATTGGTATTCGGTGGGAGCTTGGTACTTAAGCAGTCCGCGTGACTCACCTCCTCTCCACTCGAATCCTACCTGGTGCGTAGCTACGGTTCACCCTAACCAAGAGGACTTATTCACGGGCTAAACCCGATAATTAAAAACCCTAAAGGGACTAGCCATGTAGTTTTATAAAATTCCTAGTTTGAAAATCCCTAAATTACCCTTTAAATTGTTGTGAAATTTTTTTTCCAAAATATCTCTGATTTGCAAAATTACGAAAATACCCTTGTGTTGTAAATTACTAAAATGCCCCTGACTTTCAAAATTTTCAGTTTAACCCCAATTTTAATAAAATTTCCCTACTTTGCAAAGTATTCAAAAACTCTATTTTGTGAAAATTCAAGATACCCTGATTTGAAAAAAAAAATACAAAATAACCCTGAATTCCAAATTTTTATTTTTGTCATACCTTTGATTTGAGAAAAAATTCCAAAAATACCCTGGAGTTTTGAAATTTCAAAATATCTTGATTTATTAAGATTTTTAATCGACCCCGATTTACTACCAAAATACCCCTGTAGGAAAAATGACGAAAATACCTTTGGGATAGAAACAGACAAAATGTTCGAATAGTGAATGTGGGTGGTGGATACCACTGTAAGAATGTGGCCTCGTTGAGAAATGAAGATATCTCCATTATGAATGTGATTGTAAAGGTGATTCTTTGAATTATAGTTGTGAACTCGAACTAAAACTTTGTTTGATCGAAAGAACAACTTCTGAAAACTTCATTTCATAAAATTTGCTCGTGGATAAATAGTGGAACAAAATTTCTAATGCATAAAATTTCTTAAATCAGACTAAATCGAGGCGCTAGAAATGAGTTCTAGAGGACGTGGTCGTCGTGGACGTGGTCAAGGCAGAATGGCCATATCGAAACCTGTTAGATCGGATCAAGGGTCTGAGAATGAAGTACCACCTCCACCACCAGCATTTGGTGATGAGCAGCAAGATCAAACGGGGGATGATGCGGTATCGCAGGCTGTGCTGCGAGTTTTGGAGATGGTGGTTGGAGCAGGTACGAATATGAGAGCTAGGAAGTCCGTACCCGAGTGACTCCGAGCTAATGGAGCTGAAGTGTTTTGGGGCGTATCAGGTGTGGCACCCAGTACGGCTGAATATTGGTTGGAGGCGATCGAGCGAATTATGGATGAGCTCGATTTAACTCCTGAAGAGAAAGTGAAAGGAATGGTGGCGCTACTTCACGATGAGGCATATCAATGGTGGCTAACAGTTCGGGATAGTGCCACAGTTGAGGATCTCACTTGGGAGTACGTTAAGGCGGCGTACCAGAAGAAGTATGTCGGTACTCACTATATTGATGCGCAGAGGAAGGCGTTTCTGGGGCTGGTTCAAGGGAACAAGTCCGTCACATAATACGAGGCTAAATTCCTAAGGTTAAGCCGATATGCTCGAGGAGTGGTTGCTACGGAACATAAACGATGTGTCCGGTTTGAGGATGGATTAAGGGACGACCTGAGACTATTGATAGCTCCTCACCAGGAACGGGAGTTCGCTGTGTTAGTCGAAAAAGCTAAGGTAGCTGAGGGAATCAATGACTCTGTGTGGCAGAACAGAGATAAGGATAGGAATCGAGATAGGAGGAATTTTGGATCGTCCGAATCATCTGAGGGTCTTCAGAAAAGACCGAGGGTTGAGAATTCTATTCATGTTACTAAGTCAGCTACGGAAAATTTGGATCATCCGTGTGCTCAGTGTAGAAGGTATCATGTTGGCAAGTGCTGGAATCGGGAACGGGAATGTTTTAGGTGTAAGTCTAAGTCTCACCTGATTAAAGGCTTCCTCAAGATCCAAATAGGGCTCGGACAATAGGCCAAGGTTATGTACAGCCGGGTAGAGATGGTCAGCAAGCGACAAGAGGTCGTGGTCTGAACCATGGGAGAAATAGTTTAGGCCGGGGTAGTGAAGCACCAAACAGAGAGGCTGAAGGTGCAGATGCAAGGCAGCCAAGGTTGGTTTATGCAGTCGGCCGTCGCGAGGGGGAAGATGTGCCAGAGGTGACAACGGGTAAGTTTCTTATTTTTGGAATACCTTCAACTGTCTTGTTTGTGGTTAAGTTAGCTCGTTCTTATGTTGCTAGTAAAGTGTATGGAATTTTGATTATGAACTTAAAGAATGTGTCTAGAAAGCATGATGGTTCTATTAAGATAAGAATGCGCAGCGTAAGCATAGTATGATGAGTTAAGAATGCACGATTGAACGATAGTAAGTAATTTCGAGCACGAAATTATTTTTAGGGGGGTAGAATTGTAATATTCTGAAATAGGGGTAAAATTTTATTAAATTATTTTGTATAAGTGTGGTCATCATGGTCTTAATTGAGGTATTTTAGGTGCTAGTGATAAGCTAAGGGAAGGCTCGAGCTATAGGAGAAATTTGATTTTTAGGTGTTAATTAAGGGGGGCTAGGCTAGGGGAGGCTTTAAAAAAAGTTGTTAGGGGTTTATGGCATAAGAAATGCCTCGGTAAAGTGGTAAGAAGGCGCCACTTAGGGGGTTGAATATAACGCCAACGAGGGCCTGGGTTCGAAGCACGGCGGTAGCAAGTGGTGTTTTATTTTTGGGTTTTGGCGTTAAAAGGAAGAGGCTGAGTCAAGGAGGGTTTAAAAGATTTTGTGGGCATTGGTGGACAAGAAAGACGGGTTGGTGGAGTGGCTTGGGGCGCCACTTGAGGGTTTTGGCGAAGGGACTCAAGTTCGAGCCATGAGGGAAGCGCCTGGTGTGTTTTATTTTTGTTTCTGCGTTAAGGCATGGGTGAACTAAGGAAGGAGGTCTTAAAAGAATATTTGGCGGGTTTATGTCACAAAGAACGCCTGGGCAGAGTGGCTTGGGGCGTTATGGCAACTTGCAGCAGTGAGGGCTGGGGTTCGATTCACGTGGGCAGCAATGGATGGTTTTATTTTTATTTTTGGCTTTTTGCTTCAGGAGAAGAGGAAGTTGGACGGCACATGGGCATTGGAAAGATAAGGATAAGCTTGGTGTTTAGCTTTTAAATTCATTGGAAGAATGGATTATTGTTATTTTATTTTGTATTTTAATTGAAGAGGTGATAATGGATAAAGGGTGGTTGTTATATTATTTATTTTTGATAAGATATAAAATAGGAGAGGAATTTGGGATATGATTAAAAAGGAAGTAGTGGTCGGCCAAGGGGTCTTTTGGGTGGTGTTTGAATTTCGGTCATTTAGGGATTAAGTGCTAAATTTTAATTGTTTTTTTTTCTAGTGCCTCTTGCCGAATATTGTAGTCCTCTCTACCTTTTTCTTTTCTTGAAACTTTGAAGCCGAATCTCCCTCTTTTGATGCCGATTGTATCTTTTGGTTGGAGCCGAATCATTCTTTGAACTTCAAAGCCGAAGGTGGTAGTCTAGTTTATTCTTTTCTTTCTTGTTCTTTTGTATTATCATCTTTTCCCGAAAACTATTCTTTTCTTGTCATTCCCGAAAAGTCGAATCTCTCGGTGTTCAAGGAGACTTTGGGTGCAAGTGATTCGATCGATTCGATAGTGTGGTAAGAAACTCTTTAACGTTATTCTTCTTTCTTTTATCTTTGGTTAGTCGAAACTAAAATCTAACCCCTTTAGTCTTGTGGCGAACCAAGAGGTGATCTTTCGGGATTTGGAGACTTGTGGTAAGCAGCTATACTATTCGGCCAAGGGCCATCTTCCTTGATTATTGTGCATAGCCGATACTAACAATGGAAAATAGGGATTTCGACAGCTTCAAGGAGCAAGCAGGTATTTCGGGATTTGGAAAGATTAGGTAAGGGAGTTGGATACATTCAGCCATAGGCCATGTTGGTATTTAAGTGGTTAACCGATTTGACAATGGTGGTTTAGGGGCTAGTATACAGGAATAAGCAAGCCTTCGGGATTTGGTAAAGGACCAAATCGGCATTAAGGAGGGAATTCAACAATCGTAGGAGTACAAAATCGGTTAGACGTGAGTTTCAGGATTCTAGATTGTGTTAGATTCAATAGATCGGAATCTCGCTAAATAGTCAGGTGCGTAGTTATCGCACTGTCTTTTGATTGATTTAATTATGTTAAAATGTATTTGTGCTATGTTGTGAATGATAGCCGAGGTAAGGGCTAAAATGGTGGATACCCCTGATGGGTAATCGATTAACAAGGTCAGTGTTTTATGTTATCAAATGATTACTGATGAATATGTGAAATGGAGATGAGCATGTTATATTTATATTTTATTAAATGATGTTTTATCATATGTGCATGAGGGCTTGGGATATGAATATTGGAGGACAGGGTATACATATTTATGTACGTGGTCTAATGTCAGCCTTATGCTACATTAGCGCTTGATGTTAGCTATGTGCTTCATCAAGGGAGGTGTTGGCAAGGTGCCCATCTCGGCGGTTGATAGCTGTGTGCATCACCGTGGACTAATTGATATGTGGGATCCATATGGGATTGGTGGCTCAGCCACGGCCTTGAGCAGCAAGTCTGCCAAGGTAGGACATGTAGATCACGATGTGATCGGTGGTGGATTAGCCACGGCCTTGGGCAAGGAGTCTGCTAAGGTAGGTGTATTGGATGGACCCTAGGTTGGGTTGGGCTTCATAATTGCATATTTATGTATATGGACTGTGTGGATATGGGCCAAGCCCATATGTGGAGACATGTGTAATGACTATGCACTGAGTCTGTTGACTCATCCAAATTTTTACCAACATTTCAGGTGATGCATAAAGCTTGGACCAGGTTGGAGTGGATACAAGGTGGCCCATGCAGCAGATATTTTAATTGATTACGTATTTATATTTCTATTCAGAAATTCTAAGTATTTATTTATTGTAATAAGGGCCATTTGAGATATTTATGAATTTGCTATGCTTTAAATTGGATTGTCGATTAAATTATTATTCGGGAAATGTTTTTAATTTCGGCGACTTATATATATATTAAAAGTATATAATAAAGTTTTAATTCGGATATTTTGTAACATCAAAGTTTTACACATAATTTTTAAATGGACATGGTTTTACAAAAGTCAACAAAATTTTATGTTTTAACTCTTGAATCAAAATCTTTTTAAACGCTTTTCCGTAATGACATACCAGATCCGGTCAGGGCTTGTGGGCCGGGTTTGGGGTGTTACAAGTTTCACATCCTAGGCTCGGTTTGACCTATTTTTGCGACTTGGCCTCAATTTTGGGCTCTCGGGCCCAATTTACGATCTCAAATCTAATTTTCAAGTTCAATTACCTATTGGGCCAATTGTTTGACTTGAAATTTAATTTTCAAAAATATCATATTAATTTTAATTAATTTGATTATTTTAATTTTACTTGATCAAAATTAATATTTCCAAAAATCACTTAGATTTTTAAAATTAATTTTCAAGAAAATTCTTTAATCAAATTCTCTAGTTGAACAATTCTCATGACTGCCTGATTTAATTCCATATCGAATAAATTGACTCAATTAAATTATTTCCAAAGTCGTAGAAGTTTCTTCTAATTCAAATGCAGTTCGGTTAAGCTTTTGTTGAGCTAGCGGAGGGAGCAATTGGACATATACAATTAGGCTTGAGTAATTGCAATTATGCCTAAAAGCATTGTTCCGATAATTCACAATTTACTTAATCATGAAGTCCATCCACATGAAGTACCATGATTGAAGACTCCTTATTGTATACTCTTTACGAAAGCAATTTAACCAACTCCTTGTCCAATGACCTCGTCATGTGTGTGTCAACCTCATAAGATATCCTTGATTCCTTTGAGTTAAATCTGTTCAATCAATACAATCCTATTTTATCTCATTGTCATCATTGTGTCTTCTTAATGATTAATATGATCACTGCCAACAAATGACTGCGATAAATTGCTTGTTCGAGAACAAGAAACCCGTGACCACCATCCATATTTATTAATCCACACAATGCCAATGAGAGGATATCATTAATTCTTTAATCAAGATATGAATTCTATTTTTTTAGTAAAGTCATGCCATACAGAAGTCATGTACCTAACATATCGACTATAGGTTCGATTATCTTTAGAGCATAAGCTTTCACTTATATCAAAGCACATGAGTTACATACGCATGGTCAGTGAATAATTTAGGATTTAGGTAAATCACACCATTAACGTCACAAGTGAATTAATTCACAAATGGTTTCAGAATTAATTCATCTTGGTTCTAGGCCAATGTATCGTTCTTCCAATTAATACAACAATGTCTCTATCCATGGAGTCAACTGCTCCGATAGCCAAGACTTTCCATCTCCCCAATAGGAATTGTAGATGACATAATAATCCTTCTAAGCATTTGAATTAAATTCTCACTTTGATTGTTTTATGGGATTACAAACTGGTTTACATTATCTACTGAAGTAAGTTGCTATTCTCGTAATGTAAACGTTCTTACAAAGTCACTTATCATCAGTTTGAACTTAGACAATCAATGAACTAATATTTGCTTGTCACAATTTTGCTATGCATGCAAAATATGAAAGACAAAACACAAAAGACATAATAGGGAAATGTGAAATTAACTTTATTTATTTATTCATCATTGAAATAAATAGAAAACAATTACTTGTTTACAACAATATGAGCATATTTCCCAACAATAAGCACTCAAGATCAAGCATAACATATGTTCATCTAAAATGAACACCACTTGAAGGTTCAAGATCATTAACATTCAAAATAACCATAATTTTTAGACAACCCTATATACATGCCACAAAATTGAATCGAGAATAATTCAAAAGTTTACCAAGATTGAAGCTGGATAGTGTGAGCTCTGGGGATGATTTGATAGACATGTTTTGCAAAATGCCAACTACAAAAAATATAAAATGAAACAAAGTATGCATTACATATTCTTAGAAATCTCATAGGTATTAAAACAACAAACTTACCTCATTTCATAATTAAACATATCAAATAACAAGTTTAACTAAGTTTTCTATCACAACAACTCACAACCATAAGGTGAGTATTTCATATACAACCTTATAATCTATCAATTCGTTTGGTACAATTCAATTTAGTAACATTTCATTAGAACTATTGAATGAATACATCAATTGGCCAATCAAAACATAGGCACCGAAATGTATTGTCTCATTCATATCTTTCACATTTAAGTCCCCATTTTTCAATCCAATTTCAATTCCACCCTTTTATAAGCCTCAAGAAACCATAATTAATTTCATATCAAATTTAACATATTTACATTTTAGTCCCTAAACTAAAACTAATAAATTTCATTTTACAATTTAAGATAATCAAATCTAAGCTTACAACCAAACTATTTAACATCAAAAACATAAAAACCCATAAATGGAAATATTTTAAAACTTTAATAGTTCTAAAAACGGAGATACAGTTTAGCTAAATCAAGTTACAATGATCTCAAAAACATAAAAATTATGAAAAACAGACCTAGGAAGACTTACCATGCTAATAATGGTTGCTCTCTCTTATTTTTTTTCCTTGTTTCAAACAGTGGAAGGAAGAAATGGTGGAAGATCACAATTGTTTTTATGTTTCTAACTCATTTTTTCTTAATTTTTTAATTTAATTTTAACATATAATTACTTTAAACAATGCACCAACCGTCCATTACCCTATCAAAGTGGTCTAATTATCACTTAGACCCTTGAACAATTATTAATTAAGCCTTTTTTAATAACAAAATTCAATAATGATAAAATTTTATGATTTTTAAAATTTAGTCCTTGTACCCTAAGTAACTATCCAATCACTAAAATTTCAAAACCAAATTCCAATTCACCAAAATTCAAAACCAAAAATATTTACGTCTAAGTTTGCCAAAACGAGGTCTCGATACCTCATTTTCCAAAACCATTAACTCTAGGGTCGAACCACTTGTACTTTAGCTAATTGTTTAATTAGAAAATTTATCAAATAAAAATTCAATATAACCCTATAATTGATTTGTTGTCACGCCCCAATCTGGGGGTTAAATTTTTTTTTCCGGTTAGATGGTTGTGTTGGAATCTATTTGTTGTTATTTGGGCCTTTGTCTGAAGTTGGGTTCGTTTAGTAATTTTTTTTTGGAAACTCTAAGGTAGCCAAACCTTAAAGCTTGGAGTAGTTGGTTATGAGACTCTTAATGCTACAAGAGGTCGTGAGTTCAATTCCCATTGGTGCCACACATCTTATTAATTTTTTTATTTTGTTTTTATTTAATCTGTTCATGTCCTGACTTATATTTATTTGTTGTGAGTACTTAGACAATAAAAATGAGTTCTAGCCTAGTGGTTAAGTGTTAATGAGTTCATCCTTAAAGCCCAAGCTCAAATCCCCTCTCTTATTATTTTTATTTTTAATGTCAGCATTAAAAGCTTGGTCAAACCCCTCCTTGCCAGCTAAAAATTCTTACCATGCAAGGGAGATTCTTTCCTCCTATACCTTTTTTTATTTCTCTTCTTATCCCCTTTTTCACTCCCTTTGTTCCCCATCCTTTCCTTTTCTTTCCCATGTCTCAGTCCTTGCAATTTTTTCCCTTCACCCATTGACCTTTGCCATCCCAAGCACCTAGACAAAATAAAATTTTTGTTTCTCTTCTCATCCACTTTTTTCTCTCATCATTTTCTCTTCTCTTCCAATAGGCACCATGTAACACAACAAACCCGGTCAACACGTTACGACCAAATCTGGTTTGTTACAGGAAAGGTAGTTCTGAAATTTTTATCGAAATATCGTAGTTTGAGAAAAACTCTTCATTTAGTGATTCCAATTTGAGGACAATTAAATATTTTGTTTCTTTCTATATTACCAACTTCTTATTAACATATCCCAGAGTTAAAAACGAGATAATTTTGGAAAAACCAACTTAGGAGATTTCAGAAGTGTGACAGTGGGAAAACTATGTTGCGATTTAATAAAATCTTCACATTTATAGGTTATTCGCATGTCGTCTTTTATTAACACCTTGAAAACTATTTGTTTGTGATTTTAATTTTCGAAAAAACCCCATCTTCGACAATTTTATAAAATGTGCATTATCAGCATTAAATCAAAACCCAAATTAAAATAAGTTTAAACAAAAGAAACGAGTTTACGAGAAAATTATTGCATGGCCATCTCGAGTCCGCCTCAGCTCCAAATCCATGATCTAGCGATTACCTGTAAATTAAGCAAAGGGGTGAGTGACCAAGACTCAGTGTGTAATTCCCTATATAACACAATCGGCTTTAAGCCCACATAGGCCTATCGGGCCTTAGCCCACACAATACAACAAAATAATCATGCATGCAATGCAGCCCAATCCCAACCTAGTTTTCAATCCTCTAAGTCACCAGAATCATCCAATCACCCGTGGTATTACGCCACTGTGGTCCCAGACCGCTTGTGACAGAGTCACAAAATATATATATATAAATGTGGGGCAAACGCACCGTGGTCCTAAACCACCGTGATGATCTCTGAATAATATACGTGGGGCCAACCCACTGTGGCTCCAGGCAACTGAGATGAGTCACTGATAAGTATACGTGGTTCCAAACCACCGTGGTTGCAGACCACTGTGACATAGTCACTCAATAAATACGTAGGGCCAGCCCACCGTGGTTCCAGACCACCGTGACAGAGTCACATAATCACACTTCCCCTTTTAGTCATTTCCCACATGCCCATGCAACATATTGTCATACTGTGATGAATGCAACATACTTTCAATGTATAACATATGATTGGATGAAACATACAATAATCCATAAGTGACACAATAGCGGAACTTACCCGATGTCTCCAACCTTACCCACAAGGTTATATCGACTATCAAGTCAGTCGTTTCGACTTTCAGACAACACAAACAATAACATAGATTAATACAGTAGAGTGTGAGCATTACACACCTGATTACGCATAAGACTAGACTCTTTACGTTGACATTCTCACTAGTAGAAACAACCACGATTTGTTTATCCCAGGTAGATGTCGGCTGCCTACCGCAGCTTGGTGAAGAGTCCCATACTGCAGATACGACATGTCACTTAAACTTAGGGTCAGGGACTACGAGTCCACGCTCCTTCTTAACCTGGCTGGCACTCGCATCCATGAAAGAATCTTGATCAATACAATAATATGATGAAACAACGATTGTTCACAAAGATGTTAAGTTATGGAAACGAACAACGAAGAGAGAAAGTAATTGTATAGAACTTAGAGAGAAAGCCTTACCTTAAGAAACTGAATGGAATGGTGGACTACAACACGTTAGGCTGCTGAGCCTTTCCGGAGTAAACATTCTCAACACGAAAAAAGAAAGGGAGAGATTAGTCACGAACTAATAATAAGAGCAAATTAGCCATTCGGCTATGACCACATAGAATCGAAGGGAAGTAAAAAGAAAATGATCAACAAAGTCTCCCTTACCCTGGCCGACAAAACCGAATGAAGAGGAGTCTTTCCTGCGGCCCAAGACTCCTAGCACCTTGCTTTCAGATATGTGGCTAATAGTAAAGAAAGATGAGAGAAACGAGTTACAACGATGGCATAATCTGCTTCAATAGAGAACCCCAAAACTGATTTATGATAAAAGAAAGAGTGGACGGCTTCCTTAAGAGAAGTAACGAGATAAGAAGAATGAGAAGTTCCTTACCTTAATCAGAGTGTAACTAAATGAAGTCCTAGGGGATTCGACAGAAGCAGACAATGCCAATAAGGTTTCGACTCACTCTCAAAACAAGAGGAAAAGAAACAAAAAGGGGATGAGCACTAAGGTTCGGTCAGAAATAGAAGACAAAAGGAGTAGCAGAAGAAGAAGTAGGGGGTTTCAGCTTTTGAAGAAGAAGTAAGAAAAGGTGGAAAAGATGAATAGAGGGAACCAAATATACGGCTGAGGGTTAGGAGAGGGTTCGTCTTAAGGACAAAGGAAATAGAAAGAAAAGAAAAAGAAAAAGGGTGGTCACACAACTTTCGGCTAGAACAGAGAAAGCTGACAATTTCGACACAGAGAGGAATAAGGAAACTGAATAAGAGAAAAAAAGAATTCAAGGAGACTAGCAAAATTGGCACTCACCTTACTTAATGACCAAATATGTTACAAAGAAATGAAAAAATTACCTAAGAGCTATGGAATTTCGACACACCACCTATGCTAGCACTAAATCGAATTCTCCCCCTTCTCAAGCTTCCCACATTCGGCCAACACCTCCACCTTGGCCACATTCTTTGATTTCCTCCTACTTCCACTCCCCAACATCCATTTGAATTGGTTTGACCAATTCAAACTCCACAAGCCCCTCATGTCCACACATTTGAACACATTAACCCATTCAACCAACAACCTTGAAGAGTCCCTACCGAATCCACCTTCTCCCCAATCAGGTGCCAAAAATAAAGCTTCATAATGAGGCTTATGGGATTCAAACTCCTCCCTTTCAGCTTCTATAAGTAACACCACCTCCACATGGACACAAGCTTCTTTGTGTCATCACTTGCACACAAGTAGACTTAAGGCCTGCTCCTACTAGCTTCCCCCCTAAAGTGCCCAAAAACAAAATTTTTACCAAGGCTCTGACTTGACCCCGAGCCTTCCTAGGACCCCCAAACACACCAAATTAACAAGCGAAACAAGTCAAACACATAGAAAACATAAAATGTAGAACCCCTAATCTAGGATGTTACAGTTTTACCCCCTTATAGAAATTTTGGCCTCAAAATTTACCTGATTAAAAGAGATGAGGGTATTACTGTCGCATCACCTCCTCTAGCTCCCACGTGGCTTCCTCTAAACCATGATTCCGCCATAAAACTTTCACCAACGAAACTGTCTTCCTTCTCAAAACTTTCACATCTCGATCTAAGATCTGAACAGGTTCTTCCTCAAAAGATAAATTAGGTCTTACTTCAATTTCTTCCACCGACACTATGTGGGATGGATCCGAAGGATAGCGCCTTAACATCGAGACATAGAACACACCATGTATCTGCCTCAATTTTAGAGGTAACTCGAGCCGACAAGTTACTGGTCCCACACGTTTCAACACTCAATAAGGCCCGATGAACCTGGGCCTCAACTTGTCCGTACGTCCAAACCTCAGAACCTTCTTCCAAAGTGAAACTTTTAGAAAGACCTGATCACCCACTAAGAACTCTATATCCTTATGCTTCAAATCTGCATACGATTTTTGCCTGTCAAAAGCTTCCTTTAATCGAGCCCGAATCAACTTAACCTTTTCCTCTGTTTTAGAAACCAATTTTAGACCCAACAACCATCGCTCACCCAACTTTGTCCAATAGGTAGGGGTACGGCACTTACGACCATACAACGCTTCATAGAGTGCCATCTGAATACTGGATTGATAGCTATTATTGTATGTGAATTCTGCCAATAGCAAGAAATCTTCCCAACTAACCCTGAAGTCAATTATACAGCCTCTCAACATGTCTTCCAAGATCTAAATTACCCTCTCAGACTGACCATCAGTCTGTGGATGAAACGCCATGCTGAAATCCAATCTTGTACCCAACGCTTGATGTAACGCCTTCTAGAATCGCGACGTAAAATCTAGGGTCTCTGTCTGATATGATAGACATTGGTACCCCATGTAACCTCACAATTTCTGCTACATACAGCTTGGCTAACTTTTAAAGTGAATAATCAACTCGAACTGGTATGAAGTGAGCGGACTTCACTGGCTGTAACAATCCCAAAGGCAACTAATGTTCTGCCTTCACCTGCTGACACGTTAAGCACCTACTCACAAACTCAATAACTTTTTGCTTCAACCCTAGCCACCAAAATTGTTCCCGCAAATCTCAGTACATCTTACTCCCACCAGGATGCATAGCATATGCGCTATTATGCGCTTCCTATAGAATCTTCTGTCTTAACTTGGAATCCTTTGGCATACAAGCCTTTCCACGAAAGCATAATACCCCATCACTGTTCAAACTAAAATCTCCTATCTCACCACCTTCCACTAGCTGGAATTTAGAACTTAATGATTCATCTGACAACTGTTGCTCTTTAACCTGACTTATCCATATAGGCTTCACTTGAAGTTCAGCTAACAAACTCCTATCCTGATACAAACTGAGATGAGCAAACATTGCTCTCAAGTCTGATATTACCTTACAGCTCAACACATCTGCCACTACGTTAGCTTTACCCGGGTGATACTCGATTGAGCAGTCATAATCTTTCAACAATTCAATCCACCTCTACTGCCTTAAATTTAGCTCCTTCTGGGTAAGGAGATATTTCAGGCTATTGTGATCTGTGAAGATAATAGACTTCTCCCTTTACAGGTAGTGTCTCCAAATCTTCAAAGCAAACACTACCGTAGATAACTCCAAATCATGCGTGGGATAGTTCACTTCATGTGGTCTCAATTACTAAGACGCGTACGCTACTACTTTCCCCTCTTGCATCAACACACACCCTAGTCTTGTGTGTGATGCATCACAGTAGACGACAAACTCTTTCCCGGCCTCAGGCTGAATCAACACTGGTGCCTCCATCAAAATCCTCTTCAATTTCTCAAAGCTTTCTTACTGCCTATATGACCAGACAAACGGTACCCCTTTCTGTAACAATTTGGTTAGAGGTGCAACTATCAATGGGAAACCCTCAAAAAATCTTCTGTAGTACCCAACTAACCCAAGAAAACTTCAAATCTTTACTACTGACTTCGGTGGTTTCCAGTCTAAAATAGCTTCAATCTTTCGGGGATCCACTCTAATCCCCTCAGAAGACACAACATGCTCCAGAAAAGTAACTTCTCTCAACCAAAATTCACACTTACTGAACTTGGCATACAGCTGCTTCTCTCTCAAAATCTGCAGAACAATCTGAAGATACGAATCATGCTCCTCTTTCGTCCTTGAATAAACTAAGATATCGTCTATGAACACTACGACAAATTGATCTAGATAGGGTTGGAATACTCAGTTCATCATATCCATAAACGTAGCTGGTGCATTCGTCAACCCAAACGACATCACTAAGAACTCATAATGACCATAACAAGTTTGAAAAGCTGCCTTATGAATATCCGCCTCCTTGACCTTAAGCTGATGATAGCCTGACCTCAAGTCTATCTTCAAGAAGACCAAAGCGCCTCGTAGTTGATCGAACTGATCATCAATCCTTGGCAACGAGTACTTGTTCTTAATCGTCAATTTGTTCAATTGCCTGTAATCAATACACATCCTCATCTACCCGTCCTTTTTCTTAACGAATAACACTAGCACTCCTATGGTGACACACTTGGTCAGAAAAAACCCCAGTCCAACAGTTCTTGAATCAAAGCTTTAAGTTCCACCAGCTCCTTTGACCCCATTCTATATGGGGCAATGGACACTGGAGCTATCCCCGAAAGAAGATCGATATCGAACTCCACCTCTCGATCCAGAGGTAATCCTAGAAGCTCTCCTGGAAAAACATCAGAGAATTCCTTCACCGTCCTAACATCTCTTACAGACAACTCCTTAGCTTCCAAAGCACTAAAGAAAGCTAAAAATGCCTCACACTTTTTTCGTACCATCCTTTCGACCTTTAGGGCAGACACGACATTAGACAGGTAATTCCTTCTTTCGCCTAACAGACCTTGACAATCCAAAACTCTTTTTATTCTTACCCCTGTCTTTATCCTGGTTTTATCTTTTAGATCGCTTCACCTATTCGGCTATCTTTGCCTTCTCAACCAGAACAGCAAACTCCCTTTCTCGTTGCGGAGCTATCAGTACTCGTAACTCGTCTTTCAGACCATCGTCAAATCAAACACAACGTTCATGATCTGTCGTAACACTACCCCAAGCATAATGGCTTAAACGTAGGAATTTCGCCTCATATTCGGCCACTGACTTATTCCCCTGGACTAAGTTTAGAAACGCCTTCCTCTGAGCGTCCACATAGCTCCACCCAATATACTTCCCTTGGAATGCTGACTTAAAGAAGTACCAGGTAATACGACCCGTTGATGTACCCTCTCTTACGGTGAGCCACCACTGGTATGCCTCATCTCGAAGAAGAGACACTAATACTTTCAACTTCTCTTCCGCGGTATAGTCAAGATTGTCCATAATCTGCTCGACCGCCTCCAGCCAGTACTCAGCTATGTTAAGAGCTACAACAGAAATACCTCTGAATATCTCAGCCCCATTAGCTCAGAGTCACTCCGAAATAGATTTTCGAGCTACTAACCCCGCGCTTGCTCCAGCAACCCACTCTAGAACACACAACATAGCTTGAGACACAGCATCGTCTCCACCAGTTTGGTCCTGAAGTCCCGTTTCTACAATTGGTGATGCCAGCACTTCACCTTCCGGCCCATGCACTGATTCTGAGGGTTCAGCCTCAACACCCCGGCCTCTACCACGACCGCGCACCATACGTCCACGTCCTCTAGCACTCATGACTATCGATTCGACTTAATTTGATTGCAAGTTTTATGAATTAGTATTTCTTCCACTGCTTATTACCGAACAGTCTTATAAAATTAGCATTAGAAGTAGATTTTCGCAAGAAATATTTCTAAGGGTCTCTATTCTTAGAGTTGTATTTCTTAAAACTATCCATCACAATATTTCATAAAAATTCAAGCAGTAATCAGGGAACTTATCGTGCGGATTGGCGCCGGAGACTCGGGTGCCATACCTCCAGAAAACATGCAATTTCTAAACATATATAATTTTTTCAAACCAACTTTTGAAAACATTTTGAACCCTAAACCCACAGTCGAGATTTGTAAACCTGGCTCTGATACCATAATTATAACACCCCAAACCCGGTCAACACGTTACGACCAAATCTGGTTTGTTACAGGAAAGGTAGTCTTCAAATTTTTATCAAAATATCATAGTTTGAGAAAAACTCTTCGTTTAGTGATTTCAATTTGAGGACAATTAAATATTGTGTTTGTGTCTATCTTACCAACTTCTTATTAACATATCCCAGAGTTGAGAACGAGATAATTTTGGAAAAACCAACTTAGGAGATTTCAAAAGTGTGACAGAGGGAAAACTATGTTGAGATTTAATAAAATCTTCACATTAATAGGTTATTCGCATGTCGTCTTTTATTAACACATTGAAAACTATTTGTTTGTGATTTTAATTTTCGGAAAAACCCCATATTCGATAATTTTATAAAATGTGCATTATCAGTATTAAATCAAAACCCAAATTTAAATAAGTTTAAATAAAAGAAAAGAGTTTACGAGAAAATTATTGCATGGCCACCTCGAGTCCGCCTCAGCTCAAATCCACGATCTAGCAATTACCAGCAAATTAAGCAGAGGGGTGAGTCACCAAGACTCAGTGTGTAATTCCCTGTATAACGCAATCGGCTTTAAGCCCACATAAGCCCATTGAGCTTTAGCCCACACAATACAACAAAATAATCATGCATGCAATGCAGCCCAATCCCAACCTAGTTTTCCATCCTCTAGGTCACCTGAATCATCCAATCACCCGTGGCATTACGCTACTGTGGTCCCAGACCATTTGTGACAGAGTCACAATATATATATATAAACGTGGGGCTAACCCACCGTGGTCCTAGACCACCGAGACGATCTTTGAATAATAAATGTGGGGCCAGCCCACCGTGGTTGCAAACCACCGTGACAGAATCACATAATCATACTTCCCCTTTTAGTCATTTCCCAAACGCCCATGCAACATATTGTCATACTATGATGAATGCAACATACTTTCAATGTATAACATATGATTAGTTTAAACATACAGTAATCCACAAGTGACATAATAGCGAAACTTACCCAGTGTCTCCAACCATACCCACAAGGGTATATCGACTATCAAATCACCATTTGGCTTTTCATCAATACAAACATTAACATAGATTAATACAGTAGAGTGTAAGCATTACACACCTGATTACGTGTAAGACTAAACTCTCAACGACGACGCTCTCACTAGAAGAAACAACCACGATTTGTATATCCCAGGTAGATGTCGGCTCCCTACTGCAGCTTGGTGAAAAGTTCCATACTACAGATACAGCACGTCGCTTAAACTTAGGGGTAGGGACTATGAGTCCACTCCCTTCCTTAGCCTGGTTGGCACTCGCATCCATGAAAGAATCTTGATCAATACAATACCATGATGAAACAACGATTGTTCACAAAGATATTGGGTTATGGCAACGAACAACGAAGAGAGAAAGTAATCGTATAGAACTTAGAGAGAATTCCTTACCTTAAAAAATCGAATGGAATGGTGGACTACAACAAGTTTGGCTACTGAGCCTTCCCGGAGTAAACGTTCTCAACACGAGAGGAGAAAGGGAAATATTAGTCGCGAACTAATAACAAGAGCAAATTAGCCATTCGGCTATGACCACACAAAACCGAAGGGAAGTAAAAAGAAAAGGATCAACAGAGTCTCCCTTACCTTGGCCGACAAAATCGAATGAAGAGGAGTCCTTCCTGCGGCCCAAGACTCCTAGCACCTTGCTTCCAGATAAGCGGCTACTGGCAAAGAAATATGAGAGAAACGAGTTACAACGATGGCATAATCTGCTTCGACAGAGAACCTTAAAATCGATTTATAATAAAAGAAAGAGTGGACGGCTTCCTTAGGAGAAGTAACGAGATGAGACGAATGAGAAGTTCCTTACCTTAATCAGAGTGTAACCGAATGAAGTCCTAGGGGATTCGGCAGAAGTAAAAAATACTAATAAGGTTTTGGCTCACTCCCAAAATAAGAGGAAAAGAAACAAAAAGAGGATGAGCACTGAGGTTCGGTCACAAAAAGAAGACAAAAAGAGTAGCAGAAGAAGTAAGGGGTTTCAACTTTTGAAGAAGAAGCAAGAAAAGGTGGAAGAGATGAATAGAGGGAACCAAATATACGGCTGAGGGTTGGGAGAGGGTTCAGCTTAAGAGTAAATGAAATAGAAAGAAAAGAAAAAGAAAAAGGGTAGTCACACACTTTTCGGCTAGTGTTAAAGAGGCAAAAGAGATGAATAGAGGAAGCTGACAATTTCAGCACAGAGAGGAATAGAGAAACCTAATAAGAGAAAAGAAGAATTCAAGGAGACTAGCAAAATCGACACTCACCTCACTTAATGACCGAATATGTTACAAAAAAATGAAACAATTGCCTAAGACCTATGGAATTTGTAACATCCTAAAAATGGGGTTAATTGTGATTGAATTATTTTTCTTGTGTATGAATTGTTGTGATATTATTCGTAGAGTTATAAGACTAAATTTGGGGTCTTGAGTATGCTCGGTTTAGTAGAATAATCTTTAGTATGGTTTATTTAATGAAGTGGATTAAGTGAGCTGAACACTTAAGTTAAATTAAGTATTTATTTAAAGTACAAGAGGAGTAAGTGGCAAGTTGGTTAAGGAGTTTGAAAGGTGGCTTGAGGTTAGAGGTTCGAGTAGTATGTTTAGCATTTTGAAACTTTTTTTTGTATTTTAACATTGATGGCCGGTCAACCTATGTTTATGATAGGTTGGACTTCATCTTTTGGTAAGTTGAATTTTTGCTTAAGGAAAGCTTGAAGAAAGGGATAAGAATCTTGAGTTTATGGTATTATGAGGGGACAAGGGCATGAAAGGTGGAGAATGTTTTCCTAGGCCTTAATGGTTGAATGTGGACTGCATGTGTGGAAAAGGGGGATGGCCGAATGTGTTAGGTGGTTTGGGGGAGGATATTTGGCCAACTTTGGCATTTGGGCACCATTTGGCATATTTTCTTTTCCTCTCCAAGCAAATTCCTCTTTGGTCGAATGCACTTAGGCATTTTTGTGCAAAATTGTTTTGGATTTTAGCCTCATTTTGTTGAATCAAATATCATTTCTCTTTCTCTCATTTTTCCTTTTGACACCAAAACTACCTTTTTATTTATGTGCATTTTCTTTTGGGCAAACAAGGTGTTGGCCGAATCTCAATTCTCCCATCTCTCTCTTTTCTTCCTTTGATTTGTGCTCAAACACAAATCCCTTTTCTTTCATTTGGCCGAACCTCTTTCTTCCCTAAATCCTCTTTTCTTTTTTCTCTTCCATTGTTGATTAAACCAAATCCTCATCCTCTTATTTTTATTCTCTTTTCTACTTACATATTTCCTTCACTTTTATTCACATATTTTCTCCTTTCATAACTATATAGCCGAAACTTCCCATTTCCTCTTAGTATTGTTGTGGCCGAATATTGAAGGTTGGTAAGTCAAAGGGTAAGGTTTTATTTTAAGGGATTATTCTTTTGATTATCCTAAAGCCGAAGGCTATTATTTATTTTAATGGTTGCCGATTGTAGGGAAGTGAAGCAGATTTGCGTACCGGTTGTCGTAGTTAGTACTCGAAGGCGATTAGGTGAGGTTTCGAGTTTATATGATAACCCCGTAGAAATTATTGGTTTGGCCGAATGGTCCATGTCCCTAACTCTTGTGTTTGGCCGATTATAGGAGCAAGAAATCTTATGTAGCCAATTGATTCTTTGAGGATTAGGAATATCGTTGGTGAAAGGTGTGTACATACACATCTTATAACTATTTATTATGCTAAGTATTATATGTATGTTTAATCGGTTTATGTAGATACGGATTTAATACCATCATGATATAAACAAGGATTCGGGTAAGTCCTTGTTGCTATGAGATTACTATTTGATGCTTTTGGGAAGCATGATACATTTGGTATGTGGCTTATAATATATGGCTCATGATAGATCTGTTGGATATTGATTAATAAATCCATTGGCATGACAATTGTTAATTTTATATTATTGATTCATGTGGGATCTAATGAGTGGAGGGGGCAGTGATATTCATGTCGACGGACACCAGTGTTTTGGTAACACATTGTGACTACGGTCACCAGAGGTTTGGTACCTCCAGAGGTTTGGCACCTCATAGCGTCTCGTCCCTGTGGCTTAGCACCACCGTGGGTTGATCCCACTTTGAGATATGGGATTGACGCCAGTGATTTGGTATCACACGATGGGTTGGCCCCATCATTCGATTTATGTCCTCGGACATCAGATATTTGGTATCTCCAGTGATTTGGTATCACATTTGTGACTATACGTCACCAGTGGTTTGGCACCACCAGTGGTTTGGTACCACACGGGGTAGAGAAAGGCGTTTGGATGGTTAGGATGGGTGCATCTTAAACTTATGCATATTAATTGGTTATGATTTGTGTATGTTGTTGCACTAAATCGGGGAAGGGTTACACATTGAGTCTTGGTGACTCACCTTCTCCTTTAATTTTTCGGTGACTCGTAGATTGAGGATGAGGAACCGGATGGACTCGAGGTGGCCATGCAAAGGGACATTTGATATAAATGAACTTTGAATTTTAATTATTTTTCTGTTGGTTTGTTTAAATTAAGATGTAATAAGGCCTCCTAGAATTATTTTTGTTATTGCTGCATGTTTTGAATGTTTTGTTTAAACTATTTGATGATGTTAAAATGGATGCACATGTTTTCTCAAATTAAACGTAAAATGTTTTAAAGTGCCATCGGGTACATTTGAAGTCTGTAAACAATTCGACTTAATAAATATTTTTAAACAAATTAAGTATGGTTTTTAACAAAGAGAATTGAAAATGAAAGGCATTTCAACAAAATTTTAAATCGGTTTTAAAATGGTTTTCAAAATGTTTTCTCTGTAGCAAACCAAATTCGGTCGTAATGTTTGGGCCGGGTTTGGGGTGTTACAGAATTTTGGCGCACCACCTATGCTAGCACTAAACTGAATTCTCCCCCTCCTCAAGCTTTCCACATTTGGCCAACACCTTCACTTTGGCCACATTCCTTGATTTCCTCCTACTTCCACTCCCCAACATCCATTTGAATTGGTTTGACCAATTCAAACTCCATAAGCCCCTCATGTCCACACATTTGAACACATTGACCCATTCAACCAACAACCTTGAAGAGTCCCTACTGAATCCACCTTCTCCCCATCTAGGTTGCAAAAATAAAGCTTCATAATGAGGCTTATGGGATTCGAACTCCTCCCCTTCAGCTTCTACAAGTAACGCCACCTCCACATTGACATAAGCTTCTTTGTGTCATCACTTGCACACAAGTAGACTTAAGGCCTACTCCTACTAGCTTCACCCCTAAAGTGCCCAAAAACAAAATTTTTACCAAGGCCCTGACTTGAGCCCGAGCCTTATTAAGACCCCCAAACACACCAAATTAACAAACGGAACAAGCCAAACACACAGAAAACATAAAATGCAAAACCCCTAATCTAGGATGTTACACACCACTTTTTCGCATTTTAGGCATCTTATCACCACCCATACATGACTGTCACTCCCCTCTTACCCTCTTCTTTCCATTTTAGCACCACTGCTTGACCTTCACTGTCGCCGCCTTCATTTTCTCTCATTCTATTATCTTTACTTTAGATCTTCCCAAATCCTCATCCCGTGGTATATAGATTCGTCATATTTGATTGTGATTGGTTAAGAGTAAGTGTATTATTTTTGAGTTTGAAATATTGATCTTGCAAAGCTTTGACCGAACCTATCAATGGTGTTAGATGATCTTAATATGTTTGTCATGTGTGTTATATTTTTTGAAGGTACATGTTAATCCAAGCTTTATTTGATAAAATATTTTGATATAAAAAATTCAAGTGTTTTTGAATATAAGTAAAAATTGAAAATGATTTTTTTTTTTAATTTGAAGTCTAAGAGATAAAATTTTGAATACTTACATTAAACTCTTAGAAAAATTTGAAACAATTTTAAAATCAAGTTAAAATGATTTTAACCAAGTCAAAATGACTTCAACCAAGTTAAAATAATTTTAACACATCAAAATTATTTTCAAACAAGTCAGAATTGCTCCAAGGCAAGTATCGATACCATTTTGGCCAAGTATTGATAATTTTGAAACTATCCATACCCTTAGAAAAATCGAGACCAAACTTGCATTCTGTTTTCAGAAATCCTAAAAATTATCGATACCAATTTTGAAGTATCGATATTTTCTAAAAATAATTGATACCTTCCTTAAAAACGATACCAAAATAGCATTCTGTTTCTTACAAGCCCTACACAGTATTGATCCTGTATCGATACCTTTATCCAAATGTACTGATAAAATATTTTTGGTATCGATTAATAAATCCTAAAGGTCATTGAATTAACATTTGTTACAAAAATATCGATACCCTTTTATTTGGTATCATTACTCGCAGTTGCAGGTGAAATAAATGTTCTGGTTTTTCATCCCCAACGACCATATTCATTACACCAACAACTTCAACAGTTGGAAAATCAATTAGGAGGTATAAATACCATCTTCCAAAGACCAACAACAACAAGAAAGCATTTTCAAGCAAAAATATTCAATCAAACAACCTTTGAGCTTATTATTTCCATATTTCTTTTTCATACACTTGTGAGCTTTACTCATATTCTTTTGCTGAAGTGTATTTCATTGTATTTGAGCTTAATTTGCAAACACTTTGATCTTGTAAGGATTATTTCTTTATTTCTTTATTTTTATTTCCTTGAGAGGGTTTGTGTCTTAAAATTTGGGGTAGAAATCTGAAGAGAGTTGTAAGGTTAAACCTTATCCTTAAAGGTTATCAAATTAGCAAATTTAGAAAAATCCTTACTGGTGGATAGCTAAGGTAGTGGAGTAGACAATTTGGGACGAACCACTCTAAATCTTTGTGTTCATTGTTTCATTTTCTATCTTTGCTTTCACCAAAATTTTTTAAAGGCCAATTCACCCCTTCTTAGCTATTTTGGTTTGTTTTATCGAGCTAACAATTGATATCAGAGCTTGTCTCTTCTAGATGATTTAACAACAAAAGAAGAAATCTTAGAAGTAGCTCAACTTATAGCAAATCAAACCACACAAGATGGTTTCTACACCCGATTCAATTTTTCTTGGAGAATCACAATCCGTCTCTAGTCCTCCTTACTTCAATACTACAAACTACTCATATTGGAAGATTAGAATGACATTGTTCATCCAAGCCAACGATCTTGCTATGTGGGGTGTCATCACGGATGGTCCATCCATTCCTCAAAAGCAAGAAAGAGGTAATTTAGTTCCAAAGAGTAAGAATGAATAGAATGATGAAGATAGAAGAACCATTCAACTCAACACAAAGGCCACACACATTCTATTTTGTGCACTTGGTCTAGACGAATATAGTAGAGTATCTTCATATTCTAATGCCAAGAAAATTTGAGACAAGTTAGAAGTCACTCATGAGGGTACAAGTCAAGTTAAAAAGTCTAAGGTAGGAATTCTCACACTAAACTATGAAACATTCAAAATGAAACCCGAGGAAGACATCAAGGCTATGTCGGATTGATTTACAATTATCATCAATGGGCTCAAAGCATATGGAAAGATTTATCCCAATGAAGAAGTTGTGAGAAAAATGCTTCGAAGCTTTCCAATGGCATAGGAAGCTAAAGTTACTATCATAGAAGAAGCAAAGAACTTCAAAACACTCTCTGTAGACGAGCTTATTGGTTCATTACTTACTCATGAGATGAGAATCAAGGAAGGGGTTGAAGAAGAAAAGATAGAGAAGAAGAAAGTTAGTATTGCCCTCAAGTCCACAATAGAATAAGGTAATACAAATGAAGATGTGAATGAGGATGAAGAGATGGATATGTTTGCTAGAAGATTCAAGATGTTCCTGAGGTCCAATAAAGGAAAACAATTCCAAAATAAAGAAGGACTCAAAATTGAATCAACCAAGGAGAAAAATCCCATCGTTTGTTATGAGTGCAAGAAATAGGAACACATCAAGTTTGATTGTCCTCAATGAAAGAAGAAGGGGTCTAGCAAACAAAAACACATGGCCAATGTTGCTACTTGGAGTGATGATGACTCATCCAATGAAGAAACTCAAGAAGTATCCAACTTGTGTCTCATGATCATTGATGATTCTAAGGTGACTTCTAAATCATCTATTTCAAACTCTTATTCTTTTGATGAGTTGCAAGATGCTTATTATGAATTGGGTTTGAAATTTGAAGTCATGAATTCAAAACATAAGAAAAGTATTTCAAATTTGAAAAATGAAAATGACTTGCTTTCTAGAACTAATCATGATTTTGAAAAGAAAGTAAACAAAATACAAGAAATTATTAATGAGCTTGAGAAGAAGAATTTAGACTTGAATAATTTACTTTCTAAAGTTCATGATGATCATGAAAAGCAACTTGAGTTGCTTAAAAGTGGAAAAGCTCATTCTAACAAAGTTTTAGAAAAAGGAGAAAATTCAAAACATAGCTTTGTTAAAAAGAACTTTAATTTCTATAAATATAGAGGTCCCCAAAACTTTTACAAGAGAAAATTCATTAAAAGTATATGGATCTCTAAATGACCCATAACTTCTCAAGATAAGAAATTGATTTCAAATGGATACCTAAAGTGACTAAAATTATAGGAACTAATGCTTATGGACCCAAAAGAATTTGGGTAACAAAAATCAAAATTTAATTCTGTATTTGTAGCAAAAGGAGTATTGCTTTGAGATGGATTATTCAAGGAAAAACTTATGGTACCTCGATAGTGGATGCTCAAGACACATGATCGGTGACAAGAGTCACTTTATCAAATTGGAGCCAAAAAGTGGAAGAGAAGTTACATTTGGTGACAACTATACAAAACAAATTGAAAGAATAGGCACTATTGGTAAAAACTCTTCAATTATTATTGAGAATGTCTTAAGCATAATCTTCTAAATATTAGTCAATTATGTGAGAAATGTTTAATGTCATATTTGAGTCTAAAGGTTGTAAAGTTCTTGACATTATTTCTAATAAGATTATACATGTAGGACATAGTGTATAATATATATATATGTGGTGCATTTAGATGATTTTCATAATTCTGACATATGCCTTGTTGCTAAAAATGAAAATAGTTCTTAATTGTGGCATAGAAAACTAGGACATGCTAGCATGAGCATATTGCATAAAATAGTTAAAAATGACTTAGTAAAAGGTTTTCCTAAAATTGTTTTTGAACAAGATAAAGTTTGTGATGCATGTGTTAAAGGAAAACATAAAAGAGTTTCATTTAATCCTATTAATGAAGTATCAACTAGTAGAGCTCTTCAACTAATTCACATAGACTTATTTGGTCCTATTAGGACGACTAGCTTGGGTGGAAAACAATATGCTTTTGTGCTTGTTGATGACTATTCTAGATTTACTTGGGGTTCTTTTCTTAAGTAGTAAAGATGAAGCTTTAGAAAAATTATTCACATTTTAAAAAATAAACCAAAGTGAAAAAGGTTACTCTATCACTAGTGTTAGAAGTGACTATGGATCCAAAATTTCAAAATCTTGTTTTTGAAAATTTTTGTAACTCAAATGGAATTAGCCATAATTTTTTTGCACCTAGAACCCTCAACAAAATAGAGTTGTTGAGAGGAAAAATAGAACTTCAGATGAAATGGCTAGAACTATGCTTTGTGAAAATAATTTACCAAAATAATTTACCAAAATAATTTATCTCATGCATTGATCCTAAAAATATCAAAGAAGCATTTAATGATGAATATTGGATATTGACTATGCAAGAAGAGTTAAATCAATTTGAGAGAAGTAAAGTATGAACTCTAGTTGATAGACCTAGTGATAAGTCTACTATAGGTACTAAATGGGTTTTTAGGAACAAACTAGATAAGAGTGGTAACAGAGTGAGGAACAAGGCTAGACATGTTGCTCAAGGTTACACTTAAGAGGAAAGAATAAGCATGATGAAACTTATGCTCCTGTAGTTAGGATGGAAGCCATTAAAATGCTTTTAGCTTTTGCATGCTTTAATGATTTCAAATTATATCAAATGAATGTAAAAAGTTCTTTTCTAAATGGTTTTATAAATGAAGAAGTGTATGTTGAACAACCATTTGGTTTTGAAGATACAAAATTTGCAAACAATACTTTCAAAAGCTTTATATGGTTTAAAACAAGCTCCTAGAGCTTGGTATGAAAGATTATCAAAATTTTTTATTAAGAAATGTTTTTGTAAAGGGAAGATTGGCACAACACTTTTTATTAAAAGAAAAGACAAAGATTTATTAGTAATTCAAAATTATGTTGATGATAATATTTTTGGTTCTAGTAATGATCTTCTTTGTCAAGAATTTTCTAAGCTAATGCAAGGTGAGTTTGAAATTAGCATGATGGGAGAACTAAATTTCTTTTTGGGACTCCAAATGAAGTAAAGAAAGGATGGCATCTTCATCAATCAAGCTAAGTACACAAAGGAAATGCTAAAAAATTTTGGGATGGACACACTCAAACACAAGCTACTCCAATGAGCCTTACTATAAAGCTTGACAAAGATGAGGAAGGTAAATGTATATATTTAAAATTATATAGGTTAATTATTGACTCTTTGCTTTATCTTACCGTAAGTAGACCCAACATTATGTTTAGTGTATGCTTGTGTGCTAGATATCAATCTTGTCCTAAGGAAGCACATTTACAAGCCTTTAAGAGAATCTTTAGATACCTTAGAGACACTCCAAATTTAGGCCTTTGGTATCATAGAGACTTATCCTTTAGCTTGCATGTATTCCCAAATGCGGATTTTGGAGGATGCAAATTAGATAGGAAGAGCACCTCCGGTACTTGTCAATTCCTAGGCAACATGTTAATATCATGGTTTTCAAATAAACAAAATAGTGTTGCATTGTGTCACACCCTAAACCCGGGCTAGACGTTACAATTAAATCTAACGTGTCACATCGAAGTGGGTTTCAAAATTTGGACTTGTTGATAACAAAATCCATATTTAAATTAAAATCCATTTAGTTTTTATTGATTGAGAAAATTCGGCAAATTAAGTTATTACAATTTGAAAATAGCTTATCAAAACGATTGCCATATTTGTTACCATTAGTTTCTTAAACTGAATAAAATTGCGGAAGCTTTTCTAATTAAAACCTTGAAGTTTTAGATGTGCATTTTTCTTGAAACAATTATTATTTTGAAAACTTATTTATGTCAGTTTGGCAGTTTAAAACAAGAATCAAAGCCTAATTAAAAATTAAATCCACCAATGGCCTTATTACATAATCAAAAGCCCAATTTGAATAAGTCTAAAGCAGAACATCAGCGATCGTGTGGCCACCATTGAGTCCCTCGCGGCTCCAAATCATCTAAGGTTGGGGATTACCTTACAGTTAAAAGAAAGGGTGAGTTTACAAAAATTCAGTGTGTAATCTCCTATCAGTCAGTCAGTGACAATACATGCAGTAATAGTCTGGGCCTGAGCCTTATTCAGTAATAGTGTATGTGGGCCTTAGCCCATTACAGTAACAGTTTGGGACTAAGCCCAATATAGTATCAGTACGATGCAAATATGCAACCCATCCCAATCCAGCCAACACACCACCCGTACCAACCAACACACCATGTGGGGATAAAATCGACCCACCCAGCCAGCATACTAATATCGCAACATAGTTGCCAGCAATAATAACACAATAGAGCTGCCAGTAACAGTGAATGTGGCAAAGCCACCAGTACAGTACTTCCTCCATATCAAAATCCCAACCCCATGCAGTATGTCATGTCATAAATAGTTCGTGTATGCAAAGTGTCCTACTCAGTACAATCTTACAAATAATCATACACTTCTCAGTCAACCTACCTCTAGAGGTAAGATGGTCATTTCCATCTATTAGAGGTAAAATAGTAATTTTACCCTTTAGGGGCATTTTGGTCACTTTACTTACTTTGGGGTCTTGTGTAGATAACGACCTCTCTGAAGGTCTACAGTTGCCTCGAGTGACACAAATAACCTAAATGGTCAAAACGGTATAAATGTGCCTAAGCCAATTATTCAGCCCAAGTAGGCCCACACGCTCGTGTGGCCTATTTAGCCTAAATTTAGTCACGACTATGCGAACCACATAGCCCAGTCCAGTATTTTCCAGTTATCATGGATTTTATCCGTGGGGCCCACGAGCCCATTGGGCCCACACGGCCCATTTCAACCAATTGAGGCTCATATCGGCCTAAGAGCACAAGAACGCTCGTAGTGGCCTCTACAATCTATTGCCCATGATTTTTGGGCTTGATTTACCACATGAGCGATCGTACGTTCGTGAAGCCTTAAATGCCAAAGTTTCGACTTTTCGACTTTTGCCGATTCACAAAAGAGAGGAGGGTGACAACACACCTAGGGACAAAATCATAAATTTGTAAAAGATTAGGGGCAAAATTGTAATTTTTTCCAAAGTATGATTCATGGGTTATTTTAGTTAATGTGGTCATTAAACAAGTAAAATTGTTATTATAGATGAAGAAACACGAAGCCCGGACCGAAATTGAGGCAAGGACAAAGTCGTGGACTAAATAGAACAATTCCACATATATTTTGGTTCCGAGGTAAGTTTGTGTGAAATTAAAGCTACATAATGCTATTATATTCTTAATTGCTTGATATAATGAGAAATGTTTAGTATTTATATGAAATTGATTAATGATGCGTCAATGAAAGTATAATGCTATTATGTTGAGCTGAAGCCCTGGTTGAACATTAGGAATAGTAAGGATACCATTATCACAACATGAGATAAAGAAGGTCCTGTATAAGACCATGTCTGGGACATGGCATTGGCACTGAAAGGAGATATTGTGTAAGACCATGTTTGGGACATGGCATCGACATTGATATATGATCTCGTGTAAGACCATATCTGGGATATGGCATCGGCATCGAGATGTGATCCCATGTAAGACCATATCTGGGATATGGCATTGGCATCGTGTTACATGTATGATGAGATTGAGTTTCATTCGATATTCTAATTATTTCAATGAGTAAAGATCTAAGTTTACGTTTAAGATACCAATGAGTTGATTTTATGTTCAAGAGAGTATAAGTACTAAAGTTATGTGATGAAGTGATACAGGTACCCAAGAGTAACTTATGAGCTACAGAAATTGTGTATTATCTAATGTGATGAATGGATGTTATCATGAACCTTTATGCTGCTATCTATTTCATGCAAACTTACTAAGCTTCATGCTTACCCCTCTCATTTCCTTTTTCCTTGTAGTATCGCCAAGCTAACTCGGGGATCATAGGACGTTGGAATTCGGAATCACACTATCAACTTCTCTTTGGTATAGAAAAGTTTGATAAATTTTGAGTATGGCATGTATAGGAACATGGTTATTTGGTGTTATGTCATATTTGTTAGCCAATGTGTGGCTATTAATGTCATTAAATTCATTTTTTAAATGGTCATTGGAAAATATGCCAATACTTGACAAGTTTATATATTCAATGATACTGAAGTTTATGAAGTATATGCTTGTGTGATGGGATGAGTAATGAGTCAAGTATATAGATGATGGATGTAGTTTAAACCTATGTGTGTGGATGTCTTGATTTTAGGTATTAGAAGTGCCTTATGGTCATGATGTATGTTGCCTAGAAATGGTATAAGTGTGGTTGCCTTGTAGACTGGCAAATGGCTTGGTAGATAGCCTTACAATTGTCCATATGGGTAGACACACGGGCGTGTGTCTAGGCTATGTGTGACACAAGGTCAACCCCGTGGGAGTGTTGCTAGGCCGTGTATCCCCCTGTAGGCTAGGTTGGCAAGTTAGAATGCCCAGTAGTAAGCACACGGGTTGAGACACGGACATGTGTCTCAACCATGTGGAAGACACGGCCATAGAACATGGATGTGTGCCTAGGTTGTTTGAAGTCTGCACCTAAATTTAGGAATTTAATTCGCCACACGGTCTAAGGACACGGGCATGTGCCTTGAGATGATGATATCAAAAATAGAATGTCAAGATTTTATACACGAGTTTGGACACGGGCGTGTCTAGGCCGTGTGAGGGGCACAGGTTATGGACACGGGCGTGTGTTTGGCTGTTTGAAAACCCCTGTAGGTTCGAAATGATAAATAAAATCCACACAGGCTAGGAATATGGGCGTGTGTGACCACACGGCCTTCCTACACGGGCGTGTTCCTTTTTACACGAGCGTGTGACCCTGCTTTGTGTAAAAATTTTCTAAGTATTCAAAAGTTTTTGGTTTAGTCCCAAACCATTCCGTATGTATGATTAGGGTCTCATGGACCAGTGATAGAGATGTTATGATCTCAAATAAGAAGTTTTGAGTTGAAATGAAATTTTATGACTCAATGTTGTATGTTTGATCGAGTTAAGTATGGTAATGCCTCATACTCGGTTTTGGCGTCAGATATGGGAAAGAGTGTTACATTTAGTGGTATTAGAGCTACGATTTAGTTGATTCTCAGACTAACGTAGCGTAAGTATGAGTCTAGCTTTACATGCCATACATATGAGTATTTACATAATGATAGTGTGACGACTTATAACAATTTAAATTGTGTTTTTTTATATAGGAAATGGAACTCGACCGAGTTGCGGCTGATGATGCTGCAAGTAATGCATCGGCTCCCACGCAAGGGACTGCGCCAATAGAAAGTTGACCCAAGACTTTGGGTCAGGGAGAAGAGGCTCGAGAAGCCTTTCTCCATATGATGAGCAACTGGTACACTGAATTTGTTCGAGAAAATCCTAATGCTCAACCTCCTCCACCCCACCTATTCCTTACCCTACCCTTGTAGCTCCCCAAGTGGTAGAGGTAGTAGGAAGAGAAAAGCTTTTGGTTGATAGGATTTGAAAGCAAGGAGCAGAGGAATTTCGGGCTAACAAAAATGATGACCCAGAAAGAGCAGAATTCTGGCTTGAAAATACCATCAGGGTATTCGATGAGTTATCCTACACACCTGAAGAGTGCATGAAGTGTGTGGTGTCTCTCTCAAGAGATTCCGCTTAGCAATGGTGGAACACCATTGTGTCGGCTGTACCAAAGGAGAAAATTACTTGGGAGTTTTAATTGGGATTTTTTTTGAAGAAGAGTTTTGAGAGAAGCACATTAGTCAAAGATTTATTGATCAGAAGAGAAAAGAATTGCTCGAGTTGAAGCAAGGTTGAATAACAGTGACTGAATATGAACGTGAGTTCGTAAGGCTTAGTAAGTATGCCCAGGAGTGTGTGTCAACCGAGGCCATCATGTGCAAAAGGTTTGAAGATGGATTAAATGAGGATATCCAATTGTATGTCGGTATCTTAGAACTAAAAGAATTTGTTGTGTTAGTAGATAGATCCTGTAAGGCCGAAGAACTGGTCAAAGAGAAAAGAAAGGCTGAAACTAAGTCTCGTGACTCGAGGAAGAGACAACTGAGTAAGTCATACCAATCCTCATCTAAGAAGTCAAGAGATTTCACTACTCGATTAGCCATTTTGGCTGGGTTTTCAAATATAAGTAAGGGGAGACAGTGCTCGTGGTTTAAAGCTCAGACCACTTCAGTTGCTAGTGTTGGCAACGCTCGACCCAATAGACCAAAATGTCCACAGTGTGGAAAAAGTCATCTCGATGAGTGTCAAGCAAAAGAGAGAGCCTGTTTTAAGTGTGGATCCCTAGATCATTTTATCAGAGATTGCCCTGAGGTGGGCGAGAAAGAGAAACCTCAGAGTGCGAGATCGGGAAGTACTGCTAGAGAAAGGCCGCAGACAAACCTGAGAAATGAAATGAGTAGTAAGAATACACCTAGAGAGAAAATTGTAAGATCTGAGGGTAGAGCAACGGTGAGAACATATGCCATTCGCGCTCGCGAAGAGGCATCCTCCCCTGACGTGATCACGGGTACATTTTCTCTGTATGATACTTATGTTATAGCTTTAATCGACCCAGGGTCTACCCACTCGTATATTTACATGAAATTAGTCTCTAGTATGAACATGCTTGTAGAGTCTACGAAATTTGTGATAAAAGTGTCAAATCCCCTAGGCAAATGTGTGTTAGTTGATAGAGTATGCAAAGGTTGCCCTTTGATGATTAGAGGTCATTACTTTTCAGCTAATCTCATGTTATTGCTATTTGATGAATTTGATGTCATCCTTGGGATGGATTGGTTAACTACTCATGATATGGTAGTGAATTGTGGAAGGAAATTTATTGAGTTAAAATGTGAAAATGGGGATATTCTTCGTGTTGAATCAGATGAGCAAGATAGATTGCCTGTAGTGATATCTTCCATGTTGACTCAGAAATACTTGAGAAAATGGTACGAAGCTTACCTTGCCTTTTTGATAAGAATTGAATCAGTGCCCATAGTATGTGAGTATCCAAATGTTTTTCCAGAAGAATTGCTAGGGTTGCCTCTGGTTAGGGAGATTGAATTTGGCATTGAGTTGGTCCCTGGTACTACGCCTATATATATTGCTCCATATAGAATGGCCCCAATTGAGTTGAAAGAATTGAAGGCACAGCTACAAGAGTTAAAGGACAAAGGCTTTGCAAGACCGAGTTATTCTCCGTGGGGTGCTCCTGTATTATTTGTAAAAAGAAAGCTTGTTCCATGAGGTTATGTATAAATTATCGGTAGCTCAATAAGGTAACGATGAAGAACAAGTACCCATTTCCTAGAATTAATGATTTGTGTGGTCAACTGAAGGGAGCCACGGTGTTTTCCAGGATAGACTTTAGGTCTGGATATTATCAGTTAAGAGTCAAAAACTCAGATGTGCCGAAAACAACATTTCAAACAAGGTATGGACACTATAAATTTTTAGTCTTGCCTTTCGGTTTAACTAACGCCCCTGCTATGTTTATGGATTTGATGAACTGCATCTTTCGGCCATATTTGGAAAAATTTGTTGTAGTCTTTATTGATGATATACTGATTTACTCTCGTGATAAGAACGAGCATGTCGAACACTTGAGGACGGTTCTACAAGCTTTACAGGATAAATAGTTATATGCCAAGTTTAGTAAGAGTAAATTTTGGCTTAGAGAAGTTGGATTTTGGGGTACATTGTCTCGGGAGATGGAATCTGAGTTGACTCGAGCAAGATTTCAGCTATTGTTGATTGGAAACTGCCAAGAAACGTATCTGAAGTTAGAAGTTTTCTGGGCCTAGCTGGCTACTACAGACGTTTTGTCAAGGGATTTTCTATGATAGCTACCCCGATGACGAGGCTACTACAAAAAGATGTGAAGTTTGAGTGGACAGAAAAGTGCCAGCAAAGTTTTGAGAGATTGAAGGCATTGTTGACCGAGGATCCAGTTCTAGTACAACCAGAACCAGAAAAGGAATTTGTGGTCTATAGTGATGCATCCTTGAATGGATTGGGTTGTGTACTCATGCAAGAGGGCAAGGTGATAGCATATGCCTCTAGGCAGTTAAAGTCGCACGAGAAGAATTACCCAACCCATGATTTGGAGTTAGTCAAAATTGTATTTGCACTAAAGATATGGAGACACCATTTGTATGGTGAGAAATGTCGGGTGTTCACTAATCATAAGAGCCTAAAGTATTTGATGACTCAAAAGGAGTTGAATCTAAGGCAGGGAAGATAGTTAGAGCTAATAAAGGATTATGAGCTAGCGATTGACTACCATCCAAAAAGGCAAATATGGTTGCCGATGCCTTGAGTAGGAAATCCTTGTTTGCATTGAGAGCCATGAATACACGAATGGCTTTGTCAGATGATGGTTCTATTCCAGCCGAGTTAAGGGCTAGACCAATGTTTCTCTAAGAGTTCAATATGAGTTAAATGTTGAGTCAGACTTTCAGATTAGTACTGATGGATGTTTGATGTTCCGAGATAGGGTATGTGTACCCAGAGATGATGAGTTTATTCAAAAAATTTTACTGGAAGCACATAGTGGGTGTTTATCTGTACATCCGGCAGCACAAAGATGTATAATGACTTGAAGAAATGGTATTAGTGGCCAAGCATGAAGAAAGATATTTTCGAGTTTGTATCGAGATGCCTAATTTTTCAGCAAGTGAATGCCGAACACCAAGTACCTTTGGGTTTACTTTAGGTTGTTATGGTTCCCGACTGGAAATGGGACATAGACTTTGTGACGGGTTTACTGTTGACACCTAAAAAAAAGGATGCCGTATGGATTGTAGTTGATAGACTTACGAAGTCGGCTCACTTTATACCAGCACGCATGGATTATTCTCTTGATAAGTTGGTGAAGTTGTATGTGTCTAAAATTGTAAGACTTCACAGAGTACCGTTGTTGATTATTTAGGATAGAGATCTAAGATTTATGTCACGGTTTTGGAAAAGTTGCAAGAGGCCTTAGGCACAAAATTGAGCTTTAGTACAACTTTCCATCCGTAAACTGACGGACGGTCGGAGAGAGTAATACAAATACTTGAAGACATGCTTCGATATTGTGTTTTGGAATTCCAAGGTAATTGGGAGAAATAATTACCGTTGGTGGAATTCGCCTACAATAACTGTAACAGCCCGATATAGGGCCTAGTCAGAATAGTGGTTGCGAGACCACAAACCCAAGGTAGAAATATGTGATTTTTAGGAGGCCTATAGCATGCTTGCATGATTGTGTGAAAATTTCATGAAGAAATTTTATAAGTTAGTGAACAATTTGTCTATTAGGACTAAATTGCAAAGATTGGAAAATGTGAGATTCTAAGAGATCCTTATTTAGCAATTAGACCAATATATGTCAAGATAGACAAAAATAGACATGGGAAGGGAAAATCTCAAGAAAGGGGCCTTAAGGGCATTTTTGTCATTTGGTTAATTAATGAATTAAAAGGGAAAATAAGTCAAAAATGGTGTCCATCTTCTTTAATGTTGGCCGAAAATCACAAGGACTCCAAAGCTAGGGTTTTGTCATCTTTCAAGCTTGACTGTAAGTACCTCCTAGCCACGTTTTTAATGTTCTTCGTATTTTTGAAATCATCGTAGCTCGATTCAGCTAATTCTAGCTATATTTTAAGTTAGGGTTTATGTTAAAAAATTTACCAATGTATGACATGCATGTATTTTGATGATTTATGGAAGAATATGAAAGTTTGATGTATGATAAACATCTTTTTCTATGTGATTTTCATGAGATATTCATAAAAAATGACTAAATTGTAAAATTCATGAAAATGGTCATACATGAGTGAATTAGTGGAGATTAGGGGCTGTTGTAGTTGACAAAATAACTTGGCTAGGCTTAAAATTCAAAGAAATGGAATGAAAATCATTTTACGAGCCCAGGGGAAAAAGTGTAATTTATGAAAGTTTAGGGGCACAATTGTAATTTTGCCAAAGCATGATTCATGGGTCAATTTAGTCAATGTGAGTATTAAAAAAAGTAAAATTTTTATTATAGATCAAGAAACACGAAGCCAAGACCGAAACCGAGGGAAGAACAAGGTTGTGGACTAAATCGAATATCTACGCACATTTTGAGTACCGAGGTAAGTTTGTGTAAAATTAAAGCTACATAATGATTTTATAGTTCTAATTTCCTGATATTATGTGAAATGAATATTATTTCTATGAAATCGACCAACGATGCCTCGATGAGACTATGATAAAAATATGTTAAGTTGAACTACCGGTTGAATATTCAGAATAGCAAGGATATTAATGTCATGACACGAGATAAGGAGGTCCCGTATAAGACCATGTTTGGCACATGGCATGTAACATCCCAAAAGTGGGGTTATTTGGAATTTAATCATTTTTCTTATGTAAGAACTGTTGAGATATTATTTATGGAATAATAATGATCAATTTAAGGCTTTGTGTTGGCTCGATTTGGTAGGAAATTTTAGTTTTAACTTTTAAGGTAGGGAGCCTTAGAAAGAGGTGTTATAAGAATAAATGGGGATAATTGGGACATAAAATAAGCCTAGACCAAGTGGCAAAGTAAGCCCACTTAAGAGCTACATGTGGCGCCACCAAGGAGCGGGGAGAGCTTGTGTTCGAGTCATGAAATCCTCTTTTGGCACTATGTTGGACGGCATAGGAAGGAGAGTTTCTTCTCTTTTAAACTCTTTATTTTATGAGATAATTAAGGATTTTATTTAATATTAATTCCCAAGGATAATTAGGATGATATTAATTCATTTTGATAAACAAATAAAAGGTGATAAAGGAGATATTAGTTGATTTACTTGGGATTAATTCAAATTATTTTGAATTTAATTAAACAAGGGGCTAGGAGTGATTCAAGGAAGATTGATGGATGTTGGACTCTTGGGAGAAGAGGGGGACGCAAGGGCACTAGGGGGTGCTTAGAATGCTTATATAAGCACCTAAGTGATCACCTTATTTTCTTTTTTCCAAGTTTGCTAGTCAAACTCTAAACCCTCTCATCTCATATTTTCTTTTCTTTTACATCCTCTTCAAAACCATAGCCAAACCCTCACAACTCCTCCTTGCAAAAACCACATTCTTTAAGTCCTTCTCCTTTTCTTCCTACTAGCCAATCACCACTTCCCTATTTGCCTTTCTTCTTTCTTTTTCTCATTAAAATCAGCCTTGTTTTAAACCACCCCTAGCCAGATCTAATACCTATCAAGTCTTGAAATTCCTTCTCTTTCTCTACTTGGCCGAATAGTATAGTGGTTTCGGATTTCTCCTACATCCGATTGAAGCGGGTAAGAAGTATTAGCGAATACTTTTCTTCTTCCTTCTCTTACGTGTCTCTGTCGACATCCATAAGGGGGTAAGTGCCGATTTCAATAGTGTATTAACACCCTTGTGAAACCGATTTCTTTCCAGAAACTCCGGATCTCAAAGCGGAAGGCGGATCTTCCATTCCTTAGTCAATCGATTGGTAAGTAGGGGTAAGGATTTATGGTAAATAGAGTGCTATTCTAGTAAGTCGGTTAATGATTAAAAGTCAAGGCTATTGGTATTATTCTTGATCGATGGTGGTTAGCGAGAAGCGTAATTGGGAATTGAGTCTTGTGATTAGGAACCGAAAGGATAAAGGTAAGATTCGGGTTCACAAGGAATCCCTCTCAAATTAATTGGTTTGGTAAGAATGGCCCATATCACTAACTCTATTATGGTAATATAGGAACAAAGAGATATAAGGTGGCGATTGATTATCTTGAGGATTTAAGACTATCGTGGTAACAGTGTGTACATACACACATATAACTTGTTAATATCTTTGTTTGTTGTGAATGCTAACTTGATTTCTATGTAGCATTGATAATATACCATATCGGTATAGTTGGCAATCCGGTAAGTCCCTAAAATGTGCACTTGTTATTCGATGCTTTTGGTAGTTCGATTTCAAGCCTTGGAGAAGGTTCTTGGGTTAGGCCGAATGCTTTTTGGGTAAGGCTTCAGTTCTCTATCGGCATCTAGAAGAGGGTAAGTGTTGGTTTTGGTGTTTGTTTTATGGCGTATTAATTTGGTTGGAATCGTTTTGTCATAGGACATCCGGGATTCGAAGCAGTCAAGCGTAGCCTCGGTTCTTTGGTCGATCGTTGGGTAAGTGATGGTAAGGGATTGCTTTATCGATCTATTCATTTGGTATTGGTAAGTCGTAGGCTATTACTTTTAGTTGGTTGTCGATTGTAGGCAAGTGTGCAAGAAGCGTGTAGGAGCGAGGTTGTTAGATCGATTCTTTGGTTAAGGCTTACAGTGTGTACACACACACTCTTCTAGTAATTTATGTGCTGATTATTATTATTGTGTGTAAGTTACACACTTCTCTCTTATTGTATCTATACATATATGATGTGTGTGGTTGGTTCCATGAAAGGTGGATTGAATACCATTACGGTATAAGGCACCGGGTCGGGTAAGTCCTCATTATGATGCTTTTGGTAAGCATGATGTATCATTACGTGTGCTATGATATTGGATGGTGATAAATAATATGTATGTTACTAATCAAGCATGTGGGTATAAGTCCGTTAAAATGCATATCATTATCTATGTGGGTTGTACAGTGGAGGGCGGTGATATTTTGTCTTGACGAGCACCGGTGTTTTGGTAACACACTGTGACTACGGTCACCAGAGGTTTGGTACCTCCGAGGTTTGGCACCTCATAGCGACTTATCCACGTGGTTAACACCACCGTGGGTTGGCCCCACTTATGAGACACGGATCGTCGCCGGTGATTTGGTATCACACGATGGGTTGGCCCCATCAATTGATTTGTGACTTCGGTCACGGTGTTTTAGTAACACACTTCGTGTCTTGGACACGGAGGTTTGGCACCTCGGTGATTTGGCATCACATCTCGTGACTATCGTCACCGTGGTTTGGCACCACCGGTGGTTTGGTACCACACGGTAGAAAAAGGTGTATGGACGGTTAGGATTGGGTGCATATGATTTGGATGCATGATGATCGTGGATTATGTTTGAATGTGATATTTTGCTAATCCGGAAAAAGGGTAGCACACTTGAGTCTTGGTGACTCACCTTTTTCCTTTAACATTTTCGGTAGTGCATAAAGTCGGGCCGGATCGGAGAGGACAAGGTGGCCCATGTCAAGATGAAGATTTATTATATTATGCTTGTTTTCGATGTAAGTATTTTATTTGAATTTGTTGGGTTGTAACAAAGGCCATTTTATGTTTTTGGTATTACTTTAACTTCTGCTTATTTAAATTAAATTGCTATGTGAAAATGAGTTTAATCCAAGCAACCTATTTATGAAGAATGTGGTTAATAAAGTTTTTCTAATTCAGTCAATTTATAACTTCAAAGTTTTCATAAGGTAATAAGCGAATAAAGTTTTAAAAGAAAAAAACAATAATTTCCTTCATGCTTTATGCTAAGTAAACAAAGATTTTCAACGTCTTTTTCCACAATAACATAACTTGATTCGGTTAAGAATTGAATGGGCCAGGTTTAGGGATGTTCTGATTTATATCGAGCCCGTTCAAAACTCTACTGGGGGCCCAAGGCCCAAAAATGTTTTAGTAGGCCTTATTAATTGTTTTGGGTTTTAAAGCGGCATGGCCCAAGTCTCCCAAGACCGATCCGCCCGTGTAAGTACCTCTAAACTCCTTTGTGAATTATATTCAGAGAAGGGTAGGAAGCATGGAGCGTAGATAGACTTATAGGAATTTGAACCTAGGATTAGATTACTCAAACACACAAGCAGAACATAAGACTTAAAGAACTAAACCAACCTATGACTTGGTCAATGAGCTAGGGTGTGGTAACTCCTGTGCGCATGTCTAGGATTGGGCAGGAAGAGCACAGGTATTTAAGCGGTCAGTGACTCACCACCTCTTCGCAGTATCCTACCAGTGCGTGGCTTGGGTTCACCCTAACCTAGAGGCTCGGTGGTGTGGTAACCTTTGTGCATGTCTAGGTTCGGTGGGAGCTTGGTATTTAAGCGATCAGTGTGACTCACCTCCTCTCCACATGAAACATGCCTGGTGCGTAGCTTGGGTTCACCCTGACCAAGAAGGCTCGGTCATAGGCTAAACCTAATGACTAAAACCCGAAAGGGAATTAGCCTTGATTTTCGGAAAAAAAATAGAAAAAAAAAAACAAAACTTGGTTTTAAAACTTTTCAAATCACTCCTTCAAAAGTAAGAACAACTCTTTTTACAACGTTTTCCTCGAAAAGTTCTATTTGTGGAAAAATTACAAAATGCCCTTAGGGGTAAAATTACTAAAATACCCTTGGTCCATAAAATATCAAATCAATGATTTTGTCCAAAATTTTAACTATTCTATAATTATTCAACAACTTAGCCTTGGACATCATCAAAGAAAATATTTGGTTTTGGAAAAAATTACGGCACGCCTCAACTTATAAAATTACCAAAATGCCCAGTACAAAATTTTTGCAACATCACCGTTTTAAGAAAAAAAATTCTCAAAAGGACCCTCGAGTTTTACAATGGTTAAAACATCCTTGATTTACAAAATTACAAAATACCCTTGGAGGACCAAATTACCAAAATACCCCTGGTTTTCGAAATAATGCCATAACTTCAAATCTTGTCAATTTTCAATAATACCCTCCAGTTTTGGGAACTTCAAACAATCTACTCTACTAAAGTTTTAAATTTTCTTTTATTACGAAAATACCCCTGTAGGAAAATGACGAAAATACCCCTGGGTTAGAAATGGGCAGAAATGTCCGAAGAGTGAATAGGTATGGAAAGCATTAGGGAATGGATGCAAGAACTTCTTTGTGTGAACTAGGATAGAAGACTGAAACCTTGTTTGCACGAAAGAATCTCTGATTAAACTTTATCCATAAAATTTCTTCGCGAATAATAAAGTGGAACAAATGCTAACGCATAAAAACTTTCTTAATCAGATTAAAAGCGCAAGTAGATAGAATGAGTTCTAGAGGACGTGGACGCCGTGGACGCGGTAGGGGTAGGATGACGGTGTCTGAACCCGTCAGTCGGGACAAGGTTCAAAGCGATGTACCTCATACCACCACCTCCAGCTTTTGGAGCGGAGGAGGCGGATCGACGGGAGGAGGCGTGCTCATGGCGGTATTGCAGTCCTCGAATTGGTGGTGAAATGGTGGAAATTTAGGAGCTCGAAATCTGTTCCGAGCGGATTCGATCCAACGGAGTGAGGTGTTCCGGTGTGTCGGAGTGGCACCAGTGTAGCAGTAGTATTGGTGGAATCTCTGAGAGGATAATGGATGATCTTGACCTAGCAGGAGGAAAAGTGAAAGGGCGATGGTCGCTTCTAAAGGATGAAGCGTGCAGGTGGTGGTCGACAGTTCGGGATGGAGCCACGGTGATGATCTTCGTGGGACTACTTCAAACCTTTTAGGAAGAAGTATGTGGGCACCACTACCGACGCCAGAGAGAAGGCTTTTACGGTCTAGTGCAAGGAACTAAGTCCGTGGCGAGTATGAGGCGAGTTTTTAAGACCGAGTAGGTATGCAAGAGGCATCGTAGCTCTTGAACACGAAATGTGTCCGCTTTGAGGACGGACTCAGATGACTTGAGGTTCTTGATTGCGCAGCACAAGTTCGTGAGTTTTCATCTCTGCGGAAAAGATAGTTAAGAAGGGTTGTAAGGCGTGCTTGGTTCGAATCGTGCTTTGGAGGCTAAGGAGTCGATGGTTGGAAGGTCCGAGCGGTTGGGAATTTGCTGATGTGTTCCCGAAGAACTTCCGGTTCCGCCTCAGATCGGAAGTCGAATTCGATATAGACACTGCTACCCTGAGCGGCACATGTCTATAGCACTCATCGAATGGCACCATCTGAAGCAATCTTTGTATGGATTGAAATGCGAACTCCGACGTGTTGGGCGGAGTTGAGTGAACGACAAGTGTTGGGCCCAGAATGGTAGCAGGCCAAGACAAAGTCAAAGTGATTGGTCTCGTCTCAAGGAAGCATCGAGATAGGCGAAGTCTTATGCCGATCTCAAACGCAAGGAAATGGAGTATCTTTGTGGAGACAAGGTCTTTCTAAAGGTGTCGCCTTGGAAAAAGGTGTTAAGATTTGGACGAAAGGGAAGTGAGCCCAAGGTTCATCCAGACCATATCTGATTGTAGAAGCGAGTGGGTCCGGTAGCCTATCGATTAAATTACCGCGAAATTAAGTCGATACATGACGTCTTTCACGTATCAATCTTTGAGACAGTATCGGTCGAGATCCATCCCATGTGGTGCCCGTGGCGAAATCGAGGTTAACGCAGACTTATCTTTTGAGGAAGAACTGTTCGGATCTTGGATAGGGATATAAAGGTTCTACGTGAGGAAGTCGATGCCCTTAGTGAAAGTCTTTGTGGCGAAACCATAGTGTGGAAGAAGCTACATGGGAACACGAGGATGTGATACGGCGACAATACCCTCATCTGTTTTAGTTATGTAATTTCGGGACGAAATTTATTTTAAGGGGGGTAGAACTGTAACATCCCAAAAGTGGGGTTATTTGGAATTTAATCATTTTTCTTATGTAAGAACTGCTGAGATATTATTTATGGAATAATAATGATCAATTTAAGGTTTTGTGTTGGCTCGATTTGGTAGGAAATTTTAGTTTTAACTTTTAAGGTAGGGAGCCTTAGAAAGAGGGTGTTATAAGAATAAATGGGGATAATTGGGACATAAAATAAGCCTAGACCAAGTGGCAAAGTAAGCCCACTTAAGAGCTACATGTGGCGCCACCAAGGAGCGGGGAGAGCTTGTGTTCGAGTCATGGAAATCCTCTTTGGCACTATGTTGAATGACATAGGAAGGAGAGTTTCTTCTCTTTTTAAACTCTTTATTTTATGAGATAATTAAGGATTTTATTTAATATTAATTCCCAAGGATAATTAGGATGATATTAATTCATTTTGATAAACAAATAAAAGGTGATAAAGGAGATATTAGTTGATTTACTTGGGATTAATTCAAATTATTTTGAATTTAATTAAACAAGGGGCTAGGAGTGATTCAAGGAAGATTGATGGATGTTGGACTCTTGGGAGAAGAGGGGGACGGCAAGGGCACTAGGGGGGGTGCCGAATGCTTATATAAGCACCTAAGTGATCACCTTATTTTCTTTTTTCCAAGTTTGCTAGTCAAACTCTAAACCCTCTCATCTCATATTTTCTTTTTCTTTTACATCCTCTTCAAAACCATAATGAAACCCTCACAACTCCTCCTTGTCAAAACCACATTCTTTAAGTCCCTTCTCCTTTTCTTCCTACTAGCCAGAATCACCACTTCCCTATTTGCCTTTCTTCTTTCTTTTTCTCATTAAAATCAGCCTTGTTTTAAACCACCCCTAGTAGAATCTAATACCTATCAAGTCCAAATTCCTTCTCTTTTCTCTACTTGGCGAATAGTATAGTGGTTTCGGATTTCTCCTACATCCGATTGAGCGGTAAGAAGTATTAGCGAATACTTTTTCTTCTTCCTTCTCTTCGTGTCTCTGTCGACATCCATAAGGGGGTAAGTGCCGATTTCAATAGTGTATTAACACCTTGTGAAACCGATTTCTTTCCAGAAACTCCGGATCTCAAAGCGGGAAGGCGGATCTTTCATTCCTTAGTCAATCGATTGGTAAGTAGGGGTAAGGATTTATGGTAAATAGATGCTATTCTAGTAAGTCGATTAATGATTAAAAGTCAAGGCTATTGGTATTATTCTTGATCGATGGTGGTTAGCGAGAGCGTAATTGGGAATTGAGTCTTGTGATTAGGAACCAAAGGATAAAGGTAAGATTCGGGTTCACAAGGAATCCTCTCAAATTAATTGGTTTGGCGAATGGCCCATATCACTAACTCTATTATGGCGAATATAGGAACAAAGAGATATAAGGTGGCGATTGATTATCTTCGGGATTTAAGACTATCGTGGTAACAGGTGTGTACATACACACATATAACTTGTTAATATGCTGTTTGTTGTGAATGCTAACTTGATTTCTATGTAGCATTGATAATATACCATATCGGTATAGTTGGCAATCCGGGTAAGTCCCTAAAAATGTGCACTTGTTATTCGATGCTTTTGGTAGTTCGATTTCAAGCCTTGGAGAAGGTTCTTGGGTTAGGCCGAATGCTTTTTGGGTAAGGCTTCTGTTCTCTATCGGCATCTAGAAGAGGGTAAGTGTTGGTTTTGGTGTTTGTTTTATGGCGTATTAATTTGGTTGGAATCGTTTTGTCATAGGACATCCGGGATTCGAAGCAGTCAAGCGTAGCCTCGGTTCTTTGGTCGATCGTTGGGTAAGTGATGGTAAGGATTGCTTTATCGGTCTATTCGTTTGGTATTGGTAAGTCGTAGGCTATTACTTTTGGTTGGTTGTCGATTGTAGGCAAGTGTGCAAGAGCGTGTAGGAGCGAGGTTGTTAGATCGATTCTTTGGTTAAGGCTTACGTGTGTACACACACACTCTTCTAGTAATTTATGTGCTGATTATTATTATTGTGTACAGCTACACACTCTCTCTTATTGTATCTATACATATATGATGTGTGTGGTTGGTTCCATGAAAGGTGGATTGAATACCATTACGGTATAAGGCACGGGGTCGTAAGTCCACATTATGATGCTTTTGGTAAGCATGATGTATACATTACGTGTGCTATGATATTGGATGGTGATAAATAATATGTATGTTACTAATCAAGCATGTGGGTATAAGTCCGTTAAAATGCATATCATTATCTATGTGGGTTGTACGCAGTGGAGGGGCGGTGATATTTTGTCTTGTGAGCACCAAGTGTTTTGGTAACACTGCTGTGACTACGGTCACCGGAGGTTTGGTACCTCCGGAGGTTTGGCACCTCATAGCGACTTATCCTCATGGTTAACACCACCGTGGGTTGGCCCCACTTATGAGACACGGATCGCCCGCGCGGTGATTTGGTATCACACGATGGGTTGGCCCCATCAATTGATTTGTGACTTCGGTCACGGTGTTTTAGTAACACACTTCGTGTCTTGGACACCGGAGGTTTGGCACCTCCGGTGATTTGGCATCACATCTGTGACTATACGTCACTGGTGGTTTGGCACCACCGGTGGTTTGGTACCACACGGGTAGAAAAGGTGTATGGACGGTTAGGATTGGGTGCATATGATTTGGATGCATGATGATCGTGGATTATGTTTGAATGTGATATTTTGCTAATCCGGAAAAGGGTAGCACATCTTGAGTCTTGGTGACTCACCTTTTTCCTTTAACATTTTCGGTAGTGCATAAAGTCGGGCCCGGATCGGAGAGGACAAGGTGGCCCATGCAAGATGAAGATTTATTATATTATGCTTGTTTTCGATGTAAGTATTTTATTTGAATTTGTTGGGTTGTAACAAAGGCCATTTTATGTTTTTGGTATTACTTTAACTACGGTTTATTTAAATTAAATTGCTATGTGAAAATGAGTTTAATCCAAGCAACCTATTTATGAAGAATGTGGTTAATAAAGTTTTCTAATTCACCAATTTATAACTTCAAAGTTTTCATAAGGTAATAAGCTGAATAAAGTTTTAAAAAGAAAAAAACAATAATTTCCTTCATGCTTTATGCTAAGTAAACAAAGATTTTCAACCGCCTTTTCCACAATAACATAACCGTGATTAAATGCATGAACGAATGGGCCGGGTTTGGGGATGTTACATGGCATCGACCGAATGTAGGTCCTGTATAAGACCATGTCTGGGGCATGGCATCGGCACTGAATGTAGGTTCTGTATAAGACTATGTCTGGGACATGGCATCGGCACCGAATGTAGGTCCCGTATAAGACCATGTCTGGGACACGGCATCGGCACCGAATGTAGGTCCCATAAGACCATGTCTGGGACATGGCATCGGCACTAAATGTAGGTTTTGTGTAAGACAATGTCTAGGACATGGCATCGACACCTGAATGTAGGTCCAGTATAAGACCATGTTTGGGACATGGCATCGGCACCGAATGTAGGTCCCGTATAAGACCATGTTTGGGGCATGGCATCGGCACCAAATGTAGGTCTCGTATAAGACCATGTCTGTAACACCTCTACCCTCTACCCGTCGCCGGATTAGGGTTATGAGGCATTACCAAACTCGACTCAGATCATCACAATCATTTATCACAAATCATACATTTATCAAACCCAAAAGAGACTTAATTCATGCTTGTACAATTCAAACCATAGAATCATCGAATATATGTTATTCAAATGTTCGTTACAAGTTTGAGTATGCACTTTTCACTTTATACATATAAAGTAAATATAAATACATTTATTACTTATTCAGTTATCAACCTATCATTTCACATATTATACACATATACCTATTTAAACATAAATTCTCACAGCACTCTATGGTGTATCCATTCATCTATGAAAGATTCAGTCTAGGTTCGCATATAACATAACCAACTTCATAAAATTTCCTTTTTATGAAAATAAATTAATCAAATATGTATCGAGATACATATATATATACCAACTTTCCCTATTTATAACAAGGATATCTCATAACTCATAGATTCATGGAACATAAATCTAAGACTCGACCATTCAATATCATATCATGCAAACTGAGACATTTGTTCATCTTTACACCTAAGTTTTATCATACAATACACTTCCAAATAAGTTCATTTCATAACCGAACCACCATATTACTATTTACTACTCAAAACTTACTTATAACCCAATCGTTTCAAGTATAATATATATATAAACCTAACATGACTTTATATCACTATCAAACTCATGATCAAGTAGAACATACACACATTCTATAACTAGAATTACTCAAACGTTAGATCATTAGTAATAAATCCAAGCCATTCTCGCATGGATTATTTATACAATTCAAATTATCATTCAAGCATTAAGCTAGCCTATACATGCCTTAAGTTTTTACGTCCAAACTTTAAAAGTACCAATATGAGTCGATAGTGTGGTTGACTTTGCTGACGATTTCCCGACCTCGTAGCGAGACCAAAATCTATAAAACAGAATATTGAACCACATATAATAAGCTTACTAGCTTAGTAAGTCTCAAGCAAATAATAAGGTAACACTCAAACACTTAAACATTTTATTCTTTAAACTTATGACATTGAATATAAATATTTCCATAAAAAAATCTATGCAGGGCCGAATACTAACAGTTCATTAACCTAAGCATTTACACTCCATTACCATAATTCTGTAACTCATCGAACCATAGTATAAACATATATTACATGAATCACATGCTCCAAGTCACATAGATACAACATTCTTATCAACTATAATATCACATTCAAAGTCTTTTCACTCTTAGCATTTCTACTTGTAACCGAACCTCCCAAAATAGTACATTTAAGCTCAAATTCTATCTTATACCATTCATACACATCGATCAATAAGCTCAATCACACATAACACCATTCTTAACATAATATTTCAACTCAAGTAACATTAATCACAACTTACCTTACTTTTGATGAATTCAATGAGACTAGGGCTTACCCGAGTTTTGAACTCAATAGATTCACTATGTTACACCTCGATCAATTTATGGTTTCTTCATTTTAAAGTATCACCGGCATTAAGCCTGCTAGGCACGAAGCCTAAATATATGTCACCGGCACTAAGCCTGCTAGGCACGAAGCCTGAATATATCACCGGCACTAAGCCTGCTAGGCACGAAGCCTAAATATATCACCGGCACTAAGCCTGCTAGGCACGAACCACGAATATATTACCAAGACTAAGCACGCTAGGCACGAAGCTTTGAATATATCACCAAAGACTAAGCACGCTAGGCACGAAGCTCTGAATATATCACCCAGACTAAGCACGCTGAACAATAAGTCGATAAACTTTCACCGGCACAAGGCCTGCTAGGCTCGAAGCCCGAACATTCATATTATTGAGTCATCTCATTCACATCACATACTATCACTATCACATATATTTCATATAATTCAATATCACTTTCACACCTTACCAATATTACATATATCCTATATAATTCAATATCACTTTCACGTATTATCTCAATAAGTTCGATTACATACAATGCTAAATTACTTCCTCACATTCGGTTTTAACATGTTTAACTCCACAAGTTCACAATTCAACATATATGCTAGATTATAATCAATTCTTATGGAATTAATTTGCTTAAAGACTTACCTCAAATATCGATGGACGACGAAGACCGGCTATTCGATAACCTTCGCCTTTCCCCGATCCAAATCCGTTTTTCTTTGTTCTTGATCTTAATCAAGGTAATTTGTTGCCAAAATTTGAAGCTTTTCTAAGCTCTTTTCTTTAGCTAACATTCGGCCAAAAGAGAAACAAAAAATGATAATGGTTTCTTTTCATGCAATTTTAACATATATTAATCATTTATTAAATTACTATTTTAACCTTTTAATAAATAATAAACATAACATATAACTTAAGGTCATATTAGACCTTTGCCGCCCACTATCATTGAAAATGGGCTATTTGCCCTATTAGTACCTCATAGTAAAAAAACCACTATCACTTTAGCACTTTTCACTATAGTAAGCAAGTTTTACACTTTACGCGATTTAATCCTTTTTGTCAAATTAAACACTCAAACGATAAAATTTTCTTACGAAACTTTCACACACATTAACTCATATATAATAAACACCGAAAATAATATCTAAAAATTTTTCGAACTCAGATTAGTGGTCCCAAAACCACCGTTCCGATTAGGGTCAAATTCGGGCTGTTACAACTCTCCCCCCTTAGGGATTTTCGTCCCCGAAAATCTTTCCGCTGAACAATTTCAGATATTGTTATCTTATTGAATCTTCAGGCTGCCATTTCTTATTTCTCAACTCCTTTATCTCACGGCTAAGATAGGGATCAGCTCTCTTCATATGTCATATTTGATCGGATCTCTGTTTCAGATGGGGCAATCACACATGACGGATCAGCCGATATTTACGAAACATTGAAACAAGAAATACTTTGTCGTCTATCTCAAATTCTATATCTTTTCGTTTCAAGTCTATAAAGAACTTTTGACGATCAAATACTGCTTTCAAACAACCTCGGATCAATTTCACTTCCTGTTCTGTATCCTTTATCAAATTAACCCCGTGTAACTTATTCTCACTGAGTTCAGTCTAATACAGAGGTATACGATTTTTACGTCTGTACAAATCTTCATACGGTGCCATTTTGATATTCATTTGAAAACCACTATTATACGCAATTTTTAATCAATGGTAGATACTATTCCCATGAGCCATAAAACTCTAATACGTAGCACCTTAATATATCTTTAAGAATCTGAATAGTTTTTTCAGATTGATCATTTGTTTGCAAATGAAAGGCTATACTGAAATGCAATTCCGTGCCCAAAGCTTCTTGCAAATTTCTCTAGAATCGTGATGGGAATCTCGTACCTCTATCTGACACAATAGATAGTGGAACCCCGTGTAATCTCACAATCTCATTAATATAAAACGCAGTCAATCTCTCTAGTGAGAAATCAGACCTAACCGGAATGAAATGGGTAGATTTAGTTAATCGGTCAATTACGACCCATATCACATATTTCTTTCTCGGAGTCAGGGCCAATCAGAGACAAAGTCCATTGTTACTTTATCCCATTTCCACTCAAGAATCAAAATTGGCTGTAATAACCCAGATGAAACTTGATGTTCGGCTTTCGTTTGTTGACAGACTAAACATTTTAAAACCAAATCAGAAATGTCTCGTTCCATACCAAACCACCCATAGTGTTGCTACAAATTATGATACATTTTAGTACTTTCCAGATGAACAGTTAAACGACTATTATATGCTTCATTCAAATCGATGGAATTAACTCTGAATTTCTCGGAATACAATCATGATCCTGGAATCTCAGACAATCATCAACAATTTTGAAATTCAGACTCAGAATTCACTTCACACTGAGCTCGATTCATTAACAATTTATTATCAAATTTCTGAGCTTTATATATATCTGTTGTAAAAACATCGATTCTGCTCTCAATTCCTCTATTACAAAACTATCATAAGACAAGTCCAACTGGGTATTCAAAGCCTGTAATGCAATGATGACTTTCTATTCAGACCATTAGTCACAACATCTGTTTTACCCAAATGATAATCTAACAATAGCTCATAATTTTTCAATATCTCAAGCCATCTTCCCTGATGCAGGTTCAAATCTTTTTGAGTCATCAATTATTTTAAACTTTATGATCTGAATAGACATGACATTTCGCCCTGAACAAGTAATAACGCCAAATCTTCATCGCGAATATAATAGCTGCTAGTTCCAAATCACATGTCGGGTAATTTCTTTCATGCGGCTTCAATTGTCTCGAAGCGTAGGCTACGACTTTGCCTTCTTGCATCAAAACACAATCCACAAAGAAGCATCACTAATAACAACAAATTCTTTACTCGATTCAGGCTAAACTAACACTGGAGCTTCAATCAAAAAGGCTTTCAACTGATCGAAACTTTTCTAACACTTTTCTGACCATTCAAACCAGACATCTTTCCAAAGCGGTCTAATCAATCGGAGTTACTATCATCGATCTAATCGATTCCAAAAGTCGACACAATATGTCCCGAAGACTAACCCGCATAATCGAATTCACATTCTCTAAATATCATATATATAATTGTTCTTCTCTCAAAGTTTGCAAGAAAATTCTCAATGTTCAGTATGCTCCTTTTCATCAAGTGAATAAATAAAGGGAACATCCACAATTTCCACAAGAACTCAATAACAGATTTAACTTCACAAATCAAAGGCAAACCCGGTAACTCTTCAGGAAACATATCAGAAAACTCACAAACAATAGGCATTGATTAAATTTTCTTCCCAGATACTTTCAAATCAATCACGTAGGAAAAATATGCCTCATAACCCTTTTTTTATATAATTCCGAGCTTTCAAAACAGATATTATAGTAGTCAATCTACTCAAACCATTAGACTTAATTCGTACTTTCTTATCTTTCAGACATCTCAAATTTATAGTCTTTCTTTTGCAGTTCACAATAGCATCATGCATAACAACCAATCCCTTCCCAAAATAATATTGAACTCATTAAATGGTAAAAGCATCAAATCAGCGGGGAAACAGATATCTCGAAACATTAATGGACAGTTCTTGCATACTTTATCAACCATGACACATTTATCTAGGGGTTCAATACTTTTATAGCAAACTCAAAAGATTCTACAGTCAAAGTCTTGCTGAATACTAAATTCATGCATACATACGGATATGTAGAACCAAGGTTTATCAAAACAATCACAGAAGTATCATAAAGAGTAAATGTACTAGTTATGACCTCAGGTGATGAGGCATCCTCTAGAACTCGAATAGCATACACTCTGACTGGCACTCTGGCTTCAAATATGTTAATATTGTCTTCTAATGAAGATATGGTACACTTTAAACATTGATCTGGAATATAAGATAGCTCGTTGAACACACAAATAGTATTGTCAAACCACAACTCAGCGCGCTCCGCATCATTATCATCATCATTAGTTTTAAATTCTTCGGCCCTGTGTTTCTCAATTTTATCTACAGGAGGCCTTCCAAATCTTATCGGATCCACTATCAGAAGTAACATAGGTATCGGAGATGGATTATTCGGGGGTGGAGGTTGTTGCACAGTCGGGTTAGTCCAGATATATTGAGTAAACAATTCGTTTATCATCTGGTAGAAGGCTTACTTAGCCTTCCCCCTCATGAATACTCGAGATCGGTCGAGAGTCTACCGGCGCTGACCTATATGCGAAATCAGGTGCTACGCTCTCAACATCATCAGCTACTGCTCTATCGAGATCCATTTAAAATATAAAATCACAATTCAGATGTCAGAATTCACCACACTATCGTATTGTAATTTAAGGCATGTATAGTAGACCCACACGTGCTACTGTAGTCCTAGAATCGACTAAACCGTAAGCTCTGATACCAATCAAATGTAACACCTCTACCCTATACCCGTCGCCGGATTAGGGTTATAAGGCATTACCGAACTACAATCATTTATCACAAATCATACATTTATCAAACCCAAAAGAGACTTAATTCATGCTTGTACAATTCAAACCATAGAATCATCAAATATATGTTATTCAAATGTTCGTTACAAGTTTGAGTATGCACTTTTCACTTTATACATATAATGTAAATATAAATACATTTATTACTTATTCAGTTATCAACCTATCATTTCACATATTATACACATATACCTATTTAAACATAAATTCTCACAACACTCTATGGTGTATCCATTCATCTATGAAAGATTCATCTAGGTTCAGCATATAACATAACCAACTTCATAAAATTTCCTTTTATGAAAATAAATTAATCAAATATGTATCGAGATACATATATATATATATATATACCAACTTTCCTATTTATAACAAGGATATCTCATAACTCATAGATTCATGGAACATAAATCTAAGACTCACCATTCAATATCATATCATGCAAACCGAGACATTTGTTCATCTTTACACCCAAGTTTTATTATACAATACACTTCCAAATAAGTTCATTTCATAACCGAACCACCATATTACTATTTACTACTCAAAACTTACTTATAACCCAATCGTTTCAAGTATAGTATATATATAAACCTAACATGACTTTATATCATATCAAACTCATGGTCAAGTAGAACATACACACATTCTATAACTAGAATTACTCAAATGTTAGATCATTAGCAATAAATCCAAGCCATTCTCGCATGGCTTATTTATACAATTCAAATTATCATTCAAGCATTAAGCTAGCCTATACATGCCTTAAGTTTTTACGTCCAAACTTTAAAAGTACCAATATGAGTCGATAGTGTGGTTGACTTTGCTGACGATTTCCCGAGCCCGTAGTGAGACCAAAATCTATAAAACAGAATATTGAACCACACAGAATAAGCTTACTAGCTTAGTAAGTCTCAAGCAAATAATAAGGTAACACTCAAACACTTAAACATTTTATTCTTTAAACTTATGACATTGAATATAAATATTTCCATAAAAAATCTAGGCGGTAGAATACTAACATTCATTAACCTAAGCATTTACACTCCATTACCATAATTCTGTAACTCATCGAACCATAGTATAAACATATATTACATGAATCACATGCTCCAAGTCACATAGATACAACATTCATATCAACTATAATATCACATTCAAAGTCTTTTCACTCTTAGCATTTCTACTTGTAACCGAACCTCCCAAAATAGTACATTTAAGCTCAAATTCTATCTTATACCATTCATACACATAGATCAATAAGCTCAATCACACATAACACCATTCTTAACATAATATTTCAACTCAAGTAACATTAATCACAACTTACCTTACTTTTGATGAATTCAATGAGACAAGGGCTTACCCGAGTTTTTAACTCAATAGATTCACTATGTTACACCTCGATCAATTTATGGTTTCTTCGCTTTAAAGTATCACCCAGGCATTAAGCCCGCTAGGCACGAAGCTTTGAATATATCACCCAAGCACTAAGCACGCTAGGCACAAAGCTGAATATATCACTAGCACTAAGCTGCTAGGCACGAAGCTTTGAATATATCACCCAAGACTAAGCACGCTAGGCACGAAGCCTGAATATATCACCGGCACTAAGCCTGCTAGGCACGAAGCCTGAATATATCACCGGCACTAAGCCTGCTAGGCACGAAGCCTGAATATATCACCGGCACTAAGCCTGCTAGACAATAAGTCTGATAAACTTTCACCGGCACAAGGCCTGCTAGGCTCGAAGCCCGAACATTCATATTATTGAGTCATCTCATTCACATCACATACTATCACTATCACATATATTTCATATAATTCAATATCACTTTCACACCTTACCAATATTACATATATCCTATATAATTCAATATCACTTTCACGTATTATCTCAATGAGTTCGATTACATACAATGCTAAATTACTTCCTCACATTCGGTTTTAACATGTTTAACTCCACAAATTCATAATTCAACATATATGCTAGATTATAATCAATTCTTATGGAATTAACTTGCTTAAAGACTTACCTCAAATATCGATGGACGACGAAGACCGGCTATTCGATAACCTTCGCCTTTCCCCGATCCAAATCCGTTTTTCTTTGTTCTTGATCTTAATCAAGGTAATTTGTTGCCAAAATTTGAAGCTTTTCTAAGCTCTTTTCTTTAGCTAACATTCGGCCAAAAGAGAAACAAAAAATGATAATGGTTTCTTTTTATGCAATTTTAACATATATTAATTATTTATTAAATTACTATTTTAACCTTTTAATAAATAATAAACATAACATATAACTTAAGGTCATATTAGACCTTTGCCGCCCACTATCATTGAAAATGGGCTATTTGCCCTATTAGTACCTCATAGTAAAAAAACCACTATCACTTTAGCACTTTTCACTATATTAAGCAAGTTTTACACTTTACGCGATTTAATCCTTTTTGTCAAATTAAACACTCAAACGATAAAATTTTCTTACGAAACTTTCACACACATTAATTCATATATAATAAACACCAAAAATGATATCTAAAAATTTTTTGAACTCAGATTAGTGGTCCCAAAACCACCGTTTTGATTAGGGTCAAATTCGGGCTGTTACAATGTCTGGGACATGACCTCGGCACCAAAGGAAGATCTCATGTAAGACCATGTCAGGGACATGGCATTGACATCTATATACGATCTCATATATGACCATATCTGGGATATGGCATCGACATCGAGATAAGAGATCCCGTGTAAGACCATATCTGGGATATGGCATCGGCATCAAGAGAAGATCCCATATAAGACAATATCTGAGATATGGCATTAGCATCGTGATACGTGTATGATGAGATTGAGTATCCTTCAATATTCAGAGTAGTTCAACGGGTAAAGAGCTAAGTTTTTGCACAAGATGACAAGAGCTAAATATATGATTAAAGAGTATAAAATGCTGAGATTATGTGATGAAGTGATACAGGTACCCATAAGCAACTTATGAGAAATGCATGTAATATGTGATATGAAATTTGGTAAGAATATATATGAGTAAGTTATGTTAATGTGTTTGAGAATTTATGTATCATTCAATGAGATGAATGGATGTCATTATAAGTCCTTATGATGCTATTTATTTCATGCAAACTTACTAAGCTTAATGCTTACCCCTTTCTTTTCCCTTTTCCTTGTAGTATCGCCAAGCTAGCTCGAGGATCATAGGATGTCAGAGCTCGGATCACACTATTTACTATTCTTTTGGTATAGTAAAGTCGATTTATTTTGGGTATGGCATGTATAGGAACTCGGTCATTTTGTTATGTCATATTTGTTAGCCAAAGTGTTGGTTATTATTTTTACTCATTTATTTTGTAAATGGCCATTGGGAATTGGCCAATACTTGTTAAGTTACATACATTCCATGATGATGAGTTTTATGAAGTGAAAGTTTATGCAATTGATTGAGTAAAATATGAAGTGTTTGCTTGATAAATTAGTGATCATTCATAGTGTATTATGGTTATGTTATGTGTTGCTTGAGGTGCTATAAGTGTGTTTATTTTTTAGGGTGGCAATTGGCTTGGTAAATAGCCTTATAGTTGACCATATGGGTAGACACACGGGCGTGTGTCTAGGCCGTGTGTGACATACTGCCAGTCCCATGGGTGTGTTGATAGGCCGTGTGTCCCTTGCATCAAATTTGCGAGAATTCAATTTGTCACATGGGCCAGCACACGGGCATGTGACTAGGCCGTGTGCCCTTAAGTGCTTGTTGATGTCATAAACATAATGCTAAGGTTTCCACGTACGGGTGAGGATACGGCGTGTCTAGGCCGTGTGAGGGACACGGGCGTGTGCCAGGCCGTGTGAAAACCCCTGTAGGTTTGAAATGAAAAATAAAATCCACACGGGTTAGGAGCATGGGCGTGTGTGATCACACGACCCACCCACATGGGCGTGTTCCATTTCACACAGGCGTGTTGCCCTATTTTAAGAAAAAGTTTTCTAAGTGTGTGAAAGTTTTCGGTTTAGTCTTGAATCATTTCGTTCGTATGTTCAGGGTCTCGTTGACCCATAATAGCGACATTATGTATATGAAAGAAAAATTTTTAAGTGGGAACAAAATTTTACGGCCCGATATTGTATGTTTGAGCAAGTTAAGTTTGGTAATGCCTCGTACCCGATTCTGGTGTTGAATACGGGTAAGGGGTGTTACAATAAAAGTTTTCAGTCAAGCTTGAAAATGGCACCTTACGAGGAATCGTATGGGCGTAAGTGCCGAACACCTTTGTATTGGACCGAACTCAGAGAAAACCAGATTCACGGGGTCGATTTGGTCAGGGAAACTGAAGAGAAAGCAAAGGTCATACACGATTGTTTAAAAGCTACTTCTGATGGACAAAAGTCCTACGCGGATTTGAAACGAAAAGAGATTGAGTTTCAAGTTGGTGATAAGGTATTTTTGAAAGTGTCACCATGGAAGAAAGTTCTTAGATTTGGCCGGAAAGGCAAATTGAGTTTGTGCTTTATCTGACCGTATGAGATTATCGAGAGGATAGGGCTGGTAGCTTATCGTTTGGCTTTTCCATTTGAGTTGGAAAAGATTCATAATGTCTTTCACGTGTCTATGTTACGTCGCTACTGATTAGAACCTTTGATGTGATTGTACCAATAGAGGTAGAAATTCAACCGGACATGACTTATGGCGAAGAACCGGTTAAGATTTTTGCACGAGAAGTCAAATACTTGAGAAACAAAAGTATAGCCCTTGTGAAAGTACTATGCAAAGACATGGGGTAGAAGAGGCTACATGGGAGCCCGAGGAAGTTATGAGAAACCAATATCCCAACCTTTTTACCGGTAAGATTTTCGGGGACAAAAATCCCTAAGGGGGAGAACTATAACAGCCCAATTTAGGGGCTAGTCAGAATAGTGGTTTAAAACCACTAATCCGAGGTTGGAGAAATTAGTTTTAATATTATTTTATGTGTTATAGCATGATATTATGAATGCATGAAAATTTTGGTGCATTAATTTTAGCGATTGCTTGCTTAATTGCGAAAAAGGACTAAATCGCACAAAGTACAAAAGTTTTATTTTACAATCTAGAGGTGTCAAATAGCTAAGGAATATTAATTTGAGGTCCCTAATGTGCAATTAGGCCTTGTTAAGGGTGGTGTCCGGCCATAGGGACAAAGAAAAGACTTGGGCAATTGGTTAGGTAAAAATTTGGTGACTAAATTGATTTTAATCATAAAATAAAGAAAAGAAAGATATCATCTTTTCTCTCCATCTTCTCCACCGAAATTTTCAGCAAAATAAGGGGTTGAGAACTCAAAAATTTCATCCAAGCTTTTCTCCTTGCAAGTAAGTGTTTTAATGGTCAATATTTGATAATTTTTGTACTTTTGAGACCCTTGTAGCTTGAGCTAGCTAATGAAGGGACTATTTTACAAAATGGCTGAAAACCTAAGGTTTTTCCATGAGAGAATTAGTGTTGATTTCTGAAATTTTATGGTCTTAGTTGTTAAATAAACAACTTTTGTGAAAGGTGTTTCCATGAAAACACCTAAAAGGACCTTTTTGTAAAGGTTGTAAATATGTGGTAAATGCGTGAAATAATAGATATTGTGAGCTATTATAAGAGTCATAAAGGTTCATCTAGACTTGTTAAAGGAGGAAATTTGATTAGAATCGATTTACGAGCCTAGGGACAAAATCATAAATTTGTAAAAGATTAGGGGCAAAATCATATTTTTTGCCAAGGTATGACTCATGGGTTATTTTAGTTAATGTGGTCATTAAACAAGTGAAATTGTTATTATAGATCAAAAAACACGAAGCCCGAACCAAAACCGAGGCAAGGATAAAGTCGTGGACTAAATTGAACGATTCCACATATATTTTGGTATTGAGGTAAGTTTGTATGAAATTAAAGCTACATAATGCTATTATATTCTTAATTGTTTGATATCATGAGAAATGTTTAGTATTCCTATGAAATTGGTTAATGATGCCTCAATGAAAGTATAATGCTATTATGTTGAGTTAAAGCACTTTGAACATTAGGAATAGTAAGGATACCGTTATCACAACATGAGATAAAGAAGGTCCTGTATAAGACCATGTCTGGGACATGGCATCGGCACCAAAGGGAGATCTCATGTAAGACCATGTCTGGGACATGGCATCGACATTGATATATGATCTCGTGTAAGACCATATCTGGGATATGGCATCAAAATCGAGATGTGATCCCATGTAAGACCATATCTGGGATATGGCATTGGCATCGTGTTACAAGTATGATGAGATTGAGTTTCCTTCGATATTCCAATTAGTTCAACGGGTAAAGAGCTAAGTTTACGTTTAAAATGCCAATGAGTTGATTTTATGTTCAAGAGAGTATAAGTACTAAAGTTATGTGATGAAGTGATACAGGTACCTAAGAGTAACTTATGAGTAATAAATAAAAAATGTGATGTGTGATTTGGTAAGAGTAAGCATGAGTAAGTTATGCTGATGAGCTAGAGAACTTGTGTATTATCTAATGTGATGAATGGATGTTATCATGAACCTTTATGTTGCTAATTATTTCATGCAAACTTACTAAGCTTCATGCTTATCCCTATCATTTCCCTTTTCCTTGTAGTATCGCCAAGCTAACTCGGGGATCGTAGGACATCGGAGTTCAGAATCACACTATCAACTTCTCTTTGGTATAGCAAACTTTGATAAATTTTGAGTATGGTATGTATAGGAACATGGTTATTTGGTGTTATTTCATATTTTTTTATCCAATGTGTGGCTATTAATGTCACTAAATTCATTTTGTAAATGGTCATTGGAGATGATGAGTTTATAAGTATATGCTTGTGTGATGGGATGAGTAATGAGTCAAGTATACAGATGATGAATGTAGTTTAAACCTATATGTGCGGATGTCTTGATTTTGGGTATTAGAAATGCCTTATAGTCATGATGTATGTTGCCTTGAAATGGTATAAGTGTGGTTGCCTTGTAGAGTGGCAAACGGCTTGGTAGATAGCCTTACAATTGTCCATATGGGTAGACACACGGGCGTGTGTCTAGACTGTGTGTGACACACGGTCAGCCTCGTGGCCGTGTTGCTAGGCCGTGTGTCCCCCTGCATGCTAGGTTCGTAAGTCAGAATGCCTAGTAGTAAACACACGGGATGAGACACGGCCTTATGTCTCAACCGTGTGGAAGACACGGCCATAGAACATGATCTTGTGCCCAGGTCGTGTGAAGTCTGCACCTGAATTTAGGAATTTAATTCGCCACACGGTCTATGCACACAGGCGTGTGCCTTGGCTGTGTGACCTTATTGAGATGATGGTGTCAGAAACAGAATGTCAAGATTTTACCCACGGATTAGGACACATGCGTGTCTAGGCCATGTGAGGGACACGGGTCATAGACACGGGCGTATATCTGACCGTGTGAAAACCACTATAGGATCGAAATGAAAAATAAAATCCACACAAGCTAGGAACATAGGCGTGTGTGACCACACGGCCTGCCCACACGGACATGTTCCTTTTCACACGGTCGTGTAGCCCTGTTTTGTGTAAAAATTTTCTAAGCGCTCAAAAGTTTTCGATTTAGTCCCGAACCATTTCGTATATATGATTAGAATCTCATGGACCTATGATAGGGACATTATGATCTCGAATAAGAAGTTTTGAGTTGAAATGAAATTTTATGACTCAATATTGTATGTTTGAGTGAGATAAGTACGGTAATGCCTCATACCCGGTTCTGGCGTCGAATACGGGAAAGCGGTGTTACAAAGTGATTTAGCACAAATACAATTCCTGTGAAGATGATAACTCAATACTTACTTATTACTTGATAATGACTATGTACACTTGCACAAACCTACGTATTACATGTGTCTAGACCGTGTGTGACACACAGCCAGGTACATGGTCGTGTAGTTAGGCCGTGTGTTCCCTGCACCATAATTTTGAGAAACAGAATGCTCAGAATTGAGCACACAGGCAGAGACATAGGCGTGTGTCTCAGTGGTGTGTGCTACATGCCTAGAACACGGGTGTGTGTCTTGGCTGTGTGAGACTTGCACCTAATTTCGAAATGAATTAACTAACCACACGGCCTAGCACACGGGCGTGTGGCATGACCATATGCACAAGTCAGAGAGTTACACGAGGTCGAACACGGCCTGTAGCATGGGCGTGTCCTAGGGTCACACGAGTGTGACCCTTGGACCACACGGGCGTGTGAGCCCTGTACCTAGGAAAATTTTTAAAATGTCGTGAAAAATTCTTAGAGTTTTCGATTAAGTCCGACTCGATTTTAATACTTGTATTGGGCATCGAGGGTCCATTTAAGGGACATTTGGTATAATTTCGGTGAATGCATAGTGATTAACATGAAATACCTGTAAATGTTCTGAAATTTTTTGGTAACATTCTGTAACCCTATTTTGGTGACAGATACGAGTTAGGGGTGTTACAACTTTGTTACCCTTTCTAAAGGTATGAGTAACTTTAACCATCCAAGGAAGTTGCAACATGTTCTTAATAGTACATGTCACAATTGAGTAATGTTGATCAGTTAAATTTTCTTGAATAGCTTTAGTGTTGTCCAACTCTAGAATTATTCGTTTAAGCCCAAGCTTCTAGGTAAGTTGGAGGACTTCAAGAGCTCCCTAAAGATCAGCATCGATAACTGAGCAGCGACCAATATTCCTTGAGAAACCAATAATCCATGTTCCATGCTGATTGCGGATCATACGACCTACAGTAGCATTCACGGATACCTTACAGACTACACCATCAGTATTCACTTTATACCACTTGTCATCCGGTGGAATCCATTTGATCAACTTACAAGTTTTGGCTTTTGAATGCCTTGAGATCTCATCGATCCAAAGTTTGAATAGAGATAACTTTCCCTCATATGGTAACTCTTTTCCAAAACACTTTAATTCTCAATAAAGTCTGCGTTAAACACATAATTGTTCCTTATTATCCAAAGCTATCATCAAATAACACAAAAAAGGACTTGCCATTCTGAAGGATCGCATGTAAAATGTTTAGAATTAGAGATATTAATTTCCAACCAACTTCCAAAACTGATAGAGAAGAATTCATCTCTCCTTTCCGGCCTGATTATCGAGCTCCAAGTTGCTACAGTTGGTGTGCATAAACACAACACATGGTCAATGCTTTCCGAAGAACTTCCATAAATCATACATCTTGCATCCGGGGTAAAGTTTTTCTTATTCGGTTGTCATTGGTCAAGACTTTATTTAGATAAGCAAGCCAAATAAATACCTTTACCTTTTGAGGTCCCAAAATATGCCAAATTTGGTTCCAAATACTACTACAATTATCTCTGTCAACATCACAAGAAGCATTATAAGCTGAGCAAATGGAGAATACACACTTCTTATCATATTTCCAACCAATAAAATCATCCACATCAAGAGCTAATAAATATTTATATGTAGCAATGTTCAAAAGTATTGACTGTGGTAGAAATAAGCCGATCTTATTCCAACCCCACTCCCTACTTGGCATCATCATATCGCTAACATGAACATGCTCAGATGGAATTCTTTCAGATTGTGAACAAACATCAATAAAGGGTCCCCAATCTTTGATCCAATTATCCCTCCAAAATTCCATCTTTAATCCATTACCAACGTTCCACATTACACCATCCTGATCCTATTCCAACCACGACAAATCCCTTTCCATAACCACGATACATTACATGCATTTAGCACAACCAGTAGGTCACCATTCCATTTGTATTTAGCTCTAAGAACTTGAACCCATAATAGGTGAGGGTTCTTAATAATATTAAACCCAGCCTTCATAAGAAAAGCCTTATTAAGGCAGTTAAAATTTTTAAAGCTAAGACCAACATGCTTTGTAGTTTTGCAAAGATCGTCCCATTTAACTAGATTGATACCTTTCTTCTCCTTCGTGTGACCCACACAAAATTACGGATAGTTTTCTCCATTTCGAAACAAATACCCTTTGGAATGACCATTGTTTGTGTAACGACCCGAATTTGGGCCTAGTAGAATTGGGCCTATTGGGCCTTGGGCGTAGGAGCGTTTAAAAATTTTTGAGAACAAGAGAACGGCACTTATGCAAGTTGGACCTATTAGATGAGTGATTTTGGAAGGTTAGGGGGCTTCTATGAAGTCCCGTGATCAAATGCAAGGAGGTTGAAGGTTCGAATCCCACAGTTGGCAAATCAAGGCTTCTATTTTGTGTTAGCTGGATGGAAGAAGTAGAGTTCAATCAGAACTCTACCTTGGAGGTTGGTGACTTGGTCAAACAGTTTGAATGGGTGATGGAAAGGATGTTGGGGAGCAGAATGTAGAGAGAATAAAGGGATTGAGGTTGAGAGGTAGTGGTGGCCGAATATGGGGATGTGCATGGGGGAATTTCGGCTAGAGGGGGTTTTGTGTAGCAAATTCTGCAGCTTAGTGTGTTAGTAGAATCGAAACCTCCCTTGAGTTATATATTTTTCTTTTTGGTTGTTCTTTCGGGATTTCTCTGGATAAGCAATTTGAGCACTTTTCTTTCTCACCGTTTTTTACCTCTTGTGCATATTTTTCTTTACATCTCCTAATAGACCAAACATTGTTGGTCGAATCAACTTCTGCTTACCTCTCTTTACCTTGTAATTTATTTCTCTTTTCTTTAAGCCGAATTGCCACACCTCCTCCTACTTGATTTTTCTTAGGCCGAACATCAAATTGTTTAAAGTTGTGGTTCTCTTTTGTTGGCCGAATCATTTCTTGCCTTTCCTCTCATCTCCCTTCCTCGTCTTTCCCTCATAGCCGAATACATATCCTCTCTTCTACATTTTTTTTGTAGTAGGCGTTCAGCGAAGTTAAGTCTCTTTCTTTCATATTCTTCTTCGCATTCCATCTTTATTTGATACCCCTTTGCTGTCAAATCTTTCCCTCCTATTTGATTTTCTCTGGTGGCAAGGTAACACTTTCGTTTCCCTTTGTTTTCTTTACTTTCTCTACTTTTCTCTATTAAGCCGTTCACTCAGGCTTAACTCTTTATTGTTAGGCCGAATCTATTCAGTCTTCTACAACTCAAGTCACTTGTGTTCTATTTGGTGAGGGCCGAAACTATTTGGGTAGCAATTGCCAATTGGTGGTACTCTAGTAAGGGTAAGGAAATTCAAATGAATTCTTATGTTGTTCTAGTAAAGACTCTCATGTCTGCTTGGGTAAGAATTTGGTTTCCCTTTTACTCTGTAGGGGCTAAATGTTGGATGTTGTTTAACACGCTTCTGTTCATCAAAACTACGTTAGGGTCTTAATTTCCGTAGTCAAGGGATAAGGCCAAGGATTGGGTACACTGAAGGAGATCGCATCGCGGTAAGATGAGTTAGTTTAGTAAGTGTTCTATTTACGTTTATAAAGTGGTGACTAACTTGTTATCAACTATCACTATAGGTGTTGGAATCGGTGGATAACACAACTCATAATCAGGTGTGTAATCACACACCATTTTAATGATAAATGCATGTGATGTTTTGAGAATCGGCCATAAGCTAAAAAGCCGAAAACTGACAACTGTGACCACTTGAGTATGCGAACGCTCGTGGTGGTAAACCGAGACACGAATGAAAACGATGGATCGTTGAGAGTGTCACGAGCACTCTTGCGAAATTAAGGCCGAATCGGGCCTAGCCGAACTGAAATGGGCTAAATGGGCCCAATGGGCTTAAGGCCCACGAGGGCAAAATCGATTGAAAAATACTGAATGATAGATGCGAGTGCAAAATCTGCAAAACTAAAAGCGAAACCACGTGCAATGGGCCACATGAGCGTGTGAGCCCATTTTGGCCCGAAATGAATTATAGGCTCAATAGTACCATAGAGACCCAAAAAGGGTATTATGTCGCTGAGGCAATAGTAGGCCTCCAGGGAGGCCGTTAAATGCGAAATTACCAAAGTACCCTTGGGTTGCGAAATTACCGAAATACCCCTAGAGGGTAAATTACTAAAATACCCTATGGGTTGCGAAATTACCGAAATACCATTGGAGGGTAAACTACCAAAATACCCCTGGGTTGCGAAATTACCGAAATACCATTGGAGTGTAAATTACCAAAATACCCCTAGATTGTGAAATTACCGAAATACCTCCGAGGGGGTGAAAATAATTGTTATACCCTTAATTGTGATTGAATATCGTGTGTATGTTTTAATTACACTTTTATACGTTGATACATGACATTTTGTCATATTGCATGGGGCGGGCTAATGACTAAAGAGAAGTGTAGCCTGGTGGCTCTGCCACATACTGTTTTAGTGGCTATGCCACATATATATATTCTGTGACTCTGGTGGCTCAACCACAAATATTGTGATTAGCAGCTCGTCTGCATTACTAGTGTGATTGGCGGGGTGGGTTGACTTGATCCCCACAAGTGACGATTGGTTGGTGCGGGGGTGTGATTGGTTGGATTGGGTTGGGATACATTACATTACGTACATTACATTACATTATCTACAATATCATGCTTATAGGGCTAAGGCCTAGATTGTTAACGAATAGGGCTTTGGCCCAGTCTACTTCTACATGGGCTTGGCCCAGTTTGCTTCTGTATGGGCTTCGACCCAGTCTGTAACTTTAAGGGCTCAGGCCCAATGAGTGACCGTTTAGGGGATTACACACCGAGTTCACGTAACTCACCCCTTTTCCCTTAACCTCGCAGGTAGTTCCCAGCGGTAGAGGATTTGGAGCCGTGGAGGACTCGGGGTGGCCATACAATGGAGATTCTTCTCGTGAACTTTAGTAAATTTGATTTTTACTTTATTTCTAAGATTATTAATTTTGGGTTTACATTTTGTAATAAGGCCTTTGGTTTATTTTTCTTTAAGTTTTCATTAATAACTGTTAAACTTATTAATATGAGGTTTTCTTAAAACATTAAAAATTATTTTTCAAAATATCACGTTTTCGCAACTATTCAAGTTCGATTTTCACATCAAAAATAGTTTTTCAAAACAACAACAACTTTACAAAAATAGACATTAAACAAATAGCCTTTTTTTACAAACAAACAATGAAACTTGAAGTTTCAAAAAGAGATGCAACATTTTTGATGAACGCAAAACTTTTAAACAACCTTTCCATGTGACACGCTGGATTCGACCATAACGTCTAGGCCAGGCCTGGGGTGTTACAGTTTGCATTGAATAAATGGGAGTAGCAGCTAAAACTGCTTTAGCCAATGTGATTCTACAAGTTAGCGATAGTAGCTTAGACTTCCATCCTGCTAATTTATTCCTCAAGTTGCTGACCAGATATTAAAAGGTATTTTTTTCACTATTTGATGTAAGAGTGGAACTCTTAAAAGCTTCCCTAGATTATCAACATGAGAGAAACCAAGTCCACTGCTAATCTTCATTTTCAAAGCAAGGGAAACATTTTTAGGGAAAAAGACATGGGTTTTGTGTTCATTGATTCGATGGCCAGAACTAACACAAAAATGTACAATAACTCTTTTCATAATCAACATCTGATCAATAGACGCCTCATTAAACAAGATTAAATCATCAGCCCATGATAGTTTTATAGGCTTCCACAAACCATTTTGGACCTCAATATTAATAGCTTAAGTCAGACGCTTTATACAAAGAACAAAGAGGTAAGGCAGTAGAGGGTAACCTTGTCTTATCCCATGAGAAAGAGCAAAAACATCAACAAGATTCCTATTCCATAATACCTGTATGGTTAAAGAGCTAACACTATGCATAATAATTTGTTTAACATTACCTGGTATACCAATGTCTACTAGAGTATCCTCAATTAAATCTCAGTCAAGTCTATCATATGCTTTCTCTAAGTCAATTTTAACAGCCATCCAACGTTCTTACTAGTTTTCCTCCTCATTAAATGAATGATCTCTTGAGCAACAATAATATTGTCAATTACGCTTCTACTGTGAGATGTTAGTAATAGTCGTACTGGAACAAAAGACTCTGCTGTGAGATCTGAGGCACAAGCACCAGCCAGAGCTTACGCAATTCGTGTATGAGAGGAAGCTTTAACACCATATGCTATTACTGGTACATTTTCTATCTTTAATACTGATGTTATTACTTTGATTGATCTGGGATCAACCCATTTGTATGTATGCACAAATTTAGTTCAAGTAAGAACTTACCTGTTGAGTCCACTGAATTCATGGTTAAAGTATCGAACCCCTTAGGTTGGTATGTGCTAGTTGATAAGGGTTGCAAAAACTATTCGTTGATGATTCAAGGTTATAATTTTTTGGCTGGTTTGTTGCTATTGCTATTTGATGAGTTTGACATGATTTTGGGCATTGATTGGCTGACTCTGCACGATGCTATTGTGAATTGTAGACAAAAGCTTATTGTGTAAAAGTGTCAAAATAGTGAAAAGCTTTAGATTGAATCAGATGGTTTGAGTGGTATGCCTAATGTTATTTAGGCTATGTCAGCATAGAAATATGTGAGAAAGGGCTGTGATGCGTACTTTGCATATGTATTTGATTCTAGAGTTTCTGAGTTGAAGTTAGAATCAGTTCTAGTGGTCTGTGAGAATCCAGATGTGTATCCAGATGTGTTTCCAGAAGAGTTACTCGGGTTACCACCGATCAGAGAGGTTGAGTTTGCTATTGAATTAGTACAAGGAACATTTCTGATATCGATAGCTCCTTACAGATTGGCTCTTATTGAGTTGAAAGAGTTGAAAGTGCAGTTGCAAGAGTTAATAGATAGGGGTTTTGCTCAACCCAATTTTTCACCTTGGGGTGCACCTGTTTTGTTGGTTAAGAAAAAGGATGGATCTATGAGATTATGTATTGATTACCGCTTGCTCAATAAAGTTACGATCAAGTATAAATATCCTTTACAACGTATTGATGATCTGTTTGATCAGTTGAAAGGTGCAATAGTATTTTTGAAGATTGATCTTCCTTCTAGTTATTACCAGCTGCGAGTTAAAGATTCAGATGTGCTGAAAATAGCGTTCAGGACCAGGTACGGAATTATGGATTTCTTGTGATGTCGTTTGGTTTAACTAATGCACCTATAGTATTTATGAATTTGATGAACATAATTTTCAGACAATATTTAGATTGATTTGTTATGGTATTCATCAATCATATCTTGATTTACTCACGAGATGAGTCTGAGCATGCTAAGCATTTGAGAATTGTTTTGCAAACTCTATGCGAAAAGCAATTATTCGCTAAGTTTAGCAAATGTGCATTTTGGATTTGGGAAGTTGGATTTCTAAGACATGTTGTATCAGCTGAAGGTATCAGAGTTGATCCTAACAATATATCAGCTGTTGCTGACTGGAAACCTTTGAGAAATGTATCCAAGGTTAGAAGCTTTCTGGGATTTTTCAAGTATTACAGAAGGTTTGTTAAGGGATTTTCAATTATTGCTATGCCAATGACGAGATTATTGCAAAAATATGTGAAATTTGAGTGGTCTGAGAAATGCCAGCAAAGTTTCAATCAGTTTAAAGCATTGTTAATCGAGGCACTGGTGTTAGTTCAGCCTGAGTCGGGTAAAGGGTTTGTAATTTTTAGTGATGCATCTTTAAATGTTTGAGGCTGTGTTTTGATGTTAGAAGGTAAAATGATAGCTTATGCTTTTAAATAGTTGAAGTCGCATGAAAAGAATTATCCGATGCACAATTTAGAACTTGCAACTATTGTGTTTGTGTTGAAGCTTTGGCGACACCATTTGTACGATGAAAAATGTCACATCTTACAGATCATAAAAGTTTGAAGTATTTAATGTCGCAAAAAGATTTTAATCTGAGACAACGTAGCTGGCTCGAGATATTGAAAGATTATGATTTGGTCATAGATTACCATCCGGGTAAAGCGAATGTAGTTGCTGATGCTTTGAGTAGAAAGTCTCTATTTACTTTGTAAGCGTTGAATACGCGATTGAATTTGTTTGATGATGGTTCGATCTTAGCTGAGTTGAAAGCTAGACCGATGTTTTTACAACAGATTTACGAGGCAAAAAAATGTGATGATGTGTTGTTAGCTAAACAGAAATAGAGTAAGTTGACTTCTGATTCAGATTTTTAGATTGGATCTAATGATTGTTTTACTTTAGAGGTAGAATTTGTGTTTCGAGAAATTCAAATCTCGTTCAGAAAATTTTTCATGAAGCTCATAGTGGTAGTTTATCTGTTCATCGTGGTAGTAATAAGATGTATAAAGACTTGAAACAAATGTACTGGTGGTAGGGTATGAAAAGAGAGATTTCTGAGTTTGTATCGAAATGTTTAGTATGTTAGCAAGTTAAAGCTGAATATCAGGTACCTTCTGGTCTGCTACAGCTAGTTATAATATCAAAATGGAATTGGGAGCGTGTTACGATGAACTTTGTATCGGGATTACCTCTATCTCTGAGAAAGAAAAATGCAATTTGGATTGTCATTGATCATCTGATAATGTCTGCACATTTTATTTCGGTACGCACTGTAATATCCTGGATTTTGGGGCTCTACATTTAATATGTGTTGTGTGTGTATGCTATACTCTGTGTGTTAATTTGGTGTGGTTAGGGGTCCCGAGAAAGCCCGGGGTTAAGCCTGAGCTTTAGTGAAAATTTCCTTTTTAGGTTCTTTGGGGGGAGAGCTGGCAGAGGCATGAATTAAGAATAAATATTTGTGTTTAGTTATCATAAGAAAAGGGGTGGTAAAGTGGCAAGGAGGTGCCATTTAGAGTGCTTGAAGTGGCGTCACAAGGGAGAAGCTACAGGGAGAAGGGGTTCGAGTTGCCTTGTCAGCAATAAGAAGCTTTATTTTTGCACCTAAGGAGCTTTGGTGGTGGATTCGGCAAGGGCTTTGCATGGATGGGTGTTGAATAAGTCAAATAATTTGAAAGTGTGGACATGAGTGAATGGTGGGGTTTGAATTATTCAAATGATTTGAATGATTGAACAAGAATGAAAGTAGGAGCTAAATAAGGGATTTGGTGGCTAGTTGAGTTGTTGGCCGAAAGTGGGGTGTGTAAAGGGGGAGGATTTCAATTTTGTGCTAGGTAAGGGGTGTGCCGAAAATCAATTGGGGTCTTAGGCTTTTCTTGAAGTGTATTCGGTCATTAAGGGGAGTGGGTAGTGCTAATTTTTAGTAAGTCCTTTTGTGCTCTTTTGTTCTCTCTTTGGGTTCTTACCTTCTATACGCCGAAACTGTTAGTAAACTTTTATTCTTTTCTTCTTTGACCTTTAGTCGAAACTTGAGAGACCATTCGTGCATCTCTTTTCTTCATCATTTCACCTATGACTCTCTTGCCTGCATTAGCTGAACCTTAGTTTCATTCTTCCTCTTCTTTTTCTTTTTTCTCTAAGCCAAAACCTCTTAAGCCTCTTTGCCGAATCTCTTCTTTCCCTTTATTCACTCTCTTTGACCCCACAACCAAAATCACCATACCACTTCTTGGTATTCCATCCTCCTTCTCTGCTTTTCGTCTTAAGCTGAAACTTTATTTCATCTTCTTTGACATCTTGCTTTTCTCTCCATAGCCGAATAGCCTTTTGTCAAGTGAGTCGATTCCATCCTATTGCAGGACTACTGAAGGTAATGTTCTTTTCACTTTTGCTGCAAAAGTTGAATCTCACTCTTTTTATTTCTTGCGGTTTCTATCTCTTTTCTTCTTTAAAAATCCTCAATCTATATTCTAATGAATCAAACATCTATTTCATCTTTTCTTTCCGAATCAATGTCGTTGAGTAGCCTAGGGTGTGAAGGGTTACATCTTTGTTGGATCTACTTTGGTTTTCTTCACCTGTTTCAACGTAAGGTAATTTCGGCCAATACCCTTTGTCTTTTCTTTAAGTCTCTTTTGATTAGCCGAATATTCAAGGGCTAACTATGACTATTAGGTCGAATCTCTCTCTCTCACAATTCATCTCAGTTTCAAGGGCAAAGTAGTTATGGTGCGGTTCATCAGTAACCAAGGTAAGAGATTATCTTCTTAGATCCTATGATTAATATTTTCTCTGGGTTTTGGTTGCCTAAATCAACGTTTTCTTATTAGACAAGTGACGTCTCTCCCTGATATTTGATCAAGTCTGTTTCATGGATGCAAGAAATGCTCAAGTAAAGGAAGGGGACGAACCCATAGTAGCAACTCCTAAGTTTAAGAAGCGGGCTGTGTTGGCGGTTCAGGATTTTTCACCGAGCTATGGTAGAGAACCGAAATCTGTCTGGGATAGACAGATAGCTATCATTCCTACTAGTGAAAACGTCGACATAGAGAGTATAACCTTATGCGTTATCGGGTGTGTATTACTCACACGCCTTCTTTATTGATATGTTATTAACTGTAAAGGCTGAAAGCCGAAATAACTAATGTGATAGGCAAAATATCCTTATGGCTAAGGTTGGAGACGCTGGGTAATTTCTCGATATTGATATTTTTGTTAAAATGCATGTATGTATATTTTGATGTTATGCATGCATGAAATATGATTCGTTATACACTGATATTGGTTGCATACATATTGTACACGATGTAAAGAGCATGGGCTCGGGATTGAATGAAAGAAGGAGAGAGGATCAGTGACTACAATCACGAGTGACTATTGTCATGAATGGTCTAAGTACCACGGTGGTTGAAACCACGAACATTCTAATCAGTGGCTATGGTCACGAGGGACTTGTCTCGGTGGTCAAGTACCACAGTGGGTTGGCCCCACGTATGCGTAATTATCAGAGATCGTCACGGTGGTCTATGACCACAGTGGGTTGGCCCCACGATTATATTATAGTGACATTGTCACGAGTGGCTGCGGTTACGAGTGGTCTAGGACCACGGTGGTTATGAACCACGAGTGGCATAATGCCACGAGTGTTTGGATGGAGAGCTATACTAGGGTGGGCTGTATTGCATACATCTGACATGTTCTGTATTGAATGGTCTAAGGCCGATTTGTGTTACATGGGGATCCATACGCTGAGTCTCGATGACTCACCCTTTTGTTATTTTGCATGCAATCATTAGATGGCGGGTTTTAGGCCAAGACGGAGTCGAGGTGGCCATGTGTTGCGATTTCTTTAAGTAAACTCGCACTTACTTTTAAATTATTTCTATTTTGGGATTTTAATCTGTAATAAGGCCGCTTAAACTTTATTTCTATTTTTGGGATTCTATTTATATGTTGATTTCATGCATGTTATGATTTATCAAAAAACAGAGTTTTCTTAAAAACGTAATTAGAGGTTTTCCAAAGTTTCAACAAATGAATGGTAAGACGTAAGTAACTAAAACTCAGGATGTTCATAACACTACAAATATTTTTTTTCAAGGATTATGCCCTCAACCTTCATATTGATTATCACCTTTCAGAATATTCTAAGTTCGATTTTGGTAAAACAAACCTGTTTTCAACACCTAATTAACTCAACAAGAAGATAGAGTATACTGTACAATTTAACCAAATTTTCTATTTGCCCAACTTGGACTCTCTAAGCAAAGATGTTTTCTCAAACCTTGATATTACACTTTAAACTTTTCAAATTTTTTCTCCTGTAACAATCCAGTTTTGGTCGTAGCATTTTGACCGAGTTTGGGGTGTTACACGTACAAATTATTATCTTGAAAGGTTAGCCGAGCTATATGTTACTGAGATTAACAGATTGCATGGGGTGCCAGCTTCCATTATTTTGAATAAAGATTCGCAGTTTGCATCACGATTTTGGAGCAAGTTATAGGAGGCTTTAGGTATGCGTTTACAATTTAGCACTGATTTTCATCCTCAGACCAATGGTTAGTCTGAGCGAGTAATTCAGATACTCGAGGGTATGCTTCGATGTTGTGTGTTAGAATTTGAAGAAAACTAAGAGAAATTTTTACTGTTAGTGAAATTCACGTACAATAACAATTATCAATCGAGCATAAAGATGGCACCGTACGAATTTTTGTATGGTTGTAAATATTGAACTCCATTGTATTGGACTAAGATCAGTGAGAAAAAGAATCATGGGGTTGATTTGATACGTGAAACTAAAGAAAAAGTTAAAGTAATCCGAGATAGCCTGAAAGTAGCTTCAGATCGACAAAAATCGTATGCGAATTTAAAACGTAAAGATATTGAATTTCAAGCTGATGATAAAGTGTTCTTGAAAATATCACCCTGGAAGAAAGTTATTTGTTTCGGTCATAAAGGAAAGCTAAGTCTGCGATTTTTTAGGCTGTATGAAATTATTGAAAGAATCTAGCTAGTAGCATTTCTATTAGCTTTGCCATCGAAGTTGGAAAAGATCTATAATGTGTTTCTTGTATCTATGTTACGACCATACTGATCAGACCCTTCACATGTTATCTCGCCTGTTGACATTGAGATTCAGCCTGACATGTCATACTGTGAAGAACCGATCATAATCTTAGCTCGAGAGCTTAAAGAATTAAGAAATAAAATCATAGATTTAGCGAAAGTTCTTTGGAAACAACACGGTTTAAAAGAGGTCACTAGGAACCGGAAGAAGCTATGAGAAAGAAATATCCGAACCTCTTTTCTGGTAAGATTTTTGGGGACGAAAATTCCTTTAGGGGGAGTTGTAACAGCCCGTTTTTAGTGAAATTGGAACAATGATTTTGGGACCAAAAATCTAATGTGAGATTAATTATTTTATTATTACTTTAATGTCTACAACATGTTAGTATTATTATATAAAAATTTCGTTAAGAAATTTTACCGGTTACTTGCTTAATTTGGTAAAAAGGACTAAATTGCAAAAGGTGTAAAACTTGAGTTCTATAAGCTAAATGGATTTAATAGCTATGATATTAAATGGTTAGAGGGTTTACGTTGTAATTATACCATGGTCATAACGAGTGGACAATTATGGACATTATATATGTTGTTTCTAAAGGTTAATAAAAAGGTTAAATGTGTAATTTAGAAAATAATGTTAATTAAACTAAAGAAAAGACAAAATATCATCTTTTATGTTCATCTTCCACCGAAATAAGCTTGGAAAAACACCATTTTTGATGCTCTGAAGTTTCGGCTAGCTTGGTGTTCATTTTTTAGGTTAGTTTTTAATGATTTTTATGTTTTAGGATCGTTGTAGCATAATCTAGCTAGCCCAAGGACTAATTTGCAAAATTGTTACAAGATTAAAGTTTTTCGATGAATGAATTCATTCTGTTTGTGAAGTTTGATGGAAGAAAATTAATCTTTGTTGTTCGATAAACAACTTTTGTAAAGTGATTTTGGTTGAAAATGTTAATAAGGGATTTATTTGTAAATTTTGTAAAATGTGTGGTGGAAATTGTGAAATAGTGAAATGTATGAGTTCTTATAGATGCATATGAAATTTGGCTAGACTTGGGTAGGGAGGACTTTGCATGAATTTCCTTTTTCGAGCTTAAGGACTAAATTGTAAAGAAATCAAAACATTAAGAGAAAAAGGTAATTTTGCAATAATATGAATTTAGATTTAATTGAATAAAATGGCTATTAAATTGATTAAATTTATTGATTTAGATCAAGATAGACCGCGTACAGCTTTAGATTGGGGCAAAGATAAAATTTCAGACTAATCGACTCCGTATCTACGTTTTATCGTCGAGGTAAGTTCGTATGTTTAAATAGCATTTTAAGTTTATGTCTTAAATGCCATCATGTGATATTGTCAAATTATGTCTCGACGGAAAAATCCAATGGGGTACCGTCAATCAATGAAAAGGGATGGATTTGATCATCGACTATAAAAAGGGATAGTTTCGACCATCGATTACGAAAAGGGATGGTGACAATCATCAACTATGAAAAGGGATGGTGACGACCATCGTATATGAAAAGGGATAGTTTCGACTATCAGCTATGAAAGGGGATAGTTTTGACTATCAAATATGAAAAGGGATGGTGACGACCATCGATTAATGAAAAGGGATAGTGACGACCATTGAATATGAAAAGGGATGGTTACGACCATCGTTAACACACTTCATGTGAGCTTCGGTAAGGGTTTTCGATACAATTTACTTTGTTATTATTGAGAGGTAGAAATATGTGTATTCATAATTATACAGAAAATGGGGTCGTATGATTTATACTTATGAAATTTATCTTATCATATTGATATTGAAGTTATGTGATTAAGCACTAATTTGGGTTGTTGGTGATGCTTAGGCTTGTCCCAAGCTTGTGTTGGATTGTCCCATATTTATTTTAAGCTTATGCATTGTAATGGTAACCATTGTTGATAAACCATAATATACACATATTTTAATCCCACATTTAGCATACTTTTGGATGATTTATCCCTTTAATTATGGAAATAGGTGCTCTTAATCCTTTGTTTTCATGTTTTATACTCAGGAGAGCACCGAAGGATGAAAAGAACAAGAAATGGGCCGAAAATAGAGAAAATGGACCGAAGTACGAAATCCACACGGCCTAGACCCCGAATCACATGGCCGTGCCTCTTTAGCAGGATTGACCACTGCCTATTACTCGAATCACACGGGTGTGTCCCTGCCATAGCAAAGAAGAGTTCAATTCAGATTAGGGTACTTAGAGGCAAAGATAGACATTTCAAAAGCCTATATAAACAGCATAGAGGCCAACCTTCATGGGGGAGTTCAGCTAGGCCAAAGAGCCAAGCCAAAGGGGCCGAATTGTGGCATTCACTCGAAGAAAGCCAGTTGATCCATCTCAAGAAGCTGGAATCATACTCAAGACGGAGGATCTTCCCTTCAATTTCCTTCAGGGGGTTTTAGGGTTTTCTTTATGTTTTTTTTTTTATATTTTCTTCTGAGATATATTCTTTTATGATTATGAACTAAACCCCTCAAATACCTGAGGGGGATGAAACCTAAGACGGATCTTGTTATTGTTTTCTAAGCTATATGATAATTACTTGATTTGTTCTTAACTATGTGTTCTTAGTTCTTATTTTGATATTTTAGGATATTGATTCGAGCATTTATGCTCTTAGGCAGAGGAGGAATAGACCCTGTCTAAGAGTATATCTAGCATATTTAAGCGGATTTGATCGCAACCCTAGAGATAGGATGATGAAAATCTTCCAGATTAGGGTCAAACCTAATATGGGAGTCCATAGATAGAGTCAATGCAATTCTAGAGGTTTTAATTAGAAAGAGATTTCAATAAATCAACCTAGGGTTAGACGTTAGTAGCCTCGAGAGAGGTATTAATATAAATTAGGGAATCCTACGGATCAAGCCAAGTGAATAAATCGTCTGGTTTAGAGTTAGTTAACAAGTGAAGTCTAGGTGGATTCTTTATTGGGTATTTTCTTAATCAATTGGTTTTCCCACAAGTAATTCCCCAATTCCTTCTTTTTGTCTTAGCATCTTTAGCTTAGTATTTAGTTAGTTCTAGATTAGATAACAATTCCCTTAATTCTTAGGCTAAATAATAAAAAGAAAGTTAGTATTAGTACTTTTGGTTCCTTTCGGTTCGACAATCCGGTCTTGCCACTAAACTATACTACTATTCGATAGGTGCACATGCCTCAAGTCATTGTCACAGTTAGTTTTTAGGCTATATCATTCATATTATAAATTTTTAAGACTCTGACACACGATCAAGTTTTTGACGCCGTTTCCGGGGAACTGAAATATTAAGAAAGCTCAATTTTTATTACTTTAGCCATATTTTATTTTATCTAATTTTTGTAATTAAATTTTATTTTTACTTTTCTAGTTTTGTTTTATCTTTTCCTGGTAGGTGCCTCTAGTTTATGACTAGAAGAAACTCGACAGGTTCCTTGATTTACGATAGTGATATCGAAAGAACGGTTCGTAGAAATTGTAGAGAAATAAGACGAAGCTTAAACTGCATACAAGAAGAGCAAGAGAACGAAATTAATACTAACGAAGAGATGGCTGAGAATAATCCGCTACCTCCAGAGGTGGCCGAAAATCATGCTCCTCGAACTATGTATGATTATGCTAATCCTAATTAACAGGAACTGAGTCAAGTATTGTTAGACCCACTATTGCTGCTAATAATTTTGAACTAAAACCTAACACTATACAATGATATAGCAATTTGTTCAGTTTGATGGTTTGCAGGATGAAGATCCAAATAATCACTTGGCAAATTTCCTAGAATTTTATGATACTTTCAAAATTAATGGCGTTTGTGATGATGCCATCCGTCTTCGGTTATTTCCCTTTTCTTTGAGGAATAAAGCTAAACAGTGGTTGAATTCTCTTCCACGAGGATTAATCACTACATGGGAACAAATGATCAAAAATTTTTTATTAAAATATTTTTCGCTTGCCAAAACTGCCAAATTAAGGAATGATATCTCTTCTTTTGTGCAGATGGATTTAGAAACACTATATGATGCATGGGAGAGATACAAAGATCTATTGAGAAGATGCCCACACCATGGATTACCTTTGTGGCTACAGGTCCAAACTTTTTACAACGGTATGAGCCCTTCACCGAGACAACTGATTGATTTAGTAGCCGGCAGAACCCTAAATAACAAAACTCCTGAGGTAGCCTGTGAGTTTATAGAGGAGATGTCACTGAACAACTATCAGTGGCAAGTTACAAGGGCAAGGCCAACAAAAACAGCTAGAGTTTTCAACCTCGATGCAGTCACCATGCTATCAAATCAGGTAGATATGTTAAATAAAAAGATTGATGGCTTGTGTGGTTCCTCGTAGGTACACCCAGTAATGCAATGTGATTCAAATCTAGGTCACCTTACAATCCTGGCATGGTAAGTGAACAGATAAACTATACGAGTAACAATTTCAGATCTCAAAATAACCCTTATAGTAATACTTATAATCTAGGTTGGAGGAACCACCCCAATTTCTCATGGGGTGGTCAAGGAAATTAGAGACAACAAGTTCCTCCAAACTTCCAACAATAGCCTTACCCACAGGAAAAGAAGCCGAATCTTGAGGATATGATGATAAAATTCATAGCAGTGTTAGAAATTTGTTTCTAAAACACCGAAACAACACTTAAAAATCAACAAGCATCGATTAAAGGAATCAAGAACCAGTTAGGGCAACTCGCTAAGCTGTTCTCCGAATGACCACAAGGTAGCTTGCCAAGTAACACTGAGACTAACCCAAAAGAGCAACTTCAAGCCATAACCACTCAGAATAGTGAAGGGTTAGTAGATTCTGAACCTGAACCAAGGCAATAACCTGTGGTAAGTGAAGGTAAGGTTGAGGTAAGCCAAGAAAAGCCAAAACCGGTAATTAAAGAATACTAACCTCGTATACCATATCCCGATGCGATGAAGAAAGACAATTCAGATGAATAGTTTGGTAAGTTTCTTAAACTTTTAAAGAAATTACATATTAACTTACCGTTTCTTGAAGCTCTTATGTAGATGTCATATTCAAGGAAATTTTTAAAAGAGCTTTTGACAAATAAGCGGAAGTTAGACAAGGAATCGCATGTGGAACTAAATGTAGTGTGCTCAGCAATATTGCAAAACAAACTACCACGAAAATTAAAAGATCCAGGGAGTTTTACAATTCATTAATAATGCGTTAGCTAATTTAGGGGCAAGCATAAATGTTATGCCTTATAAAATGTTTAAACAACTAGGTCTAGGGAAACCCAAACAAACTAGGATGAGTATTCAATTAGCTGATAAGACTATTCAAATTCCTAGGGGTATAATTGAAGACGTACTCGTTAAAATTGACAAATTTATATTCCCCATAGACTTTGTTGTTTTAGAGATGGATGAGGATAATATAGTTCCTTTAATTTTAGGAAGGCCCTTTTTAGCAACTGCTAGATCTAAAATTGATGTTAGTATAGGTGAACTCACACTTCGTGTAGGTGACGAATCAATCAGTCTTCAAGCTCTTGACTCAGCTAGGACATCGAGCGACAACAGTGAGAACGTAAATTCTATTGATAATCATTCGATTCAACCTTCTTTATAGGAAGTGCCACAAAGCTACATATCTGAGCCAGATCATAAACCTCGTGTCAATAAAGAAGAAAGTCACGAGGAACGAAGGCTTCAGATTGATGAACTAGACGAGTGGAAGGCACATTTCAAGGATGAATCAAAACCACACGAAATGAAACCGAAGGAACCCCTAGACGATCTTATAGGAACATCAAATCACTTCAAAATAGGAGTCAGGTACTGTTAGATAAAGCAGACCCTCGAATCACCATATCAAACCTGAATAGAAACGAAGAAATCCCTTTTAAAGAATTAATGTTTTCCCTTACGGAACAGTAGAGGTAAGTAATTATACATTCGATACTTTTAAAGTAAATGCTACTCAACTCAAATTATATAATGATAGCATGAGAAAGGATTTTTCACTCCTCAAACCACCATGGCCATACGAATAATAGGTAAGTCTAGCTCGACTTTAAACGAGTGCTTCTCGGGAGGCAACCCGAGCACTAACTCCATTAATTTTTATATATTTTCGAATTTTAGCATCTAACTAAGAACTAACCAGAATTTTAGGCGCAGGTTTTCATACGCACACGGCCTTGCACACGGCCGTGGTCGTGGCCGTGTGGCCACCACAGGAAGGTACAATTGCAACCACCAGATCCATGATTTCTATTTAATCCCCTTCTTTTGTTCACTTTCTTCCCTAAATTCTTCTTCCCTTTTCCCCTTTCTCTTTAAACGCATATCTACTTTTTATTATTTATTTTTATTCTTCTTTCTATATTTATTTTTTATTTTCTTTATTATTTTCTTCTTATTCTTCATGCCATTTAGATTAAGCTTAGGATACAATAAGATTAGACTGGCTGCTTCAAGGATCCAATTTCAAAAGGTTCGAGGCGCTCCCCCATTTCTTTTCATTGACTCCATCCAAAATTCAGGAAGTTTCACTTCTCTCCCTATCTTATGATTTTAATATTATTCTGCTATTATCTATCTTTGTACATTGAGGACAATGTACATCTTAAGTGTGGGGGTTAGCTATAGTATTATTTGAAAATCCCTGAATGATATATTGTCTTAAGTAACTTTCTCATATCACTAATTAAAATGAAATTCTGTTGATTTATGATTTTTATTGATATGTCTTAGGTTAAGTCATTAATAATTATACATTGATAATTTAAACTTTAAGATACTAGAGAATCAAGCATGATGAGTCTATTTTCAAAAAAAAAAAAAAATTTTGTTAGGTTGTCTACCTAAATCTAATTATTACCTTAAAGTTTAAAATTTACAAGGTTGATATCAAAAACCCATAATTTTTGTGAGATTTTGAGCCTTTTAGAGCATATATTCATTTCGTGCTCACTTTATTGATTATGAGTGTGTCAATATTGATTTGTTATTCTAGAACTTGCTTCAATTATACATGTCAAGACCACATCATTGATTTGATATATAGAAATGATAAAGGCTCTTAGGATTTAACCCACTTACTCCACTAAAAGCCTACCTTCACAATTAACCCCTAGTGAACCCCTTTGATCCTAACAACCCTTTTATTGATTCACCCACTAATATTAACCCAAAACTCATCTTGTATTTGTTATCACCATTCCTCTTGACTACCCTTTTATCGAGACTTGATTTGATCAGTTGCCTAATTATTTTTTCAATAGTTGAACTTTTCATATATTATGTATTTACTTGATTTGTTCTTAAAAAAATCAAAGTATATTCATTATTAGTTCTGTGACTAAGTGAGCTTATACATTTAATTTCAACATCTTGAAGAAGAAGAAGCTCATATTATTAGTTTTCAATTGATGTAATTATTCAGGATTAGTTCATTTTTCTAGCTAGGTAAATTGTCAATTCAATCTCGATTTTAACCCTTTAATTCAACCTTTATCCACGCCTGTAACCTAAGCCCCGTTACAACCTTTTTAAAGACCTTTTTATTTGTGTATCATCTCATTTTTTTATAATGGTGGAGATTTGATTTTCAGGCAAGCCTATGGGATTAACTTTTTATGTTTGATTGATGAGTGCTTTATTTTGACCCTTAAACACTTTTGAGTGATTTGAGTGAATCTTTAGTGAGGATGTTAACTCTTGTCAATTTTGAATTAAAGGTAATTATTTAGATAAGGGGAAACACCTATATTTTTCATGCTACAAACTATGACTTTGATTGTTTGAATCTTTAGGACTCTTTGAGTTAAATTATCCATGTATAAATTATCTATGAATTATGATGAAACATTATCGATGAATATTATGAATTGAGAAAGTTCGTTTTAATTGTGAGTTGAGAATTTTGCTTGAGGACAAGCAAAAGCTTAAGTGTGGGGGTATTTAATAAACCACAATATACACATATTTTAATCCCACATTTAGCATACATTTGGATGATTTATCCCTTTAATTATGAAAATAGGTGCTCCTAATCCTTTATTTTCATGTTTTATACTCAAGAGAGTGCCAGAAGATGAAAAGAACGAGAAACGAGTCAAAAATGGAAAAAATGGGCCAAAGAACGAAATCCACACAGCCTGGACCCCGAATCACACGACCGAGCCTCTTTAGCAGGATCGACCATGGCCTATTACTCGAATCACACAGGCATGGCACACTAGCATGTCCCTGCCATAGCAAAGAAGAGTTTTATTCGGATTAGGGTACTTAGAAGCAAATAAAGGCATTCCAAAAGCCTATATAAACACCCTAGAGGCCAACCTTCAAGGGGGCGTTCAGCTAGGCCCAAAAGCCAAGCCAGAGGGGTCGAATTGTGGGATTCACTCGAAGAAAGCAAGTTGATTCATCTCAAGAAACTGGAATCATACTCAAGACGAAGGATCTTCCCTTCAATTTCCTTCAGGGGTTTTGGGGTTTTTCTTTATGTTTTGTTTTATATTTTCTTCTGAGATGTATTCTTTTATGATTATGAACTAAACCCCTCAAAAACAAGAGGGGGATGAAACCTAAGACGGATCTTGTTATTGTTTTCTGAGCTGCATGATAAATACTTGATTTGTTCTTAACTATGTGTTCTTAATTCTTGTTTTGATATTTCAGGATATTGATTCGAGCATTTATACTCTTAGGCAGAGGAGGAATAGACCCTGTCTAAGAGTAGATCTAGCATAGTTAAGCAGAGTTGATCGCAACCCCAGAGATAGGATGACAAAAATCCACCGGATTAGGGTCAAACATAATATGGGAGTCCATAGATCGAGTTAATGCAATTCTAGGGGTTTTAATTAGAAAGATATTTCAATTAATCAACCTAGGATTAGACGTTAGTAGCCTCAAGAAAGGTATTAATATAAATTAGGGAATCCTACGGATCAAGTCAAGTGAATAAATCATCTAGTTCAGAGTTAGTTAATAAGTGAAGTCTAGGTGGATTCTTCCTCGGGTATTGTCTTAATCAATTGTTTTTCCCACAAGTAATTCCCCAATTCCTTCTCTGTCTTAGCATCTTTAGCTTAGTAGTTAGTTAATTCTAGATTAGATAACAATTCCTTTAATTCTTAGGCTAAATAATAAAAAGAAAGTTAGTATTAGTACTTTTGGTTCTTTTGGGTTCGACAATCCAGTCTTTCCACTAAACTATACTACTGTTCGATTGGTGCGCTTGCTTCAAGTCGATGTTATAGTTAGTTTTTAGGTTAGATCATTCACATTATAAATTTTTAAGACTCTGACACACGATCAATTATTTATGAATTACGAACTTACTAAGCATTATATGCTTACTTTGTGTTCTTTTTCTATGGTTTATAGTTAATCGGAAGCTCATTCCGGTTGGAAGATCATCGGAGATCTATCACACTTTCCAACGACTATATCGATAGATTTTGATGTTTTTAAGTTATGGTTATAATGGCATTTATAGGTGTTTTGTACTTGACAAAATAACTAATATGTTTATTTTGTAAATAAGGTATTTTGGTTGATGATATTATAGCATTTGGTGCTTGTTGGATAATGTTGAACTGGCTAGTGATGATATGTATTGAATGGCTCTTTTGGTATGCTAGAATGTGATCTTAGTATGTGGCTATTATGGTAGAATTTGGTATAGAATTAGGTTGCAAATGTTGAGTTGACAAATTGGCTAATTTATGCTTATATTTAAGTATATTTAATGTATGTAAATTGAGGTGTCTTTTGGCATATTGGTTGTATGAATAGGTACCATATTGATCTAGTTTGATGCATATTTTAGGTACATTTTGAATGCTTAAAATGGGTGCAAATGGCTTGTATGTGTGTGCATGATTTGGGTGAAGGAAATGGCTTGAAAATGACCTATTTCTTGTCCATACGGGCTTAGACATGGGTGTGTGTCTCAGCTATGTCCCTTGTAGGTTTCAAAGGGTTGCAAGTTAGGTAGTTACACAGCCTAGCGCACGGCTTGGCACATGGGTGTGTGAGGCCATTCTGAAAGTTACACGAGTATATGGCTTGGTCGTGTGACCCAAGTTAGAGAGTTATACGAACACGGGCACGGGCTAGGACACGGTTGTGTGTCCCTACTTCGAATGCCCACATGGCCTGAGTCACAGGCATGTGTCTCAGTCGTGTGAGTCACACGTCCTGGCCACACAGCCATGTGACCCTTACAGTGTGAAAATTTTCAAATTTTTCCCAAAAATTCTATATGTTTTTGATTTAGTCCCGGATCGGTTCTAAAGTGTTTTGAAGGCCTTGAGGGCTCTAGTAAGGGACTTTATGTATGAGTTTAATCGATATTTCCATGATTTATGAAATTTTTTGAATTGAAAGTTTTGAGTTTTAAATTTTTTGGTAATGCTCTGTAACCCTATTCTAGCGATGGATACGGGTTAGGGGTGTTACACCCAATATCAGTTAAGCCATTGTCAAATAAGAAGTCTTGGAACAAACGATCAATGCTCGCTCGATTACTTGCTCCTCCTTTTCTTTCCTTGTTGGCTACAATAGAATTAAAATCACCCCTGAGAAGCCATGAAACATTCTCTTTAGGAGTTAATTAAGGAAGCTAGTGCCATAAGGATTTTCGTTTACCTGCATGAGGACTTTCTTAGACAGTAGTTAAACAAAATGCTTTGTCTCATACCTTGGCTAAAACATCAACAATGACTGAATTGATTAGAGACCACCATGACTTCCACCATCAAAATTTCCTTCTAAAAAAGCCATATACCATCTGAAAATCCCCTCACTTCAACCTTGTACGAATAATCAAAGTTGGTTTCCTGTATTACATCATCTACTATTTTCCCACTCATTATTGTCTCAATTAAGACAAAAAAATAGGTTTCTGTATTTGCAAAAAATTCTTTAAAACCATGCTAAACTTGGAGCTAGCCGGCCCTTGGACGTTCCAACAAATAATTTTGATATCCATAAAATAAAGAAACACATAAAGCACCCTTACTAATTGGATGATAAAGTACTACCCGGTTGATTTGCATGGCCTCACCTTCCTGTTGCCTACGATCTTCCACTTCCTAGCCCTTTCGATGAGTCAAATTCCAATCTCTCAAAACCCCCAAGAGCTAATTCATTGGAAGCCATCTTTTCAAACTCTAGACCACAAGTCTTAGGATTATCGAGCTCTTTTGACATTAATTCAACCCATTCTACCAAGACTAGCTTCAAATGCCATTTATGTTTCATTCGTTTGTGCACATTGTGTCCTTTTTTGTCATTTCTTTTATCGACAGAGCTTTTTGTTTCATGGCTGTTAAACCTTTATTTTTGCATGGTTCATACATGCCACGACCTTTTCCCTTTTTGTTAATGGCTATTTGTTTCGTCGATCGATGTTTTCGACCTGTTGCTTGGATCTATGGGGCAAAACCATTGTGTCCTACAACCATATTCTTAGCCTTTGGTGGTGATGGTCTAGACTCATTCAGTATGGGATATGGTAAATCTATGTCTTTAACAAACTCCAGGCATTTTTCTTGATAGTTTCCATAACAACTGCATTTATAGCTTATCGACGAAAACCTCTCATATTTAATGCAATAAGGGACGCCATTAATACCAACGAAGGCTTTCAGAGGATGCTTAAGGTCCATAACAATGGAAAATCTCGCAAAATTCCCTCATCTCCCTATTGTTGTTTTATAATCCACTTTGACCACTCTCCCCATGTAACACCCTAACCCGTAACCATTATCGAAATAGGGTTAAGAGGCATTACCGGACATATCAGAACTGTTACAATCATTTCACAAACATAAAATACACCATCATCATATCATAGCAAATCATATATATAGAATCCTTTTAAAAGGTCTAAGAGACCTTAAACATGCATTGGAAAGGGTTGGGACTAAATCGAGCACATATACTTTTTTTCGAAAATTAAACATTTTTCAAAGTTATAGAGGTCACACTCCTGTGTGGGCAGGCCATGTGCCTCACACGGCATTAGACACACTCGTATGTCTAGGTCACGGCAAAACAGGGCATACATACTGACTTGTCCACAAGGCCACAAGACACGCTTGTGTGCCAGGCTGTGTGAAAATTAGGGAGGCTACTGACTTTCTCACACAACCAGTCACACACCCTTGTGTCCAGCCCGTGTGGCTTCCTGACTTGTTTCGAAATGCAACCATGAGGGATACGGTCGAGACACACGCCCATGTGCTCAACCGTGTGGGCAAATATAGGCCATTTGCAAGGCCAATTTGCCACCCAAAATTTGGGTCAAACCTACAAACATCCAACAAGCCTCAATTCATGATCTAATAGCAACCAAAACATACCAATACATGCACAATTTAACTCTTAACAACATCATTCATTACCATATGCAAACCTAACTCAAACATACAATTTCAAAGCATAGATTTCACATCAAAACATATGATTAATGCTTAATTTAAACCCATTTCAATTCATATCATTTCTCATCATATCAATTTCCTAAATCAATCATGAACTTACCAATATAGACCATTTCATTTGGCCGTTCATGAGCACATCAAAACATTCCAACTTATGCATCATAAAACAAGAACAAAACTCATCTATAAACACATTCATTAACAAGCCATATCACATGGCTATATTTATATATCTCAAAACATAAAGAAAAGTTCTCTAGCCTATACATGCCATACTTTAATATGTACATTTTCAAAAGATACCAAAATATAGTTAGATAGTGTGGTGATGATCCTCGATGATCCCTGAGCTTCTCGTAGCTTTAATAATAAATAAAACAAAGAACAAACACACATACAAAGTAAGCTTTAATAGCTTAGTAAGCCATAAGTAAATAATGAACCCATAAACATTTGTATTAAATCAACTAATCAAATCAAACAAAACCTTAACCAAATGTTCATTTAATATGCTTGCAAACTCAAATATTATCACATTTACAATAGCAATATAACATCAATGTTTGAATACACATATACTCATAAGCACATATAACTTTCTCTTTTACCATGTCTAATTCATTTATTCATTTCTAACATATACTTACCTTACTTACTTGTACATATAACATAGCACGTACCGAAACCTTTTAGTTATTTTCCACATTCGATCTTATCTCAATAATGCATGTTGAACTATTCAGAATTAATAAGGGTGCTCAAAAAAATAAAAAATCTCGTACAATGCCAACGTCCCAGACGTGGTCTTACATGTAATCACATATCGATGCCAATTATTCGCATGTGGTCTTACACTTAATCAAATACGATGCCAATGTCCCAGACATGGTCTTACACGTAAACACAAGTCGATGCCAACGTCCCAGATGTGGTCTTACACGAATCACATATTGGAATCCTATGTCATGAGATATGTATCCTAACTATTCCTAAGGTTCGTACGGGGCTTTCGAACGTCGTAACTCGATTGATTCAAACTTGTAGATGATTCTTCCACACTTTAACCAATTCAGTATTCACATATATTTACAAGTAATAATACAATTCGGTACAAATAAAATTATATACAATTTAATTTAACAACATTTATTTACTTATGAACTGTAACACCCCAAACCCGGCCCCTAAGTTACGACCGAATCTGGTATGCCACAAGGTGAACTATAATCAAGTCTTAATTAAATCTTAGAAAAAACCGGTGATTTGGAAGAAAACTTTTTCCTAGTATTTCGTAGTCTTTTGAAAACATTGATGTTTTGATTAAAGAAACTCCACTTTTACTTTAATATTTAAAGTGCCGACGTGTCGAGTTTGCTATAAACAGTAAACACAAAAAAACCCAAGTACAACCTTGAAAGGCCTTATTACATAACGAGAAGCCCAAATTAAAAAAATATAAACTTATAGTAATTCTGAAACTATAAAGAAAAGAAATCGAAATTATGGCCTCCACGAGTCTGCCTCAGCTCCTACATCCACGAGATACTGCTCACCTGAAAAGTTAAGGAAAAGGGGTGAGTCACCAAGACTCAGTGTGTAAAAATCTCCCACATTATACATACTGCATCCAATCCACAATCACACATTGGCCTTAGCCCACATATCATCATACACATATGAATTCAATAAGCCCAACCCAAACCTAGTTCTTCCATCCGCTACACACCAACTCGTACCAACCAATCACATCGTGGGGATTTCTACAATCAACCCTCCATCCGCTACACTCCATCACACAGTCATGCTACCAATTAAACACGACCACTAGGTGACCAAATATTATTTCGTGGCACAGCCACCGATCACTATGTGACCAAATAAATATATATACATTGTGACAGCGCCACCGATTACAATGTGACCAAGAATAATGTATGAACATATGTATATATATATCGTGGCAAAGCAACCGATCACTACGTGACCAATTAAGCACTTCCCCTTCATATCAAACCTATACCCATGATCTACATACAAAACCTAACAATGTAACATGCTATTCATAACACATCAGTCTGCCACACCTACATTCGGCTATGCAAAGAAACGATACAGTCACGTACCTGGCAATCCTAGCCTTACCCCTAAGGGCATCATGACTGTCTACACAACCCTTTTTCTGGCTTATCAGCCTATACAAATGTTAGTACAGTTATAGTATAGTGTGTTTGAAAGTTTACACACCTGATAACATGTAAGACGACACTCTCTATGTTGACACTATCGCTAGCCGAAACTACCGTTATCTACCTATTGTTCTGCTCAGAAGCCGGCCCACAACCTGGTGGCCAATCACGAACAGCAGACACTGCGCGTTTCTTAAACTTTGGGGTTGGGACTATAGATCCAACCCCTTCATTTGATTTCCTGACATTCGAGTCCATGAACGATCTTGGTCAGAAGGTACTATGATGATTGCTTAACGAAACATTAGGTTAAGGCATGAATAATGAAAAGAAACCGATTGATCAACTTAGGGAGAATTGAAATCCTTACCTTGAAATCCTGAAAGAAATAATATGGTTCGAATTCTACTGATTTCTAACTTAGAAACTTAGGTGATTAGATCTCCTTCAAATCCCGGAATGCCACCCAAAAAGAACACAAGGTCAGAGAAAACATCAAACTAAAGATGGCTCTAACAACCAACTAGCCATTTGACTTTGGCCTCAAATGCCAAAAAATTACAAAAATAATAGCACAAGTCAGTAGTTACCTCTACAGAAGATCTCGGCTACCACTTGCAAGAAGATTCGGCAATTGAAGAAGAAGATTGAAATGTTGAAAGCAATAAAACCAAGCCACGAATGAGATCTAGGAGTTTTTGGATTTTAAGTAAGATCCGAAAGAAGATGAACAGAAAAGAGGCTAGGTAGATTCGACAATGAATAAGGTAGGAAAGAACTGGATGAGAAAGCCGGAAGAAAAATAAAGATACTCCAAACAGTGACTTAGGAGTTTCAGTTTTGGTAGAAGAAGAGAAGAGGAAATCCTCTAATGCTGAAAATAGGAGGAGAAAAGAAGGAAAAAAAATAATGCTTCGAGAAAAAAAATTTCGGAACACCCTTAACCAAATGAAAATTTCTGCATGCCCTTAGCCACTTCAACCGATTTCCCCCTTGCACACAGTCCCACATTCGGCCACCTCTTCCCCCTCTATCCTATTCCTCAATTTTCTCTTATCCTCATCTTCCTATCTTCTGACTCAATCCACACTCACTCCCTTAGAGTCCCAGCCGAAACCACCACATACTCCTCAGGCACATATATTAAAAAAAGCACTCCTTTTTGCTTAACATGGGATTCGAACCTGCTCCCTTCAAATCCCTTGTGGCGTCACCTTCCTATGCCCTTAGTGGCGCCTCCTTGCCACTTTACCAACTAGATTTTGTGTTAACTTTCCCATTCAAGTACCCTTAAGGCCCACTTCACTTAGTTCTCCCTTGCAGAGTCTAAAAAAATTTCTACCAAGGCTCAGGCTTAACCTCAAGCCTTCCCGAAAACTCCAAACACACACACACACACACACACACACACACATCATGGAATGCACACACAACGCATCAAAAATGCAGAGCCCCCAATCTAGGATGTTACATGAACTTACCTCGTACATAAACAAATGGATGAAATCGACTACTCGACCACTTTCGACTTCCCCGATCTAATTTTGTTTTCTTTTGTTCTTGATCTATATAAATTCAAATTTGGATATTTAATAGCACATTTCATTCAATTCAAACCACAAACACATAATTAGGGCATTTTGCACTTTAGCCCTTAAAATTCACATTTTTGACATTTTAGTCCCTATTTCATAAAATCACAAAATACACAAAATTTTATATTTCCAATGCTTGGCTGAATATTCATATAGTTCCTATAAGTCCACACATTTCATTTATTTCACATTTTAGTCCCTCAATTTATTATTTTCACAATTTAGCCCAAATAACTCAAATTCATCAAAAATCCAAAGACAAAACATATTAATCTATCACATATTTTTTTATTTTCCATCATCGAAAAACAAAAACCACAAGCTTTCAATAATGGAAAAACACAAAATCATCATCAAATTCAAAAATTGAGGCATGGGCTTGATAGATTACATAGCAACAGTTTCAAAAACATAAAAATTATCAAAAATCGAACAAAAATAAACCTTTAATCAAGCTAGATGTTGGCCGAATGCTTCAAAGCTTCTAAAGACTTATTCTTTTTCTCTTATTTTGTCATTAACAAAGATGAATGCATGTATTTTACCTTTTTTGTATTAAATTAATCTTTTATTTTACTAAATTACTAATTTAGCCTTATTAATCACATTTAAAATCCACTAACTATGTACATATATGTCCATTCATTTATCCAAGGGTCCAATTACAACATATGAAATCCATATAATAAAAACCATAGCAAATAGATACCTTTTCATATAGCATACTAGTTTTTCATTTTACGTGATTAAGTCTTTTTAATTAAATCGGGCACAGAAACAATAAAATTTTCACACAAAACTTTCACACACATAAATTAACATGCTGTAGACACCAAAAATAATATTAAAATATTTTTCTGACTCGAATTTGTGGTCCCAAAATGACTATTCTGACTAGGGTCTAAACCAAATTGTTACAACTCTTCCCCCCCTTAGGGATTTTCATCCCCAAAAATCTTATCGGCGAATAGGTTTGGATAACGTTCTCTCATAGCATCTTCGATTTCCCATGTAGCTTCTTCAATCCCGTGTCGATGACAATAAGACTTCTACTAAAGAAATTTTCTTATTTCTCAATTCTTTCATTTTGCGATAAAAAATCTGGATTGGTTCTTCCTCATATGTCAAATCAGATCGAATCTCAATCGCAGACGGGGAAATCACATGCGATTGGTCGAATCGATATCGTCAAAGCATCGAAACATGAAATACATTATGAATCTTTTCTAACTCAGGTGGCAACAACAGTCTGTAAGCAACCAGCCCGATACACTCTATAATCTCATACAGTCCGATGAATCTCAGACTGAATTTGCCTTTAGGACAGAATCAAAGTATTTTCTTCCACGGTGAGACTTTCAAAAACACTTTGTTCCCAATCTGAAACTCAATATCTTTTCGTTTCAAGTCTGCATATGATTTCTGACGATCTGAAGCGGTTTTCGGACTATCATGAATCACTTTCACTTTCTGTTTAGTTTCTTTGATCAAATCGATCCCGTGTATCTTATTCTTACTGAGTTCAGCCGAATACAAAGGTGTTCTACATTTGCGACCGTACAAAGCCTTATAAGGTTCCATTTTGATACTCGATTGAAAGCTATTATTATACGCAAATCCAATCAGTGGTAAATATCGTTCCCATGTACCTTCAAACTCAAGAATGCAACATCTCAACATATCCTCGAATATCTAAATAATTCATTCGGACTATCTATCTGTTTGCAGATGAAAAGCAGTGCTAGAGTGTAGTTTCGTACATAGTGCATCCTACAGTTTCTTCCAAAACCATGATGTGAACCTTGAATCTCTATCCGAAACAATAGAAATAGGTACTCCGTGTAATCTTAAAATCTGAGAAATATACAACTCAACAAGTTTATCGAGCGAGTAATCTGTGAGAACCGGAACAAAATAAGCCGATTTAGTCAACTATCCACAATAACCCATATTTCATCTTTCTTACTCGATGACAAAGGCAAACCTGATACAAAATCCATCGTGACTCTGTCTCGTTTCCACTCGGGTATCATAATCGGTTGAAGTAATGCAGATAGAGCCTAATGCTCAGCTTTGACTTGCTGACAGATCAAACATCTCAAAACAAAGTTAGAGATGTCTCGTTTTATACTATGCTACCAGTAAAGCTGTTTCAAATCATTATACATTTTTGTACTACCTAGATGAATAGATAATCGACTACTATGAGCTTCATTCAAAATCATCTGAATCAAATCTAAATTTCTCAAAACACACATTCGGTCTTTGAACCTCAAATAACCTTTAGTATCAACTCGAAACTCTGAATCAGTATTCACCTCACATTGAGCCCATTTTGCTATCAATTTGTTATCAACTTTCTGAGCCTCACAAATCTGTTGAATAAATAACAATTTTGCTTTTAACTAAGCTACCAGCGAACCATCATCAGATAGGGCCAACTAAGTATTCATCGAGTATAGGGCAAACAACGATTTTTGACTCAAAGCATCAGGAACAACATTAGCCTTTCCCAGATGGTAGTCAATCACAAGCTCATAATCTTTTAACAACTCTAACCATCTTCACTATCGTAGATTCAGATCTTTCCGAGCCATCAAATATTTTAAGCTTTTGTGATTAGAATAAACGTGACATTTCTCACCAAACAGATAGTGTCGCCAAATTTTCAATGCAAACATAATAGCTTCCAATTCTAAATCGTGTGTCGGATAGTTCTTTTCATGTGGCTTTAATTGTCTTAAGGCATAAGCTATAACTTTACCTTCCTGCATTAAAACACAACCTAAACCATTCAAAGATGCATCACTATAGATAACAAATTTTGTAACATCCTGAATTTGTGGGGCTTTGCATTTGATGTGCTGTGATGTGTTGTTGTGCTTAATATGCTAGTTAGAGTTTTTTAGGGGTCTAGATTTGGCTCAGAGTTGGGCCGAGGCCTTAGCAAAAATTTGTTGTTGGGCACAATAGTGGAGAGCTAGCTGGGTTAGGGCTTAAAAGATATTATTTGTGTTTTATGACACAAGAATTGATGTGATAAAGAGGCAGGGAGGCGCCTCTTGGTGCACAGCAAGATGACGCCACAAGGGAGGTAGGGAGGAGGTTCGAGTCACGGAAAGCTCATTTATTTAAATTAATTTTTGGCGTCAGAATGGGGCAGAGTTGGAGTCGACTGGGATGCTTAGACATATGGAGTTGTGTAAGTTGGATAATGTGGCTGATAAAGGGAAGAAGAGGTGGTGTTATTCATGCCACTTGTGGATGAGTGATCAGATAAGGATAAGGGAGAAAATCTAGGACTTATCTAGGGAGCAAGGTGGTGGCCAAATTTCCAACACTTTGAGGAAGGAGGCAATCGATTTTGGTTTGTGCTAGTGGTGCCAAATTTTCTTTAGCCATAGGACTTAGTGCTTGTTATTTTTCTACAAATTTCAGCTTTTAGGGTTGATAGGTGCCGAAATTGGGAGTAGTCAGGTGAGGGTACTCCTCACATTTTTGGCATTTTAAGTTTTTTCATTCTCTTTTCTCATTATTCTGCTAAAGCCGAACCCACCCTAGTCTTGCCGGAATTCTCTTTGTCTCCATACCATTCCTATCACTTCTTCATGTTCTTCTTCTTCTCTCAGTTGATTCTTTCTCAAAAGCCAAAACCTTCTAGGAATTACCGAATCCTCTGTGTTAATGTAAGTGATGATTTCCTTCATATTTCACCTTTCATTTTCGATTTTTGGTGGCCAAAGCTGAAAGGCTAATTGAAGTGGCAAGGTTATCTTTTGAGTAACGTTTTGACTATTCTTATGTCCTCCTCTTGGGGTGACATTTCGGGAATCGAAGTAAATCGAATCATCTAGATCCCAAAAGCCAGAAACCGCTAGTCTCTAAACTCTATCTCTTTCGGAATTTCGAGGTAAGGGTTCTATTTAGATTTTTGTTAGGTTCGTTTATCGTATTCGTGATCTTAACCCTATGTTATGGGTTAACAACCATATGTTATGATGGTAGCAACTGATAAGGTCTTTTGATGGAATCAAATTTCGATCAGGCGAAGGAGGGGATTGGACCCGTAAACCCAACCCCTAAGTTTAAGAAGCGTTCGATGTTTGCCGTCAGAGATTGGCCACCGGGTTATGGACCAGCTACAGAATAAAATCGTAGGCAATTAGTAGTCGTATCGGCTACTGACAATGTCGACAAAAAAAATATCATCTTGTCTCAGAATCGTGTATAGATCTTTATCACATTAGTTTTTCAGATATACATGTTATGGGTGAAAAGCGAGAAAAGGTCAGTATGGACGGTCAAATAACTTTAGGGGTTGGGCTAGGGATGCCAGGTACGAAAACATAGCAAATTCTCTATGTGTATCGATGTATGTGATAACCTGTTATCTTGTAGATGGTATATTATTCTTGCTTTTGCATGTATGTATGCATGGGATGGGGTTAATATGATGAAGGGAAAGAGCATGCTTAATAGGTCACTTAGTGATCGGTGGTTAAACCACGATATGCTATTTGGGTCACAATAGTGATCGGTGGCTATGCCACGTTAAATTGATCCCTGATTATTACGACTGTAGTATGGCTGTTGAAATGGCATGTAGCGGTTGGTGGGTTGATTGTAGAAATCCCCGCAGTGTGATGGCTGGTAAGGGTTGGCGTGTAGAGGATGGAATTTTAGGTTGGGTTGGGTCAGATCGCATGTACTTGTTCCGATGTCATTATGTGTGGGTTGAGGCCCAGTATGCGATTGTGAGCCTTAAGTCATGTATGTGGTTCAGGGAATTGCACACTGAGTCTTGGTGACTCACCCTTTATTTTTCTCAATCTTTCAGATGAGCAGTAGATCATGGATACGGGAGGCGAGGCGGACTCGAGGGGCCATAAAGTCTTTTATTTAAGTAAACTTATTTCTGGTTTTTCTTTAGTTTTAAATTTTGGGTTTGTTTTTGTTAGCATGTAATAAGGCCTCTTAGCTTAAATTTTCGGTTTCTAGTGGTTAATGATTATGGATTATAAATTTATATTTCAAGGAATTATTATAAAAAGTAATAAAAATGGGAGTTTCAAACACGCTTAACGCAAAACAACGGTTTTCATAAAAAAATCACTTATTTAATGGATATCGGAATAAAACAAATTGAGATCTTCAAACCTAACAAAGCAAAGTTTCCAACACAATGTGCTACCGAAAAGTTACCTTTTTTCCAAATCCATGCTTTCTTCAAAGTAACAAGAGAATTTGAACTTTAACATTCAACCTGTAGCATGACAGATCTGGTCGTAGCGTTTGGGTCAGGTTTGAGGTGTTACATTTTGGTATCAGAGCCCAGTTATAAAGCTCGGGCTATGAAATAGGTCTAATAGTGTTTTATAGATTGATGTGAATTTAAGAAAAATGCTTTGGGTTGGGATATGGCCTTCGAGTCTAACGACACCTAATCCACGCAGGTAAGTATTCTAACTCTTGATATGGTATGCATGTTGGGTTTTATGGGCTTTATGGGAACGTAGACTAGGATGTTAAGAATTAATGGACCTTAGGCCTAGTTTAAACAACTCTTCAAATTCATAAGACTTAATCTAACTAAACATGTCTGTGAACAAGTCGTTGGGTTAGGGTGTGGCAATAGGCATACGCATGTCTAGGATTGGATCCAAGGAGAGCTTGGTACTTAAGCGGTCCTAGTGGCCCACCTCTTATTCGCTAGAATCCTACTTGGTGCGTAGTGTCTGTTCACTTTAGCTGCGAGGACTTGTTAAATGGCCAAAGTTCATAAGTAAAACCCGAAAGGGACACAATACCCTATCCTTGTAAACTTACTAATATACCCCTAGTTTTCTAAATTACCCAGAATACCCCTAGTTTGTGAAAATTACCGAAATACCCTAGGTTTGTGAAAATTACTGAAATACCCTTGGTTTGTGAAAATTACCGAAATACCCTTAGTTTGCAAAACTACCAAAATACCCCTACTTTACGAAATACCAAAATACCCCTATTTTGTAAAATCACCAAGATACCATATCTTGTGAGATTACAAAAATACCCCTGTAGGGTAGAATTACAAAAATACCCTTTGGTAGTGAAATGACAAAAATACTCTTGTGTGACGAAAGTGAGTTTATGGATGTTACTCGTATGTTTGATGCATTTATATGATACTCTGCTTGGGATGCATATGGATGTTTAATGTATGTGGTTCTTAGAACTAGGAGATACAGACTTGAGACTGAACCTTGTAGATATAATTTTGAATTCGAAAGAACTACTATTGAAACTAGTTTTCATAAGATTGTTCATTATTAATCAGTGAAAGAAATTATTAATCCATAAAACTTCTAATAAGATAAAAGCGAATCAGTAGAATGAGTACAAGGGGACGAGGACGCCTTGCGCATGGCTGTGGTAGGGGCAGGATGGCCATGTTAGAACCAGTAGGATCTGGCCATGGGTCAGGAGACGAGATGCCAGTTCCACCAGCTGCCAAGGCAGAATTTCAAGACCAGACGGTCGAAGATGAAGCGGTATCTCAGGCAATGTTACGGGTTTTAGAGAGAGTTGCTGGGGCAGACATGGGTATGGGAGCTCGAAAATCTGTGTCAGAGTGACTTAGAGCCAATGGGGCAGAGATGTTTGGGGGAATTTCTTATATAGTCCCGAGTACAGCTGAGTATTGGTTGGAGGCGGTTGAGTGCATAATGGATGATCTTGATTTCATGGAATAGGAAAAATTGAAAGGGGTTGTATCTCTCCTATGGGATGAAGCGTATCAATGGTGGTTTACGGTTAAGGATGGTACGGTGGCTGACCATATCACCTGGGATTTCTTCAGAACGGTGTTTCAGAGTAAATACATCGCGTCGAGTTATGTGGATGTGTAGCGCAAGGCATTTCTAAATCTGGTTCAGGGAAGTAGGTCGGTGACTGCGTATGAAGCAAAATTTTTACTCTTTAGCCGTTATGCCCGAAGGATAGTGGCCACAGACCATGAGCGTTGTGTTCGATTTGAAGACGGTCTGAGGGATGATCTGCGTGTATTGATAGCCCCGCAGCGGGAGAGGGAATTTGCTGTTCTTGTTGAAAAAGCTAAGATAGCTCAAGAGGTGAAGCAGACAAAAAAACTGAATCGGAATAAAGATAGGGGTGGAAGTAAGAGGAATTTTGGATCGTCAGGGGCAGCTTGGCGTACTCAGAAAAGACCTAGGTCAGATGGGTCGAGTCGGGGTGAGAGACCTACTGTAACATCCTTAAAATAGGGCCTCTGCATTTTTCATGTGTTGCATGTATTGATATGTCTACTGTGCTAGTTTAGCATAATTTGGGGTCTAAGCATGACCTCGGGTTAGGCCTGAGTCATGGTTAAACATTTTTGTTTTTGTACTTAGTAAGAGAGAGTTAAGAGAGTTAGGAGTTAAAAGGAATTATTGGGAGTTTTAGACACAAGAATACCAGTGGAAAAGTGGCAAGGAGGCGCCACTAAGGGACAAGACTGTGATGCCACAGGCAGGGAAGGAGTGCTCGGGTTTGAGGTGCAGAAATCCCTTTTCTGCTATTTTTTTTCACGCCACAAGCTAGGAGGAGGAGTGCTCAGGATAAACTCTAGGAGATGAGGATAGAAGGAGTTAAACAGATTAGATTTGGATGGAGAAGAGAAAAATGTGGGTTTGATTCATTCAAATTGATTTGAATAAGTGGATGGGAGAGCCTTGAGGAGTTGGCTGAATTTTGGACTTTGGGGGAGGCTGTATAGTCGGTTTGGGAAACTAGGTGTGCTGAATCTCCATAGCCAAGTGTGGATGCCTTTTCGGCTAGTGTAGTGAGCCTTCTTCATTTATGATTAGTGCCAGAAACTGAAACCCTCTTACTTTCTCCAACTTGGGTATTTGGCCAAACCAAGTTTGCAACTTCCTTTGAAGAGTCGAAACTTAGTCCTCTCCTTTTCTTTTCTTTTCTTTTCGGTTCTCATTGATTAGCCTATTTTGCCGAAAACCATCTTTGTTCACCTATTCTCTCCTATTTTGCTCAAGCCAAAAACACCATACCTATTTCTCTTTTTATTTTTGTTTCATCTTTTTCTTGAAACCCTCAATAACCGAACCTCCTCAAAATAAAATCAAATCTTCTTCTCTTCTTCTATTCGAAACTATCACTTTCTCTCTCTTACGATTTCTTATTTTCTCTTCTTTTGGATTCATAGCCGAACCTTTCTGGTAAGTATAGCATTTTCTCCTTTTTCTCAACTGGTTTAGGAAAGCCGAAATCTCACTTACAATATTCTCTTTTGTTTCTTCAATGTTTGAAGGGTGAGATCTCTTATTTTGGTGAAGTGGTCGAAACCCTTAAACATCAATAGGGTGTGCCGATCTTTGGGGATTAAAGGCCGAATCAATCATTAAGGTAAGGGGCAGAAAACTCATTTGGCTTCGGGATTTATGTTCTGGCCAAATGGCCTTTGGATTCTTAATGGTATTTTTAAACCGATTGTAGAAAGGTCTATAACCGAATCTCCGGGATTTGGTGGCCAATCTAGGTAAGGTTTTAACATTTCAAGATCTGTTTCCTAATCATTCAAAAGCCCAAGGCTAACCATTTGTGTGTTCTAGTGTTTGGCCGATTGCAAGGGGGATCATTGTGTAGCTTCGGGATTTGGTTGGAAACCAAATCGGTATTAAGGTAAATACTACCTTCTTGCGACATAATTTTGAGATTTTGTGAGTAAGCCGAATGGCTTCAGATCTCAAGGGTGATGTTGGCCGATTGTAGGTGCAATAAGGGCATACGTTTGGGATCTTGTAGTATCGCGTAGTTTTGGGATTTCATATTAGATATACATATAGTCAGGTGTGTAATGCTTACACACTTCTATTAGTATAATATGCTTATTGTGTTACCGTTATAACTGTTGAATCATTGATTATGCCTTGTGGGTATGAGCTTGATTTCGGGTAAATCCCTTGTTATGTAATTTTTGATATACATCATCGTGTTATTGTTATATGCTATGCTATGCATTATTGCGTGATACATGATATTATGACATGTATGATATGGACATGATGGTGGGATTATTGAGAGGAGGGGGAAGGAATATTTGGACTGTCACCAGTGGTTTTGGCCACACGACGGGTTGGCCCCGTCTTGAAATTATATTTTGTGACTAAGTCCCAGTAGTTTTAACCACTATTGGTTTTGACCACATATGAATATTGTGACTCGTCCCAGTGGTTGGGTACCACAGTGGGTTGGCCCCACATGTCAATTACGGGACTATCATCAGTGGTTTTGACCACACGATGGGTTGGCCCCATCACTTGATTTCTGACTTCACTCATCAGTGGTTTTGACCATACCGATATATTTGTGACTACGGTCACCAGTGGCTTTGACCACCAGTAGTTTTGACCATACGGGGTAGTTAAAAGAGATTAGATGGTTAGGTTAAGGGTTGCGTGATTCGCATGTTTTACTGATAATTTGTGAAAGTGTTTGCACTATCGGGTTGGGGATTTATACACTAAGTCTCGGTGACTCACCCCTTCCCTTATATTTTTCAGATGAGGCATAGATTGCGGATGTGGAGCCGGGAGGACTCGAGGCGGCCATGCATGCTTGATTTGACTTTTGACTTTAAAGTACTATTTTGGTTTTATTAATTTTCTTTAAATTTGGTTTTGGGGTTTTGTAATAAGGCCGCTAAGTTTTATTTTGGGTTTTTATTACTTGCTTTTATTTTGATTATGTTTTACCTATGTTGGATATATGGTCTTGTTAAATGAACGGGTAAAAAGCAATGTATTCAAAACTATAACTCCTTCGGGTTTTAAAATGTTGCCATTGGGTAACATCACTTAAAAGATGATAACATAGATAACTTGTATGTTTTCTAGAACTTGCAGCAATAAGTAGATTTTCAAGCAAGGATTTCTAAACTTTTCGTACTACAAAAGGGTTTTCTAAGAAAATTTTTCGACAAACTCTCGGTTTTAAAAGGTTATCACTCCATGGCATGCCAGATCCAGTTGTGGTGAGTTGACCGGGTTTGGAGTGTTACAATTTTGGTATCTGAGCCATGTTCAAAAGCTCAGTTGTGGACCCGAGGCCCAAAATGTTTTAAATTGGGACTTTGAAAAGTTTTGTGGAAAAGGTACATGGGTTGAACAGCATGGCACCGAGTCTCCGGCACTAATCCGCCCAGGTAAGTATGCCTAACTGTTGTGTGAATTAAATGTGGGGGGAATGGGTATTTCGGGATCGTAGAATAGTAGAATAGGAGTTATTGAACCCTAGAAATAGCTTACTCCAATACAATTACATAAGACTTAATGATCCACTAAATAAACCTGTGAGTACGTCACTGAGTTAAGGGTGTGGCAACCATTGTGCGCATGTCTAGGGATGGATTCAGGGGGAGCTTGGTATTTAAGCAGTCCTAGTGACTCACCTCCACTCCACTCAAATCCTACCTGGTGCGTAGTGACGGTTCACCCTAACTGAGACGACTTATTCACAGGCTAAATTTAACTAAAACCCGAAAGGGACCAGCCATCTTGTTTTGGTAACACTTTCAACCTTGGTTTTGAAATTACCACGGTATCCTTGGTTTGGGAAATGACCAAAATACCCCTGATTTGAAAAATGATCAAATCACCCCTGATTAGTAAACAATTACCAAAATGCCCTCAATATGGAAAATTATCGAAATACCCCCGAATTGAAAATTTCCAAAATACCCTTATTATGTAAAATCACCTGGAATAATATTTTGGAAAAAATTACGAAAATACCCTTGGTTTATGAAATTACGAAGATACCCCTGGTTTATGAAATTACCAAAATACCCCCGAATTTTAGAATTTTTGAAATACTTATGATTTGTAAAGGTTTCCAAATTAACCTTGATTTATTACTAAAAATACCTTGATAGGTTAAATTACGAAAATACCCCAGGGTAGTGAAATAACGAAAATACCCCTACACGTGGAATGAGGGTAGAGGACTGGAAAATGAAAACTTTGTGATGATCGAAAGAACCACTACCAAATTCCTTTACATAAAACTTATTCTTGGGTAATAAGTAGAACAAAAGCTAATTCATAAAATTTCTTTAAGTAGATAAATCGTGATTTAGATATGAGTACTAGGGGACGTGGTCGTAATGTACGAGGACACGGTAGAGGCAGAATGACCGTATCAGAACCCGTTAGCTCTGGTCAAGGGTCCGAGAATGAGATACCATCACCACTAGCTGCTGGTGTAGAGTATCAGGATCAAACAGGGAAGATCACGATGTCGCAGCGATCTTGTGAGTCTTTGGAGAGACCGGCCGAGGCAGTGGAGGTACGGGAGCTCGAAAATCCGTATCTGAGCGACTTCAAACCAATGGAGCTGAAGTATTCCGAGGTGTGTCTGGTGTGGCACCCAATACGGCTGAGTATTGGTTGGAAGCGACGGAACGAATCATGGACGATTTGGATCTGACGGCTGAGGAGAAACTAAAAGGAGTAGTGTCGCTTCTCCGAGATGAGTCATACCAGTGGTGGCTCACGGTTTGAGATGGTGCTGCAGCGGATGATCTCACTTGGGATTATTTCAAGACAGCTTATCAGAAGTATGTTGGAACCAGTTATATTGATGCACAGAGGAAGGTGTTCCTGAGGCTGGTTCAGGGGAGTAAGTCTGTAGCGGAGTACGAGGCGAAATTCTTAAGGTTGAGCCGATATGCTAGGGGCATCATAGCTACAGAGCATGAGTGATGCGTCAGATTCGAGGATGGATTAAGGGATGATCTGAGGTTGCTAATTGCTCCACAGTAGGAGAGAGAGTTTGCGGTCTTGGTGAAAAAGGCCAAAGTTGCGGAGGAAGTGAAACAGTCGGTTAGACAAAACCAGGACAAGGGTTGGAATAAGAGGAATTCCGAAACATCTGGGTCTACCGGGAATCAGCAGAAATGGGGTAGATATAGTGGGCCGAATCAAGCTACTAGGCCTACTGCTACTGATACTCAGTGGCCACCTTGATGTGCTCGATGTGGAAAGTCTCACACGGGAGAATGTTAGACTGGAAATAGGGGATGCTTTGAGTGTAGATCGATGGGGCACCGTGTGAGGGATTGTCCACAAAGGTCAGCTAGGTTGCAGTCTGGGGATCAGAACCGTACTCAGAACAGGAGGAATGGTCAGCAGCCATAGAGGGGCCGTGGTGCTGCTAGGGGAGGTAATGGCTCTGGTGGAGGCCGTGGAGCATCGAGCAGAGGTACATGTGGTGCAGAGGTGATACAGCCTGGATTAGTCTATACAGCGAGACGTCGAGAGGAGGGTGACGCACTGGACGTCATAACTGGTACGTTCTTAATCATGGGATTACCATATACTGCTTTGATAGATGTGGGTTCGATGCATTCGTATGTTGCCAGTAGTATAGTAGAGATTATGAACCTAGACTTAGAGACTACTTCTAGGGAGATGACCATAATTAGCCCTCTAGGTCACTCTGTAGGAGTAAATAAACTATATAGGGGTGTACCCCTAGAACTTCAAGGGGTCGTGTTCTTGTTTGATTTGATGGAACTGCCATTTGGGGAGTTCGATCTGATTCTCGAGATGGATTGGCTGGTGAAGTACCAGGCCAGTTTGGATTGTGCGGCTAAGCGCATGGTGTTGAGGACAATGGAAGGTGAGGAGGTGGTGATGATAGGTAATAGGAGAGATTACTTATCTAATGTGGTCTCTACACTGAAGGTGGAAAAAATGGTCAAGAAGGGTTGTGAGGCCTTCATGGTGCATGTTTGTGCTTTGGGAGCCAAGGATGCAGCTGTAAAGAGTGTTCAAACTGTAGGGAATTTGCAGATGTATTTCTAGAAGAACTTCTAGGTCTACCTCCGAATCGGGAAGTTAATTCGGTATAGACTTGTTATCCGAAACTGCGCTAGTGTCTATTACCCCGTATAGAATGGTGCCAAAAGAATTGGTAGAGTTGAAGGCCCAAATCCAGGAGTTGTTGGACCGAGGTTTCATTCGACCAAGTCTATCCCCTTGGGGAGAACCTGTGCTCTTTGTGAAGAAAAAAGATGGTACAATGCGGATGTGTATAGACTACCACCAGCTGAACAAATTGACGATCAAAAACAAGTATCTGTTGCCCAGGATTAACGACTTGTTTGATCAACTTAAGGGTGCATCGATTTTCTCAAAGATAGATCTCAGGTCGGGGTACCATCAACTCAAAGTGAAGGAGGCTGATGTTCATAAGACGACATTTTGTACTCGATATGGGCATTACAAGTTTCTAGTGATGCCATTCGGGTTAACCAATACACTCGACAGCATTCATGAACTTGATGAATTGGGTGTTCCAACAGTACTTGGACCAGTTTGTCATAGTATTCATAGACGACTCAAGGACGAAGGAGGATCATGATACGCACTTACGGGTGGTTTTGCAAATTCTGAGGGAGAAGCAGTTATTTGCCAAGTTCAGTAAGTGCGAGTTTTGGCTTAGGGAAGTGACTTTATTGGGTCACGTAGTGTTCGCAGAAGGGATTAGAGTGGACCCTCGTAAGATTGAGGCGGTGTTAGATTGGAAACCGCCTAGGTCGATTGCAGAAATTTAGAGTTTTCTAGGTCTGGCGGGGTATTACCAAGATTTGTGGAAGGATTTTCTCTGATTGCGGTGCCGTTGACCAAGTTATTAAGAAGGGAGTTTCATTTGTGTAGACGGAGAAACAATAGGAAAGTTTTGACAAGTTGAGGAAGATTTTAACGGAAGCACTGGTTCTAGTATAGCCTGAGGCAGAAAAGGTATTCACTGTTTACTGTGATGCATTACACACTGGCTTGGGATGTATGCTGATGCAGGAAGGGAAAGTAGTGGCATATGCGTCCCGACAGCTGAAACCGCATAAGGTTAACTATTTGACACACGATCTGGAGTTGGCTGCAGTGGTTTTTGCCCTGAAAATATGGAGGCACTACTTGTATGGAGAGAAGTCGATAGTCTATACGGACCACAAGAGTCTGAAATATCTTTTGACGCAGAAGGAATTAAATTTGAGACAATGAAGGTGGATTGAGTTGTTGAAGGACTACGACTGCTCGATTGAGTACCATCCGGGTAAGGCTAACGTAGTAGCTGATGCGTTGAGCCGTAAGGTGGTCACAAACCTACGAGCGATGTTTGCTCATCTTAATCTGTATGACGATGGGAGTTTGTTGGCGGAATTGCAAGTAAAACCGACTTGGGTGGAGTAGATTAAAGAGAAACAGTTAGTGGATAAGGGTTTGAATGCTCGGAGGTTGCAAGTACAGAGTAATGGTTTGAAAGGTTACAGTTTGACTCACGATGGAGTGTTGTGTTTTCAAGGGAGGGCTTGTATGTCGAAAGACGTCGAGTTGGGGCAAAAGATTCTTCAGGATGCACATAGCAGCCCATACGCTATGCATCCTGGAGGTAGCAAGATGTACTGGGATTTGTGAAAGCAGTTCTGGTGGCCAGGACTGAAGCGGGAAGTGAATGAGTTTTTGGGTAAGTGTCTAACGTGTCAGCAGGTTAAAGCTAAACATCAGCTACCGTCAGGTTTACTTCAGCCAGTGAAGATTCCTCAATGGAAGTGGGAAAGGATTACCTTGGACTTTGTCAGTGGGCTACCCTTTATGCCTACTAAGAAAGACTCAGTCTGGGTGATTGTGGACCGTTTGACTAAATCAGCTCATTTCATACCGGTGAGGGTTAATTATTCGCTTCAAAAGTTAGCTAAGTTGTATGTGGCCGAGATAGTAAGGTTGCATGGTGTGCCAGTGTCAATTATCTCAGATAGGAATCCGAGGTTCACGTCGAGGTTCTGGAGGGCTTTGCATCAAGCTTTGGGAACGTGGTTGGACTTCAGCACAGCTTTTCACCTGTAAACTGATGGACAGTCTGAAAGAGTAATTTAGATTTTAGAGGATATGCTAAGGGGCTGTGTTCTGGATTTCAGTGGTAGTTGGGAGGAGTATCTACCATTGGCAGAATTCGATTATAATAATAGTTATCAAGCGAGTATCCAAATGGCACCATATGAGGCACTGTATGGATGGAAATGTCGCACTCCTACGTGTTGGATAGATTTGGGTGAACTGCAGATATTAGGTCCGAAGTTGGTGGCAGAAACTGAGGATAAGGTTAAGGTAATTCGAGCTCGTCTCAAGGAAGCGTCAGACAGGCAGAAGTCTTACGCCGATCTTAAACGTAGAGATATAGAGTATGCAGTGGGTGATAAGGTTTTTCTGAGGGTATCGCCATGGAAGAAAGTACTAAGATTTGGACGGAAAGGGAAGCTAAGCCTTAGGTTTATTAGGACGTACACGGTGTTGAAGCGAGTAGGACCGATAGCTTATCAGCTCGAGCTATCGGTAGATTTAAGTCAAATTCATAACGTCTTTCATGTTTTGATGCTTAGGGGTTATTGATCAGATCCGTCACACGTTGTGCTAGTTGCGGAGATTGAGGTGAGCTCAGACTTGTCTTTCAAGGAGAAAACAGTACAGATTTTCGATCGGGATGTCAAGGTCTTGCGTAGGAAGACAGTTCCTTTAGTGAACGTTTTATGGCGGAACCATAGTACGGAGGAGGCCACATGGGAACCAGAGGATGTAATGCGGCAGTAATACCCTCAACTCTTCTGATCATGTAATTTCGAGGTCGAAATTATTTTTAAGGGGGTAGATCTGTAACATCCTTAAAATGGGTCCTCTGTATTTTTCATGTGTTGCATGTGTTGATATGTCTGCTATGCTAGTTTAGCATAATTTGGGGTCTAAGCATGACCTCAGGTTAGACCTGAGTCATGGTTAAACATTTTTGTTTTTGTACTTAGTAAGAGGGAGTAAGGAGAGTTAGGGGTTAAAAGGAATTATTGGGAGTTTAGACACAAGAATACCAGTGGAAAAGTGGCAAGGAGGTGCCACTAAGGGCCAGGAGTGTGACGCCACAGGCAAGGAATGAGTGCTTGGGTTCGAGCTACAGAAATCCCTTTTCTGCTATTTCTTTTTCATGCCACAAGCTAAGAAGAGGAGTGCTCAGGATGAACTCTAAGAGATGAGGATAGAAGGAGTTAAACGGATTTGATTTGGATGGAGAAGAGAAAAATGTGGGCTTGATTCATTCAAACTGATTTGAATGAGTGGATGGGAGAGCCTTGAGGAGTTGGCCGAATTTTGGACTTTGGGGGAGGAGGTGTAGTCGATTTGGGAAACTAGGTGTGCCGAATCTCCATAGCCAAGTGTGGATGCCTTTTCAGCTAGTGTAGTAAGCCTTCTTCATTTTCGATTAGTGCCAGAAACCGAAACCCTCTTACTTTCTCCTTATTTTTGTTTTCTCTTTTGGCAACTTGGGTATTTGGCCAAACCAAGTTTGCAACTTCCTTTGAAGAGCCGAAACTTAGTCCTCTCCTTTTTTTTCTTTTCTTTTCAGTTCTCATTGATTAGCCTATTTTACCGAAAACCATCTTTGTTCACCTATTCTCTCCTATTTTGCTCAAGCCGAAAACACCATACCTATTTCTCTTTTTATTTTTGTTTCATCTTTTTCTTGAAACCCTCAATAGTCGAACCTCCTCAAAACTGAATCAAATCTTCTTCTCTTCTTCTATTTGAAACCATCACTGTCTCTCTCTCTTGCGATTTCTCCTTTTCTCTTCTTTTGGATTCATAGCCGAACCTTTCTGGTAAGTGTAGCTTCTTCTCCTTTTTATCAACTGGTTCAGGAAAGCCGAAATCTCACTTGCCATATTCTCTTTTGTTTTTTCAATGTTTGAAGGGTGAGATCTCTTATTTTGGTGAAGTGGCTAAAACCCTTAAACATCAATAGGGTGTCCCGATCTTTGGGGATTAAAGGCCGAATCAATCATTAAGGTAATGGGCGACAAACTCATTTGGCTTTGGGATTTATGTTATGGCCAAATGGCCTTTGGATTCTTAATGGTATGTTTAAACCGATTGTAGGAAGGTGTGTAGCCAAATCTCTGGGATTTGGTGGCTGATCTAGGTAAGGTTTTAACATTTCAAGATCCGTTTCCTAATTGTTCAAAAGCCGAAGGCTAACCATTTGTGTGTTCTAGTGTTTGGCCGATTGCAAGGGGGATCATTGTGTAGCTTTGGGATTTGGTTGGAAACCAAATCGGCATTAAGGTAAGTACTACCTTCTTGCGACATAATTTCAAGATTTTGTGAGTAAGCCGAATGGCTTCAGATCTAAAGGGTGATGTTGGCCGATTGTAGGTGCAGTGAGGGCATACATTCGGGATCTCGTAGTATCGCGTAGTTTCGGGATTTCGTATTAGATCTACATATAGTTAGGTGTGTAATGCTTACACACTTCTATTAGTATAATATGCTTATTGTGTTACCGTTATAACTGTTGAATCAGTGATTATGCCTTGTGGGTATGAGCTTGGATTTCGGGTAAGCCCCTTGTTATGTGATTTTTGATATACATCATCGTGTTATTGTTATATGCTATGCTATGCGTTATTGCATGATACATGATATTATGACATGTTTGATATGGACATGATTGTGGGATTGATGAGAGGAGGGGCAAGGAATATTTGGACTGTCACCAGTGGTTTTGACCATACGACGGGTTGGCCTCGTCTTGATATTATATTTTGTGACTAAGTCCCAGTGGTTTTGACCACCAGTGGTTTTGACCACATATGAATATTGTGACTCGTCCCAGTGGTTTGGTACCACAGTGGGTTGGCCCCACATGTTGATTACGGGATTTCCATCAGTGGTTTTGACCACACGATGGGTTGGCCCCATCACTTGATTTGTAACTTCGGTCATCAGTGGTTTTGACCACACCGATATATTTGTGACTACGATCACCAGTGGTTTTGACTACACGGGGTAGTTAAAGGAGATTGGATGGTTAGGTTAAGGGTTGCATGATTCGCATGTTTTTACTAATAATTTGTGTAAGTGTTTGCACTATCAGGTTGGGGATTTATACACTGAGTCTCGGTGACTCACCCCTTCCCTTATATTTTGCAGATGAGGCATAGATTGCGGATGTGGAGCCGGGAGGACTCGAGGCGGCCATGCATGCTTGATTCGACTTTTGACTTTAAAGTACTATTTCTATTTTATTAATTTTCATTAAATTTGGTTTTGAGGTTTTGTAATAAGCCGTTAAGTTTTATTTTGGGCTTTTATTACTTGCTTTTATTTTGATTATGTTATACCTATGTTGGATATATGGTCTTGTTAAATGAACGGGTAAAAAGCAATGTATTCAAAACTATAACTCCTTCAGGTTTTAAAATGTTGCCATCGGGTAACATCACTTAAAAGATGATAACAAAGATAACTTGTATGTTTTCTAGAACTTGTAGCAATAAGTAGATTTTCAAGCAAGGATTTCTAAACTTTTCGTACTACAAAAGGGTTTTCTAAGAAAATTTTCTGACAAACTCTCGGTTTTAAAAGGTTACCACTCCGTGGCATGCCAGATCCAGTTGTGGTGAGTTGACCAGGTTTGGGGTGTTACACCTGCTGCTAGCCAGGCCCAGAGGTGTGCTCGATGTGGTAAATTCCATTGAGGTGAGTGTTGGTCGAGCAATAGGATGTGTTCAGGTGTGGATCTACGGACCATCAGATTAGAGATTGTCCACAGCCACGGGTGGTGCAGGGCCCGTAGGTCAAGGGAATGTTTAGCCGGGTAGAGGAGGTCAGCAGTCGCAGGGAGGTCGTGGTCCAACCAGAGGTTGTAATAGTTTCGGTCGGGGCCGTGGAGCACCAGGCCGAGGGGCTGGAAACACTGAGGCGAGTCAGCCGGGGTTAGTCTATGCTGTCAGACGTCGAGAGGAGGCCGACACACCGGATGTCATAACCGGTACATTTTTAATTTTTGGTTTGCCTTACACTACATTGATTGATATTGGGTCGACGCATTCATATGTTGCTAGTAGGGTGCCTAGAACTTTAAGCATAGATTCTGATGTTTCCTCTAGGGAGATGACTGTAATTAGCCCGTTAGGACACTCTGTGGTGGTAAATAAGCTTTATCGGGAGGTACCTTTAGAAGTTCAGGGAATAGTTTTACTGACTGATCTGATGGAATTACCATTTGAGGAGTTTGATTTAATCTTAGGCATGGACTGGCTGGTGAGGTATCAAGCTAATGTAGATTGTGCAGCCAAGCGTATGGTGTTAAAAACTCCCAAGGGTGGCGAAGTGTTGGTGATGGGTGAAAGGAGGAACTGTTTGTCAAATGTGGTGACCGCCCTAAGAGCAGAAAGGATGATGAAGAAAGGATGCAAGGCAATTCTAATGTTTGTTGGGCTCTAGAAGGCAAGGAACTAACTGTCGGGGATGTTAGGACGGTGAAGGAATTTCCTGATGTTTTTCCAGAAGAGCTTTCGGGATTACCTCCGGATCGTGAAGTGGAGTTTGGTATTGATCTTTTTCTGAGAATAGTGCCAGTATCTATCACCCCATAAAGAATGGTGCCAAAGGAGTTGGTGGAGTTAAAAGCGCAGATACAAGAGTTACTAGAAAGAGAGTTTATTCGACCAAGTGCGTCACCTTAGGGAGCACCGGTGTTATTTGTTAAGAAGAAGGATGGATCAATGCGTATGTGCATTGACTATCGCCAGTTGAATAAGTTGACAATCAAGAACAAATACCCGTTACTGAGGATCAACGACTTGTTCGATCAGTTGAAGGGGGCTTCAGCCTTTTCAAAGATAGATCTAAGGTCAGCGTACCATCACCTTAAGGTCAAGGAGGCGGATATTCATAAGACGGCTTTTAGGACTCGCTATGGTCACTACGAATTCATGGTGATGCCATTTGGATTGACCAATGCGCCAGCAGCGTTTATGGACATGATGAACCGAGTGTTCCAACCCTACTTGGATCGGTTTGTCGTGGTATTTATAGATGACATCTTGGTTTATTCAAGATCGGAGGAGGAGCATGATTCACACTTTCGAGTGGTTTTGCAAATGCTAATGGAGAAGCAGTTGTATGCCAAATTTAGTAAGTGCAAATTTTGGCTAAGGGAAGTTACTTTTCTAGGCCACGTTGTGTCGGCAGAGGGGATTAAGGTTGACCCACAGAAAATTGAAGCGGTGTTGGATTGGAAGCCGCCTAAGTCTGTAGCGAAAATTCAGAGTTTTCTTGGTCTGGCCGGGTATTACAGAAGGTTTGTTGAAGAATTTTCATTGATTGCGGCACCGTTGACTAAGTTGCTGCGAAAAGGGGTTCCGTTTGTTTAGTCTGATAAGCTGCAAGAAAGTTTCGAGAGGTTAAAAAGGATATTGACGGAGGCTCCAGTGTTGATTCAGCCAGAGGCTGAAAAGGAGTTCGTGATTTACTGTGATGCTTCACACACGGGGCTAGGATACATATTGATGCAAGGTGGAAAGGTTGTTACGTATGCGTCTGGGCAATTAAGACCGCACGAATCAAATTATCCCACCCATTATTTGGAATTGGCGGCAGTGGTTTTTGCCTTGAAGATCTGGAGACATTATCTGTACGGGGAGAAATCCATCATTTATACCGATCATAAGAGCTTAAAATACCTTTTGACCCAGAAGGAGTTGAATCTAAGGCAAATGAGGTGCATCGAGTTGTTAAAGGACTATGGCTGCTCGATCGAGTATCATCCGAGTAAAGCTAACATAGTGGCGGATGCTCTAAGTCGTAAAGTAATCTCTGACTTGAGAGCAATGTTTGGTCACCTCAGTTTATACGATGATGGGAGTTTATTAGCTGAACTTCAAGTGAAACCCTCTTGGTTCAGTCAGGCTAAGGAAAAGCAGCAAATCGATGAGTTGCTAAAGGAGAAGTTTTAGGTAGGATCAAGTGATAGATCAACAGAATTCGATGTGAATGAGGAAAGGCTATTATGTTTTTGAGGAAGAATTTGCATGTTGAAAGATCCTAAGTTGAGGCGTAAGATTTTGCTAGAAGCGCATGGTAGTCCATACGCTATGCACCTTGGAGGGAGTAAGATGTATCGGGATTTGCGAGAACAGTTCTGGTGGCTGGGCCTAAAGCGAGAGGTGACCGAATTTGTGAGTAAGTGTTTGACCTGTCAGCAGGTAAAGGCGGAGCATCAGTTACCATCAGGGTTGTTGCAGCCGGTGAAGATTCCACAGTGGAGATGGGAAAGAATCACAATGGACTTTGTTAGTAGGCTACCTCTCATGCCTGCTAAGAAACATTTGGTTTGGGTGATTGTTGATTGCTTGATGAAGTCTGCTCATTTCATACATGTACGTGTCGATTACTCTCTATAGAAATTGGCTAGGTTATATATAGCGGAGGTAGTGAGGCTACATGGAGTACTGGTATCAATCATATCGGACAGGGACCCGAGGTTCAAGTTGCGATTTTGGAAGGCGTTGCATTAAGCATTGGGTACAAAATTAGATTTTAGTACAGCGTTTCATCCTCAAACCGATGGTCAGTTTGAGCGGTAATTCAGATCTTAGAGGACATGTTGAGAGGTTGTGTCATTGATTTCAGGGGTAGTTGGGAAGAGTTTTTACCACATGGCGTTTGCTTACAACAACATGCCTACTAGTCTAGTATTCAGATGGCGCCCTATGAAGCATTGTACAGGCGGAGGTGTCATACTCCTACCTGTTGGACAGAGTTAGGGGAACGTCAGATTTTCGGGACAGAATTGGTTAACAAGATAGAGGAGAAGGTTGAATTAATTTGGGCTCGATTAAAGGAAGCGTCAGACAGACAGAAGTCCTATGCTGATTTGAAGCGTAAGGACATAGAGTTTGTAGTAGGTGACAGGGTGTTCTTAAAGGTGTCACCGTGGAAGAAAGTGCTAAGGTTTGGATGGAAAGGTAAATTAAGTCCCAGATTCATCGGACCATACCGGGTGGTGAATCGGGTGGGACCAGTAGCCTATCAGCTTGAGCTACCTTTAGAATTAAGCTAGATTCACAACGTATTTCATGTCTCTATGTTAAGACGCTGTCATTCAGATCCATCTCATGTAGTGCCTGTGGAAGAAATCGAAGAAAGACCGGACCTATCCTTTGAGGAGGAACCAGTGGAAATTCTGGATCATGATGTCAAAGTAGTGCGAAGGAAAATGGTTCTGTTGGTTAAGGTTCTATGGCGGAATCACGGTTCTGAGGAGGCTACTTGGGAACCAGAGGAAGCAATGTAGCAGTAATACCTGTATCTATTCTGACCAAGTAATTTCGAGGCGGAAATTTCTTTAAGGGAGGTAAAACTGTAACATCTTGAATTTGTGGGGCTTTGCATTTGATGTGCTGTGATGTGTTGTTGTGCTTAATATGCTAGTTAGAGTGTTTTAAGGGTCCAGAATGGGCTCAGAGTTGGGCCGAGGCCTTAGCAAAAATTTGTTGTTGGGCACATTAGTGGAGAGCCAGCTGGGTTAAGGCTTAAAAGATATTATTTGTGTTTTATAACAAAGAATTGATGTGATAAAGAGGCAGGGATGCGCCTCTTGGAACACAGCAAGGTGACGCCACAAGGGAGGTAGGGAGGAGGTTCGAGTCACGGTAAGCTCATTTATTTAAATTAATTTTTGGCATCAGAAGGGGGCAGAGTTGGAGTCGGTTGGGATGCTTAGAGATAGGGAGTTGTGTGAGTTGGATAATGTGGCTGATAAAGGGAAGAAGAGGTGGTGCTATCCATGCCATTTGTGGATGAGTGATCAGACAAGGATAAGGGAGAAAATCTAAGACTTATCTAGGGAGCAAGGTGGTGGCTTAATTTCCAACTCTTTGAAGAGGAGGCAATCGATTTTGGTTTGTGCTAGGGGGTGCCGAATTTTCTTTAGCCATAGGACTCAATGCTTGTTGTTTTTATGCAAATTTTGGCTTTTGGTATTGATAGGTGCCGAAATTGGGAATAGTTAGGTGAGGGTTCTCCTCACATTTTTTGCATTTTAAGTTCTTTTATTCTCTTTTCTCATTATTCTGCTAAAGCTGAACCCACCCTAGTCTTGCTAAAATTCTCTTTGTCTCCATACCATTCCTATCACTTATTCATGTTCTTCTTCTTCTCTCAATTGCTTCTTTCTCAAAAGCCGAAACCTTCTAGGAATTGTCGAATCCTCTGTGTTAAGGTAAGTGATGATTTCCTTCATATTTCACCTTTCATTTTCGATTTTTGGAGGCCAAAGCCGAAAGGCTAATTGAAGTGGCAAGGTTATCTTTTGAGTAATGTTTTGACTGTTCTTATGTCCTCATCTTGGGGCGACATTTCGGGAATCGAAGTAGATTGAATCATCTAGATCCCAAAAGCCGAAAATCGCTAGTCTCTAAACTCTATCTCTTTCGAGATTTCGAGGTAAGGGTTCTATTTAGATTTTCATTAGGTTCGTTTATCGTATTCGTGATCTTAACCCTATGTCATGGATTAACAACCATATGTTATGATGGTAGCAACTGATAAGGTCTTTTGATGAAATCAAATGTCGATCAGGCGAAGAAGGGGATTGGACCCGTAAACCCAACCCCTTAGTTTAAGAAGCGTTTGGTGCCTGCCGTCAGAGATTGGCCACCGAGTTGTGGACCGGCTACAGAACAAAACCGTAGGCAGTTAGTAGTTGTATCGGCTACTGACAGTGTCGACATAGAAAGTATTATCTTGTCTGTAATTAGGTGTATAGATCTTTATCACATTAGTTTTTCTGTATTATACATGTTATGGGCTAAAAAGCCAGAAAAGGCTGTATGGATAGTCGAATAACCCGTAGGGGTTAGGCTAGGGATGCTACGTACGAAAACATAGCAAATTCTCTATGTGTATCGATGTATGTGATAACCTGTTATCTTGTAGATGGTATATTGTTCTTGCTTTTGCATTTATGTATGCATGCGATGGGGTTATTATGATGAAGGGGAAGAGCATGCTTAATAGGTCACTTAGTGATCGGTAGTTAAACCACGATATGCTATTTGGGTCACAATAGAGATCGGTGGCTATGACACGTTAAACTGATCCCTGATTATTACAAATGACAGGATGGTTATTGAAATGGTGTGTAGCGGTTGGTGGGTTGATTGTAGAAATCCCCGCGGTGTGATGGCTGATAAGGGTTGGCGTGTAGAGGATGGAATTTTAGGTTGGGTTGGGTCACATCGCATGTACTTGTTCTGCTATTATTATGTGGACTGAGGCCCAGTATGTGATTGTGGGCCTCAAGTCGTTTATGTGGTTTAGGGATTTGCACACTGAGTCTTGGTGACTCACCCTTTTTTTCTCAACCTTTCAGATGAGTAGTAGATCGTGGATACGGGAGCTGAGGCGAACTCAAGGGGCCATAAAGTCTTTTATTTAAGTAAACTTATTTCTTGTTTTTCTTTAGTTTTAAATTTTGGGTTTGTTTTTGTTAACATGTAATAAGGCCTCTTAGCTTAAATTTTCTGTTTCTAGTGGTTAATGATTATGGATTATAAATTTATATTTCAAGGACTTAATTATAAGAAGTAATAAAAATGGGAGTTTCAAACAGGCTTAACGCAAAACAACGATTTTCATAAAAAAAATCACTTATTTAACGGATATCGGAATAAAACAAACTGAGATCTTTGAACCCAACAAAACAAAGTTTCCAACACAATGTGCTACCGAAAAGTTACCTTTTTTCCAAATCCATGCCTTCTTCAAATTAACTAGAGAATTTGAACTTTAACATTCAACCTGTAGCATGCCAGATCTGGTTGTAGCGTTTGGGCTGAGTTTGGGGTGTTACAAATTCTTTACCCGATTCTGGTTGAACTAGCATTGGAGCTTCAGTCAACAAAGCTTTCAACTGATCAAAACTTTTCTGGCACTTTTTTGACCACTCAAATTTAACATCTTTCTGAAGGAGTCGCGTCATCGGGATTGCAATCGTAGAGAAACCTTTTATAAACCGTCTATAGTAACCCGCTAGTCCCAAAAAATTTTAGGCTTCGGATACATTTCTATGAGGCTTCCAATCTAGTATAGTCGAAATCTTGTTTGGATCAACCTGAATACCCGATGCTGACACAACATGTCCTAAAAAACTGTCTTTTCGTAACCAGAACTCACATTTACTGAACTTCGCATACAATTGCTTATCACGCAAAGTCTGTAGCACTAGTATTAGATGTTCAGCATGCTTAGATTCATCACAGGAATAGATCAATATTTCATCTATGAACACAACCACAAATCGATCCAAATACCGTTTGAAGATCCGATTCATTAAATCTATAAAAACAACAAGTGCATTAGTAAGTTTGAAAGGCCTAACCAAAAACTCTAGTGTCCGTACCTCATTCGGAAAGCAGTTTTTGGCACATCGGATCTTTAACTCGCAACTGATAGTAACCCGATCTCAAATCTATCTTAGAAAACATAGTAGCCCCTTTCAACTGATCGAACAAATTGTCAATCCATGGAAAAGGATATTTATTCTTTACGATAACCTTATTGAGCTATCGGTTGTCGATGCACATTCTCATAGTTCCGTCTTTCTTTTTCACAAACAAAACCGGTTCACCCCAAGGAGAAAAACTTGGTCGTGCGAAGCCTCTATCCATCAATTCTTGCAACTGAGCTTTCAATTCTTTTAATTCAGTCGTTGCCATTCTATATAGAGCTATTGAAATCGGAGTCATCCTCGGTACTAACTCAATACCAAACTCTACTTCTCGAATCGATGGTAAACCCGATAATTCTTTGGGAAACACATTTGGATACTCACACACAACTGGTACTGATTCAATCTTCTTTTCGGTCACTTTAGAGTCTAGTACATAAGCAAAGTAAGCTTCACAACCCTTTCTCACATATTTCTAAGCTAACATCGAAGATATCACTGCTGCTAAACCATTCAGATCATTAGACTCAATCCAAATAATCTCATCATTCTGACATCGCAAATCAGTAGTCTTTCGTTTGTAGTTCATAATAGCATCGTGCAAAGTTAACCAATCCATACCGAGAATTATATCAAACTCATCGAATGGCAACAACATCAAATCACCAAAAAATGAATCTTGAATCATCAACGGACAATTCTTGCACACCTTATGAACTAAAATACACCGGCCTAAAGGGTTCGATACTCTGATCACAAACTCAGTAGACTCTACAGGCAAAGTCTTACTGGATACTAAAGTCTCACATACATAAGAATGAGTCGAATCAGGATCAATCAATGCAACAACACTAGTATCATAGAGAGTGAAATTACCAGTAATCACATCTGGAGATGAAGCTTCTTCGCGGGCGCAAATAGCATAAGCTTTAGCAGGTGCACGAGCCTCCGATCTAATAGATGTGTCTTTAGTTCCTTTTTGACTTCCACTCGCATTACCTATATTTCTGGGTGGTCTACCACGAGATGTCGTATTACTCAGCCTCATATTTTGTTTCATGTTTTTCTCAACCAACTTAGGGAATTCACGAATGAAGTGATTGATAAAATGTAATATGAACATATTTTAATCCCACATTTAGCATACTTTTGGATGATTTATCCCTTTAATTATGGAAATAGGTGCTCCTAATCATTTGTTTTAATTTTTTATACTCAAGATTGCACCAGAGGATGAAAAGAATGAAAAACGGGTCGAAAACAGAGTAAATGGGCTGAATTACGAAATCGACACGGCCTAGGCCTAAGCCACATGACCATGCTTCCTTAACAAACCCGAACACGGCCTGGCCCTCGAAATACACAGTCGTGCCTCTTTCACAGGATAGACCATGGCCTGGCCTCGAATCCCATGAGCGTGTGCCATAGGTGTGTCCCTGACACAACAAAGAAGAGTTTCATTCGGATTAGGATACTTCCAGGCCAAGAAAGGCATCTCGAAGCCTATATAAACACTATAGGAGGAAACTTAAAAGGGAGTTCCGAGAAGAGTTCAACAGAAGCCTTCTGTCAGGTCTTTTTAGGGTGTTAAGCTAGGCCAAAGAGCCAAGCCAGAAGGGGCAAATTATAGAATTAACTCGAGGAAAGACAGTTGATTCATCTCAAGAAGTTGGGATTATACTCAAGATGGATGATCTCTCCTTCAATTCCTTCAGGGGGTTTTAGGGTTTTCTTTATGTTTTGTTTTATATTTTCTTTTGAAATGTTTTCTTTTATAATTATGAACTAAACCTCTCAAATACATGAGGGGGATGAAACCTAAGACGAATCTTGTTATTGTTTTTCTGAGCTGTATGATAAATACTTGATTTGTTCTTAGCTATGTGTTCTTAATTCTTGCTTTGATATTTCAAGATATTGATTCAAGTATTGATGTGCTTAGGTGGTGGAGCAAAAGTCCCTACCTAAGAGTAGACCTAGCATAGTTAAGCGGAGTTGATCGCAACCCTAGAAATAGGATGACGTAAATCTACCAGATTAGGGTCAAACCTACTTTAGGAGTCCATAGATCGAGTTAATGCAATTCTAAGGGTTTTAATTAGAAAGAGATTTCAATTAATCAACCTAGAGTTAGACATTAGTAGCCTCAAAAGAGGTATTAATATAAATTAGGGAATCCTACGGATCAAGTCAAGTGAATAAATCGTCTGGTTTAGAGTTAGATAAAAAGTGAAGTCTAGGTGGATTCTTCCTCGGGTATTGTCTTAATTAATTGGTTTTCCCACAAGTATTTCCCCAATTCATTCACTTCGTCTTTCCATCTTTAGCTTGGTAGTTAGTTAATTTTAGATTAGATAAACAAATCCCTTAATTCGTAGGCTAAGTAATAAGAAGAAAGTTAGTATTATTACTTTTGGTTCCTTTGGGTTTGACAATCCGGTCTTGCCACTAAACTATACTGCTGATTGATAGGTGTGCTTGCCTCCATCGTTGTCTTAGTTAGTTTCCAGGTCCGATCATTCTTTTTGTAAATTTTTAATACTCTAACACACGATCAAGTTTTCGGCCCCGTTACTGGGGAACCGAAATATTAAGAACGCTCAATTTTTATTACTTTAGCCATTTTTTTATTTTTCTACAATTTAGTTTTATTTTTACTTTGCTAATTCTTCTTTGATTTACTTCTGGCAGGTAATTCTAGTTTATGACTAAGAGGAACCCATTAGGACCCTTGATTTTTTTTTACAGTTAAATAGAACATACAGCTCGCAAAAACTGAAGAAATGTCACTGAATAATTATCAGTGGCAAGTCATGAGGACAAAGCCTACCAAAGCAGTCGATGTTTTCAACCTTGACGAGGTCACCATGTTATCTAAGTAGGTAGAGTTTTTTAATATAAAAATTGATGGTTTGTATGGTTTTACGCAGGTACACCTAGTTATGCAGTGCGATATGAACAGATGAGGGATGAGCAATACAGAATATCCACCTTACAACCCAAGCGCTGAAAACGAGCAAGTTCACTATATGAGTAATAATTTTCAATCTCAAAATAATTTTTACAGTAACACTTATAATGTAGGTTGGAGGTACCATCCCAATTTCTCGTGGGGTAGTCAAGGTAATTAGAGACAACAACCCCTCCCAAACTTCCAACAATAGCCCTACCCACAGGAAAAGAAGCCGAACCTTGAGGAGATGCTGACAAAATTTATAGTGGTCTCAGAAACACGTTTCCAAAATGCCGAAACAATACTTAAAAATCAACAAGCATCGATTCAAGAGATCGAAAACCAATTAGGACAACTTGCTAAGCTGATTTCAGACAGACCACAAGGTATCTTGCCTAGCAACACCAAAACTAACCCAAGAGACCAACCTCAAACAATAATGGCTCACGATAGTGAAGGGTTAGATGAACCAAAGTTTAAGTAAGAAAATATGGTAGAGGAAGGTAAGGTTAGAGTAAACCATGATAAACCAAACCAGGTAATTATAGAGTACCGACCTAGTGTGCCATACCCCAATGCGATAAAGAAAGACCACACAGAGGAACAATTCAGTAAATTGCTTAAACCTCCAAAGAAATTTCATATTAACTTGTCGTTTCTTGAAGCTCTTTCGCAAATGCCAGATTCAAGAAAATTTTTAAAAGAATTTTTGACAAACAAACGGAAGTTAGACGATACGTCACATGTGGAGATAAACGCAGTTCTTGACACGGCCAGGACATCGAGTATTAAATGTGGAACCAATCACTTCAAAGTTGGGGGCCAGATACTGTCAGATGCAATCGACCTTCGAATAGCCGCTTCAGAGCTTAATACAAACGGTACGATTCTTTTTATGGTACTTAAGGTGTTTCCATACGAAACGGTCGAGGTAACACATTCTAATTTCGGCACTTTTGAGGTAAATATTACCTGACTCAAACCATATGTTGATAGAATTGATAGTAAGAAAAAAGGAGTTTTGACTCCATGAACCACTATGGCCATACGAATAACAGATAAGTTTAGCTCAAGACTTTAAACAAGCGCTTCTCGGGGGCAACCCGAGCACTAACCCCACTAACGTCCATATTTTCAAATTTTAGCATCTAACTAAGAACTAACTAGACTTTTAGGCGCATGTTTTTATACCCACACGGCCTTGCACACGACTGTGGCCGTGGCCATGTGGCCACGACAGGAAGGTACAAGGGCATGGACAACCACCAGATCCATGATTTCTATTTAATCCTCTTCTTCTATTCACTTTCTTCCCAGAAGTCTTCTTCCCTTTTCCCATTTCTCTTTGAACCCATATCCACTTTTCATTATTTATTATTCTTCTTTTTATATTTATTTTTCTTTATTCTTTTGTTCTTTTTCTTCATTCCATTTAGATTAAGATTAGGATACAATAAGACTAGACCAGCTGCTTCAAGGATCCAATTTCAAACAGTTCGAGGCGCTCCCCCATTTCTTTTTATTGACTCCATCCAAAATTCAGGAAGTTCCACTTCTCTCCCTATCTTATGATTTAAATATTATTTTTCTATTATATATCTTTGTACATTGAGGGCAATGTACATCTTAAGTGTGGGGGGTGAAAATTTATTTAAAAAAGTGCCTAACTTTTTGCATTATTCTCAAATCCCTGAATGATATCTTATCTTAAGTAATTTTCTCATATCACTAATTAGAATGAAATTCTTGTTAATTCATGATCTTTATTGATATGTTTTAGATTAAGTCATTGATAATTATGCATTGATAATTTAAACTTTAAGATACTAAAGAATCAAGCATGATGTCTATTTTCAAAAAATTAAAATTTTGATAGATTGTCTACGAATCTAATTATTACCTTGAAGTTTGAAATTTACGAAGTTGATATCAAAAACCCATAATTTTTGTGAGATTTTGAGACTTTTAGAGCATACATTCTTTTCGTGCTCACTTTATTGATTATGAGTGTGTCAACATTGAGTTGTTATTCTAGAACTTGCTTTGATTATACATGAAGAGACTACATCATTGATTTGATATACTGAGATGATATAGGCACCTAAGATTTAACCCACTTACTCCACTAAAAGCCTAACTTCACAATTAGCCCCTAGTGAACCGCGTTTATCCTAACAACCCTTTTTATTGATTCACTCACTAACATTAACCCAAAACCCATCTTGTATTTGTTATCACCATTCCTTTTAACTACCCTTCTATCGAGACTTGATTTGCTCAGTTGCCTAATTATTTTATGTCAGTAGTTGAATTTTTCTCATATTATGTATTTTTTTGATTTGTTCTTAAAAAAAATCGAAGTATATTCATTATTAGTTCTGTGATTAAGTGAGCTTACACATTTAAATTCAACATCTTGAAGAAGAAGCTCGTATTATTAATATTTCAAGTTTTCAATTGATGTAATTATTCAAGGTTAGTTCATTTTTCTAGCTAGGTAATTTGTCAATTCAATCTCGATTCTACCCTCTAATTCAGCCTTTATACATATCTTTAACCTAAGTCCCGTTACAACCCTTTTAAAGACCTTTTGATTTATGTATCATCTCATTTTATAGTATTGGAGATTTGATTTTCAGGCAAGCCAATGGTAATAACTTTTCATGTTTGACTGATGAGTACTTTTTTTTTCTAACCTTAATGTAATATCCCGGGTTAAGGGGCTATTTCGATTTGGCATTGTTTGCATGTTTAATTACTTGCTATGATGTTGTTTTGGTGTTTTCGGGATTTAGTTGTAGGCTAGGTGTGAGCCTGGGTAGGTGGTGAAATGCTTGTTTTTGGGCTTTAGGGGATAGAAGCAGAAGGTTTTGGGGTTTATATTTAAATTAAGTGGAATTATAACACAAATAAGGAGCTAGCAAAGTGGCAAGCATGCGCCACAAGGAAGGTGTGTGTGTGCGTCATCTACAAGGGGAGGTCTGGTGTTCAAGTCATGAGAATCCCACCCTTTTGGCTCTCATTTTGACGGCATGGAGGAAGAGGTTGTGGGCAAATTGAACTCTACCATGGACTTGGTCAACATATTCAAACGGTGGAGGGAGAGTGAAAGTAGGAGGAAGACTTGGTAAGCTCATTTGAATTGAGTGGTGTGGAGTGTTGTGGGGGATTTGGCCGGTTTGGAGGAGTGTTTGGGGGAGCTTGGGAAGTGCCGAAATCTCCTTTGTGCATGTGTGTGTGTGTTTTCGGTCATATGCTGGTAGCTTAAGCCGAAACTTGAACTCTCTTTCTTTTTGCCCATATTCTCTCTTCTTGGAACCGAAAACCCAAAGCTTGGGTATTGCCGAATGCACTTGTAGCTCTTTTGTTTTTCTTTTGTTTCATTTAGAAGTCAAATGCCTCTCCCACCCTCCGCTTCTTTTTCAACTTTGTTAAACCGAAACCTCTAGCACCTTATTGCCGAAAAGTAAACCTTGTTTCTTCCTTCTTCTTTCCTTTGTGTAAGTCAAACCTATATCCCTTCTTCTCACATTTTTCTTCCTCTTTCTTTAATTGTACAAAGTGAAAGTAAGGGTGTTAAGCACTCAAGCAACCTTCTCATTTGTTTGGTCGATTCCTTCTCATTTTCTTTCTTTGTGCTTTCACAACCTTGTGCCGATTTCCTTTGTTCCATACCATCTCTTTTAAACAAAACCAACCTTTGTTCTTCATCATCCGTGAGCCGAACCTAGCATGTTCTTTCTCTTTTCCTTAAAAGATAGTAGCGAAACTAGTTCTTCTTCTAAACCCACCAGATTCATTTCTTTCCCTTTCAAAACCGAAAGTGACCCTCCACTCATCTCTCTTCGTTTCATCTCTTTTCCAAAACCAGCTTAGCAGAATCCTCCTTGTGTTGGCGAATATTTGGTGGTGTTGGGGAGCTTGGTTCCAATCGCTTGGTAGTGGGTAAGTACTAGGCCGAATGGCCATTCCTCTTCTTTCTCTCACCTTGCCAATTCTTGTTATGTTGATGACCGATTGTTATTGTTGGAAGGTGCTAATCGTTTATAAACCAATTCTTATTATAGGACATCAAAGGTTTCAAAGCAAGTAAGAGGAGCCGTTTTCTTCGTCGCTGCTTGATTAGTAAGTGGAGGTTAAGTGATTGGTTGTTAGTTCATTCTCTTAATTCTTGGTTAGTCAAAGCTTCAAGAGATTAATGTTTCCTTCTTGATAGGTGGGCCGATTGTCTAAGGGAACCACTCTTTGGTTCGGGATTTGGTAGGAAACCAAATCAGGTGAAAGGTAAGGGCTTTCGACAAACCCTTTTTGGTCTAAATGGTGTTGGCCGAATGTGTAGATGTCTAACCCCTATGTTTTGGTCGATTGTAGAAGCTAGTACTCGAGGGACTTAGATTGCTTTTGTCAGGATTTCTAGACTCGTATTTACCAGGTGTGTAAACTAACACACTTCTGTTTAGTAATATGATTAATAACCTGTGTGATGATTAATGAAACAGTGATGATTGATATGATACCCTAATGGGTATGATTCTGGACTCGGGTAAGTCAGTATTATTATTATGAGTTTACTGATGATCTATGTGATACCATGGCTGTGGTTATATGTGACATGGGATATGAGGTTACACATAATAGCATGATATGCATTATTATATGATATACATGATTACATGAGTATGGTATGTTGATGGGTGATACGAGTGGAGGGAGCAAGTGATATTTTGTGTTTGTGAGCACCAAAGGCTTTGGTAGCACACTTTGTGACTTTGGGTCACCAGAGGTTTGGCACCTCTTGCGACTTGTCCACGTGGTTTAACCACCGTGGGTTGGCCCCACTTGAGATATGGGATCGCCTACTAGTGATTTGGTATCACACGATGGGTTGGCCCCATCATCGGATTTGTGACTTCGGTCACCAAAGCTTTAATAGCACAATTGTGTCTTTGGGACACCAAAGGTTTGGCACCACATTGACGGATGTTGTGTCTTTGGGACACCAGTGTTTTGGTAACACATTGTGACTATATGTCACCGTGGTTTGGCACCACCAAGGTTTGGTACCACACGGGTAGAAAAGGCGATATGGATGGTTAGGATCGGGTTGCATTAATTATGTTGCTTTGTATGATGTGTGTTAGTATGTTGTTCTTCTAGAGCGGATTTACACATCGAGTCACTCGACTCACCCTCTCCTTTGACATTTCAGTGACTCGTGAAGCCTTGACATGGAGCCGGATGGACTCGGGTGCACATGCCAGCTTTAATAAAGGACTATTGAATTTGGGTACTTTAGCTTATTTATTTTACTTGGGTTTTATATTGGATTTGTAAAAGGCCTTTAATTTATGTTTTGGTGATGTTTATGTTTTAATTAGATTTTAATATGCCTTAACAACACAAGTTGGTATGAATTTTACTAAAACTTGGAAAGATAATGGTTTCAAAATTATAACGCAATGTGTTTTTAAACCATACCATCGGGTATTACACTATGTCTTTACAGTAAGCAAATTCAAATGATTTTCAAATCAAACTTGTATGACCCCTAAGTCTAAAAAAAAAAAAAAGGGTTTCAAGTAACACTAAGGAACTATTGAGGTTTAAATGGTTTAAACTCGTTTAACCACACATTCTGGTTAAGATTTCAAAATCTCCGGGTTTCAAATACTTCATCTGATTCCAAATAAGTCTACTCAAATTGTCTCCCAAAATACACCGTGTTTCCACTCGGCTTTTAACGAAAAATTTAACCTCTCACAAACATGTTTTCCCGTAACATACCAGATTCGGACGTGGTGTCTTGTCCGGTTTGGGGTGTTACATTTGTGGTATCAGAGCCAAGTTCAAAAGTTTCTACTGTGGGCCGAGGCCCAAAATGTTTTAAAACTATAATTTTCAAGTATTCTGCTTTTAAAGTATGGGTTGAAGGGCACGCACCGAGTCACCCACACCGCCGCCTGTAAGTACCTGTACTATTTGTTGTGATATTAATTGATATGATTGAATGGCTAGTGATAGTAAGATTACCTTAGAGACCGAGACTAATAGGACTCAGTGGACTCATGAAACAAAGCTTCTTTAAAATTCATAAAACTTTGCTTTAAACACGTGGAATAATGACCGATACATAAGATTCTTTAATTCGACGAGATTTAGTCATGAGTACCCGAGGTGGACGTGGTCGTGGACGTGGTCGTGATGGATGATCGCTTCGAGCCCGTAGGTTCCGGGCGGTGGTTCGAGAATGAGATACTGCCCGCCACCAAATGAGGTGGTGAGTTCGTGAATGATCGCATGATGATGCAAGATCACCGGCGATGTCGCGGGTTTTAGAGAGGGTAGCCGGAGTGTGGGGGCGTGGAGCTAGGAAATGCGTGCTCGAGCGACTTCGCAAATGGGGCTGAATTCTTCCGGTGTCTCTGGTGTTGCTCCTAAGCATCGCCGAAATCGGGTAAGCGACGGAACGGATCATGGACGATCTAGACCTAACGGCCGAAGAAAAATTAAAGGGGATCGTATCACTTCTTCGAGATGAGTCATACCAGTGGTGGCTCACGGTCCGTGATAGTACTGCAAATGAAGATCGACATGGGATTATTTTCGTTGCTTATCGGAAGAAGTGCGTCGAGCTAATTACATAAATGAGCAGAGGAAAGCATTTCAAGTTAGTTCAGGGAGCAAATCAGACGGAGTATGAGGCCGAAGTTTCGAGGTCGAGTCGGATGCTGGGGTATGGTGGCTATCAAGAGGAAAGGTGCGTTCGCTTTGAGGATGGCTCGCGAGACGAGTTAAGATTGTTGATTGCGCCAAACAGAGCGTGAATTTGCGGCTCGTTGAAAAGGCGAAGGTTGCCGAGGGCATTAAAGAGTCTCGTGAGGCGTGGTATGGATAGGAACCGCCATAAAAGGAGTTTTGGGTCTTCCGGGTCATCGTAATCAATGAAGAGGGCTAGACCGAGTGGGCGAATCGATCGGTAGGTTTGTTGTCGCTAGGCGAGGACCGCCGCAGATGTAACCGCTGTGGAAAGGCTCACCGGGAGGCCGGACCGGGTGATGGCGAGGTTGTTTTGAGTGTGGCTCGTTGGACCACCGTGTGAGGGACCCGTCTGCAAGTTGGCTAGAATTCATCCGAGAATGAGGGCCGTAATCAATGTAAATAATGAACCGCCGCAGAGGGCCGAGGTAATGGCGCAGGAGGTAATGCCTGTCTGGGGCCGTGGAGCACCGGCGAGGTGCAGTAGTTCTGAGGCCAGCACTGGTTTGGTATATGTTTGCAGGCCCGAGAGAGAGGGGCTGACGACCCACGCCATCAAAGACGTTTTTGATTTTTGGTTCTCCTTATACTGCTTTAATTGATGTGGGGTCTACACACTCTTATGTTGCCAGTAGTATAGTAGAGACAATGGATTTAGACTCTGAGATATCTTCTAGGCAGATGACCGTAATAAGCCCTCTAGGTCACTCGGTAGTGGTAGATAAACTGTATAGAGACGTACCTCTAGAACTCCAAGGGGTATCTTTTGAGGCTGATCTGATGGAACTGCCATTCGGGGAGTTCGATCTAATTCTCGGGATGGACTGGCTGGGTAAGTATCAGGCGAAGTTGGACTGCGCGGCTAAGCGCATGGTTCTGAGCACAGCTGAGGGTGATGAAGTAGTTTTGATCGGTAATAGGAGAAACTATCGTCTAACTTGGTATCTCGCTCCAAAGCCGAGAAAATGGTCGAAAGGTGAAGCATATATGGTGCATGTGTATGCCTTGGAGGCTAAGGAGTCTTCCGTGGAGACTGCTCGACACGGTCGGGGAATTTGTGGATGTGTTTCTGAGGAGCTTCCGGGTTTGCCACCGATCGGGTGGTAGAGTTCGGGATTGATCTGTTATCTTAATCGCACGGTATCCATTGCTCGTATAGGATGGCACCTAAAGAATTAGTGGAGCTTAAGGCTCAAATCCAGAGTTATTGGACCGAGGTTTTATCAAAGCCAAGTATTTCGCCTTTGGGAGCGCCTGTACTTTTGTAAAGAAGAAAGACGGTACTATGCGGATGTGCATAGACTACCGCTAACCGAATAAGTCGACGATCAAAAACAAGTATCCACCGCCTCGGATAGATGACTTGTTTGATCACCAAGGGGCGCCTGTTTTCTCAAGATTGACCTAAGGTCCAGGTATCACCATTGAAGGTAAAAGAGGCGATATCGTAAAGACGGCATTCGTACTCGTATGGGCACTTTGAGTTTTTGGTTATGCCGTTCGGGTTGACTAACGCACCGGCACTTTCATGGATCTCGATGAATAGGTGTTCCAACAATGATTGGATCGGTTCGTGGTAGTTTTATCGACGACATCTTGGTATACTCAAGGATCGAGGAAGAGCATGACGCTCATTTACGGTGGTATTGCGATTCTAAGGAGAAACTTGACTCTATCGAAGTTCGAGAAATGCGAGTTCGCTCGTGGAGGTGACATTTTGGGTCATGTAGTGTCGGTGAGGATTAGAGTGGACCCGTAAGATAGAAGCGGTTCGGATTGGAAGCCGCCTAAGTCAAGAGCGGAGATTCGGAGTTTTACGGGGTTGGCGGATACTACCAAGATTTGTAGAGGTTTCTCGTTAATTGCAAAGACCGATGACCAAATTATTGAGAAAGGAGTTCCGCTTTGTTTGACCGAGGAGCGCAGGAGAGCTTCGATAAGTTAAAGAAGATTTTGATGAAGCTCGGTTCGATTCACCGAGGTCGGTAAGGAATTCACGATGTCTGCGATGCATCACATACTGAGCTTGGGTTGTGTGCTGATGCAGAAGGAAGGTTGTAACTTACGATCCCGGATACCGAGGCCACATGAGGTCAATTATCCCACGCACGATTTGGAGCTTACACGTAATATTTGCCCTAAAGATATGGAGGCATTACTTGTACGGAGAGAGATTGGTAGTCTATACGGACCATAAGAGTCTCAAGTACCTCCCGACTCGGAAAGACTTGAATCGAGATGTACAATGGCGATGGATTGAGCTCTGAAGACTACGATTGCTCAATTGAGTATCATCCGCAAGGCTAACGCCGTGGCGACGCGTTGAGCCGTAAGGTTGTTTCGGATCTAAGAGCGTTATTTGCCCACTTGAGTTTGTACGATGACGGAGTATTCTCGCGAATCTGCAGTTAAGCCTACTTGGGTTGAGCGGATCGAGAAAAGCAGCTTGTTAGATGAGGTTTTGAGCGCTTGCAGAGGACTCAAAAGTAATGATGGTTTGAAGGGTATAGCTTGTCTAGTGATGGGGTTCTGTGTTTCGGGGAGGCTTGTATGCCAAGAGATGTTGAATTGAGGCAAAAGATTTTTCAGATGCTCATAGCGACCCTACGCTATGCATCCCGGAGGTAGCAAAATGTATAAGGATCTCGAGGAGCGATTACGGTGGTAAGATCCGAAAAAGGAGGTGACGAGTTTGTAGGAAAGTGTCGACTTGTCGGTGGTCAAGGTGAGCATCGATTGCATCCGGTTTGCTTGACCGATGAAGATTCCACGGTGGAAGTGGGAAAGAATAACTATGGATTTCGCTGGGTGGATTACCGCTACACCGAGCAAGAAGGATTCGATTTGGGTAATTGTGGATCGGTGACTAAATCACTCACTTTATTCGGTGAGGGTGGATTACTCACTTTAGAGGTTGGCGGTCAGATGTGTCGAGATTGTGAGATCGCAGGGGTGCCGTGTCGATCATCTCGGATAGGGACCCCAGATTCACGTCAAGGTTCTGGAAGGCTTTGCATCAGGCTCTGGGTACACGGTTAGATTTCAGCACAGCATTTCATCCGCAGACTGACGGGCAATCAGAAAGGGTTATACAGATATTGGAGGATATGCTTCGAGGTTGTGTATTGGACTTCAGGGGTAGTTGGGAGGAGTATCTACCGCTGAGTTCGCCTACAACAACAGCTACCAAGCGAGCATTAAGATGGCACCTTATGAGGCGTTGTACGGTAGGAAGTGTCGTTCACCGACTTGTTGGACAGAGTTAAGTGAACGTCAGTTATTGGGACCAGAGTTGGTTGCTGAGACCGAAGACAAGGTTAAGTTGATTCAGCTCGATCAAGGAAGCTTCAACCGGCGAAGTCCTATCTTGATCTTAAGCGGAGAGATATTGAGTTTTTGTGGGAGATCGGGTTTTCTGAAGGTCTCACCGTGGAAGAAAGTATTAAGGTTCGGAAGAAAGGCAAGCTTAGTCCGAGGTTTATTGGGCCATATAAGGTACTAAGACGAGTGGGACGATTCGTATCAACTCGAGTTGCCGGTGAGCTAAGTCGATTCACGACGTGTTCCACGTTTCGATGCTTGGCGATATCGTTCGATCCATCACATGTGGTAACAAGATGAGGAGATCAAGTAAATCCGGATATGTCCATAGAGGAAGAGCACGTCTGATTTTGGATCGGGATGTGAAGGTTACTGCGAGGAAGTCTGTGGCCTCTGGTTAAGGTTCTTTAGGCGGAATCATGGCGTGGAAGAAGCGGCGTGGGAACCCGAGGATATGATGAGACAACAATACCCGCAACTCTTGACGACTGTGTAATTTCGAGGTCGAAATTCTTTTAAGGGGTAGAACCGTAATATCCGGGTTAAGGGCTATTTCGATTTGGCATTGTTTGCATGTTTAATTACTTGCTATGATGTTGTTTTGGTGTTTTGAGATTTAGTTGTAGGCTAGGTGTGAGCCCGGGTAGGTGGTGAAATGCTTGTTTTGGGCTTTAGGGGATAGAAGGTAAGGTTTTGGGGTTTATATTTAAATTAAGTGGAATTATAACACAAATAAGGAGCTAGCAAAGTGGCAAGCATGCGCCACAAGGAAGGTGTGTGTGTGCGTCATCTACAAGGGAGGTCTGTGTTCAAGTCATGAGAATCCCACCCTTTTGGCTCTCATTTTGGACGGCATGGAGGAAGAGGTTGTGGGCAAATTGAACTCTACCATGGACTTGGTCAACATATTCAAACGGTGGATGGAGAGTGAAAGTAGGAGGAAGACTTGGTAAGCTCATTTGAATTGAGTGGTGTGGAGTGTTGTGGGGGATTTGGCCGGTTTGGAGGAGTGTTTGGGGGAGCTTGGGAAGTGCCGAAATCTCCTTTGTGCATGTGTGTGTGTGTGTTTTCGGTCATATGCTGGTAGCTTAAGCCGAAACTTGAACTCTCTTTCTTTTTGCCCATATTCTCTCTTCTTGGAACCGAAAACCCAAAGCTTGGGTATTGCCGAATGCACTTGTAGCTCTTTTGTTTTTCTTTTTGTTTCATTTAGAAGTCGAATGCCTCTCCCACCCTCTGCTTCTTTTTCAACTTTGTTAAACCGAAACCTCTAGCACCTTATTGCCGAAAGTAAACCTTGTTTCTTCCTTCTTCTTTCCTTTGTGTAAGCCGAAACCTATATCCCTTCTTCTCACATTTTTCTTCCTCTTTCTTTAATTGTACAAAGCCGAAAGTAAGGGTGTTAAGCACTCAAGCCGAACCTTCTCATTTGCTGGTCGATTCCTTCTCATTTTCTTTCTTTGTGCTTTCACAACCTTGTGCCGATTTCCCTTTGTTCCATACCATCTCTTTTAAACAAAAACCAGCCTTTGTTCTTCATCATCTGTGAGCCGAACCTAGCATGTTCTTTCTCTTTCCTTAAAAGATAGTAGCAAAACTAGTTCTTCTTCTAAACCCACAGTATTCATTTCTTTCCCTTTCAAACCGAAAGTGACCCCTCCACTCATCTCTCTTCGTTTCATCTCTTTTTCCAAAACCAGATTAGTCAATCCTCCTTGTGTTGGCGAATATTTGGTGGTGTTGGGGAGCTTGGTTCCAATCGTTTGGTAGTGGGTAAGTACTAGGTCGAATGGCCATTCCTCTTCTTTCTCTCACCTTGCCGATTCTTGTTATGTTGATGGCCGATTGTGATTGTTGGAAGGTGCTAATCGCTTATAAACCAATTCTTATTATAGGACATCAAAGGTTTCAAAGCAAGCAAGAGGAGCCGTTTTCTTCATCGCTTGATTAGTAAGTGGAGGTTAAGTGATTGGTTGTTAGTTCATTCTCTTAATTCTTGGTTAGTCAAAGCTTCAAGAGATTAATGTTTCCTTCTTGATAGGTGGGCCGATTGTCTAAGGGAACCACTCTTTGGTTCGAGATTTGGTAGGAAACCAAATCAGGTGAAAGGTAAGGGCTTTCGACAAACCCTTTTTGGTCTAAATGGTGTTGGCCGAATGTGTAGATGTCTAACCCCTATGTTTTGGTCGATTGTAGAAGCTAGTACTCGAGGGACTTAGATTGCTTTTGTCAGGATTTCTAGACTCGTATTTACCAGGTGTGTAAACTAACACACTTCTGTTTAGTAATATGATTAATAACCTGTGTGATGATTAATGAAACAGTAATGATTGATATGATACCCTAATGGGTATGATTCTGGACTCGGGTAAGTCAGTATTATTATTATGAGTTTACTGATGATCTATGTGATACCATGGCTGTGGTTATATGTGAAATGGGATATGAGGTTACACATAATAGCATGATATGCATGATTATATGATATACATGATTACATGAGTATGGTATGTTGATGGGTGATCTGAGTGGAGGGAGCGGTGATATTTTGTCTTGACGAGCACCAGTGCTTTGGTAGCACACTTTGTGACTTTGGGTCACCAGAGGTTTGGCACCTCATTGCGACTTGTCCCTGTGGTTTAACCACCGTGGGTTGGCCCCACTTGAGATATGGGATCGTCTGCTAGTGATTTGGTATCACACGATGGGTTGGCCCCATCATCGGATTTGTGACTTCGGTCACCGAAGCTTTAGTAGCACAATTGTGTCTTTGGGACACCAGTGGTTTGGCACCACATTGACGGATATTGTGTCTTTGGGACACCAAGTGTTTTGGTAACACATTGTGACTATATGTCACCGTGGTTTGGCACCACCAGTGGTTTGGTACCACACGGGGTAGAAAAGGCGATATGGATGGTTAGGATCGGGTTGCATTAATTATGTTGCTTTGTATGATGTGTGTTAGTATGTTGTTCTTCGGGAGCGGGATTTACACACTGAGTCACTCGACTCACCCTCTCCTTTGACATTTCAGGTGACTCGTAGACGCGGACATGGAGCCGGATGGACTCGAGGTGCACATGCCAGCTTTAATAAAGGACTATTGAATTTGGGTACTTTAGCTTATTTATTTTACTTGGGTTTTATATTGGATTTGTAAAAGGCCTTTAATTTATGTTTTGGTGATGTTTATGTTTTAATTAGATTTTAATATGCCTTAACAACACAAGTTGGTATGAATTTTACTAAAACTTGGAAAGATAATGGTTTCAAAATTATAACATAATGTGTTTTTAAACCATACCATCGGTATTACACTATGTCTTTACAAATAAGCAAATTCAAATGATTTTCAAATCAAACTTGTATGACCCTAAGTCTAAAAAAAAAAAAATGGTTTCAAGTAACACTAAGGAACTATTGAGGTTTAAATGGTTTAAACTCGTTTAACCACACATTCTGGTTAAGATTTCAAAATCTCCGGGTTTCAAATACTTCATCTGATTCCAAATAAGTCTACTCAAATTGTCTCCCAAAATACACCGTGTTTCCACTTGGCTTTTAACGAAAAATTTAACCTCTCACAAACATGTTTTCCCGTAACATACCAGATTCGGACGTGGTGTCTTGTCCGGGTTTGGGGTGTTACACTTAAACACCTTGAGTTATTTTGAGTGAATCTTTAGTGAGGATGTCAACTCTTGTCAATTTTGAATTAAAGGTAATTATTTGGATAAGGGGAAACACCTATGTTTTCGTGATATGAAAATTATGACTTTGATTGTTTGAATATTTAAGACTCTTTGAGTTAAATTATCCATGTATAAATTATCTATGAATTATGATGAAACATTATCGATGAATATTATGAATTGAGGAATTTCGTTTTAGTTGTGAGTTGAGAATTTTGATTGAGGACAAGCAAAAGCTTAAGTGTGGGGGTATTTGATAAACCGTAATATGAACATATTTTAATCCCACATTTAGCATTCTTTTGGATGATTTATCCCTTTAATTATGGAAATAGGTGCTCCTAATCATTTGTTTTCATGTTTTATACTCAGGAGAGCACTGAAGAATGAAAAGAACAAAAAACAGTCAAAAACGGAGTAAATGGGTCGAATTACGAAATCGACACTGCCTGGGCTTAAGCCACACGGCCATCCTTTCTTAACAAATCAAAACTCAACCTGGCCCCTGAAATACACGACCATGCCTCTTTCACAGGATAGACCATGTCCTAGCCTCGAATCCCACGGGCGTGTGCCATGGGCGTATCCCTGACACAGCAAAGAAGAGTTTCATTCGGATTAGGATACTTTCATGCCAGGAAAGGCATATCGAAGCCTATATAAACACCCTAGGTGGCAAATTAAAGAGGAGTTTCGACAGGAGTTCGATAGAAGCCTTCTGCCAGGGCTTTTTAGGGTGTTCAGCTAGGCCAAAGAGCCAAACCAGAGGGTCCAAATTGTGGGATTAACTCGAGGAAAGCCAGTTGATTCATCTCAAGAAGCCGGGATTATACTTAAGACGGAGAATATCTCCTTCAATTCCTTCAGGGGGTTTAGGGTTTTATTTGTGTTTTGTTTTATATTTTCTTTTGAAATGTTTTCTTTTATAATTATGAACTAAACCTCTCAAATACCTGAGGGGGATGAAACTTAAGACGAATCTTGCTATTGTTTTTCTGAGCTATATGATAAATACTTGATTTGTTCTTAGCTATGTGTTCTTAATTCTTTCTTTAATATTTCAGGATATTGATTCAAGTATTGATGTGCTTAGGTGGTGGAGCAAAAGTCCCTGCCTAAGAGTAGACCTAGCATAGTTAAGCAGAGTTGATCACAACCCTAGAAATAGGATGACGTAAATCTACCGGATTAGGGTCAAACCTAATATGGGAGTCCATAGATCGAGTTAACGCAATTATAGGGGTTTTAATTGGAAAGAGATTTCAATTAATCAACCTAGGGTTAAATGTTAGTAGCCTCAAAAGAGGTATTAATATAAATTAGGGAATCCTACGGATCAAGCCAAGTGAATAAATCGTTTGGTTCAGAGTGAGATAACAAGTGAAGTCTAGGTGGATTCTTCCTTGGGTATTGTCTTAATCAATTAGTTTTCCCACTAGTATTTCCCCAATTCATTCTCTTTGTCTTTGCATCTTTAGTTTAGTAGTCAGTTAATTTTAGATTAGTTAAACAAATCCCTTAATTCTTAGGCTAAATAATAAGAAGAAAGTTAGTATTAGTACTTTTGGTTCCTTTAGGATCGACAGTCCGGTCTTGCCACTAAACTATACTACTGCTCGATAGGTGCGCTTTCATCCATCGTTGTCTTAGTTAGTTTCCAGGTTTGATCATTCTTTTTATAAATTTTTAATACTCTGACACACGATCAGTGATCCATCGATCCACATTTAAAGCAAGCCCGATCATTCAATCTACAGCTGCCGGGATGTCATTTGCCGCAGTGTTTGCACTCAGGTTGGTTCGATATGATGTTACCAACACTAGCTACTGAGGTAGCTTTCGAACTCACAGGTGGTCTATCCCGATCACGTTTAGAATAACCCACAGTAACCTTTGAATGGCTAAAGTCATCTCAAAATTTCTTTGATGCCCATTGGAATGACTTACCCGATGATCTCTTACCTGCATCTCTAGCTTCAAAACCAGCTTTTCTTTTCTCTTTCCTGAGCTCTTTAGCTTTGCATGCATGTTCAACCAGTACAAGGAACTCTTTTATTTCAAGAATCCTAACAAGCAATTTAATGTCTTCATTCAGCCCATCTTCGAATCTTTTACACATAATTGCCTCTGTTGAAACACACTCTCGAGCATACTTGCTATGTTTCACAAATTCCTGCTCATATTCTGTTACGGTCATACGACCTTGTTTCAACTCGAGGAATTCTTCACGCTTTTGATCGATGAATCTCTGACTGATATATTTCTTATGGAATTCAGTCTGAAAGAACTCCCAGGTAACCTCTTCTCTCAAAACTACGGATATCAGTGTATTCCACCAATGATACGCAAAATCTCGAAGCAATGATACAACACATTTAATGCACTCATCAGGTGTACAGGATAGCTCATCAAATACACGGATAGTATTATCGAGCCAGAATTCAGCTCGCTCAGCATCATCATCAATAGTGGCTTTGAATTCTCCAGCCCCATACTTTCTAATTTTATCAATAGGGGGCTTATGTGATCTCATTGGATCAAGTACTTGAGGTATTACAGGTATCAGAGGAGGATTAGACTGGGGTGGGGGTTGTTGAATAGCCAGATTTGTATGAATGTACTGTATGAACCAATCATTCATCATCTGATAGAAGGCTTGTTTAGCCTCACTCTCATGACTACTCGAAATCGGCTTAGATTCAGCCTGCGCTGCCCCCTAAGCAGGAGCGAGCGCATTACTTTCCACATTATCAGCTACGGCTCGATGAGATCCATTTACTGTATGAAAACACATTTCAGTTGCCAAGAATCATCACACTATCGCAATATAATAATATGGCATGTATAGCTAGGCTCACACACGCTACGTTAGTCTGAGAATTGACTAAATCGTAGCTCTGATACCAATAAAATGTAACACCCCTAACTCGTAACCATCGCCGGAATAGGGTTAAGAGGCGTTACCAGACATATCAAAACTTTTACGATCATTTCACAAACATAAAATACGCCATCATCATATCATAGCAAATCATATACATAGAGTCCCTTTAGAAGGTCTACGAGACCTTAAACATGCATTGGAAAGGGGTCAGGACTAAACCAAGCACATACAAAATTTTCTAAAAATTAAGCATTTTTCAATGTTACAGAGGTCACACGCTCGTGCGCCTTACACGGCATTAGACACACATGTGTGTCTAGGCAGTGGCAAAATAGGGCATACATACTGACTTGTCCACACGGCCACAAGACACGCCTATGTCCTAGGCGTGTGAAAATTAGGGAGGCTACTGACTTGCTCACACAACCAGTCACACACCCGTGTGTCTAGCCTGGCTTCCTGACTTGTTTTGAAATGCAACCATGAGGGACATGGTCGAGACACACGCCCGTGTGGGCAAATATAGGCCATTTGCAAGGCCAATTCGCCACCCAAAATTTGGGTCAAACCTACAAGCATCAAACAAGCCTCAATTCATGATCTAATAGCAACCAAAACATATCAAGACATGCACAATTCTATTGGAATGCCGGTACCCCATGGGGCAACAAAAAAAAATTCGGGCGATCCAAACCATGAATCCATGTGCGAGGAACGAATTGAGGTGAAGTAATGGTTTCAAAATTACCGAAACTTCAATCTGAGTAGACAACGATGCCTCGGCAACGAGAATTTTGATCTACTATCGAATCAAGCCGCTACCTTTTATGATTTTGACCTCTACGTAATCCACCCAGTTTGACGATGAATGGAAGAAATATCCAAAACTGTTTTGGAGGTTTCTTTGCTTGACGGCTGCTAGACCCCACAAGCAAAGTTTTAGTTTTTTTTTAGGGTTTCTTAAAAAAAAAAAAACTCTCTCACTCTCACCTTTTATAATTCGTATATATATAATGAATCATAATTCATAAAATTTTTATCTGAACATAATAATCATAATTAAAAATAAATAAATATAATAATGTTTTAACCGAAAATTATAATTACATTAATTATAACAAGGATTTTGATAAACTATATTTATTTAAATTTATATACCAACCAAATTCATATATTAATAGAACTATGTTCTCATTATGTGTACAACATCCTTGTACATCTAATATGTTCAATATTTGATTTCCTAAATAAATTAATTCTATAATTAATTTAATTCACGTGACAACCAAACACAATACCAACTATGTTTTATTCCGTTCATTTCAACCATATGGTGTGACCCTGTAGGTTCTTGTAATGTTAGCAGTAATACTAGAATGATTCTAATGTTACAAACAATGAGTGGCTTATAGCAATGCATCATTGCTAACTAAGTTACAAGAAGTCATGATTCGACATAACCTTTTTGATTAACCTTTCATGCATTAATCCTTAAGTCCTTTATCTCTGGAATGGACACAAGTCATGGAATAGTCACACTTGCATAGTCCATCCCATGTTTCTTGATATCTTGAGTAGACTATGATATACAAATAAGTATGACATCTCATATCAACTTATTTGAGCATGACCATGCATTTCTAGTCTCACTCAATCAAGTGGCCTAAGATATTACTCCCATTATGTAGGAGAGACTTATCCTATATTGATCAACCATATTCCTCTACATAGATTGTGGTATATCCAACATCAGCCTTTATAGAACAACTAGTTACGGTGTACGTTTGACTGTATCAAAATATACAACTCACAATGTTGGGATAATGATGATATCAAGTCTGAGGATCATATACATATTAATCACTATGAGTAATGTTGTGACTGTAGGAGCCTAAATTTGCCCGGCCCAATTGAATAAAAAAAAAAAAAAACAAACAGAAATTATAAAACAAAAATTAATAATGTCCAGTCCATTACAAACCCAAATACAAAGGCCCGGATAACCCAAAATGGATTAGGGTTTCAAAAAACCCTAAGAGCTTTCAGAACCGCTTTACGCCGCATGCCTTCAGCCACCTTACACCCACACGCGTGCCACGACCATCTCCGTACACCACGTCACTTCCGTACATGCAAAAACGACAAAACAAATGACAGCAAGAAAAACGAAGGATTTGTTGTATTTCATTTTATTTTTAATTCGGCTATGAGAACTAAAAAATAGATTGTAGTTTTTACGAAGAAAATATCAGTACAAGAAAAAAAAGCATATTCAAAAAAGGAATACCAAAAACAAACCATAGAAAGGTCTCTTCTTCTTCTTAATTTTTCTTTCTTTCTCTTTTGAAATATGTTTGTATATACATATGAAGATTTATATATATATTACACATATTTTTGAAAAAAAGAGATAATACAAAAAAAAAGGGGAAGAAAAATATACCTGAGGGGGGTCCGACCACTACACGCGACGGCGCTGACGGTGGCGGATGGCATTGATCGGTGCCGGCACTAGATCGACTATGTGAGCCAGAGAGAAAAGGAACTCTCCCTTCTGTTTTTTTTTTAAAGAGGTCTCAAGTGAATTTTTTTTGGGCGTTTGGTAACTTAAATACTAATTCAATACGACACCGTTTAGGAATATGTCTTCAAGGCATAAAACGAAGCCGTTTTGCCCCTTCAGATCTACGTGTTGACCAGACCTGAGGAGGATCCGCGCGTTTCTATGGAATGGGCTAATTTCCTTTTTGGTCCTTTCGCATTTTTAGTTTTTTAAATTAAGTTTTCTTTTGTTTTAATTTTGCCCAGAAATTTTGCGAAGTTTTAAATTTAATCCATATTTAAATGTTGCGTTTAATAACTCGGGTAAATTTCACTTTTAGTCCCTTTTAATTCACGCACATGGCGTTTTAGTCCTTTTTCGATTTCTTTCTTAATTTATTACTTTTAGCTTTCTAATTTTGTTCGATTTCAATATAGTCCTATAATTATTTTATTTAATTCTTTTTTATTTTTTAAAATTATTCCTTCTTTAAAATTAATATTAAATATTATATATTTTAAATGGTTCTAGATATTATTTATTTCTCTACGTTATTTTCATTAAATTTTTTATATATATTCTTTTTATATACATATACATAATTTATATTAAATTATTTTTATGTATAAATATTATTGATTTCATATTATTTTATGTAAATATTTTTTTAAATTTATTCACGTATATATACATATATATATTCTTTTAAATTTGTTTATGTATATAATTTGTCTTTTAAAAGACCCTTTTTTAAATTATATATTTATTTATTCCAAACACTTTCATATGTCATTATTATTTTTATATACATTATTTTATATCAAATTTTATTACATATGTATTATTTAAATTAATGCATACTATTATATATATATTAGTTGTTTATTTATTTGCCATATATTAGTTGTATTAATTTGCTTTCTATTGTATGTACCTAAATTAGTTCTTTTCAAATTTCATATTATGGTTATTCATTTGTATAATATCTTATCCATGTATATTATTCCATGTTTGTAACTTTGATTTTTACATTATCGCATCGTGATTCAAATTTTAACATTTTAATTGATATTGGTCGTTTCATTCTTGTTCCAAACAAACTAAATAAATATATTTTGAGCCAGTTTTATAATTACTTAGTAAAAGCTTTTAAAATAAAGTAATGCTCATGTTTGAAAGCTTCGAGAAAATCGTGCCTTAACTCATTGGGTTCCGATTCTTCTCGTTAAATCTAAACAACCAAGTACCCTTTTCACTTCTAATCAAAATGCATAAAAATTTTAAATAAAAAAGTTATTCTCGGAAATTTGAGACGTTACGTCCTAACTCACTGGATGTTACATTTTATCATCTCGAGGTAAGAATTTCCAAAAAACAAAGGCAATATTCTGTATTCGGGAATTTTGAGAAATTATGCCCTAACTTACTGGGTTCTAATTTTTCATAAAGCCCTAATATCCGAATATCCTTTTCAAACATTATTACACGGGTTGTAAAAATCAAGAGGCAAGTTTAATTTCGAGAATATAAATTGCTGTACCCTAACTCACTGAGTATGACATTTTATTTCTTCGAAATAAGAGGGTTTTGGCATTCAATATGATTCCGTTCAAATTTTAAGTAAATGGATCGTAATCTAGAATCTTTTCAAATTTTTGGCATTAAGACATTAGATAATCAATTAGGTACCAATTTTGGGCGTTGCGAGGGTGCTAATCCTTCCTCGTGCGTAACCGACTCCTAAACCCGTTTTTCTTAGAATTTGTAGACCAAAATTAATTTCTTTTAAATATAATAAAATGTTTTATAGGTGATCAAATCACACCTAACCAAAAAGGATTGGTGGCGACTCCATTTTTGATTTTCCAATCGATCCCTATGTTTTTTTTAGAAAAAAATGGTTTCGACAGCTTGGAGACTCCACTGGGGACATGAGAGAGTCGAGCCGTAAAATTAATTGTTTTCTATTATGTTGTCAAAAGTTGAAAATCTAGTTCGAAAAATTACGATCCTATTATTACATTCATTCATATTGTTGTGATTACTGTGGTTTGAGTCTTGTAGAATACTTTTGCATCATATTGCTTGACCGCTGGGTCACACCGTTTTAAGTGGGAGTGAGAAGCTACTCCTTCATGAGGTTTTCACCTCTGTGCAGGATAGTGAATCACTTTCGGGATACATCCGTACCTATGTCTTCGTGAGATTTTCATCTCCGTGCAGCCACAGGAAAATGTATTCCCCTTAACTGAACTCGGTCCGTATGAGCCTATAATGGGTGAGGATAAAGGAATCTGTAGGTTCGGGTACCTCTCTTTAGAACCAAACCACATGTAGTGAACCCTAGGAGCCCACTTTAGGTAGAACTATGTTGAACCCTAGCAGTCACCTGGATAGATGTTTGACTATTTTTTGTTTGATTTGATTTTTACCATCTGTATATGATACTAACGTGTTTTCTTTTGTTTATGACTACATTGCATTTCATCATCATAGAAAGGAGGTGTTGATTCATATTTGATTGCTAAATAGAATAGTTTGTCATAGGAAAATGGATTGCTTGATAAAGTGGGCTATAATGCGTTCATCCAAATATAGTCCAAGTAAACACAATGAGAAAAGATTATATGAATTTGCCTCGTTGCCCGGGGATTCAAGCCAATAAGGATTATTCAAGAGTCATCATGTCTCAATTTTCTTAAAGAAGCTTATGAACATCGCGGAGGATAAGTGAGTGAAGAGGCACGGCTTGGATCAAGTAATACGGAGCTAGAGGAGGCATCTATTGAGAAAGTTCACGGGACACAACCATAACATCCGGATACGAAGAAGAGATTGGTATCTTTACTTGGGCTATGAGGACAAAGCCACATATGTAAACCGCTTTATGTAAAGGGGTTTATTTTCTAGAAAAGTTCTTCTAATGGAATTGAATTCAGAATCAATGCCTCTCCTTCTTTTTGCATTGTATTTAATGCATTTGCATTACATCATATCACATGCACTAAAATTTATAGAAAGATTCTAATTAATTAAAACTTATTTCAGTAACCTGGAAGCCGACAAAACCTTACCAAATATGCATCTTTACGGCACAAGGAAAAAGACAAGTCAATGGATAAAAGACTAGAAAAATTAGAGCAAATGCAAAAGGATTTACAAGAACAAATGCAGGCACAGATACAAGAGCAGCTAGCTAAGATCCAGCAAGAGATGAGGGATCAAATGATGGAGTCCCAAAGAAACATGATGGCTCAATTGTCTCAACTGCTGGCAGGAAAGATAAACAAAGGGAAAGGCATCATGGATAATATTAGGGAAAATAATGAAGATCGTCAATATCCACCTGGTTTCACTCCAATGCATGTACAGGCACAACCCGAGATAAATCCACAAAGATCATCTGTTACTATCAGGCCACAACAGTTTCAGGCTGGAGCCTTGATACTAATGAACTTTCAGGCTGGCTCAAGCTCTAACCCTGGCAATAATTCAAATAATCCAATTTTTCCTGATTTGGATGAAGTGGTAGAAGAGGAAAGAACAATGACAGAATCAAAAATGAAATTAGAAGAAAGGTGTAAGTGGTTGGAGGAGAAATTTAAAGTAATGGAAACTACTGATTACCGTTGTGGAATCGATGCGAAGGATTTAAGCTTGGTCCTAGATCTAGTGCTCCCACTGAAGTTTAAAATGCCAGAGTTTAAAAAGTACAATGGGACTAGCTGTCCTGAAGCACACATAACAATGTCCTGTCGGAGAATGACAAGATATGTCAACAATGACCAGTTATTAATCCACTGTTTTCAAGACAGTCTGACCGGGTCTGCGGCCAAATGGTACAATCAGTTAACCCATTCCCGAATTGGTTCATGGAAAGACTTGGCTCAAGCTTTCATAAAATAATACAGCCACGTGGAAAACATAGCACTCGACAAGATTACACTCCAGAACATGGAGAAGAAGACAAACGAGAGCTTCAAGCAATATGCCCAATGATGGAGGGAAGTGGCAACGCAAGTCCAACCACCACTCTCAGTGAAAAAGACGACCATGCTCTTCATCAGTACTTTGAAGGCTCCCTTCATCAACCACATGTTGGGAAGCGCTACTAAAAGCTTTTCTGATATCATAATGTTTGGGGAGATGATAGAAAATGCGATAAGATGTGGAAAGATTGAAGTAGGGGAAGGCACCAAGAGATCAGCCCCGATAAGGAGGGAGAATGAGGTGAATAACATGAGTGCATATAAAAAGGGTCATTCAAGAGCGATCACGGTGAGCCACCCAAAAAAAATAACCACTAATCATCAGGGTCCCCCGAGACAAGAATCCACCACAAGGGCAAACACCGAAAGGATATAGTTCACACCTATACCCATGACGTATAGAGAGCTGTACCAGAACCTCTTTGATGCACATGTGGTGGCTCCTCATTACATAGAACCAATGCAACCCCCATACCCCAAGTGGTATGATACAAATGCTCAATGCGAGTACCACGCGGGAATAACAGGTCATTCGATCAAAAATTGCATTACATTTAAAAAGTTGGTCGAAAGGCTCATTAAAATAGGGGTTGTGTTCGATGATTCATTAGAACCAAACGAAGCAGTAAATTGTGATAATTGAAGGAGGGGGCAGGAGAGTTGCGATTCCTTGAAGAAGTCATCTGAAGCACGAAAATTGAGAAATCAAAACATTAATAGGGAACTGAGGAATAAAAGTTTTCCAAGAATCTGCCCTTATGTACTTTGGAGTGTTTTGAACATTGGGACTGTGGAAGAGACCTTTATTTTTAAAGCTAATCTAGAGCAATATTCAAAACACGCTTGTTTCTTCTAGCCTAGAAGCAATAAGAGTCCTTTTGTGAGATAGGCTTGTATTCAGAATCTTCATTTCACTAAAATGCAGTTCTTTTAAGTAAATACTCTCTTATTCTTTCTAGTTATATATTCTTTTATTCTTTAGACCTTCTTTCAAATATTCTTTCATGCTTCATTCATGTCCATATCATAAAATAATCATCATAAGAATCATTTTATTCTCTGGAATCTTCTTTCGTACCTACAATAGGTCCCCATATATCACCGACATGAGCAACACTGCTATGGAATCAGAATCTCCTTTTAAGTGAGACGCATGTCTAGAGGGATCTCAGGACTTTGAAGATGACAGAGATTGTAACCTATCTTTTGATCTGTTAAGGATGATAGAATAGGATGAAAAACAAATCCTACCTTACAAAGGGTTAGCGTACGTTGAGAGCCAAGGAAGGAGATGAAGATCGAAGCCTAGCTCAATGCAGAAATAAGATTTCCTATATGTGGGGAATGGATGTTATCAAGCTAGTCTCATCAAAAGCTTCTGGCCAACATCATTTCATTTTCGTGAATGTCGGTTACTTCATTAATATGGTGAAAGTCACTTCATATGCCAATCTTACAATGTCGACAGTCATCAAATCCCACTCTCAATGCCAAAAATAAAAACTAAAAATCAGGTGCCAACAAAGAATGCCGGGAAGTATCATGTACATAACCGCACATTGTCAAAAGTTTACAGTTTGTTTAAAGATCAGACGCCATATCAGTGCAGCAAAGGCAGCCAAAAAAATAAAAGTAAAAATAAAAACAAAAAAGGATCGTAAAAGATAACCGAGACTTGTAAAGATTGGTATACAGAAGTTACTATGCATATCGAACGTCAGCCAGGACCTTCACCGGGGCAACACCTCTCTCATTGGTTCATGGAATGGAAATAGTTTTTCCTATTAAAGTCGAGATTCCTTCTCTTCGAGTATTGTCAGAGTTGGAGTAAAACACCCCCAAACCCGGCCCACGAGCCTTAACCGAATCTGGTATGTTCCCCGGTATAAACCATTTCAAATTCTTTTGTTACTTAGGAAAAACTTGTGTGTTTTGAAAGAAAGTTTGTTTTGGGTTGGGCTTGAGTTGAAAACAAGTTTATCTCATTATTAAAAATCCCTTTACTTTAGGTGACAAAACATTTAGGCTTTGTTTTAAAATAAATTTACTTAATCTTTTAATAAATAAAAGTTTGTAAGCTTAATAAATAAAAACAGAATAAAATATTCCTACTAAGGCCTTATTACATCAAATAATTCCCTAAATTTAAATTCAAAATACTTAAAGTAAAATAGTCCAAATAAAAGAAATCTGAACTTCACATGGCCTCCACTAAGCATCTCATCATTTCGGTCCATCAATGGTCGTCACCGAAAAATAATCCCATAACGGGGTGAGTCAACAGACTCAATGTGTAACCAACACTTAAATTTAATATTTCAGGCATACAATATCATACATGTTCATAAAGCATTTAAACAATATGATGCAACCCAAACCCAAACCTATATGCCATCCGCTACACACCACCCATACCATCCTGCACACTTTAGGGACTACTAAGTCAACCCTCCATCCGCTACACACCATCGAAGGCAGTCGCTGCAGACGACATGCTCATCGCCCTTATAAAAATTCATGGTCTTAGGTCACCACATTTAGAATTCGTGGTCTTAGGTCACCACATTCAGTTATCGTGGTCTTAGGTCACCACATTCAGATTTTGTGGTCTTAGGTCACCACATTCAGATTTTGTGGTCTTAGGTCACCACATTAACTTCACCTTTTCATATAACCCATATGCCCCCATTTTTCATACACAATATGCAAAATCATGCCTTAATTCACATTCTTATCACTTTTCACATGTTAAAAATAACATATATTCATATTCCTAGTAGGAGTAGGAAACGTACCTTAGTACTTTGTACCATAGTATGGTACCTTAGCCATATTCACATTCTTATAAGCATGCACATTTAATTTAAAACATAGCCATGAACATATTAAAACTTAGGGTAGGGTACACACCTGATTCGCTTAACAATTTCACTTGAAATCCCAAATTCGATCTTAGATCTTTAACTCCCTACATTTGGCCCATATTGAATATTTAATGAAAAACTCATTCGGTCATAAAACCAAATCCTAGTACGATTTGTGTACTAAAACTTACCTTAATATCGATTTGCTTATTACTCAAATCCAGAAAACTTTGCTATTCTCCTCCTTGTATTCGGCCAAACACTGGATCTCTACATAGGTTAGTTTCAGCTTTTTAACATGTAAGAAATAGATCTTAGTATCAATACAGGCCTTGGCCGAATGCTATAGATACTTACCTTGTGGATTTTAAATCCCGAAACTCACCAAATAATTAGGGAACACGCGGCCTATGGTGTACCTTCGGGAAAAGAATTTCTTCTTCCTTGTAGTCGACTGATCCTTAGATCTATTAACTTGTTAGTTTCGACTATTTTGAATATTTAAAGAACAGATCTAAATACTAATCTAGGCTTTAACTGAATATACATAGGTGCTTACCTTCCAAATCTTAAATCCTGAATTGGATCCTTGCTTCCTTAATGCTGTCGAAATTCCTATAACCATATGTTAGATTTAATCTAACATTAAAGCATAAAACATGGCCTTTGTCCGAATATACATATGTCTTACCTTAGATCCTTGAAATCCCGAAAGATACCTTCTTGTAGTTGAAAATTCTTAAATCCCGAATACACACCTTTTAAGAAATCGGCAGCACCCTTGTTAAAAGCCCCTTAAAGAATCGGCCTTGATGACTAGATGATAAGGTTTGCTTTTAGGATTTAATGGAGAAGTCGGCTAGGGTTCTCTTGGGGTATTCGGTTTCCATAAAAAAAAATAAAGAAAAGAAGACTTGGGAATTTTGGCAATGGTGGACTATAGATTGACAACAAATGAAAGAGAAGAGAGAGAGAGAGCACTAAGAAATTCGCGAGAGAAAAGAGGAGGAAGAAAATTGACGAGTAGCCCTATTCTTTCCCTCTTATAGTGAAATTACTACTCGAAATCCCTTACTTGGCCACCACTCTTCTATTTTGATTACTTTATCCTTTGAATTATCACTTTATTAAAAGAATTAATCCAACAATTATCTCCTAAAATAATGATAAATAAATCTATTATTTATCTCCTATTTAGACGAAATTTAAAGAGAATAAAACTCTTCCCTTGGGTTCCTTAGTGCCGTCCACTTCCTCTCTTTGTAGCAAAATAAAACTCCTTTATTTGCTCCCAAGTGACTCGAACCTAGGCCCAATACCCTTGTATGTGGCGTCACCTACCGGGCCTCAAGTGATATCTTGAGCCACTTTTCCAAGCTTTGTTTGTGTGTCAAATTCCTCCTATTAATTTTCTTAAAGCCACCTTGCCTTAGTTTCCTCTTTTAAAACTTGACATTTCCTTACATTTCCAGGTTTCTAAAAATGTTCACTTTCCTATTTTAACTTAACATTTCCAAGTTTCCAAAGTGTTCACTTTCCTCTTTTAAGCTTAACATTTCCAAGTTTCCAAAATGTTCACTTTCCTCTTTTAACTTAACATTTCCAGGTTTCCAAAGTGTTCACCATACATTCATAACACATAAGACATGCCATTTCGTATAATTAAACCAATAATGCATAGGCCCATTTTCAGGATGTTACATGGAGAATGGATCCAATCCCTATATGATCAGTTGAATAGAATGGATTAAAAGCTATTCATTGTGGTTCTATACACTAGAAATCAATGATTTGAGCTTACAACCAAAGGTTCACCCCAGAGAATTTCATGAGGGAACATTAACGAATGTCTTTCCATGTAAAAGATACTTCAGAGGAAAGTAGATGCCAAGCTAGGAAGGACCTCTTGTAGTAAAGAAGGCTTTCTTGGAGGAGCATTGATATTGACTAGGATGGATGGCAAATATCTGTCCAATCTAGTGAATCCAGAGGTATTTTACATGAAAGGGGAAAGGCCAAGGTAAAAAAACCCGCAAAGGGTGCCTTGATACCAATAAAAATAAAAAAATCAAAAAAATCAATCAAAAAAGAAAAATGAGAGGCCAAGGTGAAAACCCGCAAAGGGCGCCTTAAGACCAAAGGGGATTTGAGTTGAAAAGCCAAGAAGGGCAGCTCAAACTTGGATTAAAGTAGGGCATACAGTAGTCTTGTTATGCTTGAATTAGAAATGAAGAAGTATGCTGTACCATCCTGAAAAGGGCCTATGCATTTTGGCCTAATTGTACAAAAAGACATCTTTTATGTGTTTTGGAATAAATTTGGAATGATTTTTGGAAACCTGAGAATGTATGGAAATGTTATGTTGGAAATAGGAAAATGACTATTTTTGGAAACCTAAGCAAATTAGGAAAGTGAACATTTTGGAAACCTAAGTAAATTAGGAAAGTGAACATTTTGGAAACTTGAACATTTTGGAAACACGAACATTTTGGAAATGATCCAAAATGGAAACTGAACATTTTGGAAACTTGAAAATGTAAGAAAAATGGCAAGTTCTGAGCCGATCGAAAATTTTAGGAAACTTAAAATGATGCGAAATGTCAAATTTTAAAGTTTAAAATAGGAAATAAGGGCAAGATGGCCTTAAAAGAAAAAGTTGGTAAAGTTTGACACACAAACAGGCTTGGAAAAGTGGCCTGAAGGTGTCACTTAGAGCCTATGGAAATGGCGCCATGTGTAAGAGGAATGGGCGACTTGAGTCACTTGGGAAGCAAATAATGAAGGTTTATTTTGCTTCCATAAGTAAGAGGGTGGCGCACCTATTTTCTAGAAAGGGAGGAGTTTTATTTACGTTAAAACTTGATAAATTAAGTGATAAATAAAGGATTTTCTTTTAATAAGATAAATGAGGAGATAAAGGATGGATTAAATACTTTTAATTTAAATAGGTGATAATTAAAGGAGATAATATTATCATTTATGGGGAGTAGTGGCCAAGAAAGGGGCTCTCCTATTGATAATTTCGGCTAAAGAAGGAGAACTAAAGGCTTTTCTCTCACCCTTTCCTAAGTGTGCCAAAATTTTCCTAGCTCTCTCCCCCTTTCTGCCGATTTTTTTTTAAAGCAAAATCCATCTTCTCTTCTTCTATTTTCTTCTCTGTTTCTACTGTCAAAGTCGAATCTTTGTTGATTCTAAGTAAAGAAGCAATCAACTACAACATCAAAAGGGTAAGATTTGTGGTCAATCAATTTCTATTCCTTTCCTTTTACCAAAATCGGGTACTAATCCTATTAGCAATTTTGGCCGATTCTGCAAGGGGTCTCTCAGGTTTCTACCATTATCGAATAGAAGGATCAAGGATCTAAGGTAAGAAATATAGATATTCGGTCAAGGTTATGATTATGTCTCAATATTAGATTAAACCGACATGAAGTTGTAGGGATTTCGACAGATATTCAAGGCAAGGGAAACTTTTGGGATTTGGAAATTGTAAAGTAAGTGCATAGATCCAATCGGCCTAGGAATATTTTGGTATTATTTTTCATTTATTCAAAAGTTAGAAACTGACATAAATTACTTGGTTTGGTGGTTAGCCGATTTTAAGAAAGAGGAACATAAATCTTCGGGATTTGATTATCAATCAAATCGGCAAGCAAGGTAAGTATTAGTAATACAATTCCTATTAGGATTTGGTTTTAAAAGCGAAAAGGCTATTAATGTGTTTTTGTATGATGGGCCGAATATAGGATCTAAAGTTAGATCGGGATTTTCGGGATCTCAAGGAACCTATTAAGCAAATCAGGTGTGTACCCATATTAACCTTCAATACGATATATGGCAAATATTAATTTTATGATTATACGAAAGAATGTGAATATGGCTAAGTACCCTAATGTGGTACAAAAAGTACTCAGGTACGTTTCCTACTCCAGATAGGATTATGAAATATGTTATTTTATAACATGTGAAAATATGTATATGAATGTGGAAATAAGTATGTTGTGCATGATATAAAATTTATGGGGCATACGGGATCTATGTGAAAGGGGAAGAAGGTGTTGACTTCGGTCTCACCAACGGAATATGGTGACTACGGTCACAACATTTTGAATATGGTAACTCCGGTTACATTATCTGAATTTGGTAACTTCGGTTACATTATTTGAATATGGTGTCTGATGACACAAATTATATGGGCGATGAGCACGTCGACTCTGACGCCTTCGATGGTGTGTAGCGGATGGAGGGTTGACTTAGTAGTCCCCATGGTGTGACTGGCAGGTACGGGTGGTGTGTAGCGGATGGACAAATAGGCTTGGGTTTGGGTTGCATCATCATTTATTTTATATGGATGTGAATTTGATATGAACATGCATGCCTGATTTGTTGAATGTTAGTACTGTGTGCACATTGAGTCTGTTGACTCACCCCGTTGTGGGAATTATTTTCAGGTGATGAACAAGGATTTGACCGGGACGGTAGACCTCGAGGTGGCCATGTTCCATTTGAAGATTTTATTCGATTTGGACTTTATTATTTGTTTTGGGTTTTACTTGATGTAATAAGGCCATAAGGCTCAGTGGATTTTTCTTATTCTGCTTTACTTTAAATTGTTATGTTACGAACTATTATGACTAAAGTTAAGTGATTTTTTTTTAAACCCTAAAAATTATTTTGTCACTTTAATAAAAATTGGATTTCCAAGATTAATTAAATGGGTTTCCAATCTAAGCCCAATCCACAACAACATTTTTCTAAATATTTTACAAATTTTCTCTAAGTAACGAAAATCTTTGAAACCGATTTACTTTAGGAACATACCAGATCCGGTTCAGGCTCGTGGGCCGGGTGTGGGGTGTTTCATATGCTATGTCTTGGAGCATCGAAAAAACACTCCGGATCCCCTAAACACAGATTGAGCTCGAAATGGTCCTCAAGAAGTTTGTACAGAAAAGCTCAGGCTGCGATATCTAGGACACCTAGTTTTCATATTACCCATTTTGAATTTTCTATCTTTGATTACTTTATTCGTTTCAAAATACACTCCCAATAAATTTTCTTCTTGATTGCACTTGCTATCTTTGCTTAACTTATTGGTTTCGAGCTATGCTCCTAGTTAATTTCCTTCTCGCCCATGGTTATGATCTTTTTCAAGCATTCTATGTTGAAATAACGATTAGTGGACTAATAACACTTTCATAAAAGGAGTTTCGCATATTACTTTGGAAGCTTCTAAATAATACAAGAACCTGAAACAGGGCCATTGTTTAGAACTTACTAAGCTTAAGGGCTGGAAATGTTTGAGAAGGAAAAGTCTAAATTGAGGCTATCTCCTTGGATTTTCTGTCAAAAATAGTTGGTGATACAGTCTTGACGGAACACGAGCAATGACAACCCAAGCGTAGAAGGGATCATTCTAAAAAAATGATATTCCACATCCATGCGAGTATCATGTATACACATCTGGTTGGGTCACTAGGGGAGTTATCTGTTAATGGAACAAGTTATAGATCCTATACCCCTTAGTTACAGTGGGATAGATGGAAGCTGATACAAATCCTATACCCTTGAGTTGCAGTAGGATGGATTGAAGAAGAAACAAATCCTACATTTTGAAGTCGTAGTGGGATGGATAGGAAAAGATTCAGATCCTATACCGCTATGTCACAATGAGATGAACATTGAAGTTGCAGTGGGACAAATCTGTTGAGCAAAATATAATTGTTTTCTCGAGTTTTCTGTCAAGAATACCAGCCGAACAAGATGGAAGCATACGTCAGTGATAAAGCCTTGATAAACAATGGCGATGACAACCCTAAGCATTTAAAAAAAGGGATCATTCTCATGAAAGTTTGCATTCATGCAAAACACATTTAGTTAGGAGCATTTGATTCATTTCGATCATTGCATCCTAATCATCATACATTTAAAAAAGATCATTCTCATGACATTCTGCATTCATGAAAATGTCATCCAGTTAGGAGCATTTGATTCATTCTGATTATTGTGTCCTAATCATTGTACCTTTAACAAAGGATCATTCTCATAACATTCTGCATTCATGCAAATGTTATCCATAATATCATTTAGTTAGGACCATTTGATTCATTCTGATCATAGCATCCTAATCATTTGGCATAAATAGATACATGAAACCGATTCTACAGATCATGTCCCTAGAGGATGGTGTAACAACATCGGTGAATACACAGATTTTATCTCTATGAGGTAGAAATGGAGCAGATCGAAGATGGCGAATCTTGTCTCCCTGAGCAGTAGTGGAACAGATTTAAGCCACCAGTCCTATCTCCCTGAACAGCAATGGTATAGGTCAAAGATTGTAGATCTTGTCACCCTAAGCAGTAGTGGAACAAGATCAAACGGCAAATCTTTTTTCCCTAAGTAGTAGTGGAACATATTTAAGCTAGCAGCCCTAACTCCCTGACCAGTAGTGGAATAGGTCGAAGATTGTAGATCTTGTCACCTTAAGCAGTAGTGGAACGGATTTAAGCCACCAGCCCTATCTCACTGACCAACAGTGGAATAGGTCGAAGATTGTACATCTTATCACCCTAAGCAGTAGTGGAACAAGATCGAATGACAAATCTTGTCTCCCTAGCGATGAGTGGAGCAGATTTAAGCCACCAAAGAATATCTCCCGACCAAAGATGGAATAGGTCAAAGATTGTAGATCTTGTCACCCTAAGCAATAGTGGACCAAGATCGAACAACAAATCTTGTCTCCCTAAGTAGTAGTGGAACAGATTTAAGCCACTAGCCCTATCTCCCTAACCAATAGTGGAATAGGTCGAAGATTGTAGATCTTGTCACCCAAGCAGAAGTGAACCAAGAGCGAATGGCAAATCTTGTCTCCCTAAGCAGTAGTGGAACAGATTTAAGCCACCAGTCTGGCATCCCTGAGTTTGTAGTGGAGCAGATTGAAAATAGCAGATCTTGTCTTCCTGAGAGTGTAGTGAAGCGGATTGAAGATACCAGTCTAGCATCCCTGAGTTTGCAGTAGAGTAGATTGAAGATATCAGATCTTGTCTTCTTGAGATCGCAGTGAAGCGGATCGAAGATACTAGTCTGGCATCCCTGAGTTTACAGTGGAGCAGACCGAAGATTGTAGATCTTGTGTCCCTAAACAGTAGTGGAGCAGATCAGTTAAAGATTGTAGATCTTATCTCACTAAGTATTAGTGAAACAAATCAAAAACTACAATTCTTATCTCCTCGAAGTTCCAGTGACGTAGGTTGAGGCTGCAAATCCCTTCCTCCTAAGATTACATTGAGGATCAAACCTTATTTCCTTAAAGTTTCAATAGGGAAGATTGAGGTTACAAATCTCTTCTCTCTGAATTCTTATCGCCTCAAAGTTCCAGTGGAGTAGGTTGAGGCTACAAATCCCTTTTCCGTGAGATTATATTGAGGATCAACCCTTATTTCTATGAAGTTTCAGTAGGGAAGATTGAGGTTACAAATCTTTTCTCCCTAAATTCTTATCTCCGCAAAATTCCAGTGGAGTAGATAAAAACTACAAATCTTTTCTCCCCAAAAATTACAGTGCAGTATACCAAGGTACCAATTCTACGCCCCTGAAGACACAGTGGATTAAGAACGAGGTTGCCTGAGGAAAGTGAAAACCAAGAGAAGTCAAGACTTAGCAGATCCAGGCAAAATTGGCCCTTTTATAGTCTTTACTCTATTCTCGTTACATGACAACAAGAAAAGAGGGGCAGCTGTAGGAGCCCAATTTTGCCCGAGCCCAATTGAATAAACCAAAAAAAAAAACAAACAGAAATTATAAAACCAAAATTAATAATGTCAATCCATTACAAACCCAAATACAAAGGCCCAGATAACCCAAAATGGATTAGGGTTTTAGAAAAACCTAAGAGCTTTCAAAACCTCTTTGCACCGCATGCCTTTAGCCACCGTACATCCATACTCGTGCCACCACTGCCTCCGTACACCACGTCACTTCTGTACCTGCAAAAACAACAAAACAAATGACAGTAAGAAAAACGAAGGATTTGTTGTATTTCATTTTATTTTTAATTCGGCTATAAGAACCAAAAAATAGATTGTAGTTTTTATGATGAAAATATCAATACAAGAAAAAAAGTAGATTCAAAAAAGGAATACCAAAAACAGACCCTAGTAAGGTCTCTTCTTCTTTTTTTATTTTTCTTTCTTTCTCTTTTGAAATCTATTTGTATATACGTTTGAAGATTTATATATATATATATATATATTACACATATTTTTGAAAAAAGATATAACACAAAAAAGGGGCAGAAAAATATACCAGAGAGGGGTCCGACCACCATGCGCGGCGGCGCTGATGATGGCGGATGGCGTTGATCGGCGCCGGCACTAGGTCGGCCATGTGAGCCAGAGAGAAAAGGGACTTTCCCTTCTTTTTTTTAAGAAGTCTCAAATGAATTTTTTTTAGGCGTTTGGTAACTTAAATACTAATTCAAAATGGTGCCATTTAGGAATATGTCTTCAAGGCATAAAATGATGTCGTTTTGCCCTTTCAGATCCGCATGTTGACCCAACCCGGGGAGGATCCTTGCATTTCTATGAAATGGGCAAATTTCCCTTTTGGTCCTTCCGCATTTTTAGTTTTTTTTAAATTAAGTTTTCTTTTATTTTAATTTTGCCCAGAAATTTTGCACAGTTTTAAATTTAATCCATATTTAAACGTTGCGTTTAATAACTTGGGTAAATTTTGCTTTTAGTCCCTTTTAATTCACGCGCATGGCATTTTAGTCCTTTTTCGATTTCTTTTTTAATTTATTGCTTTTAGCTCTCTAATTTTATTCTGATTTCAATATAGTCCTTTAATTATTTGATTTAATTGTTTTTTATTGTTTTTTAATTATTCCTTCTTTAAAATTAATATTAAATATTATATATTTTAAATGGTTCTAGATATTATTTATTTCTCTATGTTATTTTCATTAAATTTATATATATATTATTTTTATATACATTTATATAATTTATATTAAATTATTTTTATGTATACATATTATTGATTTCGTATTATTTTATGTAAATATTTTCTTTTAAATTTATTCACATATATATACATATATATATATATCTTTTAAATTTGTTTATGTATATAATTTGTCTCAAAGACCCTTTTTAAATTATATATTTATTTATTCCAAACACTTTCATATGTTATTATTATTTTTATATACATTATTTTATATCAAGTTTTTATTACATATTTATTATTTAAATTAATGCATACTATTTTATATATATTAGTTGTTTATTTGTTTGCCATATATTAGTTGTATTAATTTGCTTGCTATTATATGTATTCAAATTCGTTCTTTTCAAATTTCATATAATGGTTATTTGATCGTGTCAAACAGTCGAGTTTTAAAATTTATAAAAAGAATGATCGAACCTGTAGACTAACTATGACAGCGATAGAGCAAGCGCACCTATCGAACAGTAGTATAGTTTAGGCAATAATATCTTATCGAACCCAAAGGAACCTAAAAGTACTACTACTCACTTTCTTTCTATTATTTAGCATAAAATATGGAGTGATTGGTTTATTAAATTACTGTAAAACTAAACTAGATGCAAAGGCAAAAGAATGAATTGGAGAAAGACTTTAGGAAAACTCAGTTGATGAAGACGATACCCTCAGGAAGAATCCATCTATGACTTCACTTATTATTTATCCCTAAACCATATGATTTCTTTACTTAGCTTGATCCGTGAGACTCCTTAACCTATATTAAACCCTCTCTCGAGGTGAATAACATTTAACCTTAGGTTAATTAGTGGAATTCTCGTTCTCTTCTAATAACCACCTAAGGAAGCAGTAAATCGATCAATGGATTCCCATATTAGGTTTCACCCTAATCTGGAAAAATCTCGTAACCCTATCTCTAGGCGCCCGATCAACTCCGCTCAATTATGCTAGATCTACTCTTAGGTAGGGTCTATTCCTCCTCCACCTAAGCACATCAAATTAAATTAAGCAACATAATTAAGAACAATGTAACATCCAAAAATTTGAGTATCAATATGTTGCTTGTCTTTGGTGTTAGCTCGGGTATAATTTTATTGTGTGATTAATATAGTCTTGAAAAAGGCTCGGGTTTACTTGGAATTAGAATAAATTTTACTAAAGAGTACTTTAGTGTAGAGAAATCAGGTGACCTTGAAGTTAAGTTAATTAAGTGATAAAAGATGGCATAAGATGAGTAATTGGCAAAGAGGTGATGCGCCATAAGCTGGACTTGAGGGGAGAGGTTCGAATCTCCTAGCATGCATTTTGGCGACTTTAATTTTTGCATCTATATGGCATGTGTCGGTCATGGATAAGGGTTAGAATGAGTTGGATTAAATTTTTATGGTAAAAGGATTTAAGGTTATGGTAAGCATGAGTTAAGGGATGGAATTGTCTGACTTTGGGGATAGGATTTCTCAAACTTAAGGAAAATGGAGGATGTAAGGCTTGAGTCTAGGTTGATGTTTTGGTAACTTTTTCATGGCCATTTTGACCATGAATGGGGACAGTTTTGTGGACTAAAGGAGGGAGCTGATTTTGGGTGGTGAATTTTGGTGATAGGCTAGTTTGATTGGTAGCTTTGGGGGGGGTATTACCTTTTGGTCATTTTTGCTTTTGCAAAACACTTTCTCTCCATCCATTTTTCTCCCTTGGCCGAATGTATTGGTATAGAAGAAAAACAACTTTTTTTTCATTTCTTATGGCCATACTTTTGACCATTTTATCACCTTATTTTTGCAAAAGCCTCTCCTAGTGCCGAAACTACCAACACAACAAGCCATAGTTTTCATCCCCCATTGTCGAATGCACCATTGTCTTAAACACTCTCTCTTTGCCTTTCTTTTACCTTGGATAATTTAATTATAAACCTATCATTCTCTTTCTCTTTCTTTCATCTCTTATTTTCTTTTCAACCATACTTTCTTCATTATTTTTCTCTCATGCCGAATTTCAGTGACTATCTACCTAAACCAAAAGTTTTTTACTTTTCACATATTCTTTCTTCTCAATTCTATTTTATTCAAACTTTGAATATTCGATAAGAATCCTCTTTGATAGTTTTAATTTTGTTCTTATTTGCTTTATTTCTGAATCCTTAGGTTGGTTTTAAAAAACCTTTTGATCGAAATCTTCATCCATTTCTCTTAAATAAATTCTCTTCATTTTATAGTGAAATAGAGAAAGGCCGAAACTCAAGTGTTCGTAAGCATCGTGAATCATTGGAATCGATTTAAGGTGTTAAGGTAAGGGATTATTAAGGACTCTCATATTACTCGACATACTGATATAGATGGATTATTAATCGATTTCATTTTAGGGGATGTTATCGCTCAATTGTCATATTATGGAACGAGGATATTTGTGGTAAGCCAATCTCATTCTTAAAACTATTAGTCATAATTTCGATAATTTATTAGTCGGACTAATGATCTTTTGTCAATAGAGACAATCAAGATAGGGACAAAAAGGGCAGTAAATAGTGTTCGGAAGAGGGGTGGTTCCGCTATTCCCCCTAAGTTTAAGCGAAGGACTATTTCGAGAATCAGAGATTTCCCATCGGGTTGTGGATGCTCATCCGAGGAGAACCAATTGTTTGAAGTCGTTCGTACTCCCAAACCTTTGTTTGTTCGTGGATTTTCATCGGGTAACGAATCAACAATCGGGGAGAAACCGCAAATAGAAGTGGTTCGAATTTCTGAGGGTAAAAGTCTAGATTGTTTTTCTAAGATTCGACTGCTAGATAAATAATAGTGTTCTAATTTATCATGATGCGTTTAGGTATCGACGAGCGAGAAAGTCTAGTTCTCACAGTAACCAGGTGTGTAACTTCACACTTATCTCGGGTTAGATACTATACTGTAAGTATTGGGAAAAATCGTAAAGATGACAAAATCAAAAAATGCATAATAATTAATACTTTTGTGTAAATACATGAAAACTGTTAAAGTTGTGAAATTTACGAAAATGCCCTCAATGAGTTAATTGGTAAATAGTAAATTTTATGCCTCATGTGTAATTGGGCCAAAAATCTTCTAGATCGTTAATTGGGCTGAAAATCTACTAGATTGTTAATTGGGCCGAAAATCTGCTAGATCGTTAAATGGGCCGAAAATCTGTTAGATCGTTAAATGGGCCAAAATTTGCTAGATTGTTAAATGGGCCAAAAATCTACTAGATCGATATATGGGCCAAAGTTGCTAGATTGCTAAATGGGCTAAATGTTTTTTTGTCTTATTGGCCAAAATAAAAACTTGATATATAGACTCACATGTATTATGGGCTTTTTGTTAAATTATCATATGGATATAGATTGTTATGCATACATGATTGCATGGGCTGGGATAAATGATGAAGAGAAGAAAGGCCTGTTGCCAAAATCTAGTTCGGTGGCTCTGCCACAAATATTTTAATGGCTTAATGCCTCTAGTTCAGTGACTTTGTCACAATCTAGTTCGGTGGTGCACCACAACATTTTTAAAAATGGCTTTATGCCTACGATTGGTGTGTTGGCGGGGTAGGTTGACTTGATCCCCACAGGTGTGTTGGTTGGTACGGGTGGTGTGTAGCGGATGGAAATTATGTTTGGTTGGGAATTTCATTTTACATGCATTTTATTTATTATATTGTTAAATTCGTATATGAGCTCAAGCCCAAAATAATGACTTGATGATCCAGCCTAGTGGATATGGTAAGTGAGTTATACACTGAGTTCTGAGTAACTCACTCCGTTTAATTATCCATCTCAGGTAATGGCAATTGACGGAGGCTTGGGCCGAGGATGACTTCGTGGAGGCCATACTTCGAACATGGGTTTTATAAACTATGAACTTTTAATTAAGATTTTTTTTAATTACTTTTTTGGGTATGATGTAATAAGGCCTTTATTAATATTTCATGGATTTTTATGTGTGGATGGATTTAAATTTTGTTTTAGATATTTAATACGGGCTTATGTTAATCATGTAATATTTTCTTAAAATACTTTGGTTTTTTAAAACATATGAGATTCTTTTACTATTCTTAATTTCAAATTCTTTTGAACTCTTTAAAAATTACTTTAAGGTTTTTGACAATTAGATACTAAATAATAAGATTTCAACTAATGTTTCTTAAATTCATCGATTTTAAATCATTTTCTTGGTTTTACTAAACTTCACTTTCAAGAGGTTTTGTAGAACGGTTTCACCTAAATCATTAGAAAAATTAAAAGAATGTTCGATCTGTGTGACAAACCAAATCTTGTCTTAACGCATAGACCTGGTTTGGGGTGTTACATTTAATGGTATCGAGTGGTTTCAAAACTTCATTGTGGTTGGGTTCAATAAATAACTTTAAATCAAAATTATTTTTATGTTTTAAAGTTAGTATGGCACCACAAGCATCCGCACCAAGTCAAGTAAGTATTCATTACTGAATGATTATTATGATGATATGATCATAGAAACACTCTAGAACTTCTAGTTTTAGATGTTGAAAATCGTAGAGATCGAGACTATAGGATGTGTTTGCGAAAAACAACTTTATCTCTTGAATCTCATAAAATATCATTAATAAACACTGAAACAGTTTTCTAATTCATAATATTTGTAATTAGATTAAAATGAGTTAGTCAATATGAGCGCCAGAGGACGCGAACATGGTAGACGTGGCCGTGGTAGAGGCCGAGGTGCTAGAGCTGTGTCTGAGGAATCGGGACATATTTTGGAAATGGATGCACCGGCATCACCAACATCAAAAATGATTCACAAGAGAATAGGAGGGAAGATAATGCTTTGACACGAGCAATGTTACGAGTCCTTGAAAGGGTCGCTAGATCTAGAGCTGGGCCAGCAACTCGTGGGTCGATATCGGAGCAATTGAAATCAAGTGGTGCTGAGGTTTTCAGAGGTGTCTCAGGTGTAGCTCCAAATGTTGCTGAATATTGGCTTGAGGCGGTGGAGCGAAGTATGGACGACCTAGAGTGCACTGTAGAACAAAAACTAAAGGGAGAGGTGTCTTTGTTAAGGGATGAGGCATACCGATGGTGGCTTGCTGTCTGAGGAGGCACTGAAGCTGCATTTGTTACTTTGTTTCAAGGAAAATATGTAGGAACAAGTTATGTGGATGCTCGGAGGAAGGAATTCCTAAATCTGATTCAAGGAAATAAGACGAGGGCAGCGTATGAGGCTGGGTTTTTACGCTTGAGTCGCTATGCTCTGACTATAGTGCCAACGGATCATGAGCGCTGTGTACGCTTCGAGGATGGGTGAATGATGAGTTGTGGGTTTTGATAGCCCCATAACAGGTTAGAACTTTTGCCACGCTTATGGAGAAAGCCAAGATAGCCGAAGAGGCTAAGCGCTCAGAACGTCAGAACCGAGAAAGAGCCAGAGGCAAGGGAGATATAAAGTATTCGAGTTCTTCAAAAAGGTTTCAAAAGAGGCCTCAAAATGATGAGCCAGCTCAAAGTAGAGCACTTGTGGCTATTAATCAGAGTCGAGACTGTGCTGAATGTGGGAAACGACATTCCGGAGAGTGCTGGAGGAAAACTGGTGCTTGTTATAAATATGGTTCAATGGATCATCAATATAAGAATTGCCCTCGATGGATGGATACGACTCAAGAAGCTCGTAATCCTGATGTACAGCTGGCCAAAGGTACTCAATAGCCACCTAGAGGCCGTAGACCGAGTCGTGGTGGTAATGGGGCTAGACGTGGTCAAGGTGAGCCGGGTCGAGGCAATGGTTCTAGAGGTAACGCAGATGCAAGACAACCAAGATTGGTCTATGCAGTTAGACACCGCGAGGATGGCAATGCACCTGATGTGATAACTAGTATGCTCTTCATCTATGATGTACCTGTTACTGCTTTAATGGATATTGGTTCTACCCACTCGTATGTTGCTAGTGCCATATCTGGAAACTTGAATCTAGAATCTAAAATTACCGATAGTGAGATGACGGTAATTAGTCCTTTAGGACAGTTGATAATTGTAAATAAACTATTTAGAGACGTACCCTTAGAAATCCAAAGAGAAATATTTCTGGCAAATTTGATGGAATTGCCTTTCGGTGAGTTCGATCTCATTCTGGGCATGGATTGGTTGGTTAAGCATCGGTCGTATTTAGATTATACTGAAAAGCAGATGTCAATAAGGACTTCGAATGATAAGGAAGTAGTAATGATAGGCGAATGAAAGAATTACTTGACAAATGTGGTATCTGCGTTAAAGGTAGAAAAGTTGGTATGGAAAGGGTATGGAGCATTCCTAGCTTTTATTTGTGCTTTGGATGCCAAAGAATTATCAGTGGAAAATGTGAGAACGATAAAGGAATTTCGAGATGTATTTCCGAAGAACTTCCGGTATACCTCGGATCGGAAGTAGAATTTGGTATTGAGCTTTTGCTCGAGCGGCTCAAAGTCCATTGCTCCTTATAGAATGGCAATCAAGGAGTTGGCGAGCTTAAATCTCAAATTCAAGAATTGTTGGATCAGGGATTTATTCGACCGAGTGTGTCCCCGTGGGGAGCTCAGTTTTGTTCGTTAAGAAAAAGGATGGGTCGATGCGTATGTGCATTAATTACAGGCAGTTGAATAAATTGACGATCAAGAATAGATATCCTTTGCCGAGAATTGATGACATGTTTGATCAATTGAAAGGAGCTTCGATTTTCTCCAAAATTAATTTGAGATCGGGTTATCACCAACTCAAAGTGAAAGAAGCAGATATTCATAAGACGGTATTCCAAACTCGTTATAGACATTATGAGTTTTCGGTGATGTCGTTTGGGTTGACCAATGCACCAGCTGCATTTTGGACATGATGAACTGGGTTTTTCAACCATATTTAGACCGGTTCGTGGTAGTGTTCATAGATGACATTTTGGTATATCCGAGAAATGAAAATGAACATGACTCACATTTGCATATAGTATTGCAGTTACTTTGAGATAAGCAACTTTATGCCAAATTCAGTAAATGTGAATTTTAGTTAAGGGAAGTGACTTTCTTGGGTCATGTAGTGTCAGCTGAAGGAATAAGGGTGGACCCTCGGAAGGTTGAGGTTGTACTGGATTGGAAACCACTGAAGTCAGTAGTTGAGATTCGGAGTTTCTTGGGTTTAGCCAATTATTATAGACGCTTTGTTGAGGGGTTTTCGCTGATTGCAGGACCCCTAACTAAGCTATTGCGAAAGGGAGTGCCGTACGTATGGACTGATAAAAAGCAAGAGAGTTTCAAGAAATTGAAGAAGATTTTGACGGAAGCACCAGTACTGATTCAACCTGAGGCTGGAAAAGAATTTACCATTTACTGTGATGCGTCACACACGGGTTTACGTTGTGTGCTGATGCAAAATGGAAAAGTGGTGGCTTATACTTCTCATCAGTTGAGACTCCACGAAGTAAACTACCCTACTCATGACTTGGAGTTAGCTGCGGTAGTGTTTGCTTTAAAGATTTGGAGGTATTATCTCTACGGTGAGAAGTCTATTATCTTTACGGATCACAAGAGTCTTAAGTATCTTCTTACTCAAAAGGAGTTAAACTTGAGACAAAGAAGATGGGTGGAGCTGTTAAAGGATTATGATTTCTCAATCGAGTATCATCCTGGAAAGGCTAACGTAGTAGCAGACTCGTTAAGTTATAAGGTGGTATCTGAGTTGAGAGCAATGTTTGCTCATCTGAGTTTGTATGAGGATGGTAGCCTGTTAGCGAAACTTCAGGTGAAGCCTCTGTGGTTAGATCAAATCAAGGAAAAGCAGATATCAGATGAAAAGTTGGGACCCTTATTTCAGCAAGTTGAAAGTAGTGAAATAGGGGATTTTGGTATAAACACGAATAGAGTGTTGTGTTTTCGTGGAAGAGTTTGTATGCCCCAGGACTCAGATTTGAGACAAATAATTCTACGGGAGGCGCATAATAGCCCTTATACTATGCACCCTGGAGGAAATAAGATGTATCGAGATCTTCGTGAACGGTATTGGTGGCCAGGGATGAAGCGTGAGATTTCTGAGTTTGTAGGAAGATGTTTGACTTGTCAACAAGTGAAGGCGGAACATCAATTGCCGTCAGGCTTATTACAACTGGTAAAGATTCCTATTTGGAAATGGGAATGGATAACAATGGATTTTGTTAGTGGGTTGCCTTTAACACCTACTAAGAAAAATTTCGTTTGGGTAGTAGTTGATCGATTGACAAAGAATGTTCATTTTCTTCCAGTTTGTACGGATTACTCATTACAGAAGTTGGCTAAGCTGTATGTATCTGAAATCGTAAGGTTGTATGGGGTACCAGTGTCTATTATATCAAACAGGGATCCTAGTTTTACATCACGATTTTGGAAAGCTCTGCATGAAGCTTTGGGAACAAAGTTAAACTTCAGTATGGCTTTCATCCTCAGTCAGATGGTCAGTCGGAAAGAGTAATTCAGATATTGGAAGACATGTTAAGGGGTTGTGTAATTGACTTTGAGGTAGTTGGGAGGATTTTCTACTGTTGGCAGAGTTTGCGTTTAACAACAGTTATCAGTCTAGCATTCAGATGGCACCGTACGAGGCATTGTATGGTCGTAGGTGTCGTACTCCTACTTGTTGGACTGAATTGGGCGAACGACAGATGTTGGGTCCTAAATTGATATCTGAGACGGAAGAAAAGGTAAAAAATATTCAAGCACGATTAAAAGAAGCTTTGGATAGACAAAAGTCGTATGCAGATCTGAAGCGTAAGGATATTGAGTTTGCTGGGGGGGATCAGGTCTTTCTGAAGGTCTCACATTGGAAAAAGATTTTCAGATTTGGAAGGAAGGGCAAGTTGAGCCCTAGGTTTATTGGACCATATCGTGTGATGAAGCGTGTTGGTCCAATGGCCTATCAGATTGAATTACCTCTTGGAGTTGAGTCAAATTCATAATGTTTTTCATGTTTCCATGTTGAGGCGCTATAGATCGGATCCGTCTCATATAGTACCGGTTGAAGAAGTGGAATTGAGATCAGACTTATCTTTGAAGGAGGAACCAGTGGAAATCTTAGACCGATATGTTATGGTGCTAAGAAAGAAGACCGTACCGTTGGTCAAGGTTTTATGGCGTAATCACGGAGTGGAGGAAGCTACATGGGAGCCTGAGGATGCAATTCGGCAACAATATCCTCACCTCTTTTGATCAGGTTAATTTCGAGGACGAAATTTTCTTTAAGGGGGTAGAATTGTAACATCCAAAAATTTGAGTATCAATATGTTGCTTGTCTTTGGTGTTAGCTCGGGTATAATTTTATTGTGTGCTTAATATAGTCTTGAAAAAGGCTTGGGTTTACTTGGAATTAGAATAAATTTTACTAAAGAGTATTTTAGTGTAGAGAAATTAGGTGACCTTAAAGTTAAGTTAATTAAGTGATAAAAGATGGCATAAGATGAGTAATTAGCAAAGAGGTGATGGCGCCATAAGCTGGACTTGAGGGGAGAGGTTCGAATCTCCTAGCATGCATTTTGGTGACTTTAATTTTTGCATCTATATGGCATGTGTCGGTCATGGATAAGGATTAGGATGAGTTGGATTAAATTTTTTATGGTAAGAGGATTTAAGGTTATGGTAAGCATGAGTTAAGGGATGGAATTGCCTGACTTTGGGGATAGGATTTCTCAAACTTAAGGAAAATGGAGGATGGTAAGGCTTGAGTCTAGGTTGATGTTTTGGTAACTTTTTCATGGCCATTTTGACCATGAATGGGGACGGTTTTGTGGACTAAAGGAGGGAGCCGATTTTGGGTGGTGAATTTTGGTGATAGGCTAGTTTGGTTGGTAGCTTTGGGGGGGAATTACCTTTTGGTCATTTTTGCTTTTGCAAAATACTTTCTCTCCATCCATTTTTCTCCCTTGGCCGAATGTATTGGTATAGAAGAACAACAACTTTTGTTTCATTTCTTATGGCCATACTTTTGACCATTTGATCACCTTATTTTTGCAAAAGCCTCTCCTAGTGCCAAAACTACCAACACAACAAGCCATAGTTTTCATCCCCCATTGCCGAATGCACCATTGTCTTAAACACTCTTTCTTTGCTTTACTTTTACCTTGTATAATTTAATTATAAACCTATCATTCTCATTCTCTTTCTTTCACCTCTTATTTTCTTTTCAACCATACTTTTTTCATTATTTTTCTCTCATGGTCGAATGCCAGTGACTATCTACCTAAACCGAAAGTTTCTTTGCTTTTCACATATTCTTTCTTCTCAATTCTGTTTTATTCAAACTTTGAATATTAGGTAAGAACCCTCTTTGATAGTTTTAATTTTATTCTTATTTGCTTTATTGTCGAATCCTTAGGTTGGTTTTAGAAATCCTTTTGGTGAAATCTTCATCCATTTCTCTTAAATAAATTCTCTTCATTTTATAGTGAAATAGAGAAAGGCCGAAACTCAAGTGTTCGTAAGCGTCGTGGATCGTTGGAATCGATTTAAGGTGTTAAGGTAAGGGATTATTAAGGACTCTCATATTACTTGACATACTGATATATATGGATTATTAATCGATTTCATTTTAGGGGATGTTATCGCTCGATTGTCATATTGTGGAACGAGGATATTTGTGGTAAGCCAATCTCACTCTTAAAACCGTTAGTCATAATCTCGATAATTTATTATTCAGACTAATGATCTTTTGTCAATAGAGACAATCAAGATAGGGACGAAAAGGGCAGTAAATAGTGTTCGGAAGAGGGGTTATTCCCCCTAAGTTTAAGTGAAGGACTGTTTCGGGAATTTGAGATTTTCCACCGAGTTGTGGATGCTCATCCGAGGAGAACCAGTTGTTTGAAGCTGTTCGTACTCCCGAACCTTTGCTTGTTCGTGGATTTTCATCTGGTAACGAATCAACAATCGGGGAGAAACCGCAAATAGAAGTGGTTCGAAATTCTGAGGGTAAAAGTCTAGATCGTTATTCTAAGATTCGATTTGTAAATAAATATTAGTGTTCTAATTTATCGTGATGCGTTTAGGTATCGACGAGCGGGAAAGTCTAGTTCTCACAGTAACTAGGTGTGTAACTTCACACTTATCTTGGGTTAGATACTATATCGTAAGTATTGGGAAAAATCGTAAAGATGATAAAATCAGAAAATGCGTAATAATTAATACTTTTGTGTAAATACATGAAAACTGTTAAAGTTGTGAAATTTATGAAAACGCCCTCAATGAGTTAATTGGTAAATAGTAAATTTTATGCCTCATGTGTAATTGGGCCAAAAATCTGCTAGATCATTAATTGGGCCGAAAATCTGCTAGATTGTTAATTGGGCCGAAAATTTGCTAGATCGTTAAACGGGCTGAAAATCTGTTAGATCATTAAATGGGCCAAAAATCTACTAGATCGTTAAATGGGCCGAATATCTGCTAGATTGTTAATTGGGCCGAAAATCTACTAGATCGTTAAACGGGCCAAAATCTGCTAGATCGTTAAATGGGCAAAAATCTATTAGATCGATATATAGGCCAAAGTTGCTAGATTGCTAAATGGGCTAAATGTTATTTTGTCTTATGGGTTAAAATAAAAACTTGATATATAGACTCACATGTATTATGGGCTTTTTGTTAAATTATCATATGGATATAGACTGTTATGCATACATGATTGCATGGGTTGGGATAAATGATGAAGAGAGGAAAGGCATGTTGCCAAAATCTAGTTCGATGGCTCTACCACAAATATTTTAATGGCTTAATGCCTCTAGTTCGGTGACGTTGTCACAATCTAGTTCGGTGGTGCACCACAACATTTTTAAAAATGGCTTTATGCCTACGATTGGTGTGTTGGCGGGGTGGGTTGACTTGATCCCCATAGGTGTGTTGGTTGGTACGGGTGGTGTGTAGTGTATGGAAATTAGGTTTGGTTGGGAATTTCATTTTACATGTATTTTATTTATTATATTGTTAAATTCGTGTATGAGCTCAAGCCCAAAATAATGACTTGATGATCCATCCCAGTGGATATGGTAAGTGAGTTATACACTAAGTTTTGAGTAACTCACTCCGTTTAATTATCCATCTTAGGTAATGGCAATTGACGGAGGCTTGGGCCGAGGATGACTTCGTGGAGGCCATACTTCGAACATGGGTTTTATAAACTATGAACTTTTAATTAAGATTTTTTTAATTACTATTTTGGGTATGATATAATAAGGCCTTTGTTAATATTTCATGGATTTTTATGTGTGGATGGATTTAAATTTTGTTTTAGATATTTAATATGGGCTTATGTTAATCCTATAATGTTTTCTTAAAATACTTTGGTTTTTTTAAAACATATGAGATTCTTTAACTATTCTTATTTTCAAATTCTTTTGAACTCTTTAAAAATTACTTTAAGGTTTTGACAATTAAATACTAAATGATAAGATTTCAACTAATGTTTCTTAAATTCATCGATTTTAAATCATTTTTCTTGGTTTTACTAAACTTCACTTTCAAGAGGTTTTGTAGAACGGTTTCACCTAAATCATTAGAAAAATTAAAAGGATGTTCAATCTATGTGACAAACCAAATCTCGTCTTAACGCATAGACCTGGTTTGGCGTTACAAACAAACTAAGTACTTATCATATAATCTAGAAATCAAATAAAAAAATCCATCATAGGTTTCATCCCCTTCAAGTATCTGAAGGGTTTAGTTCATAACAAAATAAGAAAACATCTCAGGAGAAAAGATAAAACAAAACATAAGAAATCCCTAAAACCCCTAAAGGAATTGAAGGAGAGATCCTCCGTCTTGAATAGAGTTCTGGCTTCTTGAGATGGATCAACTGGCTATCTTCAAGTGATTCCCTAAAAGATGAATGCTTCGGCAAAAGCCTCTGCCAAAAACCCCCTATTTCGGCTTCTACCGAACTCTCTTTTTAGTTGCTACCTTGGTGTTTATATAGGCTTTGAAATGCTTTTACTTGGCTCCTAAGTATCCTAATTCAAGTACAATTCCTCCTAGGATGTTTAAGTAGACTTAGGAGTATGTTTCTTTGCCTTCAAGCATCCAAATCCGTGTGAAATTGCTCTTTCCAGCGGTAGGAGCACGGCCATGGCACACGCCCGTATAAGTCGACTTCAGGCCGTGTGTCGATTCTATTGATTGAGGCAAGGTCGTGTGAATAGTGGCATGGCCATGTGAAGTAATTTGAAAAGGCACGGTCGTGTGGCTTTAAGTCCAAACCGTGTCGAATTCTTGGGTTGGCCCAATTTGGCCCATTTTAAGCCCGTTTCTCGTTCTTTTCGTCCTCAGGTGCTTTCCTGAGTATAAACATGAAAAGAAAGGATTAAAAGCACCTTTTTACATAAATCAAGGGCTAAATCATCCAAAAGCATACTAAATATGGGGTTAAAATATGTTACTTTTACGGTTTATCAAATACCCCCACACTTAAGCTTTTGCTTGTCCTCAAGCAAAATTCCCAACTTACAATTAAAACAAACTTTCCATAATTCATTATTCCTATCGACAATGTCTCATCATAATTCATAGATAATTTATACATGGATAATTTAACTCAAAGAACCCTAAAGATTCAATCAAGATAAGTCATCCCCTTATATAAGTAATTACCTTTAATTCAAAACCGACAAGGATTGACATCCTCACAAAAGATTCACTCAAATCACTCGAGGTGTTTAAGGTTCAAGAATAAGCACTCATAAGTCGAACCTAAAAAGTTAATCCCATAGGCTTGCCTGAAAATCAAATCTCCACCACTGTATATGAGATGATACACAGATCAAAAGGTCTTTATCAGGGTTATAACGGGGCTAAGGTTAAGGGTGTGGATACAGGCTGAATTAGAGGGTAAGAATCAAGATCGAATTGACTAATTGCCTAATCTAAAAACAATGAACTAAATATGAATATTTACATCGAATGAAAACTAATAATACACTATTGATAATTACTCTATAATAAAGAGTATTTTCATCACTTAAAATTTAATAATACTTTAATACGAGCTTTTTCTTCAACAATTGGAATTTAAATGCTCTAAGCTCTTTTATATACTACTAATATTGAATAAACTTGGATTTTTTTTTACAAACTAAAATATTACATCATAAATGATAAATGTAACTACTGGACTAATATAATTCGGCAATTCAATCAAATCAAACCTCGATTAAAGGATAGTCGAAAGAATGGTGATAACAAATTCAAAGGGATTTTGGGTTAATATTAGTGGGTGAGTCAATAAAAAGGTTGTTATGATTCAACGGGGTTCACTAGGGGTTAATTTGTGAAGGTAGGCTTTTTATGGAGTAAGTGGGTTAAACCTAGGTGCCTTTATCATCTCAGTATATCAAATCATTAATGTGGTCTCGACATGTATAAACGGAGCAAGTTCTAGAATAATAGTTCAAAGTTGACACATTCATAATTAATAAAGTGAGCACGAAAAAGAATATATGCTCTATAAGGCTCAAAATCTCACAAAAATTATGGGTGTTTTTGACATCAATCCTTATAAATTCCAAATTTCAAGGTAATACTCAAATTCAGTTAAACAACCTATCAATTTTAATTTTTGGAAAGTAGGCTTATCATGCTTGATTCTCTAGTATTCTTCAATTTTAATCATCAATGCACAATTAACTATGAGTTACTCTAAAACATATTAATAAAAATCATAAATCAACAGAAATTTCATCCTAATTAGTAATATGAGAAAAATACTTGAAAACAAGACTAAATTTAGGATTTGAGAAAAATGCAAAAAGTCAGGTACTTTTACCCCCCCACACTTAAGATGTACATTGCCCTCAATGTACAGAGATAGATAAACAATTATGTAAAAATAAAATCAAAAGAGAAGGGGAGAAGTAACACTTCCTGAATTTTTGGATGAAGTCTATGAAAAGAAACCGGATAAGATTGGAGGTAAACGTGGGGAAGCGTCTCGAACCGTTTGAAATTGAATCCTCGAAGTAGCCGGCTTGGTTTTATTGTATCCTAAGTTAAATCTAAATATCATAAAAAATAAGAAGAAGAAAATAAAATAAAATAAAGTAAAAAATAATGATAAAATAAAATAAAAGCAAAAATAAATAATGGAAAATATGAAAGACAACTAGAAAAATGGGGAATGAGGTTTAAATAGAGATGTAACCCATGTTTTGGGATTTTGAATTTTGAATGCATTCAGGGTGTTCGGGAATGGCTTTGGGTGTCATGGCACACTCGTGCCTTTATTCACACGGTCATTTAATACGGGCGTGCTCCTCCCATGTTCGATAAGTCAGAATGTTGGCACGGTTGAAAGGCATGGCCGTGTTTAGCCCGTGCTTGACAAGTCAGTAACCTCACACGGGGCGTTGGAACAGGCGTGGACTATTATCGCCACCCGTGTTGGGAAAAGAAATTTTTCTATGTTGTGCACGGCTACTAGCAAGCCTATGGTTCATCCCCTAGCTTCCACACGGCCACGGGCACGCCCGTGTGTAGGGCCGTGTGGCCTAAAAATCTGCTCTTTGGTTAGTTTATGGTTAGGTGCTAAAAAGAAAAAAGAAAAGAAAAAAGAAAAATAAAAAAAATGTCAAAATGGGGTTAGTGCTCGGGTTGCCTCCCGAGAAGCGCTCGTTTAAAGTCTTGAGCTAGACTTACCTGTTGTATGCACAATCATGGTGGTTTGAGGAGGTGGAAATCCTTTCTCATGCGATCAACTCGGTTATGGATATAAAGTTTAAGTTGAGTAATGTTTACCTTAAAAGTGTTGAATTTTGGATTGCTTACCTCGACTGTGTCGTATAGGAAGACATTAAGTACCTCAAAAGTGATTTCTTCGTTTGTCTTGAGTTCTGAATTGGTGATTCGAGGGTCTTCCTTATTCAACAATACCTGATCCTCTATTTTGATGTGATTTGTTGTTCCTATCAGCTCATCTGGGGTTTCCTTCAGTTTCACTTTGTGTGGTTCTAGTTCCTCATGTAATTCTTCTTTATTAGCACGAGGTCTATGGTTCGGCTCAGGTTTGTAGCTTTGTTGTGTTTCCTGCAATGAAGGTTGAACAAGTTGGTTATCAACTAAATTTACTTTCTCACCTTTATCACTTGATGTTCTGGCCGAGTGAAGAGCTTGAAGAGTGACTATCTCGTCGCCTACATGAAGTATGAGTTCTCCTGCATAGATATCAATTTTAGTTCTGGCAGTTGCTAAAAGGGTCTTCCTAAAATTAATGGGATCGTGTTGTCCTCATCCATGTCTAAAATGACAAAGTCTACTGGGAATACGAATTTATCAATTTTGATTACAACATTTTCTTTTATACCCCTAGGAATTTTATAGTTTTATCAGTTAATTGAATGCTCATCCTAGTTTGTCTGCGTTTCCCTAGACCTAGTTGTTTAAACATTTTGTAAGGCATAACATTGATGCTTGCCCCTAAATCCGCTAACGCATTATCAATAGATAAACTACCAATTAAACATGGAATTGTAAAACTCTCTGGATCTTTTAATTTTCGTGGGAGTTTATTTTGTAGAATTGTTGAGCACATTGCGTTTAGCTCCACATGGTGCTCTTCGTCTAATTTGCGTTTGTTGGTCAAGAGCTGTCTTAAAAATTTCCTCGAGTCTGGTATCTGAAAAAGAGCTTTAAAGAGAGGAAAGTTAATATGTACTTTCTTTAAGAGTTTAAGAAACTTACAGAATTGTTCCTCTGAATCATCTCTTTTCATTGCTTTGGGATAAAGTATGCGAGGTTGGTACTCCTTGATTACCGATTTCAGCTTTTCTTGTGTTACCTCTACCTTACCTTCGTCTACCTTGTTTTCTTGTATTGAGTTTGGTTCATCTAACCCCTTACTGTCTTGAGCTGAGATGGCTTGAATTTTCTCCTTTGGGTTAACCTCGGCGTTACTTGGTAGACGTCCTAGCGGTCGTTCTGACATTACCTTTACGAGATGTCCCACTAACCTAGTAAGTTCTCCAACTTGATTCTCGATCCCTTTGATTTATTTTTGTTGTTCATCAAGTGCTGCTTCAGTCTTTTGGAAATGAGAATCTGTGGCTGCCATGAATTTCGTCAGTATCTCTTCAAGATTCGGCTCCTTTTCTTGTTGGTGAGGTGGTTGTTGAAAATCTGGAGGAAGTTCTGATCTTTGGCTATTTTGATCATCCCACGAGAAATTGGGATGATACTTCCAACCTGCATTATAAGTGTCACTATAAAAATTATTTTGATATCTAGAATAGTTACCTATATAGTGAGCTTGCTCGTTTTCCATGCCATATTCGTAGGGTGGGTACTCAGGATTCACCACGCCTCCTAGATTCAAATCATATTGTATTTCTGGATGTACCTGCGAGGGACTATACCAATCATCAATCTTTTTATTCATCATCTCTAACTGAGTAGATAACCTGGTGACCACATTGAGGTTGAAGACACTGGCTGTTTTAGTAGGAATTGCCTCCATGCCTTGCCACTGATAATTATTCAGTGCCATCTTTTCCATAGACTAAAATTTTCTGCCAAAAGCAAAATAGAGGAAAAAATTAGCAAAGTAAAAAAGAAATAATAATAAAGAATAATATAATAATAAATTGCAAATAAATTTTTTTTGGCTACAGTAATAGAAATAGAGCTTTCTTAATATTTTAGTGTTCCTCGGCAACGGCGCCAAAAACTTGATCGTGTCAAACAGTCGAGTTTTAAATTTTATAAAAAGAATGAGTGAACCTGTAGACTAACTATGACAACGATAGAGGCAAGCGCACCTATCGAATAGTAGTATAGTTTAGGCAAGAATATCTTATCGAACCCAAAGGAACCTAAAAGTACTACTACTCACTTTCTTTCTATTATTTAGCCTAAAATATGGAGTGATTGGTTTATTAAATTAATGAAAAAATAAACTAGATGCAAAGACAAAAGAATGAATTGGAGAAAGACTTTAGGAAAACTCAGTTGATGAAGATGATACCCTCAGGAAGAATCCACCTATGACTTCACTTATTATTTATCCCTAAACCATATGATTTCTTTACTTAGCTTGATCCGTGAGACTCCCTAACCTATATTAAACCCTCTCTCGAGGCGAATAACGTCTAACCTTAGGTTAATTAGTGGAACTCTCATTCCCTTATAATAACCCCCTAAAGAAGCAGTAAATCGATCAATGGATTCCCATATTAGTTTTCACCCTAATCCGATAAAATCTCGTAACCTTATCTCTGGGCGCCCAATCAACTCCGCTCAATTATGCTAGATCTACTCTTAGGTAAGGTCTATTCCTCCTCCACCTAAGCACATCAGTTTAAATTAAGCAACATAATTAAGAACAAACTAAGTAATTATCATATAATTTAGAAATCAAATAACAAAATCCATCATAGGTTTCATCCCTTTCAGGTATCTGAAGGGTTTAGTTCATCACAAAATAAGAAAACATCTCAAGAGAAAAGATAAAACAAAACATAAGAAATCCCTAAAACCCTTGAAGGAATTGAAGGAGAGATCCTTCGTCTTGAATAGAGTTCCGGCTTCTTGAGATGGATCAACTGACTATCTTCAAGTGCTTCCCTAAAAGATGAAAGCTTTGGCAAAATCCTCTGCCAAAAACCCCCTCTGTTTTGGCTTCTGCCGAACTCTCTTTTTAGTTGCCACCTTGGTTGTTTATATAGGCTTTGAGATGCTTTTACTTGGCTCCTAAGTATCCTAATTCAAGTAGAATTCCTCCTAGGATGCTTAAGTAGACTTAAGAGTATGTTTTTTTGCCTTCAAGCATCCAAATTCTAGTGAAATTGCTCTTTCCCGCGATAGGGGCACAGCCATGGCACACGCCCGTGTAAGTCGACTTCAGGCCATGTGTCGATTCTGTTGATTGAGGCACGGTCATATGAATCATGGCATGGCCGGGTGAAGTAATTTGACGAGGCACGGCCGTGTGGCTTTAAGTCCAGACTCTGTCGAATTCTTGGGTTGGCCCAATTTGGCCCATTTTAAGCCTGTTTCTCGTTCTTTTCATCCTCGGGTGCTTTCCTGAGTATAAACATGAAAAGAAAGGATTAAAAGCACCTTTTTACATAAATCAGGGGCTAAATCATCCAAAAGCATACTAAATATGGGGTTAAAATATATTACTTTTACGGTTTATCATTATTCACTTGTATAATATCTTATCCGTGTATATTATTCCATATTTGTAACTTTGCTTTTTACATTATCGCATCGTGATTCAAATTTTAACATTTTAATTGATATTGGTCGTTTCATTGTTGTTCCAAATAAACTAAATAAATATATTTTGAGCCGGTTTTATAATTACTTAGAAAAAGCTTTTAAAATAAAGTAACGCTCATGTTTGGAAGGTTCGAGAAAATCGTGCCCTAACTCACTGGGTTCCGATTCTTCTCGTTAAATCTAAACAACCAAGTACCCTTTTCTCTTCTAATCAAAATGCATAAAAATTTTAAATAAAAAACTTATTTTCGGGAATTTGAGACGTTGCGTCCTAACTCACTTGATGTGACATTTATCATCTCGAGGTAAGAATTTCCAAAAAAACAAAGGCAATATTCTGTATTCGAGAATTTTGAGAAATTATGCCCTAACTTAATGGGTTCTAATTTTTCATAAAGCCCTAATAATCGAATATCCTTTTCAAACTTTATTACACGGGTTTTAAAAATCAAGAGACAAGTTTAATTTCAAGAATATAAATTGTTGTACCCTAACTTACTGAGTATGACATTTTATTTCTTCGAAATAAGAGGGTTTTGGCATTCAATATGATTCCGTTCAAATTTTAAGTAAATGGATCGTAATCTAGAATCTTTTCAAATTTTTGGCATTAAGACATTATATAATCAATTAGGTACCAATTTTGGGTGCTGCGAGGGTTCTAATCCTTCCTTGTGTGTAACTAACTCCCGAACCCTTTTTTCTTGGAATTCGTAGACCAAAATTAATTTCTTTTAAATATAATAAAGTGTTTTATAGGTGATCCGATCACACCTAAACAAAAAGGATTGGTGGCGACTCCATTTTTTATTTTCCAATCAATCTCTGTGTTTTTTTTAGAAAAAAATGATTTCGACAGTGACAATTATATAATAATCCAAGAAACATACTCATAGCGGTTTATTCCAATATGTTGTTCTCTGGCACGCATATTCATGCATTGATTTTGACACTCCATATCAATGACAAATCTTTATCATCAATCAACTACATGTTAATCTTAATGCATTATTGTTGTCCTAGTCAACAATAATACTTGACTAAGGATCTTTTAAGAATAATCATATTATTCTCAGGACATTATTATAAAACAGTTTATTTGCATGCACAGAAAAAAAAATTGAAATAATAATGACAACGCCTTATATTAATAAACATGGTAAATCAAGTATGTTATTACAACCATCTCATGATTGATCTTTGGGCATACTCTTACAAATTTAACTCTTAACAACATCATTCATTACCATATGCAAACCTTGTAACACCCCAAACCCGGCCCATTTGTTACGATCGAATTTGAAATGCCACTGCAGAAAATGTTTGAAATATTCTTACTTAAAAGTGAAAACCGTTAAAAATTTGTTTCCTTTAATAAATCATTTTCGTAATTTAAAATATTCTAAGTAAAAATTAAGTTATTATAAAAATACCGGATTCAAAACTTTATTATGACTTTTGAGATTTAAATAGCTTTTAAAATTAAACTTACAAAATATTAACTTAATTACAAATCCAACCGAAACATTGCAAAAATTCAAATACTTTAAGTGGCCCTTATTACAAAAACAAATAATTAATCAAAGTACTTAATAATAAACTGCATGGAATAAAATGTCTTCTGCATGGGCGACCTTGTATCCTCTCCAAACCCGGTCCAAGCATCACCTGCGATGTTAATAAAATTTGGGTGAGCCATACAGACTCAGTGTGCAATTAGACCACTGAATTCCACCCACATGTCAAACCACATATTTACCCACATGTCAGATATTAATGCAACATTATTCACATGAGTTCACTTATTGGGCTTGGCCCACATTCACATCAATAGATTTCACATATTGGGCTTGGCCCATAACCATATCACATTCTTATAATAGGCTAATTAACCACATGTTTCCACATACAGGGCTTGGCCCATTTCCACATTAATCCACATATCATATACTAGGCTTGGCCCATTTTCACATATATTCATATCACATGTTATGCAATTATGAAGCCCAACCCAGCCTAGGGTCCATCCACTGCACACCCCCGTATCCAGCCTACCACACACCAGGGGATCATTAAATCACCCTTCCCTTTTTACTCCAATAAGGCAACAAATGCCGTCCCACGCGAACTTAATCGCAAATAATCCACAACGCGACCTTAATCAGCCGCCAATCCATGATGTAGTGAAGCTATCATCAAAACCACGATGAGCACAAAGCCATCAATAACCACGATATGGCACATAGCCTATATCAATCACGATGAGGCACAGAGCCATTCATCAAACCACGTGCTCGAAGTACACCCTGTCCTTCTTTCATATCATAACCCACCCATGCACATGCAATCATAAAATAATGCCATGATGATAATGCATGTACATGTTATTTCGCTTATTATCACATATTCATATCAATAATTACATTCAAATTTAGAACTAACCTGATCATCGACATACCCCTTGAGGGTATTCATATCACAATTTTCGCTGCACTAGTTAGCACATTCATAACACACATATATATATCACATACAATCATAAACCCGAAAAACAGTAGGCTAACTACACACCTGACTATTTAGCGAAATCCTTAGCTACTTGAATTTAACATGATCCCGGAGTTCCTCTTATTCCTATCGATTTGGCCCTAAATACACATAGCCAAAATCGGTCACACTTAAAACCAATAATATGGCCTTAGGCCAAATACTAGCAACCACATACATAACTTACCAAATCCCAAATTTTGCCTATGAAACTGTCGAAATTCCCATTTAGCAAAAGTTAGAATCGGCCTTACTACAAAAATCCATAGACATGGCCCTTGGCCGAAACTACCATGGCTTACCTTGAAAGAATCGAATCCAAGCAACTCCTTAGTGCTCCCTAACGTTGGCATATACAAAAGAAATACGAAGTTATGATACTATACACATTCGGCCAACCTTGATCCAAGGCCCAACTATAGATTTCAGCATTCTTATGAAGAAGAATTCAAAATCGACTACCAAGGGTAAAAACACTTACCATTACACGTTTGAAGAGCGTAGGTTTCGGCTAGATGTTTCGACTTTTTATGACTTGCGGCAAAACAAAGAATAAGAGCACCTTAAGATTCGGCTATCACAATGAACTGATATGGAGTTTGAAGAAAAGAGATCAAGAGAATGGGAGAGGTTTATGAGAATCGGCAATGGTGAACAATGGTGGCAAAGTTTCGGCTATCATTTACTTGCAAAATAAGGCATTCGATCAAATATGAGAAGATGTAAAATCAAAGTTGAAAGAAGAAAAAGAATGAGAAGGGAAGGTGAGAAGAATTTCGGCAAGACACTTAGAAGTGAAAGAAAAAGATGAATGCTCATAAAAAAAGTAATTCGGCACTCCCCTGCTACTCTTCAAAGTCAAAAATCATAGCCCCTAAAGTCATATATTCGGCCACCAACTCCACTTATCAAATCCCCATTTAACCTCCTATTTTATCTCTTAACAAATAAAATAAAATAAATCATCACCTTATCCCATATCAAACTCCTATATATCCTCTTATCACCTAAAAAAATAAATAAAATATAATCACCATTATCCTAGCCGATATTCAAAATAAAACCAAAGCTTATCCTTACCTCTTCAAAGCCCCACATGCCGTCCACTACTCCTGTCACAAGGAAAAATAAAAATAAAACCCAACTCATTTGCTGCCTACATGGTTTGAACATGAGACCTGCTGGAGCCCTTTGAAGCAAACGCCCTAAGCCGCTTTGTCTTTGGTTCTTTGTGTCATAAACTCCCACAATTCCTCTTAAAGCCTCCTTAGCCCAGTTCCCTTCTTGGCGCAAAGAGCAAAAATAAAAACACACTCTCTTGCCACCCATGTGATTCGAACCAAGGCCCTTGCCCATGGCGTCATCACCAAGGCCCTAAGTAGCGCCTTGTAGCCACTTTACCAGGCTCACTTCCATGTCCAAAGATGCCTATATTCTTCCCTTAAGGCCTCCCTGGCCGTGCTCCACTTCTTGATGAAAAAAAGCCCATAATGCAATTTCTGCTACTCGAACATCTTTCCTCCTGCACTTCATGTGACGCAACCTCCATTGCACCTTAGGTGGCGTCCCTTGCCACTTTTCCAATTGATTTCTTATGTCCTGAACTCCATACAATTTCTTTTAAGACCTTCTTCACCTAGCTCCCCTTTTTGACTTAAAATCCATCATTTTTCCAAAGCTTGCACCTTCATCCTAGAGTTCTAAAAACCCTTAAAACACACTCAACCACACTTAAAGCCTACTAACACTTGAGTTATGCTCCAAATGCATAGCCCCTAATTTAGGATATTACAGTTCTACCCTCCTTAAAATAATTTCATCCTCGAAATTACTTACTAACGAACAATCCTACTCATCACACTACGCCGCTGCTGCGCACTCTGATCTTAATAGATCTAACGCATTTCTCTCGAAACCATCTCAAGATTCGCATTCAAGATTCCATACACTTTACTAACATTATAAAAATGAGCTAACTCTGTAACAATCAAGGCAATAAAGAGATTCCAGGATTAGAGAACATACCCGATCCTATATGGCGTAACTTCCTTCTTGCTACGTCTGATTGCCTAAGCCAACCTTGCTTGCTTTGCATCTGAACATTCAGCACCTCTGCTTGGGGTTCCACGACCTTGATCTCGAGCCCTATCCATCACTTGAGGACATTTCTTAACCAAATGAGCCTTAGATCCACACCGAAAACATTTCTTACTATTTCTCCAACATTCTCCTACATGAGCTCTCCCACATTGAGCACATAATCGACTTCAATTCTCAAAGAATCGATGCAGTGCACGCTGAAATTCTCAATCCTTGGTCTTTTCTGATAATCTCCCGATGATTCTGACGATCCAAAACTTCTCTTATTCCAGTTCCTATTCTTTTCTCGGTTATGTCTCACAGTCCTCTTAACTTCTTCAACTATCCGAGCCTTCTCCACTAGAACAGCAAAGTCTCTTTCTCTTTGCGAGCAATCAACACTCGCAGCTCATCCCGTAATCCATCTTCAAATCGAACACACCTTTCGTAATCAGTAGCCATGATCCCCTTAGCATACTGACTTAACCACACAAATTCTGCTTCATACTCTGCTACCGACATACTTCTTTGTACCAAGTTCAGGAACGCTTTCCTTTGCGAGTCTAAATAACTAGCTCCCACATACTTTCCTTCAAACTTAACCTTAAAATACCCCCAATCCAATCGATCTACAGGGGTACCTTGCCTGACAGTGAGCCACCATCGATAAGCTTCATCTCGGAGAAACGAGATAGCACCTTTAAGCTTTTCCTCAGCAGTTAAATCCAAATCATCCATAATCCTTTCAACTGCTTCTAGCCAATACTCCACCACGTTCGGAGGTACTCTTGACACTCCTCTAAAAATCTCGGCTCCGTTTGACTTAAGCCTTTCCGGCACTGATTTTTGAGTTCCATTGCCCACATTAGCTCCCGCGACTCGCTCTAGCACTTGCAACATAGCCAACGATACTGCGTCATCTCCTCCAGTCTGATCTTGATCCTCCGCGCCCATTGCTGGTGACGGCACATCACTTTCTGACCCATGGCCAGACCCTACTGGTTTCGACACTGTCACTCTACCTCGACCACGTCCACCAGAACTCATTGTTAATGTCGCGATTTAATCTGATTAAAAAGTTTTATGCATTAGAAATTTTGTTTCACTGTTTATCCACGAACAAATTTTATGATAAGAAGTTTCCAGAAGTAGTTCTTTCGATCAATCAAAGTTCCAGTTCAAGTTCACTATTCTAATTCAGAGTATCACATTCACATTCACATTCATCCACAACATTCACTTCACTACTTTGGGCATTTCTGATCATTCCCTACGCCAGGGGCAATTTTGTCATTTTTCCTATAGGGATATTTCGGTAATAAATCGGGGTCAATTTGAAAATCACAAAAGTCATTTCGAAATTTTTCAAACTCATGGGTATTTTGAAAGAAAGATTTTCCAAATCAAGGTATTGCATAAATTTCAAAAATCGGGGTTATTTTGGTAATTTCGTAAACCAGAGGTAATTTGGTAAATTTCCAAATCAGGGTATTTTGAATTTTCGTAAAATAGGGTTTTTTTTGGACACTTTTTGCAAAGTAAGAAAATTTTATTAAAATCGAGGGTAGTATGGTAATAAAATTTTTTTAAGCCAGGGGCATTTTAGTAATTTTACAACTAGGGGCATTTTTGTAATTTTGTAAGTCGGAGATATTTTGGAAAAATTTTTCACAACAATCTTTTGCTACAATTAAAAGGGTAAATTAGGGATTTTAAAACTAGGGTTTCCATAAAAATACGGCTAGTCCCTTTCGGGTTTTAGTTATTGGGTTTAGCCCATGAATAAGTCCTCTTGGTTAGGGTGAACCGTAGCTACGCACCAGGTGGGATTCGAGTAAAGAGGAGGTGAGTCGCTAGGACTGCTTAAGTACCAAGCTCTTACTGAATCCACTCCTAGACATGCACACATTGGTTGCCACACCTTAACTCGGCGACTTAGACACAGGTTTGTTTGATTGTCCTTAAGTCTTATGCATATGTTTGAGTACACTAGTCCTAGGGTTCAATAGCCCTAATATTCTAATCTACGAGCCCAAATTATGCCTTATAACATTCACATATACAAATCACTTCAGAAGTCAGGGGTACTTACCTAGTGGACTTGAATTAGAGATCTGGTGCCATGCTAGAATACCTGAAAAATTTTAAGAAAAATCCATATTTTTGAAAAGCCCATTTTAAAAAAACGTTTTGGGCCCAAATCCCTCAAAGTCAAGTTTTGAACGGGCTCTGATACCAAACTGTAACATCCTAAACTCGACCCATTCGTTACTACCGAATTTGAAATGCCACTGCAGAAAACGTTTGAAATATTCTTACTTAAAAGTGAAAACCGTTAAAAATTTGTTGCCTTTAATAAATCATTTTCGTAATTTAAAATATTCTAAGTAAAAATTAAGTTATTATAAAAATACCGGATTCAAAACTTTATTATGACTTTTGAGATTTAAATAGCTTTTAAAATTAAACTTACAAAATATTAACTTAATTACAAATCCAGTATTAAACATTGCAAAAATTCAAATACTTCAAGTGGCCCTTATTACAAAAACAAATAATTAATCAAAATACTTAATAATAAACGCATGGAATAAAATGTCTTACGCATGGGCCACCTTGTATCCTCTCCAAACCGGTCCAAGCATCACTGCGATGTTAATAAAATTTGGGTGAGTCATCCGGACTCGGTGTGCAATTAGACCACCAAGACCACCCACATTCAAACCACATATTTACCCACATGTCGATATTAATGCAACATTATTCACATGAGTTCACTTATTGGGCTTGGCCCACATTCACATCAATAGATTTCACATATTGGGCTTGGCCCATAACCATATCACATTCTTATAATAGGCTAATTAACCACATGTTTCCACATACAGGGCTTGGCCCATTTCCACATTAATCCACATATCATATACTAGGCTTGGCCCATTTTCACATATATTCATATCACATGTTATGCAATTATGAAGCCCAACCCAGCCTAGGGTCCCTCATCTACACACCCCCGTATCCAGCCTACCACACACCAGGGGATCATTAAATCACCCTCCCCTTTTTACTCCAATAAGGCAACAAATGCCGTCCACGCGAACTTAATCGCAAATAATCCACAACGCGACCTTAGTCAGCGCCAATCCACGATGTAGCTGAAGCTATCATCAAAACCACGATGAGCACAAAGCCATCAATAACCACGATATGGCACATAGCCTATATCAATCACGATGAGGCACAGAGCCATTCATCAAACCACATACTCGAAGTACACCCTGTCCTTCTTTCATATCATAACCCACCCATGCACATGCAATCATAAAATAATGCCATGATGATAATGCATGTACATGTTATTTCGCTTATTATCACATATTCATATCAATAATTACATTCAGATTTAGAACTAACCTGATCATCAACATACCCTTGAGGGTATTCATATCACAATTTTCGCTGCACTAGTTAGCACATTCATAACACACATACAGATATCACATACAATCATAAACCCGAAAAATAGTAGGCTAACTACACACCTGGCTATTTAGCGAAATCCTTAGCTACTTGAATATAACACGATCCCGGAGTTCCTCTTATTCCTGTCGATTTGGCCCTAAATACACATAGCCAAAATCGGTCACACTTAATACCAATAATATGACCTTAGGCCAAATACTAGCAACCACATACACAGCTTACCAAATCCCAAAAAGCCACCCTTGCCTTTGAAACTGTCGAAATTCCCATTTAGCAAAAGTTAGAATTGGCCTTACTACAAAAATCCATAGACATGGCCCTTGGCCGAAACTACCATGGCTTACCTTGAAAGAATCGAATCCAAGCAACTCCTTAGTGCTCCCTAACGTTGGCATATACAAAAGAAATATGAAGTTATGATACTATACACATTCGGCCAACCTTGATCCAAGGCCCAACTATAGATTTCGGCATTCTTATGAAGAAGAATTCAAAATTGACTACCAAGGGTAAAAACACTTACCATTACACGTTTGAAGAGCGTAGGTTTCGGCTAGATGTTTGACTTTTTATGACTTGCGACAAAAAAAAAAGAATAAGAGCACCTTAAGATTCGGCTATCACAATGAACTGATATGGAGTTTGAAGAAAAGAGATCAAGAGAATGGGAGAGGTTTATGAGAATCGACAATGGTGAACAATGGTGGCAAAGTTTCGGCTATCATTTACTTGCAAAATAAGGCATTCGATCAAATATGAGAAGATGTAAAATCAAAGTTGAAAGAAGAAAAAGAATGAGAAGGGAAGGTGAGAAGAATTTCGGCAAGACACTTAGAAGTGAAAGAAAAAGATGAATGCTCATAAAAAAAAGTAATTCGGCACTCCCCTGCTACTCTTCAAAGCCGAAAATCACAGCCCCCAAAGTCATATATTCGGCCACCAACTCCACTTATCAAATCCCCATTTAACCTCCTATTTTATCTCTTAACAAATAAAATAAAATAAATCATCACCTTATCCCATATAAAACTCCTATATATCCTCTTATCACCTAAAAAAATAAATAAAATATAATCACCATTATCCTAGACGAATATTCAAAATAAAAACAAAGCTTATCCTTACCTTTTCAAAGCCCCACATGCCGTCCACTACTCCTGTCACAAGGAAAAATAAAAATAAAACCCAACTCATTTGCTGCCTACATGGTTTGAACATGAGACCTGCTGGAGCCCTTTGAAGCAAACGCCCCAAGCCACTTTGCTGCTGGTTCTTTTGTATCATATGTTGGAACGCCGGCATCCCATGGCGCAACGAAATAAAATTAATCCCGGCGATCCAAACCATGAATCCATGTGTGAGGAACGAATCGGGGTGCAATAAAGGTTTCGAAATTACCAAAGTTTCAATCTGAGTAGATAGCGACGCCTCGGCGACAAGATATTTGATCTACTGTCGAACCAAGCCACAACCTTTACGATGTCGGCCTCTACGTAATCCACCCGGTTTGACTATGAATGGCAGAAATCTCCAAAAACTATTTTCAGAGGTGTTTTGCTTGACGGCTGCTAGACTTTTTAAGCAAAATTCTTAGGGTTTTCTTCACTTATTACCCTTTTATAATCAATATTTCATTTATGAATAATAAAATTAAATAAATATAATAATGTTTTAACCAAAAATTATAATTACATTAATTATACCCAAAAGTTATAATTACATTAATTATAACATGGATTTCGATAAACTATATTTATTTAAATTTATATCTGAACCAAATTCATATATTAATTCTCATTATGTGTACAACATCCTTGTACATATAATATATTCAATATTTGATTGCCCAATTAAATTAATTCTTTAATTAATTTAATTCATGTGACAATCAAACACAATACCAACTATGTTTCATTCCGTTCATTTCAACCATAGGATGTGACCACAGAGGTTCTTGTAACGTTAGTAGTAATACTAGAACGATTCTAATGTCACAAACAATGAGTGGCATCTAACAATGCATCATTGCTACCTAAGATACAAGAAGTCATGATTCGACATAACTTTTGTGATTAACTTTTCATGCATTAATCCTTAAGTCCTTTATCTACGGAATAGATACAAGTCATGGAATAGTCACACTTGTATAGTCCATCCCATGTTTCTTGATATCTTGAGTAGACTATGATATACAAATTAGTATGACATCTCATGTCAACTTATTTGAGCATGGCCATGCATTTCTAGTCTCACTCAATCAAGTGGCCTAAGATATTACTCCCATTATGTGGGAGGGACTTATCTATATTGATCAACAATATCCTCTACATTGATTGTGATATATCCAACATCGCCTTTATAGAACAACCGATTCTGATTATGCGTTTGATCGTATCAAAATATACGACTCACGATGTTGGGATAATGATTATCTCAAGTCTAAGGATCATATACATATTAATCACTATGAGTAATGTTGTGACAATTACATAATAATCCAAGAAACATACTCATAGCGGGTCACCCAATATGTTGTTCTCTAACACACATATTCATGCATTGATTTTGACACTCCATATCAATGACAACTCTTTATCATCAATCAACTACATGTTAGTCTTAATGCATTATTGTTGTCCTAGTCAACAATAATACTTGACTAAGGATATTTTAAGAATAATCATATTATTCTCGGGACATTATTATAAAAGCAGTTTATTTGTACACACGGAAGGAAAAAGCGAAATAATAATGACAACGCTTTATATTAATAAACATGGTAAATCAAGTATGTTATTACAACCATCTCATGATTGATCTTTGGGCATACTCTTACAATCTCCCACTAGCACTAAGACCAATCAATCATATATCTAATACCAAGAGACTTAGTGTGACGATCATGCTTCTACTGTGTCAGAGGCTTGGTCAAGGGATCAGCAATGTTATCATCTGTAGGTACTCTGCATATCTCAACATCTCCTCGATCGATAATCTCTCGAATAAGATGATAGCGCCTAAGTATATGTTTGGATCGCTGGTGAGATCTGGGTTCTTTAGCTTGTGCAATAGCTCCATTGTTATCACATCGGAGTTCTATAGCATCTGATATGCTAGGCACAACCCCTAGTCCAGTAATGAACTTCTTGATCCAAATCGCTTCTTTTGTTGCCTCACTTTGGTCGCAATATACTAAACCTCTGTTGTAGAATCGGCTCTTGTACTTTGCTTTGAACTCTTCCACTCACAACCACCATTAAGGCAAAACACAAATCGATTGCGATCGAGAATCGTCCTTGTCGGTTTGGAAGCGGCATCGGTGTAACCTTTACACTTAACTCTTCCTCACCTCCATATATTAGGAATGTATCCTTAGTTCTTCTCAAGTACTTAAGGATATTCTTGGTATGGTCCATGACCTTCACCGGATCTACTTGGTACCGCTCGTCATACTTAAGGCATACGAGACATCTGGATGGGGTACATAACATGGCATACATGATAGATCCAATAGCAGAAGCATATGGAATTTTACTCATGCGTTCTCTCTCTTGTGGAGTTGAAGGACACATTTCCTTCGAGAGTGAAATACCATGTCTCATAGGTAGAAATCCTCTTTTAGATTCTTCCATACCGAACCTTTTCAGTACTTTATCTATGTATGTACTTTGGCTTAGACCTAGTAGTCGTCTTGATCTATCTCTATAGATCTTGACTCCTAAGATGTAAGTAGCTTCGCCCAAGTCCTTCATAGAAAAACAACTTCCTAACCAAGTCTTAATAGACTGCAAGGTAGGTATGTCATTTCCCATGATAAGTATGTCATCCACATATAGTACCAAGAATGTGATAGTGCTCCCACTAACTTTCTTGTAAACACATGGTTCATCTTCATTTTTGATAAAACCAAACTCTTTAATTGCATCGTTAAAACGAAGATTCCAACTTCGAGAAGCTTGCTTTAATCCATAAATGGATCTTTGTAGCTTACAAATCTTTCTAGCATCCTTTGGATTGACAAAACCTTCAGGTTGTGTCATGTACACATCCTCTTCAAGTTTCCGTTAAGGGAAAGCTGTTTTGGCGTCCATCCGCCAGATTTCATAATCATGAAATGCATTTATGGCGAGCAAGATCTGATGGATTTAAACATAGCTACAGGAGAAAAAGTTTCATCATAGTCAACACCATGAATTTGGCGAAAACCTTTAGCGACTAATCGCCCTTGTATGTTTGTACATTACCATCCATGTCGGTTTTCTTTTGAAAACCCACTTGCACCCTATAGGTTTAACCCTTGGTGGGTCAATCAAAGTCCATACTTGATTTTCATACATGGAATCCATCTCGGATCTCATGGCCTCAAGCCATTTCTCGAGTCCGGGCTCGTCACCGCTTCTTGATAAGTCCTAGGCTCATCTTGATCTATAAGAAGAACGTCACCATGTGTTGTAATGAGAAATCCATATCTCTCGGTGCATGGCGTTCTCTTAAAGATCTTCAGTGGTTATGTTTCTCTGATGATTACTTGTTCCTCAATTTCTTGTGGAATTTCTTGTTGTTCTATCACCGGTTCGATGGTATCTTGTGATTCTCGAATTTCTTCAAGTTCAATCTTTCTCCCACTTCCTTTTCTAGAAATAAATTCTCTCTAGGAAGACACCAGTCAGAGCAACAAACATTTTGTTCTCAGTGGGATTAAAGAAATAATAACCTTTGGTTTCTTTCGGATACCCCACAAAAATACACTTTTCAGATTTGGGTTCAAGCTTAGTAGACGTCTGACGTTTAACATAAGCTTCACAACCCCAAATTTTCATAAAAGACATACTGGGACGTTTCCCAGTCCACATCTCATATGGCATCTTTTGAACCGATTTTGATGGAACACGATTTAGTGTGAAAGCAGCTGTCTCAATTGCATGTCCCCAAAAAGAAGTCGGTAGATCAGCATGACTCATCATGGATCGAACCATGTCTAATAAAGTTCGATTTCTTCTCTCAGAAACTCCATTCCATTGAGGAGTAGCAGGAGGAGTAAGTTGTGAGACAATCCCACATTCCTTCAATAGATCATCAAACTCTAGGCTCAAATACTCTCCACCTCGATCAGATCGAAGTGACTTGATAGTTTTGCCTAGTTGATTTTGTACTTCATTTTTGAATTCCTTGAACTTTTCAAGAGACTCAGACTTATGGCGCATGAGATAAATATACCCATATCTACTGAAATCATCAGTGAAAGTAATGAAGTATTGAAATCCACCTCTGGCCTGTGTATTTATTGGTCCACATACATCAGAATGTATTAGGCCCAATAAATCACTAGCTCGTTCACTTTTACCAGTAAAAGGAGATTTAGTCATTTTTCCTAATAAGCAAGATTCACATACTTCAAATTGTTCAAAAACAAATGAATCTAAGAAACCATCTTTATGGAGTATGGATATGCGTCTCTCACTTATGTGGCCCAAACGACAATGCCAAAGATAAGTTTGATTTGAGTCATTTATTTTAGATCTTTTAGTATTTATGTTGTAAATAGGGTTCATTTGATCTAAAATATAGAGGCCATTAATCAATTGTGTCGAACCATAAAAACATTATTGAGATAAAAGGAACAATAATTATTCTTAATAATTATCTCAAAACCAATTTTGTCTAAACAAGAAATTGAAATAATGTTTTTAGTCAAAATGGGCACAAAATAACAATCCTCTAAAATTAAATCAAGTCCACTAGGCAAAGATAAAGTATATGTTCCCACACTAATGCAGCAACCTTTGCTCCATTTCCAACTCGCAGTCCACATCTCCTCTAGCCAACGTCCTACTCCTTTGTAGTCCCCATGCATGAAGTACAAATATGAGAACCACAACCAAGATCTAATACCCAAGAAGTAGTAGTTGATAAATTAATATCAATAACATAAATACCAAGCAGACGTTCGCTTATTTTGGCCTTCTTGACTTCCTCAAGATAGATAGGGCGATTCGCTTCCAATGTCCATCACACCACAATGAAAGCAGTTTCCTTCCTTAGACACTCCACCTTTAGGTTTCATTGCAGCCTTTCCTTTGCCAGGCTTGGGCTTACCTTTACCCTTGGGCTTTGTCTGAATTTTGGCCTTTCCCTTGCCCTTGTTGTTACGGACCATCAGTATGGGCTTGGGTCCAACCTTTTCATGTTACCTTCAGCAGTTCGTAACATACTGAGCAAACTGTGGTAGAGTCTTGTCAATTTCATTCATATTGAAATTAAGAACAAATGGGTCAGTAGCTATCCCAAGCAACGATTGCAAGAATAACATCGGTGGCCAACTCTTGGCCCAATGGAAAACCAAGCTTAGATAGACTTTCAATATAGCCAATCATCTTAAGGACATGAGGTCCTACTGGGCTTCCTTCAGCCAACTTACATTGGAATAGGGCTTTAGAGACATCGAACCTCTCTTGCCGTGCTTGCCCTTGATAAAGTTCTTTTAGGTGCTCGATCATATCATAAGCAACCATGTCCTCATGTTGCTTCTGAAGCTCAGGATTCATAGTGGCAAGCATAAGACATCCAACATCTACCATGTCATCGAGATACTTCTTGTAAGCATCTTTATCAGTTCTCGAGGCATTAATAGGTGGTTCATTAGGAAGTGGTTGTTCAATGACATACAATTTCCGTTCTTGTTTGAGGACAATCCTCAAGTTACTGGAACCGATCAAGAAAATTCAAACCATTCAATTTGTCCTTCTCAAGGACCGATCGCAATGAGAGTGTGCTAGTATTTGCAGACCATAATATATCTACAATAATTGAATATGCGTGTGAGTAAATTTACCAAGTTTATATCAATCATTAAAAGACTTTATTAAATGATGATCCCACTATTTTATTTCAAAATTAATAACCCCATATATTAATTTCGGAAAAACTTTTTCCAAAGTATTTCTAGTGGGTTAAGGATCCATATTTCACCTCCTCTTAAGTCGACTTTGGCTTTACTCTCAAGACTAAGGTTATTTAGGTAAGCAACCTTTGCTAATTACATCATATGTAACTCCTAATATTTGGTGAACAACTCTTGTTCTAATCATCTTATGATTTATCCAATTTAATTGCCTCTAGGTTTCTAATCCTATTAGAGTAACCTAGTTAAGTCATTAACCAATTTTTAACCAAATGAATATCACTTGTTTATTCTTCGCGTTTAACCAAGATAAATACTAGTACTTTGCTTTGGCATAACCTACATAGTATTGATCGAGGCCTTAACGAGGCAAAATTGGAAGGCCATGTTGACTTAATATTTTAATAGAGGATTTTATTAAGGATGTTCCATCTCACCAATTATGGTCTAATTTAGTCCATTTAGTCTTTTAATTGATCTCATCAATTAATTGGGTTTATTATTAAATTTTAATATATAAAATTGGCATGCTTTAAACATCCATAGCATCTCATACATGAATAAATAAAGCAATAAATAAATGCAATAGTTATAGCCCATAAACTAAGGTGATTCAACCCAAGCCAATGGGAGAACCAAAAGGAAACCTAAAGGTGTAAGCGGTTTCATAAACTATCATTCTTCAATAGTTGTCCCAACTTCCTTCTCGTCGGCCCATAGCAACTTTTGCAAATTACAATATCGTAAACTCGTTTTACATACGAGGGAGTAAGATGAGAAGAGAAATACAAGAGAATAGTAGTAAGGCACGACACGCAGTCCGTATTTATATATATAAAATTACAACCTTTTATCAAATGGGTCATCGGGCTATAACTATGCATTTCAAACACCGTGCATGTCAAAAAATAGCATACATTGTTCAATGCTCTTTTTGCTAAGGTGAATTATAAAATATCCTTTCAACCTTATGTGGCTCATCAAGTTTATATATATTTCTTTTATTAACAAAATATACTATAATAAGAAAATGGGGTGCAGGCGGTGGAGGAAGCGGGCGAAGGCCGGCCGAGCAGTCCTCGATCCCCATCCTCAAAATATGAGAGGATGTTACAGTGGGAGTTGGGGTGCGGGCGAGCCCCAGTATGGACCATATGGTACAAATCGCATACCCAGTCAAATGAAACCTCACGATTTGATAACATTTATCAACGGAATCGTGTTTTCAAGATTTTAATCCTTGAGGTTCATATCGGAACAACCCTTGTTCTACTAGCCGTTAACCTCATCGAAACCGTAAATACCACCGTCGCAATATTAAAGATTTGTTAATAGTTAATGAAATAACATAAGATCGAATAGGCCACAACACCATGATTAACATTTAATCAATTATCGAAAGGAACAGTTATCAGGTTATGCTTAAACGATTTAAACAACCGAAAACGTAGTAAAATAAAAGCATGCATCTAATACAATTGCATCACCCAAGTATTTAAACCCGAGTCCGTATCACACAAGTGGCTCTGATACCACTGTTGGAACGCCGGCATCCCATGGCGCAGCGAAATAAAATTAATCCCGGCGATCCAAACCATGAATCCATGTGTGAGGAACGAATCGGGGTGCAATAAAGGTTTCGAAATTACCAAAGTTTCAATCTGAGTAGATAGCGACGCCTCGGCGACAAGATATTTGATCTACTGTCGAACCAAGCCACAACCTTTACGATGTCGGCCTCTACGTAATCCACCGGTTTGACTATGAGCAGTAAATCTCCAAAAACTATTTTCGAGGTGTTTTGCTTGACGGCTGCTAGACTTTTAAGCAAAATTCTTAGGGTTTTCTTCACTTATTACCCTTTTATAATCAGTATTTCATTTATGAATAATAAAATTAAATAAATATAATAATGTTTTAACCGAAAATTATAATTACATTAATTATACCCAAAAGTTATAATTACATTAATTATAACATGGATTCGATAAACTATATTTATTTAAATTTATATCTGAACCAAATTCATATATTAATTCTCATTATGTGTACAACATCCTTGTACATATAATATATTCAATATTTGATTGCCCAATTAAATTAATTCTTTAATTAATTTAATTCATGTGACAATCAAACACAATACCAACTATGTTTCATTAGTTCATTTCAACCATAGGGTGTGACCACAGAGGTTCTTGTAACGTTAGTAGTAATACTAGAACGATTCTAATGTCACAAACAATGAGTGGCATCTAGCAATGCATCATTGCTACCTAAGATACAAGAAGTCATGATTGACATAACTTTTGTGATTAACTTTTCATGCATTAATCCTTAAGTCCTTTATCTCGGAATAGATACAAGTCATGGAATAGTCACACTTGTATAGTCCATCCCATGTTTCTTGATATCTTGAGTAGACTATGATATACAAATTAGTATGACATCTCATGTCAACTTATTTGAGCATGGCCATGCATTTCTAGTCTCACTCAATCAAGTGGCCTAAGATATTACTCCCATTATGTGGGAGGGACTTATCTATATTGATCAACAATATCCCTCTACATTGATTGTGATATATCCAACATCAGCCTTTATAGAACAACCAGTTACGGTGTACGTTTGACTGTATTAAAATATACGACTCACGATGTTGGGATAATGATTATCTCAAGTCTAAGGATCATATACATATTAATCACTATGAGTAATGTTGTGACAATTACATAATAATCCAAGAAACATACTCATAGCGGGTCACCCAATATGTTGTTCTCTAACACACATATTCATGCATTGATTTTGACACTCCATATCAATGACAACTCTTTATCATCAATCAACTACATGTTAGTCTTAATGCATTATTGTTGTCCTAGTCAACAATAATACTTGACTAAGGATATTTTAAGAATAATCATATTATTCTCAGGACATTATTATAAAACAGTTTATTTGTACACACAGAAGGAAAAACTGAAATAATAATGACAACGCTTTATATTAATAAACATGGTAAATCAAGTATGTTATTACAACCATCTCATGATTGATCTTTGGGCATACTCTTACATCATAAACTCCCCACAATTCCTCTTAAAGCCACCTTAGCCCAGTTCCCCTTCTTGACGCGAAGAGCAAAAATAAAAACACACTCTCTTGCCACCCATGTGATTCGAACCAAGGCCCTTGCCCACGGCATCATCACCAAGGCCCTAAGTAGCGCCTTGTAGCCACTTTACCAGGCTCACTTCCATGTCCAACGATGCTATATTCTTCCCTTAAGGCCTCCCTGGCTGTGCTCCCCTTCTTGATGCAAAAAGAAAAGCCCATAATGCAATTTCTGCTACTCGAACATCTTCCCTCCTGCACTCCATGTGACGCAACTTCCCTTGCACCTTAGGTGGCGTCCCTTGCCACTTTTCCAATTGATTTCTTATGTCCTAAACTCCACACAATTTCTTTTAAGACCTCCTTCACCTAGCTCCCCTTATTGACTTAAAATCCATCATTTTTCCAAAGCTTCCACCTTCATCCTAGAGTTCTAAAAACCCTTAAAACACACTCAACCACACTTAAAGCCTACTAACACTTGAGTTATGCTCCAAATGCATAGCCCCTAATTTAGGATATTACAAACCTAACTCAAACATTCAAATTCAAAGCATAGATTTCACGTCAAAACATATGATTAATACTTAATTTAAACCCATTTCAATTCATATCATTTCTCATCATATCAATTTCCTAAATCAATCATGAATTTACCAATATAGACCATTTCATTTGGCCATTCATGATCACATCAAAACATTCCAACTTATGCATCATAAAACAGGAATAAAACTCATCCATAAACACATTCATTAACAAGCTATATCACATGGCTATATTTACACATCTGAAAACATAATCAAAGTTCTCTAACCTATACATGCCATACTTTAATATGTACATTTTCAAAAGATACCAAAATATAGTTCAATAGTGTGGTGATGATCCTTGACGATCCCCTAGCTTCCTATAGCTTTAATAATCTATAAAACAAGGAACAAACACACACACACAAAGTAAGCTTTCATAGCTTAGTAAGCCATAAGTAAATAATGTACCCATAAACATTTGTATTAAATCAACTAATGAAATCAAACAAACCTTAACCAAATGTTCATTTAATATGCTTGCAAACTCAAATATTATCACATTTACAATAGCAATATGACATCAATGTTTGAATACACATATACTCATAAGAACATATAAATTTCTCTTTTACCATGTCTAATTCATATTTTTATTTCTAACATATACTTACCTTACTTACATATACATATAACATAGCACGTACCTGAACCTTTTAGTTCTTTTTCACATTTGATCTCATCTCGATAATGCCTGTTGAACCATTCGAAATTAATAAGGATAAAAAATTAAAAATCTCATACAATGCCAACGTCTCAGACTTGGTCTTACATGTAATCACATATCGATGCCACTGTTCCAGACAGGGTCTTACACGAATCAAATACAATGCCAATGTCCCAAACATGGTCTTACACGTAAACACAAGTCGATACCAATGTCTAAGACGTGGTCTTACACGAATCACATATTAGAATACTATGTCATGACATATGTATCCTAACTATTCCTAAGGTTCGTACAGGGCTTGCGGACGTCGTAACTCGATCGATTCAAGCTCGTAGATGATTCTTCCACACTTTTACCAATTCGGTATTCACATATATTTACACGTAACAATACAATTCGGTACAAATAAAATATATATACAATCGAATTTAACAACATTTATTTACTTATGAACTTACCTCGTACAGAAACGAACGGATGAAATCGACTACTCGACCACTTTCGACTTCCACCGATCTAATTCTGTTTTCTTTTGTTCTTGATCTATATAAATTCAAATTTCGCTATTTAATAAAAACATTTCATTCAATTCAAACCACAAACACATAATTATGGCATTTTGCATTTTAGCCCTTAAAATTCACATTTTTGACATTTTAGTCCCAATTTCATAAAATCACAAAATACACAAAATTTCATATTTCCCATGCTTAGCCGAACATTCATATAGTTCATATAAGTCCAGAAATTTCATTTATTTTACATTTTAGTCCCTCAATTTATTATTTTCACAATCTAGCCTAAATTACTCAAATTCATCAAAAATCCAAAGACAAAACATATTAATCTATCACATATCTTTTATTTTTAATCATCAAAAAACAAAAACCACATGCTTTCAACAATGGAAAAACATAAAATCATCATCAAATTCAAAAATTGAGGCATGGGCTTGATAGATTACATAACAACGATCTCAAAAACATAAAAATTATCAAAACCCAAACAAAAACAAACCTTTAATCAAGCTAGATGTTGGCCGAATGCTTCAAAGTTTCTAGAACCTTATTCTTTTCTCTTATTCGGTCATTAACAAAGATGAATGCATGTATTTTACCTTTTTTATTAAACTAATCTTTTATTTTACTAGATTACTAATTTAACCTTATTAATCACATTTAAAATCCACTAACTATGTACATATATGTCCATTCATTAATCCAAGGGTCCAATTACAACATAAGGACTCCATATAATAAAAACCATAGCAACTAGATACCTTTTCATGTAGCATACTAGTTTTGTATTTTACGCGATTAAGTCCTTTTAATTAAATGAGCAAACAAATACGAAACTTTCGCACACATAAATTAACATGCTGTAGACACCAAAAATAATATTAAAATATTTTTTTGACTCGAATTTGTGGTCCTGAAACCACTACTAGGGTCTAAACCGGACTGTTACACTCCACCGTCTTGGCTATAATTCTCAAAAGCTTTTCATTATAGAATCTATAAGGAAGACCCAATATACGCATCTATACAACGATCTTAGAGCGGTGTCACTCTTTTGTGGAAAAATCCTGGCTCTATGGTTGGACCATGAGGTAATTCCCATAAACCTATTGAAAAAATAATGATTCAAAATGTTATTTACTGCTATAATTAGTATATGTTTTTATTTTTATCAGTTAGTATGTATTAAGAAAATCTTATTCTGATTTGGTTTTAGTTGTTAGTTTTATCTGGCACCAAATCTGGTCATGGGTTACTGTTCCTAACTTTTAGCTTTTTTTAGTTACCACTAGCATTATTTAAACATGTACTCTGTTCTTTTTCATTGAGAAATAAATAGTGAATTTTCTATTTTGTCATTTACTATTCTCTAAGCATTCTTTCTTGGTTGTTTTACCAACATTTTTGGTATCAGTAAATCGAGTTTTGATCCCAAATTGAGTGATTCATGGTGATTAGTGGAACCAACCTAGCAGCACAACCGTTAATCCCAATTTTCAAATGTGAAAATTATCATCTTTGGAGTCTCAAGATGAAAACAATGTTCAAGTCTTATGAACTATGGGACTTGGTGGAATATGGGTATGAATAGCCTGATCCAACACCAGCAGAGCCTGACCAACGATTAAAAGAAAATCACAAGAAGGATCCAAAAGCACTAATGCTTATCCAGTCAGCACTTGAGGATGGCATATTTTCTCGAATTTCAGTAGTAGACACTCCAAACAAGCATGGAAGATTTTGAAGCAAGAATATTTGGGTGACAAGAAGGTAATAACTGTAAAATTACAAACTCTTCATCATGATTTTGAGACTTTAGTTATGAAAGAAAAAGAATCAGAGCAAGAATTCTTGTCTAGAGTCTCTGGGATTGTTAATCTAATGCGATCTCATGGTGAAATTCTGAGTAATGAAATTGTTGTGAGCAAGGTGTTAAAAAGCCTAACATCAAAGTTTGATCATTTGTTGCTGCATTGAAGAAACGAAGGACTTGTCCGCTTATACTTTTGATGAATTGATGAGTTCTTTGATAGCCCATGAAGCTAGACTTTACAGGTCTCATGAAAATTCTGAGGAAAAAGCTTTTCAAGTGAAGGAAGAATCCTCTAAAGGCAGGCATGACTTTCATGGACGTAGTCGTGGCGGAGGTAGAGGCCAGTATAGTAAAGCTTACAAAACGTTAATTCAGTGCAGGATACTGTAGCAAAATGGGACACAAAGAAGCTGATTGTTGGGCCAAACAAAGAGAATAACAGAAGCGGACTTATTTTATCGATAATGTAGTAGGGGAAACCTCATTGTTCACGGTCTGTTCTCCAATTCAATATGACAAAAATAGCAACGATGTATGGTTTTTAGATAGTGGTTGCTCTAATCATATGTCTAAAAACAAATCATTATTCAATGAGCTTGACGAATCACAGAAAAGTGAAGTCTGACTTGGAGACAACAAGCAGATGAAAGTTGAAGGAAAAGGTACAATTGCCATTAAAACCGTGCAAGGTGATGTCAAACTTCTTTTTAATGTGCAATTTTACCTAGTTTAGCTCATAACTTATTGAGCATTGGACAGTTAATGACTAGTGGGTATTCTGTTGTGTTTGATGGTGATTCATGTGCTATTCATGATAAAAAAATCTAGTCAGATCATAGAGACCATCCATATGACTCAAAATAGGATGTTTCCTCTTGATGTCTCAAATGTAGTGAATAAGGCCTTAATTACTAGAAGGTATAATGAGGCTAATTCGTGGCATTTATGTTATGGACATTTGCATCTGAATGGCTTGAAACTTCTTAAAAAAAGGAAATGGTTCTTGGATTACCAATCATTGGTGTTTTTTGAAGGGTGTGTTTACGGGAAGCAGAATAGAAAGTCATTTCCCATTGGAAAATCTTGGAGGGCATCTAATTGTCCTAAACTTGTGCATACAGACTTACGTGGACCTATGAAAATAGAGTCACTTGGTGGCAATCGCTATTTTTTGTTGTTTTCAGATGACTACAGCCGAATGAGTTGGGTGTATGTTTTGAAATTCAAGTCTGGAACCTTTGAGAATTTCAATAAATTTAAGGTATTGGTGGAGAAGCAAAGTGGGAGAAGCATAGAAGCACTTCAAAGTGATCATGGTGGTGAATTTTTATCTAATGATTTTAATTTTTTTTGTGATGCGAATGGGATTCACAGGGAACTTACAGCACCATACACACCAGAATAGAATGGAGTTGTAGAACAAAAAAATTGTACTGTTATAGAAATGGCCAGAGGCTTGTTGAAAGTGAAAAACTCCCAGATCAGTTTTAGGGAGAAGCAGTTGCAACAGAAGTGTACCTTTTGAACATCTCGCCAACAAGGGCTATTCTTAATCAGACACCTTCTGAAGCCTAGATGGGTAAGAAACCTTGGGTAAGCCGCTTAAAAGTATTTGGTTGTATAGTGTATGCTTTAGTTACTTCTAGATCTAAACTTGATGAAAAATCCCAAAAATGCATTTTCATTGGTTATAGTTCTCAATCTAAAGCATATCATTTCTATAATCCTATAAGTGTCAAAGTGATAATTAGCAGGGATGTTGTATTTAATGAAGAGGTGGATGTAAATCTAAATTGTGACCAGGGAAGCGTGTTGAATGAAATTCCAGCACCAGCAGATTTTGAAGTTGAATAGCTTGCAAATTTAGTTCCTTCATCACCTGCAAATTCAGCTCCTTCCTCTTCTAATGTTACTTCAAGTTCTACTTCTAATTCTATAGCAACACATGCCTCCAACAATAGTAGCAAAACTGAAACACGACTAAGAATATTCATGTCTCTTCAAGAAATTAATGCGTCATGTGACTTCGCCTTGTTGGTCACTGACCTAACTTTTCTTGAAGAAGCTGCAAAACAACCTAAACGGTATATTAAAGGAGGAGATGCATGCCATTAAAAGAAATTCAACATGGGAGTTGGTTGATGTTCCCGAAGGCAAGAATGTTGTAAGACTGAAGTGGGTATTCCAAACAAAGTATAATGCAGATGGAAGCATCCAAAAGCATAAAGCTCAACTTGTGGAAAAAGGTTACTCACAACAACAAGGTATTGATTTCGAAGAAACATATTCTCCTGTTGCTCATTTTGAAACTGTAAGAGTTGTTTTAGCATTGGCTGCTCAATTGTAATTATCTATGTATCAATTTGATGTAAACTCTACCTTTTTGAATGGTGATCTTATGGAGGAGGTTTATGTGTCACAACCATCAGGTTTTGTAGTCTGTGGCGATGAAAATAAAGTTTACAGATTAAAAAAATCTCTTTACGGGTTGAAGCAAGCTCCACGTGCTTGGTACAGCAAGATTGATTCATTCTTTTAGAACAATGGGTTCACTAGAAGCGAAAATGAGCGAATTCTTTATTTGAAGAAGAGAGGTAATGAAGATTTTTTTATGGTTTGTCTTTATGTCGATGATATGATTTATCTGGGTTCCTCAAAGTTGTTAATTAATGATTTTAATTCATGTATGGTGAAAAATTTGAGATGATAGATTTGGGCATGTTGCAATATTTTCTAGGACTTCAAGTTATGCATGTGATGATGTGTAACACCCCAAACCTGGCCCATGCGTTTCGACCAGATCTGGCGTGTTATGGAACACATAACACTTTATCGGATTTTGAAAACACAAGTTAATTATTTAAAATTTGAATAAAGAAGTGACTTTTTGGAAATAAACCTCTTTGTATTATTATTACGTATAAATAAACCTTGTCATAAATTCATAAGTTGCATAACATTGAAAACTACTTAGTTGAATAAAAACTAGGGGCCTTATTACATAAATATTCCTAAATAACAATAAAATAAACTTAAAGAAATCACAAAAAAATAATTTGTAGAAATAAAACTTGATGGCCCCTCGAGTCCGTCTCGGCTCCCATGTCCACGCTCTACTGCTCATCTGGAAGAGTAGAGAAAAGGAAAGCGTAAGTCACTAAGACTTAGTGTATAAATCTCAAAACACACAATGACCTGAGCCCACAAACATATTATGGGCCCTGGCCCATACATGAAGGTAACAATCATAATCACATGGTAAACGATAAATAATGAATAACCCAACCCATCCTAGGTTTCCATCCTCTACACACCAACCCGTACCAACCATCACACCTTGGGGATTTCTACAATCAACCCTCCATCCGCTACACACCAAAATGACAACCGCACTGCCTATTCCTATTAATTAGGAATCATTGAATGTGGCATAGTCACCGATCACTATGTGACCTAACATTTGTATATGTGGGATTTCCACCACCGACCACCAAGTGACCTATCATGCACTTCCCCTTCAATATCATATTCCCACCCCATGCATACACATAAAGAAAACATCATGCAGTCATATATATTTTTCGATACACATAGGGAGTTCTATGTTTACGTACCTGGCATCCTTGCCTAACCCTTTTAGGGTTCCATTCGACTATCTGTACAACCTCATTCCGGCTTTTAAGCCCATAACATATATATAGTCATACATACAAGTTTATTAGTGTGTGTGAGATCTACACACCTGATTACCGATAAGACGATGCTTTCTATGTCAATGCTATCCTTAGTCGACACTACTGCTATCTTCCTAAGGTGTTGTTCAGAAGTCGGTCCACAACCAAGTGGCCAATCTCGAATGGCAGATACTGCTCTTTTCTTAAACTTAGGTATTTTCTCCTTTGCCTGATCCATATTTAATTCCATCACAAGTCCTTATCAGAACTACTATCACAATATTTAATCGTTAATTCTCATTATAACCTTAAGATCTTGCATATAATGATCAAATCTAATAGAAATCTAGGGAAATCTTTTTACCTTAAAAATCCTGAAAGTGGAGACTAGCTATTTTCGGCTTTTAGATCTAATTGACCAAGCTTCCTTCAAATCTCGAATTGCCGCCTATCATAAAACCATTAAACTATTAGCTTTCAGCTTTTGCCTTTCAAAAACTGGGAATAGATCATGAGAACTAATCAAAAATCGACACTTACCTTAGCATAGGAGATTCGGCTAACACTAGAAAGATGATTCGACAATGCCAAAGGAAGATTTAAATGCTGAAAGTATAGAACTAATTCTCGAATAAGATGAATAAAAGAGAAGACTATGGATGCTTTGGCTTTTTAGAGAAATCGGTACAAGGAGGAAAAAGTGGAGAAGAGTTTCAGCTTTTGAAGAAATTGGAGAAAAAAATTAGAAAAGGAGAAGCTAAAATTTGGCACAATGGGACAGGAATTTAGGGTTTTCAGTGTCAGAAACAAGGAGCTAGCCCCTCCTATTTATAGATATTTTGGCACTTACTGCTAAAAACTGAAAACGCCCTTAAATTCAAGCTAAAAGAGAGGGAAAATTCGGCACCCCCATTTGCCATGCAGTAGCCGATTTCTACACTCCTCTAGGTAGTGGATTTTCGGCCAAAACTTCCCTTGAAGATAAGCTCCTAACTTTTCTCCTTTTTATCTATGATATTATCACTTATAAAATTCACATAATTTCTCCTATTTTTTAGCCTTGTAGCCGTCCACCTCTACTAACCCTAATCCCGAAATTTAACTTACCTAAATTAAAAGATTTGGGCCTCATTAAACTTAATATTTGGGCCCCTAATTCCTTGTATGTGGCGTCACCCTATTTTCATTTAAAGTGCCAAAATTAGCCTAAAAACATGGGCTCTTTGCGACCCAAAAATTGTTCCTTTTTAATTGTTAATAATGCCACCTTAAAATAATTTATTATGGGCCTTTGCCTAATTTTAAGCCCAAATTTAAACCCCTTTCACTTAAATTAACAGATTAAACATATTCCCACACTAAATGCATAGGCCCATAAATTTAGGATGTTACATGACGGAATTATTGTTTGCCAAAAGAAATATGTTACAGATCTTTTAAAGAAGTTTGGCATGGTGGATTGTGAGGTGACATCCTGTAACGCACCAAAATTTTCTTGATTCGGCTTTTGTAATTTTGTGACACAATTGTATGTCTGCTTCAGTGGTTATGTGTTCTGGGTGTGTGTGTGAGGTCCCAAGGTCAAGCCACGTCTTGGGTAAATTTTAGTATTTTTCTAATTAAAGCCTTAACTGGGTTCAGTAGGCTTAAGTTTAGATGTTGGTAAAATTATATCAGAATGGGCATGTCGGTCTGTTGGATAAGTGGAGTGTTAGGGTGAAAGAGGTCTTAGGTTTGATTCTATGGGACGGCAATGGCTGTAATTTTTGCTCCTAGCTTCGGCTAGAGTTGTGCTAAGATGGGGAACTAAGTGGTGGCTTGTGAATAGAATTAGTGGGAGGGAAATTAGGAAAGGACCAGACTTTCTGAGTAGTTGTGTTTTCCAAAATTCCTCTCTACTGATGGAGCTCGAAACTAACTATTATTTGATAAAAGCAAACGCACCTATCGAACAATAGTATAGTTATGGTGAGTCCAAAATATCGTATCCTCAAGCACTAAAATTACTAGTAATAACTATCTTTTTATTATCTAGCCTAATAATTAAGGGGGTTTATTCTTAATCTAAAATTAACTAACTAATTGACTATGAACGTGACAGGGAGTGAATTGGGAAAATACTTTTGGACAACTTATATGAGATAGGCAATACCTAAGGAAGAATCCACCTAGACTTCACTTATTACTTTTGATTCATATGATTTATTCACTTGCCTTAATCCGTAAAAATCCTTGATTTATGTTAATATCTCTTTCGAGACTAAAAACAACTAACTCTAGGTTGATTAATTGAAACCTCTTTCTAATTAAAACCCCTATTGTCACATTAACTCGATCTATGGATCCCCTTTTTAGATTTGACTCTAATCTGACAGATTTTCATCACCCTATTTCTAAGGTTGCAATCAACTCCGCTTAATTGTGTTGATCTACTCTTAAACAGGGACTTTTGCTCCTCTGAATAAGCACATTCGACTTGAATCAATAACCTACATTATCAAAACAAGAATAAAAACTCAAAATTAAGAATAAGAACAAGTATTTATCTTATAAATCAAATAATAATAAGATTCGTCTAGGTTTCTTACCCTTAGATATTTAAGGGATTTAGTTCATATTAATAGAAGGAAACATCATAAAATCGGGAAAACAACAAAACATAATGAAAACCCAAAAACTTCTAAAGAACTTGATTGGAGGTCTTCAGTCTTGATGAAGATCCTTTTCCT